>CM053147.1:70477978-71775894 GCA_028571685.1 Heterohyrax brucei
CTATAGGACAGAGTAGACCTGCCCCTTAGGGTTTCCAAAGATTGGGTGGTGGATTTGAACTGCCAGCCTTTTGGTTAGCAGCTGACCTCTTAACCACTATGCCACTAGGGCTCTAGTTAATCGTATGGTTTACTGAAAAATGACGTGTCACAAATCCGTGTTTTCTATAGCAAGCCTTATCTTTTAAAAAATTGTAGCCATATTGTAGTCTTTAAATAATATAAAAAGGGTAAAAGAGAAGATATGTAACAGTGTATGTTTGCACCGTAAAATGGTTACTTCTTCCCATGTCTGAAGATTTACCCTCTTCTTTTTTCTTTTTTTAAACACTTTATTATGCTGGCACTTGGCGGTGGCTTGGCATTATGCTTTAAGTGACAGTTTACAATCCAAGTCAGTTTGTCATACAAAAACATGCATACACATTGCTTTTTAACTGTAGCTGCTCCCCACACTCTTTTTGACTTCTTATTTCCCGTGTCTGGTCAACTAGCTCCTGTCTCCCTCCACCCTCTCATCTCACCTCTGGAGCTGCCCAGTTAGCCTCATGTATATGCTTAAGCCAAGAAGCACAGTCTACCGGTATCATTTTCTGTCTCATAGTCTATTCCAATCCTTGTCTGAAGCGTTGGCTTCAAGAATAGTTGTAGTTCTAGGCTAACAGAGAGTATGGGGTCCAGGTTTTTTGGGGACCCACAGCCTATCCAGCCATCAAATGTGGTCTTTTTAAAAAGGGTTCTAGTTCTGCATACCTGTTTTTCTCCTGCTACATTTGGACTCTATGTTGTCTTCTGTCAGGGCAGTCATTGGTGGTGGTAGGGCGTCATTTAGTTTTTCTAGTCTCTTGCTAATGTAGTCTCTGGATTATATGGCCCTTCCTTGGGTTCATGTTTTCCTTATGTCTTTGATGTCTTTCATTCTTTTCTGCTCCAGGTGAATTGGGACCAGTCAATGCTACTTAGATGGCTGCTTGCTAGCCTTTAAGACTCCAAATGCTACTCATCAAACTGGGATGCTGAACATTTTCTTACAAAAACTTGGTTGTGCCAGTTGACCTAGTTCTCCCCTCAAACCATTGTCCCCAGACCCCTGCCCCTACTACACTGTCATTGAAGTATTGGGTTATAATTAGGAAGCCTCTTAGCTTTTTGTTTAGTCCAGCTGTGCTGACTTCCTTCTGCTGTGCCGTCCCCTGTATCCACTATCTGATCTATGAAAATCCCTCTCCCTCGCTTCTGTACCTTAGTAACCATCAAAGACTATTTTCTTCTGTGCTTAAAACTTTCCTTAAGTACTTGTAATAGTAATCTCACACAGTATTTGTTCTTCTGCAAGTGGCTGATTTCACTCAGCATGTCTCTCAGACGACTCTCTATTCTGTTTCCTAAGATCATCGCTGTTCTTTATCATTCCATAATCTTCCATTGTGTGAATATGCCACAGTCTGTTTATCTGTTGAACTGCTGATGGGCACATAAATTGATTCCATCTTCTTGCTATCGTGGACAGTACTTCAGTAAAAATTGGTATGCATGTATCTGTTTTTGTGACAGCCTTTATTTCTCTAAGATATATTCCAAGAAGTGGGATTGCTGGATCATATGGTATTTCTATTTCTAGCGCTTTAAGAAAGCACCAAATCAATCCCACCATCATGTACGAGGTCTGACAATTAAGTTCACGAATTCATCCTAGAAAAAGTGCTACATACCTCATTGCTGAATATTACCACAGTCAGCTTCAAAGTGCTGTCTTAGAAAGCTGTGTACCAACACCAGTGCGTAGTCCACCCTTGAAAGGAATTTTGGAAGTCTTTTTCTGGAATGGCCATCAGAGCTATTGCTGTATTACCGTTAATGCCCTGAATGTCATCAAAATGTCTTCCTTTCAGTGTTTCATTTAGTTAAAGCAAAAAATCATTGGGGGCCAAATTGGGTGAGTAGGTAGGGTGTTCCACTACAGTTATTTGTTACCTAAGAACTCCTTCGCAGATAACTATATAATTAAGTTTGCAAACTTGTCACCATGCTCAGTGGCCATTCCATAAAGAGTTCCAAAACTGCTTTGTTAACTCTTTTAATCATTTTTCTATAATTCGTTAATTCTGTTGTGTGTTTTATTATTTGCTTTCCTCTGGTGCCGAAGGGCTTCTTTTGCTGTTTTTTTCCCCTGCATGCTGAAGTTGTAGGGTTAGTTCTTTGATTTGGGCCTTTTCTTTTTGCATATGTTCATTTCTTGAGATGAATTGACTTCTGAGCCTGCTTTTGCTGGGTCCCTAAGGTTTTGGTAATACGTGTTTTCATTCTCCTTTGATTATGTGAATTGCTTTATTCTGTCCTTGATTTCTTCTACAACCAAGTGGTTATTAAGCAAAGTGTTGTTCAGTTTCCATGTGTTTGATTTTTTTTTTCCTTTTCTGTTACTGATTTCTATTTTTATGGCTCTCTGGTCGGAAAAGATGCTTTGTAATATCTTGATTCTTTAAATGTTGTTAAGGCTTGCTTTATGGCCTAATGTGTGATCAGTTCTGGAGAATGTTTCATGTGTGTTCAAAAATAATTTACCTGGGTGTTTTTTTGGTGGAGTGTTCTGTGTATGTCTCTGAGGTCATGTTGGTTGGTTGTGGCATTTAGGTCTCCCTTGTTTTTATTGGAAATCCTGGTGCTTATAGTAGTTAAGGTAACCCTGTTCACATAGTGGTTAAGTGCTACGTCTGCTAACCAAAAGGTTGGCAGTTCACGTCTGCTAGATGCTTCTTGGAAACGCTATGGGGCAGTTTTACTCTGACCTATAGAGTTGCTGTGAGTTGGAATCAACTCAGTGGTAGTCCTTTTTGTTTTTTGGTAATGGTCAAGTGCTGTGTCTGCTAACCAAAAATGTTGGCAGTTCAGATCCACGAGGCACTCCTTGGAAACTCTATGGGGCAGTTCCACTCTGACCTGTAGGTTTGCTATGAGTTGGAATTGATGCAACTCTAGTGGGTTTGGTGTGGTTTTGTCGTTATTGAGCCTTTTACTGAATGTTCTGTCTTTCACTGAAAATAGTGTGCTGAAGGCTGCTGCTATTATTGTGGAGCTGCCTATTTCTGTTCCCAATGCAATTAGTTTCTTTTACGTATTTTGGAGCCCTGTCTTTGGGTGCATACATTTTTAATGTGGTTATATCTTTGGATTGTTGAACCTTTAATCACTATATAGTGTCCATCCTTATCCAATATGGTGGATTTTACTTTAAAGTCTGTTTTATCAGAATTAAATATTGCCATACCTGTTCTTTTTGAATGTCCTTTTGCTATTTGTATTTTTTTCATCCTTTGAGTTGTAGTTTGTTCATGTCTTTAAGCCTAAGGTGTGTCTCCTGTAGGCAGGGTATGTGTTTTTTTAATCCAGTCTGCCACTCTCCATCTGTTCCTTGGTGCATTTAAACCATTTACAGTCATCGTAATTATTGATAGATATGAGTTTAATGCTGTCATTTTGTTGTCATTTTTTGTGTTGTAGACAGTTCCTTTGTTCCATTTAATTTTCTGTGCAGAATCATTTTTCTTAGTGTTTTGATCTGTCATGGATTGAATTGTGGCCCCCCTAAAATGTATGTGTTGATTTGACTTGGCTAGGAGTCCCGACATGGTGCCCTTCCTCTTGTGTGTCGTGCATCCTGCCTCTGTGATATTGATGATGGGTAATGGACTGCAGCTGTGTTAGTGAGGCAAGACTCAACTACAAGCTTGTGAGATACAAGGGAGAGAAGCAAGCAGAGGAATTTGGGAACCTTATGCTACCAAGAAACATGACCAAGAGCAGGCATGTCCTTAGGACCTGAGGTTTATGTGCCAAAATGTTCTCCTTGAATTTGGATACTCAGCCTACTGGTTTGTGATGATTTCTCATATGAAATGGACTTGTAACTCATAAATGGATTTGTGGCTTACTGGACTTTGATAATAAAAATTTCTCTTAATGAAGCTTTCTACTCATGGTATTTTCTGTTGGAACAGTACTGGGTGACTAGGACATCATTTTGTTGGTTTTTGTATTTGCTGAGACCTGATTTTTTCTTGTGTCGTATTTTGAAGCATAGAATGTTAATTTTCTTTTGATTACCTTAGTATTTGTTCCCTTTTTTCTAAATTTAAACTAGTTTTTAATTTTTTTATTTTGCCTAGACTCCTTCTCTGTATGAAAGATCTGTGATTACATTTATTTAAGTTCCCCCTTTTTTGTTACGACATCTCTGTTTCCCTATTTTCAGTGTTTTATCTTAGGTTTATTTTTGTGATTTCCCTGTCTTGGTTCATATCTGGTTGTCCTGTTCTGTGTTCTAGTCTGGAGTTATGATCTTATGTTACTGCTTTTCTAACAAAGGACTCCAGTTAGTATTTTGGTGATTGTGGTTTGGTTTTTTACAAATTCCCTAAATTTCTCTTTATCTAGAAATGTCCTAATTTCACCATCGTATTTGAGAGACAGTTTTGCTGGATGTATAATTTTTGGCTGGTAATTATTTTCCTTTAGTGCTTTGTGTATTTCATCCTGTTGCCTTTTTGCCTGCATGGTTTCTGCTAAGTAGTGTGAGCTTAGTCTTACTGACTGCCTTTTGTGGATTGTTTTTAATTTATCCCTATCCATGTTTAAAATTGTTTCCTGTCTTTAATTTTGACAAGCTTGATTATAATATTCTGTGGCATCTTTCTTTTGGGATCTGTTTTGTGTGGAGCTTGATGAGCAGCTTAGTTAATTATGTTCTCATCTTTCATGATAATATTAGGGAAGTTTTCAGTAAATAAATTTTCAACAGTCTTCTCTACATTTTCTGTTATTTTCCCCCTCCCATCCCTGCTGTGGTATTCCAGTCACTTGTAGTTTATTCCTCTGGATAGAGTGTCACATAATTTTATCTCAGTGTTTCTTAGTTTTTTTCAACTTCTTTTATCTGATTCTTTACTTCAAATATATTGATGTTATGTACCTTATCTTCAGTTTCACTAATTCAGCCTTCCATTGTGTCACTTCTGCTCCTTTGACTTTCTGTTGAATTGTCTAATTCTGTAGTTTTATTACTAGCTTTCTGGATTTCCTGTCCCTGTATACTTTCTTGCAGTCTGTTCAGTTGTCATGCTCTGCTGCGTTTGGCCTCAACTCCTCTCTGATCTTTTGAGGAGTTTTAAATGCTAATCTTTTGTATTGTGCCTCTGATATTCCAGGGAATTCTTTTCTTCTGGACATTTTCTTGATTCTTTGTTTTGGGAACTTTTTGAATCCATCGTGGTCTACCTGTTTAAGTGATTTAATGCTGACTGTTGCCTCCAAGTCATCAGTAAGTTGTTGAATTTATTTTATGTTTGCTTACTGTGTTCTAGCTTCTTTTTCGATTTGTTTTAAAATGCCCAAATAGTCTGGTCATATGTCTTACTTTGGTCATTGGTGTCTTTGAAATGCTAACATCCTGTTACCAGGTGGTTAGAGCTGTTACTAGAGTCTGTTTATGCTTCTTGCATGGGTTCTGCTGAGGTATCTAGGTAGTCAGTTATCAAGTGTATGGTTCAGGCTCCCTTCTATAGCCCTGGATGGGCTGGGTGATTAGTGTAAGCACAGGTATCTGGCTGCAGACACTGAGAAAGGCAGGGGGCTCACAGGCATCCCTGAGTGTCTGTGAGCATGGCATATACCCTTATGTGTGATTCTAGGTGGAGGAACTGTTTCTACCTTAAATTTATGGCTTAGGGGAGTCTTCAGATTCCCCCCTCCCCTTCCCCTGGTTTGTTAAATTTTTCGTTTTCTGAGTCTTGGAGAATGGCTCAGGGCAGGCTTAAGGAGTCATATTTTGGGCATTTAATGGTGTCAGATGCCAGTGTCAGGTGCAGTGCAGAGAAAGGAGGGAGAAGGAAGTGCTGGGAGGAGGAAGAGAAGGTTATCCTGGAGGAAAGATTTAGAGCCATGTACGGTTGGTTAGGCTCCAGTCACTTAGCTCTTGATGACCCAGTACTGGTTCTGGAGATGCAAAGTAGATTTTCCATCCAGTCTGTCCTGCTGAGGAGGTTCCTCACAGAACACCACTGCTCCACTCACCACGCTGGCCGCAGCTTATTTCCAGCAGGTCAGGTCTGGCCACTTTCAGGTACTTCTGGATCTGCCTTTCCTTTCCCATTGTCTTTCAGTCTGATTTATCATCTATCCCTTTGATGTTCAGGACTCCCATTGTCGTATGTAATTGATTTCTTTGTTCTTGTGGATCTTTGTTATTAGAAGGATCATGAGAAGCATCTGACTGTTCTGCCATCATGGCCCTACCTAGCATTTGCCTTCTTAGTAAAAGTTTAGAGATATGTTGCTTTTGAGGAATATGATATTTTCATCATGAGATATGCTATATCAATGCTTATTTATGTTATAAAGTAGCTAATGGTGTCTTAACATTTTGTAATTTGATCAGTACTGTGTATGTATTGATTTGTAATGGTATGCCACTTGAACAAAGAGCTTTGTTCTTTTTATTTAACTAATTAAAAAATGGTTGTTACTGTTGCTAAGTGCCATCTAATCGGCTTTGACTCGTAGTGACCCTGTGCACAACAGAATGACACCCTGTCTGGTCCTTTGCCATGCCCACAGTCGGTTTAATGTTTAAGCCCATTGTTGTAGCCACTGTGTCAGTTCATCTTGTTTAGGGTCTTTCTCTTTTTCACTGACCCTCTACTTCACCGAGCGTGATGTCCTTTTCCACGAATTGTTCCCTTCTGACAGCATGTCCAAAGTATGTAATACATAGTCCCACCATCTGTGCTTCTAAGGAGCACTCTGGTTGTACTTCTTCCAGAACAGAAAATGTTAGTAGGGTGACAGTAATGCTACTTGTTACGGTCTTAAAACATCTGTATGTAAATACAGATGTGAGTATTCATAATATTCAATCTTTAAATGTTGAAGTAAGTTTTTGCACAGGATTTAAGAAGATAAAGAATTATATACGTATACATCACTTATTTTACTTATTGTTTTATGAAAGTAAATGTACTTTATGATTGCTTTTATAAGAACAATAACTGTGAAATTTTACATAGGGAATATTAGAATTGACTGAAATGGAACTTCACAGTGCTTCCTTTTTTTTCGGTCTATTAATTTAAATTCTTTTTAAACAAAATAATATATCCAAAAAACCCAAACCAAACCCATTGCCATCGAGACGATTGCAGCTCACAGTGATCCTTTAGGACAGAGTAGAACTGTCTCCTACAGATTCCAAGAAGCACCTGGTCAATTTTAGCTGCCATCCTTTTAGTTAGCAGCCATAGCTGTTAACCTGTACACCAATGAGGTAATGTATTAAAACAAAAAACAAACCAGACATGTTGCAGTTGAGTCGATTCTGACTCATCATGACCCTATAGGACACAGTAGGACTGCCCCATAGTGTTTCTAAGGAGTGCACCCCCCAAAAACCAAAAGCGATTACCATCAAGTCAATTTTGACTCACAGTGACCCTGTAGGAGTGTGTGGTGGATATGAAGTACTGACCTTATGGTTAGCAGCAATAGCTCTTAAACTACTGTGCCAGCAGCATTTCTGGGTAATGGTTAAAAAATTAATTAGTATAGGAGGGCTTATAATAAAGAGCAGTGTTTTCTTTTTTGTTCCCTAATTTATCTGTTCTCTGGGGACATTTTTCTTTCTTTCTTTCTGTTTTTCCTTTCATGTTTCAGATGTCTCGTCAGCTTTGATTATTGGTCCGTATTTACAAATAAAGCAGTAAGAAATCCTTATTGAGAGCTATGTTTATAGATGGGCTGGTTGATCAGAAAATTACTTTTAGGGTGTCAGGGTTTCTGGTAATCTCCTCTGTATTCAGTTCTCACTCCTGCCATCCTTACCCCCTGGTATTTGAGTTCCCTTGGTTCTGGCAGTCTGGCTTTCTCTTCAGTTGTATTCTCCTCTGTGATTATTCTAAACTACCTTTTTCTGTTTACCCTGCTTCATTTGTTACACTTTCTCTGCTTTTCATCTTCAGAAATCTGTTGATATCTCCTGGCTGATGATGGGTCCTTTTTTTGGCCTTTAGTCATTATGGCGTATTCTTTTTTTTAGAATTCTTTTTATAGCAGTTTAATATTAGGGATTGGGAAGAGAACAGAGCTAAGTTTCCATGATTTCTCTTGTGTGCTGCCTTAAACTGGAAATCTTCAGTCTTTTCATCATAAAAATGGAAGAGTAAAATGACTTGTTTGGAATCACACAACTAGATAAGATGAAAATCTTTTGTACTTTTGAAAGTTAATGTTAAGAAAGTGTTAAACTTTTATTTTGAACATTTTATGGTGCTTTTAGATGAAAGTTTATGCAGAATTTTAGTTTTCCATTCAGTGATCTGTACACAAATTGCTCTGTGAAATTGATTGCAATCCCTGCAAAGTGTCAGTACTTTCCCTGTTTCCTCTGTGGACTCTGCATTCCCATTCATTTGATTTCACTGCTCCTCCTTGCTTTCTCATCTTTGCTTTTGGGCAGATGTTGACCTTTTGGTCTCTTGTAGTTGATTGTTCTAAGGAACACATTTCCTCTATTGTGTTACTGATTATTTTATAGGCCAGTTGGTTGGTTGGCTGAAAGGTGGCCTCTGGGAATGGAAACCAGTAGATTTAAGAGAATCTAGGTCATAGATTTGTGCCTCCTGGGGTTGTGATTCTATTGCGTGGCAGCTGATCTTATAGCTCTGGAATTGGACTTTAACATCATATCCCAAAGATGATGAGATTCTTGACAAGAGCCTCGCACTAACTGAGTTTATGTAGTATTGATGTGTAAACCAGAATGCTAGATTCTGTGGTTGGGAGGGGTAGGGTTGGCCAAGAGGAGCTCCTTTTCCAGGAGTGAGAATATTTACATCCACTTCCAGGGAACCTTCTTTCAGCTGTGTCTCAGAATTCACAACTTTTTAGATTTTTACAAAGGTAATCAGGAATGTGTGCTGAACTTTATAATAAACGTTCCTGTGGGATCTGGAGTGGTACCTTCTTATAAACACAGTAGTATTTCTATAGTAAAACATTTGCCTATTCCCATTAAGTGGAGTTCATAAAGTCTTCATATTCTTTTAAGTGATTTGCTACCAGATGAGTTCTAAGAGAGCTTTCGTTTTTCAGAATACTTTGACTTCAGAATCACAAAGAAGGGTTTGGGAACCTCTATTAAGCTATCTGGGAAAATGAGCTACTGTTTTGAAGGTTGCCTAGTAAACATGGAGTTAAAATAATGGAAGGTAGATTCACCTGAGAGCTTCTTTTCGCCAGACCTCACTGTATCTACACGAGAAGATAGCTCTTTAAATAGTTCTTTTCATGAGTCCTCCAACTTGACTAAGGAGTTCTGGTGGCACAAAAGTTATGTCCTCGGCCACTAACTGAAAGGTTTGAACCCACCAGTGGCTCTGCAGGGGAAAGAAAAGACTTGGTGATCTGGTCCCTTCAGCATTACAACCTAGGAAACCCTGTGGGGAGTTTGACTCTGTCATATGTGCTTACTGTGAGTTGGAATCAAGTCAGAGTCACCTAATGACAACAACACAGCTGCACTGTTCTTTTCCCTCTTGGATAGTGCTGAACACGTTAGCAAATTTTGTGTTTCAATTCAGTATTTTTATGTTAACTGTCTTTTTTCTGTTGAGGAATAGTAATATTTATCACTTAAATAACTGTATTGAGGAAATTGACTGTAAATTATTAATATGTAAAGTTTTTTAATATTAAGATACCTAATGTATTCTACTGGGCCTGAGAGATTTCAGGTTCTTTTCCATGGTGTGTTGATTTAATTAGCATAATCCCTGAGGTGGGATTGCATTTATCTTATTTACAAGTTTTTGTTTTTCTGTGTTCCTCTATTACTACAACTTGAAACATTTCTACAGTGAATTGTGTTTTTGTTTCTAAGCTGCAAACCACTAAAATATTTAGGCTGTATTTGAATAGAATTTTAAAAAATGGTTTATTTGCTTCAAAAACCATTGTGTGCATTGTACTTGCAACCACAGACCTCAAGAATTCATCTGTGTTGTTCATTTTCTAAGATACGTTGTTGTTAGTTGCCGGGCAGTTTATTCCAACTCATAGCAGCTCCATTCCTGCTCCACAGAGTTGTAAAAGCTGTGACCCTTTAGAAGCAGATCACCAGGCCTGTATTCCCAGGTTCCTCTGAGTGGATTCAAACTACCAGCGTTTAGGCTAGTAGTCAAATACTTACCCATTTAGACTATGGATATTGACAATTGATAACTCAGGATTTCTTTTCAAAAATTTAATTTTTGTGAAAATATGCATAAAGGCAGCATACCACTTCAACAATGTTTTCATGTGTAATTCAGCAACATGGGTTACATCTTTCAAGTTGTGCCACCTTTCTTGACACTCTGTCCAAGCTCTTTGACTATCATTAGCACAGACTTACTACCCCCTGTAAGCTCGTCTAAACATTTGAGTTGCTGTTGTCAGTTTGATCACATATAGATAATTCTTTAAAAGAGTGTAATGCTTAATGCTACAGACATTCTTTTCTACTAACTAGGCTGAACTGTTACTTGGTTTAAAGATGACTTCAGGGAATAGTTTGGGTTCAAGATTTAAATGTTTGCTCAGGGTAATAGTTTGGGAGGTCTTCCAGCCTCAGTGGCTCTAGAAGGTCTACATTCTATGAGAATTTGCAGTTCTGTTTTGAATTTTCCTCTCTTTTGATCTTCCCCTACTGACTCTTTGATCTAAATGTTCAGTAATGGTAGCTGAACACTGTCCAGTTTCTTCAGTCTCATGGCAAAGGAGGCAGTTGCTCATAGAGGCAATTGGATGTGTTCTCTTTCTTCCACTCATTCCTGACCCTCCCTCTTCCTCCGGTGTTCCCTGTGAATAGTTACCAGTTGTGGTACCTTGGTTGGTCGCTTGAAAGCTTTTAAGACTGCAGGTGCTATACAACAAACTAGGGATAACCAGGATTTCAAACCAATAACCATGGTTAATGCCACTTTAAAAAAATGCCTTGAATGTTTTCAGATGTACAGGATGAGAATTTTCTTATTTTAAAATGTTTGGAAATCTGTATGATTTTCATATAGTTTCATGGTGTTGGCTAATTACTTAAAATTTCTATAGCACATTAAGTGGAGAGGCCAGTGTTTGTGGACTTAATCTTAAGGTGGAACCCTGAAGAGAAGAGGAAGAAGCCAACCAGGGTTAGCCTATTGTGGGCAATAGCATCTTCCTCCCTCCCTACCCCCTGCTACTTAGCTGGTCCAAAATGCTTGATTTCTAGAGTGTTGCATTTGAGTTTCATTTTTCCAGATACTGTCATCCACCTCTCTTCTTTGAAAACTGCAGCATTGATGAAGATCCCCCTGGAGTTTTCCTGTTTTGCAGTTCCTGGCTGTCCTGCACAGAGATGGCAAAGACAACTCTTTGCCCTTTGATTTCTTGGGATCACCTGTAGCCATATTGACTGTATCATTTGCTAGTCTGAGTGTATTTTTAAAGAAAAAAAAAAACTAGGTTTATGATAATTAGGGTAGTTATGAAAGTATATATTTAAGAACTACTTTAATGTACATTTCTGTCATTTTCAGCTGTTCTATCTGCTAGATTTGTCAGAATGTTGGGACAAAAGACTAATAAATAATAGGAGTATTTGAAGCTTGGTATACTTGTAGCTAATTTAACACTATAAACATATTTCTAGAAGATTGTTTATATATTGATTTTTTTTCCTTCTGAAATTTAACTGTATTTTGAATGTTGAGTGTACTAGATTGAATAGTGTTCCCCCCAAGTTCATGCCCCCCTGGAATGTGACCTAATTTGGTCACATTCTTTGTAGATATAATCAAGATGAGTTTGTATTGGTTTAAGATAGATCCTAATACAAGAATTGATGTCCTTATTAGAGAGAAGTTTGGGCACAGACACAGAGAAGAGAATGCTACGTGAAGACAGACATACACAGGGGAAAGGCCGTGTGATAACACAAGCAGGAGTTGTAGTTATGCGGTCATAGGCCAAGGAATACCAAAGATTGTGGTTAACCCTCAGAATCTAGAATTCTCGCTCTGAGCCTCCAAGAAGGACCTGCTGACCCTCATGTTGGTCTTCCAGCCCCCAGAACTAAAAGAGAGTAATTTTCTGTTGTTCTAAACCACCAGGTTTCTGATGATTCTTTACTGTAACACTGGAAAATGACTACATAGGCAAACTTACTGTTTAAGCTATTCTTTGTGAATCCTTTTGTAAAGTAAATAATCAGCCCATAATTTGTTTCTTTATATAGACATGAATTTGCATACATCAGATTTATTTTAAATGGGATATGTCTGCAAATATTGATGCAGATGTCTAAAAAGATTTATTGTCTGTTTGAGGTGAAGAACAAATTTTGATTTGGCACTTCGGGTAAGTGAGATAGAGTCGGTTATTTTAGCTTCATTCTTTTCAACTAGATGCTGTCAAAATGTGCTCCACACTCTAAATTAAGGGAGTGGTAAGAATTCTTATGTTAAGCTGAAACTATAGTATATTTTTAAACTATTTTCTTAAATAGTAACAGGGCTAGTATGAGGTTAAACTGTAAAAAGTTCTAGTTTAATTTTTTTTTAAACTAAGTTTTACCCATTTTCATGTACTTTGAAGATCCTAGGACAGTATTTTTCTTAGAGTAGCTTTTTTTTTTCCTCCAAAGAACAAGCATACTAATGTCTAAAGTGGGCTAAAAAATTAACCAATCAAGTGTGTGAGTTGTAGTCTTTATAATGGTTAATAGGTTAAGTGAAGTCTTGGGAACTCTTATATGCTATCTATATGTGAGAATTCAGTTTTACATTTCACAACATATTAGGCTTATTTTAAGCACTTTAATTCATGTCTTTACCTAGATATTTCATTAAGTCACCAGACACATGGCTGTTTTTGTAGCTGGTTGAATTGTTAACTGTTCTTTACCGATGTTACTATTAATCAGCTTTTGGTTTTACTACAACTTTTAACAGGTATCTGTGGTTTCCAGTTATTCAGGACAAGCTAAGGGTAGCTTAATGTCCTTGTTGCCTTTTCTACATAAGGTAATGCTTTAAGTGCCTGAGGTTTAAGTAATTGGAGATCATGAACTAGAAGAGACCTGGGAGAGCCATAACTGCTAAGAGTCTTAGATACCAGATAGAAGTTGAGTCTCTGCCGTGTAATCCTTAAGTACAAATGAAAATCATCTTTTCTCTGGGAGAAGAGAGTCAAACTGGGAGCAGATGTGCATGGTCTCTATTACTAAATTCGTCTAAGGATACTTACCTTATTTATATTTGGATTCAGCCTTTTAAGTATTGGCAGATACTAGGATAGCTGAATCTGCTAGTCAGATACGGTGCTTTTTATTGTGCAAGTGTAGTTTCAAAACTTTCCACATGATGGCAGAAAATCCTTATATCTGGAATGAATGTTGTATGAAACTCAAATACTTTGATATTTCACTTATCTGTAATTGTAGCAGTCTATTGATATTCTGGTTAATAACTTTTATATTTGTATTGGCAGATATAGATGTTGCCATTTTAAATATTTTTAAATGTATCCACTAGTTTAAGACGAAAAAATCTTTTCCTGTTTTTTGTATACAATTTTAATCAGTTTTTGAAGATTGCATAGATTTTTCCTAAATAATGTTTTGTGGCCTGGTTCCTGCCTCTGTTCTCAGTCACTGTCAGGAATCTCTGGAAATTTTCTGTCTTAATTTAAGGAACATGTTCATTCAGTGGAGCCCTGGTAGCATGGTGGTTAAGAGCCCAGCTCTAACCAGAAGGTCGGTGTTTCGTATCCACCATCTACTCCTTGGAAGCTTAGTGAAACAGATCTGCTCTGTCCTACAGTGTCACAGTCAGTCAGAATTGACTCCATGGCCATGAGTTTGGTTTCTTTCTTTTTTTTTTAATGTATTCATCACATATTTATAAAATGTCTACTATGTTTCATATACTGCCTTACAGACTGATACTGCCTTACAGACTGATACTGCCTTACAGACTGATGTTTCCTAGTGGTAAAAAAAAAAAAAGACAATCTTTGTGTTCTGTAGTTCATGACCTCTTGCAAGTTAGGTAGCTAACAAACATAATTACATTTGAGTTAATGTTTGTGGTTTTTCATTAACAAAATAATTTTTGAAATAAAAATTTAAAGAGTATACATCTTTGTACAGGGAGGCTTGGTGGTACAATGGTTAAGTACTCGGTTGGTAACCAAAAGGTCAGTAGTTCAAACCTATCAGAGGCTGTGCAGAAGAGACCTGGTGATCATCTGCTGTAAAGATTTTAACTTTGGAAACCGAGTCAGGCAGTTCAGTTCTGTCTATTGGGTCACTGTGGATGATGACCCAAGAAAAATCAAAGTGAGCATTTGGAAATTCTGTGAAAATCTTGCCAATTTAAAAAATTTTTTAAACACCAGGTAATGCAGGCAGAGGGTGTGGAGGAGATGATAGTATGTGACATTTGGCCAGTAAGACCCTTTTTAGTATACAGGTATTTTTTTCTTCTCTATTGTTAGTTTGACCACATACTTTGTTGTCAAAACTGGGACACTTTGGGGAGTGAAATAAACAGTAGAATTAATTAAAACCATACACATAAACACACATTTATTTGAATAGTTTTTGTTTACTTAAATAGTTTTTGTTTACTAAATTGAGTTTATCAATAGAGCTATCAAATAGTTCTTTATAAAAGGTTTTCAAAAATAAAGTTCCAGAAGATACTAACATGTATCTGTGTAGTTTAAGGCAAAAAAAAAAACACCTTTTGTTTTGGGATTTTTTTTTTTTTAATAGCCTTTAGTAACACTGTGTTACTGTTTTTTTCCCACCTTGGAGAACATAGTTTTTGCAATTTGGTTTTATTATTTAAAAAATTTTTAAAAAAATTGCCTGTAATCTGCTCACTGAGGACCAAAATGACATGGGGTAAAGACAACCTAGAAGATAGAGAGACCCACATGAGTGAGTGCCGACATCGACTTGGGACCAGAAGAACCTGATGGTGCCTGGCCACCACCAGTGATAGCCGTGATGGAGTTCACTAGTTTGAGTCTCACTGGCAACACAAGAATAAAAAGGGGTACATCCTGAGATCTCCACTAAAAGATCTCAATTGATGGTCCAGTGGTTTCGGGGTTCCCCTGAGAGCATGGCCCCTGCCCCTGATGCTGCCCTTGCCCATAAATCATAACGAAGGTCCACACTTTGGACACAAGTGGATTGGACTTTGCAATGCAGAGTGACCATATGTTGGATGCATTTTATGGTTCTATACATCTATAGGATATCATCCTGCTGACCTCTGGCTGGAGAAAGGAGAGTGGGTGGAGAGGAAGGGAAAGAAGGCTGTTGGGAGGATGAGACATGTATGGAGCAGAGAGGAATAATGTGCTGTCACCAGACAGGGAGAGCAGTGGGAGCTGCATATAGGTGAGCATGTAAATTTATACGAGAATGTACATTTTCACTCAGTTATATTAAATAAAATTTTAAAAAAAGAACTTCAAAAAATTGCCTGTAATCTTTTTTAAAGTTGTATATTATGACATAATTTGAATTGTTGACACATTTAATTGAATAAAGTCTTCTTTCTATAGATGATATCAAGTTGTCTTTCTATAGAGGTATCAGGGAAGCCCAGAGTAAAATCTGTTCACTGGAAGAGATTCTCAAATCATTATGTTTGTATGAAAATATATAAATAAGTGCAAATATTTTGACAGGTACTGTCCTCTTACCTTCTTTTAGAGTAGCTTTCATTGTGAGACGGATCCTGCCACCACCACCACCAATGACATGAATTATATATATATTTGTATATAAACATATATTTATGTATATATAATTATATATTATTACCCATCTCAAGTACAGTTTTTTTTAAAAGACTGTAGGCTTTATTTCTGTTTTTTTTTTATTTTGATACTCTGTTCACAAGAAGTTATATTTGTATTGTCGCTATAAAAAGTTATATTCAGTGTTGAACTTTCTAAGCTGAATTTACATTAACAGTCACAATGATAGCAAATGTTTCACCTTTAAGAAAGTAAATAGCTCTACTTTGATTCCATGAATTTGTTGAAGAAATAGTCATTCTGGAATTTAGCAGATGTTTTGTTTGAAGCATGTGATAGCACTGTTGTAAAACTAACTTTTTGCAAAGCAGTTCTTTTGCTGGTAGTTTAACAGGTATTGTTTTCCTTTTTATATGTGTAAAAGATAATGTGGAGTAAAAATGAGTGAGCTTAATTTAAGCTATTAGTCATTTGAGCTAAGTGAAAAAAAACATGCTTCATAGGGTCCCTGTGAGATGGAATTGGCTTGATGGCAATGGGTTTGGTTTTGTTTGGGATATAATGTATAAATGTGTGTTCTTGTGGCTCTGCATGTTAAGTGCCTCTAAGGGTAGACTTCTTAAAGTAATTCAGAGTAACTTTTCAAGTAGATGCTGGTGCTTTACCAGTAGATTTTTTTAGATTTTGTATTTAGGTCTTTGATACATTTTTAATTAGTTTTTGTGCATAGTATGAGTCTTGTTTCTTTCTTTCTTTCTTTTTTTTTTTTTTTTTTTTTGGTAGATTAGTACGCAGTTATACGGCACCATTTGTTAGAGAGTCCCTTTTCGGCAGTTGATGGATTTTGGCCCCTTGTCAAGTATCAGCTGCTCATATGTGGAAGATTTTATGTCTGGATTTTCACTTCTGTTCCAGTGTTCTATGTCTCTGTTTTTATACCAGTACAAGGCTGTTTTGACTACTGTGGCAGTGTGATAAGTTCTAAAGAGGCCTCCCACTTTCTTCTTCTTCATAAATATTTTACTTATGTAAGGCTTCTTCCTTTTCATATGAGGTAAGTGATTTTATTTCTCCATCTCATTAAAAAATACCAGTGGAATTTGTATTGGGTTTGCATTGTATCTATAGATTGCTTTGGGAAGAATAATCATTTTCATGATGTTGAGTGTTCTTACCCATGAACAAGGTAGGATTATCACTTATGTAGGCATCTTTTGGTTTCTTGCAGTAGAGTCTTGTAATTTTCTTTATCTAGGTCTTTGAAATTTCTAGTTAGATTTATTCCTAAGTATTTTATCTTCTTGGGGACTATTGTAAATGCTATTGATTCGGTGGTTTCCTATTAGATGTTTTCTTTGTTGGTGTATACAGGAATCCTACTAGTTTTTGTATATTTATCTTATATCCTGATCTTTGCTGAACTCTTCTGTTAGTTTCAGTAGTTTTTCTGTAGATTCTTTAGGGTTTTATGTGTATAAGGTCATATCACTTGCGAACAGAGACACTTTTACTTCTTCTGTAAAAATTCCACTACTGATTATTTTTTTATTGTGTTTAAATGAAAGTATACAATCCAGATTAAATTTACATGCCCACCTATCTGCAGCTGCTGCTTCTCTCCTTGGCTGGTGACAGCACACTCCTCCTTTTCATTCTGTATACATCATATCCTCTTAACATCTCCTGTCCCCTCTTCTTCATCCTCTCCTCTCCCTTCTTGTAAGAAACCAGTAAGACCTCATCCTGTACATACATAGAACCGTGAAGTACACATGCCATCTGCATTGTGTCCCTGAGTGCATTCCATTCCTGTCTGAAGAGTTGACCTCAGTGATGTTTTCTGGTCAGGACAGCGGCAGATATAGGGGCCATGCTCCCAGGCCGCTGGGGGATTCTCCTTCTCCATCTCAATATTGGGTTCAGATTAGAAGACTTTTCAGTTTATGTTGAAATCCAGTTAAGTTGATCTACTTTTTGCTGTGTGTTGTCACTGCTTTCACCCAGCCAAATTTCTGTTAACAGGTTGCTAGCTTTTAAGACCCCAGTTGCAGTCTTTTGGTGGAGTTCTTGAGATCTACCCCTGTTTTTCTCATGTTGCCACAGGACTCAACATTGTGTGCCCCATCACAGCTATTTTCGGTGGTGACCAGGCACCATCTGGTTCTTCTGGTCACATATTTATAGTCTCCCATTCACGTGGGTCCTTCTGTCTCCTGGGCTCTTTTTTCCTCGTGTATGTTGTTCTTGGTGGTTGTCTGTTCTGGATGAGTTGGGACCATTTGGTGTACCTCAGATGGCAGCTTGCTAGCTTTTAAGACCCCAGACACCACTCACCAGTATGGGGTGCAGAAGATTCTCTCAGCAGTAGGACATCAACTGGCCTTGATGTTCACCGAGAGCCTGGCCCCTAGACCCGCGTCCCTGCTACTCCTTGCAATATTGAGTTCAGATTAGAAGAGTTTTCAGTTTATGTTGAAGTCCAGTTAAGTTGATCTACCTTCTACTGTGTGTTGTCACTGCTTTCACCCAACCAAATTTCTATCAACTATATCATCTATGCCCAACCGTCTTCCCTCCTTCCCCACACTTATAACTGTCAAAGAGACTTTTCTCCTATACATAAGTCTGCTTTTAAGTCTTTATAGTAGGGATCTCATACAATATTTGTCCTTATGCTGCTGACTGATTTCACTCAGTATAATGTGTTCCAGTTGCAACCAGATTATGAGACGTTTTGTAAAATCATCGTTGTTCTTTATCATTGAATAGTGTTCCACTGAGTGTATGTACCATAGTGTGTTAATCTGTTCATCTGTTGATAGGCATCTCGGTTGATTCCACGTTTTTGCTATTGTGAACTGTGCTGCAGTAAACATTCATGTGCATGTATCTGTTTGTGTGACAGCCTTTGATTCTATAGAATATATTCCGAGCAGTGGGATTATAGGATCATATGGTATATCTATTTCCAGCTTTTTAAGGAAGTGCCAAATTGTTTTCCAAAGAGGTTGTACCATTTTGCAATCCCACCTGCAGTGCAGGAGAGTTCCAGTCTCTCCACAGCTTCTCCAGTATTTGTTTGCTTATTGTTTTTTTGGATCATGGCCAAGCTTGTTAGCTTGTTGGTGTGAGAGGGTATCTCATTGTAGTTTTGATTTGGATTTCTCTAATAACAGCTAATGATTGTGAGCATTTCCTCCTGTGTCTTTTGGCTGCCTGGAGGTCCTCTTTGGTGAAGTGCATGCCTGTCTCCTCTGCCTGTGGCTTAATTCGGTTTTTACCTTTTTCTTGTTGATACTTTGCAGCACCTTGTGGGCTATAGAGTTACCTCTTTTGATAAAGTCTTTGGATGAACAAAAGTGTTGTGTTTGATTCTTAGTAGTTCCCATTATCTGTTTTCTGTTGATCATGCTTTGTCAGACTTTGAAGTCTAAGCTGTGTATTAAAACTTCCATTGTTGACGCTATTTTTTTTTTTGCCATGTCTTTATCATTTTAGGTTTGATGTTTAGCTCTTTGATCCATTTTGTGTTAGTTTTTGTGTAAGACATGAGATATGAGTCTTGTTTCAATTTTTTGCAGATGGATATCCAATTTTGCCAGCACCATTTCCATTTGTTAAAAAAAGAGACTGTTTTTACCCCAGTTTACAATTGTAGGGCCTTTGTCAAATATCAACTGTTCATAAGAGGATGGTGGTGCCTCTGGGGTCTCAGCTCTCTTCTGTTGGTCTATATGTCTCTTTTTGTACCAGTACCAGGCTGTTTTGACTACTGTGGCAGTATAATAGGCTCTAAGGTTGGGTAGTGTGAGGCCACCCACTGTGTTCTTCAGTAGTGCTTTAATTATCTGGAGTTTCTTCCCTTTGTGAACAAAATTGGTCATTTGTTTCTCCATCTCACTAAAAAGTGACACTGGAATTTGGTATTGCACTGTGTATGTGGATCACTTTGGGTAAAATACATTTTCACAATGTTAAGTCTTCCTATCCATGAGCAGAGTAGTTTTCTCCATTTTTGTAAGTCTGTTTTGGTTTCTTGCAGTAAGATCTTGTAGTCTGTTTGTATAGCTCTCTTATATCTCTAGTTAGATTTATTCCTAGGTATTTTATCCTCTTGGGGACTATAATAAATGGTACTGATTTGGTGATTTCTTCTTTGATGATCTCTTTGTTGGTATAAAGGAATTCTACTGATTAATTAAGCTTATCTTGTATTTTGATGCTTTGCTGAACTCTTCTGTTAGTTCCAGTAGTTTGCTTATGGATTCTTTAGAATTCTCTGCATATACAATGTGTCGTCTGCAAATAGGGATATCTTCATCTTTGCCAATGCAGATACCATTTATTTCTTTGTCTTGTCTAATTGTTCTGGCTAGAACCTCTAGTACAGTGTTGGATAGAAGTGGTAAGAATGGGCATCCTTGTCTAGTTCCCATTCTCAAGGAGAATTCTTTCAGTCTCTGTCCATTCAGGATGATGTAGGTGGTTGGCTTTGTGGAGATCCCCATTCTTTCTTTGAGGAATTTCTCTTCTGTTCATATTTTGCTAAGAGTTGTTAGCATGAATTGGGGTTGGACTTTGTCAAATGCATTTTCTGCATCAGTTGACAAAATCAGGTGACTCTTTTGTGCTATTCATGTAGTTGATCACATTAGTTGTTTTTCTGATGTTGAACCAACCTTGCGTCCCTGGTATGAGTCTATCATGATGAGTTATTTTTTTGATATGTTGTTGGAGTCTATTGGCCAGGATTTTTTTTGAAGATTTTTGTGTCTAGGTTTGTAAGTGATATTGTTCTGTAATTTTTTTTTTTTTTCAGTGGAATCTTTCCCTGGCTTTGCTATCAGGGTTATGCTGGCTTCCTAGAATGACTTTGAGAGATCTGACTCGACGGCACTTGACTGTCTTGGCTTGGCATCCTTTTCTATCATGTAAAATAGTCTCAGTAGTACTGCAGTTAACTCTTCTCTAAAAGTTTGGTAGAATTCACCGGTGAAGCCATCTGGGCCAGGACTTTTCTTGGTTAGTAGTGTTTTGATTATTTTCTCAGTTTCTTCCTCTGTGATGGATTTATGTATTTGTTCTACTTAACATTTAATTTTTTTTTATCTTGCCTGATTGCTCTGGCTAGAACCTCTCTAGCACTGTATTGAAGAAAAGAAATGACAAAGGGCATCCTTGTCTAGTTCCTGTTCTCAACAGGAATCCTTTCAGATTGTGTCCATTTGGGTTGTTGGCTGTGGACTTTGCATAAATGTCTTTTATTATGTTGAGGAATTTCCCTTCTATTCTTGTTTTGCTGGGAGTTTTTAAGAGGAATGGGTGTTTAACTTTGGCAGTTGCCTCACCTGCATCATTTGAAAAAAATCAGGTGTCTCTTTTCTGTTTATGTGGTTGGTCACATTGTTTTTCTAATGTTGAATCATCCCTGTATCCCTGGTATGAATCCTACTTGATCGTGGTGAATTTTTTTTTTTTTGATATGTTGTTGGATTTTATTGGCTAGAATTGTGTTGAATATTTTTCCATCTAAGTTCCTGAGAGATGCTGGTCTGTAATTTTCCATTTTTTGTGGTGTTTCTGCCTGGTTTTGGTATTAGGTTCTAATGGCTTCATAGAAGAATGTGGCAGTATTCCATCCTTTTCTGTGCTCTGAAATACCTTTGGTAATAGTATTGTTAAACTCTTCTCTAAAAGTTTGGTGAAATTCTCTAGTGAAGTCATTCAGGGATTTGGCTTTTTTTTTTGGTTGAGAATATTTTTTATTACCTTTTTAATCTCGTCTTTTGTGATGGGTTTATATGATTGTTCTTCCTCTTTATGTGTTAGTTTAGATAGATAGTGTATTTCTAGAAATTTGTAATTTGTTCATTTCCTCTAGGTTTTCAAGCTTACTAGATTACAGTGTTTCATAGTATTCTGTTACGATTTTTTAAAAAATTTCAGTTGAGTCTTGTGATATCACCCATCTAATTTTTTTTATTCCAGTTAATTGCTTCCTCTCCTGTTTTTCTTTTGTCAGTTTAGCCAGTGGTTTATTATTGATTTTGTTGCTCTTTGAAAGAACCAGCATTCAGTCTTGGTAACTCATTCAGTCGCTTTTCTGTTCTCTGGCTCTGCTCTGACTCTTCTGATGCCCAAGGGCTTCTTTTGCTGCTGTCTTTTTACGTGTTTGAGTTGTACTGATAATGCTTTGATTTGACCCCTTTTTTCTTTTTGGGTGTGTGAAATTACTGAGATAATTTGACCTCTAGCACTGTTTTTACTGTGTCTCAAATGTTCTAGTAGTATGTGTTTTCCTTTTCATATGATTCTGTAAATTTCTGTATTCCATCTTTGATTTCTTCAGTGTTGTTTAGGTTCCATTTGTTTGATTTTTTTTTCCCTTCTTTTTCTGTTATTTTATTTTTATGACTTTTTGGCTTGATAAGATGTTTTGTAATATTTTGGTACTTTGAATTTTATTAAGGCTTTCTGTATGGGTTGGTATGTGGTCAATTCTGGCGAATGTTACATTTGCATTGGAAAGTATACTTGGCTGCTGTTGGGTAGAGTGATCTGTATATGTCTGAGGTCAGGTTGGTTGATGGTGGCATTTAGATTTTCTTTGTCTTTAGCTTTTTTCTGATATTCTGTCCTTTATTGAAAGTGGTGTGTTAAAATCTGCTGTTATCGTGGAGCTGTCCATTTCTGTTTTCGATGCAGTTAGAGTTTATGTATTTTAGAGCTTTGTCATTGGATGCATAGATATTTCATATGGTCATGTCCTCCTGGAGTATTGACCCTTAAAGTATTATATAGTGTCTTTCCTTATCCAGTGTGGTGGATTTTACTTTAAAGTCTGTTTTATTGGAGAATAATAGTGCCACTCCTGTTCCTTTTTGAATGTTGTAAACTTGATATATACATATATATATTTGAGTTTAGTTTGTTCGTGTCTTTAAGGCATGTATTCTGTAGGAAGCACATAGATGATTTGTGATTTTTTAAATCTGTTCTGCCATTCTTTGTTTACTGGTGCATTTAATCCATTTACATCTAGTGTGATTATTGATAGCTATGAGTTTAGTGCTGTTATTTGGCTGTCTTTTTTGCTGTGTTGTAGGCAGTTCCTTTGTTCCACTTGATTTTCTGTGCTGAGTCATTTTAATTTATATGTTTTTGTTTTGTCTTTTTCATTGTTGTTAGTTTTGTACTTGCTGAGACTTCAGATTGTTCTTGTTTTTTGTTTCGATGTGAAGGTGTGATAATTTCCTTTTGTGGTTACCTTAATGTTTACCCCTAATTAAACCAGTCTTTAATTTCTTTATCTGGCCTTGACTTTTTTCTCCATGTGAAAGATGTATTACTGCCGTTTCTTTTAAGTCCCTTTTTTGTTAACAGTGTTTCCGTAATGACATCAGTTCTCCCCTCCCCGCCCCCAGTGTTTTGCCTTTGATTCATTTTTGTGATTCTTCCATTTGAGTTGATACCTAGTTGCTCTGTTCTGTGTTCTAGTCTTGGCTTTTTAACTGATGTTAGTTGGTTTTCTAACCAACTCCTTTTAGTATTTCTTAAAATTTTGGTTTGGTTGTTTTATAGATTCCCTAAATTTCTGCTTATTTGAAAATGTCCTGACTTTGCCATTATATCTGAGAGACAATTTCCTGGATGTGTAATTCTTGACTGTCAGTTATTTTCTTTTAAAACTGTTTGTGTCATCCCATTACCCTTTTCCCTGCATGATTTCTGCTGAGTAGTCTCAGGTTAGTCTTACTTTTATCCGTATTTTATTTATTTTTTTGTCTATCCCTAGCCACTTTTTAACCTGTGTTCTTATCTTTAGTTTAGTCAAGTTTGATTATAATTTTCATGGTGTTTTTATTTTGGGATCTACCTTTTGTTGAGTTTGATGGCTTCTTGGATTGATAGCCTCTCATCTTTTATGAGATCCAGAAAGGTTTCTATGAACAAATCTTTGCCAATTCTCCTTGTGCTATCTGTTATCCATCTGTGTTCTGATACTCCAGTAATTTCTAGATTATTCCTCTGGATGGAATCTTACGTAGTTCTTACTCACTCTTGATTTTATGAAATTCTTTTACCTGAATTTTCCTTAAATATGTTAGTGTCACCCTCACTAATTTGGCCTCATGTTGCCTCAACTGTGCTCCTTCTACTTTCTATTGAGTTTGCTAATTCTTTAATTTTATTAATTTTATGCATTTTTAATTCTTGCTACTGTATTCTTTCTTGCAACCTGGTCAGTTTATTACTGTGTTTTGCTGCATTTTTCTTCTTCTTCTTCATATCTGGGAGAGTTCTGCTGTGGGCTGGAGCTACTGTGTCCTAGCCCCTTTGCCTCCCCACTTCCTCTGCCCATGTTTGTACTTCTCTGCTTGGCTCCTTGAGACTATTTTCAGTATAATAAGCTCAGGCTAAACTATTTGCAGTATAATAAGCCCAGGCTAAACTATTCCCTTGAGACTATTTGCAGTGTAATAAGCTCAGGCTAAAATATTGGCAGAATAATAAGCTCAGGCTAAACTATTTCCTTGTTCCTGCCCTTTGTTTGAAGACAAGACTTCCATGTGTTCTGTAATCAATCAAAAAAACAGCCGATATAGATCATGACCATTTTTGGCAGTGTATGTCTCCCTGTTGTCTTCCTACCTGTTAAGCATGTAAATAAAGCTTATAAAAGAGGATCAGGGTCCATGGTTCTCCATCAGAGACCTTGGTCCCACCTCACCCCAACTTTTATCTTGTGCAATGTGTTTTTTTGTGTGAGTGAGATTTCCCATCTCCTTTCCTATCCTTCTCGGCTTTGGACCTTTCCCAGTGATGGTTGCTGGGGTGCCGGATGCAGCAGAGTTCTAAATATCAATCTTTTGTATTCTACCTCTCATAAATCTAGGAAGTGCTTTCCATCTGGAAAATTTCTTGATTCTTTGTTTTTGGGGCTTTCTGAAGCCATCATGGTCTGCTTATTTAAGTGATTGGATATGGACTGTTGTCTCCAAGCCATCAGTAAGTTGTGGAATTTTTTTAAATGTGTGCTTGCTGTGTTCTAGCTTCCTGTTTTGTTTTGTAATGTCCAGACAGGCTGTCTGTGTGTGCTGGTTTGATTATTGGTGACTTTGAAGCTCTAACATCCTGTCACCAGGTGGCTAGAGTTGTTATTAGACATGTCAGCCCAAGAGTCCATTTACTTTCCCTGCATGAATTAAGCTCATGTCCAAGTAATCAGTCACCAAATATGTGGTGGAGGCTCTTCTCCACTGTCATAGATGGGCAAGGGTGACTGATGTAGCCACAAGTATCTGACTGCAGGTACTGAGAAAGATAGGGGGCTGACATGTTCTTCCTGAGTGTCTGTGAATGTGGCGTGTCCCCTTATGTCTGATTCTAGGTGAAAGAACTGTTTTAACTCTGAATTTCCATCTCAAGGAAATTGGCTAACCACCCCCCCCCACCCCAGTTTGTTAAAGTATTCCTTCTTTGGAATCTAGGAGCATAGCTCAGGGCAGTTTAAGGTGTTCTACTTACAGCTCAGTTAGTGCCATCAGACTCTGGAGCTAGGCTCAGTGCATAGAGGGGTGGAGGAAACGCTGGGTAAAGGGAGAGAGGTTTATCCCAAAGGAAAGCTTTAGATACATGTGTGATGATTAGACACCAGTCACTTAGGTTTTGACAGTCAAGTGCCACTTTTCACAGGTTCTGGAGGCTGTTCTGTACTTTCTGTTGCTCTTTGCCACTCAGGGGGATGCCTTTTAAATGCCATTGCTGTGCTCACCACACTGGCTGTGGCTGATTCCCGGTAGGTTGGGTCTGGCCTGTCTTAGGTAAATTTACATCTAGACCTACTTTTTGTTGCCCGTTACTCAGTGTGATTCCTCAACTTTCCCTTTGATGTTCCGGACTCTTAGGATATCATATGTAATTGACTTATTTGTTCTTTTGGGTGTTTGTTGTTAGATACAGAAGAGTGTGATTGCTCTGCTGTTTTGGCCCCTATTCTCTTGTTGCCTTTTAAGAGCTCTCCTGGCTTCCTCAGTTTTTTTCTTTATGCATGGTATTGTTTATGACAGTTCCCTTGTTTTCCTAAAAAACAAGACTGACTGTATACTGGCTCCTGAATGCTAGTTAGTTAGAATCTGGAAATTTTTGTGGAAATCCCAGCCGATGGTAGATTATCTGTTTTAACAGTTGTCTTTTAGGTGTTAGGTTAATTGGGAGAGCACTTCTAGAAGGCTGATACTTATGTTCTCTAGGCATATGGAATCTGAGTGCTTTCATGCTTTTGCCTTTTTCATAAAATGATTTTTTTCATTTTGCCAACACTTTCTTTTTCCAAGTTTTTGAGTAATGCTTTGAAATGAGAAGATAATGTGAGCTGTAATACTGGGGAAAATAATAATATAGACCAGGATCACCTGAAGGAAACCTACTGTAGAGAGTATTAACTTAAACTTAGATTATTTAGAACAAATTATTTGTAAGGGTACTTTTAATTAAAATTCTTTTACAAAGAAACTGATTCTGTTATTAATTTAAAATAATTCAACTTCTAAAAATTTGATTCATGTAACTTTTTGAAAGATCAAAGACTGATAGCTTTTAGTATGGGTTATACCTCAATATGAAGAAAACAAAAATCTTGACAGCTGGACTAATAAGCAACATCATGATAATAGAGAAGAGATTGGCATTGTCAAGGATTTCCTTTTATGTGGATCCACAGTCAAATCCCATGGAAGCACCAGTCAGGAGATCAAATGACGTATCGCACTGGACAAATCTGCTGCAAAACAACCTCTTTAAAGTGTTAAAAAGCAAAGATGTCCCTTTGAGGATTAAAGTGTGCCTGTCCCAAACTGGTATTTTCAGTCACCTCATATGTAAGTAAAAGTAGGGCAGTGAATAAGGGATAACAAAAAAGATTGGATGCCTTTGAATTAGATATTGGTGAAGAGTATTGGATATGTAATGGACTGCGATAAAAACAAAGAAACTAACCAATAAATGTGTCTTGGAAGAAATGTAGCAGGAATGTACCTTGGAAGCAAGGATGGCATGACTGTCTCAAGTACTTTGGACATGTCATCAGGAGGTACCAGTCCCTGGAGGACTCCATGCTCAGTAAAGTGGCAGGTCAGTAAAAAAGGAAAAGTCTCAGTGAGGTGGATTGGCACAGTGACTGCAACAGTGGCCTCAAACATCAATGATTGTGAGGATGATACAGTATGGGGCAATGTCTTGTTCTGTTGAAAGCTACGTAGGGTCCTTATGAATCAGAGCTGACTTCATGGCACCTCACAGCAACAACACAACTTCTCAGAATCATTAAAAAGTTAAATATGTATCTTTGGGCATTCTTTACAGAGTCCTATTGTTGAGATTTCAGTTAATAGATTTTTTTTTGTATAAAGCAGTGTTTTCATATATAGCTACCTTTCATATATGTAATGATCAGTGGTGATATGATTTGGGGAGGATTGTATTAGTATCTATAATCTTTTTAAGAAAAACATTTGCTGACTCAGTGGTGCTAGTAACACCTTCAGATTTATTTATTTTAACTGTGGTGTGTTATCTATAGTGGTCAAATAATTGAATTCATGTTAATACTAAATACTGAATCTAAATAAGAAGTTTATTGTACAATACTGTAACTGCATTTTGATGCTACTGTAAGGTGAAGAGGAGCTGTGGTGCCTGCATTAATGTAAAAGGCCAGCAGCTCAAATTCAGCAGCCATTCCTTGGAAGCCCTGTGGGGGGAGTTCTGCTGTGTTCTCTTATGTCCCTTGGAGTTGAAATGGACTCAGCAGCCGTGGGTTTAGTTTGGGGTTTGGTAAGGTAAAGAAATATATCATAGTTTTTAGTATGACATATGGTAACATGTTTAGCCAAGCCAAGCCAAGTGCAGATCCAATTCATGGTAACATGCTTAAGGGAAGTTAATATTTTATGCCTGTTTGTCCTTTTTTTGTGATGCAATTTCCTGAACCCAGATTATATTTTGCTGCATGTGTTTTAGTCAGAATTGACTTGATAGCAGTGGATTTTTTGGGTATCTATGTTTTGGAGCATTTTGTGAAGCTAAGTTAATTTCTTTATTTAAAAATACACATTCAGTATTCAGGCTTAGAGACCACAGTTGATGTTCCAAAGGCCTGAGAGTTCCCCTGGGAGCATGGCCCCTAGACCTGATGCTGCCCCTGATCATAGATCATTACTGAGGTCAACTCTTCAGATAACAGTGGATTGGACTTGGGGACTCATAGTGACCATATCGTGTATACACTTTATGGTTCTGTGCATCTGTAGGATGTCATCTTACTGGCCACTTGGTAGAGGAGAGTGGACAGGTTGAAGAGGAGGGGACAGGAGATTGTTGAGAGGATATCACAGGTATAGAACAGAAAGGAGGAGTGTGCTGTCACTGTGCAAAGAGTGCAGAGGGAGCTGCATATAGGTGGGCATGTAAATTTGAATTGTAAACTTTCACTTAATCACAGTGAAAAAAAGAGATATCAATTTTAGGGCTCTGGTCATTCCAGCCGAACTTTAAACTATTAACTATGGAGTGTTTTCCATTTGTTACTTTGTCTTCCTATTGCTTTGAATGACTCTCTTTTTATTATTCAGATCTGTTCCCTTGCCATGTTTCTGATCTGAGGCGTTGTCATTCAGGATTTGAATATAATTTGAATAAATATGTACTAATGGTAGTACTCTTTTTAGTTTGAAACTTCTCCATAGTTACTGTTTTCCAAGTTAACTATTCCCCAGTGTTAACGCTGTTTGGCTCAGGTGAGACTCATGAGATAGATGAAGTTTGGAAAGTTAAATTGGAGTACATGTGATCCTGTTTACAGAGTGATTTTGTATTGTGAATTTAAGACTTCCTAAGGGGTGGCCAACATATGCTACCCAAAATAATTTATTAGAAAAATACCCACATATACACATACACAGGTGTGTGTGTGTGTGTGTGTGTGTGTGTGTGTAAATAGCCTGAGAGTACTTTTATGTTTTCCTCCGTATTTCAGCAATATAGCGAAAATATACTTGTAGCTTGTAGTTTGTAGTTTGTTTCAAATAGTGCTATGAATTGAATTGTGTTCGCTGAAAGTGTGTGTCCTCTTGGCTAGGCTGTAATTCCCAGGATTTTGTGGTTATCCTCTATTTTGTGATCCGATACAGTTATCCTAAGTGTTGTAAATCCTAAACTGTATTATGTTAATGAGGCAGGATACATTGTACAGGAGTAGATTGTATTTGTAGTCAGTTTCTTTTGAGCTATAAAAGAGAGAAGTGAGCAAAAGGTGAGGGACTTCCTAGCACCAAGAGAGAAGAACTGGAAGCAGAGGACATTCTTTGAACCTGGCGTCCTTTTGCTGAGATACTCCTAGAAGTTAGGGAATATTGATGTCAAGACCTCCACTAGAGCTGACGGAGAGTGTTCTCATAGAGATGGCACCCAGAATTCAAACTTCTAGCCTCCTAGGCTGTGAGAGAATAAATTTCTCTTTGCTAAAGCCATCCACTTGTTTTATTTCTGTTACAAGCTCTAAATAACCAAGACAGATGAGTTCTTCATGGAACAATTTCTTCTATAGCAAAAGCATGTATATTTTCTAGTTTTCTTAGATTCCAGGTATTAATCATGTAGCTAATGCTGGCCTCTGTAACAAATACCCAAAAGTCTTAGTAGCTTAACACAATAAAAATTTATAGGTTATTGTTGGAAAGTGTAGTATAGGTGTGTCTGTCCTGGCAGTCATCCTGGAGGACTCTCCTCTGAAGATTGTTGCTGGAACCTAAACTTCTTCACCATATTAAACGTGTGGCCAATAAAGTGGCCACATGAGGGGAAGAGTATGAAGACATTGCACTAGAGATTTTATAATCAGGGCTGCAAGTGAGGTACACCACTTCTGCACAATTTTCATTGGCTGAACTGAGTCACATGGCCCCATCTAACTGCAAGGTTGACTAAGAAATAACCGTTGGGCTGTTTTCTCAAGAGGAAAATGAAACTGGTGAGTACTTAGCATTTTTCTCTGCTATAATTTCTGGAATTAGAAGAAACTGTTAGACTTTCAGAAATAAATATTTTTACTCCAAAACAAAATGATTTAGAAATACAGCAGAAAATGCAGTTTGAAATATATGAGTATAGTACTGGTTAAAGACACTTGAAAATTCTTGCAGTACTGTCTGAGAAGGTGGCTTGGTTTTGTGATTTGAAGTTCAAATTTCTGTAATCATAAGGTAGTTACACTTGTGGTATATAAAACATTTTTGAAAGTCTTAAATGGAACTTATCATTGTTTTTAAAGTTTTTTCATGGCCTGAAGATAGAGTTATACAACAGTGCTGCTTTAGGCAATAGTTACACAGCCTCAGAACTGTGGTAAAGTGTTAAATGTGTATAGCACCTGTGTACTTTTTACTGGCTCTGTTTTTACTTTATATGTTATCAGGATAAAGCATAATATCTGTTATTTATCCTTTCACTTATTATATTTTTAATTGTTCTACTCTGACCTCTAGGATCACTATGAGTTGGACATGACTCGATGGCAATGGGTTTGGGAGTCATATTTATATCATGTACATGTATTTTTTTATTTAAATGAATACATGCTCATGAATGAGAATATGGAAAACATGAGAGAAAATAAAACTTACTGTAGGGTGGCAGCTGTTGTTAACATTTTCTTATATGCTTGATAATGTTTATGTACACAGATAACCACATTCTATAGTTAGAATCCTTCTGAAGTGTTGTTTATATCACATTTTGCCCCTTTAACATTATGGCATATAGGTGTTTTTTTATATCATTAAATACTTATGTCCACACGTGTTTTCTAGTATTTCATAGCATTATTTCCTGTGAACTTTATGTTTTAACATGTTTCTGAACAATTAAATTAGGCTGTTCTAATTTGTATCTTTAACTCTCTGGCTTTTTCTTCTCTGTAAATCTTTTAGAGGCGAATTGCTGGATCTATTGATAATGGAAAGACATTTGAATCATATTGTAAATTGTCTTACAAAACATTCTACTAATTTATAGTCTCCCATCAGTGTACGAATGTGCTTTTGCCAGCCTTTCTTATAGTAAAATAATACATGTTTAAATATAAATATATTGTGTTCTATTTATATTTTAATCTATATGTAAATTTATATAGATTATTAAATATATCAGAAATTCCAGTGCAGTTGCCAATTTTCACGGTGAAATAACAGAGGCTTTTAATTATCTGGAAATGTTAAATACTATTAAATTTCAGAAGTAGTATATTTTATAAATATACTATAGACTGAATCATCACCTTGAGAATTTCAAAATAATTTCTCTAGTGACCTATATGTTATTTCTCTCTTTTGAAAATCAATCCATAATTAGACTGGAAAAGGAAGAATATAATCATAGAAGCTTTAATTGATCCCTAAGTGTATCTTTCCAAAATAATAAGATTCTTTTAAATTGGAAAAGGAGGACAGTATACCATAGAATATATTATTCAGAGTAGAAACACCAAAAGCATTTATTTCCCTTAGCATACTGGTTTAGGTGTTAATGACTTTTTATATCTACTAAGGAAATTTAGAAATTTTAAGAAAATTCTGTTTAGAGTTGAGTATTCAGTTTTGTGGATACATATTCTTTAAAGTATGCTTAGCCTATTACTGCATGAAGATTAGTGTAAAAACTTGTATTTGTGTGCACAGAAGATTATGCACATGCCTTGAAACCTAGGCTCATTATAAGGTCACTGCATTTTGTTATTTTTTTAATATGAGTTTACAAAAACCAGGAAATGAGGAAGTGAGGATTAGTACATCCTACAAGTAGGATACCCTTTTACTTAGTAGGCAGATGCTTTCAGAACAGCAAATAGATCCAGCCTACTCAGTCACTACCTCATTCTTGCAGCCTATTGTGGCTAAGATTTTGGAATTAACTCCAGTGGTTCCAATCTTTACTTTTTTAAAACTGTAGACTACCAGGTTGCTATGGGTTGGAATCGACTGCAGTGAGTGAAGCGTCAGACAGCTTTGGAATAGATTCTGTGGTCCAGTTCAGCTGAACCAGTTGTATATGAAGTTGAACACCATATAACTTCTCTTTTCGTTATTGTGGTAAGTTTGTTAGAGACAGTAATAATTTATAAATTGTACACAATAAATTCTAAGGTTTAACTGTATGTAGCCAGCAGGGACTTTTAAAGACAGGTTGCTGATACTGTTTGAGAAGTTACCATATTTATGTTTCATATCTCTTACAAATTCCCAGATAATCCTGATGCTGACCCTTTTTTGTCTTAGATATCTCAGATTGTGATGAGGCAACAGGAAAACCAGAAGGAAGACTCATTTTAAGAAATAAAAACAGATTGGAAAGATAAGAGTAATTAGGGAATAGACAAATTGGATCTAGTTCAGGAACTCCTGCTCTACCTGCCATAAAAGACATAAACATCATTCTTTTTTATTTTTTCAGTTTTAAGTTTACAAGTTTCAGAAGTCGAGTAGTACTAAGGCATTTATAATAAAAACATCATTGTCTTTTCCTATCCCTCCTTATTCCTGCATTTTTGCCTCCCAGAGGCTATCCCTTGTAATGCCTAAGCCTTAAATCACATGATCATACATTCAGGTGATAAGGTCAGACATGCTCACACAAAATGCTGTTAGTATATTCATATTACCTGAAACAAAGCAAAATAAATTCGTAAGTCTCTGGTTGGAAGTACAGAAAAGGGTACATGAAGTACATAAAACTTTCTAGTTATAATTTACTATATGATGTAATAATATGTGTCACCTGAGAAATACACTTGTTGACACTAGTATTTCTTTCCGTGCTTATTTGTGTCCTGTTAATGTGACATATTGTAAGTGTTTGGGGGCTAAAAAAATAGTATAAGTTATTTGATGATATTTTGTGCTATAAAGATGAAAAAATTGTCATGAGTGACTTGGAAATTGTAAAATCTAGTCAAACAGCACCAAGCAAACAGATTTATTATAGTTACTAATGTAGACTCCTTTTTTCTATAATATTAATACTGTATATTTATGATTGAGCAGCTGTGCTTTAAATTCCCAGAGTGTCTTTAAATTTAGATATTGTAGTTCAGGTAACTTTCAGTTTTCATGAGGGGAAGATGTTTTTGTAGGTTTTGCTCCTTGATGAGGCAGAGCATTTTTAATCAGTTCTTTGGGAAAAGAAATACAGAGATACCAGTTCTCTAGGGAAAGTGAAAATGCTTAAAACTTAAATTTGTTGGCTCAGTGTTGCTAAATACAATGTTAGGGTAACTGAATAATTTGGGGAGAATGGCAGATTTTCCTTCTAGATCTACCAGTTGTTCTTCTCTTTGTCACTTTGTATTGAAGGAGTAAAAGTAATTTAGTTTGCCAAAGGTCTGAAAATTTACTGTCATTCTAGTTTTCTAGAAAATTGTAAGCAGGGCATCAAAATATGTGACTATCTTTATAAGGGAATTTATAGTATGGCCAAGCCAATGGCACTTGGCTTGGCTATGTAATTCAAAAGAAAGGTTTCTTCAGACCAGTATGGGAAAAATTATGGTGACGTTTGTATGATTTAATCTTAAATTTTTTATGTTACCAAGGAAGTTCATTGTAGGTTTTAATGAGACATATGTACATATAGCTAGATATTTTCTGGCACTGAACTCTTTATACAGTTGGATGATGAGAATTTTAGAAAAGGTATGTTCATAAAATATTTTAAGCCATTTGGTTTAACTGTTACAGGGGCCTGTGAGAAATGCTTTTCTAAATATAAATATTCTTTAAACAACTAATTATCCTTTAATACAATATGAGAGTTGTGGCTTCTTAAAATAAAACCATTTCAAGCTGTGTGTTTGGACTATTTAGTTTTTTATAAAGAACAAAAAAGAGTAAATAGGTATGCAGTTAAACAAAATAGTGATAACTTGAGTTTTCTTTTGTTACTCTTTCTGCCAATTTAATTCATTTAACAGGCAAATGAATTTGGTGTCTGTTGTTAGACAACTCAGGAAAAAACATCTATAACTTCTTCCATTCCAAAATTTCTCCTATAGCTTTTCTCCTCTGTACTCTTCTTGCCCCTAACTAATAGTCATTATAAACGATCAAAACAGTATAAACTCGAAAGGTACTTCGAACAAAATGTAAAATATTATTCCTTAAATTTTGCAGGCACCCTTTTGCATCATTTTTTAAATCTTTGTTATTATTATTACACTTTTATTGTGATTGAGTGAAAGTATACAATCCAAGCTAAATTTGCATGCCCACCTATTTGCAACTCCTGCTCACGTTCCCCAGTGACAACACACTCTTCCTTTCCATTCTATACATATCATATCCTCTTAACAATCTCCTCTCCCCTTCTCTTCACCCTTTCCTCTCCCTTCCAATAAGAAGCCAGTAGGACAATATCCTGTAGATGCACAGAACCATAAAGTGGACACACTGTATGATCCCTTTGTGTCCCCAAGTCCAGTCCATTCCTGTCTGAAGAGTTGACCTCAGTAATGATTTGTGATCAGGGGCAGCATCAGGTCTAGAGGCCATGCTCCCAGGGGAACTCCTGGGCCTTCGGACCATCAATTGTGGTTTTTTAGTGGAGTTCTTGAGGTGCACCCTACTTTTTCTCATGATGCCACTGGAACAAGACATTGTTTGCCCCATCGCATCTGTGATTGGTGGTGATCTGGCACCATCTGGTTCTCCTGGTCATGTGTTGATGCAGTCACCCATGCATGTGGGTTTTTCTGTCTTCTGGACTCTTTTTCCCTCATGTCTTTGTTGTCCTTTGTGATCATCTAATCTAGCTGATTGGGACCATTTGGTGTACTCAAATGGCAGCTTGCTAGCTTCTAAGAACCCAGACACCACTCATCAACAGAGTGCAAGACTCTCATAGCAGTAGGCTAGTTATGCTAATTGGCTTTGATGTCCCCTGAGAGCATGGTCCCTGGACCCACACCTGTGCTACTCTATCCTTGTAATAATGGGTAGAGATTAGAAGACTTTTCAGTTTATGTTCAAGTCCATTAAGTTGATCTTCTTTCTACTGTGTGCTGTCACTGCTTTCACCCAGCCAAATTCCTATCAACTATCTAATCTAGAACCAACCCTTCCCTTCCCTCCCTCTCTTCCCTTGTAGCCATCAAAGATTCTTTTCTTCTATACATGAGTCTGTTCTTCAGTCCTTATAGTAGAGGTCTCATACAATATTTGTCTTTGTGCTGCTGACTGATTTCACTTAACATAATGTATTCCAGTTGAAACCAGGTTGTGAGATGCTTCCTAAAATCATCATTGTTCTGTATCACTGTATAGTGTTCCATCGAGTGTATGTACCATTGTTTGTTTATCCATTCCTCTGTTATTGGGCATCTGGGTTGGTTCCATCTTTTTGTAGTCGTTGGCTGTGCTGTGGTAAGCATTTGTGTGCATGTCTCTGTGTGACTGCCCTTGATTCTGTAGGATGTATTCCAAGCATTGAGATTATTGAGTCAAATGGTATATCTATTTCCAGCTTTTGAAGGAAGCACCAGATTGCTTTACAAAGAAGTTGTACCATTTTGTTAATCCCACCAGCAGTGTAGGAGAGTTCCAATTTCTCCACAGCCTCTCCAGCATTTTTTGTTTAGTGTTTTTTGGATTATGGTCAAACTTGTTGGAATAAGTAATTGTCATTGTAATTTAGATTTGGATTGCTTTAATAGCTTATGATCGTGAGCTTTTCCTTGTATGTCTTTTGGCTTCCTGGATGTCTTCTTTAGTGAAGTGTCTGTCTCCTTAGCCAAGTTCTAAATTGGGTTATTTACTTTTTTCTTGTTGATATTTTACAGTATCTTGTAGATTATGGAGATCTGTCATTTATCTGACATATGCCAAGTGCTGTCGAGTCGGATCTGACATATAGTTGCCAAATATTTTTTACCATTCTGCTGGTGGTCTTTTAATTGTTGTGATAGTCTTCAGATGAGCAAAAGTGTTTGATTCTTAGTAGTTCTCGTTCATCTATTTTCTCTTCTGTTAATTGAACTTTGTCAGATTTTGAAGTCTGTCTAAGCTGTGTATTAAAATTTCCGTTGCTGACTCTTTATTTTTTTGCATGATCTGTATTGTTTTAAGTTTGATATTTAAGTCTTTTATCCAGTTTGAGTTAGTTTTTGTGTAAGGTGTTAGATATGGATCTTGTTTCAAGTTTTTGCAGATCGCTATCCAATTTTGCCAGCACCATTTGTTAAAGAGACTGTTTTTACACCAGTTTAGAATGCCTTTCTGTCCATAGGAAGATGTTGGCATCACTGGGGTCTCAGCTCTGTTCCGTTGGTCTGTATGTCTCTTTGTGCCAGTACCAGGCTGTTTGGACTACTGTGACAGTGTAATAAGGTCTAAAGTCAGGTAGTGAGAAGCCTCCTAATGTATTCTTCTTCAGTAGTGCTTTACTTATCTGGGATTTCTTCCCTTTCCAAACAAAACTGGTGGTTTGTTTTTCCATTTCATTAAAAAATGTCACTGGGATTTGTACTGGGGTTGCATTGTATGTGTAAATCGCTTTGGGTAAAATAGATGTTTTCACAATGTTAAGTCTTCCTATCCGTGAACAGGGTAAGTTTCTCCATTTATGTAAGTCTCTCTCGGTTTCTCGCAGTAAGGTTTTGTAGTTCTCTTTGTGTAGGTTTGTTATCTCTCAAGTTAGATTTATTCCTAGATATTTTATCTTCCTAGGGGACTATAGTAAATGGTATTGATTTGATGATTTCTTCTTTAATGATTTTGTATTGGTATAAAGGAATCCTACTGATTTACTTATGTTTATTTTATATCCTGGTACTTTGCTGAACTCTTTATTAGTTTGATTAGTTTACTTATGGATTCTGTGGGGTTCTTTGCGTATACAATCATATCATCTGCAAATAGGAAGAGTTTTACTTCTTCCTTGCCAATGCAGCTGCCCTTTATTTCTTTGTCTTGTCTGACTACTCTGGCCAGAACTTCTGGTACAATGTTGAATAGAACTGGTGAGAGAGTGAGCATCCTTGTCTAGTTCCCATTCTCAAAGGGAATTCTTTCAAGTCTCTTTCCATTCAGGATGATGTAGGTGGTTGGCTTTGTGTGGATGCCCCTTATTGCATTGAGGAATGTGCCTTCTATTCCTATTTGGCTGAGAGTTTTTGGTATGAATGGGTGTTGGACTTTGTCAAATGCCTTTTCTGCATCAATTGACGAAATCAGGTGATTTTTATCTTTTATGTTATTTATGTAGTTGATCACATTAATTGTTTTTCTAATGTTGAACTAGCTTTGCATCCCAGGTATGAGTCCAACTTGGTCATGATGAATTATTTTTTTGATGTGTTGTTGAATTCTGTTGGCAAGGATTTTGTTGAAGAGTTTTGCTTCTAGGTTCATGAGTGATACTGTTCTGTAATTTTCTGTTTTTGTGGGCTCTTTCCCTGGCTTTGGTATCAGGGTTATGCTGGCTTCCTAGAATGAATTTGGAAGTATTTCATCCCTTTCTATGCTGTGAAATAGTCTCAGTAGTATTGGAGTTAACTGTTCTGTAAAAGTATGGTAGAATTCTGTGGTGCAGCCATCTGGGCCAGGACTTTTTTTGGTTGGTAGTTTTTTGATGACTTTTTCAATCTCCTCCTTTGTGATGGGTTTATTAAGTTGTTGTGCTTCTCCTTGTGATAATTTAGATAGATGATATCAATCTAGAAATTTGTCTGTTTACTCTAGGTTTTCAAATCTGTTAGAATATAGTCTTTTGTAGTATTCCACTATGATATTTTTTATTACTGTTGGATATGTTGTGACTTCTCCTTATTTCTTATTTGGGTTGTTTCATCTCTTGTTTTTCTTCAGTAAGTTTAGCCGATGATTTGTCAGTTTTGTTCATCTTTTCAAAAAAACCAGCTTTTGGTCTTATCAGTTTTTTTTTTTTTTTTAATCTTCTATTTTCTCATTCATTTAGTTCTGCTCTAATCTTTATGATCTGTTTTCTTCAGGTGCCCGAGGGGCTCCTGTTGCTCTTTCTTCTTGTTCCAGCTGTAGGGTTAATTCTTTGATTTGGGTCCTTCCTTCTGGATATGTGCATTTATAGAGATAAATTGACCTCTGAACACTGCTTTAGCTGTATCCCATAGGTTCTGGTAGGGTGTGTTTTCATTCTCACTTGGCTCCGTAAATTTCCTTATTTTATCCTTGATTTCTTCTGTAACCCATGTTTTTTTGAGCAAAGTGTTGTTCAGTTTCCACAAGTTCCAATTTCTGTCAGTGTTTTTTCTGCTGTTGATTTCAACTTTTATGGCTTTATGGTCTGAGAAGATGCTTTGCAATAATTAAGTTAAGTGGTTTGGATTTTGTTGAGATTTGCTTTATGTGCTAACACATGGTCTGTTCTGGAAAATGTTCCATGTCCATTGGAGAAGAAAGTGTACTTATCTGTTGATGGATAAAAAGTTCTGTATATGTGAATGAGGTCTAATTGGTTAATTGTCACAGTAAGATCTTCCATGTCTTTACTGAGTTTTTTATCTAGATGATTTGTCTGTTACCAAGAGTGGAATGTTGAAGTCTTCAACTATTGTGGGGTCATCTATCTCATTTTTCAGTGTAGTCAGTGTTTGTTCAATGCATTTAAACACTCTGGTATTGGGTTCATAAATATTTAATATTGTTAAGTCCTGCATGTGTATCGAATCTTTCAGTAATCAGTAGTGGTGCTCCTTGTCCACCATGGTGGATTTTACATTAAAATCTATTTTATCTGAGATTAGTATTGACACACCTGCTCTTCTTTGTATATTGTTAGCTTAGTGTATCTTATTCCATCCGTTAAATTTCAGTTTGTTCGTATCTTTAAGTCTAACGTGTGTTTCTTGTAAGCAGCATATAGACTGGTTGTGTCTTTTGATCCAAGCTGTCACTCTTTGTCTCTTTACTGGAATGTTCAGTTTGTTTACATTCATTGTAATTATTGATAGGTATGTGTTTAGTGCTGTCATTTTGATATATTTATTTTTGTATTGGTGTTTTCTTTGTTGCTCTTTATGCGTTGACTTTTCATCTTTTTCAGTGTTGGTTTTGTGTTTGTGAGACTCCTGTATTACATTTCTTATTGTGGCATGTTGCATTATTGTTGTGCTTTGTGGCTATGCTTATGATCCCCCTTAATATTTTGAGTTTAATACCAGTTTTAACTTCTACGTATCTTATTAACTTTGTCTCCATCTGAAAAGATTTTAACTACTGTAGCATATTCCTCTTTTTAATGTGATGGTATTTCATTTTCATGATACCGTCACTGGTTACCTTCTTTTTAATGTTGTAGCTATGATTGAATTTGGGGCCTTCCTTGAGTAGATTTCTGTGTGTTGTGTCCTGCCTTGCCTCCTTAAATATACACGTAATGGTTTTGTTTTTCTAAGCAAAGAACTTCTTTCAGTTTTGCTTGTAGTTTGGGTTTGTTTTTTATGAAGTTTCTAAGCTTCTGTTTATTTGGGAATGTCTTAATTTCATTTTCATATTTGAAAGACAGTTCTGCAGGATACATAATTCTTGGCAGAAAGTTTTTCTGCTTCAGGGCTTTGAATGTGTCATCCCACTGTCTCCTTGCTAACATCATTTCTGCTGAGAAGTCAGATGAGGTCTACAGGGCTTCCCTCTGAATGTTAGCTTTGGTTTGAGTCTCTCTACCTTTAAGAGTTTCAGCTTATGTTTCATTTTATTGAATTTCATACAGTATTTCTTGGTGTCTTTCTTTTGGGGTCTATTTTTGTGGGGTCAATACACATCTTGGATATCTGTGTTCTTTCATAATTTCAGGGAGGTTTTCTGTCAGCAGCTCAACAACAATACTCTGTTCTGTTTTCAGCTATCCTGCCCTGTTCAGGAACTCCAGTTAATCATAGATTGCTCTTCTTGATAGAGTCCAACATGTTTTATAATGTCTTGTCACTTTTCTTATTTCTTGTCTCTGATTTCTCTTCATAAATGCTTGTATCAGTAGCTCTGTCTTCAAGATCACTTAGTGTGGTGTCCAGTTCATCAGTTTTGCTCTTTTGGCTTTGAATTGAATTGTCTGATTCTGCTGTTTTGTTACTGATCTGTCAGATTTCAGAATGTTGATGTTCCATCAGTTTGAATAGCTTGTCTAATTTTTCATTTTACTCTGCTCCCTTTTGTTTAACCTCTAGGTGGGCTCTCTAATTCTTTGTACTCGTCCTCTGATAGTTTCAGAAAGGCTTCTTCATCTGGGAAGTTCTTTGATTCTTTCTTTTGACAGTTCTCTGGAACCATGTTTGGATGTTTCTTTAAATGCCTGGCAGTCATTTGTTGCTTACAGGACATCTAGAGGCTGTTTAGTTTCTCTTTTGTTGGCTTAGCAGGAGCTGAGGCGTAGTTCTGAGAAGGGAGCTGTCACCAGCTACCTCTTTGTACTCTAGTACAAAGAGTCACTGGTGGACCATCAACTGACCCTATGATGTGGGTTGATAAAGACTGGAAGAGATGCGATTGGGCAGCACAGCAGTTATTTCTCTAGGCGTTCTTATTTTAAAAAGCTAGAAGCTACCTTACTGTTTCTAGAATCAGTCAGGCCATCAGATGTAGCAGGCCCCTCCTTCCAGCTGACATCAGAGGCAATTCTTTGGCCATTGCTGGATGCTATGATTTATTTCCAGGTATGGAGATGCTGCTGTGTTGCTCTCATCGCCAGCCAGGGTCTACCCGTAAGGCAACACTGTGCTAAACACAACCTTTCTGCTGGACAAGCACTCCCCAGACTGGCTCTGCCTCACAGCATGGGAATTAGTCTCTGCTGAGGCGTCTGGTAGGGTAACTCCACCTCCAAGCTGAACAAGATAGCATCCTGCTCAAGCTACCCCTCACGCTGCAAATGAGCTGAATCTATGGCAGAGCTCCAAAAAAGGAGAGTGGAGGGTCTGTGGTGCCCCCAGTCTGCTGCTTGGCCCTCAGTGTGTTTTGGCCACACACTGTCTCTCTGCTGCAGCACATGATGTTTACTTCAGAACTGCAGTTCAGTGTAGCTGCTAGGTCATGCCCATCCCCTACCTGCTGGCCACCAACAAGCAAAAAATGTTAGAAATGCCAAATACTTTTGGTCCATGCAATAATAGCAAGAGCAGAATTCAGCAATAGAGAGGAAGTTTACCGCTCACTAGCATGTAGTCCAAACTGACAGCTCTATGCTGTGTCCTAGGGCTCACTGGGTGTCCAGAAAGCTTGTTCAGTTATCAATCCAGGCCTTAGTTTTCAGGGGGAATTAAGGAGGTGTATGTCTATTCCACCATCTTAGCTCTGCCCCAGTATCGTTTCTTTACATACATAAATCTGTAAATATTTTATTACATCTATGTTTCAACATATCTTAAAGCATAAGTCATAATATTTACATAATGTTCCAAAAGCTTTTTTCTCTTCTTTTGAAGTCTTTTTATGTCAGTACATGATGTTTGACTGTTTTTTTCTGTTGCTTAGTATTCTATAGTATAGATGTGTCATAGTTACTTTGACTAATCTTTATACCTCTTTGTGTATGCGTATATTTCTTTAAGATAAATGAGTGGTTCCAGTGGCTTTTCTGCCGTTCACACTTAAAAGCCTCTGCACTGAAATCTCTAAATTTATTTTCTTGATTCTTACTCTGCTACCTTCCTATATGGAAATTCCATTCTCTTTTCTTACTGCGCATTCTGTTTCTATTGACATCTTAAAAATTTGGACCCAGGTTTATTGACGACAACCAGTCTCAATTTTTGTATCACAGTGGCAGAAGAATTGTATTCCATTTTGTTTCCAGACCTCAGGACAAGGAACACAAATGTAGTGATTAACTGTTGTGAGTACAAATACTAATTTAATGGTACACAGAGTGAATTAAATCAAGGTCTGTCAGCCATGTGCTCAAGTGGATAGTTCTGAGAAATCCTGTTCTTTTGGTGGGGCAATTGCTGTGAAACCTATTTCTAGTAGATTATTTTTATTTTATTTTTTTTAATATATATAGCTTCAGTTATTGTAATTCCAGTCTTTAGGAAATATTTCCAGAAACAGAATGAAGAAAAATTGCTGGTAAGTCTAGACTTTCTTCATTAAGGAGTCTTAGTGTCTTCTCTAATGAATGGTTACTACAGAGGAAGAGGAAACCTAGAAAAGTAGCTAATTGGGAGCAGGAGAAAATGAGGCACAAACAAGAGTAAGAACTATGAGGAATAAAACTTAGGTAAATGTAATGACCACTGGAATATAAGAAGAGACACTCACAGTAAGCTAGTTTTTATTGAACTCTGATGAATCTACAAGAAAAAAATTGAAGAGTATTTAGAGGTTGAGACATAAAGCACAAACAATTGAATGTGAATAAAACAGTTTTTTTTTCTTTCCTCATTTGCAAAAGTTAAATTTAGCAATGAAGATACGTGGTATTCCCTGACACATTGAAGGAAAGAGAATTGAGAACTATGACTTTCAGTGTGATAAGTTAAAGCAATATGAGAAAGATTCTCCTGCTAGAGTTACAGGCTGTGCTTAGACAAGGCCAAGATAGTTTGTGTTGCCTGGGGAGCTTTGTAGATAAGTTAAATATAAAACTCATAGTTGAAATTTAGAAGTGAAGTAGTTTCAGTTGGATGGGATTTGTACATAGGTAATTCTGTTTATTTAAATTTGCTTCTAATTTTATTTCTTTTACATTGTAAGGAGTGTGTGTGTCTATGTGTTTTAATTATGTACAAAATTTCCAACGTAGAGATTTAGAGAGAACATAATGAACTGTCATGTACCCATCCTCAACCTCAACATATATCAACTTATGGTCAATTTTGTTTCATCTATATCTCCACCTACTTCTCCTCTTTGAAAACCAAACCAAACTGAAACAAACCTGTTGCTGTTGAATCAATTTGCAACTCGTAGTGACCCTGTAGGAAAAAGTAGAGCTGCCCAATATGGTTTCCAAGGCTGTGATCTTTATGGAAACCAACTGTCCCATCTCCCTCTGAATGGCTAGTAGATTGGAATTAAAGACTTTTTGATTAGCTACCAGTCACTTACAGTAGCACCACTAGGGTGGTGCTGTTGCCTCCATAATTTTAAAATAAATCACAAACATATAGTTTCATTTACAGATATTTTAGTATCAGTAAGAGACTTCTCCCCTAATCATGACCATAAAACCCAAAAATTACAAGTAATTCGTAATATCATCAAATATCCAGTCAATTTTTAGTTTCTGAATTTTCTCTCTATTACATTAAAATATACAAAGTTTCTGGGTGGTTCAAACAGTTAACATGCTTGTCTGCTAACTGAAAGGTTTGAAGTTCAAGTGTGTCAACAAGGACCACAGAAGAAAGGCCTAGTGATCTACTTTTGAAAAAGATAAGCTGTTGAAAACACTGTGGAGCATAGTTCTGCTGTGACACATGTAATTATCATGAGTTGGAGTCAGCCTGACAACAGCCTTTTTTTTAGTTTAAAATACACTTAACATAAAATTTAACATTTTATCCTTTTTCAAGTGTCCAATCCAGTGTCATTATTCACAATGGCTGGGCTGTGCAACCATCATCATTATTTATTTCCAAAACTTCTGCATCTTCTCCTTAAGTAATAACTAACTATTCCTTCCTCCTCGCAGCCCATGATAACTACTAATCTGCTTGCTGTTCATATGCATTTATGTATTCTAGATATTTCATACAGTATTTGTTCTTTTGTATGTGACATTTAGCATAATGTTTTCAAGGCTCATCCTTGTCGTAGCATATATTCAAGCTTCATTCATTTTGCAGCTAAATAATGTTCCATTATAGTTATAGACTAAGCCCTGGTGGTGCAGTAGTTAAAGTACTTGGCTACTGACTGAAAGGCTGGCATTTCAAAACTACCAGGGGCTCCACAGGAGAAACATGTGGCAGTCAGCTTCTGTAAAGGTTTGCAGTCTTGGAACCCCTTTGGGCAGTACCACTCTGTCTTTCAGGGTCATTATGAATCAAAATTGACTCAGAGACACTGGGCTTTGGGTATATATGTCATGTTTTGTTTCTCTACTGATTAGCTGATGGACACTTGGGTGGATCCCACCTTTTGGCTATTGTGAATAATGCAGAGTTAATATTGGTATACACGTATCTGAGTCCCTACCTTATATTCTTGTGGGGCAGATCATGTGGTAACTCCTCCTTTGGAATTCCAGTTAGATGTGTTAGCTCTTTCGATACTGTCCTACAGATCATTGAGATTTTATTCATTTACTAATAGTATTTATGTCTTTTTTCACACTGATTATTGATGATACAAGTTCACATTTTCTTTTGTCATCTACTGTTAAGCCCACTCAAGGAATTTTCTTTTAATTTCAGATAATGCCATTTGAGTTCTGAGTTTTTAATTGGATCTTGAAGTTTCTCATTCTCTGCTATTTCTCATCTTTTCTTTAATTATGGCCATATTTTCCTTTATATGTTTGAGCATATTTATAATGCCCAAAACCAAACCCACTGCTGTCTAGTCAATTCTGACTCATAGTGACCCCTTAGCAGCTGCTTTCAATTCCTTTTTTCTGATTCTAATGTCTGGATCATCTTGGGATTGGTGTCCATTGATTGCCTTTTGTCTTAGCTATGGGTTACAATTTTCTGTTTCTTCATGTTTGTAGTAATTTTGGATTTGTTTTTCCCTAGACACTGTGAATGATACATAGTAGAGACTCTTTTCAGCACCACCTGGAATCTTCCTCTCACAAAAGCTGTAAAAAGTGCCTTATGCTGTTCATGTGTCAGCCTCTTCTGTGTCAGCTCCTTTAGTTTCTCCCTGACCATAGGGATGCTTTGAGTTTCCATGGCAGTGGAGACCAAAGTGGGTTTGGCTTTTTTGTGTGGGAGCGTTAACTTTGGTTACTCTCCAGTGCCTTTGGATTGTTATTTGTATTAACACTTTATCCAGAATTTATAATGTTATCTCCAAGAGAGTTCGTCTGATAAAAGTGACTTCACTGTTATTGAAAGCTTAACTCCGTGTAAATTTTTTTAACCTGCTTTTTTTAGTTCTGTTTATTTTGGAGATTCATCCAAGTAGACAGAGAGACCTTTAGCTTATTTGCTGTTCTGTATAATCCATTGTGTGAATAAGTATCAGTATATTTATCCTTCCTCTCATTAAAGCCTAATTAAATTCTTTCTGATTTTTTGCTTTAGAAAGCAGTACAGCAATAAACATTCTTGGTGTGCTGTTTGTCACATACTTAAAAGTTTCTCTGTAGGGCAGTTGTTCTCAACCAGGGTTGAATTTGCCTTCCAGAGGTCTCTGGACAATGTTTAGAAACACTGTGTATCTTTACAGACTGGGATGAGGTGTGCTACCAGGGATACTGTTAAACATCCTACTGTGCAAGTATAGACTCCCCCCTCCACTCCCAAATGCAATAAAGAATTCTATAAATTATCTAAAATGTCAGTATCTAAAATGCCACTGTTGAGAAAAACAGCTCTGGGGTATATACATAGAAGTTAAGTTAGCTTAAGGTATGTATAGTGTTTTTGTTTTATTATTTAAAAAGCCAAGTGCCGTCTTGTCTATAAAATGTGAACAAAATATTTTCAATACAAGTGAAAGATTTGGAATGTCTTAAATTAAAACTGAAACTTCTTTTTGGTGACACTGGCAATCCAGCAATTGTAAGTAATTCGAATAAATTAGATTGGTTAGCAAGATTACCCAGCGTTGACTAAACCACTCACTTACCCAGAGTGTGCATATAATCTTCCAGTTCACGAGCTGAAGTAGATTGGTACTTCCTGCCTGATTAAAATAATTAATTGTAGAGGGAGTGTGTGTTTCAAAAATTAACACTTGTGCAGACAGTAATAGTGGGAATATTTTGCTGAAGATGCTGACTAGATCAGAGAAAATTTACAGCATGAGAAAGAATTTTTTCCTGGCAGAAGTGTTTCTTACATTTTGAAAGTTTTTTTTTTAAGTTTCTTTCTCTGTACTGTGATAGACAAATGAACTTAATGAATTCTGGGAACCATTTTTAAGCCTGTAAGTAAGACTTCTCTATTATGAAAATAGATACTCTGTGACCCCAGAAATATGTTCATGTTTCTCTGCATACACTCTTGCATGTGATTGTGGGTCCTTTATACATGCCCCTGAACCCCATCCGTGGGCCCATCACTAGGATCACTGGTTTAAAAACTTTGGTGAACATCTGTTAAAACTCTTACAGTTCCAAAAAAAAAAAAACTGTTAAGTATCACTGAATTGTAAAGACCCAATATGTTGTTTATTGTTTATATCTTCTTTAGCAAATGCAGAATACTCAGGTATGGAGAAAAATAAGTGACTTGGAATTACAGTTCTCCAAGCCTTCCAACACTGAACAAGTAAAAATAGATCTTACTTTAATTTTTTAACTGTATCTCCATTTTTTCTTTCTTTGTAGCTATATGCAGCAGTGCTGTGGCAACAAGCTAATGAAAGCAGACAAAATTCACCTGAAAAAGCATGTTTTGGAACTGCCCTTCCAGAAGAAAAACTTAATGACTTTCGTGATGAACAAATTGGACAGTTGCAGGAGCTGATGCAAGAAGCCACCAAACCCAACAGGCAGTTTAGTATTAGTGAGTCTACAAAACCCAAACCAAAATTTTAGTCTATATTGTGTTTTCTGTAATAAAGCCAAACAAAGATTTTAAAGATCAGGCCCCATTATGTAACTGTCAGTAGATTAGGAAAAAAGTAATTATTTCCTAAGGTTTTAGGCTTTGAGAATAACTACTATTTTGATGTTGTGAATGCTTTTTGCATCAGGATCACTTGTAGACAAAACTTTTACAATGTTATTAGAATAATAGCACTCTGAGTGGAATTTAATTTTTGCACTAAACAAGAAAATGGCTCCAAAATGGAAAACTTCTGGAATTTTGCTGAAAAAAATTGTGTATGTAAATGTACTTATAGTGGCATCCTTTCTCAGGCATTAGCTTCATGATTTTTATGTAGCTTTATCAGATATGCATATCTTAATATAAGGATAATGAGGAATTCCAACAGGGTAATGTATATTCTGAAAATTACATCATTTCTACTCTGATAACATAGATGCTTATTCTTTTGGATGTCTGCTACCTGAATCATGTTTATTCATGTCAAAAGACTAAAAAGCTTTAAGATTTAGTTTATAGTGTGATTTGTATAATAGATTATACAAAGTATAATACATTTCTACAGTATTTGCTAGTAAGAACTGACCCCTTAAACGATTTGTTGTTGTCCTCAGAATCTCATACAGTTCCTGTCATGGATTGAATTGTATCCCCCCAAAAATATGTGTAGCCGTGTGGCTGGGCCGTGATTCCCTGTGTCTTGTGACTGTCCTCCACTTTATGGTTTCCCTATGCTGCATTTAAAGGATTAGAGTGGGGCTGTAAATCCCTTCATAGGGTCCCCTCCCTGCTCTACTGTGAAGGGAGTTCCCCTGGAGTGTGGCTTGCACCACCCTTAATCCTTTCATCTTGCAAGAGATCAAAGGGAAGCAGGCAGAGAATTGGGAATGTCACACCATAAGGCAAGCAGCAGCGACAGAAGAGCACATCCTTCAGATCTGAGATTCCTGGGCCAAAATGCTCCCTGGACAAGGACTCATGCAATATCTGTCTTTCCTCCAGAACTGACAAGGGAAAAGCTTTCCCCTGGAGTGGACACCCTGAATATGGACTTGTAGCTTCCTGGGCTGTGTAAGAATAAACTTTCCTGTGTTAAAGCCATGCACTCTGTGGTATTTCTGTTAGAGCAGCCCTAGCTGACTGAAACAGTGCCTAATGGTTGGGCAGATAAAAATATTTATAAATTGAAAAAGTCAAATGATAAACTCATTCACATCATATAACACTGTAAGTTTTAAAAAATATAATGAGCTAAAGATTTGTGTAATTAGTTCCAAATATTTACTCTAGGGATGTTTAGATATTGTCATGGATTGTGTCCCTCAAATTTGTATCAGCTTGTCTGGGTCATGATTCTTAGTATCATATGGTGGTCTACCATTTCTGATGTGATTTCTCTTTGTTTTATAATCCCATCATGATGTAATAATATGGATTTGGGACAGTTACATTGATGATATCTACAACATTAGATGGAGTCTTAAGGCCAGTCTCTTTTGAGATAAAAAAAGAGAAGCAAGTAGAAAGATACGGAGACTTCATGCCAGCAAAAAATCAGTGCCAGCAGCAGAGTGAATCCTTTGGACTTGAGGTTCCTGCACTGAGATGCTTCCAGACCAAAGGAGGACTCACGACTAGGATCTTCCTCCAAAGACAACAGAGCGAGAAAGCCTTCGCTTGGAACTAATGCCCTGAATTTGGGCTTGTAGACTTCTAGACTGTGAGAGAATAAATTTCTCTTTGTTACAGTAATCCACTTGTATTTCTACTATAGCAGCACAAGATGACTGATAAAGTTATGGAAATAATCATTTTTCAGTTGCAGTTGTATGTATTTCAGTTTTTTAAAAACTGCTTTGTGTTTTCTCTTTCCAGTTTTGTGTGTCATGGACTTTGTGTATTATTCCAGGCCTTTTAATTCTTTGTCCCTCTGTAGTCTGTGAGTTGATCAGTTGGTCATTTTTTCATTGAAAGATAGAGAACATATCAGTAATAATCTCTACATTGTAACAGTCTCTAGGAATACAGCAGTGAAGAAGGTGACACCTGTATCCTGTGTTTTGAAATCTAGGTGTACATTCAGAAACCCTGTTTTTTTTTTAATGAACATATTCTTTATATCTTTAAACTCATTACAGTACTCTCTTTTTCATCATAGAAACGTGTAACAGCTGTGAGGACACTCCTTCCCCTGCTCTTGAGAGGTGGCTGTTGTGAGTTCTTTTACAAACTCACTGACATACAGTGGCATAGCACCCCCCTTGTCCCTTTCAAACCATCACTAGGCCATCCTGACTTAAGATTTCTCTTTGTCTTTTTTCTTTTGGGTTATGCCTTCCTACTACTCTGTTGTGTGGTACTTGGCTGCTATCTCTCCATCTCAAGTTTAGTCCTCATTTTTGTGATGTCAGTTTCCATGTGGTTGACTTACCCAGTAAGCTAATAAATTCTTTGACATTATTTATTTACACTCATTTAATTGTCTCTAAGAATCCAAACAAAACTTGATGCTGAGTCAGTCCTGACTCACAGCAAACCTGTAGGACACAGTAGAACTGCCCTATAGGGTTTCCAAGACTATAAATCTTGACTGAAGTAAACTGCCATTTTCCTGCAGAACAGGTGGTGAGTTTGAATTGCTGAACTTTCTGTTAGCAGCCAAGTGTTGAACCACTCCAGAGCTCCTTTTAACTTACAGTCATGGTTATATTTAAATTCTCACTTTATTTAGAACTATTTATTCACTAGCTGAAATTATGAGTTAAAATACCCCATGCTGTCGTCACTACTGCTTAACAGTTTACATGTCTTACTCCCACTGCACCTAGTCACCCTTTCAATAAATACCTTCTGAGACTCTTCCATATGCCACGCATCATTCTGGAGACTGAGGCTACAGCAGTGATCAAAGACAAAAAGTCTACCCTCGTGGAACTCACATTCTAAAGGAAAGCGACAAAGTAGAAGAATAAAATATATAGCTATAGGTATTATGGGAAAAAAATGAAGCAGGAATAAGGCATAGGGCTGTGGTTCCCAAACTGAACTGAGACACCCCAGAGTATCATGGAAGATTCATAGTGTTGCTGAAGGATATTTAAAAACTCTGAAGAAATCACAGTCATATTTGTTAGATGCTACATGAGGTGCCAGAATACTCCTTAGAAGCAAGGGTGGTGAGACTACATTTTAGATACTTTGGACGTGTTATCAGAGGGATCATGCCTGGTAAAGTAGAGGGTCAGTGATAAAAGAGGCAGACTCCATGAGGCCAATTGACGCAGAGGCTGCAACAATGGGCTGTAGCATTGATTGTGAGGATAACATAGGATTGGTCAGTATTTTGTTCTGTTGTACATGGGATACATTAAGAGACAGAATCAACTTGGCAGCATCTAGCAAAAGTGACTCATGTAGATTATAGTGTTTCTCTATTCTTTTTAAAAACAATGTTTCCTGGGGATTCTGTTCACTATCATTTCACAGACCCATTGTTTCGATGTTAGCTATACTTAAATCTATAATACCAACCTAAATCTTTTAATTTCTGAGCTTTGTGTTTCAAATTTCAGGTATTCCCAATTGATATTTAAAATCAAACTTTTCTATCTTCTTTCACTGAGTAAATGGCATTAATATATATGTAATTGACCAATTCAGAGTTCCGTATACCAGTCTATACTTTACCATTTCACTAGAGGTTTCCTTGTCCTTATTCAGCAATTTTGACAACTCACATAGATTGAACAACAGTCATAGCTCTCCACTGCTCTTTGCCATGGTTTGTTATACAACTAGAACTGATACACTCTATAGAGCTATAACACAAGTGTCAGCACAAGACAGTGGGAACCAGCACATCAGTGTGAGATGGCTGCGATGGGCTTGCTGACCCATGGAGCAAAGAGCTGAGCATCTTCAGGCAGGAGGCCTGCTGGCAGAATAGGGCACTTCTGGGCATTTGTGGTCAAAGCTAAAAGAACTATAACACTTGATCAGGACAGAGGTCAGGCTAGAGTGGGGCCAGGTGGCAGTAGGCCCAAGCAAAGAGCTTGCATGCAGGCATGGCTGAAGAGGAGCTGAAAAGTGGTTGGAAGTTCTCCTGATGAATTGTATCTTGTCACCTCCAAGTTGATAGCTGTAACCCATCGTATAATTGTGAATGGTCTGTGAGTTCTGTGTGGCCATTACAATGAGTTATTTAACCCACAGAGTAGAATAAAAATAACGATTAGAGCAGAAAGAATTAAAAAGTCGTTTATTCTTTGGAGAACACCTGTAAGGGTGAAAAACTTCTAATGACATTAAGGGAAAAAAGAGAGTAGGCACAAATAGATTTGATGTGTTGAACACTATTCTCAAGAAAGATGAACTAACCAACTGTAGCAGTATGTTTATGGGGAACTGCTAGAAATTCAAGATGGATTCAGAAGAGGACTTGGAAGCAGGGATATCTTTGCTTATGTCAGATAGATCCTGGATGAAAACAGAATACCAGAAAGATGTTTACCTAGGTTTTATTGATTATGCAGAGGCATTTGGCTGCATGGATCATAACAAATTATGGATAGCATTCTGGAGAATGGGAATTCTAGAACACTTAATTGTGCTCATGAGGAATCTGTAATGGATCAAGAGTCAGTCATTCAAACAGAACAAGGGGACACTGCATGATTTACAGTCAGGGAAGATGTGTGAGTGTTTTCATTAGGCATCCCTCTTTGTGTTCCCATGGTCCTCTTCGCATAGTTTTTGTCACATTATTTCTCGATTATTGCTTGCTAAGTGATCTAAATCACTGTTTCCCATTCCCTCCTCCTCTACCTTTTTAGTATTACTACCCTAAGGAACTTCCTTAATTTTTTTTCTAATTGCCACCCTTCCCACAAGTTTTAAAACCATATACACACTGTTTATGTGTATCTGTGTTTTATGTTAAAAGGTAGGATTTTTTTTCCACTCTCTTAAAAAAAAAAGCAAAAAGAAGGCAGGTGTCTCTGGCCTACGAGTGTGGTGATGGGTCTCCAAAGCTACTCTGCTCAGAATTGCGACTTTGGCATGCACCCACTTCTGCTTTCAGCTTCCTCTTCTGCCTTAGAAGAGATTTGGACTGTATCTCTAGTCTGAGTTTGACATTATATAATGCCACAGATTTGGGTAAATCTGCTCCAAATTCACTGAGTTTCTAAACCATGCCTCCCTGGTTTAGAAACTCATGAATAGGCTTTCTGTAACTGATGCCTTGAATTAAAAATCCATTCCACATAGCTCTCAGCCCTCTTTGCTATTTCCAGATTAGTGAAGTAGTTTGCTGGTTCTTTTGTGAATGTGACTTAGGTAAAAGTTAGTTGGCTTTATTCATATCATGATAGTCTGTTTCACAAGCTTAATGTCTTTAAGTATATTTTAAACTGCTCTGGACATGTTTAATTTCTGGAAAAAAAGAATTTTTTTTTTTTTATTAAGAAAATAGTGCCACATACCAAAAAAACGGTGTCAGGTAACATTTAACCAACAATTGAGGCAAAAATGAAGTTGCCCCCAAGTTAAAGATAAAAGCACAGTGGTGAGATGTGTCACCTGAGCAAAAATCTCCAACAAAATGTTATTGTAACAAACAAGCAAAACTAAAACCAAAGTAGTGGCTGAGTATCTATTATGTATATATATATATTCACTACTTGGATTTTTTTCTATTTCGTTTAACTTGCCTCACAAATTTATTTCTTAAATCCTTTCCATAAAGATGGTAAAAGTCTTTTTAGACTGATAAAAATTTTAGACACATTGAAAGGGCATAATTTTTACAGTAGCAGAAGTAGGAGAGGTGTTCTGGTTAAATTAACTTATAAATGAAAATCCTTTCACTGCCAAGTAATACTCACCTGATTGCAATGTTTGCCAAAAAAAAAAAAAAAAATGAAGTTGGTTAAGCATATATTTACAACCTTAATGGAGCAAAACCAAATTGTGTCAACTCATTTAGTCCAGAGTCCAGGAATAACTAAAAAGAGACTAAAAAAAAACACACAGTGGCATGTTCTTGTGAATATTTCTCAGAGACAGTTTATCTTTTTGCTTTGAGGGTGTGCTTGATTTTGGAAAAAAAGCCTGGCAAATACAATGGGTGATTAAGCTGGACAGTAAGTAACTCTTGTCATAAAGGTATTTATAGGAAAGTGTGATTTCTTGTGCAGTTGAAAGCCAGTTCTGTTGAGGAGGAGAATACATGACTGATAAAGCTTGTACTCAGAATTCTGAACCTCAGTATTTCGGTTTCCACAGTTCTTCATGTGCCATCATAATTCCCAACTTGCTCAATTTGGAAACTAGGTATAGATCTCAAATTATTTAATTCTCAAAATGGCCTCCAGGTCTTCTGGCCTTTACCCTTAATTTTTCAGCAATGCTGTATGTCATAGATTGAACTGTCTCCTTCCAAAACTCTGTGTAGCAATTTGGCTAGGCCATGATTCCCCGTATTGTATGATGTTCCTATAGGTTGTAAATCCTGCTTCTGTAATGTTAATGAGGGAGCATGGACAGTGGTTATGCTGGCGAGGTGGGACTCAGCTTATATAATAATGTATTGTGCCTTGAGACAGTCACTTGGGATGTAAAGGAAAGGGAAGCAAGCAGAGAGTTCGGGCTTGTGCCACCAAGAAAGCAACACCAGGAGCAGAGTCTGTTCTTCACTTGGGGGCTGTGCGCCTCAGAAGCAACCAGTCCAGGAGAAGACTGATGACAAGGAACTTCCTCCAGAGTCAACAGAGGAAACCTTTTCCTGGAGCTGATGCCCTGGATTTGAACTTTCTCCTACTTTTCTGTGAGAAAATAAATTTCTCCTTCTAAAGCCATCCACTTGATTAAGACTCTGTATTAGAGAAAGACCAGTGTGCGCCTTTACCTGGAAAGGCCTGACGGGCTTTGTTGACCAGGGAATGGAGTGTAGGGAAGGCAGACAAACAGGGGCTCGGAAGAAACATTGGAAACCTCTAGGGAAGCTCATTACAAAATGAGTCCCTTCATTTACTGATTTCAGTGGCCTGGAAACAAGTCACCAGGTCTTCCTAAAGTTTTCTGGTCTTCTCCCTCCATGCTTAGAAAGTACTCAGAGATCCAATTGTTGAGCTAATATTTCTTATTTTATGACTTTGACTCTAGAAATACTGTATCATAAAAATATGATCCTAATACACTAAAAAACCAAACCCACTTCCATCAAGTCGATTCCAACTCTAGCGACTCTATAGACAAAATTGCCTCACAGAGTTTCCAAGGAACACCTGCTGGATTTGAATACTTAAAAAAATAGGTTAATAACTGCAGTCTTGTCCCTAATGAATTAAAATCAAGACTGAAGTGATGTTTCAGTACTGGGACATAATAAGAAAAGTAGACTGAATAGCAGGGAATAAAAGCCATTGTAGGGGAGTTGATTCTGACTCACAGTGACAGTCTAGGACAGAGTAGAACTGCCCCATAGTGTTTCCAATGAGCAACTGGTAGATTTGAACAGCTGGCCTTCTGGTTACTAGCCAAGCTTTTAACCACTGAGCCACCAGGGCTGAGAAAATTAAGTTGAAGAAAGACTAAAACTTTCAGCCTAAAAGCTTGAGATTGTAGCTTGGCAGCTGATTCTGAGGCAGGATTCATGGGAAGAACATTCCCTTGCCAACTTATGTCTGTGTAAGGATTGTCTTAATTAAGACAATAATTGTCTTGTTAACTGGGGAAAGACAAAAGGGATGAGAACCAGCAGAGAGAAGTTTAGTGATTATTACTTTAGAAAAAACTCCTTAAGCATCTTTCTTGGAGAGCAGGCTGACCTCAACATGAGACAGTCAGATTTGCCTATATCACATCACCCTTTGATCTCCATAAAACCCTTTTTGCCTAAACCTTGAGATACGTGCTAATCTTAATGTATTCAGAGCATTCTCCCTGTTGCAACAGACTCCTCTTTCTCTTCTTTCTGAATAATCTTCTCCCTTTTAGGGTCTAGATTTGTTCTTATTTTTTATCCATTTATAAATTTATTGTTAATTTTGTTGTGCCTTAGCTGAAAGTTTATAGTGGTGATTTCTTGTTCAAAAATTCATACACAAATTGTTTTGTGACATTGTTTGCAACTCCTGCAACGTGTCAGCACTCTTGCCATTTCCACGTGGGCTTCCCTGTGTCCATTCGTCGAGTTTTCCTTTCCATTCCTGCCTTCTTGTCTTGCCTTTGGGTAAGAGTTGCCTATTTGGTTTCACATACTTAATTGAAGTAAGAAGCATGTTCCTCACATATGTTGCATTTGTTTTATAAGCTTGTCTAATCTTTGCTGAAAAGTGGCCTATGGGAGTGGCTTCAGTTCTGAGTTAGCAGGGTATCCAGAGGTCACAGTCTCAGGGCTTTCTCCAGTCTGTGTCAGACCAATAGTAAGTCTGATATGATATGTACTTTTTTTTTTTTTTGTCAATTTGAATTTTGTTTTACCTTTTCTTCCCCCTCTGTTTAGGATCCTGTATTGTGATCCCTATCAGAATGGTCAGTGATATGGTAGCCAGGCACTATCTAGTTCTTCTGTGCTCAGGCTAGTGGAGGTTGTGGTTCAAGTGGTCTTTTAGTCTTTGGGCAAATATTTTCCTTGTACCTCTGATTTTTTTTATTCTCCTTTGTTACAGGCAGGATGGGAAAACAGATGTATCTTACATGCCTACTTGCAAGCTTTTAAGACCCCAGATGATACTCAGCCAAAATAGGATGCAGAATATTTTCTTTATAAACTATGCTATGACAGTTGACCTAGATGTCTCCCAAGACTATGGTCCTAGGCCCTCAGCCCAAACAACTCAGTCCCTAAGGGTATTTGAATGTGTCTAAGAAGCTTCTATGACTTTGTCTTGTTCTACTTGTGCTGAGTTTCCCTACATTGCACGTTGTCTTGTCCTTCATCAAAGTTAACAGTTGTCTACTATGTAGTTATTGATTTCCCTTTTTACCTTTCCTTCTCCCTTGTAACTATCAAAGGTTTTTTTTTTTTTTCTGTGTGTAATAAACCTTTTCTTGAGTTTTTATAACATAGTCTCGTAGATATTTGTCCTCTTGTGATGGACATATGTCACTCAGCATAGTGCCCTCTAGATTTATCTTTGTAAGATGTTCTGAAGATTCATCATTGTTCTTTATCATTACATAGTATTCCATTGTTTGTATGTACCATAATTTGTTTATCCATCTGTTAATGGGCACTGTCTCAGTCATTTTCTATAACAAAAATAGCACAAGTGGATGACTTTTACAAAGAAACATTTTTTTTTTCCTCACCGTCTGGTAGGTTACAAGTCCAAATTCAGGGTGTCACCTCCAAAGGATAGCTTTTTTCTCTCTCAGTTGGCTGTGGAAGAAGACCCTTGTCATCAGTCTTCCCTTGGTCAGGTAGCATCTCAGTGCAGGAACCTCAGTTCAAAAGAATGTGCTCTGCTCCTGGTGCTGGTTTCTCGGTGGTGTGAGGTTCCCAGCTCTTTGCTTGCTTCCTTTTCCTTTTATCTCTTCCAAGACAAAAAATGGTACAAGCCACACCCCAGGGCAATTCCTTTTACATTGATTAGATACATGACTTTAGTAAGTGTGTTACAGTCCCACCCTAATGTTCTTTAACATCTTGTCCCATTGTCATGGATTGAATTGTGTCCCCTCCAAAATATGAATAGAAGTTAAGCCGGGCCATGATTGATTACCAGTAATGTGTGATTGCCTTGTATTTTGTGACTTTCCTATGGTATATGTTAAAGAGGGCTAGGATGGGATTGTCATTCCCTTCCTAACATCACCTCCCTGTTCCATTGTAAAAGGAGTCTCCCTGGAGTGTGGCTTGTACCACTTTTTGTCCTACAAGAGATAAAAGGAAAGGGAAGCAAGCAGTGAGCTGAGAATCTTATTCCATCAAGAAAGCAGCACTGGGAGTAGAGCATGTTGTTCACACCTGAGGTTCCTGTGTAAGATGCTCCCCTACCAAAGACTGTTGCAGCACAAGGATGTTCCTCCGGAGCCAAGAGAGAGACAATACCTTCTCTGGATCCACTACCCTGAATTCAGACATCTAGCCTACTGGACATTGTAAGAATAAATTTTTTCTTAGCTGAAGCCATCCACTTTGTGGTATTTCTGTTAGAGTAGTACTAGTTGACTAAAACACCCATTGACCACAGGCAGAAATTTGGATTTACAGCATAGCATGTAGGAGAATTACAGTCACAAAAGGGAGGAAAGCCCCACAATACTGGGAATTGTGGTCTAGCCAAATTGCTACACACCTCTTTTAGCAGACATGCACTAAGTTTGTTTCTGTCTTTTTGCCATTCTGAATAATGCTGTAAAGAACATGGGTGTACATATATGTCTATTTGTGTGACAGCTCTTGTTTTCCTTGGGTATATTCCTAGAAGTGGGATTCTGGATCATATGATATTTGTGGCTTTTTAAGGAAGTGCTTTATCATTTTCTGAAATGGTCATACCATTTTGCATTCCCACAACAGTGCATAAGAACTCCAGCCTTCCTGCATACTCTCAACATTTATTATTTTCTAGTTTTTGATCAGTTGCCAGTATTGCTGGGGTGAGAAGGCAACTATTGTAATTTTGATTTGCAATTCTCTAATGGCTAATGCCATTTTCCTAATGTGTGTTAGATATCTAAATGTCTTCTTTGATGAAATGTCTGGTCATATCCTTTGTCTGATTTTTTAATTGAATTATTTGTCCTTCTATTGTTGAGAATTGTTTTGTAAATACTGGAGATTAGACCCTTGTTAGATGTCATAGCCAAAATATTTTTCCCAATCTGAACGTTCTCCTTTTATTCTTTTGGTAAAGTCTTCTGATGAGCCTAAGTGTTTAATTTTAGGAGTTCCCAGTAATCTAGCTTATTTTCTGGTGTTTGTACATTGTTATGATTTGCATTGTGTGTGTGCTATGTGCTAGGATATTTAGAATCATCCTTTTTTCTTTCCTGATCATTATTGCTTCAGGTATTATATTTAGGTCTTTGATTCATTTTGAGTTAGTTTTTATGTATGGTGTGAAGTATGGGCTCTGTTTAATTTTTCTACAGATGGACATCCAGTTATTCCAGCACCATTTGTTAAAGAGATTGTCTTTTCCTCATTTAATGGACTTTGGCCATTTGTCAAATATCAGCTGCCCACAGGTAGCCAGCCTCAGTGGATCTTAATTCTATTCCATTGGTCTATGTGTACCAGGTTGTTTTAACAACCATGGCTGTATAGTAGTTCTAAGATCCAGTAGTGTGAGGCCTCTCATTTTGTTCTTCTTCAAAAATGCTTTACTTCTCTGTGGCCTTTTCCTTTCTCTATAACTCTGGTGATTAGTTTTTCTATCTCATTAAATAATGCTGTTGAAATTTGGATCAGAATTGCATTATATCTGTAGATTGTTCTGCATAGTAATTGACATTTTCACAATGCTAGGTCTTCCTATCCATTAGCATGATATGTTTTTCTGTTTATATAGGTCTGTTTGGTTTCTTGCAGTAGTGTTTTGTAATTTTCTTTGCTTAGATCTCTTATGTCCCTGGTTAGATGTATTCCTAAGTATTTTATCTTTTGGTGGGCTATTATTAATGGTATTGATTTCCTTTTCAAAGTTCTTGTTGCTTAGTGTAGAGAATCCAACTGATTTTTGTATGTTAACCCTGTATCCTAGAACTTTGCTGAAATCTTCTATTAGTTCCAGTAGCTTTCTTGTGGATTTTTTTTTTTGCAAGGGTCTCTACATGTGTAAAGGATTATATCATCTCAAACAGACATAGTTTTAACTCTAGCTAGGACTTCCAGCCCGATGGTAAATAAGAGTGGCAGTGGGATTTTCTTTTCTTTCTTTTTTTTTGTTTTTTGACAGTTCAAGGCCTCACTGTAATCTATTATTATCTGGGTGATTTTGCATAACTTAATTCACTTTTTAAAAATCTGAGTTTCCTCATCTGCAAAATGGGATGATAATTATATTCTCTAAGTATACTAAATGCTACCTTATTTGTGTTATAAGGATTAAATAATGTTAATAAAGCCTTCACTGAGATATGTAACACATGGTAAATACTCAACACATGTTCACTATTTTTATTGTTTTCCTCAAACATCATTTAAGGGCCATGTCATTGACTGATGGGGTATATAGAAGGAGGAAGGCTCTAGGTAGCTTTTCTTCAATTAAATCAGTTAAGTTCTTATGTCTTCTACACATTAAAATCATACATTAACTATCTTGTGAAAAAGTTTGGCTGCTTTTTAAATTTAATTTTAGGTGAGAAAAGAAACTATTGGGGGATTTTAAATTGAGCAGGAAATTTCACCATTCATTTTCTTTATAGAATTCAGAAAACTGGAATTCTCAATTTCCTGAAGGGATAGGTCACAATGCTCATAAATAGCCTAGCCTTATTACTCAAAAAGTGTTCTGCCGGCCAGTATCACAAGCATCACCTGAAACCAACTAGAAATGCAGAAGCTCAGGCTTCCACTTGGATCTCCTGAGTAGTCAGAATCTGCACTATACAAGATATATGCAGTTTCTATGCACATTACGGTTAAAAAAAGTACTAGTATAGCCATTTGGAGTGAAAGAATGTATAATTGTAAGAGTGTTAGTTAAAATCCTTACCTGATCTCTAGGCTCATGGCAAGTTAAGAAAAATTACAGCAACTAACCTGGAGGCTGTGAGGTTTATTCCAGACCACCACCCAGGGACCTGAGATTACTGCCCAGATCCTATCACAGTTCCTGGCTGACCCACCACGCTCTACCCACCTTGTGACTCCAGATCTTGCCCAGGACCTGAGACCGTCGCCCGGATAACATCATGGTTCCTTCTTCCTATAAAACCCTCTGGCTTGATATGAGATTTTAATTAAGACGGTTCCTTTATGATGTTAACCCTCCATCTCTGAAGACTGGCCATTTGAATAAAGTACAATCCCCCATCTCTATCTACATCTGGCTTTGTGGTGACAGGCAGCGTGAAGCTGTGACTGAGTTTTCCATCAAGAGGACCATGAGTCATTATGTCAGAGGGACTTGGTTTTGACACCTGTCAGTCATGCTCCTCTGAATGCTGGCACTAATCTCATCAGGCCTCAGTTTTCTTATCTGTAGCATTATCTCAAAGGGTTACTATGAGAATGAAATGAGATAACCCTGTAAACTTCTTAGGATGTTTGCTTGACCAAAAAAAAAAAAGTAAATGCTAAGTACTAATACCACTTGTAATACCAATAGCAGCAAAGGCCTAGAAAAAATTTTAATTTATATTAGAGTTTCCCCTTTTTTACTTCCAACTTCTTTTTCTTCTTCTTTGAAATGTTGAAATGAGGAAGGGCGCGGTAAAAATTGGAGGTATTAAAGAAAGCCCCAGCAAACAACTTAATAGCAGAAAATACCATAGAATAATCTCACCTGGGTCTTACAAAACACTGTCACAAGACAAGCCTGGGGGCAACCTTGCAAGTGACAGCCTGCAAGTGACCCCTAGACCTTGACCACATTTTACAACTAATAGGAGTTAACCAATCAATGTAAAGGTCAGTTCACCCTCCCTGCTTTGCAATCTCATGACTTAAATACTGGGCACTGAGGAAACTCGTCGTCGCCCCCTGCTCTGTGTAGCTTGGGGTGCGTCCCTGGTGCACCAGTATTTTTCCTATTGGGCATATTTTTTTAATAAAATTTAACCTTTAAAGTAACAGTGTCGCATCTTGAAAATCACGGACCCTAACAGAAAGAAGGAAGAATGAGGGAAAATAGAAGATAGAAAGGAAAGAAGGAATAAAGTTCTTTTGGTAGAGAAACAAGTATGCTCAAGGCTCAAATAGGTGGATTGTTTCTATTTGTGGAAATCATTGGAATTGTTCTCTTGGAGCTCTGCATAAAAGCCAAATGAATCAATTTGCTACAGATTGACATCACACAAATGAACTCATTTAGTTCTCATTTAGGTTAAATGACTTGTTAGTCAGCTACTCCATTTGATTTTCCTTTTACACAGAGAGAAATAGAAAGATCCTCTTCCATTCCTATTAGCAGACTTGCTAATGAGTCTCAGCCTTACAATCTGTTACCTGGCTGTGGTGTTTGTTTGGATATTATTATTTGTAGAAGACATTTAATGCTAGAATAATTTATTTAAGGTGGAAAGTTTAGCAAGTGTAGTTGAGAGAGGAAGAAAAACGTTTTAAGGAGATACCATTTAAATTCCAGAAGGCCTGGGTTGCAGAGCTTGTGAGCCTGTAAATGAGTGATTATAAACAGCTGAAAACGGCTGGAATGCATGACATCCGACCGTCAAAAACATCTGGTCTGGCCTGCTGAATGTGACCTCTGCACGCACACCCAGGCCTAGGTACTTTCCTCACTGAAATATGAATTCACTTGAGGAAGTAATCTTTGTTATACTGTTTAGATAAGAAGGCACACTTTGTGAGGAACTTTGCAAACTCTTTTCGAATCAATGCCTGCTTTCTGCCTGATGCCTAAATTAGGGCTGGGGAGTCAGATACCAGCTCCCCACCACCCATAGAGATCCTGAGATAAGCTCAGCTTCTAAGAAGACGATTAAAGTCCAGATGCCTATCTTGGGCACCAGCCCAAGATGCTGCCTCCCCCGCCCCCCATAGAAATCCCTGAGAAGCCTAGTTTCTAGGGAGGGAGTCGCTTCTTCCCATGTAACTTAATGCTAACTGCTTATCTAGTGCCTCTTTAAGTATGTTAGATCAATAGAAATGGAATGTGAAAATCTTTATACTTGGCTTGGCATACCTGTAACTGCCAATTAAGAAAATCTATGGAAATTCCTTTGTCTGCTTTCTTAGAAAAATGTATAAATAGATGTGTCTGATAATGGGAACAGGGTGCACGGCTCTTTTTGGCCTTGAGTCTATCCGCTCCACTGCTAGCTGATGAACAGCCTCTTCCTCTACAAACAAGATGGTGTTCGAGGTGTTTTCTGCTCCACGGGCCAAACTTATCTTTTTCGTGCTACAGAATTATAACAACTATTTGGACTCACTTATGAGGAGGGCATTTTTGAAGAGCTCTCATTGGACATCATAGTAATCTGCTATGAGCAGTCAGGCAGTGTAGATACTTCAGGGTAACTCCCTGTAAACACAGAAGTCAGAGGCTATGTGTTTTACCACGCTCATGTAAGAGTGTGGAAACCCTGGTGGTGTAGTGGCTAAGTGCTACATCTGGTAACTAAAAGGTCAGCAGTCTGAATCCACCAGGCATTCCTTGGAAACTCTACGGGGTAGTTCTACCCTGTCCTGTAGGAGCACTGTGAGTTGGAATCGACTCAACAGCAGTGGGTTTGGGTTTTCTTTTGGTTTTATGTAAGAGTACATTCCTGTGAATTTTAATTTGGCGATGTATCAGTTGGTCATACCAGCAATATATTATGGCAGGTTCCTCTCCTAATTTTTTCCCCTCTGTCTTGAAAGCTCTTGTTTCTTCCATTTATTTACAACTCCTGCTTGTTCCTCAGATCCATCCTAAATAATAACTTCCTCTGTGTAGCTTTCCCAGTTACCTTAGGCACAGTTCATGTGTTTGTTCTCATAGTGTTTGGTATTCCCTTTGTCTCATATCATGTAGTGTTTCTGGACAGTGCAAATTGTTAACGTGCTGAGCTACCAACCAAGAGATTTGAATCTACCCAAAGGAACCACCCTGGAGCTCACAAAGCTGAGTCTCACTGGCAACACAAGAATAAATAGGGGTGCACCTGGAGATCTCCACTAAAAGACCACAGTTGATGGTCCAGGGGCTTTGGGATTCCCCTGGGAGCATGGCCCCTGCCCCTGATGCTGCCCCTGTCCATAAATCATAATGAAGTTCAACTTTTTGGACAGCAATGGATTGGACTTGGTGATACAGAGGGACCATATTTTGTGGGCACTTTATGGTTCTAGGCATCTATAGGATGTCGTCCTGTTGACCTCTACTGGAGGAAGGAGAGTGGGTGGAGAGGAGAAGATAGGAGACTGGTGGGAGGATAGGACATAAATGGAGCAGAGAGGAAGAGAGTGCTGTCACCGTGCAGGGAGAGCAGTGGAGGCTGCATTTTGGTGTACATGCAAATTTATATGGGAATGTACATTTTCATTCAATCATAATAAAAAAAAAATCCCTTAAAAAAAAAGAAAGGCTTGATCCCCTGCTTCTGAAAGGCCAGCCTCTTAAAAAAATACTGTGGGGCCGTATTTCTTATCTGACACATGTAGGGTTGCTGTGAATCAAAGTTGACTCATTGGCAACGTTTTCTTCTGATTTGTGCCATGTATCTTTCGGTTATATGGGTTGTTCAGGTGTCTTCCACCTCTTATTCTGCTCCCTGGGGTTGTAAGTCCTTGGAAGTGGCGATCATGCCATTCATTTCTGTAGAACCCAGAGAGACAGCCAGTGGACATTGAGTGGATGTTGATTAAGAGAGTCAGTGGCCAAGCTGTTACTTGGATGGTAAGAAATCTCACTGTGAGCATACTTTGTGTCTTGCATTCTATCTTTGTACAGATGAATTCTGGTTTAGAATAAAGAATACAAGCAGCTTTAATACATGACAATCTGAAATTAAACATCAAGGCCAACAGGTCAAGGAAACACAGCAGGTAATATGTTAATCTCTCAACTAGTATAAAAGTATTTCTCATGCAGAGCTGTATAAAATTTGTTAAATAAATGAGAATTAATTAAACAACGTCTCAGTTATCTAACCATGTTACAGCAGAAATACCACAAGTGGATGGATTTAATAAAGAGAAATTTATTCTCTCATAGTCCAACCAAAAAACCAAATCCACTGCCATCAAGTTAATTCCAACTTATAGTCCAGTAGACTACAAATCCAAATTCAAGGTGCTGTCTCTAGGGGAAGTTTCTTCTGTGTTGTCAGCTGTGGAGGAAGGCCCTGTGTTGCATCAGTCTTCCTTTGGTCTGGGAGCATCTCAGCTCAGGAACTGCGGGTCCAAAAGACACTCTCTGCTCCCAGTGCTGCTTTCTTGATGGTATGATGTCCTCAACTCTCTGCTTGCTTACCTTTCATCTCTTGTGGGATAAAATGTCTTTTAAGCCACAACTCAGGGAACCTCTGTTTATACTCGACCAGGGCGGTGACCTTAGGAAGGGTGTTGCAATATCACCCTAATCCTCTTTAGCACAATCCAGCCTTGCCCAGCTAACTATAGGCAGAGATTAAGATTTACAACATACAGGAGAAATGTAATCACAAAGTAGAAGACAGTCACACAATACTGGGAATCATGGTCCATCCAGCTGCCACATACATTTTTGGTGGGACATAATTCCATCTATGACAAACAAAATTCTTTATAAGTGGAATGTGTTATGGATTCAATTGTGTTCCTCCAAAAGGTGTGTCAACTTGGCTAGTCCGTGATTTCCAGTATTGTGTGACTGTTCACCATTTTGTCATATGATGTGATTTTCTTATGTGTTTTAAATCCTACCTCTATGACATAAATGAGGCAGAATTAGAGGCAGTTATGTTAATGAGGCAGGACTCAATCTAGAAGATGTTTTATTTAAAGTCAATATCTTTTGAGAGATAAAAGAGAGAGGTAAGCAGAAACAACAAGGGGACCTCATGCCACCAAGAAACAAGAGTGAAGAGAACATCGTATCCATTAGACCCAAGGTCCCTGAGCTGAGAAGCTCTTAGAGCAACTGAACACTGATGACAAGGTCCTTCCCCCAGAATCAACAGAGAGAAAAAGTATTCCCTTAGAGCTGGCACCCTGAATTTGGACCTCTAGCCTCCTAGAATCTAAATTTCTGTCTGTTAAAGCCATCCACTTGTGTTATTTCTCTTATGGCATCACTAGATAACTAAGACAGAATTAAATACCATATATTCTTTATATAAAGTCTAACAGAAATGTTAAAATTATAAATATTCAGCATTACTTCAATTTAACCAAAATTTATTGGACACTTTGCTGAACTGTTGACAGCTTGTGTTCTAATAATTTTAGTAAATAGTAAGAGAAAAACAGATTAATTAATTCTTGAAGAAAGCCCAAACCAAACTCATTGTTGTTGAGTGAGTTCCAATTCATGGCAACCTATTGAACTGAATAGCACTCCCCCATAGGTTTTCCAAGGAGTGGCTGGTAGACTTGAACTGTTGACCTTTTTGTTAGTAGCTGAGCTCTTGAAGATAGTAGATTAATCAGTCCTTGAGGACAGCATGAGAATATACTGCAAAGGGCACTGAAATATTGAAAGCCTAAGATGTTAGCAGCATGGGGGTGAGCATTAGAGACAAACGGTGTAAGAACTGGAATGTGAGTTTCTAGAAAGTGGGGATCATGTTGGGTCGTACCTCTGGGCAGATATCAGCACCAGTGACATTGGCCATTGGCAGTCTTGCCCTGGGTAGGAACAATGGTGGGAATGTCTTGCAGACCCTGGCAGCGTGTCTGCTAAAGGGGTGCCAGCAATTGTGAAAAACAACACCTTAGTGATCTGTGTTAGGTAAGAAGAAAATGGCAGACATTAAGAGGTAGCTAAAAGGTCTTGACATAACATACATCAGATGCTCATGTCTGGCCCTAGCATCATTTGGGGATAATTAGATGAAGCAAGCTTTCAGGAGTTTGGGCAGAATACACTGAGGCTGAGCCAGGTATCTCCTGGATAGAAACATTCACGATGACATGATTTTATTTCTAGACTTGTCTGGCTTTAAGTTCATGATTCCGTGTAGAAAACAACAAGATCAACCAAGAGCCTGAGGGAGCATAAATGGGAAAAACAGGAAGGCAAAAGAAAGGTGATGTGAAGGGAAGAGGATAGAATGAGAAAGAGCAGTTCCCAGGTAAGTTAGAAAAGCCTAATGATTAACCAAGAAGATCCAAACAACAGAGGTGTGTAAATGTAGTGAGACTGGTCTTGAGAAGAGGTGAGGTTGGAAAGATGGTTCAAGGCCCTCTGTCTCTGAGAACTATGTCAGAGAGAAGGTGAAGACTGGTGAAGACACTTTTTTCTAGGAATTGAGAAGAGTGTGGGGAACTATACAGGTCATTCTGTATCCCTGCAATCCCAAGTGTGGCTTGAGAGAGTGGGGGACTTGGGAGAAGTGTTGGGAGTCTGCAGCAGGCAATATGTGGGGAATAGAAGGGGGTAGCTAGGGAAGACTGCAGTGATGGGGTGCTGGAGAAATGTAATTAAATACAAAATTTCCTGCCAACCCAGAAAAACGTCTCCACAAAGACAGAAGAAAAAGAAAAGTTATTACTGAATAAGTATTAAGCCAGAATGTAACGCACATCACAGGCAATCTGTTCAAGGGTTGCAAAGAAAAAGAAATTGGATCCTTTTATATAGCCAATTAAATGCAATCCATTGTATACATCCTCTCAAGATGAATGATAACTAGTTCTCAGGTGGGAACACCGGACAGCACCAGCTGTCGCACATGGTTTATCCTAAATTCACCTGGTCGTTGGGGTACCTGCCTGTGTTTGTTAATTGCCTTTATAGAAAGGAAAAATAATTTTTCATCCCTTTATGACAGGAGGTTGGTTTGTGACTTAGAGCCAGATGCCAGCTGAAGTTAGCTTCCTACCTTCCCCTGGTGTTTTAGTCAGCTAGGGCTGCTCTAACAGAAATACCACCGAGTGGATGGCTTTAACAAAGAAAGATTTATTCTTACACAGTCCAGTAGGTTGCAAGTCCATATTCAGGGTGTCTGCTCCAGGGAAAGACTTTCCCCTTGTCGGTTCTGGTGGAAAGTCTGGTATTGCATCAGTCTTTGTCCAGGGAGCGTCCTCACGCAAGAACCTCTGGTCTGAAGGACGCGCTCTGCTCCTGGTGCTGCTTGCTTGATGGTAGTGAGGTTCTCAAATTGTCCTTTGTTTCTTTTTCCTTTTATTCCTTGCAAGCTAAAAGCATTAAGGGTGGGGCAAGCCATACTCTAGGGAAACTCCCCCCACAGCAGGAATTCACAGCCTCACCCTAATCTTTTAACATACAGGTTAGCAAAATCACACAATGGAGGACAGTCCCAAGATACTGGGAACCATATCCCAGCCACGTGGCTGCACACATTTTGGGGGGGACACAATTCCAACCATGACACCTGGAAACTGGGAGACAGGGACAATCTTCCTTGATAACTACATTTCAAAGAGATGGCTTCCAAGTCACTGAGAAAAACACTTTTGAGTTGTAAAACTAGCAAGAGATTTATTTGATTTTTAAAAAGATTTATATACATCCTGAAGGGGCAGAAAAAAAATTCCTAATTACAGATTTTCCAAGTTAAGTGCTCTAAGAGAAGGGGTGGGCCCCTTTCCCTTTTTGTACTAGGAAAAAGTATTTCCCTTTTTCAATTTGTATTTACCCTTAGAGTAGCAGTAGGGAGGGTGACATGCTGATTAGACTGTCTTTGTGTGCCAGAGACATGGTTGCTGCAGATGGTTGTGTAAGTTGTGCCTCACACCAGGGCATCTGGGTGGTGGTGTGTGAGGCTGGATTCCAGTCTGCATGCCACTGGGAAGCTGTAGATCCTATCTCAAGAGGACATACCCTTGGAGTGTAATGGAAAATTTTAGCAGGCCTAACTGTTTCATTGTTTCAAGAAAACAACCCTCTCCCAACTTCATGGTTTCTTAAGAATGTTGCAGGCCCCCTCCCTTAGATGCCCCTGTCGATAACCAGTTGACCAACATGTTAAACTGTAACTGACTTACTGGGCTCCTAGAAGTGTTTACTCAACTTAATAAGTTTCTAGAAAATCCTGTTTGTAGTTTTAGCCCTTAAATATCCAACCCCTTCCCCAACTCGGGGCCCAGCCTCTGTACTCCTGCGTGAGTCAGAAGCTGAGCCCCAGCGTGCTGGTTCTTTCAATAAAGCCTCTTGCTGTTTGCATCAAGCTGTAAACTTCGTGACTGATTGGGGTTTGCGTCGTCACCTGTGACTTGAGGAGGGGTCTCCCCTCTCAGACAACCTTTCAGGAGGAAGGCAGAGCTTTTTAAAAATTCACAAAACACTGTATGGACTAGTGGTTGCCTTGGCTAACACTCCTTTCTGTGGTCATTTTTGGCACCTGAGTGGCTAGTACTGTTCCTTTTCCCCCTCTGTCCTTAGAAATATCTCCCTCTCTGCCCTACCCATTCTGTAAAGCCATGAGCCTCTGCTAACACCCCCACCAGTTCTGACAGAGGTATTTGATACGAACTTGAGAAAGCTCTTATACTGTATCTCTATCTCAACCTCCCCTATCAATTTCTGAATATTTTGGGTGCTTTAACATCTTTGGAAGATGGCCTCATCTTCCCCACGGACTTGAATCTTATCAGTCCAGGATTTGGTCACTCTTAGTTCTCAACATGCTCTGTGAAACATTAACCTCCAGGTGGCTTACAGGCTGCCCTGAGAGGGTGGAATTTTTGCATTTCATAAGCTAACACTTTCTGTTATGGGTCTTAGATCCTTTAGAACACCAGAAAAGTCCTGAACACTGTACAGAATTACACACAATTGCATATTCACTTTCAGCAATTTCTGTACCCTGTAACTTATAGTACTCCCTAAGAAGTCAAGTCCCAGCAGCCCTAGAAGCTATTCAAGGCAGTTTTAGACTCCTCTATCCGACTCAACGGCACTTGGCTTGGCTATGTTCTTTGGAAACACTAGCAGTATGGTAGTTAAATGCTAGTAGCTGCTAACTAGAAGGTGGGCAGTTCAAATCTGCCAGGTGCTCCTTGGAAACTTTATGGGGCAGTTCTACTCTGTCCTATAGGGTCACTATGAGTCAGAATCCACTTAACTGCAGTGGGGTTTTTTGGGTGGGGTAGTTTGGCTATATTGTACATGGTAATTTTCCTTTTGTAGGACTCACATTGCCAAATATAAAACAATAACTTGTTGTAATCAGATGTCTACAGTGCCCACAGACCTTTGTGTTTGTGGCCTCTGCTATGAAAATAAAGTACTAGGACTTCTCTCAAGTCCATGTCTTGGTCTCCAATTCCATTGCCTAAATTCAGTCCTTAATTGTTTCTAACTTTGTTTATTACAAATGTCCTCCTAACCTATTTTCCCAATTCTTACCTTCCTTTATATAGTGTTTCACTCTGGCTTCTAAAGCAATGTTAGTCTAATAAAATTCCAATGACATTCTTTTGCTCTTATGGATTGTATTGTGACCCCCCAGAATACATGTTGTAAATCCTAACCTCTATGCTCTTGATTATAATCTCATTTGGCAATGAGTTGTCTTTGGTATGTTAATGAGTCAGGATTAGTGTAGGGTATATCTTGAGTCAGTCTCTTTTGAGATAAAAGAGATGCAACAAGAGAGCAGGGTAGAGATGGGATAAGATAGAAGCCAGTGTTAAGACAAAGACCCAGAGTTAAGCTGCCTGATGTCCAATAAGCCAGTTGCAGAGACAGGTATGCGTGAATGATTCAAGGGTTTTTTTATTATCTGTCTACAGACAGACAGCATTTTTCATCCTCTGAGCATGCCTAAAACTCTCAAGCAAGGGTGGAATATTTAAAGGGGAAACTATATGTTGTGCCAGCAAAGCAGTGGAGGTGAGTAGAACAATGAAAGCAGTTTGGGAGGGGCACCCATCCCAGAGCAGGCTGCATCTAATCTGAAGTATAGGAAACTTTCAGTTGTCAGCTAAGGCAGGGGGTCCTCACCAGGGTCTTTCCTGGCATCTCCACTGGCTCCATGTTTCTAAACAGCTGTAAAGAAAAGCTGCAGAGAAGTATCATCCCAGTGGCTCCTGTAAGTTAATACATATTTTCCTGTCCCAGCCAGGTAAGCCAAGCCAAAGTGCCATCGAGTGAGATCCGACTCATGGCAACCCTAGGGGCCAGTTAAAGAAAGTCAGAAATTTTAAGAAAAAAAAAGTAAAAAGTAAAAAGTCAGTTCTATAAAACAGGCAAAGAATTAGTCCTGACTGTCTAGTTTCCCCTTTGAAACCGAGGGCCTGAAATCCCCTTCCCTGCTTCACCAAGATACTTGGAGAGCCAAGAGACACAGGAACTAAGAAACAGAATCTGAAGAGAAAAAGACCTTCCTCCAGAGCTGACATAGACACAAAGCCTTCCCCTAGAGGCAGCACTCTGAATTAAGACTGCTAGCCTCCTAAATTATAACAAATTTAGTTTTTAAAAAACCATCCACTTGTGACATTTTTCACAGCAGCACTAGATAACTAAGATACTTGCTTAAAATCATTGACAGATTCCTCATTGCTAATAGTATGTATTGGTATCCTTGTAACCAATAATCCTTCAGATATTAATATGTGAACTTTGATCAATGTGTAAAACCTCTTTTTGCTACAGTTACGACTCTTCAGTCGCTGCATGTACATGTGAAAGCTGGACAGTGAATAAGGAAGAATAAAAAAGAATCAATGCATTTGAACTATGGTGTTGGTGAAGAATATTGAATATACTGTAGACTGCCGCCAGGACAAACACATCTGTCTTGGAAGAAGTACAACCTGAGACTTTGTCTCACCTACTTTGGACATGCTATCAGGAAGGATCAGTCTCTGGAAGACGTAGAAGCCAGCAGCTGAAAAGCCCTGAGGGGATGGGGAAGGGGAATCTAAGACCCACAGCCTGAGAGGAATTGTTTCAGATCACACCCAACCCACTGGGAAAGACATGACCTCCACAATCCACAAGCCCCGGTGGTGATGCTAAGGGTGGAGCTCTCAGAGGCACCATTATAGATTTAATCAGCTGTAGACAATGAATGACTCTTCTTGTCTTAATAATCGGGCTCTAACCAGTGATAAATGAATTAAGCAGGAGGCCAAGAAGAACAGGGAAGAAACTTGTATCTGAGCATTCTTCTTTCATATTGTTGGCCAGATGCAGTCTAGCACTCCTTTGTTTTCCTTGATGGCTAGTGATGGCCTACAAGGTTGTAAAACAGATAACCTCTCCTTAGTCAACCTCCACCTAGTTGCCACTCCCCATAAGCTCCCAACTGCTTATGTTGTTCCCAGTACTGCCTGGTAACCAGACAGGCTTTGAGAATGAAAATGTTGTCTGTCCCCTGTGTTTGCTGGCAACACAGAAATAAAATTTTTGATTTAATCTACTCTAACCTCATATCTCTGAGATTGGCTTTTAGAGGCAGGTAGCTGAACTTAGGGGCTTTTCTGGCAGCAACATCATGATGGGTAAAGTAGAGGATCAGTGAAAAAGAGAAAGGGCCTGACTGAGATGGATTGACAAAGTGGCTGCAACACTGGTCTCAAGTATAACAAGGATTGTGAGGATGGCGCAAGACCAGGTGGTGTTTTGTTCTGTTATGCATAGGGTTACCATGAGTCAGAACCAACTTGACAACACCGGACAGCAACTGCTACCACAGTAACAACAATGGGGTGTGGCAGAGAGAATGTGGAGCTGAGAGGGCCGTGTAATTCAGTGTGGATTGGACGAGAGCTTGCTACGTCAATAACATCAAGCCAGAGTAAAAGAAAGATTGTGAGTTTCCTGAAAGTGAAATACTTGGTCTGCAGTGTGGAAGAAAGTTTGATGAGAGCAGTAGCAATTCTATCTAAAGAACAATTTAACACTAGCAGATGAGCAGAGGTATGCTTTGCTAATTCTACCATAGTTTTCTACTCATATCTCTGTGAAAAGGGATTCTTAACTCTTATATTCTTCTATAGTCTTATAATGTATAAAAAGAGAATACTATAGTTTCTTTGAACAGGAAATGAAACTTACAGTTTTTCCCCCTTAACATTGCTAAAATACTTAAAATATATTAAGATCTTATGAGCCTCTGTTTTGTACACACTGAGACTGTGAGATCCTCCATACCAAAGAGCAGGACAATATAGGACCAACCCCGTCAGCGTTCCAGGAACTTACCTAACCACAAAAGGCTAGTTTCGAGAGTAACAGGAAGAAAATGTACCCGAAATAACCGCCCTAGCCCCGAGCCCTGAGCTTATGCAAGCTATGAATTGCCGAAATCAACCTCCCCAACGCGGAACCTTTCCCCAACTCCACCTCCCCCAGGAATGTAAGACCCCGCCTTTATATACTCTGTAATTCTCTTGTTCAGGGCTCATTCCTTCTACTCTGACAAGAGTATGGATTGAGCCCCAGCTCGCTGGAATAAAAACCTCTTGCTGTTTGCATCAAGAACCGTCTCTTGTGAGTGAATGCGGGGTGGCGTTCGCACTCAGGACCTAACATTTGGGGGCTCGTCCGGGATGTGACGACCACCCCTCACTCTCAAAGACTACCTTGGAGGTAAGAACAAAAGGCCTAACCGGTGTTCTGTCTCTGTGTGTTGTTCTTTCTGTTTGAGGTTTAAAGTGTACACTTTCGGTTTGGCTACCGTTTCTGACTCCGAGAGGAATCAGAAACAGTATCTTGCAGACGTGCAGGAAAAGATACAGGTTGCTGTCCTGGGGGACGCCTCAAGAGGAATGGGGGACCAGGGACGCCTGGTGGGCCCCTCGGTATTTTATTAACATAATGGTAATGAACCCTGCTTAATAACATTAGGATCGCAGCGGTCTCCCATAGGCTCATTTCGGTGCCTGTATAAAACTCAATGCGGCCGTAGTCTTGTTCTGGTTTTGTCTTGCTTTGTCTTTGTTTTATTGAGTGTGTGGCTGACGATGGGACAGACGGTGACTATCCCCCTTACTTTGACACTTGACCATTGGACTGAGGTAAAGGAGAGAGCTCATAATCTGTCTGTTAAGGTTCGGAAGAAGCCCTGGAGAACTTTTTGCACCTCAGAGTGGCCCACCTTCAATGTGGGATGGCCCACCGAAGGCTCTTTCAATCCTTCTTTGATTCTGAAAATTAAATCAGTTATTTTCCAGGAGGAACCCAGAGGACATCCAGACCAACAATCATACATCACTGTATGGCAAGATCTGGTTCGAAACCCCCCTTGGGTAAAACCCTGGATGCCAGAGCAGATGCATGTCATGGTGGCCCGCCCACCCCCAAAAGGAGAGACAACTGACCAAAAACCCAAACCTTCTGTTTTCCCTGAAACCCAGGACCTCTTACTTCTTGATGACCCCCCACCCTATCCCCCCATATTTCCACCTAACATTTGGGGGCTCTCCTGGGATTTCAAGAGCTACCTCTGCGGCCGACCGATCTGGTTTGACCTCACCAGTGAGTCTGGATATTGTCTGTCTGTGCTCGAGCTCTGGTTCTGGGACTCACTAAGAGAGAATCTGGACGCAGAATTGCTCTCTGAGTTGGAGGCTGGGGGACGCCTCAGCTATCCATCTGGGCAGGCACTGCTGGTTCCTTTTTTGGTTCTGCGGCCTGTAAATCCCGCATCTGGTTTTCGTTTTGTTTTTTCTGTGACTGGTCTGTGTCTGTTTCATTGTGTTGTTTGTCCTGATTGTTACTTTTGCTGCCATGTCTGTGTCTGTTCCATTGTCTGTTTGATTGTGTTGTTTGTCCTGATTGTTACTTTTGCCGCCATGGGGTAATCTTCTTCTGACTCTGTAACACCCCAAGACCTGTTCCTTAACCACTTTCAGATTTCCAGAAACGAGCCCGAGACTTCGGCAAAGTGCGGTCAGGAAAACTCCGCACACTTTGTAATCTGGAATGGCCAGCCTTTGGTACTGGATGGCCACACACGGGATCCCTAGACATTAAACAAACCCATTCTGTTTTTCAGGTCATCTTTGGCGATCTGGGTCACCCTGACCAAATGCCATACATTGTTGCTTGGCAAGACCTCCTCAGGCGGCCACCTGCGTGGCTGCAACGCTATGTTCCCCCAAACAACCTCCTACAACCCTGGCAGTTCAGCCTCCTGCCACCACCAGGGCTGAGGGAGCCAAAGCCAGTCTCCGTGGCCTGCACAGGGTCCCTGCAGACCCTCCAGTCCCAACTGCTCCCCTGACCTCCACCACTTCTGCAGCACCACCTTCCTCTGACCTCCAGAGCCCAGCCCATACCCGCTCAGGTCGATCTTTTCAACCACTTATAGAAGCCTCCCTCATATTTTCCCCTTGCAAGCTATAGGGCACATGACTGAGGGTGGGACCCCCTTCTTGGTCTATACTCCTTTTACCTTGATAGCCCTCTTAGAAACCACATACAGCAACTTCTCCAAGCCCTCTTTACTGCTGAGGAGAGGACTAAGATTGTTTCCCTAGCCAGAAAACAGCTGCCGGGAGATGATGGAAACTTTACTCGTGATTTAGATGAGATTAACCACGCTTTTCCCCTGACCCGCCCAAATTGGGACCCAAACACCACTGCAGGTAAGCAGCACCTAACTGTCTACCACCAGATTCTTATGGGGGGTTTCCAGGCTGCCGCTAGGCACCCCTCAAATTTGTCTAGAGTAACACAGGTAATTCAGGAACCCTCAGAATCCCCAGCAGCCTTTCTGGAACGACTGATGGAGACATACCGCACATATACTCCCATTGACTCTGAGTCTCCCAAAAATCAACGGGCCATTAACATAGCCTTCGTGGGACAGTCAGCTCCTGACATCAAAAGAAAAATACAAAAAATAGAAGGATTCGAGGGAAAGAATCTTTCTGAGCTGATGGAAATTGCTATGAAAACCTTCAATAACCGCGAACTACCAGAAGACAAACAAGCCAAAAAGGTAAGCAGAATCCTCCTGGCAGAAGCCCAGGGCCACGCACCACTGTGCCCTTGGGAGAAGAAACCGGATCAGACGAGGAAGCCAGGAAAGCCTCCCCTGCAGAGAAACCAGTGTGCCTACTACAAGGAAATTGGACATTGGAAGGGTGAGTGCCCCTAAAGAAAGCCCCCTCCAAAGGTTCTTAACCTAGAGGCCTGAGGGCGTCAGGGCTCACCGGTCCCGCCCCTGAGCTCAGGATAACCTTAAAGATAGAGGGACAGCCAGTAGATTTCATAGTCGACACTGGGGCTAGCAACTCAGTTCTAACTGAACCCCTAGGACCCATAACTGAAACCAAAACCCTAGCACAAGGAGCTACTGGGATTAATGCCTACTCATGGACTGACGAATGATCTGGGAGCTAAGACTGTTTCCCTCTCCTTTATAGTAATGTCTGAATGCCCGTACTCTTCACTTGCAAGAGACTTGTTATCAAAAATGCAGGTGACTATCTGCTTTGCTGGGGATCGTGCTTACCTGACACCCCAAGTCAATGTGATAGCCCCTTTAGAGGAAGAATACAGATTTTATGATGGTTCTGACAGGGGCCCCTGCTCTATCCTCGTGATGTCAGTGAATCAATTGATCAAAGAGATTCCTCAGGTTTGGGCTGAAAACAACTCCCCAGGGCTGGCCAAACACCATCCACTGGTTATAGTGACTTCAAAACCATCTGCCAGCCCGATTCAGGTGCCACAGTACCCCATGTGCCAGAAGTGAGGAAAGGGATCAGGACCCACATTCAAAGACTCAGGAAGCATGGAATACTAGTGCCCTGCCAGTCGCCCTGGAATACTCACCCCCTGCTGGTGAGGAAGGCAGGAGGGCTGAGCTACAGACCAGTCCTAACCTGTACACTCCCCTGAGCTCTCTGTCACCAGAACACTGGGTGTATTCTGTGCTGAATTTAAAGGATGCATTCTTCAGTATACCCCTGAGCCCGCAGAGTCAGCTGCTCTTCGCCTTCGAATGGCATGACCCGGAAGATGGCTTCAGTGGGCAGCTGACCTGGACCCACCTGCCACAAGGGTTGAGGCCCTTCAACAGGACTTACGTGAGTACAGGCATCAATGGCCTGACATTTCCCTTCTACAATACGTAGATGATTTATTACTTGAGGTACCCAATGAGGACACTTGTTTAAATGTCACCAAGTCCCGTTAACTCTCTTGGTGAAATTGGGATATCGAGTCTCTGCTAAAAAGACAAAGGTCTACGTCCGGGAGGCGATGTACATCGGTTTCCAACTCAAGGGGAGACAACACAACGCTCCCTATCCAAAACAAGAAAACAGACTATCCTTCGGATTCCCACCCCACGTACGTGGCGGCAGGTGAGGGAGTTCTTGGGGTCCGCTAGGTTCTGTCGGCTCCAGATCCCAGGCTTTGCAGAAATAGCGTGCCCCCTATCGGAGCTGACCCGAGGAAAAGGAAAAGAATTTTATATGGACTAAAGAAACAGAGCAGGCTTTCCAGACTATAAAAAAGTTGCTCCTGGAGGCACCGGCGTTAGCATTACCCAACCTGGAAAAGCCCTTCCAACTATACATTGATAAAAATAAAAGAATAGCCAAGGGAGTCCTTACTCAGACACTCGGCCCATGGAAAAGGCCGGTGGCCTGTCTGTCTAAACAGCTAGACCCAGTGGCCTCAGGATGGCCAAGGTGCCTTAGAATTGTTGCGGCCACTGCTCAACTAGCAGAAGACTGATAAACTGACTATGGGACAGCCCCTGACCATCACTACCCCGCATGCCATCGAGGGAGTCCTGCGTAGCCCGCCTCATAAATGGATTTCCAATGCCCGGCTAACCCACTACCAGTCTTTATTACTAGATCAGCCCCCAGTTGTGTTTGCTTCTAACTCAGCCTTCAACCCAGCAACATTGCTGCCTGATCTGGATCTGGAGGCCGAACCGCATGACTGCACTGAGGTGCTTAGCCAACAGCATGGACTTTGCCGAGATCTTATGGACATTCCCTTGCGGGACCCTGATCTCACTCTGTTCACTGACGGGAGCAGTTTTATCAGGGACGGCACCAGGTACACAGGGGCAGCGGTGGTAGCTGAAGGTCGGGAACATCAGCGCAACGGGCTGCCTTCTCAACGCCAGCGGGGGCTCGTGGCAGGAGCTGGAGCGCGTCTACAGCCAGCACAGCCGCACCCATGACGAGCTGAGTCGCACAGCCCAAGTTCTGGACAGACCCCGCCACAGCTCCAGCACTGCCAACGCAGGCCCCATCGCCGGCACCGCCGCTCCACGCTGCCCAGTCAACTTTGACACTGCATTAGCGGTGCTGTGAAAGGAGATGGTGGGACTGCGACAACTGGACATGTCGCTGCTGTGCCAGCTGTGAGGTCTGTATGAGTCAATCCAGGACTATAAGTACCTGTGCCAAGACCTGAGCCTGTGCCAGGATCTGTCCTCGTCCTTGCACTCTGACAGCTCCTACCCACCAGATCCGGCCTCTCAGATGACGAGGAGCCTCCTGACGCCAGCCTGTCCCCTGACTCACCACTCCTCACTGTGCCCCAGACGCACAATGCCCGTGACCAGTGGCTACAAGATGCCTTCCACATCATTGGGCTGAAACAATGGAAGCCTGAGGCAATAACCTAGCCAACCGAGCAGCTAAGGAAGCAGCCCTCAGCCTCCTGGAGATCAATTCTATCCAGCTCCCCGAGCCAACCCTTCCCGAAGAGCCCACCTAGAAGAGAAGAAAGGATGACACTGTACTTCGGGAGGGCTCCCCATTCTCCCTCAAAAATTGGGACAGAAGCTCGTCCGCCAGATCCACCAGATCACCCATCTCGGAGCAACAAAAATCCAGGAACTTCTGTCTCCAAGGTACTATATACCCCAACTATCCCGGCTTGCTGAACGAATAACACATACCTGCCAAGCCTGCCAAGCCACTAATGCAGGCAGCTCTGGTATGGCCCACCAAGGTAAGAGAGAAAGAGGCACTATGCCTGCAGTACATTGAGAACTGGACTTCACTGAAATTAAGCACGGCAGATATGGATATAAGTACCTTTTAGTTTTTGTAGACACATTCTCTGGTTGGACTGAGGCATTTCCCACTAAGAGAGAGACAGCACAAGTAGTTTCAAAAAAACAAACAAACAAAAAAAACTCCTGGTTTGGGGTTCTGTTGATGCTAGGATCAGACAATGGCCCTGCCTTTATGGCCGTAGTCTCTCAGGGAGTAACATCTGTTCTGGGGATTAATTGGAAACTACATTGTGCCTATCACCCCCAGAGTTCAGGACAGGTAGAGAGGATGAACCGGACCCTTAAGGAGACCTTAACCAAATTGACACTAGAAACTGGCAGTGACTGGACAGCCCTGCTTCCCTTTGCCTTAATGTGTGTGCATAATTCTCCCTACCCCCAAGGCCTTATGCCCTACGAAATTGTTTTCAGGAGGCCACACCCCTCTGCCCTAAACCAAGGGATGACATACTTGCTGAAATTTCTAATCATGACCTGCTTAAGTGCTTCCAGGCCCTGCAGAAAATTCAAGATCTGCTTTTCCCCTTGTCGAGACGCCTCCACGATCTCCCTCCTGTAAAGCCACATCAGTTTCAGCCGGGGGTCTAGTCTGGGTCCTGAGACACCAAGAGGAGACTTCGGAGCCCCATTGGAAAGGACCCCACACAGTAATCCTGGCAACCCCCACTGCCGTCGAGGTTGACAGGATCCGGCCCTGGGTCTATCACTCCCATCTACCTTCAGTGGAGGGTGTGACAACATAGTGGCCCTGAGGCAACTCCAAGACACCTCCCCTGGCAAGTTCAAGAACTGACCCTAACTGGCCCTCCCGAGGTGACTTCACCAGTTTTTCACCTTGATTCATGTGACCTTGTGGGGGGTTCTATAGGCTCACAGCTTAAGAAAGACCCATACCCGGTTCATGCACATGAACACTCAAATACTGGGGGATGTATACATGATGATGGGTGGGTGTGGGCTACTAACTGCCTCATGCAACAACTGGCTAAGAAACAATTTTACATCTGCCCCGGGGCTAATGTCTATGGATCATGTGGAGGAACAAATGATTATTTCTGTTATACATGGGGCTGTGAAACCAATGCACCCTGGATCAGGGAAAATAGGGGACCTCATTAGGATCAGTTGAGTCTCTGTTCTCCTGGTCTCCGTGGCTGACCACCCTCGTCACTGCGTTAACAGGACCACTTGTCCTCTTCACCTTAACTTTAAAACTGTGGGTCCCTACATTCTAAATTACTTAAGAGAAAAACTAGCCAGCTCCTGGTCCTAAAACATCAGTCCCAACACCAGACCTACCACCTCCTGAACAGCCAGGACCTTGGTCAGCCTGGCACCCACTCAGAGTCTAAGATTTGACTCTGGAATAAATCCTTAACCTCACTATCTGAGGTAGTCCTGCAAAATAGGAGAGGACTAGATTTATTATTCCTAAAGGATGGGGGGCTCTGTGCAGCCATAAAAGAAGAATGCTGTTTCTATGTTGACCATTCAGGAACAATCAGGGACTCAATGACCAAACTGAGAAAAAGATTAGACAAGAGACAAAGAGATCACAAGGCCCAACAGGGATGGTTTGAAAACTGGTTCTCCAGGTCCCCCTGGCTGACCACCCTAATGTCCTCCCTTATAGGCCCCCTGCTAATACTGCTATTACTTCTGACGCTGGGACCCTGCATTCTCAACAGACTAGTAACATTCATTAGAGAAAGAGTCAGCACAGTACAGATTTTATTACTCAGACAACAATATCAGGCCCTACAACAACATCCTGATTATAGAGACACGGATATCTGAGTTTTCTATGATTAGAAAACATTTACAAATAGGAAAAGTGGGGAATGTGAGATCCTCCATACCAAAGAGCAGGACAACATAGGACCAACCCCCTCAGTGTTCCAGGAACTTACCTAACCACAAAAGGCTAGTTTTGGGAGTAACAGGAAGAAAATGTACCCGAAATAACCGCCCTAGCCCCGAGCCCTGAGCTTATACAAACCACGAATTGCCGAAATCAACCTCCCCAAAGCGGAACCTTTCCCCAACCCCACCTGCCCCAGGAATGTACGACCCCGCCTTTATATACTCTATAATTCTCTTGTTCAGGGCTCATTCCCTCTACTCTGACAAGAGTATGGATTGAGCCCCAGCATGCTGGAATAAAAACCTCTTGCTGTTTGCATCAAGAACCGTCTCTTGTGAGTGAATGCGGGGTGGCGTTCGCACTCAGGACCTAACAAGACAAGGATTTGGGTTAAGAGTTCATTTGGTAAATGCTCAGAGGAAGCCTGACCAGGGGGTGGGGAAATGAGACTGGAAAAGGAGAACAGGAGAGCCAATGAAGGGTGCACTAACGAGCGGTGTATAGAAATACTTCAAATTGAGGTGCCTGTCTGGAATACAATAGCTACCTCAAGCTCCGTTTTGTTAACTAAACTTCATTTTAAATTAGACTTCAGCTTGACCAAAGCCTCTGTCTCTACATTTCTGATAATACAGCCTGTGATTGCTCTCAGCTATTCCTCGGCAGTACAAATCTGCCAGGCACTCCTTGGAAACTCTGTGGAGCAGTTCTACTCTGCCCTATTGGGTCACTATGGGTCAGAATTGACTTCACGGCACTGGGTTTTTCTTTCTTTCTTTCTTTCTTTTTTTTTGGCTTTTAACTTATTTTAGCAAAGAAAAGTGGGACTAAGAATGTGGTTGTTTCCGAAGCCAAAGCCAAGTGCCGTCGAGTCAGATCTGACTCATGGCGACCTTACTTATGGCCACAGAGATTTTGATGTTGGTAGTCTCTTCCTGCTCCTCCCCAGCTTACTATTAGTTGTGCTATCACACATTTATCTTCCCCATCTTACTACGTAAAAGGCTCCCATCAGCCCTGGAAGGTGGGAGCAGTTGGTAGATTCCTCTCTGCCCTGTGTCTCCTCAATTCAGGAATTGTATTATTCTCAGTAAATCTCTTTGCTTTTATTTTAACAGACTAGTCTTACTCTTTGATGGTGATTTACTGTCTTGCCCCTTCCTCTACAAAAAAAAGAAAGAAAAAAGAAATCAGCTGTTGAAAATCCTATAGAGCACAGTTCTACTCTGACACACGTAGGATTGCCATGAATCTGAGTTGACTCTGTGGCACCTGGACACTGGTTTGGCTGTGGCTACCCATCCTTATCCTGCTGGAGACTTCCAAAAGAAGGCACAGAAAGGCCTTAGAATCATTTCTCTGGGGGTGGAGGAAGCATGAGTATTTCCTTACCAAAATTTTTCCTTCGTTGTTTAAGAATTATCTCTGGAACACTACCTCTGAGACATTTCTGATCTGTCCCTTACACAGGTTGAAGGATACGTTTTTACCAACAGAAAAGAAATATCAGTCAGAGAAAAGAAGCTATCCGAGTGTGAGGGAACTACCTGCAGATAATCTCCAGGATGGAGTAAGGGGATAAATGCCACCTGTAATCTGCTGTTCAAGTACTGCTTCCAAATGTAAAATAATTTATAGCTATGGTTTTGAGTAATTATGGTACTTTGTCTTATTACTATCAGAATATAAGTATTTACTATGTATGCATACACATGAAATAGATCTTCATATTTTTTTAAACCTAGCATGTTATCATATTGATTCCTGTTCAGAGCTCTGTCACAAACTCAAAAATGGTTTCAAACCATTGGATGAAGACAGGCAGCCACACCCCTACCATGGCATTCAAATCCCACACAATCTGTACTGATCTTTGTCTTTCCTATCAGTGTCCCTGTCCCCCGTGTACTCTATGGCTCAACATGACATACTTGTAACAGTTTGCTCATGGGTCAGGTGGTTTTATGCTCCAGGGCTTTTTAACGAGCTGGTTCCTCATATAATCTCTACTTCCTTTGTTGACTTCCACTTTTATAATACAATTCAGCACCATGTCTTCCATTTAGTCTTCCAGGGCTATCTCTTTCCCAACATCAGTTCCACACTTTCTACTATCTCTCCGTCTTTAGTGCTTTCTTGTTACATGCATCTCAGTGTCCTGTAACTATTTATACATGTCTCCTCTAGAGGATTCTGCATATTTTATTTTGTTTTTTGTTCTCATTGTCTACCATGAGCTTGGCATTGGACAGATATTTTTTTGAATGTTATTCTAATTGAATTCTAGTAACAAGCTATATGGAAACTCTGGTGATGTAATGGTTAAGAACTTCGCTACCACCAAGTGTCAGCAGTTTGAATCCACCAGGCACTCCTTGGAAACTATAAGGGAGTTCTGCTCTGTCCTATAGGGTCACTATGGGTCAGAATCAACTCAACAGCAATGGGTTTGGTTTGTTTTTTAACAAGTTACACTGCTACAGAGTTGGGCAGATAAATTCATTCAAGCTTTAGAAATATAAGGTCAAAGTAAATAACAAAGACAAGCGAATCTTTCTTTCCCACTTATTTAACAAGGAGTTTGGGGTTTATTGTAAAAGTAATGGAAAGCCATTGAAGGAACTTCAGTAGAGAAGTCACACAGTCAATCTGAATTTTAAACATATCACTTGAATATACTTTCATTTTGTTATTAAAGAAAACATTATTCATGGGGGCTGAACCATTTATACTGCACATTGAAATCTTTGAGGATAATGAAAAAGAATTTAAATGTAGTGAATCAGGAATTGTCCTGCCACTTTTGTATTTCTCCAAATATGACTTTGCTATTAGAAACATTTATAGGCTTCCCCAAACAGTATTTCAGCCAAAACAAAAAAAAAAATTATCTTTTTAAGACTTTGGCAGATAAACTAATAGCGATTTGCAAGGCAAAAAATACACAATGTCTGGATGATAAACTTCATGGAAGGTTAAAAACTAACAGAGTAATTTCATTTTGTGTTTCCTTTACAGCCTTTCTTACACAAGGGGAACCAGAGTGGGATAATGTCTTCCACAGTGTTTATGAGGTCACACAGAACCTGTTGAGCTTCCTTGTGTAAAGTCACACGTGCAGTATCCTCCACTCTGCAGCCATCTTTGAGTGGACACCTTTCATGACATCTTTTTCATTAACATTTACCTGGGCTCAGATATTTCTATGACAATGCCAGAAATAGATGTTCCTGACTAGAATTTTAGAATCAAAGTAATTTTTCAAGGAATACTGAACATAAATAGTTAAGCTTAAGATACACTAAAACCAACAAACAACAACAACAAAAAATACACTGCTGTTGAGTCAATTCTTAGTCATAGTGATTCTATAGGACAGTAAAACATTTCCAAGGAGCACCTGGCAGATTCAAACTGCTGACTTTTTGGTTACCAGATACAGCACTTAACCACTACACTACCAGGCTTTCCTTCCCTTTTATTTGCATAAAAATGTTTCCTGAATTTTAAGTGCTCTCTTTTGGTGCTGTTACAGATTGAATTGTGTCCCCCCTTCCTCCCACAAATATGCATTGTGAATCCTAACCTCCATGCACATGGATTTAATCTCATTTGGGAATAGGTTTTTCTTTGTTATATTAACGAGGGTGTGTCAATGTAGGGTGTGTTTTAAGCCATTCACTTTTGAGATACAAAAAGACCACATTAGGTACTGAGGCAAGCCAGTGCCTAGAAGCTGAGACAGGGATTTTCTCCCAAGTGAACAGCTAGAGCTTTCTCTTAGAATCGCTGCCCTAAATTTGGATTTCTAACCTGCTAAGCTGTGATAGGAAACCATCTGCTAACCAAAAGGTCGGCAGTTCAAACTTGCCGGGAGCCATTCTACCCTGTTCTATAGGGTTTCCATGAATTGAAATTGACTTGATGGCCATGAGTTTAGTTTTAAATTGTGAGAACATAAATTTCTGTTTGTTAAAATCACCCACTTGTGGTGTGACAGTAGCACTAAGAAAGTAAGACAGTGGCACTCTGAAATGAGCAGCATAGAGAGCGTAAGGAGTCAGGCAGTCTTGCTGGCTGTGATATCCGTCATGTTTAACTTCTCAGAGTCCAGTTTTGTCGTTTGTAATGGGTGGTAATAGCTGACGTGCAGAGTTGTTATGACATTTAAAGATAGTGTCTGTGGAGTTCTTGATACATAACAGATGTTGAACTAATAGTACTTCTACAAAGGTTTATTACTATTTGCCAGTTCTGCCTCTCTGTAAAGTTAGTACTATTTTTCTAAAATGCAACTGAAATATTCCGTAGAAGAGAGGATGGTGGGCCTTTGACTCACTTACTTTGCACCAAATAGGTCAGCAAAGACCAATTGCTAGAAAAGGAAACTTGTTTGGTGGGGTACAGGGTCAAGGAAAATGAGGGAAACCCTCAATGGACTGCACTGACATGGAAACTTAGACCAAGGATCAAACCTACAGACAGTCAAGAAGGTGGCACTGGACCAGGCAACGTCTCCTTCTGTTACGTGTAAGGTTGCCATGAGTTGGAACTGCCTTGGTGGCAACTACCACCACAGCCTGCCAGTCATACATGAGTCAGTTAGAGTAGAAATCCCTCTTTTTCTCTTTGGTTTGTTCATTTGATTGTCCTTTGGGCATACTTTTTTCTCCCTTCCCACCAAGTGAGTCATTCTTCAAGGGAGCTGTCAAACTAAAATCCCAGGCTTTTTTGCAGCTAAGATATCAAGGTGCTGTAGATGGAACATCTGTTTTTGCTGGGGCAGATGGCAGGAGCAGCAGCGGTGGTAATTTTTTAATGTTTGTAAAGCTGAGTGTGAGACAGCGGTAGCCATGGTGATGATTGCTGCCAGTGGTTGCAATAAAGTCAAGTTGCTGGTATGGAGATGGGTGACATGCTTTGGGACTTTATTCCTTAGCCTTGAGAATCCTTCACCTAATATGTTAAGCTCCCTTTTCTGATTTATCTAGCCAGATTATATTCATATAGATTTGGGTGGTGGTTTTTTTTTTTTGGCTGAGATAATTTTAGATTTACAGAAAAGTTGCAAATCAAATCTAAATCAAAGTTTAAATACACTTTACATCAATATTGACACATGCTTCTGTGGTTATAATAGTGATCATTTAAACATCTTGTGTTCCAGGCCTTTTGCTAGCATCGGCTCTAATTATTGCAATGATATATGCACAGTTCATTGTTCTAAGTGCTACATACCTCATTGCTGAATATCACTACAGTCACCTTTGAGGTACTCCACTTGGAAAACTATGCACTGATGCCAGCGCCCAGTCTACCCTTCAAAGAAATTTTGGAACTCTTTCTGGAATGGACATTGCATACAGTGGCACAGTAGCAAGTTTGTGAATTTAATTATATAGTTGTCTGTGAGGGAGTTTTTAGCCAGTAAACAAATTACTGTATTGGAATACCCTTCCAACTCGCCTGATCTGCCCTCCTGATGACATTTTTCTTTACCTGAAGATAAAGGAAATACAGAAAGGAAGACACTTTGATCACATTCAGGACATCAAGGGTAATACAATGAAAGCTCTGATGGCCATTCCAGAAAAAGAGTTCCAAAATTGCTTTGAACGGTGCACTAGGTGCTGGCATTAGTGCATAGCTTCCCAAGGGGTGTAATTTGAAGGTGACTGTAATGATATTCAGCAACAAGACATGTAGCACCTTTTCTAGGATGAGTTCATGGACTTTTGGCAGTCCTTGTACATACAAACATATACATATATATGTATATATTTTGCAACAATATTTTAAGGTTGTGTCATGAATTGAATTATGTTTCCCCTGAAATATGTGTATCAGTTTGGCTGGGCCATGATTCCCACTATTGTGGTGTTGTCCTCTATTTTCTGATTGTAAAATTATGTTTAAAAGGATTAGATAGGACTGTAACACCCTTGCTAAGCTACACCCCTGATCCAATGTAAAGGAAATTTCCCTGGCATGTGGCCCATACCAACTTTTATCCCTCAGAAAATATAAAGAAAGGGAAGGGAGCAGAGAGTTGGGAACCTCAGAGCATTAAGAAAGTAGCACATGGAGCGGAACGCATCTGTTGGGCTTGGAGTCCCAGCTCTCAGTTCAGGGAAGACTAAAGACAAGGACCTTCCTCCAGAGCCAACACAGAGAGAAAGCCTTCCCCTTCAAATGACACCCTGAATTTGGACTTTTAGCCTACTTCACTGAGAGGAAATAAATGTCTCTTTGTTAAAGGCATCCACTTGTGGTGTTTCTGTTATAACAGCACTAGATGACTAAGGAGATCGCCTTAAGACACATTACAGTCTTACACATCGAGTCCTGCTGCGCCAACACAACTTTCCCCTTTCTACCTCATTAACATCATAGAGACAAGATTTATAGGATACAGGAACATCACGTGGTACCAGGAATCATGGTGTAGCCAAGTTGCTGCACACACTTTTTTCAGGGACACAATTCAGTCCATGACAGAGGACAATGATAAACATACCTACAGTTACCAAGACCAAGTTACAGTCAACTCTGAGAGCCACTCCTGACTCCAAAGCCTGTTCTGTATTTAACCGTATCCTTGCAAGGCAGCTGGTGTCATTTTGTGAAGATTTTTCCCCGGACTCTGCAAAGGACTGATGACTAGCGCATACTTCAATCCACTCTGATTGAACATGTGCATTCTTTGGATCAGTCTGAAAATTTATGCTAGCCACAGTCGCATGAGCAGCTTTTTTTTTTTTGTGGTTTTGTTTTTTGCAATTGTTGAAAATATACACAGCAAAACACACATCAATTCAACAATTCCTGCACAAACAGTTCAGTGACATTGATTACATTCCTCAAGTTGTGCAAATATTCTCATTCTCCTTTTCTGAATTGTTCCTCCCTCATTGATATACCACTGCTTTCAAGTCAATTCTGACCTCAGTGACCCTATAGACAGAGTAGAACTGCCCGAGAGATTTTCCAAGAAGCACCTGGTGAATTTGAACGGCTGACCTCTGGTTAGCCCCTGTAGCACTTAATCACTATGCCACCAGCGTTTTCAAACCAAACCCACTGCCATCGAGTTCATTCCTACCTGCAGCTTGGAAACCCTGGTGGCATCGTGGTTAAGTGCTATGTCTGTTAACCAAAAGGCTGACAGTTCAAATTCACCAGGCACTTCTTGGAAACTCTGTGGAGCAGTTCTACTCTGCCTGTGGGGTCACTATGAGTTGGAGTTGACTCGATGGCAGTGGACTTGGTTTGGGTTTCTAATTCGCTGACATAAACTCATTATCCCTTAAGCTTCCAATCTAATCTTTTAAGTTGCTGTCATCTATTTGATCCCACATAGATAGTTCTTTGAAAAAGTACAATGTTTGAGGCAGGCATTCTTTACTAGTTAAACTAAACTGTTTGGTTGAAAGATCTTTTATGTATATATATATGTATATATATATATACACACACACATATACATATATTTAGCTTTCATCTGTCTTTTTTATTATGATTGAATGAAAATATACATTACCGTATAAATATGCATGCCCACCTCTATGCAGCTCCCACTGCTCTCCCTGCCCAGTGACAGCACACTCTTCCTTTCTGTTCTGTGGGTGTCTTATCCTCCCAACAATCTCCTATCCCCTCCTCACCATCCACTCCCCTGCCTCCAGTAAGAGGTCAGCAGTATGACATCCTATAGATGCGTAGAACCATAAAGTGCATACATGATATGGTCACTCTGTATCGTCAAGTCCAATCCATTCCTGCCTGAAGAGTTGATCTCCATTATGATTTATGGACAGGGGCAACATGAGGCCTAGGGGCCATGGTCCCAGGAGAACTCTGAGGCAGCTGGACTACCAGTTGTGGTCTTTCAGTGGTGATCTCAGAGGGTGTACCCCTTTTTATTCTTGTGTTGCCAGTGAGACTCAAATTTGAGCTCCATCATGGCTATCACTGGTGGTTGCTGGACACCATCTGGTTCTTCCAGTTACAGGTCAATGTAGTCACCCACTCACGTGGGCCTATGTGTCTTCGGGGTTCTCATTCCCCATGTCATTTTGGTCCTTGGTGATCATTCATTCCTGCTGAGTTGGGACCATTTGCTGTACCCTCAGATGGTAGCTTTTAAGACCTCAGACGCCACTCACCAATGTGGGGTGCAGAAGGGTCTCTTAGCAAAACACTAGTTGTGCCACTTGGCCTCGATTTCTCCTGACAGCATAGTCCCCAGATGCCCACCCCAGCTACGTTATCCTTGCAACATAAAGATCTTAAGGGATACTTCTGGTTTCAGGTTTAAAGATTATCTCAGGACAATAGTTTTGGGCAGTTCATCCAGCCTCAATGGCTTAAGAAAGTATGAAATTAATGAGTATTTGAAATTCTGTTCCACATTTCTTCCCTTTCAATCAGAATTTTTCTATAGAATCTTTTATGAAAATGATCAGTAATACTAGTGAAACATCATTCAGTTCTTCTGATCTCATGGAAAAGGGGCAGTTTTTCATGGACATATGAGTAGGTTTTTTTTTTTAAAGAAAAGTACAACTTGATATGTTAATGCAAATGGCCTTTGCAATGCTCCTAACCCCTTATCTTTCACCTAAACTTTTGTTAGGCTTTTTGGAATCTCATCTCTTTGTTCCTTCACCAACTCCAGCTAAGTGTTTGCTACTAGTACTTTAAATGTGTTAGGTTCATCTCTTGCAAATTAAATCTGATTTTCAACCTCTTTAGGAAGCCCATCAACTTCTAGAGTTATCTGTTTCAGATCTGTAAAAATGCGTAGTTCACTTTTAATCATCATTTTACTTTAGAAAAACAAAAGAACGGCAGCCCCAACACTTTGGGAGCCAGAAGCACAGTGCAAGCTGTTCCCTCCTCTGATGTGTAGCACACTATTGGCATGGTGAGAGAAGAGCTGGAGGAGAGGAATTCTCAGTATTGGCTGGGTCATCGTAATTACTAAGTGCTAAGCATCAAGCACTGCAGGGGTTGATAATGAGAGGAAACACATACCAGGTCAGACAACAGGGTCTACACATTTTCAGCAATTAAAACAGGCTGAAATAAACTCAAGCCAGGAAGACTGGCAGAGAAAATCTGCGTGTGCACATATCCAAAGAGATAGCAATTAAATGAACTCCCACCCATCGCATTTTAAGATGAGAAAACCGGCGCATGAAAATGTTAGGTAGCGATATTAATAACAGCAGCAGTAACAGCTACCAATTAGTAAGAGGCTCCTGGTGGCAGGCCCTGTTCTAAGCACAAACACGTTATATCATTTACTACTCATAATACACTGAAGAGATAGGAATGATTATAGCTTTTCTTTATAAATCGAGTGCTCACATCTCTATAAAGGTTAAGTAACTTGCCCAGGATTACATAGTTGCCAAATGATTGAACCAGGATTTGAGTCAATGAAGTCTGTGTCCATACTCATGCCCTTAGATACTAGGTACTATAAGGTCAGACAATAAGTCCATGAACTTAATTGTTCTAAGTGCTACATGCCTCATTGCTGGATATCACTACAGTCACCTTCAAAGTACTCCCCTTGGAAAGCTGTGCACCAACGCTAGCACTGAGTCCACTCTTCAAAGTAGTTTTGGAACTCTTTCTACAATGGCCTTTGCACACTCTGGCACAGTGGTGAGTTCGTTGATTTAATTGTATAGCTGTTTATGGGGGAGCTTTTAGCCAGCAAGCAAATAGCTGTGTTGGAACACGCTCCCTACTCACCTGATCTGGTCCTCAAGGAATTTTTCTTTACCCAAAGATAAAGGCAATATTGAAAGGAAGATATTTTGATGCCATTCAGGGCATCAAGGGTAATATGATGACAGCTCTGATGGCCATTCCAGAAAAAGAGTTCTAAAATTACTTGGAAGGATGGATTAGGCACTGGCATCAGTGCATAGCTTCCCAAGGGGAGTACTTTGAAGGTGACTGTTGTGATACTCAGCAATGACCTTAATGTAACATGTTTTCCAGGATGAGTTTGGGAACTTAATTGGCCGTCCTGTATTTCAGATCAAGGCTCCATTGTGAACAATGGTATAAGAAGAAACTGTCTTTCCATCATTACAAGTTGACAGAAGCCAGCGTGTCTTTATCACCCATTATTGGTTGCCTCAGTATTGCTCTGTAACAGCTATATTGTCAGTAAACAGAATGAAAAAGTTGGGACAATTAGTAATTGCTTCCACAGAAGCCTTCTTATGAGGTACTAGCTGGTGAGAAAGTACTGTAGCAAATCTTTTATCTGCTGCCATTTGTCTTCTGCAAATTCTGTGCTAAGGACCTCTGGTGGTACAGTGGTTAAAGTGCTTGACCGCTAACCAAAAGGTCAGTGGTTCCAATCCATCAGATAGTTGATCCCTGGAAGAAAGATGTGGCAGTCTGTTGCTGTAAAGATTTATAGCCTTGGAAACTGTATGGGGCAGTTCTTCTCTGTCCTATAAGGTCACTGTGAGTTGGAACTGACTTGACGGTGGTGGGTTATCCTGAGCCCTCAGGAATATTACACAGGTCTTTGACTTTTCTAAGCAAAGAAATGGGCCTCAGATGGATTTTTCTCCTTCTGTCTTCCTTTTTTGCCCTTTAAGACCCAGAAATGATTCAGTGTTATGAATGAGCAATACACAGATGAACAAACTTAATAGCTGGTAAGTATATAAATGTTTCACCTCACTTACAAACAGATGATGCATATTAAAGTAACACTGATATATCATTATCTGCTCATCAAGTTAGTAAAAAAATTAACATCATATCTTTACTAATAATTCATTTCTTTAACAAATTTTTATCAGATTTTAACACATGCCAGGTGTTGATCTAAGGGCTGAGGACACAACAGTGAACTAAAGAGATAAAGATCTCTGCCTTCATGCAGCTTGCATTTAGAGAAAGGGGGAGAATGTCAGAAGCGGACCTCCCTCTCCCAACATGCGGATCAAGGAGGTGCCCTCTAAGAGGGGCTTTACGACCCCCTTGGCTTATGAAGTTACACTGGGAAAATTTGACCAGGAACTTCTGGGAAAAAGAGATCAGAGGAATGGATTTCAATACAGCATGCCTAATAGCACTGAGGCCTGCGCAGCCTTGCTGGCTTCCCCCTAATTGCTTTCCCCCCTCCCTTTTCTCCACAAACACAGGTTTACAAAGTAACCCTTGAAAAACTTTCCAAGGACAATTCTCCACATAGCCATTAAAACTACACAAGCATCTCACTCCCTACAGCAGAAAGAACAAATAAACTTCTAGGTTCATTATAGCTGGTACAGCGAACTGATAACACTAAAGAAACATCTTTCTTAAAGCAGCTGGGCTTAATTAGGGGATGGCAGACTCTTACTATCTGCACAGGAAGAGATAAATAAAATCTTAGAGAAACAAATGGAGACAGCCAAATGGTGAAGCTTTGAAGAATTTACCCTGCTGTACCTTCCACTTTGAGGTACGAATAAAACCGTTAATTGTGTTCACTGACATTTATCACCACGAACACGTGCCTCAGACCATTATCCAAAAGGTCCTGGCAATTAACTAGAAGAAGAAGACCACGAGGAGTCAGTTTCTTGTTAGCCAATAATGTTATGTTAGTTCCTTGTTAACCAATAGTTCATATGATGAAGAAAATAGGGTGAACACTACATCACCTCACCTATAAAAAATAAAGACAGACAGCTCTCGTCCAGACTTTTTGCTTGGTCGGGCTGCCTTAAACCAAAAAATTCTTTCCTGTCTCTCTTATTCATTTCCCGCTGACGCCTTCCCTCCCTCCGTGCGGGACCCTGAAAAGTGTTGGGACTGGCTCCCGGCAGGAGAAAGAATACTCGCTTACACTGCTAGTGAAAATATGAAGAGTTATAGTCTTATGGGAAACAGTTTAATAACTGTCATGGAATGAATTAAGTTCCCTCAAAAAATGTGTGTAGCAATTTAACTAGGCCATGATTCCCAGTACTGTGTGATGTTCCCGTAAGTTATAAATTCTGCCTCTATGATGTTAATAAGGGAGGATGAGCAGTGGTTGTGTTAGTGAGTCAGGATTCAATCTATAAGATTGCTTTGTGCTTTGAGCAGTCTCTTGGGATATAAAGAAAAGGGAAGCAAACAGAGAGCTGAGGACTTTATACCACCAAGAAAGCAATGCCAGGAGCAGAGCATGCCCTTTGGACCTGGGGTTCCCACGCCTTAGAAACTCCAGTCTAGAGAAAGATTGACAGCAAAGACCTTCCTCCAGAGCCAACAGAGAAAAGGTTCCCTGGAACTGATGCCTTGAATACAGACTTTCAGACTACTCTACTGTGAGGAAGTAAATTTCTCTTTGTTAGAGCCAACTATTTGGGATTTCTGTTATAGCAGTGTTAGTTGATTAAGACAATAACATTTATTAAAATAAAGACACACATAATCAGCACAAGCTACACTAGTAGTCCTAAAGAGATTTCCATGATTCATGGCTAAGTGAGAAAAGCAAGATGTAGGAAAGTATAGTATTAAAGTCTGCGCCTATTACATGTACACACATTTTTGGTATAAAAATATCTATACAAGTTGTGAAAGCATATGCCCAAAGTTGTTAACACTGACTGAGGAGAAGGAAGTGGGTAGAAAGATTCTAAACATCTACTCTAAAATTTCATGTGTGATATCCAATATACCTAAAAATTTCTATAGACTCATGAGTTTTTACATATAAAGGGAGATGTATGGTAAGGTAGTTACCAATTATTAGTGATTAATGTCTCAGGTTATGAGATTTCAGGATTTTTTTCTTCTACAGTATTTTTTGTTAAACTTCCAAAAAATCATGATCATGAGTTACATTTATACTCAAACAGAGGTAATTTTCATTGTAAAAATTATACAATAACACATGTAAGCAATCTATTAGAAGAAATTTGAAAATAATCATTTATTAAATTTTGGGGAGGGGAATGGGAAGTTTACTGATAGAATGAATAAGTGACCAAAATTATCATCTTTCATACTTGGGAGTCAATATCTAAATTCCTTAAATAAAAAATACATAAAACAGGTTAAACATATTACTTATTACTGTAGAAGTAACTGGCAGAAACAGCGTAATCAGAACTAAGTAAAGGAAGTTCTATCTGGTGTTGAGAACTGAGGTTGGGATGGGTAAGATAGGGGCTTGTTTTCTACACTATAAGTTACTGAGGAGACCCTGGTGACATAGTGGTTAGACATTGTAGCTGCTAACCAGAATGTCTGCAGTTTGAACCTACCAGGTGCTTCTTGGAAACCCCATAGGGCAGTTCTACTCTGTCCTGTAGAGTTACTAGGGGTCAAAATCTACTTGACAGCAATGGTTTTGGTTTTATAAGTTGTTCTGTACATTCGAGATGTTTTTAACTAGTGAAAAATATGTAAAACTGACACCAATTACCAGCCTAATAACCTTGATGAAACTACTTACCTTTCAATATTTCAGCCCTTTCCTCTATAAATGGGATAATAGCAACTCTTTCATAGTGCTGATGTGAAGATATATGTGAATTGCTAAGCACAGTGTTTACGATGAAGTACATGCTCAATGATTTGGAGCATTTATTACTATGACTGTACACTGACATGCATTGCCCAGTGCTTCCTCATTGTCCTCAGTTCTCACAGAAGTTCAGACCTCTACTTCAGGAAGTTCTTTCTACCGTCACCATCACAGGCAGAGGACTGTGTATAACTGAAACTGTGAACCATGGATAGGTCAATTCCGCCAGTCAGCCCATATGGAGACATGCTCTGTCTCCTTCCAGCAACGTGAGCTTTCCTTTCTTACCTTTTAAAAAGGAGACAGAGCCTGCAGTAGGTCACAAGAAGTGAAGATTTACTTAGAAAGTTGTTCATGTGTTATGTGAGAAGGCGATCTGTAGAAAAATAGCTATTGTTTTAGCTCAGTTTTTTTTTATTAAAATAGAAATATAAAAATGTTGACATACGTATAGGTATTTATACATATATGTGTGTATGCACACAAACACACACACATATATATAACATATAAACTTAGAGAAAGGAATTATAGTCAAGAGGAGGAGACTGTTCATTTATACCATACATCTCTGAGGAGTTCAGTTACAAAGAATGAATGATACTTTTATTATTAAAAAGAAAACAAAATAATCATAGAATTCTTTTGAAAGAAATAGCACAGATGGATGGATGGATGTGGGTATGTGTGTTGGGGGAGAAATGTGGAGCAGGGGCTAGTAGGTAAGGAGCTCATGACATTGTTTTCCATGAAATATCATTTTGGTAAAAATTACATTCTAATAAAATTTATGAAAAGGAACTATTGTGATGTTCATTTTTAAGACCAAGGACTGCTTCTATGTTTGATAGTTTGCCTGTTTGATAAATTCATAGAGTTAAGGCAAAGGCAATTCCTACTGGAAACTATTAGCATTCATGCTGCCACTGAAAAGTAAATTGAAACACTCCTCATCACCTGAGATGCCACTGCAGAGGCCCCATAAGAATACTCCTACTTGAATTTATGGAAAAATTTCTCCCAGACTTCAAAGGGCTTTACAGCTACATTTCCACATGTTAAGTCCCAGAGCGTCTGTGTAGCTTCAGGGCAGTGTGTGAAATGATGTTTAAATAAAGAGAAGGGGGAGAGAAATTAATAAGGCATCAAAGGAAATGTGAGGAACCAGAGTCCAGAGCCTGAGAGACCACAGGGGCACCGCTAAAAATAAAAGGGCCCTGGTGGTAAGTCAGGAGGGCAGGCATGCCATAGTCTAAGAGGGCCACAAGAGACAAACAACCTAAGAACTCATGGCACTTATGTTTCCATCTGAATAACTTGGAGCCTATTCCTGACAATAAGAATGTCGCATGGGAATACTGCACTGTAAATCTGGTAGCTTTCAATAAGTTTTCTGTAACCTTTGAAAAGTGTGAACTATCAGTTGCTGTGGAGTTGATTCTAACTGATGGTTCCCATTCTTAACACTGGAATATTGTCTTGGCCTTAAGTTGTATGTACTAGGTCACAGAGTCCTAGCAAAATGCTGTTGTAGCATGGGGTGGCTGCTGATACCCAGACACCCAGCTTGATCTTTGGCATACTCCTTAATCCGTGTTAATATATCCTCTGTTTCTTCAAGCTCCTGTTGTGATCAATGATTCTTCATATTAAACTTGGCCTTTTCACATTGGAACCCTGGCAGTGCATGCGTAACAACTGTGGCTGCTAACCGAAAGAATGGCCATTGAAATCCACCAGCTATTCCTTGGAATTCCTCTGGATCAAATTCACTGTGTACCCTAGGATCACTGTAAGTCAGAGATAAATGGCACTGGTTTGTTTTGTTTTTAGTTTTTACAAATTACTATGCCATTTACCTCCTGATGGGACACTGACGGATATAGCCATTAGCTAGGATATCAGCACTGTTGTGGATTGAACTGTGTCCCCCTAAAATGTGTGTCATCTTGACTCTGCTGTGAATCTCGGTATCATGTGACTGTCATTTTGATGTGATTTTTCTCTGTGTTGTAAATCCTGTTTTTATAATGTTGATGAGATTGGATTAGAGGTATTATGTTAATAAGGCAGAACTTAATCGACAAGATCAGGTTGTGTCTTAAGTCAGTCTCTTTCTAGATATAAAAGAGAGAAGTAAGCAGAGAAATATGAGGATCTCGTTACCACCGAGCAAGAGGAGCCAGGAGCACGTGTCTTTTGTACCTGAGGTCCCTGCACTGAGAAGTTCCCAGTCTAGGAGAAGATGGATGGTGAGGACGTTTTCCCAGAGCTGACAGAGAAAACTTTCTGGAGCTGGCACCCTGAATTTGGATTTGTGACCTCCTGGACAGTGAGAGAATAAATTGTTCTTTGTTAAAGCGATCCATCTGTAGTATTTCTGTTACAGCAGCACTAGATAATTAAGATAAGCACTGTGCTCCAGGGCATGGTAATTATGAAGAAAAAGACCACTTTTTAATATTGGACAAGAACAGTTTTCACAGTTGTTTCTGAATTGTGAAAAGGACAATTCAAAGGCATCTTTACCTTATGAATTACACGTTAAGCCATGTAATTATATAAAAATAAAGTATGTCTCCAAGCTGTCAAAGAGTTTTAAGTAGGAGGTGGAAATATGATTTGATAGTATCACCAATTTGCAAATGCTTCAGTAAAAGAGTTTCTTACAGACACTAAATGCATGTCCTTAAAACTGGTGGCAGGTGTTCAATTTTGATCTGCTTAAAATATTGCCTCAACAGCTAAAAACTGGGTGATCTCAAACCCTTGTTTTCACTATGAAATTCTTTGCCTGCTTCAGCAGAGGAAGTGTTAGCAGCTGGCATCTTCCAGAACATTCACATGTTATTGGGATAAATATTCTCAGAGGTACATGAGGAAGCCTCTCAATGGCTGGTGGCTTCTGAAACTCAGTTCCATTTCCAGTAAATTTAGCTCTAAGAAAGCTTACATATACTATCTATGATTTTCTAAATATCATGGATATCTATTCAAATATCACTTTAGATTCCAAAAAACTATACACATTTGAACATTATTTTATCGAAAAGCAACACATACCAAGATCATACTAAAAAAAAAATGTAATTCTTGTGAACGGTACAAGTCTAGAGGTCTGGATTCTAGTCTTGACTCTGCTACACACTGGTTGTATTACCTTTGCTGGTTATTTGAACCTCACAGTGCCTCCTTTACTTATAAGATTTTTATCACTATTAAAGTTCTATAATTCTGTGAACAAAAGAACTTTCTTTGCATGCTTCCGATTTAGACTCTATTCTTTATACTTGTATTTTCTCATCATACTTCACCTCTCTCACAGCTAATTTCTAAACACATTGTTGAGACTGCACCCTTTGAAGGTCATGAATAGATTTTCAATGTACAGTGGATGGCTTGGCCATGCTTCCTCTGATTCTCCTGACTTTTCTCTGACTGTGCAATCATTCCACCCCTATGTCTGAACATTCATACATCTTACTGCTTGCCCCACTTGGCAAAAATGATTGTACCAATTTACATTCTTATCACTCTCATATGAGAATCTTGCCTTACCAAAGGCAATGTTTTATAAAAATGTTTACCAATATGATAGAGAAAAAGCAGCATCTTAATTTTGCAGTTAGATTTCTATAATTTCATGAATTTGCTGGCCACCTGCATTCTAATTCTTTGAGCTATCTGATAGTGCCTTTCATCATTTTTTTTTCCCCCACTGTGCTGTTCATTTATTATTAAAACCAATTTTATATTAGGGATAATCTTTTATTCTTCCTTGCTCCTGACATGATTCCTTTTATAACCCTCAACATTTTTTGTTTGCCTGGAAATGATTTTGGAGGAAGATGTGAGGGAGAAATCCTGTTTCATTTATTTTTCCTGATTGGCTAACTAGTTTCTGTTATACCCTTTAACAAAGAATCTTTTTGTCACCAAATTGGAATGGATGTTTTCATTTACAATTTCTTGCTAATAAGTGCATTATTTATTTCTGCGAGGTCACATACCAGCCCTTATCAGACTAGCTTTCGGCTCACCACCACCTCTGGACCCTTTGTAGTTTGAGCTCTCTGTATCCAGCAGGTGTTCTCTTTCCTAAGCATGAGAAGAGTTGACAGACTCAGTCTATTGCTGTAAACCAGATTGTTTTGGGAACCCTGAGCTGTCTATGTAAGTGATACTGACAGTGAGTGTCAGAAGCTTTGGAAATCCAGAAGGTAATAAAATTTGAAGCCAGCAGTATTCTCAGGAAAAATTAAATTTATACACTATGAGGGTTAGAAATAGGATACTTACTAAGGTACTATGAGAATATATGCCTGCGTGATTTCACTAAAAGTTGCCCTTCTCACTGGTCACAGAGTTAGTCTCATTTTAAAGTATTAAGATTGCCATCTGGGATAATCATTTATTAAATTTGCAACGACAGTTCTCTGGTGGCTGTCATTTTAATTACTTAGTCATAGAAACCCAAATAGTTCCTCTTGTTGTTTGTGAAATGAAAATGAGGTCGTAGTGTAGCTAACTCAGCCTAAGAAATTACAGTATAATTTATTCATATTTTATAGACTATGAATAAATATTCTGGAATATTAGAATTTTAAGGTAACTTTTTTCTTTACATCTTATATTGCTTAATTTGTGTCATCCTTCTGTCTTTCTGAAACAGTGAAGCAATCCTACAGAATAGAGTAGAACTGCCTCATAGAGTTTCCGAGGCTATAAATCTACGATGCGGACTACCATATCTTTCTCTCACAGACGGGTTGGTGATTTTGAACTGTCTACCTTTCAGTTAGCAGCTGAGCACTTTACCCTCTGCATCACCAGAGCTCCTCTGAAAGATGACAGTGGTATAATCTTGAAATTCTTATAATTACTTAAGCAAATCTAAGATTTAGAACAGTGAAATCAGAGCATAAAGAAGTTGATGAGTTTGGGAAAGACAATATGCAAAAACCAGATAGTAGGAAATAGGACAGTTATCCTTTTGTCTGGAAGTAAATCCTCACCACCCCTGTTAGCATATGAAAAATAAATATCTCTTATTGAAACACTGTATATTATTGACATTTAACATATGGAGAACTCTTCCCATATCTTTCATTTCCGAAGTTTGCTACCACTCCTCTGACTCAGGCTTGGAAGATCCAGTCCAGATCCTTCTCGTTGCCCTCTTCATTGTCTTTCCTATTCATTCATTACTTCCTTCTCTGTTAGCTCCAGCTTCACTGACACCATACGGTTTCAGCAGTAGCTTCCCAACTCCCTTTATCTCTTGTCTTGCCTCCTCACCTTTTCTGTGAAGTCTCATTTCTTACTGTTCTCTCCCTCACAATCTGTGCTTCTGACAATGGACAATTCGAAGTTCCCTGAAAATGACATTGTTTTGTGAGTCCGTCAAGCCTTTGAAACCATTCTTCAAAACTCATTTTATATACCATTTCCTCCAGAAAGTAGTCTGTGAGTTTACTCCCTGCTCCAACATCTGGCCTCAACTTCTTCTGGATTAAGTAAGTGATAAACGCTTCAAAACTTTTCAGGCATATGTTGAAATTGTTTGCTTGGAAACTGTGGTGGCGTAATGGTTAAGTGCTATGGCTGCTAACCAAAAGGTTGGCAGTTCAGATCTGCCAGGTGCTCCTTCAGAACTCTGTGGGGTAGTTCTACTCTGTCCTATAGAGTCACTATGAATTGGCATTGATTCGATGGCACTGGCTTTGGTTAGGTTATCTTATTGCAATTGTTCACTTGCCCATTATACCCACAGATCTCAACAGCAGGCATCATGCCCAATTCATTTTTGAACTCCTACCACCAGCATAATTTTTATGTAGATTAGTTGCTCACAAGCAATATATATAAAAGCTTTATTTCAACTGAAAGTAATCAAAATCCCAGAATGTACCTCGTATTTTGTATAACAAGCTCATTTTGTGTTACGGTAATGTTAAGAAAAGGCTTTCATGCTTAAGACTGCAAACTTTAGAGCTGGACTTCTCTGAGTTTGTGTCTATCATAGCTGACATTCTCTGAATGTATAAAAGTGGGTAAGTTTATAGTTTCTCCAAGCTTCATACATAGAACTCTCATGCGATTGTTAATGAAAATGCAGAAATAACATATGTAAAGACGTTCATTCAATAATTGGCATAAAGTCTTGGCTGAATAAATATTGACTGTCACTACTCTAGTGATACTAGATACTCTAGTATCCAGAAATTAAAAAGCCAGTGCTTGTTCAATATGTAAGAAACTGGGGAGAAAAAAAACAGTCCTGGAAACCCTTGCTTTAGCTGTGTCTTCGACTATATGACTAACTAATTAAATTTGAAGCTATTGAAGAAAATTGAGAGACACAGTAGAAGAGAAGAAAGCAATGAAAAGCTAATCACAAGAATACAAGATGCAGCAGAAATGTAGATTTACAAAATAGTCTAGAAGGAGATAAGGACTGAAGACAGGATGATATTTATTGACAACTTTTGATAAAACACTGCGTCTGATTCTCTTAAAACTCTATTAGTTTGGATATTAATACTTTCAGTATCATTTTTGTTTTTCAGATGCTACTGTGTCCTATAATGTTCACAATTATTTCATCTTTCCCAATCTCTCTTTGTGCACCCCTCAATGTAAATAGACATCAGGGGAGATAGAATATAATTATGTTGTTACACATTTACAGCTCCTGATGCTGCTTTGTTTCTTAAACTGTGGCAAATTCTGAATGCAGTTTCCAAGTATATATTGAATAAGGGTTCCCAGGGTATGTTGACTAGGGGCAGTATTACTGAGCTAAGTGTATTTCAAAGTGACTCCTTTGTAAGAAACAACAGTCATTGGAGTGATGAACCACCACTCAATGTAATTTCTTCAGCTTCTGAACGTGCAATGCCCTCAGGCCCCATCTTAGCTGTCTAGTGCTGCTATAATGGTTTTAAAAAGAGAAAACTTATTCTGGTAGGTTTCAAGTCAAAATTCAGAGCATCAGCTCCAGGAGAAGGCTTTCTCTGTTGGCTCTGGAGGAATGTCCTTGTCATCAGTCTTCCCCTGGACTATGAGCTTCTGGAGCTCAGGGACTCCAGATCCTTTTCAAAGGACATGCTCTGTTCCTGGTACTTCTTCTTGGTGGTCTGAGGTCCCAACTCTCCGCTTGCTTCCTTTTCCTTTATATCCCAAAAGATTGTCCTAATGCACGATGCAATCATATATTGAGCACTGCCTCATTAACACAATTGCAGCCCATCCTTCCTCATTAATGTCACAGAGGCAGAATTTACAATATACAGGAACATCCCACAATACTAGGAATCATGATCTAGCCAAATTGTTGCACATATTTTTGAGAGGACACGATTCAATCCACGACAGGCCTGCTAATGACTTCTTGAGTTCTATCAACGGGATGGTGTGAAGAGAAAGGTTTAGAACCACACTGTGCTATTTATCACAAGCTATAAAAGAAATGAATTAGAATGAGTAAAATAATACCCACAAGTGTATCACTGACTTTTACAAGTGTGCTATCCTTAATGTCTCCTGCACGTATCCTCACATCTTTCAAACTCAGGTCAAATAGTACCTTGTCATTTTTCACCTTCATAGTACCAGGGAGTCTTCCAGGTGCAGAAGATCCAAGAGACAGTAGGATGGAAGTGGTCCGTAACCCCTCAGAGCTTGTCTTCCTTTGTCTGTATTTCCCTGGTGACATGCAACTGCAGTTTTGTCCTTTGTGCATGTTTCATCTCCTACTAGACAGGGAATGCTTTGGTGTCACCTACATTTTATAATTTATTAGTTTTTCCGTCATGGCACTAATCACAATGCTTCATCGCTACAGCATGTGTTGAGTAAATGAATGAATGAATTTTCCCAACATGCTTTGTTGGTGGTAATCCAACATAGCTTCCTTCCCACTGCATTGGTGAAAGACAAATTAATTATTATGTCTTTGAGTCACATTAAACAATAGCCACCAAAGAAACCACTGAAATGGGAGAATAATACAAGTCTTTCTTAAATTTTTCTCTTTGGAATTATGAAATAGATTTTATGGCCTAATATCAGTGACTTCTGTTTGTGCAAAAATAGAAGTGCCATCATGTATTTATCTAATGGGTTTAGTATCTGTTTAGAATGGATCATTATCAGGTAGCAGGAAAATAATTTCATATTATTGCCATAAAGTTCTTTAAATTCCATAAATGTATTTTTATGTTTGATAATGTCTATATCAAATTATAAATTTTTTTTTCATCTTTGTGTGGAAAAATCCCAAAGGTAATTATTTTGAAGAATTTCCCATTATACCCTTAATCTGCCTGGTCCTGCACCACCCCTATGACTGGTTTCAGATTGGCCTGTTGTGATTTACTGGGTTCTCACCGGCTGATTTTCCGAATTAGATTGCTGTGCCTGTCATTTTGGTCTTAGTCTGGAAGCTCAGCTGAAGCCTGCTCAGTCTTACAGCAGTGTGCAAGCCTCCCCTGACAGACAGGGGCTGACTGCACATGAGGTGCTTTGCTAGCAATCAACCTGGTCTCTTGTATGGAAGGAGAGAATTCTACCATGAGCCACCACCGCCCCCTAAGTCACTCAAAAGGCTCGGGTACATTATCTCCTCCAGAGAGTATTGCATTGAACTCTTCTCTTTGCTTGGTGTACTTCGGTTTCTAGGGGAAAGGATCAGAAGAAGAGGCATTATTTCAGTTTCATGATTTGCTAGAATTTGGGGGAATTGAATAGATGGATTTTTTTTCTTTCAATTAGACTTTTATGAGTAAAGCAGACACATAGTTCCTCACATATTCTAGTACCTCATTCTTTCTGGAATCAAAGTGTTTATGTAAAAATAAGACAAACATTGGTCACAGATGCCTTGTAGCCATGAATTTCTCAGATTGTTTGAGATCTTAAAGGAAAGCTAAGGATGACAGAGTTGTGAGGGGTTTTATCTGAAATCCACTTAAATGATTTTTCTATTGGGAAGTGTACCAAATATACATAGTTATAAAAATGATAGTAAATATCCATGAACTGACTACATAAAATAGGAAATAGAACATTACAAGAGAATTAGAAACTCCTTCCCACCCTTCTCCTGATTCATCTATTCTCCTCTCACCACTCTAATAATTATCCTGATTTTATGTTAATCATTCTGCTTTTACTTGTATTTTACCACCTATGTATAGACTTCTAGACAGTAGGTGGATTTACTTTGTAAAACTGAATAGCAAGTTCAGATCTAGCTAGGAAAGGAGAGGATTCAGTAGAGCTTTGAGACTAAGACAATCTCAGAAGGAAGATCTTTTGATCTACTTCTGAAAATTAGCCAGTGACAGCCTTATGGATCACAAGAGAACACTGATCCACTTGCTTGCTTTGGAGACATCATCAGGAGGTACCCCACTGGAGGAAGACCTGTTTCATGGAATAAAAGGCCTGCAAGTATGAGGAAGACTCTTGGTAAGATGGATTGACATAGTGGCCACAACAATGGACTCAAACATTAACAGAAATAGAAACAGGGCTTGGAAAGAGAGAAAAGACCAAAATGATGTCTGAAGAGACTCTGAAACTTGCTCTTGAATTTGAGCAGCTGAAGCAAAAGGAAGGAATGATCAAGTAAAAGGAGTGAACAGAAGATTTCAAAGGGCAACTTGAGAAGACGAAATAAAGTATTATAATGACATGTGCAAAAACATGGAAATAAAAACCAAAAGGGAAGAACAGTCTTGGAACTTCTCAAGCTGGAAGAACTGAAGAAAAAAGTCAAGACTTGAGTTGCAATAGTGAAGGATTCTACGGGAAAAATATTAAACAACTTAGGAAGCATCAAAAGTAGAAGAGATGAATACACAGAGTCATTATACCAGATAGAACTGGTCAATGTTCAACTGTTTCCATTTCCACTGATGAGATAAAACCTGTTGCCATCAAGTCAATTCTGATTCATATTGACCCTACAGGACAGAGTAGAACTGCCTCATTGAGTTTCCAAGGACCACTTGGTTGAGTGTCCAAGGACCACTGGTTGAGATCTTTATTTGGTAAATCTTGTTAGAACTGGAGAATGCCTGCCTTCAAGCAATAGTGCCCTATGAAGTTCCCCAGGCTTCTGGAGTTGATTTTGGGTAACCTGGAGTGCAGGGCCATGTACACAGTATCAGTGTGTGTTCTGTTTCTACCTAGTGAGCAGATCCTATATGCTGGTGGTGACAGTGGTGGAAAGAGACTGTGGCACAGGTAGAAGCTACAAAAGACTCATTCTTACATGATTTAAAATTTTGTTATCTTTGTTGAGGCAATAACATAAACAAAATAAAATAGACTGGCAGATGGTTCTTAAACATTAATGTTCTTATAGATAATATACTACATAAAGTGCAGATTCCTAGGGCTCTACCACCAAAGCTTCTCCTTCAGTAGACTTGATTTGATGTCTGGGAACAGATATTTTCACAAATGTTCTGGGTAATTTATATTTATTTAAACTTATTATCAAATGCCTCAGTCAGAGATCTGCCAGGAAGATTTCATTCCAGAAGTGAGTCCTAAAGCATGATGTGGGTATTTTACACCTGAATAGAAGAGATGAGTCTTTCATGTGAGAGGAATATCATGAGGCGGGGCCTCCAGGTGCAAATGACCCCATGAAAAGGGACAGTGGGGAGAGATTAGCCTGACTAAGCAGAGAGGTCATGAAGGACTGCACTGAGAAAACTGAAGAGGCCAGTGTCCAATAAATACTTGTTGGAGGGAAATTCTGGCTTCTGGAGAAAGTTTCTAGTCAATGCAGGGACAAGATTTGAAGTTGGATGACAAATTTCTTGATGACTTTATTCCTGGGAACTCATCATCTGCAAATGTGGAACATTAAATGAAAAAATGTTTCCCATTTCCTTCTCTATTAAAAGCCCAAATCCATGTGCCTGTCTGTATGCCTCTTTGACAGAAGTTTGTACTTCCTATTTTATAGTAATTCATAGGCTCATCTTAGCTTCTTTACTAGACTTCAGACTTTGGAGGGCAGGCCCTTAACTGTTCATATTTCTTATTTGTTATAGTCCATTATATAATACTATACACAAAAACTGTGCTTAAAACATTTGTTTAAAGAAGCCACTTATGATATCACTTAATCACTGAATATGTGTCATGTGTCAGATTTATGCCAGGTGTTTTGTATGTAACAGCTCATGTAGATTTGTCATATACTACTAAAAGGCAGAGGCAGAGGCAGAAATAGATGTAGGCTGGAACCTCTATTTGACTCAAAGAGGTACTCTCCCTACTGCTAGAAGAAAGAAAGAAATGAATGAACGGATAAGACAATGGGGAATATAAAGGAAAAAGTCATTAACCTTAGTGAGTTAGGATAAATGAGATTTTAATGATGGGTGAATTATGATCTGCTTATTTTAAGGAGATAAAAATGCAGAATGGAATGGTCTGCTTAGTTCTGAGCTGTTTGCAAGAAGGCATGGTTAGCAGGCAGGGGGCACCAGTGCCCACAGAATGTACAGTCAGGAAGTGCCTCGAGTGCAGGATGGCGCCCAAAGGATTTTCTATGCTTAATAGGGAGCAAGCGAGCCTCACTGTTGACACAACGGTATGTGTGACAAAGCAGAAAGAGGAAGAGAGCAAATTACTTGCCTGGAGTTAGTTATGAATGATGACCATTTAGGAAACTTACAAAAAAATACCAGTGTCTAGTTTCTATCTCCAGAAATTCTGATTCCACTGGTCTGCAATGAATTCCAGATCCTTAAAAGAAAGAAACAAAAACAGCACAGTTGATGTTGAAAATTCACTATCCTACGATTTAACTACATTTCCTAAACACTGGAGTTTGGATCACTGATTTCACAGCTCACCGCTTCACAAGCATCTTCTATGGAACATACTGGTCTCACATAGCCAAGCCAAGTGCCATCGAGTCATTGAATAAACCAATTTGATTATTACCAGGAAACTGTTTTGTTCTCATTAGAAGGGATCCTTTTTCTGAGCAAGTCTTGTATTCCAAGTGATTTTGCTTCTGGCACCAAATTATGCAGCTATTGACATGAGCCTGCCTTAGCAAAATTAATGAAAATATAATTAATCAAGCTGCCCTCAGGTATGCCATTTGAAGCGTCCTCATGATATATATATTTTAAATAATAAATCAGTAAAGTAAGAATAAATTGAGAAAATTATTGTTTAAGTTGCAAGTTAGGTTTTTCAATTAAACTGAAATGATAGCTCCAATAGAACAGATCATTAATGATGATTTCCAGTGATGAAGTGAGGAGGGGGGAACAGAGCATGGACTAGGGAGCCATAGGACTAGGTTCAAAACCTGACTTCACAATGAGAGATGGGTAACTCGGAGAGGTCACCTACCTTGTCTGAGCCTGAGTTTCTACACTTCTAAGGTGATGGTAATAATTCCTACCAGTGTTGGTGCACTGACAAAAGTGAAACTACTTCCTCTCTGGGATGGGAGAGCTGATTTGTGGCATTTGCCAATTTCTGAGATGCAAACTGTGTCACAGACCATCTACATAATTTGTCCAAGACATAGTGGAGCTAGGACTTACCATACCTAGCGGAGACGCTGCATATGCTAAAGACAAAAGGGAAAACAAATCCTCCAGTGCTACCTCATCCATTCCTACAACATGTGTTGACTATGTCCTCTGTGGCTCTATGTGAAGGCAGCCCTTCTTCTGCCCCCAAACCTAGCGCCACTGAGTCCACCCCAACTCATAGTCACCTCATAGGACAGAGTAGAACTGCCCCATAGAGTTTCCAAGCATCGCCTGAGGGATTTGAACTGCCAATCTTTTGATTAGCAGCTATAGCACTCTTTTGCCTCCTGGGTCCCATCTCCTGGCTCGCAGGACACTACTCCAGCAGTTCATTCCTCTCTCTTTTGTGTCATCCACTTTTCCCTCTGTACTAGATTACTTCCACCAACTCAGAAATGTTATTATTTCTTCTGTTTTAAAACAATCACTTCTTGATTCTGCAACCCCCTCTACCTACCACCCTGTATCTGTGTTTCCCCTTAGAGTAAAACTTATCAAATGAATCATATATTCTCATTGACATTCAGTAATTCGAAGTGATTTTGTATTTCCTCCGTATTTTCTGAGACAACCCAAGCTTGAAAATTATGCAGATGCCTTCAGCACTTTTTGCTTCAGGCTATTCCTTTGACAGATTGAGCGTTAGATTACATTCTTCACTTCCGAAGTGATTTCTTTCTTTCCATTAAGTTAGAATGTAGCAATAATGAGACAGGGATTCAGCCTCCGAGGGGAGAGAAGAGTCTTGTTGATTGCTTAGCTACTGTCTTGATCGGCTGCTACTGCTCTAACAGAAGTACCACAAGTAGGTGGTTTTAACAAGGAAAAATTCATTCTCACACATGGCTTTAGGCTAGAAGTCTGAATTCAGGGCACTGCCTACGGGGGGGAATGCATTCTGCCTCTGTCAGCTCTGGAGGAAGGTCCTTTCGTTGCATCAGTCTTTCTTTGGTCTGAAAGCAACTTGGTACAGGAACCTTGTTTCCAAAGAATGTGCTCCGTTCCTGGTACCGCTTTCTCAATGGCATGAGGTCCCCTACTCTCTGCTTGCTTCTCTTTCATCTCTTGTAGGATAAAAGAACACAAGTTTGTACAAGACACACTCCAGGGAAACTTCCTTTACATTAGATCAAGGAGGTAACCTTGGGAAGGGTGTTACGGTTTCACGGTAATTCTCTTTAGCATAATCCAGTCTATTTACCACAGGCAGAGATTAGGATTACAGCAAAGGAAAATCACGAAATGGAGGACAATCACAAATACTGGGAATCACGGCTCAGCCAAATTGTTACACATCAGGGAAGGGGGCCATGCTCTCAGAGTAACCCCAAAACCGCTGGACCATCAACTGAGGTCTTTTAGTGGAGATCTCATGATGCACCTCTTTTTATTCTTGTGTTGCCAGTGGGGCTCCTCTCTGTGAGCTCCGTCGTGGCTATCACTGGTGGTGGCCAGGCACCATCCGGTTCTTCCGGTCCCAAGTCGATGTAGGCACTCACTCTTGTGGGTCTCTCTGTCTTCTCGGTTGTCTTTACCGCATGCCATTTTGGCCCTCGGTGAGCATCCGTTCCTGCTGAGTTGGGACCATTTGCTGTGTCCTCGGATGGCAGCTTGGCAGCTTTTAAGACCCCAGACGCCACTCACCAATGTGGGGTGCAGAGAGCTCTCTTAGCAAAATGCTAGTTGTGCCAATTGGCCTGGAATTCGCCTAAAAGCATGGTCCCCCGTCCCCCGCCCCAGCTACTCTATCCTTGCAGTATTGAGTTAAGATGGAAGGAGTACTCAAGTTATGCTAAAGTCCACTTAATGTTGTTCTTGTTCCTAATGTGTGCTGTCACCGCTTTCTCCCAACTAGATTTCTAGTAACTACCTAAACTAAACCCTCCCCCCTCGCCCTCCCTCCCTCCCTCCCCTCCCTTGCAGCTGTCAAAGAGTCTTTTCTTCTATACACAAGTCTGTTTTTGAGATCTTATCGTAGAGGTCTCATATAGTATTTGTCCTTTTGTCGCTGACTACTCTCACTCAACATAATGTCTTCCAGTTGAAACCAGGTTAGGAGATGTTTCCTGGAATCATCGTTATTCTTTATCATTGCATAGTGCTCCATTGAGTATATGTATCATAGTTTACCTATCCATTCTTCGATTGTTGGGCATCTGGGTTGATTCCATCTTTTTGCTATCGTGGACTATGCTGCAATAAACATTCTGGTGCATGTGTCGGTTGGTGTGAAAGGCCTTGATTCTGTAGGATATATTCCAAGTAGTGGAATTACTTGGTCAAGTGATATATCAATATCCTTTTTTTTTTAAAGAAGGACCAGACTGCTTTCCAAAGAGGTTGGAGCATTCTGCAACCCCACCAACAGTGTAGGAGGGTTCCACTTTCTCCACAGCCTCTCCAGCATTTGTTGTTTTGTGTTCTTTGGATCATGGCCAACCTTGTTGGGGTGAGATGGTATCTCATTGTCATCTGAGTTGAATTTCTTTAATAACTAAAGATCATGAACATGTCCACATGTGTTTTTTGGCTGCCTGGATCTCCTCTTTAGTGAAATGTCTGTCCATCTCCTTTGCCCATCGCTTAACTGGATGATTTATCTTCTTCTTATTGATATTTTGTAGTATCTTATAGATTATGGAGATTAGGCATCGGTCTGACATAGAGTTGCCAAATATTTTTTCCCATTCTGTAGGTGTTCTTTTAATTCTATTAATAAAGTCTTTGGATGAGCAAAAGTATTCGATTCTTAATAGTTCCCATTTATCTATTTTCTCTTCTGTTGATTGAGGTTTGTTTGACAGATTTTGGAGTCTGTCCACATTGTGTATTAAAACTTCCATTGTTGTTCCTACCTTTTCTTGGATGAGCTTTACCGTTTTAGGTTTGATATTTAGGTCTTTTATCCAGTTGGAGTTGGTTTTTGTATAAGGTGTAAGATATGGATCTTGATTCAGCTTATTGCAGATGGATATCCAATTTTGCCAGCACCATTTGTTGAAGAGATTGTTTTTACTCCAGTTTAATGTCTTAGGGCCTTTGTCGAATATCAACTGTTCATAGGCAGATGGTGTCATCTCTGGGGTCTCAATTCTGTTCCATTGATTGATCTGTCTGTTCTTTTACCAGTACCAGGCTGTTTTGACCACTGTGGCAGTGTAGTATGTTCTAAGGTCGGGTAATGAGAGGCCTCCCAGTGTGTTCTTCTTCTTTAGTAGGACCTGATTTATCCAGGACTTCTTCCCTTTCCAAACAAAATTGGTGATTTGTTTCTCCATCTCATTAAAAAATGATGCTGGAACTTGTATTGGGATTGCATTATATAAGTAGATTGCTTTGGGTAAAATAGACATTTTCACAATGTTAAGTCTTCCTATCCATGAGCAGGGTAGGTTTCTCCATTTATCTAAGTCTCTCTTAGTTTCTTGTAGTAAGGGCTTGTAGTTCTCTTTGTAAAGGTCTGTTATTTTTCTGGTTAGATTAATTCCTAGGTACTTTATCTTCTTCTGGGCTATTGTAAATGGTATTGACTTGATAATTTCTTCCTTAACAGTCTCGTTGTTGGTATAAAGGAATCCTACTGATTTACTTATGTTTATCTTGTATCTTGAGACTTTGCTGAACTCTTCTATCAGTTTGAGTAGTTTACTTATAGATTCTGTGGGATTCTCTGCATGTACAATTGTATCATCTGTAAACACCCATTGCCACATCTTAAAGTAAAAAACACTTCAAGAAAATTCTCTTATTGATGACTGAGAAGTGTCCTTTTTCCACAGAAAAAGCCTATTTGAACTATGTTTTCCAATGAAGTTTATTTACAAATCATTTTCTTGTAAATAGAATTGTGTTTTAAGCATAGTCAGGGAGATTGCTGTGCTAAAACACAAATGGAACAGAATGAGCAAAAAGAATAGAGTGGCACAAAAAATGTTTTATGAATTGTGGTGGATCCCTTTATCATCCAGAGAATGTTTTTGTTATGAAAAGCATTTATCTTTTTGTGTAGCTCTAAATGCTTGTGTATCAGGTGTGCAAACCTGCATAGGAAGGATGTTATTTGTTGCTCTGTATTGGCTTGGCATTATATCAATGTTCTTTTAGCATTGCATGGCTCATTTGAAATTCCACAATGAGCATATACTTGAGAGGTCTCTCTCTCAAAATCAATTTAAAAAGAAGTTTTAAATGACTCTTTTGAAAGATAGAGCTCAGAAAGAAATGTCATAAAATAACTGACTTGATTACTTACATAAACTTGAGTCCCCAATTATTTATACAATATTCCCAGAAAACCCCAAGTCAAACCAAACCCAGTGCTGTTGAGTCAATTCTGGCTCGTGGTAATCCTATTGACAGAGTAGAACTGCTGCATAGAGTTTCCAAGGATACCCAGCAGGTTTGAACTGCCAATCTTCCAGTTAGCAGATGTAGCACTTAACCCGAGGGTTTATGTTCCCAAGAAAGGGATTGGGAACTATAGGCTGAGAACAAATTTTCCAAAATAAATGCAATATGATGTTTTTACAGAAATGTAAACTGCTGTGGGAAGGAAGGAAGAGAAAGAGAGAAGTTGAGAGGGAGAACCAGCTTTTTCCTACAATAACTATTTTGACACTGTTGAGTACAGCAATACCGTATCTGTAAAAGAAGCATATCTTGGAACCAAACAACTGGAAAAAACCAAAAACACCCATTTAGGAAGAACTCATTAGATTTTTTTTATAACAGTCAGCAAGGTCCTAGATGCTATCCCTAACTTTGGATACAAAGCAGCTACGTTTGGGTAATTATACATACCGCAGTAAATTAAAGATTCCCAGGGAGTCTAAAAGCCCATACAAAGGATGATGTGAAACTTAAGATTTATTAACAGTACTAACAAAGGGACCAGATTTTAGGTGTTTAGTTTAACTGAATAAATATTTACAATTTGCCAAGCACGTGTTTCTTAGTCGTCAATCAAATGAATGTTAAAAGACTTTATTTGACATACTGCACAATAACACACAAAACACTGACTTCGCTGTGACTAGCACTTCATGCCTGATAATTTTGATTGCTTTTGAGGAAATTTAGGGAAAAACAATGGTATTTCTCAATCCATTTTGAGCAAGTTTAATAAGTGTAAGGACTATATTCTATGGGAATACGGTTGAGAAAAGGGATCCTGGGGATAAAGCAACAAGAAGAAAGAATGTAGCTTGTCTTTCTTGATTAAAAATGTTAGCATAATCATAAGTCATTGAGAATAAAATGTCTTTATGAAATTTCCATGGCAACATCCCAAGGCTAATGTCCAATGATATCATTAAGAGTATGTTACACTTCTATTGTCAGCTATAATCATATCAAATTAATAATTTCTGGTTTTTGATTTGACTGTAGTGCCTACCAGCTGGTGATAATATCCCTCAAACCAGTAACTGTGAATACTGCAATATTTCATTTGTTAAATTTCGTATGTCTTAAATTTTCCAGTGAGGGGTCATTTTCAATCAATATCTTCACACAGTTACTGTCATAATCAAGCTATAGATTCCTTCTCTAACTAAAACTGTCTAGTTTTCACTTATAATTATCAGGAATTTGTTGTTACTTTTCTCTGGATTTGGTTTTTAGCTATAATTGTGATTTTTTTCTATGCCTCCATTTGACATCATAACAATATCGGAAGATAATGTCTAAAGACAGTTTTGAAGGCTGAGGAGCTTTTACTCATTGTTAGATCTTATCTGTGTTGATGCATGAGGTCAAATTGCTATCACAAATCTCTCATTTATCACATCTAGCAGATCTGTTTCTCTGCTTGAATGCTGAGTGATATATCATGTTAGAGAAAGATATGTTAAGTTTGGTTGTATGGAATTGAAGGTCTCGTGAGACAGACAGTTGTAGATGTCAAAAAGGAGGTAAATATTCATGTCCAGGGATCCGAGATGAGATACAGAAAATGGCTGTATGAAGAAGCATTCAAACCCAAATCCACTGCCATCCAGTCAATGTTGACTCATAGAGACCCTATAGGACACATTAGAACTGTTCCACAGGGTTTCTAAGATGTGCCTGCTGGACTTGAACTGCTTGTGGTTAGTACCTGTAGCACTTAACCACTAGGCCACCAGATTTCCTGAAGAAGCATTCAGGAAAACTTGAAATACAAGGAAACTGACAACCTTCTGTAGTGATGGTAGTCTTTTGCTAACTTTGAGGCTTCCCAGAAAGGGCTAGAGTGAGAGGACAAGAAGGTAGTGTGGGTGATGGTGGTGCTCCTGCTGTGGTGGACTCTCCCTAGATTGGGATTTCTGTGTCATAATCAGGGCTTCAAACTGGTTTGAACTGCTTAACTCATGGCCAATGGAGGATAATGGTAACAGACTCAAAGTTTTGCAGTTTGGGTGATCCAGAACTATTACCAGAATGGAGAAGGGGCACTGTGAGCCCATTCAGGAGCCTGATGCATAAGACTAGATTCTTGCTGGGACTGTAGAGAGTGACACATGTTCAAAACAAGACTGCAGGTCACCACCTTTTTTCAGAGCATAGCTGTTATCGACCAGGTCAAGAGATGTAAGTTTCTAGAAGGGTTTTGTGTATAATTTTTCCCATTGAAGTTATCACTGTAGTTCACCAACATTTAAAAATTTTGGATCCACTCGGGTTTTGCTTCATCAGCCATGACTGAACCAGGACAGAACCAGTTCAAAGCCCTGGTTATGACGAGCACTGGGCTCTCTTCTATTCTGACATCTCAGGTCCTCCAAGTCTGTACTGTGATGATGCACAAGCTGCAGGGAATTTACTTTTTGTTTTCTTCTTCCAGTGTCCAAACTGTACTTTTGGCATTGATTGCTTAGTACTTATGCATTCAAGAGTGAGTGTAGGAGGGTGGTGGTAGATGGGTGAAAGATGGCAGAACAGTCAGTGGGAGAAGAGGAGTCTCTTACCATATTTTTTATGCAAATAACATGCGCATTACACATTTTCTGCCAACCATGCAATGCTCTTGCCTGTTGTTTTCCTAGGTGTGTTATGCATGTTACATGTGTGGGAGTATGTTATTTACATTGGCACGTTATTTCCAGAAAAATACAGTACATTCTAAACTTTTGCCTCACGTAATAGATTTTCTGAGTAAATGCAGAAAGCATTTTCTCAGACAGTTAATTAAGCCAAATGCAAGATGACCAACCTGTGGGCTTTCTGGAAGTCACCTGGGCTTGCACACAGCCTTTGGATCTGGGGAAGTCACCCATGAATAACAGTGTTGAGGAATGTTACTTGGGAACTGAGACTCTAATGAGCCACCTGAGTCAAGTAACTTCTTGTGTCATTTTTGCTGTTTTCATAAAAGCATCATCAGGCGAAATGATTTCCCTGAGAAACAAACACCTGGAGCAATATTTTGTATTTTGCTTGTAAGTGACTGAGAGGCAAAAGTTATTTAGATGTGGAATTGACTACAAAATGGATAGCTTAAAGAAGGAATATCCATGTGTGGGCTGTTACAGTTGAAAGATTGTTCAGTCGAAAGAGAAGCTAATCAAGTAGGTTAAATGACAGTCAAATGAATGAACTGTAGCCTCTTGTCTATACAAGCACCTGGGAGACTGAAGAGTTATGACTGAGTCCTCCTAGCCCTAACCAGGCCCATGCCCTCTGTCCCTGTGCCTTCTCTGCTTGAGGTGCTCAGGCATCTCGAGTCTCAATATTAGCTGGCAGCAGCTAGAGGAAGCATCTCATCTCTTCATGAGCTCTGCATCCATAAGAAAGTCACCCACTGCTCAACCAAGTTCTTTTTAACTTTGACACTGACCTCCAACACATCCACCATCAAAGCAGCTCTAGTTTTTTGATGTGACTGGGGAGCAAGTATGTGGCCTATTGACATATCTAGATTCAAATGATGGGCTGTTCAGTGGTTGTCTGACTCTAGCAGCTCAAACAGCTTCTCTAAGCTTTGAATGTCTCCTCCATAGAAGTGGATAAAAGTGGCCTTATAGATTACAGTAGAGTGTGTAAAGCTGTTAGTACAGGGCTTGACATATACTAACCTAAAAACCAAACCTGTTGCCATCGAGTCAGTTCTGACTGATGACAGTCCATATGTGTTAGAGTAGAACTGCACATCATAGAGTTTCAGTGGCTGTAATCTTAATGGAAGTAGATCACCAGGTGTTTCTTCTGCTGTGCTGCTGGGTAGATTCCAACTACCAACCTTTCAGTCAGTAGCTGAGCTCAAACTTTTTTGTCACCTAGGGACCTTTGACACATACTACAGTAATAAGATAATTATTTATATAATATTTATGAATAAAGATTAACAAACAGTTTTCCCCAGAAAGCTATGTGGTTCATGGAAAAGAATTTATAGACTGCAGTTGTATTGCCCACAATACTTATGAGGACAAGAAAGATTGGGTTCCCTTTTTTTTTTCTGCTCCATGGCCATAGACTTCTTTTTTCTGGCCAGACGTTAGGCTAGGCACTGTGCAGATAAAAATTGATGGTTTAGGGCAATCTCACACCTCTTCTAGTGAAATTGTTCTTAATGTACAATTCATTGAGTGGTAAGTTTTCAAGATGAAGCTTTCTTTTTTTGGAGTGGTTTTCCATTGTAAATTAGAAGCAGGTCTCAGCACTTTTTCCCAGCCTCTGTGAAGGCACTTTTATTTACAAAGAGCCAAATTATGCAGGCTACCTCAAGCAACGATTCCTAAGACAGTAAGAAGAATTTGCAAGCAACAGCTGAAACACTGCAGGCCTTCAGGAGGCCGGCCTGCAGGCTAGATAAGACTCGCAGCAGCTTTATACACAGGTGATCCTTCCTCCCTCGCCAACATAACTCTGCTGCTCTTCCCATCACTCTGCTTCTGCAGTTGCCAGTAGTCTCGAATCTTTCTGCTTTTCCCAATTCAAATTCCCAAAGAGAAAATCCACTTGCTCTAGTTTTCATTATTCCTGTTTGAGCAAAGTTTCTTATGCTGAATCTAGCATAAAAATCCTAAGAGACTCCACTTTAACCGCAGTGGTTTATTGTTATATAGCCTGTAGCCTTGAGTCTGTGCTGCTTGTTTGCTTACAAAATGTTGGAAATTACAGCTACTCTTTGTGTTTGTTATAAGAAATTGTATCTATATTTATTCATCAATCTGATAGTAGTTCACCCTTGACTGTCACTTTATTGCAATGCAATGGATCACTTTTATGTGGCCTTTCTTGCCATGGTCTTATAACTCCCATGGAATGACTGGGTGAATCTATGCAAATGAGGTCCTTGTGAGCTACCAGGGGGATCGGGTAGCTTGCTTATAATGCAAATAAGGTACATGGTACCCTTGTAGAGATGAGATGATACAAATAAACTGTATGGAATCTTGAGGGGTTTTGTCAGTTTGCCATTTCACTAGGCTTAAAGTTACCCACCCCAAGACAGAAGGGGGGGCCTCACTACCACCAAGAAGAGACAGAAACAGAACACGTCCTTTGGACCTAGGGTCCCTGCATTGGTGATATCCTAGACCCAGCAAGCAGAGATACAGGGCTGTAACACCAGAGATGGCACAAAACATTCAGAAGCAGTGCAAGAGAAACAGTGGCAGCAGAACCAGGAGACCCACATGAGATGACTCAGTGGGCTTCTTGGTGCACAGAGCAAGGTGATTACCATGAGAATGCTGAGACAAAGAGTGAGAGAGCTCGAGTCTTTGGACAGGAGGCTTTTTGGTGGGGTGGGGTGCCTTGGGGCACTTGTCAGCAGATCTAGGCTCTCTGTCCCATCTAGCAAAAGAGTGCCTTTAGACTGAGGCTTACTGGAAGAATGGGGTGTCCCAGGCACTTACTGGTAGAGCTGCAGAACTTTGCAACACTTGCTCAAGCAGGGTAGAGTCTAGACCATGGGGCTGAGGGCCAGATAGGGGCCTGCCTGCAGACACGGCTGAGAAGAAGCTGTCCTAATTGAGAACTGTATCCTACATTGTTGATTTTACTTCTGAGTCATTCCTGATCCCGAACTGTACCTTGTCAAACCACTAACTAATTAGTGGTCTAGTTGTAAGCAGATAAACTACTTCACTGTAAGTACAGTTTGTGAGTTCTGTGAAATGTTGCAGTGAATTATGGAACCTATCATTAGGGTTCATCCCTGTTAGGCTTGGGGATTTGCTGTTATTCTAAAGAGTGTCTTCTGAAGATGCTCCTATACCCAGAGCAAATAAATATGTAGTGAGAAATGTCCATCCTTACTGACTAGCCTTTTAGGAAGGCTGCAGAAACTGATTATTCACTGATATCCTAGAAGGAGGAAAGGAAGGGGAAGAGACAGCTGGAGGAAAAATTTAGGAAGAAAATTGTCTTGAGATAATAGGAGCAAAGATGTATTTCTTCAGCTGACATCACGTCATAGGCTCATGTACGGTCCAGGCTGCCCACTATACTAGGTAGGCAGGCCCTTTCCACTAGATTACTTTTGATAAACAAATGACAGAGTGATCTTTTAATAAATTTTGTTTGGGGACATATTGTTTTCATTTACAGCAAGGCATCGAAAGTTAAGAGCACAAAGTAGCTCTCAGTAAGTCAGGAAGGTGGTGTAAGGCAGTTTGCAGCATATGGGAGTTTATCCCTTTACAAAATAACTATCTCTATGAAGAACAAGTAACCCCCCGGAGGCTTCTGAATGTTTTTGGTTTTGCCTTTTTTTTTAATCTGAAGACACATACGTTAGTCTTTGAACTGAAGAAGCTATTCCCCCTGGGATCTGAAATGAAAGACATACACTAGGAAATTGGCCCCTTGGGCCATGTATGTTAATAAGTTCTTTGGATGGGTAGACATGGAAGGAGAGAGAAAGAGAATTGCACTAGGGCATATGTAGAAAATTTTCTCCACAATGATGAAGTTTTGCATAAAGAAAGAAGGAAAATTATTTTGTAGTCTGGGTCTCCATACTTCAACCAATAGCTACTCCCATTTTTCTGAGTCAAATATTTAACTCAAAAGCAGTATTTTTTTTAAACTTTATTGTGCATGAATTAGAGTCTGTGTCCTGGAGCAGTCAAGCCAATGAAACATACATCAAATCAGAAAGACACAAAATTTGTTTGGAGGTGTTTTAGTTATCCAGATCTATTCTAACAGATGCCACATGTGGATGATTTTAACAAAGAGAGGTTTATTCTCTCACAGTCCGGTAGGTTACAAATCCAAATTCAGGCTGCAAGCTCCAGGGGCAAGTTTCCTGTCTCTGTCAGCTCTGGCAGAATTTCCTTGTGTTGCATCAGTCTTCCGTTGGTCTGGGAGCTTCTCAGTGCAGGAACCTCAGGTCTGAAGGATGTGCTCTGCTTCCAGCACTGTTTTCTTGATAGCATAAGGTCCAAACACTCTGCTGTCTCCCTTTCCATCTCTTGTAGAATAAAAGTGGGTGCAAAGCACACACACTGGATCAGGGAGGTGATTTGGGTAATCCTAATCCTCTTTAACATAATCCAATTTTGCCCCATTAACCACAGACAGAGATTAGGCTTTGTAACATAAGAAAATCGCAAATGAGGATAACCACACAAAGTGGGAATCATGGCCCAATCAAACTGATACATGCATTTTTGGGGGGGAAACAATTCGATCCCGGACAGGAGGTGATACGAACAGAAGTCCAACAGCAAAGCTGACTGTCTTCACGGAGTCCTGAAAGGCTATTTCTACATCAGGGCTTTTATATTATTTTTGCAAGGGTTAGAGTAGTGTCTTCAGTCATGTCGCCCACAGAAGTTGCCCAAGAAACTCTTTATTAGACTAGAGATATGCATGCCAGACATCTGGAATCTAATGCTTGTGTTTGTATGTAGAGGTTACAGATGGCCAAAATGTACAATACAATCAGGCAAAACAATGATTGGTAAAAAAAACAAACCCACTTATACTGCTTGGTTAGCAGAACTGACCTGCCAAATTTACTTTAACTGAGATAAGAAGCTAAAAGAAAGTCACAGACCAGAAGTCCAGCCAGCTTCTTAGCTGCTGCCTTGTCGGCTGAAGGTCAGTCTCCAAGAGAACAGAGAAAAGGAGGGACACCAAGGCTGTAAGAGCAACAAAGTCTCCGCTCCCCTTTAGAAAGAGAACTGTGCAGCTGGTATAGTAAAGAAAGGACATTGAAAGCTCATGAAAAAAATTCTACATTATGGCGTTAGCTATGTCAAGTTCTCAGTTGTCTATTTGGAGAAGAAAACATGTCACAGAGCATGAGGGTCACAAGTAGGCTGCAAGAAAGCTTTTCTGTATTTTTTTTTAAAAAAAACAGTTTGGATCTTTATAAAGTAACTTTTATAAACAGTTTGGATCTTTATAAAAGTAACATTTATTTGTGGTCAAAAATTTGTAGAAAAAAGATAGAAAGAAAATAAAAATCACTCAGAATCTTATCCCAGTATTTTGATATATATCTCCTCAGTTTTTTTTGTTAACATGTATACTTAAAAAAAAAAAAGTAATTATGGTACATATTCTGTTTCATGATTTGCTTCTTTCGCTTAATTTTACCCTGTACTATTTACTTCCCGACATCAAATGTTTTCTAAGTAATTTTTGATACCTGTGTAGTACTTTAACATAAGCATGTATCAGTATTTAACTGATCTTCCAGTGTTGAACATTTGAATCGTCTTTTTATTTCAGTGGGAGCATTTGTTTTAATTTTGAATTAGAATAAGAAACTGCCAGATGATGCAGAGTGATGTATCTTGTGGGAATTTTATGGTTCTATATATCTATAGGATGTCATCCTGCTAACCTCTTGCTGGAGGCAGGGAAGTGGATGGAGAGGAGGGGATAGGAGACTGTTGGGAGGATAGTACATGTACGGAGCAGAGAAGAGAGGCGTGCTGTCACTGGGCAGGGAGAGCAGTGGGAGCTGCATATAGGTGAGCATGCGAATTTATATGGGAGTGTACATTTTCATTCAATCATAATAAAAGAAAAAACCTGCCAGAGTAATTTTAAACAGAGTTTTTATTCCTGCTTTACTAATCATTCAAAACGTCTGTTCACTGCCACCTGAAAGCAGGAAGCTTTCTTGGCAGTTTTGAGAACTGGGTTTTGTAGACAGTTTCCAGGATGGAGATGGGAGGGGTACAGTGTTGGAGTCTGGTAGTATTGGAAAGGTTCCCAGTGAACTTAGTCATGCGATTAAATTCTAATACTGGAAATACTTAGAAGAAGTCAAAGTGTAAGTGAAGGGGCTCCAAGCTGTGCATTTGATAAATGGGATAGAGCTGCTGTTGTTACTGTTCTTACGTGCCATTGAGTGAGTCTTCTGCAAATCATTGTGACAGACTGGAAATGCCCCACGGGGTTTCCCAAGCTGTAAGCCTTACAGAGCAGATCACTTTGTCTTTTCTGCCCCAGAGCAACCAGTGAGTTTGAACCACCAACTTTCAGAGAGCAGCCAAGCTCTTAATCATTGCGCCAAAAGGGCTTCTTAGGATGATGTTCCCAAACCCAGTGCCATCTAGCCAATTCTGATTTGTAGGAAAAGTAGAACTGCCCCATAGGGCTTCCAAAGCTGTGTAATCTTGATAGAAGCAGATTGTCCTATCTTTCTCCTGTGGCGTGGTTGGTGGGTTCAAATCACCAATCTTTTATTGCAGCTGAGAGCTTTAGCTACCGCATCGTTAGGACTCTGTTGAGGTGGTGTTGGGTGGTAGTAAATAGGAGTTATTAAAAACAGAAGCTATATGCTGAGGTTGAAGGTGGGTTGGGCAAATCCTACTCTTAATTGAAAATGTACAAACGCAAGCAGATTATTTTTCTTTCTCCCCATCTTCTCTCACACTTTTGAGTCCCAACTCAGCAGGAACAGATGATCACCAAGGACCAAAATGACATGGGGCAAAGAGAACCCAGAAGACAGGGAAACCCATGTGAGCATGTGACTATATTGACGTGTGACTGGAAGAACTGTATGGTGCCCGACCACCATCAGTGATAGCCGTGATGGGGCTCACAAAGTTGAGTCTCACAGACAACACAAAAATAAAAAGGAGTACACCCTGAGATCTCCACTAAAAGATGCAATTAATGGTCCAGGGTCCTTGGGGTTTCCCTGGGCCTGATGCTGCCCCTGTCCATCAATCATAATGGAGGTCAACTCTTTGGACAGAAATGGATTGGACTTGGTGACACAGAGTGACCATATCATGTGTACACTTCATGGTTCTATGCATCTGTAGGATATCATCCAGCTGACCTCTTATTGGGTGTGGGGTAGAGGGTGGAGAGGAGGGGATAGAAGATTGTAAGGAGGATAAGACAGGCACAGAACGGAGAAGAGGAGTGTGCTGTCACTGGGCAGGAAGAGCTGTGGAAGCCACTCATTGGCAGTTATGCAAATTTCTATGGGATTGTATATTCTCACTCAATCATAATAAGAAAAAAAAAGAAAACAAACTGCCAGAACAAAAGTTAATTATATATGTAGCATTAGGTGGATGTAATGTGTTAAACATCAACTGCAATCAATAATAAAATAAAAATACATGAGCTAATGTCTTTTGATTTACATCTTAGTAGATCAAATCTGGCCATTTACTTGGGTTATTCTTTGTCCTGGGTATGTCCACACATCTGTGTTTATGAAAGCATTGAAGGGAGATCTAGCATGTGTGGGAGTAATTCCTGTGTTAAGTGAAAAGAATTCCTTAGTGGCTATGAATGTGCTTTTTCATCTATGGGGAATTTTGCTCCTAAATTCAATTGAATTTGTTATTTTGCACAGTACTTGAAGCCCAAAGGAATTTTTGCTTGGTTAATAAGTCAGCGAAACAGTATAAATACTAAGTGAACTGAAAAGCATACAGCTGAATAATATCTAATTCTTATTCTTATAGTTATTCAAAAGCCTGTCTGGGATGTTTACCATGCGTGAGGTGCTCTGAGAGACACCGGGGAGGAGGAAAAAGGCCCCAGTGATTCCTGTCCTCTGAAAGTTAACAATTTGGTAGATGACGTTCGTTATATTCCCATGTGACACAGCAGAACTGCCCCAAAGGGTTGTACTCCTTTTGAGGCAGATCTTTACCAGGTGATTCCTCCACAGAGCCAGTGGGTAGGCTTGAACAATGGACCTCATGGTTTACAGCTTGGCTCTGAACCATTGTGCCACCAGGCACAGTAAACACCTTAGGAGCAGAAATCGCGTCTTACGTTAACCTAATCGCACCCACATCCGGTTGTTACCAAGTCGCTATGCCATACCACCACACCTAACATTACAGATGTTAACTGCCCCAAAATACAAAATCTTGATGAAATCAGGGCCAAGGCTGTATTTTCTTGCTCCAAATACGCACTTTACGAATGGCAGACCTGAGGCAGTGAGTGGAACAATGTCTCCCAGTGAGCTCACAGGTTGCGACCCCTCCTGTGGCCTTCCCTTTACTTCGACAGCCATCATGCTCCTCCCTTCCCACCTCCACCACACCTCCTGCAGGTGGAGAAAGGCACTGCTTCCTTAGCAGTGCGGCGGTGTTACCGAGGAGTTCAAGAAAAAAGAGACCATGCTTTTAAACCTCTGTTATATTGCAGATAACTTGAGAATCTAGCGGAAATGTTTGAAGTAATTTCACAGAATGTTGTGATGGTTTCATAGAGAAGAATTCACCAGCAATTTCCAGGCCACCAAAACTCGCTGAAGATAAGTGCTAAATCCATCTCTTGTCTAGCGCTCACGGTCTCTCCTTTTTGTGCCAACTACACAAATGAATGAGATAGCCCATGAAAACAAGTGTAAGGACTCAGAAAATATAAATCTGAACACTCAGACTCAACCAGTCAGAATGGTAACAAAATAAGACGTTAAAACTAGTGTTCCTCAACTCTAGTTCAATGTAAGAATAAGTGATTCCTTTTTTTACAATGAGACCTGAAAATTTTAATTATGACTACATTTTAAATTACAAAGCAGGAGTAAAACCTGTGAGAATAAACTAATATAAAATATGCATTCCTGACGCTGACAGGAGGCTTTTGTTTGAAATAATAAGAGCTTTTCAGGTGGTAGACAGATTCAGGAATTTGTAGGGATAATGGAAAACAGATTGAAAGAAAGGGTGATTATTGGGGAAAGAGACTTACTTGTGAGACAGGAGAGGAGACTGGGTTGTTCTACTATCCTTTACCCCTGTATTACTCCTCCTTGTCTTCTGCAACCATCTTACTTTTCTTTCTTACATTTGAGTTAAAGCTGTTGGTATAGTAAACCCTGAGGATTTATTAGACTATTAAAAGGAAATATTTTTTCAAATGCCAGGCAAAGTTTGCTGGGGAAAAAAAAATCCCTCCAAGTGAAATAGTAGTTAAAAATGTGATCTTTTAGAAGACATCAGAGACTTTTAAGAAAATAATCTGATTGTTTTGTTTCAAATCTGATTTGTTGTTAAAAGCATTCAGCTACAAACGAAGCTCAGTCATTCTCTGGGTATTTTCCCACTATAGCTCAAGTCAAGTGGGTGGAAATAGCCTTCATTATAAATGCTTTATTTAGTGCAGAGGTTTATTTTGTTGTTTTAATTGATAAATTTTGAGCTTATATTGATTTTCTAATCTCTCATTTCTTAAGCCCCCTATTTTAGTCATCTGTACTGCTCTAACACAAATTCCATAAGTGGAGGCTTTAAAAGAGAAAAGTTTATTCTTACACAGTCCAGTAGGCTACAAGTCCAAATTTGGAGTGTCTACTCCAGGGGAAGGTTTTCCCTCTGTGTCAGCTCTGGAGAAAGGTCCTTGTGCCGCATCAGTCTTTGATAATGGAGCATCTTGGTGCAGGAATGTCAGGTCTGAAAGATGTGGTCTTTTCCCATTGCTGCTTTTTTGATGTCATGAGGTTCTCAACTCTCTGCTCACTTCCCTTTCCTTTTATCTCTTGTAAGATAAAAAGGATAAACGGTGGTACAAGCCATACTTGAGGAAAACTCCCTTTAAAGTGGAGCAGGGAGGTGACCTTAGGAAGGGATTTACGGTCCTATCCTAATCCTCTTTAACATACAGCATAGGAAAATCACAAAAGGAAGGGCAATCATAAAATACAGGGGATCATGGCCCAGTCAAATGGCAACACACATTTTTGGGGCGACACAGCTAAATTCATGACGTTCCATAAAGCAAGGCTCTGAATACAGAGAATCAGAGAAGAATATGCGTGAAAAGATATTCAAAACCCTGTAGAAAACTCTCTGGAGTCCCTGGATGGGGTAAATGGTTAATGTGCTGAGCTGTTAACTGAAAGACTGGAGGTTTGAGCCCACTCAGAGGCACACTGGAAGAAAGGCCTGGCAATCTACTTCTGAAAATCAGCCATTGAAAACTCTAAGGGGGACAGTTCTATTCTGATTGCATGGTGTCACTATGAGTCACAACTGACTCCACAACAACTGGCATAGACAACTTTCTGACAATGATCACTATGGATGCTGTCCATTACATAGACTCAGTATTTGTGGCAAAACCATATCCCTTAGCAATCCTTTCAAATGGGCTCCAATTTTCACATACCAATTTTAATCAGAAATATGCAATCACCTAGGAAAATTGTGCTGAGGTCTTGGCCACATCTTGTATAGGTGGGCAGTGTTCCCACAGTAATTTGAAAAACATCCTAGAACCACAAGGAACTGCTAAGAAAAAGTTTGGGGAGGATCAGCTACTGGCCTGACTCATCAGAGATAGGGTGAGAGTGGGAGATGCTAATTCTCTTTAGTGCTCATTCTTATCTTTGTGCCTTTTAAAATTAGAATCTACCAGCGTTTCAGTTGAGTACTCAACTACCTGTGTGTTAACACATCTGTGCAATGGCTATTTTCCAGGTGTGTGGTGATTGTATTTTCCAGGTCTTGTAGCAGTCAGTTCAATCATAAGATATGAATGGAAGCATTCTGTGCAAGTAATCAAATCTTCTAAATTTATAAATGCAGGTCAGAATATCTGAGGGATCTAATTAAATCAGCTTGTAATTAGGATGAAGCATTAATCAAAGTTCTTTTTGAATTATTTTTAAACTTTACTGCATAACATTACAAGGTTTATAAAGAACTTAAAATGTTAATATAAACTGTTTTGAGTTTTTAACTTTAATAAATTTAGTATTAAATTATTGATTAAAAATATAACTTGTGTAAGGCTGCAAGGATGTTTTAAGAATCCTACACTGTTACCACTTGAAATTTTCTAGGCATGAAAAATGAGATGTGACCTTCCAGTAGGTCTGAATCATTGGTATCTACGATGCCCACACTTCTATATACTCTATTAATCAAATCCCAAGGCAGACGACAGCTACTGTAGACAACAGATAATAAAGATAGTAATAAATTGTTCTACACTAAAACAATTGAAGCTGTATACAGTGTCAATTGATTCATCTTTTCTTTGTTCCTGGAGAACAAGTGGAAGCTTTTCAGTTTAGATATCACAGCCGTATATCTCCAAGGCTGTTAATAATTTCAGCCTGATCATGGATACCACATTTTTTTATTAACTCTGACCTTTAGAAAAAGAACAAGTGGATGAAAATGAATATGCATGGCAGTTAAAAGAACTGCCTTAGGTGTTGTTTTTCTCAGATACGTGAGACAAAATATTGATCAAGATGCACACATTAAATCATGAAGGAGTGAAGGAATTTCTTAAGGTCTTTTCTGAAAGGACTGGAGTCAGTGACTGTCTGAAAACTAAAGATGTCACCTTGAAGACTAAGATGAGCCTGACCCAAGCCACAGTATTTTCAATTACATAATATGCATATAAAAGCTGGACAGTGAATAAGGAAGACAGAAGAAGAATTGATGCCTTTGAATTGTGGTATTGGAGAAGAATACTGAATGTACCATGGACTGCCAAAAGGCTTAACAGATCTGTCTTGAAAGAAATACAACCAGAGTGCTTCTTAGAAGCAAGGATGGCAAGACTGCATATTACATACTTTGGACATATTGTCAGGAGAGAACAATCCCTGCAGAAGGACATTATGCTTGGGAAAGTGGAGGGTCACTGAAAAAGAGGAAGACCTTCAACAAGATGGATTGACACAATGGCAACAATGTGGTCTTAAGTATAAAAATGACTTTGGGTATGATGTAGGACCAGACAGTGTTTCATTCTGTTGTGCATAAGGTCACTATGATTCAGAACTGACTTGATGGCACTGAATAACAGCAGCAACCAGACAGTAGCTTAGCCTACCTTAATACTCAGCATCCAACTAGACAACAAGGATTTTCTATTTTCCCTAACAACTCACCATTTTGGTGGAATTTCCTTCAGCCTTTCAGAATACAGCAACCATCGGGATTATAAGATTAGATTCATGGTATTGAGTAGACGGAACTTCCTCAAGTCCAGTAACCAGCTGGTAAAAAGTGATGGCTAAGGAGTGAACCTTAGTCTCAGAACCTCTACTTCCTAGCTAAGCCAGCTTGGTAAAGCTATTTTAATTTGTAAAGTCAGAGTTTTCTCATTTGGAATGGCTTTTGTGAGAATCAGAATACTTGAAGGAGAACGTAACCATTAAAAGATGGCAGAATAGACACAAGTCTCCTCATTTCCCTCTGTGAACTAAAGCCTGGATGATATTTGTATGGAGCACTGAACATCTGGGGAGCCCTAGGACCTAATATATTTGACTAGGCACCAATATCAGACTAATCTTCCCCTCTCAAAAACAAGCCAGCAGCCATCTGACTTTTACTTCTGCTGTTTCATAGTATCAGAGAACTGCGGCTTCTGTGAACAGCTGGTAGTGTACTTTCATTATCAGCTGGAAGGTGGAGTTTGCTGTTCCTGTCTGCCTGTTCAGGCTAGCACGTTGGACGACTCCTAGTCCAACACCTGGACAGCTCCCCACATAGAAGTGAAGTTTAAGTTTAAGACTGAGAGGCCTATGTATTTGCCTGGAGATCTGTCTATTGAGCAGTGCAGCAGCATTTCCTCTCACCATTCTCTGACTCACATTGTAGGGCTGGCTGACAGCCACCAGTTTCTCCATAAGTAGGGGAGCCTCTTTGCCACCCAATAAGAAGAGTCTTCCACCTCAGAGAGTCCACCTGGGGTAAATCACTAGAGTATTAGAGACAGCTGGTGACCAACAATTCTCGTACATCCAGTACCAGAAAAATCAAACAGTGTCCAGATGGGATGTAGGCATCAGACTGTAATTAATCATTTACAGCAGCAGCTTTCAAATGCTCCTGAAAATTCCCAAAATAAAGATTCAAAAAATTTCCCAGATGAAGAAGCCTTTCTGAATTTATCAGATGTCAAGTACAAAAGATTTATATATAGAACTCTCCTAGAGATTAAACAAAATGCAGTAGAACAAAACGAAAAATTTAGTAAGATATTTCAACTGATGGAACATCAACAATCTGAAATACATCAGATCAATAACAGAATTACAGAGTTAGATAATTCAATCCAAAGCCAAAAGAGTAGGATTGAACAGACATAAGTTAGACTTGGTGACCTTGAAGACAGAATAACTGACACCAGCATTTATGAGGTGAAATCAGAGAAAGAAATAAGAAAAATGAAGAAGCATTAAGAAAGATATGGGACTCCATTAAGAGAAATAATTTACATTTAATTGGAGTTCCTAAACAAGGTGGGATGGACGACAACATAGTGAGTATTGCTGTAGAGATGCTGATGGAAAACTTTCCTGAGATAAGCAAAGAAAACATAGATCTCCAAGATGTTTATTGAACACAGCAAAAACTAGACCCCGAAAGAAAGATACCAAGACATATTATAATCAAGCTTAATAAGCTAAAACATGAACAGATGCTTCTGAAGGCAGCAAGGCTCAAAACACTGCTAACACTCCCATGGAAACCCTGTAGGCTTTCATCTGACTTTTCTGCAGAAACAATGCTTGCTAGAAAACAGTGGGCAGACACATTCAAAGCCCCGAATGAGAAAAACTTCCATTCAAGAATTATTTATCCTGAAAAATTGTATATCAAATATAATGGTGAAATTAAGACTTTTGAAGATAAAGAGAAATTTAGAGACTTTGTAAAAACTAAGCCAAAATTACATGAAGTATGGAAAGAAGCTCTTCCCTTAGAAAACAGAACCATTAAATGTATATTTTAGGTGACAATTCAGGACATATCATTCAAAATTGTAATCAGGGAAGTCACAAAACTTAATCAAAACTACAGTATTATAATGAGGAAATCTATGATCATATCACGACAACTATGATACTATCACATTAAAAGAGGGATACACTACAGTAGTTACAGTTGTTTTAGACACAGAGAAAGTTTCAGAGTTATGCACTAGTTAAAATTGGGTTTAATCTTAGTATGTTAAGGGGGATAATACATGTAGCCATAAAGCAAATTAACAATGCATTGTATTAAAGTAAGAAATGCAATACAGGAGTCTCAATGAACACAAAACCAACACTGAAACAACAATATATAAAGAAGAATACCCCAGAACAGAACATTAAGAGCAATACAGAAAACATCAACATAAAAATAATTACATCAAAATGATGGCACTAAGCACATACCCATCAATAATTACACTGAATGTAAATGGATTGAATGCTCCAGTAAAGAGACAGCAAGTGACATCCTGTATCGAAATACATGACCCATCTACATGTTGCTTACAAGAAACACACCTTAGACTTAAAGATATCAACAAATTGAAAATTAAAGGGTGGAATAATATATACTGAGCAAACAATATACAAAGAAGAGCAGGTATGGCAATACTAATCTCAGATAAAATAGATTTTAATGTGAAATCCACTATTGTGGACAAGGATGGTCACTATTTATCTCTGAAAGGTTCAATACTCAAGCAAGACTCAACAATATTAAATATTTATGCACTGAATACCAGAGCATCTAAATTGAACAAATACTGAGAATACTGAAAAATGAGATAGATCATTCCACAATAATAGCTGGAGACTTCAACACTCCCCTTTCAGTTATGGATAGATCATCCAGAAAAAAGCTCGGTAAAGATGCAGAAGATCTTATTGCAACAACCAACCAACTTGACCTTATCAACATACACAGCTCTTTTCATCCATTAGCAGATAAGTTCACCTTCATCTCCAATGCACATGGAACATTCTCCAGAATAGACCATGTGCTAGGTCATAAAACAATTCTCTATAAAATCCAAGCCACTGATTTACTGCAAAGTATCTTCTCAGACAATAGTGCTGTAAAAGTTGAAATCAATAACAGAAAATTAGTAGGTAGAAATTCAAACTTACGGAAACTGAACAACACTTTGCTCAAAAAGCCTTGGGTTGTAGAAGAAATTAAGGACAAAATAAAGAAATTTATGGAATCAAATGAGAATGAAAACAAATCTTACCAGAATCTATGGGATACAGCAAAAGCAGTGCTCAGAGGTCAGTTTATCTGTAGAACTGCACACATCCGGAAAGAAGAAAGGGCCCAAATTAAATAATTAACATTACAGTTTGGACAAGTAGAAAGATAGCAACAGAAGAACTCCTCAGGAACAAGAAGAAAACAGATTACAAGGATTAGAGCGGAACTAAATGAATTAGAGAGCAGAAAAACAATTGAAAAAATTAACCAAACCAGAAGCTGGTTCTTTGAAAAGATTAGCAAAATTGATAAACCATTGGCTAAACTCACAAAAGAAAAACACCAGAAGATACAAATAACTCCATTAAGAAATGAGATGGAAGTTGTTAAAACAGATCCAGCTGAAATAAAAAATATCATAACAGAATACTATGAAAGGCTGTACTCTAACAAAAACTTGGGTAATGGACAAATTTCTAGATTCATATGAAGCCAACCACCTTCAAGATTATCACAAGGAAAAGCAGATCAGCTTAATAAATCTATCACAAAGGAAGAGATTGAAAAACTCATCAAAAATCTACCAACCAAAACAAGTCCTGGCCCAGATGGCTTCACTAGAGAATTCTACCAAACTTTTAGAGAAGGGTTAACTCTGAGACTATTGAGGCTATTTCACACCATAGAATGGGACAGAATACTCCCAAATTCATTCTATGAAGCCAGCATAACCCTGATACCAAAGCCAGGGAAAGATCCCACAAAAAAAAAAGAAAATTACAGCCCAATATCACTCATGAACCTAGATGCAAAAATATCAACAAAATTCTAGCCAATAGAATTCAATAGCATATAAAAAAAAATCATTCATCATGATTTCACTCCAGGGATGCAAGGCTGGTTCAACACTAGAAAAACGATTAATGTGATTAACCACATAAATATCACAAAAGACAAGAATCACCTGATTTTGTCAACTGATGCAGAAAAGGCATTTGACAAAGTTCAACAATCACTTATGCTTAAAACTCTCATAAAAATAGGGATAGAGGGGAAATTCCTCAATGTAATCAGTAGCATCTATGCAAAGCCAACCACCTTCATCATCCTGAATGGTGAAAGACTGAAAGAATTCCCTGTGAGAATGGGAACTAGACAAGGATACCCACTCTCACCACTTCAATTCAGCATTGTGCTAGAAGTTCTAGCCAGAGTAATTAGAAAAGACAAAGAACTAAAGGGCATTCATATCAGCAATGGAGAAGTAAAAATCTCCCTATTTGCAGATAATATGATTGTATATACAGAGAATCCAAAGAAATCCATAAGTAAACTATTGGAACTAATAGAGGAGTTTAGCAAAGTAATGGGATACAAGATAAACGTAAGTAAATCAGTAAGATTCCTTTATACCAACAGTGAGATTATTAAAGAAGAAATCACCAAATAATTCATTTACTATAGCCTCCAAGAAGACAAAATACCCAGGAATAAAGCTAATTAGAGAAACAAGAGATCTTTACAAAGAAAACTACAAGACCTTACTACAAGAAACTAAGAGAGACTTACATAAATGGAGTGATCTACCCTGCTCATGGATAGGAAGACTCAACGTTGTGAAAACATCTATTTTGCCCAAAGCAATCTAGTTATACAATGCAATCCCAGTACAAATTCCAGTGACAGTTTTAATGAGATGGAGAAACAAATCATCAACTTTGTTTGCAAAGGGAAGAAATTTCGGATAAGTAAAGCACTACTGAAGAAGAAGAACACACTGGGAGGCCTCTCATTATCTGACTTTAGAACCAATTACACTACCACAGTAGTCAAAACAGACTAGTACTGGTACAAAAAGGGACATATAGACCAATGGAACAGAGTTGAGACCCCAGAGATGCCACCATCCTCCTATGAACAGTTGATATTTGACAAAGGCCCCAAGATTTTAAACTGAGGTAAATATGGTCTCTTCAAAAAATGATGCTGGCAAAAAATTGAAACAAGACCCATATCTCACACCTTCTACAAAAAACAACTCAAACTGAATAAAAGACTTAAATCTAAAATCTAAAACGATAAAGCTCATCCAAGATAAACTAGAATCAACAATGGAAGTTTTAATACATAATGTAGACAGACTTCAAAATCTGACAAAGCAGATTCAACAAAAGAGAAGATAGATAAATGGGAATACTAAGAATCAAACACTTTTGCTCATCCAAATACTCCATCAAAAGAGATAAAGACCACCTACAGAATGGGAAAAAGTATTTGGCACTCCATGTCAGACAGAGTCTGATCTCCATAATCTATAAGGTATTACAAAATATCAACAAGAAAAGGATAAATAATATAATCAAGTGATGGGCAAAGGAGATGGACAGACATTGCTCTAAAGAGGATATCCAGGCAGCTGAATGACACTTGCAAAATTGCTCACAATCATTAGCTATTAAAGAAATTCAAATCAAAACTACAATGAGATATACCATCTTACCCCAACAAGGTTAGCTGTGATCCAAAAACCATAAAACAACAAATGCTGGAGAGGCTGTGGAGAAATTGGAACTCTCCTACACTGCTGGTGGGATTGCAAAATGGTACAACCTCTTTGGAAAACAGTCTGGCGCATCTTTAAAAGTTGGCAATAGATATATCATTTTATCCTGTAATTCCACTGCTTGGAATTTATCCTTCAGAAACAAAGGTTGTCACACAGACACATGTACACAAATGTTTGTTGCAGCACAGTCCACAATAGTAAAAAGTTGCAATGAACCCTGATGCCCATCAACAGATGAATGGATAAGCAAATTGTGGTACATATATTCAGTGGAACACTATGCTATGGTAAAAAAACAACAATTCTAGAAAACATGTCATAACATGGTCTCATTTGGAAGAAATCATGCTGAGTGAAATCAGTCAGTGTCAAAAGGACAATTTTTTTATGAGACACCTGTTATGAGGACTGAATAAGACAATTATCCACAGAACAAAATGACTGTGTTGGCTACATGGGTCATGGGGGCTGAGGGTTTATCATAGACGAGATAACTGATAGCCAGCCAAGTGCCGTTGAGTCGGCGCCAACTCATTGCGATCCTAGGGGCAAGATAATTGATAGATATTAGAAATTTTATTCTTTTACTGTAATTAATAAAAAAGATTAAAAAAAAAACCTCTTGAAGGATAGAGGAATGTTTTGTAAACCTAAGAGTTGTCATATAAATATAGGGGACTGTATGGGCATGGGTGTGTTGAATAAAATCCAGGAAAAAAGCAGAAATTTAAAGATAATAATAATAAGTAGAAGTTTAAAAAATAGATTATATATAGTTAAACATGATCTTCACATATCCACGTGAGTTGTACAGTTCTGTTCTAACACACACGGAGTCATATTAGTCAGGATCAACTCTATGGGAACTAGTAGTCAGAATCAACTCAATGGCAACTAGTAAACCCAACCACAATTACCAACAATTCAATTTTCCTACATGACTTCTTCTGCTAGCAAACATACACTGTTCCTCAACCAAATGTGCACATTCACTCTCCCAGAAATAAAGTTCCTCTACGTGTATGTGGGCTCTTGATGGCTCCATTAGCCCTAAGTGAACTTAGGACACACCATGGACACTTTGCAAGGATGATAGCAACCTGGTCATCCTGTACTTCTTAGTGTTCTGCACACATCTCTCCAATTGCTGACTTCCACTGATTTTACTTTCTAACACCTGCTATTCATTATTGTTGTAATCTTTGCCCAAGCGCTTATCATCTGTTAGTAGGACATTTGTCAGATCCTTCTCATCAGTCTCCCTGCTCCCATTTATGATCCCCTCAAAGTCAGTGTCCTCAATTCAGCGATATGCTTTCAGAAGCACACATCTGATGACTTGCCTTCAGCACTTAAAACCCTAAAATGAGAGGTAGGACTGAGATGGCAAAGTAGTCAGATGCGTTCTGTTTTCCTATAACAACAAAGAGTAAAAAGAATAAGCAAGTCGAATATACCCAACATTCTAGCAGCCCTGAATGTCAAAAAGAAAGTTGAGAAATTGGACTGAGTGATAGGGAAGGGAGAGTAGATCCAGATGTACCTAGGACTGGTGAGACCTGACTTGTTAAGTATTGACTGCAGCCAACAGGGCCAATGGAGCAGTGGCATTTGGAGGGCATCCTCCTCAGCAAGTGAGACAGAGCAGCAGAGAGTACCTTGGAGCCTCCAGAGCAAGTGAAAACTGCCACTTGATCCTCGAAAGTTGAGTGGCTTGCATCTCACCTGCTGCTCACAGATGTAAATCTTTCCTTTGGGATAAAACTCTCTCCCTTTTCCCAGGACTTCTCCTGCCCATCTCTGCACTAATCTCCCCAGCTCTAAAGTCTGACTCCATTACCTAAATCAGAAGTAGAACTCCTTGTGGGTGCCCTGAGCCATTCTCCTAGACTCCGGGGGAGAAGTTTAACAAGTTGAGTGAAGTGCAAAATAAAAAGGAGTTTGACTGACTTTCCTGAGCCAGAAATTCAGGGCAGAAACAGTTCCTTCACCTAAAATCAGAAATAAGGGGACATAACTTCCTCAAAGAAACTCTGGGGTGACTGTTAGTCCCAGCCTTTCTCAGTGCCTGCAGCCAGATCTTGTGTCTACACCAGTCACTCCTGTCCATCTAGGACAGTAGTGGAGAACCTGATTCATAAATTTTTAACTGACTACCTGGATGTCTGAACTGAATTCATACAAGAAGAGGAAATGCACTCCAGGGCACATGTGTCTAGTAATAGTAATAACCACCTGTTACAGGATTTTAGAGCTTCAAAGCTGCCAATAAGCAAGCTAGCACACAGGTCCAGTCTATTTGGACATTTCAAAACAAAACAGGAAGCTAGAACACAGAAAGCAAATATAAAATTAATAAATACAACAACTTACTGATGGTTCAGGACAACAGTCAATATCAAATAACTTAAAGAAGCAGACCATGATAGCTTCAGAAAGATTCCAAAACACAGAACTGAGAAATTTTCCAGATCAAGAGAACTTCTTGGACTTATCAGAGAATATAAAAGATTAATACTTAGAACTGTTCAAGAGATCAGGAAGAAGATGAGGCAAAATGCAGCACAACATAATGACAAATTGAACAGGCTACAAGAAAACATACAGAAATAGAAGTAGAAATTCAGAAGATTAATAATAAAATTACAGAATTAGACAACTCAGCAGAAGACATAGGAATAGAATTGAAGCAGTGAAAAGCTGAATGAGTGAGATTGAAGATAAAGCATCTGACATCAATATATTTGAGGAAAAATCAGATAGAGGAATTTAAAAAAACCAAGAATCACTGAGAAGTAGGACTCTACTTCTGAAAAGTGGGACTCTATCAAGATGAATAGTCTACGAATGGTTGGAGCATGAGAACAGAGGGTGGTAACAGAAAATACAGAGAGAATTGTTGAAGCTTCATGAATATCATGACAGATGAGACTATATCTATCCAAGATGCTCATCAAACTCCGCACAAAGTGGGTCCCAAAAGAAATAAATCAAAATGTATTACAATAAAATTTGCCAAAACGAAAGATAAGGAAACTCTTTTAAAAATGGGTAAGGATAATTGAAAAATAATCTACAAAGGAGAGTCAGTAAGAGTAAGGTCACACTACTGAGCAGAAGCCATGCAGGCAAGAAGGCAACAAGATGACATATATAAAGCTTTGAAGGCAACAATCTGCTAGCCAAAAACTATATGTCCAGCAAAACCGTCCCTCAAATATGACAATGAAATTAGGGCATTTCTAGATAAACAGAAATTTAGGGAATTTGTAAAAACTAAACCAAAATTACAAAAAATACTAAATGGAGTCCTTCAGTTAGAAAATCTATAGCATCAGATAACAACCTAAGACTAGAATGCTGAATAGAGTAACTGGATATCAATCCAGGTAGGGAAGTCACAAAACTAAATCAAGGTTAAAACAAGCAAACAGAAATATCATTACATAAACATTATAATAAAAATGAGGGACTTAAAAAAATATAATCATGTATCTCTCCTATGGCAGGGAAGTCAAGGTGATATAAAGAAATTAAAGACTGGTTTAAATTGAGAAAAACAAGAGTAAATATTAAGGTAGCCACAAAGGAAATTCACAATTCTACACATTAAAAAAAAAAAAGAAAAAACATGAAGTCTTAGCAAATACAAAACAACTAACAATGAAAATATATAATGAAAAACAGCACAGAAAGCTAAGGGGAACAACAAAATTGTCTACAATGCAAAAAGAAACGGCATCACAGTGATAGTACTAAACTCATACCTATCAACTGTTACACTGAAAGTAGATGGATTAAATGCACCAATAAAAAGAAAGAGAGTGACAGACTGGATCATGAAACAATCCACCTGTATGCTGCTTACAGGAGACACACCTTAGATTTACAGGCACAAACAAAATAAAACTCAAAGGATGGAAAAAATACATGAAGCTAACAACATTCAAAGAAGAGCAGGGGTGGCAATATTAATTTTTGATAAAATAGACTTTAAATTAAAATCCACCATATTGGATGAGGAAGGGCATTATAAAGTGATTAAAGATACACCAAAAAAATGTAACTAAATTAAATATTTACATACCCAGTAAAAGGGCTCCAAAATACATAAAACAAACTCTAACTGCATTGGAAAGTGAAATAGGCAGCTCCACAATAATAGTAGGAGACTCAACACACTTCTGGTAAAGGACAGAACATCCAGGAAAGAAAGCTCAATAAAGACATGGAAGACTTAAATGCCACAATCAGTTGTCTTGACCTCATAGACATATACCAAACACTCTACCCAACAGCAGCCAAGTATACTTTCTTTTTGAACACTAATGGAACATTCTGAATCATAGACAACATGTTGTTGTTGTTGATGATGATGTTAGGTACCTTTGAGTTAGTTCTGACTCACGGCAACCCTATACACAAGAGAAGAAAACGCTGCCCAGTCCTGTGCCACATACTAGAACATAAAGCAAGTCTTATCACAATTCAAAGCATCAAAATATTACAAAGTATCTTTTCCGACCCTAAAGCTATAAAAGTAGAAATCAATACCAGAAATAGCAAGAAAAAAAGAAAAAAAAAATTAAACACATGGAAACAATAACAGCTTACTCAAAAACTACTGGGTTTCAGAAGAAATCAAGAATGGAATATAGAAATTCACAGAATCTAAACAGAATGGACACACAACCTATCAGAACCTTTGGGGCATAGCAAAAGTAATGCTCAGAGGTCAATTTATCTCAATAAATGCACATACGAAAAAGAAGAAAGTGCCCAAATCAAAGCATTAATCCTACAGCTGCAACAAGTAGAAAGAAAACAGCAAAAGAAGCCCTTGGGCACCAGAAGAAAGCAAATAATAAAAATTATAGCAGAACTAAAATAATTAGAAGGTAGAAAAATGATCAAAAGAGTTAACAAGACCAAATGTTAGTTCTTTGAAAAGATCAACAAAATTGATAAACTACTGGCCAAACTGACAAAAAGAAAACAGGAGAGGAAGCAAATAACTTGAATAAAAATGAGGTGGGTGATATCACAACAGACCCAACTGAAATTAAAAGAAAATTATAACAGAATACTATGAAAAATTGTACTGTAACACATTTGAAAACCTAGAGAATATGAGCAAATTTCTATATATGCATTACCTGCCTAAACTAATACAGAGATAGAACAACTAAATAAACCCATAACAAAAGAAGAGATTGAAAAGGTAATTGCAAAACCCCCAACAACAACAAAAAACCTGGCCCTGACGGCTTCAATGGAGAATTCTATCAGACAGTTACAGAAGAGTTAACACTGCTATTAATAAAGGTATTTCAGAGCAGAGGAAAGGATGGAATATTGCCAGACTCATTCTATGAAGCCAGCATGATCCTGATACCAAAACCAGGTAAAGAAAACATGAAGAAGGAAAATCACAAGCCAATGTCTAGCATGGATCTACATGCAAAAATCTTCAACAAAATTCTAGCCAATAGAATTCAACAATATATCAAAAAATAATTCACCATAACCAAGTGGGATTCATATCAGGGATGCAGGGAAGGTTCTACATTAGAAAAACAATCAATGTAATGAATTACATAAATAAAACAAAAGAAAAAAAAAACCACTCAGTTGTATCAATTGATGCTGAAAAGGCATTTGATGAAGTTCAACACCCATCCATGTTAAAAACATTTAACAAAAACAGGAATAGAAGAATAATTGCTCAACATAATAAAGAGCATTTTCACAAATCTAACAACTAGCATCATCCTAAATGGAGACAGTGTGAAAGCATTCTCCTTGAGAGTGGAAACCAGACAAGGATGCCCTTTGTCATCAATTTTATTCAACATTGTGCTAAAGGTTCTAGCTAGAGCAATCAGGCAAGATATAGAAATAAAGAGTATCCAAACTGGTAAGAAAGAAGTAAAATACCTCTATTTGCAGATGATGTGATCTTATACACAATCTTATAAAGATCTTATAAAGAATCCACAAAAATTTACTGGAACTAAAAGAACAGTTCAGCAAAATATCAGAATACAACATAAATATACAAAAATCAATTGAATTCCTTTACAGCAACAAAGAGAATACCAAAGAGGAAATTACCAAATCAATACCATTTACAATAGCCCCCAAGAACATAAAATACTTAGGAATAAGTCTAACAGATATACAAATGACCTATACAAAGAGAATTACAAGACACTACTACAAGAAATCAAAAGAGATCTATGTAAGTGGGGAAACCTACATCGCTCATGGTTAGGAAGACTCAACATCATGAAAATGTCTATTCTACCAAAGCAATCTATAGTAACAGTGCAATGCTGATACAAATTGCAATGGCATTTTTTAATGAGATGGAGAAACAAGTCACTATCTTCATCTGTAAAGTGAAGAAGCCATGGATAAGTAAAGTATTAGTGAAGAAGAAGAGCCAGTGGAAGGTTGCACATACCTGACTTTATAAGCTATTACACTGCCACACGGATCAAAACAGTTTGGTACTAGTACAAAAACAGACACATTGACCAAAAGAACAGAATTGAGAATCCAGACATACAATCATCTACCTATGAGCAGCTGATAACTGACAAAGGGCCCAAAACCATGAACTAGGGGAAAGACAGTCTCTTTAACAAATGGTGTTGGCATAACTGGGTGTCCATCTGCCAAAGGAAAAAAGAAATACAAAACAAGACCATATCTCACACCATGAACAAAAACTAATTCAGAATGGATCAAAGACCTAAATTGCAAAAAAAAATGATAAAGATCATGGAAGAAAAAAATAGAGACAAAGCTGGGAGCCCTCATACATGGCATAAACAGAATACAAAACATTACTAGCAGTACACAAATGCCAGAAGAGAAAATAGATAAGTGGAATTTCCAACAAAATCAAACACGCTCACCCAAAACCTTCACCAAAAGAGTAAAAAGTCAACCTGCAGGCTGGGAAAAAAAATTGCAACTATGACAAATCCAGTCAGTGTCTAATCTCTGTAATCTACAAGATATCTGTAAAACCTCAACAACTAAAATACTACTAAGCCAATTAAGAAAATGGGCAAATGATATGAAAAGGCACTTCATCAAAGAAGACATTCAAGCAGCTAACAGATACATGAGAAAATGTTTACTATCATTAGCCATTGTGTTGTTGTTGTTAGGTACCATCGCGTTGGTTTCAACTCACAGTGACCCTATGCACAACAGAATGAAACACTGGCCAGTCTTAAGCTATGCCCACAATTGTTTTTAAACCCACTGTTGCATCCACTGTGTCAGTCCATCTTGTTGAGGGTCTTCCTCTTTTTCATCGACCCTCCACTCAATCAAGCATGATGTTCTCAGGGACTGGTCCTTCCTAACTACATGTCCAAAGTATGTAAGATGCAGTCTTGCCATCTTTGCTTTGAAGGAGCACTCTGGTTGTACTTATAGAACAGATCTGTTTGTTCTTTTGGCCATCCATGGTCCATTCAACAGTCTTATCCAACACTGTAATTCACAGGCATCAATTCTTCTTCTGTCTTCTTTGTTCATTGTCCAGCTTTAGTATGCATATGATACGATTGAAAATACCATGGCTTGGGTCAGGTGCACCTTAGTCTTCAGGGTGACATCTTTACTTTTCATTAGTGTCTTCAGGGTGACATCTTTACTTTTCATTAGCCATCAGACAAATTCAAATAAAACCCACAATGAGATACTATTTCACCTCAACAAAGTTGGCATTAATGAAAAGAATACAAAATAATAAATTCTGGAGAGGATATGGAGAGACTGGGCCACTTTTTTACTGCTGATGGGAACATAAATGGTAAATCACTTTGGAAACGGATTTGGCACTTCCTTAAAAACCTAGAAATACCATACAATCCAGCAGTTCCACTTCTTGAAATACATCCTACAGAAATAAAGACTGTCAAATAGATAGACACATACACACTAATGTTTATTGCAGCACTGTCCACAATAGCAAAAAGACAGAATCAACCATTGAGGGATGAGTGGATAAACAAACTATGGTATAGTCACACAGTAGAATGATATGTGATGATAAAGAACAAGGGTGATCTTGGTAAACATCTCATAACATGAAAGAATCTAGAAAGCATTATTCTGAGTGAAATTACTAAGTTGCTAAAGGAGAAATATTGTATGAGATCACTTAACAGGGACTCAAAAAAAGCAGTTTAAACAGAAGAAAATAGTCTTTGATGCTTACAAGGGTGGGATGGTAGAAGTGGAGTATTTGTTAGTTAGATAGACAAGAATTAAGTTAGGTGAAGAGAAGGATAACACACAATAAAGGAGAATTCAGCACAGCTATACTAAACCAAAGCTATTTCTTAACCCAACACTTCAAAGGACAAAGTAGCAGGGGTAGGGTATGGTTTCAGGGTACATCTTAGGTCAATTTGTATAACAAAGTTTTTTTTAAGAAATGTTATGCATATCACTTTAGTGAGTGGTGTTATGGTCTTAAAAGCTAGCAAGCAGTCGTCTAAGTAGCATCAATCGGTATCAACCTACATGGAACAGAAGAATGAAGGATACCAGAGACACAAGGAAAATATGAGCCCAAAAGGCAGAAAAGGCTACATAATCCAGAGACTACATCAGCTTGAGACCAGAAGAACTAGATGGTGCCTTGCCACCACTACTGACTGACTTGACAGGGAATACAACAAAGAAGCCTTGAGGTAGCAGGAGAAAAATGGGTGTGTAGAAGTTGAACTCTACTAGAAAGACCAGACTTGATGGTCCAGCAGACTGGAGGATCCCCAGAAAACATGTTCCCCTTACTCTGTTAGCTCAGAAGTGAAACCCTCCCAAGGTCAACTCTTCATACAAAGATTGGACTGCACTACAAGACACAAAACGATACTGGTGAAGAGTGTGTTTCATTGGCTTAAGTAGATACAGGAGTCTAACTGGGCATCTCTTGTCCAGAGGTGAGGTGAGATGAAACGAAAGAGGGGGGCAGGAGCTGGTTGAATGGACCCAAGAAATACATGGTGAAAAGGAACAGTGTGCTGTCACAGGATACAGAGAGAAGCTAGAGCTACATAGCAATGTGTGTAAGTTTGTATATGACAAATTTATGTGTAAACTTTCACTTAAATCACAGTGTACAAGTCAATACCATTTACTATAGCCCCCAGGAGATAAAATACCTAGGAGGAAATCTAACTAGAGCAATAAGAGATCTATACAGAGACAACTACAAGACCTTACCATAAGAAACCAAAAGAAATTCACGTAAGTGGAGAAACTTACCTTGCTTGTCAATAAGAAGACTTAACATTGTGAAAATGTCTATTTTACCCAAATGATCTACATATACAATGTAATCCCAGCACAAATTCCAGTGTCATTTTTTAATGAGATGGAGACACAATTCACCAACTTTGTTTGGAAAGGAAAGAAACCCTGGATAAGCAAAGCACTAGTAAAGAAGAGGAACACAGTGGGAGGCCTCACACTGTCTGCCCTTAGGACCTATTACACTGCTACAGTAGTCAAAACAGCTGGGTACTGGTACAAAAAAAGACACATAGACCAATGGAACAGAGTTGAGATCCCAGAGATGACACCATCCCCTTATGAACAGTTGATATTCAACACAGGCCCTAAGATTATAAACTCGGTTAAAAATGGTCTCTTTAACAAATGGTGTTGACAAAATTAGATATCTGGAAACAACTGAAACAAGAACTGTATGTCACATCTTACACAAAAACTAACTCAAACTGGGTAAAAGACGTAAATATCAAACTTAAAGCGATAAAGACCATACAAGAAAAAATAGTGTCAACAATGGAAGCTCTAATACATGGCTTAGGCAGACTTCAAAATCTGACAAACAAAGCACAATCAACAGCTGAAAAAATAGGTAAATGGAAACTACTAAGCATCAAACACTTTTGCTCATCCAAAGACTTTATCAAAAGAGTTAAAAGACCACCTACAGAATGTGAAAAAATATTTGGCAATTACCTGTTGGACTAACATCTGATCTCTATAATCTAGAAGGTACTGCAAAATATTAACAAGAAAAAGTTAAATAACCCAATTAAGCGATGGGCAAAGGAGATGGACAGACACTTCACCAAAGGGGACATCCAGGCAGACAAAAGTCACATGAGGAAATGCTCACAGTCATTAGCTATCAGAGAAATTCAAATCAAAACTACAATGAGATACCATCACCTCAGTGATCTTGGCCATGATGCAAAAAACACTAAACAATACATGCTGGAGAGGCTGTGGAGAGATCGGAATGCTCTTACACTGCTAGTGGGATTGTAAAATGGTACATCCTCTTTGGAAAGCAATTTGGCACTTCCTTAGAAAGCTAGAAATAATATATACCACTTGATCCAGTAATCCCACTGCTCAGAACATATCCTACAGAAACAATGCCTATCACATGAACAGATACATACACACAAATGTTTATTGCAGCACAGCAAAAAGATGGAATCAAACTAGATGCCCATCAACAGAAGAATGGATAAACAAACCATAGTACATACACTCAGTGGAACACTATCCAATGATAAAGAACAATGACAATTTAAGGAAGCATCTCATAACCTGGTTTCAATTGGAAGATCTTGTGCTGGGTGAAATTAGTTAGCAACAGAAGGACAAATGTTGTATTAGATGCCTACTATAAGGACTTAAAAATAGACTTATGTACAGAAGAAGAGACAATTTGATGGCTATAAGAATGGGAAGGGAGGGAGAGGTTTGTCATGGATTAGATAGTTGATAGAAATTTGGCTAGGTGAAAGCAGTGGCAGCACACTGTATAAAGTAGATCAACTTAATTGGACTTCACCATAAACTAAATGCTCTTCTAATCTCAACCTAATATTGCACAAGGATAGAGTGGCAGGGGCAGGCTCTGAGTACCAAGCTCTCGGGAGACATCAAGAGCAATTGGCACAATTAGCCTATTGCTAAGAGAGTCTTCTGTACCACATATTGGTGGGTGGCATCTGGGGTCTTAAAAGCTAGCAAGCTGCCATCTGAGGTACACCAAATAGCCCCAAGTCATCTGGAACAGATGATCACCAAGAACAGCAAAGACATGAGGGAAAAAGAACCCAGGAAACAGAAGGACCTGCATTGATGGGAGACTGTATCAGCATGTGACCAGAAGAACCAGATGATGCCCCCCCACCACCGAAGACAGCTGGGACGGGGTACACAGTACTGAGTCCCTGAGGCAACATGAGGAGAAAAGAGGGGCGCAGCTCAAGAACTCTACTAAAAGACCACAGTTGGTGGTCCAATGGCCTTGAGGACCCCCTGGGAGCATGGGGTCCTAAACCTACTGCTGCCCCTTACCAGAAAACACTACTGAGGTTAACTCTTCAGACAAAAATGGATTGGACTCGCAGATACAATGTGACGACATGGTGTGTGTATTTTATGGTTCTTTGCGTTTATAGGATGCTATCCTACCGGTCTCTTTCTAGATGGGAGAGAAGAGCATGGAAAGGGGGGGACAGGAGATTGTTAAGAGGATACTACAAGTATAAAATGAAAAGCAGGAGTGTGCTGTCACTGGGCAAGGAGAGTAAAAGAAGCTGCAGACAGGCAGGCATGTAAAATTAACTTGCACTGTATACTTTCACTTAATCACAATAAAAAATTTTTAAAAAGCACAGTGTAATATGCATATTTAGAAACGAAACCAAAAATCTTCAGTGACCCTGGTCTTTGTTAGACATACCTTGAACTTGGAGAAAGGCATTGGTTCTCAAAGTTGGCTGCCATTTCAATCAACTAAGAAGTTTTGAAAAAAATATAGATGTTTAGACTCCCATCTTGAGGTTGACTTCATTGGTATAATACGTGATTAGGCATCAGAAATACTAGTTACTATGTGCATCTGGGGTTGAGAATCCACAGAAAGCTATATAACAGAATGCTCAAGAGTGTAAGTTCTAGAATCAGAGCAAGCTGAGCCCTGTTCTTTGCTTTGCTACTTAGTAGCTCTGTGATTTGGGCTTGATCTCTCAGTTGCTTCTTCTGTAAAATGAGAATAAAAAGTAGGACCTATCTCACAGGGGTCTTGAGAGGATTCATGGTGACGCTACATTTCTAGTGCTTTGCAGACTATGCACTAAGCTACTTTTGCTATGCTTGCTCTTATCATCATTATGGTCACTATTATTACACTTACTACACACACTGCTTCTCATCATCTCACCCATGGGTATCATTGGAATTTTGGGAATGCCAGTAGTTCATTGTGTGACACTGTACGCTGGCTAGCTGGGCAGTTAGCATCTTTGGACCCTGTCATCTGTTAGCAACTCTCATGTCTATACATTTCCAAACATCTGTGCTCTGAGAGGTGTGGAAGGACCATCTCTGACTTTACTGGGTCCTGACTCCATCTCCTGCCTCATCTCCCAGCTTTTCCCATCTCCTCCCACTTCTTTTGAACAAAACTGAACAAGGTACAGTTCTAGGCACATTGCCTATGCCACTGCTCCTGCTTGAAACATTCATCCTCACTTCTCCATCTGGCCACTTAATGCTCACTTCTCCTTTGAGCTTTTTCTAGTATCTTCTTTCTTGGTTAGTTTTTATTAGCCACTCATTCCACCTTGTCACTTTGGAACTTTGTACAATTCTTTAATAAAACATGTACATTCAAAATTGTATTTTCAGTTGTATTTACACATAATCTGTCTATGAAAGATTCTCTAATAGGATCTGGTTGAATACCACTAAAGTACAAATTATAAGTTAATGTCTATATTTTGTAAGCAATGACTTAGGCTAGCTTATTCAAGGTTAGTCCTACACTAACGGTGACTAAACAGGTAGGACTGGATGTAGCAGGAGATACAGTTTTTTGTTTGTTTTTTAAACAACTCACTGACTAGAATGTTCCTGACTCTAACCCACCCAGGCATTGTGAATGGACACTGGTGGACCAAACAAAAAGTGTGCACTGACTTACAATTATGTTACGATTAAGGCTACGGAAATTCCAGAAAGGAAACTTATTTAACCTTTCCTTGTGCTTTGATTAACATACCAAAGGTTACTAATTCCATTTGTTTGTAAGAACAATTTGTAGTGCCTACACAATGACACTCAGTTATGGTAAAAAAAGAGATAAAAAATGATTCTTTTTTTCCATTTCTCATAGTAGAAATCTTTTCAGTTTGGAGGTAATGAGAAAAAAACACCCACACTTCAGAGAAAAGAAAAGAAATTTCATGCAGGTGCTAACAGTAGTCTTGCACTGAGCATTACAGAGCTGCAAAGCTTTGCTTCCTGAGTGGGATGGCAAATGCAACTTTATTAAGTTTGCACAGCAGAAACCTGGAGGAGATGAGAACCTGAGACTTGATTGGGTCCCAGATGGGTTTTCCCCAAACACTGCTTAATGAGATGTACAGCGAAGAGAGGCAAGGCTCTCACGCAGGCCAGGCAGGGCCTAAGGCTCCTTGAGCGAAATGCCAGCATGGATAACAGTGTGGATTTGGAAATCTGACAAGTTTGCCAGCCTGCATAAAGCCTCTCTACCTCTGTGAATGAAATTTTGTTATTCTGCCTTATCTTACCTTTCAAAAACCATATGTTTATTCTTTATAGAGGAACACTCAGCTTTGGTTTCTTTACCATGATGTGTTATTTATCCCACTGTATTCACATGAAAATATGTGCCCTTATCTGCACCAGAAGTAAACCGCTTTACTTTTAATTGCATTATTACTAATGTCAATATTTAAGAGAAATATCCATCTCTCTTAGACTAATAATTCAATTTTTATAGTGCTTTAGATAGTGATTTACAGAACAAATTAATTTTGCATTAAATAATTAATACACATATTGGTTTCTGACGTTGGTTGCCAAGCCACGCCAACACTCTCGTCTTCTCAACAACGGGTTCCCCATTACCAGCTTTCCTGTCCCTTCTACCTTTTTGTCTTTGCCCCCAAGCTGGTGTACCCATTTAGTCTTGTTTTTATGAGCCTAATCTTTGACTGAAGGGTAAACCTCAGGAGTGACTTTCGTACTGAGTTAAAAGGATATTGAGGGTCAGTACTCTCAGGGTTTCTCTAGTTTCTGTCAGACTAATAAGTCTGCTCTTTTGTTGTTGTTGTTATTAGCATTTTGTTCTACATTTATTTCTAACTCTCCAGGACCTTCTGTTGTGATCCCTGCCAGAGAAGTCAGTGGTAGTAACTGGGCAACGTGTAGTTGTGCTGGACTCAGTCTGGAGGAAGCGTTAGTAGCTGTGGTCTGCTAGACCTTTGGACAAACCTTTCCCTTGTGTCTTTGGTTTTCCTCATTCTCCCGTGTTCCAGCCACGATGGGCCTAGTGGAGTATCTTAGATGGTTGCTCACCAGCTTTTAAGACCCAACACGCAATTCACCGAATCAGGATGTAGAACGTTTTCTTTATAAACTATGTTATGTCAGTTGAGCTCAGTGTCCTCTAAGATCATGGTCCCCAGTCCTCAGCCCAGTAATCTGGTCTCTCAGGGAGTCTGGATGTATCTATGAATCTCTGATGACTTTGCCTTGGTGAAGCTGTACTGGCTTCCCTGGTGGTGTATACTGCCTTACCCTTCACCAAAGTTTAACTCAGTTGTTTTTTTGTTCTGTATAATCTATAGGGTTTTAGTTTGGGAGGCTGACTGTCTCCAAAAGATTTGTTTTCTAAAAATGATAAGTAGTGCAAGAAAAATTTAAATGAACACACAATCCATAAATTTTTATATATTTAAAGATAAAGGAGCTCACTCGGTAATGTGCTGGAACATGAAGGGAAGCTATGCTAAGACTTAAATCTGCTGCAAATAAATATCAAAGGATGCTACATTCTTCACAGCAAATTCTGACATGTGATAGGAGTACATGATAACTATAATCCCTAGCAAGCATTCATGGTACTATTATGTAAATATTTCCTGGGCTTATACAGTATGTCAAATCTCCTTTAGGTGCAAGAGTCAAAAATCAACTTGAATTATTTCTGGTTGGAGGTAGGGAGAGGGAGGCTAGGTAGAGCTGGGGCTTCAGTGGATGGGGAACCAGGTGGCAGAGACTCTGTTGTAAGAAGACAACCATACGCGACCTGAAGCTCCAAGCTCTAGTGGATGTCCCACTGTACCCTTGGACTTTTTCTTAAAAAACTCACATTTTAAAATAAAATTAACAATTTCAGGAAGGTGACTGCAGAAGCATTAGACCCCAAGTTTGAAGATACTCTTTTGAGCCAGGAAGTAATGTGCATTTGGTTGGAGAGTTAGGAAGCCTAGTGTACTGCATCAGTTCGGATACCAACCACCAATGTGACCTTTGAAAAACCTCAGAAGTCACTTTTGATACAGGACTGCTGAGTATTTTGGAACAGACTAACTTTTTCCATGACCCTAAGAGAGACTTTCTAAGAAATAATTTAAGGCTTTGCTCCTTAGGTGGCAGAAGACCTGCTGAGACTTTGAAAAGACACCTTCTCATCTCTTCATCAAATAGCATACTTCAAAAAAATATTCCTAGTGTTTGGTCTCGCTTATCATGTTAAATGAAAAAAAAACACACACACTCATACCTAATTGTTACTGTTGTGAATTCCAAAGAAATACTAAAAAAATACTTCCCATTCAGATGATTCATCATCGACTCTGTAGCTCACTCAGATGTATTCAGCTTCAATACAACAATTAGCCCCCTATTTATCAGATTTGAGGACAAAAGTTTGGATGACTCACCTGCAAAGTTTAATCCTTCCCTTACAGGAACCTGAACATGTCTGAAGAATGAGCAACAAATACAAACTGAAGAAAATTTTAAAAATTGTAACTAAAAACAGCAATAAATCTTGTGCTTTTAATATCCTATCTTTGCAGTCCATCACTAGGCTTTAGTAGCCTGTAGCAAGGCTCAGACAACACAAATATCAAATGTGATGAAACTTCCTCATTTACCCTTTCCTGGAGTAGCACCTTCTGACCCCCAGAACCCTGTCTTGTTCAGCAGCTTTGCAGGAGCTTCTGAAAAGTGAAGGATGCCTATTAAGCCACCGGCAGTATCCTCTACTGAGAACCCAGGTGTTGCCATACCAGGACCGCACTATAAAAGGTTATGTTCTGTTTTGATAAATCAGCTCATAAAACAGAGCTGGTGGTGAAAGGAGAGAGCACAGAGGAACGGCAATTAAAGCACAGAGACCTGTTTCTCGGCTCTGTTCATTAGAAATGTGAGATGTGGGGAAAACGAGAGTGGAGTGGGGTGAAAAATTGTTGAGAAAATAGCACAGGGAACTTGGGATACAATAAAAAAGTGTCTTCATTGTAGCATCCCCACTCAGTACCCTTCATAAAAACCTAATCTGTCCAGCCTTATACATCAGTCACAATTTGCAGCAAAGAATACTGTGCAATTTCTTCAGCCTCCATCATGATACAATCAAAAGAACAAGCTTTGTTAAAGCGAATACACAAAGAGGAAAAGCACTAGTGCTATCCTTTTAGAACATGTGAAGGAATGTATAGGGTGAAGAGATGGGCTCAAGCCCAACTCCACCTCCTCCTGCTGGTGAGTATTTGGGTATGTCATTCACATTCTCTAAGCTCATTTCCTTGCCTGTAAAAATGAGCTGATACTAACACCCATTTGTAGGATCCTTAAGATATTTCATAGAAAGTGCTTATGTTGCACTGTTACCACATACATAATGCATGTTTAATAAATATTAGCTATTAGAATCATCATTATTACTATTTCCATATATAGCAGAAACATGTTTAAGTCTCTAATATCTATTTTTCTTTTTAAATTAGTGCCAATTTTATGTGGATATTTATCCCTCAGAGATGATGAGCCTCTCCCTGTAACAATTATAGTGGTATCACTCCCTTTGCCACTGATTATCTTAGACACAGCAAGTGACGTGATTCTGGCTAATACAACGTGAGAGAAGTCTGCCATGGAACAGGGTAGGCTTAGGGTTCTGGAAAGGATTTATTATTTTCTTTAAAAAAAAAGACACATGGGGGAAAATCACATCTCATGCATTGGATGTTGCCTTTGGATGCAAAAAAATTTGGAATTGTGGTAGTAATTACAAACTCAAGTTATTTAACTAAACATCAGCAGTTTGAATCCACCAGCTGCTCTGTGGAAGAAAGCTGTGGCAGTCTGCTTCCATGAAGATTTACAGCTTTGGAAACCTTGTGGGCCAATTGCATTCTGTCCTAAAGGGTCACTATGAGTTGACATCAACTCCACTGACAGTGGGTCCTTATTACCAAGAGGGGAGCTACTTTTGGGTACAAAGCCAACACGCTAAGGGTAGCAGGAGCAGAAAGATCGAACTCATATTCCTGGTAAGGCCTCTGAACCAACTGAGTAAGACAACAGTGGAAGAACCATCCTACCTGTGGATTTCTTGCTGTGACAGGTAATGAATTCCCTTCTTAAGGCAACTGAGTCAGGATTTCTCTGAGTTAAAGTAGAAGGTATCCGTACCAACAGAACCATACTACAGAAACAAACAGTAAGTGGGAGAAAATACAGCTCTGGTTTCAGTGCTGGCTTCCAGTTGCCTCTAATGCCAACACAGGTACTTATGCCTTGAGACCTCTAGTGGTTCTTGCCACTTTCTCTCTTTCAGCCTCTCCAGCTAAAAGGTTCTCAAACACCTACTGTTGTTGTTAAGTGCTATGTTAGCCTCTTACTCATTGTGATCCCATGTACAATGAAAAAAATGCTGCCCAGATAGGTCTGTTGTGATCCACAGGGCTTTCATTGGCTGATTTTCAGAGGTGACTCTCAGGCCTTTCTTCTTAGTTTGTGTAGTCTGGGAGCTCCTCTGTTTAGCATCATAGTAACACTCAGGCTTCCACTGAGGCCCTAGAAGGTGAGGATTCTACTACTGAACCGCCAATGCCTCTACTCCAGAAAACCAAACCCCTTGCTGCTGAATGATTCTGACTCATGGCCACCCCATGGGTTGCAGATTAGAACCTCCTCATAGGGTTTTCTTGGCTGTAATCTTTCTGGAAGCAGATCTCCACATCTGTCTTCTGCAGTGCTTCTGAGTGGCTTCTTGTAGGTTACTGCAAACCATTTATGCTACCCAGGGATCTTTTAGAAGTTCTATATAGAAACTTTTTTCTTCAAGGAGAACCCTGCCCTTTTTTGCTAGTATTATCTTCAAGTCTGTAGGATTCTCATTCTACGAGATGGGCAAGAAGGAGGGGGAAGTGGACCCATTGCTTAGGGGCACTGAGCTTCTATTAAGGGAGATGGAAAATATTGAGCATGAATAATGAAATTGGTTACGCAACATGATAAATGTCATGAAATTGTACATATGAAAAATGATGAGGTACCAAATGTCTTGCTAATATATATATATATTTACCACAATAAAAAATGTACTTTGCCGGCATGTTTTTAAATCACTTTCTTATTTTTTGAGAGCCGAATACAATTCTTACATCCACTTAGCTAAGCCCATTGCCCTTGCCAGAATTTATGTTCCTTGAAGGTAGAAATGTTGAGGTGTCCAGGTTAAGCTAGGATGAGGTCCTGCACACAGAAAATACTTCATAAATATTTACTGACTATAAAGTTGAATAAAGGCATGAGGGCACTGCCCACTGGAATGACTGTCACCACAACTCATGATATATAACCATGAGACAGGTAACCAGAATGAAATCACAAGTGTCTGCCACGACACTATTGTATGTCAAGGGTAATTTTTTTCTTTCTTTCTTTCTTTTAGAATATAGGGAATTATAAGTGAAACTTCTAATGCTATCTTTCCCTACATCCCAATGGATCATCTTCTGTACCCTTCTTACGGACTGGTGATTTTGATCCCATGAAAAAATTATAATTTGTTGAATTAACTCTATTTTCCTCAATTTCTTTTCAAACAATTGCTAGAAATGTTGGGAAAACGTTGATTTAGTTTAGTTCTTCATTATGAAGCCCTGTACACAGAAGATACTCAACTGCAAAAAAAGCTAAACAGGCTAAAATAAAAATGACAAATTAGCTTTCTTTCCTTTAAAACATGTGAGAACTAATGCTAATGTGATAAGAAATAGCTGTCAGATTTGTTAAAGCAATCTTTGACTCATTGCTAGATTCTCTCTGTCTCTCTGACTTTTAAGTGTGAGATTTGACCTTTGAGAGACTGCATGAACAATGACCCAACTGTATATAAAAGTAGAAGTCTGACCCATAACGTATAATACCCAACCCAGGAAGTCAAACCACTACCTACAACCACCAAGGCAGGAGGCCAAACAATGATCCCTGTAACATGCCAAAAACTGACCAGTGCTTGATTAACACCTGATAGCTAGATTCTCCACAGAAGTAAAACCAATATATCATATACAGAGATAGAGAGATTGATCACAAGGAAATGGCTCACATGATTGTAGAGGCTGGCAAGTCCCAAGTGCCTGGGTCAGACTGCAGCTAAGCTCTTAACCACTGCATCACCAGGGCTCACAGGGAAGGCAGGAAAACCAGTTCTCATCAAAAGTCATGAAGAAATAGTGGGAAGTCTTTATTATTTTCCAGGTGACCAGTTTAAAATCCTTTGTTGGTTTTGAAATATTAAAATACTTCTGACTACTTTCACTCAGCATAATGTCCTTCAGTTGAAACCAGGTTATGAGATGTTTCCTAAAATCATGGTTGTTCTTTGTCATTGCGTAGTGTTCCATTGAGTAAATACACCATAGTTTACCTATCCATTCCTCTGTTGTTGGGCATCTGGGTTGATTCCATCTTTTTGCTATTGTGGACTGTGCTGCAATAAACATTTCTGTGCATATATCAGTTGGTGTTAATGGCCTTGATTTTGTAGGACAGAGTGAAACTAGTCAGCGACAAAAGGACAAATATTGTATGAGACCCCTACAATAAGAACTTAAAAACAGATTCATGCTTAGAAGAAAAGACTCTGATGGTTGCGAGAGTGGGAAGGAAGGGAGGGTGAGGAGGGAAGAGTTTAGATTAGACGGTTGATAGAAACTTGGTTGGGTGAAATCTGTGACAGCACACATTAGAAAGATCAATATTAACAGGACTTCAACATAACATGATTACTCCTCCCATCTTAACCCAATATTGCAAGGACAGAGTAGCTGGGGCAGGGGGCTGGGGCCATGCTCTCATGGGGATTCAAGGCCAATTGGCACAACTAGCATTTGCTAAGACATCCTTCTCCACCGACATTGGTGAGTGGTGTCTGGGGTCTTCAAAGCTAGCAAGCTGCCATCTGAGGGTACAATGGTCCCAACTCAGCAGGAATGGGTGATCAGCAAGGACCAAAATGACATAGGGGAAAGAGAACCCAGATGACAGAGAGACCCACATGAGTGGGTGACTACATCAACTTGTGACCAGAAGAACTGGATGGTGTCCAGCCACCACTAGTAATAGCAATGACGGAGCTCATAAAGTTGAGTCCCACTGGCAACACAGGAATAAAAAGGGGTACACCCTGAGATCTCCACTGAAAGACTGCTATTGATGGTCCAGGGGTCTCAGAGTTCCCTTGGGAGAATGTCCCCCAGCCCTGATGCTGCCCTTGTCCATAAATCATAATGGAGGTCACTCTTCAGACAGGAATGGATTGGACTTGGTGAAACAGAGGGGCCATATCATGTGTGCACTTTATGGTTCTATGCATCTGTAGGATGTTGTCCTTCTGACCTCTTACTGGAGGCAGGGGAGTGGGTGGAGAGGAGGGAATAGGAGGTTGTTGCAAGGATGAGACATGTGTGGAGCAGAGAGGAAGAATGTACTGTCACCAGGTCGGGAGAGCAGTGGGAGCTGCATTACAGGTGGGCATGCAAATTTATGTGGGAATGTACATTTTCATTCAATCATAATAAAAAAATTATTCTGAGATTCTATAGCTCAAATACATGTCAGAACCCCACCAAAGTCTTCAAAGATTACAGATTTATTTAAGTTTTTAGTCTCAGAGGCAACAAGTGTAAATATGAGGCAGGAGACTTTTGCTGTAAATTCTGTGGTAAAGCAATAACTTAACAATGGAGAAAACTTATCCTCTAACCTGCCTTATCTTATTGGAGCAATTTATTCATACAGTCATCTTGAAGTAATCAATGGCTCTAAAATATGTATCATAATCAGAGGGAAAGGGCCAGCTGCTATTTAAATGCTGACAGTTGTGCGGATTCTAAATACAGGACGTGAACACTCTCCTTGCTCACCTTGGACCCACAGATGAATCATGACTGTAGATTTTACCTAGCTGTATCTTTCCATTTTATTTCAACAGGAACCAGGGGTTATTAGTACTAATATTTCCTCACCCACATGGTATCTAAAAGACTGTAAAAAGCTGGAAGAAGTCTCAATAGAGAGATGGCAAAGAAGATACATCAGTCGTATTTGGTATTTGCTAGCACTAAAATAGCTGTATAATTATGACACTTAAACAATGGAATATAGTGTTAAATGGCATACTTGTCAGAGAGGATAATGCATTAACTAGATGGTGGGAGACGGCTATCGCCATTGTGCTAATTTTAACTTGTTCTGAGATTCTGGACCAGCTACCAAACTTGTGTTACATATCCAAAGTGCAGTCACTTGAGTTTACCCCAATAGAGATGACACATCCAAACTTTCCTTTCTTTGCACTCCCTTAGTGGACTACCAATAGGTCTGAGTTGACACCAGGAACAAAGTTGACAATAGATAGTCAACATCCACCCATGCTTCCAGAATTCTGCACACAATCATTTATGTACTTACCTCCTTCATTTGCAAGGCAGGTGGGAGGCATTTCTTTGGACTGACTCGTGTTCTGTGGCAGAAGGCTCAGCACACGGGAGCCACGTACCGCCAGGATAGTCCCCTCTATGTTTCTGTCACAATCCCCTGCCCCTACTTTTTTTTTTTTTTGTCTCAATCAGCCATGATCTCAGGCATCCATACTAATTATCTAAATTTTAAAGCTTGCAAACTCTGTAAGCCCTTGTCTGGGCCCAGTTCTAAACTGACCTTTCCAAGAAAGTATTCTTTCCCCCAGCATTGCGCTTCATTGGGGATAGATTACCCAGTAAGCAAGGTACACGTGAGTTTATTTTCTGCAGTGCACAATTTTGCCACGTGAAATCATGCACTACCAATTACTAAGTAAACCTAAGCAAGCCTGTGTGTACCTTGCTTACTGGTTGGTCTGACCCTGCTCTCCATAGCATTTTAATCCCAGAACGTATTTGGCATCCTCAGAGCACTATTTACTGATGCTCACATCCCACAGATCTACACTCATGTTTTAGCTTTATACGCATTGATGAGAGGTCTTATTTTCTTCAAGGTCTTCTATCTTTGTTGTTGTCCCTGCTGTTAATTGCCATTGAGTTGATTCTGGCTCACGGTGACTCCATACATTCAGAGTAGAACTGCACTCCCTTGGGTTTCCAAGGCTGTGCCCTTTCAGAAGCTGACTGTCAAGGCTGTTGTCTGAGCCATTTCTGGGGGTCTCGAACCATCAGCCCTTTGGCTAGTAGTTGAGTGCTTAAGTATGTGTGCTATCTAGGGACGTCCTATATTCTTGCTGTTGCTGTTGTTGGGTGCTATTGAGTCAATTCTGACTCTCTGTGACTCCACGTGACAGAGTAGAACTTGGCTGTAATTGTTACTTAGCAGATGGCCAAATCTTTCTCCTACAAAAACCATAACTGGGTTTTAATCACCAGCTTTTTGTTTAGCAACTTGAAAGTTTTACCACTGTTTACCAAAATACATTTATACATGCTTAAAACCAAAAACAAAATCTGGTACTATTGAGTCAGTTCTGACTCATGGCCACCCAAAGGATAGACCTGAACTGACCCATAAGGGTAAGAGAAAAGATTGAAGTTGTCAAAGATTATATTGTACTTAGATCCTCAATCAACACACATAGAAGCAGCAGTCAAGAAATCAAATGATGTATTGCATTGGACAAAGCTGCGGCAAAAGAACTCTTTTAAATGTTAAGAAGCAAAACAGCCACCTTGAAAACTCAGGTGTGGCTGATCCAAGCCATCTGTTTTCAGATGCCTCTTTACTTGTTGAAAGTAGACTTGCAGCACTTAGTGATGAAGATCAAAGAGCATCATGCTAAATGGGGGAAAGTTTGACATTGCCAGGGATTTCACTTTTGTTGGATCTGTAATCAACACTCATGTAAGTTGCAGTCAAGTAATCAAATGACATTGCATTGGGCAAGTGTTAAAGAGCAAAGATGTCATTTTGAAGACCAAACTGTGCCTCACTCAAGCCATGGTGTTTTCAGTTGTCTCCTGTGCATGCAAACCTAGATAACCAATAAAGAAGACAAAAGAAGAATTGACACCTTTGAATTGTGTTGGTGAAGACTATTGAACATACTATGGGCTGCCAAAGCAACAAACAAATCTGTCTTAGAAAAAGTACAACCAGAATACTCCTTAGAAGCAAGGGTGGCAAGACTAGATCTCACATACTTTGGACATACTGTTACGAGGGACCAGTCCCTGGAGAAGGACATCATTCTTGGTAAGGTAGCGGGTCATCAAAAAAGAGGAAGACCCTCAATAAGATGGATGGACACAGTGGCCGTGATAATGGTTTTAAGTACAAAAACTGTGAATATAGTGCAAGACCCAGCAATGTTTGATTTTGCTGTATGCAGGGTTGCTACGAGCTGTAGCTGACTTGATGTCATCTAACAATGATATGGTTTGAAGCATGCGGAAACAAAGGCCACAGAAATAAAAACAAAGGCTTGTTTTAGAGCCTGCTATAGTAAGGGAGTCAGCCACCATCTTTTGCATTTGGTAGAGACCCAGGGAGTCAAGAGACTGGAAAACTGTATAAAGACTTTCAGCATGCATTGATTGGAGGCTTTGGCATGGGAAAGCTGGAAGCAGCTTGACTAGACGCAGGACATCCTATGTGCCAATTGCTGCTATTTTTAGATTCCACCCAGTTGATTCCAATTTGCAGCAACCCCCTTGTCCTATAGAGTTTTGTTGGCCATAATCTGTTTGGAAGCAGATTGCCAGGTCTCTTTCTCACAGAGCTTTTGGATGTTCAAAAGGCCTGCCTTTGAATTAGCCTCTGAGTGCTTAATTGTTCACTACAAGGTCTCCTATGTATTGGAGAGTATATTTGGCTCCCTTCAGTCGGTCCTGACTTGGAAGTGAGGGCAAAAATTAAGGAAGCTATGCAAGCAAGGTTGTGTTGTCTGCATAACAATTTATGCATGTAATAACGAATAAGGAAGACTGAAGAAGAATTGATGCCTTTGAATTACGGTGTTGGTAAAGAATATTGAATATACCAAGGACTGCTAAAAGAATAAACAAACCTGTCTTGGAAGAAGTACAGCCAGAATATTTATTAGAAGAAGAATAGTGAGACTTCATCTCATGTAATTTAGACATGCTATCAGGAGGGACCAGTCCCTGGGGAAGGACATCATGCTTGGTAAAGTACAGGGTCAGTGAAAAAGAGACCATCACTGAGACGGATTGCCACAGTGGCTGCAACAATGGACTCAAGCATAACAACAATTGTGAAGATGAGGGCAGAGTTTTGTTCTGTTGTACACAGGGTCACTGTAAGCTGGAACTGAATTGACGGCACCTAAAAACAGCAACGGTAAGATTTCCAAGGCTGCAATCTTTATAGAAGCAGACTGCCACATCTTTCTCCCTTGGAGTAACTGGTTAGCAGCCAAGCCCCATACTCTTATCCCCTAGTAAACTTGTTAATCATAAACAAAAAATGTTAAAACAAAAACTTAGTAAATGTTGAAACTAAAACTTAATATGTTAAAAAAAATCTTGAATACTCATGAGTCTTACTTAACAAAATAGACGTTTTTGAAGTTGTGTAATTTATACTAAAAAAATTGTTTAAAAGACCTCAATTGATGGTCCAGTGGTTTCGGGGTTCCCCTGGGAGCATGGCGCCCGGCCCTGATGCTGCCATTGCCCATAAATCATAATGAAGGTCCACTCTTCGAACACAAATGGATTGGACTTGGCAATGCAGAGTGACCATATATTGGACGCACTTTATGGTTCTATACATTTATAGGATATCATCCTGCTGACATCTGGCTGGAGGAAGGAGAGTGGGTGGAGAGGAGGGGAAAGGAGTCTGTTAGGAGGATGAGACATGTATGGAGCAGAGAGGAATAGTGTGCTGTCACCGGGCAGGGTGAGCAGTGGAAGCTGCATATAGGTGGGCATGTAAACTTATACGGGAATCTACATTTTCATTCAGTCATATTAAATAAAAAAAAAGTAAACTGCATTTTTCATGAGATCCTCTGTTGGCCATTTTTATAAAAGGAACATTTATCTTCTAATGGATTTCTTTGGTAAATCTGGATTATGCACTGAATTTCAAGGCAAGCTCAGAGAATTTGGAATGCATGTCTAATCCTAACTTATGCTGCATCAAAAATTTTGCCAAGAAATAAATTTCTCTGTGCAAAAGATTATAATTCTTCTGTTCTGAAATAGAGACAACAATGCTTTACCAACCTATTATGTATGTCTGTAATCAGGAGGTGATGGTAATAGTTAAGTTGTTCAGCTGCTAATGGAAAGCTGCCTAGGAAGAAAGTCTTGAAAATTTACTTTCATAAAGTCAGTTATTGAAAGTTCCATGGAGAAGAGCTTTACTCTGACATACATGGTGTCACCAGGAGTTGGAATCAGTTCAGCTGCATAATGGTTAATGTATGTCAGCTTGGCTTGGGTCCTAATTCTCAGTGGTTTGGCAGTTATATAATGATGCAGTCTTCTTTTATGATAGGATCTGACATAATCAGTCACTGAATTGTAAGGGGAGTTTCCTTAGGAGCATGGCCTGAATCCAATAAATGTAGCAAACTTCACTTGCTTGCTTGAGATCCTGCATCAGGTTATCATCAGCTGACCTCCGGTTCTCAGGACTTGAGCCAGTGGCCTGTTGATCTTGGCATCTGTCAACCCCCACCGCCCGTGAGCCAGCCAACTGCTCTCTTACCTGTCAGTCTTGGGATCTGTCAGCTTTGCAGCTTGTGAGCCAGCAGCTTGCCAGCTGACCTGGTGATCTTGAGTTCTGAACTGCAGCTATGTGAGTCAGGAGAAGCCTCTAGTCTGAAGTCTGACTCAGAAACTTGGGACTTGCCAGCTTCTATAACTGCATGAGCCATTTCCTTGTGATAAATCTCTCTGTCTTGTGTATATATGCGTCACCAGTTTTGCTTTTATCAAGAATCCAGCTGTCAGTTGTTAATCAGGTCTTAGCCATCTTTTGGTATATTGTTACAGGGATTGTCATTTGGCTTTCTGGACTAGTATTTGTAGATAATGCTTTAACTTCCTGGGTTGGACCCCTAGGTTATGGGTCAGGTTCTATTTTTATATATGGTTTGGTCATTGTTTATGCAGTTACTCAAAGGTCAAATCTCATTCTTAAAAGTCAGAGAATCTAGCAATGCGTCAAAGATTGCTTTAACAAATCTGACATCTACTTCTTACCACATTAGCATGAGTTCTCACATGTTTTAATTTGCCATTTTTGTTTTAGCCTTTAGCACTTTTATTTTTTTGCAGTTTAATGTGTTGAGTAACCTCTTTCAGCTTAAGTTATTAGATTGGCACCTCTAATGGAGTTGATTGTGTCCTGCCCCCCAGTATGTGGATGGAACTACCTTTTATCTTACAAGGGATAAAAGGAAAGCAAGCCGAGTTGGGGACTTCATACCAACAGAGAAAGCAGCACCAGGAGCAAAGCATGTCATCTGAACCCAGGATTCATGGGCAGAAAAGCTCCTCACCCAGGGGAAGATTGATAAGAAGGACCTTCCTTCAGAGCCAGAGGAGAGAGAAGGCCTTCCCCCAGAGCTAATGCCCTGAGTTTGGACTTGCAGCCTATTAGACTGTGAGGAAATAAATTTCTCTTTGTTGAAACCATCCACATGCTGTATTTCTGTGGCAGCTGCACTGGATGACTAAGATAGCACCTTTTAAGACTGTCATGTTCACTGTATTATTTCCATTTTCTTTAATAATGTACTATGACTTGTATCTGAAGAACAAGTTAGGGAAATGTCCAAAGCCAGACTCTGATGCATTCACACACACACACAGAGTTGGCGGCAACTGTCAACAGAACCAACACGCAAAATGACAACAGGGAAAATTCCACACCTGCTAACACTGGAAACGGAAACTATATGCTTGAAGAAAATTCTGTTGTGTCTTACATTTTTGAACATATTAGGAAAAGTTATTTATATTTTCAAAAGATATATTGGCTTTATTTGTACTGGTAATTTTTTCAAAATTAAAAAAAGTGTTAGTACATGCATGGAGAGTGCTATGACTAGCACCATGTGTCTGAAGGAAAAAGCTGAAAGTCAAAACGTCCATTTCCCTCAGCACTCTTACCATAGCCTCTCATTTCTATCTTCTCCATGGAAGTACTATGGCCTGTTTTCCTCCGTTCCATCTGCAACCTCACTCCTCACTCCCAAGTCCAAAGCTGCTCAGATGTTTGAAAGAAAAACAAATTTCAAAACAGAGATCTAAAGCTATAAAACATTTTCAATGTTGTTTCAAATAAAGGGCAATAGAAAACCTTTTTAGTCTCTGTGAGTTTCTACAACTTTATGCCTCACTGAATATTTTCAAAGGACCCCAATTGGGCTCTTCCAGAGAAAGAAGCTGACTATGACTTCTCAAGTGCCTATGATCTGCATGTCTACTTCCTCTGTCCTTGAAATACTTAATTAGTCTTTGTATTTCTACAGTTCGTAGCGCAGTATCCTGCTTGATCAGGAAGGGAGAGAGGGGAAGGCTGATGTTTTCTATTTGCATTTCACACAGTAGAAACTTTTATTTGTGGCATTGCCTTTGATTCTAAAGAACAAGGCAGAAGGGCGTATCTACCTTTCAAGGATGATAAACCCACCAAACTTGTTAACTTTGAGACTCACAGCTACACTATATGACAGAGTCCAACTACCCCATAAGGTTTCCAAGGAGTGGCTGGTGGATGCCAATGGCTAGGTATAAACTGCATGAAACCTAACACCTGTTTGCTTTATTAATGGCCCTAATGACATTAATGAAGACAGAGCCTTCCATTAAACATGACTGAATAAGCTTTGTCAATAGAGTTGAACACAGTCCATCACTCAGTAAACTAATTGCTTGTCCTTGCCAGTATTCAGAAAGAAGAATCAGATTTTTCCTTAAGCTTGAAATACAGGCCTGCAGGCAGACGGCATGCACAGCACTCTGTGGAGGCTGTGAGACATTGGTTAATGACCACCACCCGAGGGTGGCTGCTAGTGTTTTCTCCCATGTTCTCTCAGTTGCTGCTGCCTTTATTTGGCTGTGTCAGACATGGGGGTCAGTTCTACCCTGGCCCCTAAGGTCACCATGAGTCGGATCCGACTCGATGTCATCTGGCTGGCTTGGCAGGAACCACGAGAGCCACAGCCTCAGTTAGGGTTCAGATGTCATCAGCAGTAGAAAAAGCATTGAGAAAAAAAGTTCCTACCAGCTCTGTGTGTACTTCAATACTAGCTCACTGGAGAGAGATTTTCCTTCAAGGAAAAAGTTACAAAAGATCCAGATCCTTGGCACTAACAAAAATAAGTCTAAGATGTTTGTAACTTAAAAAATAAATCTATTTGTTCAAGGTTCTCAAGTTTGAGGAAAAACTCACCTGTTTGTGCCCAACTATGACTCCCGGCTTTCTTTCTCTACATGCAATATACAAATGCCATGTAATTTCATTGCTGGTGCAGGAAACAGAAAAGCAGTAGGCTTGGTTTCTGAAAGTAGAAGCCATATAAGCTTGTTGGGTGAAATCTGGGCAAGTGAGAGCACTTCTGTGTTTCCATTTCCTGATTTGTTAAGTCAATGTAAGCATGCTAGGTTACAGAGAGAATGGATTGACCTTTAAACCAACTGAGTAAGGGTCCCTCCAAAGTAAACTGTGGCAATATTTGTTTATTATTACCTGGCAGTGTTATCAAAAACAGGCCTTTTCAAACAGAGAAGCCACAAACTTTAGACACTTAGAGATAGGATTTAGCATTTATTATTTGTTTTATATTATATCCAAGAGATGTTTCAGGCATATCACATCATTTAATCCTCACAGGAATTAGCTGAGTGAATGACAGCAGACATTATTACTCATGTTTTATAAACAAAGAAGCAGAAGTCAGAGAGGTGCAAAAAGAGGAAGCCAAGTGCATCTGGTTATGGTAGACCTAATCCCTGATCTAGGATTATCTAACTGCTAGTTGATATCTCCTCTCTCTCTCTGTCACACACGCACACACACACAGCTATTTTAGGGCATATATTTATTTAACCTAAATTTTAGTTACCTCAGTTCAGAAAAGTGAGAACCATATTTTCTCTCTGTTGTGTACAAGTGTGTCATAAAACTAATGCTTTAGTATATGGAGGTCTGGAGGATGCTTTTGAGAGATAAGTGGGAAATCAATGCTCACTGCTTTGCTGCCTCACAGAATCGACGTGGTGAGCTGGAGGTGAAGGCAATGCATGACAACTATTTGAACAGTAAAAAATCCAGCACCAACTGAGTGACCTAAAAGCACAGAGCAGAATAGCCCCACAGAGTTTCCAAGGCTGTAATTCCTTGTGGGAACTGCTGGTGGGTTTGAACCACTGACCTAATGGTTGGCAGTGGAGCAATTAACCACAGTGCAACCAGGGCTCCTTCTTGCTAACTAAGCCTCTAGAGTAGTGGGTGTCAATAAATGCTGGTATAAATTATAGCCTGTTGATTTTGTGATAATTTCATTTCATGTAATTGTTTCATGGGTAGTGCACCACATACATAAGTCTTTCTGTTTACCACAGCTGCTTTTTTTCTCCTGGAATTTTGGACTTTCAAGATTAAATAAACTTTCAGTTTAAGTATGTTGTTGTTGCTGTTGGGTACATCATGCTTGGTGAAAATGAGAATCAGTAAGAAAGAGGGAGACCCTCAACTAGACGGATTGACACAGTGACTGCAACAATGGGATGAACATAGCAATGATTGTGAGGATCATGAGGACCAGGCAGTGTTTTGTTCTATTGGGTCGCTATTAGTTGGAACTAACTCACAGTAGAATGCCTTCACATAGCCAATAAAACATAGCTAAACATTTATCAGGTGTTCTCTGCTTTTAGCCAAGATCCATCTGACATCAGCAACAATATCCCTCATTCCATATCTTCTACTAAATGAGGCTTGACTCTCTGTTGGTTCTCTATTAATGTCCTACTGTAACTGTTTTTGAATTATCTTCAGCAAAATTTTACATACAAGTGATATTAATGATATTTGTTGTTAATTACTACATTCTGTTGGATCATCTTTCTTTGGCATGGGCACAAATGTGGATCTCTTCCAACAGGTTGGCCAGGTAGCTGTCTTCCAAGTTTCTTGGCATAGATGAGTGAGAACCTCCAGCATTGTATCTTTGTTGAAACATTTCAGTTCATATTCCTTTAATTCCTGGAGCTTTGTTTATTGCCAATGCCTTCAGCATGACTTGAATTGCCCGTATGCTACCTATGGAAATGGCTGAACATCAATGAATTCTTTTGGTACAACAACTCTGGGTATTTCTTCTATCTTCTTTTGATGCTTTCTATGTCATTCAATGTTTTGCCCACAGACTCCTTCATTATTTTGACTCAAGGCTTGATTTTTTTCTCCAGTTATGTCAGCCAAGCATGTTCTTCCTTATTGGTTTTATAACCCTAAGTCTCTGTGTATTTCATTTAAAATATGTTCCTTTGTCTTTTTGAACTGCCCTTTGAAATCTTTCAGCTCTTTTATTTCATCACTTCTTGCATTCACTTTGGTTACCCTATGTTCAAGGGCAAGTTTCAGAGTCTCTTCTGAGGGCCGCTACTTGTCTGTCAGTGTGTCACACAGTGGTGGCTTATACATTGCTGTGATTCTTGTAGCCCTGCTACCAGTACTTCAAATACTAGCAGGATCACCTATGTTGGAAAGGTTTGAGCAGAGCCTCCATACTAAGACACATGGGGAAGAAGGACCTAGAAATCTACTTCTCAAAGAACCAGCCAGTGAAAACCTTATACAAAAGCTAAGTAAAAAATAATTAATATCAATCTTACAGCCTTTACTATAAGATTCACTGAAATTTAAGTGAGGCCTTCATTCATATCTGTTACCATGCCAAGTCCTTTCTAGCATGGGCTACCTTGTTAACATATCATTAAGCCTCATTGTACTTGAGAGGAAGCAAAGCACAGAGATGTTAAGGAACTTACCCTACATGTGCGGTGAACCTGGAGTTCACACTTGGGTCTATTGGCCACCAGAGTCTTGACTCTTACTTACCAGTTGATAGCAATATTTTGTTAGTGCAAGAACTGTGCCAAGTACTGAGAGTGTAAGGGGGAAGAGGTGATGGATCAACCGGCAGTGTGCAGTCAAGTTCATTTTTTACCTTGATTCTTCATTCATTCTGTATGAATCTCAGTTCAGCATCATGTGCCAGATTCTTCTCTCGGTGCCGGAGAGACAACTATGAACCACGTAGAAATAGTCCCTGATGAAGCTTAAGGGCCATTGAGGAAGGCAGTCAAGTGATAATCAGTAACACAAAGTGCTATATGTGTGACACTTGTATGAACAAAATCCAATGTGAGCAGAGAGGAGCGAAAGGCTAATTCTGCCTGGGAAATATTTGTGGCATATCTGAAGAAACTGATGAACGAAGACAGGATGTTTAGCTTCAAAAGCCTCTCCTGAGCTATTTCATCATTGCCTGGTGCAGTTCATCTCTCTGTCCTTTCTCTTTCTTTTCAGTTTATGGTCTCCTGAATACAGCTCCAGTCCACAGAACAGAACCTTCACCACCAGATGAGTTAGTACGCACACAAGTGGCAGGAACAGCAGTGTGGCTAACGCGAGCAGGCTTGGAACGCCTATACTGAGCGAGAAGACCCTCTTATCGGGGACCTTGCCTTCATCAAACTGTTGTTTCTCCTCACAAGCCAACCAAGCTGGGCTGAATTTTCAGAAAACAAACCTACGGCAGCCCCAAGGAAAAGAAAAAAAGTAAACTTTCTTATATGTGGCTCGAAGTTGGGTTCCTTCTTGGATATCTAGCTTCTGTTTCTCCTTCAAAGTTACTTAATTTTCTTTGGTTTCCATCCCCAATGGAAACCCTGGTGGCATAGTGGTTAAGTGCTACAGCTGCTAATCAAAAGTTTGGCAGTTCGAATCTGGCAGGAGCTCCTTGGAAACTTCATGGAGCAGTTTTACTCTGTTCTATAGGGTCACTATGAGTCAGAATCAACTCTATGGCAATGAGTTTAGTTTGATTTTGGATCAATTCCCAGTAACACACTCAACATGTGGGTCTTCTCTAGATTTATGCTCATTTTTAAGAAACCACAGAGCATAAACTGGTATCACCCTGCTGGCTCACTCTCAATACTAAAGTATGTGTTTTAAAGAAATTAAAGAAAAATTCGTCTTTCAGATTTATAATTTTCAAGTTTGCCCATTGTTGGAGCAAGATTATAATGTGTTTGTTTCAGCGAAAATTAAATCTTGTTTTTCATGTTTTGGCAGTAGGGGAAAGAAATGATGTTGAATACCTCAATGGGATGTCTAATTTTTCCTCCCAGTGGGTACATTCTACAAAAAGGATAAATATTTTAATGTCTAGTGGTACTGATAAATGATATTCCGGGTTTATATGGTGAATAATTTTATGATCTATGTTATGTTTAGGAAGAAAAATAAAAACAACACTGGGACAGAAAAACTATTTGTTTCTCAGAAACTAGATAAAATTTCATGTTTATGCATTTCTCATTTATTCTTAAAGGTCTATATATATTCAAAACAATTACAGTATGAAGAAAGTTTAAAAATTATTCATCCATTTACATAAGACATTTACCTACACAAAGACTAGTAAGGATGAATGCAAACATCTTTAAAATTCAGTAAACTTGAGAATGTACTAAGCCAGCCTGTAGTTGTGGAGTCAGCTGGTCTTCTGGGGAGAATGTGATTCTAGCTACGTGGAAAGAGCTTGAAGCATGTGTTTGAAAGCTCATTTTGATACACTAACTCCAATAATTCTAGCATATGTGGCTTTCCATGCAGAGTACAACACCTTATTAAAGTGACAACTGAATTTACAATGAACTTACAGAGACAATGAGTAGTATCCTAAGAGCATGCATAAGTAATAGGAAAAATCAAATATTTATCTACAACTAAATATTTAGCAAAAGAGGGAAAACTGTAATGCCTATTGTACAGATGCAGAGGCAAGCTGTGTTGTGGTTGATGCAAATTCATGTCACAACGTTACTTAAAGTGAGGATCTGGGCACCACCTCCTATTGGATTGGGGCTCCTTTGGCCATTTTCCTTCCTTAGGCTGAAGGCTATTTATTCAAAAGAATGCTTATGTGAAAAGGAACTCGTTAGCTACGTAATAGTCTATTTTACTATTTACTTCAAAATGTCAAACTATCAAACAGAAATGCTGGGGGCATTTGCCTTAAAAGGATGTTGACTCTTGGGGGTAGGGGCAGGGAGCATATTAGAAATAGCAAATGAGACAGAGATCTACTTTGGCTCTTTACCCTGGTGATGTAGTGATTAAGTGCTAAATCTGCTAACCAAAAGTTCAGCAGCTCAAACCCACCAGGCAGACCTTGGAACTCTGTGGGGCAGTTCTACTCTGACCTATTGGGTCACTATAAGTCAGAATCGACTCCAAGGCAGTGGGTTTGGTTTGGTTTGGGTTTACATGTCCCTGTCCCAGCAGCTTGTAGGAACTTTACCAATCTGGACTTGCCAGATGATTGGATCCAGTTCTTGGCAAAGGGACGCGTCTTTGGCATCCTGAAAAGGACAGCAGGACCACCAAACCAAAAACCTGAACCCACTGCCGTCAAGCCAGTTCTGACTCCTAGCAACTCTGTACAACAGAGTAGAACTGCCATATAATGTTTCCAAGGAACATCTGGCTGATTTGAACTGCCAACATTTTGGTTAGCAGTTGTAGCACTTAACCACTATGCCACCAGGATTTCCAAACAGGAGCACAGAGAGAGATAAAAACATGTCTCTGGTTTTACTACACCAAACTTACAAGTTTTATTTCCTTTGGAGAAAACCAGTTCTCTCAACTCTCTCACCTAGGCCCAACTTTCCTCAAAGCTACCATATTTAGCAACTGAAAAATGAAACTGCCATTGATGACAACATTTTTAAGCTATACAATTGATAAAATTATTGTTACCTGGAAACTTTGATAAATTTGGAATTTCTGTTAAAATTAAAGTAAGAAGGTTAATTGGAGGAATAGAGTGATCCGGATCACGCAGCACTCTATTTATAAGAATTCACAAAAGGACTTTCTTTTTCCACAGAGTTCAAGTACAGAAAATCCAGAAACTTACATGGAAAAAATTCTGATTTGTTGGCATTTACAAAATCATGCTTTAACAGACACCAGACAATTTCCAGATCCCAGCATTGCTTTGTTAGTCATACTGTTTGACTTGGTTAAAATCTTGTTAATCTATGGATATTTGCGGGGCCAGCCTGAGTATCTTTTCTGGGAGCACACTATGAGAGAAAAGGGCGAGAGGGACACTTGAGGCTTCCTGAGTTTTGCTAACTAGCTCATTTTTGAAAGTCAGTTAAAATAAGTAGTAAACAGCAAAAACGGAGTCCAGCCCACAATTTTGGCAGAAGCCTTTTGTTATGCCCAGCACCTAGATTTTCTTAAAAGCTACTTTACAATTGTTTCAAAATTTTTGAAGCTAAGATGCTATGTGATTAATCACCTGACTCTCTACTACTTTGGAATGTTGGAGTCACAGGTCTTTCAGGATGGGAGAAACCGAACAATTGAAGTCCCTTCCTTTCTCAGCCTATGCTCTCGGGAGCCTGGGCGGCAAAGTAGATAATGTACTCAACTACTAACCAAACTTTATGAGCTGCTGCATTAGAGAAAGAGATGTGGCACTCTTCTACCACACAGCTTTATAGCCATCTAAACAGACTTCACTGTAATGAGCTTTAGCTTTTAGCCTTTAGCTGAAAGTGAAATGGGAGAATGGTTTTGGCGAAGATGTTCTTATTGTCCCTGTACCCAAAGAGTATCTTTTCCAAAGTCTAGGCTCCAACTTTCTTCTCCCTATGCTCTCATACCCCAAAAAATTGGCCCTGGAGTCTGTGGCAAACACATGATACTTTTTGCATAATGAGTTGGCTAGGCCAAACCAAACCCACTGCTGTCAAGTCTATTTTGACTCATGTGATCCTATAGGACAGAGTAGGACTGCTCCATACAGTTTCCAGGGAGTGCTTGACAGATTTGAACTGCCAACCTTTTGGTTAGCAGACACAGCACTTAATGGCTATGCCACCAGGGTATCTAATGAGCTATCAGGAAGACTTGAAAAATTGTTTGGTGTGGCCAAAAGCTGGAAATAACTTATTAGATTTACTCTCTGCCTACAGTTACAGTCAGGATAGATTTGACTACAGGATTCTTGTACACCTGTTATAAATAAACTGTTTTAGCCGTTTCTGTATACTTACCATGAGGATAATACATTCTTTCTCATTGAATGGTTTCTTACATGTGTTCATGTTACAGTTTTTCACACTTAAAAGGAAGAAGAATGAATTTTAATTTTACTTGAAAACCAAAATATTTTCTGATTCTCGAATTCGGCTATTGACGATTAACTAGTAACAGAAATGGATACCCTGGTGCTATAGTGGTTAAGTGCTACAGCTGCTAACTGCCTCTGTGAGGCAGTTCTACTCTGTCCTATAGGGTCCCTATGAGTAGGAATCAACTAAACAGCACTGGGGTTTTTGGGTAGTTCCAGAAATATGTGATTTTTCTACTTTCTTTTCCTCCACTTGCATAATTTACAATGTCTGGAATTAAATTTATATTTAAGTTAGATCTTTAACTTTTATTTCAAGAGGGCTCTTCTTATCCATGACCTTAAAAATACCTGACCCCAAATTAATCCAAATTAATTTTGTAAAGACACAATCTTGCTTGCTGAAAGTGAGGAAGACTTGCAGCACTTACTGACAAAGATCAAACACTACAGCCTTTGGTGTGGATTACACTGAAACATAAAGAAAACAAAAATTCTCACAACCAGATCAGTAAGCAATATCATGGTAAGTGGAGAAAAGCCTGACGTCATAAAAGATTTCATTTTATTTGGAACCATAATTCATGGCCATGGATGCAGCAGTTAGGAAATCAAACAACATACTGCACTGTGCAAATCTGCTGCAAACCAAAAAAACCAAGTCCACTGCTGACAAGTTGATTTTGACTCATAGCAATCCCACAGACAGAGTAGAACTGCCCTTTAGTACTTGGTAGATTTGAACTGCCGAGCTTCTGGTTAGCAGCCATAGCACTTGAGCACCACACCACCAGGATTTCCATCTGCTGCAGAAGACTTGTTTAAAGTGTTAAAAAGCAAAGTTGTCACTTTGAGGACTAAAGTGCACCTGATCCAAGCCATGATATTTTTAGCCACCTCATAATGTATGCTAAATATGGACAGTGAGTAAGGAAGACCAAATAAGAACTGACACCTTTGAATTACAATGTTGGCTATACCAGGGACTACGAAAACAATGAACAGATCTGTTTTGGAAAAAGCACAGCCGGGATGTTTCTTTAAAGGGCGGATGGCAAGAGTCTGTCTCAGGTACTATGGACATCTTACCAGGAAGGAGCAGTTCCTGGAGAAAGATATCATGCTTGTTGAAATAGAGGGTCAGTTAAAAAGAGGAAGACCCTTAAAGAGATGAACTGACACACTGGCTACAGCAGCAGGTCTAAGGTAACAATGATGGAAGGATGCCACAGTAGCTAATGAGTTTTTCTTCTTGTTCTTGCACAGCAGACACAACAAAACAGCTAACCTGTGATTAAATGAGAAAGGCTGGAATTTCGTTAACTCGAATTTTTGGAGGTCTTGAGACCACTCGTAGGTGAAGATAACTTCTGTGAAGGTCCCTTTTAGTGTTCATTCAGTAACCATTAAATACTACATCACCACGGAAGCCTGTATCCTTCAAGCAAAAATTGTTTACTAAACAAAACAACCCGTTGTTGTGGAATTGATGCAGAATCATAGCATGACCATAGGACAGAGCAGAACTGCTCCATAAGGATTCTAAAAAGTAGGAGGTGGATTTGAACCTCAGACCTCTTGGTTAGCACCTGTAAATTTTAACAAGTGCACCGAAGTTATTTAAGTCTCTGTGAATTTTCCATTCTCTAGAAGTGGCTTTCTCTTACGTGAAGATATTTTCTACCACTTGCAAATTGTTTATTAAACCATAGAACAATCAAGTAGCATGTTGTTCTTTTGAGCTAATACATGATTATATTTTCAACACATCACAGAGAATATGGAATGGAAATACTCACTCCTGATCTCCTCTATGCTAAAAGCATTGGTGTGAATAGAAGCAAAACTTGTTAGAGCTTTAAAAGCCTTAGTTTAATAGACTTCTGCAGGGGTCATAAGAGAAATTTTCTTTTTTGATAATGATGAGTTTTATTTAATAGCAAACTAATGGTACAGTGAAATTCATTATATATTCATGAACCTAACTTGTCCTAAAAGTAAATCTTAATAGGAAAATGTTAGAACTCAAACTTTAAAAATTACAGCTGGAGTATAATCATTGCTATTATCATTTCTGCTTAATCTCAGAAATTTTATTTTGCTTGCAGAATGTTATTCCCTCACTTTGCCTGCCCTTCCTGAGAAAATGAAAAATTTCCCATTGTTGAGACATTCTGCTATAATCAATCTAATATCCATAGCTTATTGATGTGATGGAGGATAAAAGAATTGCTGCGGCCATGATTCTCTCTGGAGACAAAAGGCTGAGATTTCTGTAGGAAATGGATCATAAGTTTACTTTGGTTGAAGAAAGTATAAAATGACACGTAAGCTACAAAGATGAAAAGTTTCCACTTAGTTGTACTGAAGTAAATATTTCTAGATTGATTGAGAAAAGACAGTTATTGACCAGAAACCTGTGAGCGAAAAGATATTAAAACTGAGACACAGCAATACATTAGGAGAGTGACCACTTCATCCAGGGTCAAGAAAGTAGGCGGAAGCTCACAGCATAGTTTGAGGCAGTAGTGGGACAAAACCCACAGAAGGTCCTACGGCTTCTGAAATTCTCAGGCTGCCCTGAATGAGGGACACACCCGGCAGAGGGACGTGCCAGTGTTATTCACAAGCTGTTCCTTCACCAGGGCCACACTGGAGGAAGAAGCAGACTCAGTTACATGTCACACGCGGTCTGAGTATGGCAGAGCGACTGTGTTCCATTTGTTTACCTCCTTGATCCAGGTTAGCAGGTTGGGAAACACATTATCAATGGTCAGTCTGCAAGGACCTAACTCAGATGTTACCAGTAAGGAAAAGACAGTTGCCACCGTGTTGATGCTAACTCAAGGTGATCCTATCTGTGTTAGAGCAGAATTGCACACCGTGGGGTTCTCAGTGGCTAAATTTTCAGAAGTAGATCACCAGGACTTTTTTCTGAGGTGCATCCAGGTAGACTTGAGCCTCCAATCTTTCTATTAGCAGCCAGTTGTGTTAACCATTTGTCCCAATCGGGAACTCTAAACTCAGATGTTTGTTTTGCCAAATAGCCTACGACCAGAATAATAGAGGGAAGAATACATCTCATAAACTTCAATCAATAAACACAACAATAACCTCCGATGTGTCTTGTGAATCAATTTTTGTTTTTTTCTGTTCAGTCTCTGTTCCTATTTCCTCTGCCTCCCATCCTGTCTTCCTTTGTTCCTCCCTCCTTCCTTCCTTGCTTTCCTCCCTCTCTTTCCCTTTCCTCTTTTCTTTTTTAGCCTACTGGTTGAGCCAGCAGGAATGATGGGGAGGAGGAAAAGGGAGAATCACCAGCTGATAGAGTTCTCCACTTCTCTTCTTCATTTGTTTTGTGCTTACAAAGATCTAGTCATCATGTGTTATTGGCAATCTATCACCTGATCCTCCTAACATCCTAGGAAGTAGTCTGACACTCAGAAAGGTTAAGAAACGTTTCCAAGATCACATCAGAAGTGAGCCAAGGAGCACAGTTTAGGTGTCTGTGTGGTAGAGCCACCAACTTTTCTGAGATCACCTGCCCAGAAGATGACATCAGAGAGCTCTTGACTGTCACTGTTGGGATGCAGGCAGCGATCCTTCCAGGTATGTGCAAGTCGTATATAACTTGCCCATGTTATCAGTTTAGAGGGAATCCTTTGAGGCCTTTTCTAGAGCAAAAGATATCTTTTTTTTTTTTCCATGTATTAGATGGAGGGACAACAGTGGCTGCAACAATGGGCTCAAACACAGTAATTGTGGTGAAGATAGTACAAGACTAGGGAGTTCTTTGTTCTTCTGTACACAGGGTCATTATGAACCTGCTCCGTGGCACCTAACAACAAAAATCTCTAGTCCTAAGAAGCTCTGTCTAAACACCATGACCTATCCTTTGTAGTGGTGGAGAAGGCAAAGGAAGAGTATACAAAGCCAGTATATGCAGCTATGTTTAGTTTTCTGGAAGCCAGTTTATTTGCATTCTTACTTTTCCCTTTCATACTTACTCTTAGAATAAGTGTACAACCTTTAGGACACATCTTGTTTCCTTTGTCTCATGTTTACAGATTATAACACAGAGAAATGAAAATATATATATATATACATATATATAGCCGCGGGAGAAGAAGTGAGAGAAGTATTAGGAAAGAAACAATGCACAAATAGTTATTCCTTTCAGACAACCAAAGATCCTTTCAATTTGTACATGTGTTCAATTCATATGAATAGATTCTGCTATCACAATTACTGAGCTTAAAAAAAGAATTTTAAAGCTAATGTTCTACAAATGAAGGAGAAAGCAAATGACTTTTTAAAAAAGAAGTCACACAGGCCTCTTTTACAGAATCATATTGGATGTAGAAGGCAGAAGCAAACTGACCAATATACTTCCAGATGGAAAGTGCTTAACTTCTGCAACTAACTGGAAAAATAAAACTATTTTATTTTTAAATGGGTATCAAAGCCTTTAAGTCATTTTGTCTTTTCATGTAGTGATAAATTTTAAAATATTGAACTTAAAGATGCTTTGGAGATTTTTAAGTCAGCATGCTTTCGTAAAAATTCATCTTAATGTAAATTAACTTTTCCAAAATTATTTATTTTTACATAGTTAATGTACTTTCAAGGTAACACTGTTATTCTAAAGCATTTTAATTAAAAAAATTTATGCCTATTCAAGCATACTCACAGAATTCCAACATCAAAAACCCTTCTCTAGTTGACTAAGATGATTCACTTTGACATACACTGTGATGAGCAGCTTAACTCCAATTCAGGCAGCTAGTCTGCAGTCCGTCTCTGCTTGATGATTCCCTACTGATGAGAAATGAGTACTAAGAGGTCTAGGATTCTAATATTTATTTTGGCATGAGTGTGCTGTGTGACAAAGTACCTCCCCGGGTCCCACTCCTCCGCAGAAGAAGGGGTTGGGCTTGACTGTAACCAATGTCTTTTAAGGCTCCAAACTCAGAACTGAAGAGCCTGCATGACGGGAGACCCACTCATACCAGGGGGTGGGCTCCCTGGTGTGGATCTGGTTCATCATAAGGGAGGGTGCAGGAGTCTGGGGCAAACTAACCCTCAGCCCCACTTACATGTCCCCAAGCACACAGGCCGGGGGGCTTCCCAGAGGAAGGGTGGCCACCATCTCCTCAAGGGTGATGCAGGACCAGCAGGGTACAGGAACTGGGCTTTAGTGCTGAGAGAAGGAGCCACAACCAGGAGCACCCTAACATTCAAATCACATTGCACAGAGTCCAGATTAGAGCACACTTGAACAAAGTAAAATAGCCATTCTTGGTGTCTGTTTCTTGGTGACAGGCTGTTAGCCCATACACAGATTCAAGCCTGTAACCTAAGGAATATTTATGTTGTGGTTTACAAGTAAAATCACATACAGGAAATCTGTACAGGAAGTCTGATTCGGGCTCCACTGTGTCCTAGACTCTGTCATTTCTGAGAAGGTGACCAAGGATTGTTAATCAGTAAATGAGGCAGGGGCAATTTACTCTCAGGAAGAGTGTGGTTGAAAGTAGATTAACTAGTACACAAAAAGGTGCTTCCATGAGGAACTTGCCTTAATAATTTGCTGAAAATAGCCAATCAGAAAAACTTTCATTCGCTAACCAATCAGAGGAAAATGTTAACTCCTGAGTTAACTCCTGTATCTATCCTCAATATAACAGTGAGCTCTTGGATTCATGGTCTTCACATGTTAGAAGACTGTCAGCCCGTGCTGAATATTCCTGTGTTTTCCATGAATCATTTCGCTTTGTTCTATCCAAGCCAGAGTCTTTTTGTAAGACTCACATAATATCCTATTTTGCAGAACAGGGATGTTAAATGATGTGTGAGTGTATTTTATAAAATACAGTTTATTTCTATGTCTGGGGAAAGTTTCAAGCCTTTAAAAAACTCAATTTTGCATAAAAATTCTAAGTATTCTTTGAAGAAGTTAGAGAGAAAAATCATTAGGTCCTTTTAATATAAACATCTAATCTCCTTAGTCAGAAAAGAAATTTTCAAAAATATGCCCTATCTTTCTGAGCTAAAACAGACTTTTACACAGGGCTTCCTTTACATAGAGTTAAGAATAATATTGTTAAGAGCAAAATTTTAAGTATTTTGGAAATGAACATGGTATAAATTGTTGGTGATGTTTTAAATAGAAATCTTTAATCCAGAACTTTAATATCACCTAATGTGTAGTGCTGGCTAAATTAAGAGAGCAAATAAACCCCTCTGACCTGTGTAGTACTGGAGAAGCATCTCTGCCCGAGGATCTATAGTTAACACAATTCTTTTCTAATGAACCAGGGTGTGGAATTTTCCACTAGTCCTTTGTAGAGACTACAGTTGACATGGGCTTATACCCAAAAGAATGTCCAGGTCTTACTTGCAAACAGACTTTGTCTATCTGAATAACAGAAAGAACTCCTTCAAAGGTGACATTTTATAAGCTCCAATGGGAGGACAGTGGCATCTCTTGAGTTCTGCTGGGATGTAGCCATGGTTCCCTTCTGTTTATCTAGTGATGAAGCAAGTGCAATCCTGAACTATGGCACTCCTTCCAAAACAGAGGATTTCCTTCTTGATGAGAAGCCACAAAAGAAGACCAAAAGCTCCTCTTTCCAATCTTGCCACTTCCCTCACCAATCCAGCTGAGACCATAGAATTTAGCAAGATGTAAACCAGTAGTTCTCAATCAAGGGCAATTTTTTCACCCAGGAGAAATTTACTAGTGTCTGACTGCATTTTTGACATGACTCAATGGAAGTGGGTTTGGTTTGGTTTGGGCCACATTTTTAGGAGATCCTGAGTGGTGCAAAGGTGTGCTAAGCTACTAACTGAAAGGTTAGAAATTTGAGTCTACTCAGAGGTACCTTGTTAAAAAGCCCTGGTGGTCTACTTGCAAAAAATCAGCCATTGAAAATCTTATGGACTACAGTTCTGCTCTGACACACATGGGTTTGTCCTGACTCATAATCTACTCTCTGACAACTGGAGCCATTTTGGGGTGTCACACCACAGAGCATTACCAACACCTATTGGATAGCATCCAGGTATGCTGCTCAATATACTACAATGCACAAGACAGTACCACAACAAATTATTGTCCATCTCTAGATGTCAATAGTGCTGAGGCTGAGAAACCTTAATATGGACAAAATGGAGAAAAAACCAAACCAAACCAAACCAAACCAACACCACATTACCTCAGATGTCTCAGGAACAATACATTTAAGGCAAATTCCAACAGTTCACAACTATATAGTGGATTTTTCTCCCTGCCATACTGGATGACTCTTACAAGCTGGTGTGATAACTTCTTTTAATACTGTCATATTTGTTAGGGAAACATCCTACATAGGAGCAATTTAAAAAACCCTTTAGCAATTTTATTGTAAATGTCTTCAGTATCATACCATAAAGGAGTCATTGTGTTAGACTGTTTTAACAAGTAGTTGCTGCTTTATCTTATGAGAAACAACAAAAACAATAAATACTCTCATTTTTCCATCATGTCTCAACAATATTTTTCCTGCTCTGAGGCTGAATACTTTAGCTAAAACATTCAAAGCACAGAATGCAATTTGTAACTATAAGATATCTCTTCTATCCTTAAAATTCAACTTTTAAAGTTGCCTTGTGCATCTAAATTTTAAAACAACAATTTTATTACTGTATCTTCACTCAAAATTACTCCGAATTGTTCAGTGATTTTCTTAAATTGTGGATTTTCTGTTATGCAAATGGATAAAAATATAAATTGTTCTTATACCCATACAGATACATGTTCACTTCTTAGCTTTAATTTTAAATGATAAATGTGACACGTGAACATATTTAAAAGTCAAGCAACATATGAACATACGGAATAAATGTTTCTCTTTTCCACCATTTCCAGTCCCATGCTCTGCCTCATCAGTACTTACTAGAACAGTTTGATGGATGTACAGCTTTTCATTCTTAAAATAATTTTAAAATATGAAATACACATACATGGTACAATATTTAAAAGTTACAAAAGCTTTACAGGAAAAATTAAGTTTCCTCTATTCCCTGTTTCCAGTAATTCAGTTCTTTTCCCTGGAGAAAAATCTTATTACCGGTTTCTGTATTTGTGATATGTATTGTTCCAGTAATATTTCATGCATTTATTGGCACATGCAGATTTATATGCTTAAGCTACCCTTTATTGTTTACTACAAGCCATATGCTACTATGAACTTTATATAAATTATCTTACTGCACCCTCAGGTCAACCCTGAAGATTAGAAAACTCCTAAGTTGAAAATACAAAATTACTGCTCTTATAGGTCAAAAGTGGTCAAATATGAGCAAGTTGTAAGGTTTGATCTAATACTGGATTCCTATTTTCTACAAGGAAGAATAGATGTGTTAGTTAGCTTCCTTCTACAAAACATCTTGATTTTCCTGGCTGAACTTTCAAGAAAGTAAAGGAAATTCCCAGGAGGAAAGTACCAATTGGGCAATGAAGTCAGAGTAGAACCCCCCTGAGCTTATGCTGCTCCTATGTAAGGATTTCCTATAAACTCTGTAATCAAGAGTGTTAGAGGGCTCTCACTCAACCATGACCAGAGGATAAGGCCTTTATCCCACAGAGAAGGAAGTGAAGCTGAAACTTTCAGGAAATTAGAGACCTTTGAATAATGACACCCCCAGCGAAAGTGAAATCTAGGAAGGAGAAAAAGAAATGCCCCCTTCAGCATAGACAGCAAGACAAGAAAATTGTCTTTCCTTACCTCACATGCCAGGTGGAGAAATAAAAAAAGTCTTCCCTGAAAATTCAGTATCCTGGGTCATTTCTCCCTAGAGTTTGGTATTTGAATTTATGCTATCCAAATAAACTTGAAAATTCCAACTAAGAATGTTATATAAATGGGAGTTTTAGGGTGGAAATATGTCCAAGTCATCTGTCAGAAGCAAACACAAAGCCTGTTTGGAGAGAAAGCGCTTCAACCTAGGCCAGCAATGATTCCTCCAGCCAAGCATTACTTACCATAAAGTGAACACAAATATTAGGGAATAACAGCAGATTATGAAAAAATCAGATGCAAAACAGCAAAAAGAACTCTTAGAATTGGAATACACGATCAGTGAAATTAAGGTTCCAGTGGAAAGTCAAATAGCAGATTAGGTTCAACTGAACAGAGAATTACTGAAATGAAAGCTGGATCTGAGGAATGATAAAGACAGGGAAAATATAAAAGGGAAGTTAGGCGACACGGAGGACAGAGCAAGTTCAGTATGGCTCTGAGAGGAATTCGAGATGAAAAGAATAGGCAACATTTAAAGACGCAATGGCTGAGAATTTCCAGCATTGTTGATGGCTAAGAATCTTCACACTCAGAAAATACAGTGAGTCCCAAGGAGGAGAGAGACCTGCGTATCACAGTGAAACACAAGAAACTCATCGAGGGAAAAAAAAAAGTAAAAATAGCCAGAAAAATAAGAAAAGTTCTATAATTCGGCTGAGTTAACAAATCCAGTCATCAGCAGAGGTGAATTTTGAAGTCACGTTTTTCAGACTCCAAAAGCCCGGCACCTACTGGTTGCTGTCTTCCGTAACCTTGTGTAGTTAATTTTTGTCTTTTTATCTCCTGCTGGGTTATTCTCAGCTTACATGAGATGCCCTTAGAAATAACTATTCTGAAACCTGCCCATCTCAAGTAGCCATTTTAATATTGCTATTCACTCAAGTATCCATGTGCAGAAAGTACACAATGAAAACATTCTTGCACTCCTGCTTTCCACGCATTCGCGCAGACCTGGGAGAATCGGGAGGGGCGGCGGGTGGTGGCTCACTGGAGGAGTTCTCACCTTCCACGTGGGAGACTTGCGCTTGGCTCCCGTCCAATGCACCTCACGTGTAGCCCCCACCTGTCGTTGGAGCACTGTGTGTTGCTATGGTGCTGAACAGATTTTAGCAGAGCTTCCGCACTACGATGGACTAGGAAGAAAGACGTGGTGACCAGCTTCTGAAAAGCAGCTGGTGAGAAACCCTGTGAATCACAACAGTCTGTCCTACCCACGTGGTACACAGGGTCCCCAAGAATGCGATGTGTGTGTCACTCAATGGCAAAAAACAACAGGGAGAATCTGAGTGTGGCCTCACCTCAGGGAGATCCATCGGCTGAGGCCACCTGGTACGCATGAACCAACACTCTTCCCTTCACCTGCACTTAGACTTCCTAGAGCCTTCAAGCTCCTCTCCCCATCCCAACTCTTCCTGTACCTTACCTTTCGTGGAGCCACTCTCATTTCTATCAGTTAGGGTTACAAGAGGGTAAGGTTGACGTTTTGACAGAAGACCATGACAGTCACAGAAGTGACTCTCCATGGTAAATTTAGCTCAGGAAGGAAAAGAATCAGCATGTTCTATTAAAACGCTTCTGTAGAATTTGAATGCTGTCTTCACTACTTATGCAGGAATTTCTGTACATCCTAAAAACTAATTGAATGTCTCATTATATTTATAAACATCCTTAAAAATAACTATATTGATCTAGTGTGTGGGTTGCCAAAAACAACAACAACAACAAAAGCAATATAATTCAAATACAATCAAGACAACTTTTGATAAGAAATTAAGAAGAATCTGTGTCTCCTTACAATTCTATTCTGGTTTATTTCCAGCAGGTTCCGTGTCTACAGGAGAACCGTAAGTTCTTCATGGCAGCAAAGCATAACAGAGCCTGACGGCTGTGCATGAGTCCTGATCCAGAGCTTACCGGTTGTGCGTCCTGGGGGGTTTGTGAATCTCTCTGAGCCCCAATTTTTTGACATTTTCCTACCAGCCCTAACTCTTAACCATAGTACTACCTGGGCTCCATTAGTACGGTTGTAACTAATGTTAAGTGAGATAGTAGGTAACTCAGATGTCACTGTCCCTTCATCTGCCGCTCCCGCTGGTAACAGCGGTCTCATGTTTGACACATACAGTAACAGGTGCAAACAAGTACCCGTCATGGTGTTTCAGAGTCTGGAGATGGTTTTTTTTTTGAAATCTTGTCTGCAGTTCCACTCTGTAGCATGGGATTGCCATGAGTTAGAATCGAATTAACAGCAACTGGTTTAAAGTAAAACCTCCGTCACTTTCTCCCCAATTTTTTATTGATGTTAATCATTGTTTGGTTTAAGCCTGTGTTACCTCAAAATATGACTAGAATTTCCGTAACTAACAGATATAAACTCTTTATCTTGGAATGAGATGCTTTCAGGACTTAATTCTAGCCACACTTGCAATGCAAACATTTCTGCTGACAGTTTAGCCTCCACATTCTGGGCACTCCCAACTTGTCTGCTTCTTACTCAGTGGAAAGCAATTCTTCTCACGGAATTAACTGAAAGCAAAGCGAAGACCTTCCAGCTCCCTCCTCAGCTAAAATTATCTGCCAATTTCTCTGACTCCCCTACTTCTGACCCTCCTTGTGTGCCTGGGTAAGAAATTCTGTAATGTATCTTTCAATGACAGCACCAAATCTTTTTGCAACTATCATTCATAATAAGGGGAAAAACATTATTGCCTACTCTGAAGAGACATCCTATATTACCTTTCTGTCAGTAAAAATTCCCTTTCCCACCCCTGAGACCTGAGGACAGCAAACTTGGGCCCTCCTTTTGCACAATGCTTGAGTAAGAAAGGTTTTTACATTTTTAAGGAACTGAAAGAAATCAGAAGAAGAGTGTTTCACAAAACATAAAAAATGATAGGAAACACAAATTTAAGTGACCATAAATGAAATTTTACTGGAACATTGCCACAGCTCATTGTTTACTTTTCTATTGTCTGTGGCTGCTTGTGTGCTACAGAGGCAGCATTGTGCCTGACAACCGTATTGTGCATTTGTGCTACAAAGATGACCAAAAAACCAAACCAAACCCACTGCCATCGAGTCAACGCCAACTCATAGCAACCCTATAGGATAGAGTAGAACTGCTCCTAGAGTTTCCAAGGAGCAACTGGTGGATTTGAACTGCTGACCTGTTGGTTAGCAGATGTAGTACTTAACCACTATACCCAGTATTACATGTGTGATGTTACAGAAGAAAATTTTCCAAACTGTCTTCAAGAGTTTGAGCTTCTGGAGGGAGTCAAGTCCTGTTTAATCATGCAGTTGTCTCCATACTGTAAGTACAGTACTTACCACTTGATGTCAAGTCAATTCACTCATGATGACCCCCTGTGTTGCAGAATAGAACTGCAATCCATAGGGTTTTCAAGACAGTGACCTTTTGGTCATAGAGTGCCAGGTCTTTCTTCTAAGGCCTGAGAGAGTTCACATTGCAGCGTTTTAGCTGGTAGTCTAGCGCTTAATCATTTCTGCCACCCACGAACTCCATGAGTAAGTACCTAACTTCTTGTTTTTCATTTAATGGCTGCACAGTTTGTTTGCATAGTTTACAGTCCATCTTCTGAAAAAATGTTTGCCTTATTGTCTTAGATTCTTTAACAACATTTATAATAGGAGATCTAACAGGCATATAAAATAGAGACTTGCTGTCTTTGACTGAGCAGGGCCATTAGGAAAAGGTGTGGTGAAGCAGGCTGAAGCTGCAGCTTACTGAGGAGCAAATCTACACTTTCTCAAGCACGGATTCTGCTCTAAAACAAGGCTACTGCTTTCTCTAGTACCCACCTTCACCTCACTCGTGAATAAGTGTATGAATGACAGCACCTTTTCTGTACCGAGCCAGAAAGGTTTTTCTTTGTATTCTGCTTTCAGATATTTTAACTCATTTGCCATTTCATAGTAAGTTCTTGTTACTTATTCCTACAAAGAAGCCAACAAGGACATACTTGCCTGCCAATCATCTCTTTCAAAGACAGAGTAAAGTATTGACAACTAAATTACATTTAAAACAGAGGGAGAAAGGATGAAGAGAGTATGAAGCAGTCTTAGATAAAAGATCTAAAATTACATTTCAAAAAGATCATCAATGAAAAATGAAAAGCAACAGCAACTACCTCTTGAGATGGTGATCAAGCAGAACCTAAAACAAGCAAAGAAAAAAAAAGTCCTAACAAATTCAACTACCTAGGACCAACACTTTTCTTCACTTTTTATTTTTGAACTGTTATGGCAAGTGAACAAAGAAGTGTTCATCTCACTTTTTTTAGGTTTTTAATAGTGATGCAATCATTGATTTGAAGTCAGTTCTTATAAGTACCTCTGTATTTTTAATTGCCAGTATTACTGGCACTTTCAGTTATATGATAAAACAATTCATAAGTCTGTAGGAATGCTAACTTGTTTTGCCTACAAAATTCCAAAATTCCAAGTATGCACTAGCTTTATTAAGTTATTATAGGTCTTGTGATAATTTTGGTAGATGATATAAATCTAGGAATTCGTGCATTTCTCTCAGGTTTTCAAATCTGTTAGAATACGGGTTTTCACAGTATTACTTTTTTTTTTTTTTTTAGTCATAAAAAAGCACGTTTAATGAGCTGAAAGAGAAAGTCAACTGAAGGAAGGCAGAAGGTTGTCTTATGAGAATTAGAATCGAGGGGCTCCATAATCATCTGGCATCCGCTCAATATTTCACCTATGGTTAGAAATGTACATGATAGGAACTCCAGGGACCTTCCGGATTCTCCGCTTCAGGTCTCTGTCTACAGTGGCCACAATGTAACACTTACGCTGTGTTACTCTCTGTACTAAGCAGTCATCTGCGTAGGTCCCTTTGTGTGTATGTGTAATCGTTCAAATCTTGGATCCTTGGCAATCCCTAGAGCCACTCGATGCTTCTGCCCCAGTTTCTCAGTTTCAGCCATTACGCAGTCAGTTATACATAGGATACACTTGGCATACAGACAGTCCATCGCTGACCACTAGGTCCAGTTTGGCTTTAATGGAGAAGTTGATAAAATTGGTATCAACCAGGGTGTGGTAAGGTGGGCCCAGTTGGGTGTTGTATTGGAAAAACAAGCAAGAAGGATATTGTGGGACTTCTCTTTCCTTAAGCATGCTGGGATCTTTCTTTTCCTTCTTTTTAGGTTTTAATCTATCCTTTTCTTTAAGCCTCTCATCTCTGAGACTTAGTATTTGTTTCACGGTCGCGTACTTCCTTTTTTTCTTTTGTTTCCCCATTTTCACACCACACTCCTCTTCTTTCTTCCTGTATTCTAATACTTTTTATTTTGGTTGGATCTATTGTGACGTCTTCTGTCTCATTTCTTATTCAGGTTATTTGTTTCCTCTCCTGTTTTTTTTGTAAGTCTAGCCCATGGTTTACCAATTTTGTTGATCTTTTCAAAAAAAACCAGCTTTGGGTTTTGTCAGTTCTTTCAATTGTTTTTGTATTCTCTAATTAATTTAGTTCTCCTCTACTATTTATGATCTGTTTTATTCTGGTGCCAGAGGGGTTCTTTTGTTGTTCTCTTTCTGCTTGTGCGAATTGTAGGCTTAATTCTTTGGTTTGGGCCCTTTCCTCGTTCCAGATGTGTGCACTTAAAGAAATAAATTGAACTCTGAGCACTGTTTTTGCTGTATCCTATAGGTTCTGATAGGATGTGTTTTTCTTTCTCATTTGGTTCCACAAATTTCTTTATTGTGTCTTTGATTTCTTCTATAACCCATGGCTTTTTGAGGAAGGTGTTGTTCAGTTTCCATAAGTTCAAATTTCTGCCTGTGTTTTTTCTGCTATTGATTTCAACTTTTATGGCTTTATGGTCTGAGAAGATACTTTGTAATAATTCAATGGTTTTGGGTTTTTTTGAGAGTTGCTTTATGACCCAATACGTAGTCTATGCTGGAGAATGTTCCGTGTGCACTGGAAAAGAAGGTGGACTTATCTATTGTTGGGTAAAAAGTTTTGTACATATTGATGAGGTCTATTGTTGCTGGCATTGTTGCAATAAGATGGTCTGTATTTTTACTGAGCTTTTTTCTGGGGGATCTGTCCATTACTGAAAGTGGAGTGCTGAAGACTCCTGCTGTTATTGTGGTGTGATCTATCTCATTTTTCAATATTGTCAGCATTTGTTGGATGTACTTAGATTCTCTCGTATTGGGTGAATATCTATTTAATGTTGTTATATCCTGCTTATGTATTGAAATTTTTAGCAATAGTGACTATCCTTGCTCACGATGGTGGATTTTACATTAACATTTCTTTTATCTGAGATTAATATTGCCACTCCTGCTTTTCTTTGTATGGTGTTAGCTTGGTACATATTTTTCCATCCTTTGATTTTCAATTTGTTCTTATCTTTGAGTCTAAGGTGTGTTTCTTGTAAGCAGCATGTAGACAATAGTGTTTTTTGATCCAAGCGGTTACTCTCTGCCTCTTTAATGGAGCATTTAAGCCATTTACATTCAGTGTAATTATCAATAGGTATGTGTTTAGTGTTGTCATTTTGGTGCCTTTATTTTTGCATTGTTAATGTTTTCTTTGTTCCTCTTAATATTCTGTTCTGGGTCATTTTTCTTTATCGATTTACTTTTCATCTTTTTCGGTGTTGGTTTTGTGTTTATTGAGACTCCTGTATTATGTTTCTTGTTTTGGTATGTTGCATTGTTAGTTTGCTTTGTGATTACCCCTTTGATCTCCCTTAATGTTTTAAGTTTAAACCAATTTTTAACTTCTGTATATCTTCTTAATTTCCTCTCCATCTGGAAGGGTTATATCACTGTAACATATCCCTCTTTATAGTGTGATGATGTCACAGCTTTTATGTTGAGATCACTGGTTCCCTTTGTTTAATATTTTAGCTTTAATTAAGTTCAGTGACTTCCCTAACTGAGTAGGACTCTGCATGCTATGTCCTTAAGTATACACTTGATGTTATTGTTTTTCTAAACATAGAACTTCTTTCAGTATTTTTTGTAGTTTTGGTTTTTGTGAAGTCTCTAAACTTCTATTTATCTGTGAATGTCTTAATTTTACTGTCATATTTGAGAGATTGTTTTGCAGAATGTATCATTCTTGGTTGGAAGATTTTCTCCTTTAAGGCTTTGCATGTGCCATCCTGCTGTCTGTTTGCCAGTACGGTTTCTGCCAAGAAATCAGACAAAAGCCTGCAGGGCTTCCCTTTGTATGTTAGTTTTGCTTTAAGTATCACCGCCTTTAAGAGCCTCTCTTTATGTTTCATTTTATTAAGCTTGCTTTTAATATGTCTTCGTGTCTTCTTTTGGGGACTAGTTTTTGTGTTCAGTAAGCAGCTTAAATATCTCTATTCTCTTCTTTTGTGATTTCAGGGAAGTTTTCTGGCAGAAATTCTTCAACAGTTCTCTCTGTATTATCTGCTATCCCTCCCTGTTCAAAACTGCAATTATTTGTAGATTATGCCTCCTGATAGAGTCCCACGTACTTCTTAATGCTTCTTCATTTTTCTTGTTTCTTTTGTCTGATTTCTCATCATAAATGCCGGTGTCAGTTGCTTTATCTTCAAACTCATTAAGTCTACATTCCATTTCCTCCATCCTGCTTTTTTGGCTTTGGATTGAATAGTCTAACTCCATAAGATTATTATTGATCTGTTGGATTTCAGATCATTGATGCTCTAGCAGTTCACATTGCTTACTTTTTTTGTTTTGTTTTGCTGCATTTTGTTTAATTTCTAGGAGGGCTCTATATTAACTCTTTTGTATTCTATCTGATAATTTCAGGAAGGCTTCTTCATCTGGGAAGTTTTCGGATTGTTTTGAGAGTTTTCAGAGCCATGGTGGTGTGCTTATTTAAATGGTTAGATATTGATTGTTGTCTTCATGCCATCAAGAAGCTGCTTAGTTTCCCTGGTGTTACACCAACAGCAGCTGTGGCATAGTTCTAAGAAGCGAGTGAGTGAGGGCAGTGCTAGATTAGGTCACCAGCCATTACTGCATTTTCTAGGTGCAGCTGACTTATGTATAGCTTCTCTGGCAATATAGACACTGTCCATTCCTGTGATTCTGCTTGGCTTAGAGGCTGGCACCCGCTGGGCCCTGAGAGGTGGCAGGTCCCTCCTTCTGGTTGCTAAAGGTGGTGAGTTACTTGTGCTGACTCTCTATCATCCCACCAGTCGAGATTATGGTGTAGCTCAGGGAAAGGAGGAGAGAAGGATGTGACCATACTTGGCTACCAGGGACCACTGTGTTCTCTAAATGCATTTGTCTTTAAAACTGCTTTTCTGTTTAGAGGGGTGCTGTCCAGCAGCCTCTGAAAGCAGCTGGGCCCTCAGAAGTGATAGGCCCCACCTCCTGGCTGCCAAAGATGGAACCCTACTTATGGAGTCTCCCAGGGACTGTTAGCAAGTGCTATGATGTGGCTCAGTGAAGGGTGGCAGGGCTGCAACCACCACAGTCAGGTGCCAGTTACTGCTGCATTCTCTAGCTGCTTATTGTAAACACTACTTTTCTTTTGAGAGAGGCATTGACCAGCAGCAGCTGAAAGCAGCCAGGCCCTCAGAGGTGGCAGGCCCTGCCTCCTGGCTCACAGAGACCGCACCTTGTAGGCCATCCCCAGATGGTATGATGTGGCTCGAGGAAGGGAAGAATTCGGACACTGCCACACTCAGCTGCCAGCCCCTACTATGATCTCTAGGTACGATCATCTTATAAACAGCTTTTCTGCTGGGAGAAGCACTATCCAGACAGACAGTCCTGTCCAATGTGGGGAATTAGCCCAAGGTAAGACCTCAGGCATGGCTAACTCCTCCTCTCGGTTGACCAAGATGGCATCCTGCATGAGCCACCTTTCCTGCAGTGCGTCAGCAGTATCTATGGCACAGCTCAGAAAAGAGAGGGGGGAAGGGAGTGACACCCTCTGTCAACAGCTGTGGCTGGGTTCTGTAGATGTGGCAGTACCAAGCTCAGTCTCTCTGCTGTGGGATACACTGTTTACTTAAGTACTGCAGTTCAGTGTAGTAGCCAGTTTGTGCCAGGCTCACAGGCTTGGCAGTCCCAGGCCCCTGATTAACAAAGAAGGTGCCCATACCTGTAACCCTTTCAAACAATGTGCCAACAGAAGCAGGACTTGGTGTACCACTGCCCCACCTCTGACAGAAATAGTTTTCCCCTTCCTGTCTCCCAGTCCAATCTTGTGACTCTAAAGCTGATTTTGGGTCCCCCAGAATGTCTACATTGCTCTGTCCAGGTATGATTCTAGGCCTTAGTCCTCAGAGGGAGGAGACTCATGTGTCTAGTCTGACATCTTGCCTCCCCCCGCCACTGCCCGCCCCTCTTAGCTTCCTACACTAATTTTGTAAGCTGAATTTCATTGTCTCCATATGGTGGTCTGGAAACCCTGGTGGGTTTCACCTGCTGCAAAGTGAAAAGATTAGCAGTTGAAATCTGTCTGTTCCCTTCCGAAACCCTATGGGGCAGTTCTGCTCTGTTTTGTAGGGTCCTATGAGTTGGAATCAACTCAACAGGAATGGGTTTGGTTTTTGGTTTTTCTTTTTATTGTCTATGTAGGTGCCCTGGGGCCACAAATGGTTAAACACTTGGCTATTAACAGAAAGGTCAGTGGTTCAAGCCCATTCAGCAGCTCTTTGGGAGAAAAACCTGGCAATCTGATTTTTAAAGATTACAGCCAAGACAATCCTGCAGGCAGAGATCCCTATTAGTTGAAAATTGACTTGAGGGCAGCCAACAACAGTCTTCTGTGTAAATGCCCAGAATTTCATGACAGTGATAGAAATCCTCTATTACCACTTCATGTTGTATGCAGCCATCCTGGGAATTAAATGGTAGAGAAAATTGCTCTTTGGAAGTATCATTGAAATGTTGCTTTTAACAGCTTGCATTTTATTTTGAATGCAGACGTTCACAAATTTATCGATCTCGTTTCTAGAGGCAAGGTAGGGCAAAGGGCCGTAAAAGGTAAGGTCAATTGTAAAACTATGATAGAAACTTATGGTGAGTGAAGACTGAACAAGCAAATAGCAGGTAAAATTAAGTGGATTTTAGAAATAAAAACTTCAAGGTCTGCATGACAAATGATTTTTAGTGAAACTAAAGCAGCCAGAATGGTTAAGGAAGAAAACTACACCCATTATTTGCTACTATCAAAACAGCAATAGCAGCTCAAATCTACTGGTCCTCAGTGCACAAGGTATAGTGTTAATTACCTCAGAAGCTTTATCTCATTTAATTTTCCATCTGATACTTCTGTTAAATTCTTGGTACTTTTGATCCAGTGTTGGCACAAAAACAAGTGTCTATCAGCAGGTAGAAACAAGTTTAACAGAAGAACATAAGAGGATATGTCAGTGCTCCAGCCTAGCTCCTCATTCTACCAGCACCAGTACCATGGGAGACACAGGAACTCTGGGATCAACCCTGTCAGGCAGTTAAAGTCTAGTTTCTCAGACAAAGGCTAAGCCATTGCAGAAATGTGGACGTTTTTCTGGGCTCGCACATTGTTCCCTCTGCGTTGAGCCATGAAGACATCCCATGATGAACTTGTTAACTCTGTAGAGGTATAAACCAAACCCAGACCTGCTGCTGTCTAGTCCATTCTGACTTTATGTTGACTGTATAGGATAAAGTTGCCTCATACAGTTTCCAAAAAGTGAACGGTGGATTCTAACTGCTGAATTTATGGTTAATAGTCTGTATGCCCTAGCTCTTAACCACTGTGTCATCATGGCTGTCCTATAAAGGAACAGAGATGTCAGTTCATGGATTTTCAGGGAAAACTACAAAGCAGGAAACAAAACTTTTTCACAGTCACTGTACCTCTTCCTCTTCCATACCCCCTCAAGATGTTCCAACTTTAAAGCAATGAAATACTTAAATGCTAAATTGAGACATTAACAATCACAGACAGAAAGGGGACGCTTGTTTCAGTGTCCAGTTGAGTTATATTGTCATTTCTTTTGCTATTTGAGGTGAGAAAACTATCCAAAAATCCAAGCCCAGTGCAGCTGAGTTCATTCCAACTCACAGCGACCCTATAGGACAGAGTAGAACTGCTCCACAGTATTTCCAAGGAGTGCCACAATGTGGCTCTTAACTACTATGCCACCAGGGTTTCTGAGAGAAGTGTAGAAATCTCTAGATTTAACTACTGCTTAAAACACACACACACACACACACACACACCCCACAGAAAAAAGAAACATATTCATTATTTGGTGTGTCCCGTGGTGACTGATATAAAGCAAAATATTACATTAATTTTACACTTCTTTTTGTTATAACAGAGGCTGTGAGTAATTCTGAAGGACCTTAGACTAATTTCCTCAGGTTTGCCTATGTTTCTGATAATTCATCAAGAGAAATAAGTCATTATGATGAGAAAATATGTTGAATACTCTTACACATGCACCCCCAAGTAACATTCCTTGATTAGACTAAAGTCTAAGGAAATGACAAGTAAACATTAAGGTCACGGTGTATTGATCCTGATAGAAACGGAGGACAAAGTGAAACAGAACTTTGAATTCTTGAAGAATGCAGACTCAGTGGACCCACTGAGAAGAAGGAATCCTTGATGCCATGGCCCTCAGCTACTCTTTAAACCTCAAACGGAAGCTGTCCTCTGAGATCACCTGTAACTAAAAAGCAGGTTATCTCAAAAGGTAAAGAACTCTGCCTTGAGAACCACAGTCTTTAAACACCAATCCACACAAGCCCAAACAGACAAGTGTTACTCTCAAGCATAGATGAGAGACTGAGGGGACAGTGAGACCAAAGTAACAGGAGTGGAATAACTAGAACAGAAATAATGAGAAGGTTGATGCAAACTTTAGAGGGTAAATAATGTCACTAATCATAATGTGTAGAAACTGTTGAACAGGAACCCCTTTTGCTGTGTATATTTTCATCAAAAAATGCAATAAAATATTTAATTAAAAAAAGAAAGCCAATGAATCCCAATGTTCCTTCAGCTAGTATATGGTGTATTGCTTAGAGCTTTCATAAAGTGTTGTTATGCATTAGCCCCCACAGCACTATGAGGTCAGGAAGAAGGTTTATCCTTCAGATAGAAGTACTTAGTAAAGGGGTGGAAAATGTTGGTGCTACTACCAGAGGACACATCTTACTTTTATTTATTCTACTTCCAAGCGTTTCAATTTTATATGGTGAACTCAGCATTAGATCCTCTTAAAGGACTCTTCTAAAGCTAAAACTTTAGGATTCTATATCTCAATTTCCTTATGTCTATAATAGAATTGGAAACCCTGGTGGCCTAGTGGTTAAGTGCTACAGTGGTAGGCTAGCTGTTAAGTGCTACAGCTGCTAACCAGAAGGTCAGTAGTTTGAATCCACTAAGTACTTCTTGGAAGCTCTATGGGACAGTTCTGTTCTGTCCTGTAGGGTCTCTAGGAGTCTAAATGGACTCAACTGCAATATCTTTTATTTTTATCTTTTAATAATGGACCAGACATTTACAGTACTTATTTCACAGGATACGTCACTGTTATGTTCCGTTAAGTCACTTCTGACTCACAGTGATCCTACGGGACAGAGTAAAACTGCCTTGTAGGGGTTCTTTGACTGTGATCTTTATAGGAGCAAATCGCCTGGTCTTGTCTCTTGTGGAGCTACTGGTGGGTTCACACTGCTGATCTTTCGTTTAAAACCTATTGCTCTACTGGTGACTCTTTTCACGGGCTATAGCAGAAGACAGCTTAAGGTTATAATGGCTGCTATAAAGAAAACTGGAAACTGTTGGTGTAGAGGTCGAGTTTTACGTCTGCTAACTGTGAGGTCAGTAGTTTAAATCCACCAGGCACTCCTCGAAAACTCTATTGGGCAGTTCTACTCTGTCCTATAGAGTCTCTATGAGTGAGAATTGACTCGACAGTAGTGGGTGAGAAGAAAACCTATGACCTTTAAACAGCAAGGGAAAGATTTGTGTGACAGGGCAAGATTTGTGTGATTTCACAGATGAGGGCTACAAGACATGAGATGACCATAGCAGTGACATGAATAATCTTTTTTCTAGAGAAGTGGGGAGCTATGTATATAGGCATAAAATGTGTTTATAAAGCCACAGGGGTAGATTTCCAAAGCTCATTTAAAAAAAGTCCACTACTTTTCTATTCATAACTTCAGAAATAGAAAACATTATACGGTAACAGGTCTGCATATGTGTACGTATATCACATCAGCTTTACTTTTTATAAATTTAGCAGAGGGGATTTTTGCCTTTTTCTGATGCTTTGAAAGCCTAAAGTTATCTAACATGTACCACAGAAATGGAAAAGTTGACTCTTTTAAAATTCATTTTAACAATCCCCTTTTCTTTGCTTGAACTTTGCTCCTATGTTTTCCCTTAACATTTTATTTTAAAATTGCTTACTTAGACTTCGAGTAGAATAGTTCTCAATGCAAGTGGACTACACTGAAAAAGTCAGTGCTCACTCTATTTTATGTCAGAAAGAAATCGGCAGGGCTGGAACTTTTCACACTGTAGTAGCATTGCCTCAAGAAGAGGTCTTCTGGGAACTACTTTATAATCACAAAAGAAAACCACATTTTCTTCTAGTCATGTGTTCCTCGGATGTGAAAATTGTTACACAATAGCTAGGCTCAACTTGCCTGTAATATGTTTTTCTCTTCACGGCATAGTTTATTATCTCCTGATGGGATGAAGTCAAACTCTAGCCACACTGAGGTGCTTTGTGAAAAAGCTAGGCTACTCCGTCAGTTTGAGAGATGAGTAGCAACACAGAAGACTCCTTCAATTCAGTGCTATGGCTTCTTTTTTTTTTAGATTAACTTTTCAGAAGGAGCATAACAGAATTTCAAATGAAGTTCCTTGGCTTTTCACTCTGTTGAAATATTTCTAATCTATCATTATTTGAGTCCGTTCCCTAGAATGTATTGGTATGTACCCTGTCTTTATTTATCTGTCATCTTTCCTCCAAAAGTACAACACTACCTAAAAACCATTTTGCCAATGTTCAGAGCAGCATCCAGACAGTATTATCCTGGGTAACCAGGTCTAGTAAACCTGCTAACAGCTTTGTCTTAGGTAGAGACAATGGATCACTTTGAAAATCAATGGCTCCCCACAGTGAGAAGAGGCCACCAGACTGTGAACGAGCAAGAGGAGACTAACAATGTTCAGGACATTCTTTGGAGGGGAATAGTAAAATGGAAGACTTTGGAGTTGAAGGCATGCATGCACTGTTTTATTTTTTAACCTGGACCTTATATTTTTTCCAAAGTAAAAGATGTATTTTATATGGATTTTAATTTCATGCCTTGATGGCTCATTTCAACTTCTGATTGTTAATGTAACCAGGTCAGGGGGTTTCAGAGTAAGTCAATTTTGTTTCTTTAGCTTCCATAGATGCTTCATGTTTAAAAAGAGAGTAAAAACCACATCTTAGATATAAGATGATTATGTAGGGATATATCAGCAGGTTCAGGAAACCTTTTAGACACCAGTGGTTTCTCTTTGTAACTTTGTTGGTACAAGTAACTCCAGGGGCTGGCACACCCAGGATTGGCAGATCCAACAGCAGGGCTTTGACTCACAGGCTGCAGAGACCAATGAATCCCACCATCAGGAGGCAAGACAGCAGTTAAGCTGCTAGCTCAAATCCAAGAACCAGAGGTAAGACAAATAGAAGCCAGCTGCAGGATACAGAGTAAGCAAAACCCAGAAGCCCTGTGAGAAAATCTGCCTGTGTTGGATGCAGACCACAGCCCCAAGGAAAATTTCTTTCAACTGATTGACTACTCACAGCCAGTTCTGTCATAGAGGTGGTTACACCGTTATACTACCGCCAAAACCACAGAAAATCACATCCCACCCAGTGTGGCACATAACTTTAATGATCACATGTGCTGTCCTAGATGATGAAGAGCATCACAGTGAAAATATTCAGAATTGGACTGCTTCAGGGGGGAAGGTCCAGGTTTAACCTGACTTGGACCATTTCTCTTACCTTAATTTGCAACAAATGTCCACCATTACCACTTCTAATCGATTACATTTTGTATCTAATAAATATGGCACCTGATAACATCACATCTATTCAGTGCTTTGGGCCATTTTGAATACCACAACCATATAGTCTACTACACTGGGAATGAAAACTTGAAAGGAGTGGTGTTGTGTTCATGATCAAAAAGAACATTTCAAGCTCTGTTCTGAACTACAATGCTGTCAGTGATAGGATAATATCCATACACCTAGAAGGAAGGCCAATTAATGTGACTATTATTCAGATTTATGCACCAACCACTGAGGCCAAAGATGAAGAGGCTGAAGATTTTTACCAGCTTTTGCAGTCTGCATTTGATCAAATGTGCAATCAAGATGCATTGGTAATTACTGGTGACTGGAATGCCAAAGTTAGAAACAAAGAAGAAGATTGGTCGTTGGAAAATACGACCTTGGTGATGGAAATAATGCTAGAGATCACAGGATAGAATTTTGCAAGACTAACAACCATTTCATGACTAATATCTTTTTTTAACTAACACAAATGGTGATTGTATACATGGACCTCACCAGATGGAATATACAGGAACCAAACTGACCACATCTGTGGAAAAATGCAATGGAAAAGCTCAATATCACCAGTCAGAACAAGACCAGGTGATGACTGTGGCACAGATCATCGATTGCCCATACGCAAATTCAAACTGAAACTGAAGAAAATTAGAAGTCCATGAGAGCCAAATTATGACCTTGAGTATATCCCTCCCGAGTCTAAAGACCATCTCAAGAATAGATTTGATGTGCTAATCACTAATGACCAAAGACCAGACAAACTGTGGAATGACACCAAAAACATCATCCATGAAGAGAGCAAGAAGTCATTAAAAAGACAGGAAAGAAAGAAAAGACCAAACTGGATGTCTGAAGAGACTCTGAAACTTGTTCTCCAGCAGCTAAATCAAAAGGAAGGAGTGGCGAAGTAAAAGACCTAAACAGAAAATTTCAAAGAGCAGCTTGAGAAGACAAAAGAAAGTACTAAAACGACATGTGCAAAGCCTGGAAATGGAAAACCGGAAGGGAAGAACATGTTCTGCTTTTCTCAAGCTGAAAGAACTGAAGAAAAAAAATTCAAGGCTTGAGTTGCAATAGTGAAGGACTCTACAGGGAAGTTATTAAATAACTTAGGGAACATCAAAGCAAGGTGGAAGGAATACACAGAATCATTATGCTAGAAAGAACTGGTCAATGTTCACCCATTTGAAGAGGTAGCATATGATCAGGAATCAATGGTACTGAAAGAAGAAGTTGAAGCTACATTGAAGGTACCAGCAAAAAACAAGGATCCAGGAACTGACAGAATGTCAGCTGAGATATTTCAATGAATAGATGCAGTGCTGGATGTGCTCATTTATTTATGCCAAGAAATTTGGAGGACAGTTACCTGGCCAACTGACTGGAAAAGATCCATATTTATGCCCATTCCAAAGAAAGGTGATCCAAATGAATCTAGGAATTACCAAACAGCATTATTGCTATCACAGGGAAGTAAAATTTTGCTCAAGATCATTCAAAAGCAACTGCAACAGTGTGTTGACAAGGAACTGCCAGAAATTCAAGCTGGATTCAGAAGAGGACATGGAACCAGGGATATCATCACTAATGTCAGATGGATCTTGGCTGAAAGAAAAGAGTATCAGAAAGATGTTTACTTGTGTTCCATGGACTATGCAAAAGCATTCAATGTGTGGATCACACTAAACTATGGCTAATGTTGCAGAGAGTGGGAATTCAAGAACACCTAATTGTGCTCTTAAGGAATCTATATATGGATCAAGAGGCAGTTGTACGAACAGAACAGGGGGGACACTGCGTGGTTTAAAGTCAGGAAAGGTATGCATCAGGCTTGTATACTTTCACCAGACCTTTTTAATGTGTATGCTGCACAAGTGATCCAAGAAGATGGATTATACGAAGCAGAATGAGGCATCAGGATTGGAGGATGACTCATTAACAACCTGCGTTACGCAGACAACACCACCTTACTTGCTGGAAAAGAAGAAGATTTGAGACACTTACTGAAGAAGATAAAGGACAACAGCCTTCAGTATGGATTACACCTCAATATCAGGAAAACAAAATCACCACTGGACCAGTAAGCAACATCATCATAAATGGAGAAAAGATTGAGGTTGTCTAGGATTTCATTTCACTTGGGTTCACAATCAACGCACATGGAAGCAGTAGTGAAGAAATCAAAAGATGCATCACATTGGTAAAATCTGCTGCAAATGACCTCTTTAAAGTATTCAAAAGTAAGGATGTCAACTTGAAGACTAAAATGCACCTGATCCTAGCCATGGTATTTTCAATCACGTCATATTCCTGTGAAAGCTGGACAACGAACAAAGAAGACAGAAGAAGAATTGAGGCTCTTGAATTGTGGTATTCGAGAAGAATGTGGAAGGTACTATGGGCTGCCAAAAGAACAAACAGATGATTCTAGCAGTACAACCAGAGAGCTTCTTGGAAGCAAAGATGGTAAGACTACATCCTACTTTGGACATGTTGTCAGCAAAGATCAGTCCCCGGAGAAGGACATCATGCTTGGTAGAGTGGAGGGTCAGGGAAAATGAGGAAGACCCTCAAAGACATGGACTGACACAGTGGCTGCAACAATGGGCTTAAGCATGAAAATGATTGTGGACATGGTGTAAGACCGGGCAGTGTTTTCTTCTTTTGTTTAGAGGGTTGCTGTGAATCAGAACCAACGCGACGGCACCTAACAACAAGAACAAGTCCATGTGTAATGGTACTTTTGAGTTTCAGCAAACATCATGCTTCCTACTTTAAGCTCCTCACAACAATGGGGAAACTTTCCATGTATGTTTTACCAAACCAATTTAATTTTTTTCTTCCATTCGTAGAAAGACTATACTTTCCAGGATCCTTTCCGGGTGTCACTGTGTAACAGAATCGTGACCAACAGACGTGGATGGAAGTGATACATGACACTCTTAAGAACAGGTGAAGAGCCCTACCTTAAAAGACACCTCCTTCCAAGATAGACAGACTTTATCTTTCTATTATAAATTAGTATTTTCTGGTGAAGAAGGATTTATTTATATTAGGAAGATAAGTTCCCCTCACTTTTTTAGGCAAAATGCCCAATTGCCGTATTAAGCTCCCAGTTTCATAATTACAGAGTTACTCTCTAAAACCAAAAAACCAAACAGTGTTATCGGGTCGATGCTGACTCATAGCAACGATACAGGACAGAGTAAAACTGCCCCATAGAGTCCAGGAAAGCCTGGTGGATTCAAACTGCCGACCTTTTGGATAGCAGCCACAGCACTTAACCACTACGTCAGCAGGGCCTCTAAGAGTGCAAAAACTCACTTTTGCAAGTAAAGAGTATGTCTGCCCTCACTATATAATCTGAGTATTATAGGGAACCAACTTGGTTATGGCTGTAAGTAATAATGAATTTGATCTATGCTCCAGAAACTTTATGTTTGCTTTCAGGATAAATACAGACATTTAAGACCTCTTGTGTGATCCCTTATGATCTCTTCTGGCTGCATGCCAAGGGTGCAGTGGGAGTCTCTGAGGGCTTAGGTCAAAGCAGTCTCGTGTTGGATTGTGACATACACAAAAAATTGTCCTTTAACATTTTGAGCCACTGGGTTTTTGTTGTTGTTGTTGTTGTAATAGATACTCTTGCCTACTTTAATACAAGATGTCTAGACACAAAAAGTACTTTTTGCTTTAGAAGAATGCCGGATTTACATAAATCCCGCAAATCAATGAGTACTTTTTTCCTTAACGTTATTTGCAGACACTTTACAGAAAAATGAAATGATCTTTAAAATATGTTACTCAAAATATTTAGTTCAAACTATGTCTATAAACAGTAGAAGATGTCTTATATAATAATAATGCTCTTATCACTTAGGACATTCATACAATAGGTCTATTCAAACTTTCTTTAAATATGCAAATGACCCTTTTGCAGGAGTTTAGTGCATTATATTGTAGTGATGCTCAACCCCACTTCAAAATGTAGCTAATTTAGATCATTTGAGAAAATCTGACAACTGTTCCCTTGATACAAAGAGCATAATGATTTATAATTTTTACTGAGTAAAGTTTATCGCTGATGTTAACAAGAATTTATACTTACATCACATTTTGCTTCAGTATATCTAATGCCTATTATCACAATCTGAAAAACATCTCTGTGAGCCAGGAAGGAGACATGATTTAGTGGGCGTTAGTACGAGTGTGTGTTTCTGGCTGTCCAATATCCATTATCAGATGAGAAGCAAGGCCCTTCGGGGCAGATGTTTCCCCAAAGTCTCTCTGGAAACTGTGGCACAGGCATAGGAAAGGAGCAAAGGTGCTGGGGGAGATTATTCATACTGGCTGGGCTGAAGTTAGGATGTAACATTACAAATGCCCAAGGACTGCAAAATTAGGGCAGGGCTGCAAGTGTCCAATGGGGATGGCACCGGAAGCAGCACTCAAAGTACTAGTCTTGTTCGGTGACTCTTGGTTGTATTTTTCTTCCTTTGGTTCCCCCTGGTTTTCAGGGCTGGCTCTCAAGTCTCTTCATTAATTTCCTGAGCTCCCCAATGTTCTAAAGCATACTGTTTTTCATTTAAGTTGGTCACATTGGTTTTTATTTTGGGCAATCTAAACTTTGTCATGAAGAAATTTGAATTGGGTGAAACGAGGTGGGAGTTGGAAAGGGAGGCATTGTTCTAAGTAATCTTGACGGAAATTTTACATCATTTCACTAGTTTTCCAAGAACAAATGGACTCCAGAGGATTTTTGCTCCTTTTGCCTGAGATAGCCAATCTTATAAAAAACAAGCAATACATACAAATGTTGGGAAGAAATTATTTCTTTTTCTAGCTTTTCACTCACCTTGAATCCCTAGAAGATTCGCCTCTGGGTACAGTACTAAAATAAGACTAGAAATAAGGCTGCATGATAGCAGACTCAAAAAAAGGTTGTTTCTTTTGTTCCAGTCATTTGGTGAAGCACACAGCTGGCAAAGAGGAAAACGTAAAATATTGGGCAAGTTTTCTATCCAGTTCAAGCAAGTTTATGAGCAGAAGTTGTGATAACAAGGGACAATTTCTCTAAAATCTCTGCACTGGCAAGTTAGAGCACAGGTTTTTCTGTTCACGTTCTGTCAACATGAAAGATGTGGAGAAGTACATATTGAAGGGATTTCATATATCTTAAAGGGGAAATAGAGACAATTGTCAGAGACCAAACCCTGGTGGTATAGTGGGTAGGTGCTGTGTCTGCTAAGCAAAAGGCTGGCAGTTCAAATCTGCCTGTGCTCTGTGGGGCAGTTCTACTCTGTCCTATAGGGTCACTATGAGTCAGGCCTGACTAGATGGCAGTGGGTTTGGGTTTTTTGGTTTTCCTATAGTTGGCCTGTATAGGTGGCAAGATCTCTATTAATTCCTAACCTGTACAGCTAAGGAAAACTCAAGTCCCACGAGGATAGGCTACAGCAGAATCAGGGTTAAGAATATATAGAGAATATAAATAATTTACTAAACCAAGGATTTTCTTTATCTCTTTTATGATACTTATGTAAAATAAGTCTGATTTAATCTAAGATAAAAAACTCATTACATCTTTTACCACTCCTTGTCAATATACTTTCAACTTGCCTTGCCAGATACTCATGTGTTATTCAGCCAATGCTTAGTTTGAGTGAAGGCATGCTTATTGTGAGAAATACCAATAGCAGTCAAGTTTCTGAGCTGGTGAAGTTACCAAAAAAACAAAGTTCTTCTTTGGATTCTGTTGGTGAACCATCCAGCGACTCTTGAATCCTATGTAAGTCTATATTTCTGTTTAATGCACAAGGGTTTAGTATTGATAGAAGGTGTTTGTGTTCAAAAAGTGTGCTTTTCACAGCTTTTCAAAAATCCTGGACAAACAACAAAGGCAAACACAGACTTAGGGAAATAGATGAATCTGAAGTAGAGATTATGGTGTACTCCAGATCACATCCTCCCAGAATGGCACTGGGCACCTGATAAACCAGGCCACACAGCTCTCAGCTCCTCACTATGCCCAACACCACCCTCCTTTACTCTGGGGTAGGTATCATGCAAAGGTCCTATTTGTAGGGAATAACATCTCTCAAGCAGTGGTGGTTGAGTATAGGCTTTGCAGGCCACTGGTTTGTTGCTGTAGACCTTTCAGTGGATTCTGGCTCATGGAGACCCCCTTTGGCAGAGTAGAGCTGCCGCACAATACGGTTTACTAGGCTGTAATCTTTATGGAAGTAGATCATCAGCTGTCTTCTGTGGAATAGCCGTCGGATTCAGACTGCCAACTTTTAGGTTAGCAGCCTAATACTTTAAATCACTGCACACCAGGGATCCACTGTTAGAAGCCACTGAAACAAACAAAAAACTCAAACCCACTGCTGTAGCAACCCTGTAGGAAAGAGTAGGAGAACTGCCTCATAGGATTTCTGAGGCTATAATCTCTATGAAAGCAGTCAAGTACATCTTTCCCTTACAGAGTGGCTGGTGGGCTCAAACCACCAGCTTTTGGTTGGCAGCTAAGCACTATATCACTAGGGCTCCTAAGGCCACAGTCTAAATCTTACCTGTCACTATTTGCTAGATGTAAGATCCAGGACTAGTTACATAATTTGTGAGGCCCAGTGTAAAATGATAATTAAAGGCTTCTTGTGCAAAAAGTGGGAAAAAAGTAGCATGAAAAGTAGCTATGAAAACATAAGCTTTGCTTTTCTTGTGTAGTCTCCCTTAAGCAATCAAGCTGTTTGTATTATGTTACTTAATAGACTCAGGTGCAGATGGGGAGGCTGTGTGGGAAGGCCAGGCTAGGAGTCTATCCTGGGCAGAAGGGGAGAGGGCAGGAGGCAGAACTGCAAGTGAGTCAAGGTTTCAGCCTCAATACATGCTGCATCTTCGCATCAGACTTCACTTGGGTTGGATCCGACTTGACGGCACTTGGCTTGGCTTTTTACAACAGATAAATTCAAAGATGCAGTTACTAAAAGTTTCAGGATGGTGAACATAGAGCATTAAACCTCAAGCATGGGACCCGTCTGAGCGTGGGGTCCTGTGCCCTGCACTGTTTGCACACTGAGGCCAGTCCTGGGGAGACTTTGGGTGTGTTCCATAGCCTCTCCTTGCCTCATTTTCCTTATGTGTCAATGCTAGTACTAATACTAATTCCATTACCTACCTCAGGAGGTTACTGTGAAAATTGAGTTACTACGTGTAAAGTGCACAGAACAGTGCCCTGTAAACTTTAAAACATACAATGAATGGAGGGTTTATTATTTCAGAGTCATTAATAAAACAACTATGGTAAAAGTATTAGAATGTTTTAAAAAATTATCAATTACAAATATTAGTTAAGCATATCCAATATATTGCAAGTAACTATGGCCATAATTCAAGGTAGCTCAAAATTTAGATGCCTTCCTTTATTTATCTTTCCAGTTTTGTCTTTGATATTCCATTAGCCAATAAAAGGGAGAATGTTAAGGTTTCAATCAAGTACATTTTATTTTTATTTATTAAGAGGTCTTAAAAAATACTCGGGGAATGAAAATGAAAATGTCAACACAAATAATATTCTTGGAATATTTAAGGTGGGAGGTCTAAAGTGTCTATAATGTCTTTGCCCTTATTTTTGTTAATAAAGGATTGCTTATGTCACTGAATTATACAGGTAAAACATGCTGAGATGGCATATGTTTCATTATGCATATTTTCATCATAATAAAATAAAAATAAAGGATCTTGCTTGTGTCTTAGTCAGCTGGAGCACTCCTAATAGAAATTTCATAAGTGCATGGCTTTAGTACAGAAAAATTTACTCTTACACATTCCAATAAGCTGAAAGTCCAGTTTCAGGGTGCTTTCTCCTGGGAATACAATCTCTCTTCCTGCTGGCTTTGAAGGAAGGTCCTTGTGTTGCATCCATCTTTGCTCTGAGAGCATCTTTGCACAGGAACTCCAGATTTGAAGGCTGCATTCTGTTCTCAGAGCTGTTTTTTTTGGTGGTATGAGGTCCTCAGTGCTGCTTGCTTCCCTTTTCTTTTCATCTTTTGCAGGATAAAAGGTGGTACAAGCTACATTCCAGGGAAACTCCCTTAGTAAGACTGTTATAGTCCCATTCGAATCCTCTTTTAACATAATCCTATTGATTAATCACAGGCAGAGATTAGTATCTACAACATGGGAAAATCACAAAATGCAGGGCAGTCACATAATACCAGGAATCATGGCCCAGCCAAAGTGTTACACACTTTTGTCGTGGGACACAATTCAATCCATGATTGCTTGGCATTTTTTTTTCTTACGGAATTATCTCTTCTAGAAATTGCTGTGTGATTCTATGTCAAGTTGTGATGCAGGCCAGCTAGGCTTTGTTTTGAAACTTCTCACCAACAGCTATCTGGGAGCATCTACCACCACCCTGTGTCAGTCCTATGCCTGGGGGCCAGAGAGAGCCCCCTGAGCCAACAGAGAAGATACTTTATTCTGTGCTAGTGATACCGCGACCAGCAGCTAATGAGAGGAGCTTGGCAAGATTATTTATGAAGAATTTGGGGAATAAAATTCCCACGGTAGGTGAAAAGGGTCATTTAAAATGACCAGACAGGATAAAAAAAAAGACCAGATAGAAATCAACAGATGTTATACGAAAGCAGAGAGTTTATAGCAGTATGAGTATCTATGCAAGAACCAGAGAGAAAATCACAAAGCAACAGACATCCACAAGGAAGAAGAGAGACCATGTGCAAAGGGGAAGCTGTATGCACACAAACTAGCCAGGAGAAAACTCTCCTTAGTGGAGGACTTGCCAGCTGCACAGGTGACAATTCCATTTGGAACTTGGAAGGATCCCATGGAGGCTTATAACCATAGCAATCTGAGCAAGCAGATTTTCTCAGCCGTTTCTTTCTCTCAAAGAATTTAATACGCAAGTTTCCTCCGTAGAGAAGCATCAATGACATGATAACCATAGTAATACGATAGTAACATAGATGAAGACAAAACAAGACGATCTAGCGAAATGTAAAATGAAACCAGGTTGTCTCAATATCCTAAATTTGGATAATCTACTAAATAGAATTCTTGTTTGTTTCCTGTGACCATGAAAAAGGCTACAAGTCCAAACAGGAAAGCTAAAAAAAGAAAACTGGCTATGCCATGGTCTTGACATTTAGAACCTATTTAGACAGACAGACAGACAGACAAAATAAACTCACCCACTGCTGTCCCATTGATTTCAACTCACAGCAACCCCATAGGGTTTCCAAGACTGTAAATCTTTACAAAACCAGATTGTCACATTTTCTCTCAAATACCTGCTGGTAGTTTTGAACCACCAACTTTTCAGTTAGCATTCCATCGCTTTAACCACCACGCCATCAGGGCTCCACATTTAGGGCAAGGAGCCCTCAATTATACAGGATATAAGTACCATAATCAAAGTACATTTAAAATTCTCCTTGTTTTGATTTTAAAATATAATAACAATTTCATTTGACAACTATAGACTTATGTTTCAAAAGTAGTTAACACATTCTTGGTACTTTTGAATTTGGAAAATGTTTTCCATCTACAAAGGTCAAGTTTTCACAAGTGATCCATGTTGTAATGAAAATAAATATATACTAAATAAAGTGGAATAAGGAGAAAAGAACTCCTAAAGTCATTTAAAGGAAGCACCAAAAATAAAAAATTCTTCATTTTGCATTTAAAAAAAAATTCACAAAGACAATGGTAACCCTTTGGTTCAAAAGCTGCTGGGTTTCTCTGGGTTCTGCTTTCAGAGGTAGACTAACTATACCAGGATGTCCACAGCTGTAATGTGTCACACAGGTAATCCAAGGAGCTAAATGTTTTGCTACGAGTAGTCTGAATTACATTACTTTCACAGACATTAAAAGTTGATTGAGAACACTGTATACAAATGGGCTTTGAAATATACATTTCCTCCTAATTTCATACATTAACATATTATTTTCTGGAAAATCTTGCATTTTTTCTAATCCAGTTTAGGGAGATACTTTGTCTCCAAACAGATAGCATATATGTGCTATAATTTTTATATTGGTGTATTTGATTGGCAGTTTTAAATGAATATGCAATTAAAATGAAGGTTGCTTTACCATTTTACTGTATTTTTTAGGTTAAATACACATAAAACCAAAACCAAATCCAGTGCTGTCAAGTCAATTCTGACTCACAGTGACCCTATAGAACAGAGTAGAACTGACCTACAGTTTCCAAGGAGTGAATGGTGGATTTGAACTGCTAGCCTTTGTAGCACTTAACCACGACGCCACCAGGATTTCTCCTAAATACACATAGATTATACAAAACCAGAATGCTTCTTTAATGTTGGGATTGTAAGTCATTCAGGTTCTTGTTTTTCTCTTTGGGAAGTGAGATCTGAATTTCAATGTCAAATCAAAAATATGGTTTAACATACAAGTACACAATTCTAAGAATGATACCTAATACAGAAGTTGGGGAGGTCAGCCTGTATTCCGCTCATCAGCCACTGACCAGGGAAAGAGAAGGGCACAATTAGCAGTCATCTGAAAACAAGTAAGAGAAGGATGTAAGGAACTAATCAACTTTATGCAAAGCCACAAAACCACAGTCACTCTTTAATCATTTCTGAAGATCCTTTCAATAGCCAGCTAAATGTATTTCTTTAAATGCCAATTACCAAGTAATCATTCCAACCACAGCAGTGTAGTGCAGGGATAGACCAACGTTTGGCAAAGTAAGATTTAGACTTTTTAGGACTTTGTCTTAAACACTCAGGAGAGGGCATATTGCTCCTCTTTCCCCAGACCCTTCCTCAGGGTCAAAATTTAAGGATTATTGTCACCCTGGATTACTCCTGGATGGGGTGGAAGGTACTCTAGGACAAACAGTAGCTGGCCCTGACTAGATGTCATCCTCGACATCCTGTATTATTCTTGATGAACAATGGACCAATTTTATATTGATTCTTACTCATCAAAATAAAAACAGCTATACAAAACAAAAACAAAAAACCCTTGCCATTGAGTCAATTCCAAATTATAGTTACCCTATAGGAGAGAAGGAAACCCTGGTGCTATGGTTGCTATAGCTGCTAACCAAAAGCTCAGCAGTTCAAATCCACTTCTTGGAAGCCCTGTGCAGCCGTTTTGCTCTGACCTATTCGGTTCTTAGGAGCTGGAATCAACTCTATGGTAATGGGTTTGGTTTAGGGGCTTTATAGGACTGAGGAGGACTGTCCCATAGGGTTTCCAAGGCTGTAAATCTTTACGGGAGCAGACTGCCACGTGTTTCTCCCACAGAGCAAGTGGTGAATTTGACCTGGTGAGCTTTTAGTTAGCAGCTCATGTTTAACTCTACACTACTAGGCCTTCTTTAAAAAGCTATTAACACCCAAAAGTTCAATTAAAACAATATTTTTTATATGGATTTGATGAGTATTTGCTAATTTTTCAACAAGAAGACAATGCTTTCCAGTAGCATTCATGATATTTAGTAGTTATTTCTAGTAGCTGGTCTCTAACCCTAGAATCGAAGAATGCCAACAATTAGTTAGGAACCGGTATGAACCCAAAGGTATTTTCAAGCTTCAAGCATTCTCTGTTTACTGGATGCTGCCAAATTTTATTTTCTCTTTTTGCAATGGTCACGCCTACAGATTCTACACCTGTTTCTTTAGTAGTCCCATCAGAAAAGCTGCTGCTTCTTCAACCGAAATGAGCTTTTAATGGATGTTACAGGTACAGACCACATGCCTAAAGAGAATGCTGCTTCTCCCAGGTAAGCTGGCAACACAACTTTTAATGAGCATAATCAGAAATGAGATGTCACTTTTACCTTCAGACAGGCAGATCATAGGGAGATGACGATTGTCATCCAGTCACTTTCCTAACAAAGTGAAAAGGAGGCCACGTGAACCGGTAGATAATCTGAAGGGAGGCTATCAATTGCCACCCACTATTCACCTAAGGAGCTATGACTAAGAGACTCAAATGACAATCAATGAGACAGTTGGTGAGGAGGAAGCTTGCTAAGACAGTTTGTCCACCGAATAATACTGAGGAGTGAACAAAGACATTGACTCTGAGCAAAACCAAAAGAGGTATGCTCAGATGGTTTAGAGAAATTTCTTTAAAGTTTGAAGGTTAAAATGCTTTGTACCTAGTTGAATATAGAAGATTAGCCTTTAAATATGTCTAGACATTCAAGGCTTGCCTTTTTTTTTTTTTAAAAAAACGAGGGGCATTGTATAGACAAACACAGAAACAAACAAGTAGTTTTGAGTTGTTTTATATGATATTAAGAGTCTTTTCTTGACTTTTTTTTCCTTGCTTTTTGTTCCTGACTAGTATGTACACTTACCTCAATTTGTTGTACTTAATTCTGAATGTCTTGCAGACGTAAAAGAACATCTTTTAAAATCTTTCATTTAATTCACAGGGAGACTTAATGGAGTCACTTTGTTTCCTGATCTGTGATGGGAGTTACTGGATGAGACTCTGAAGTTAGGCTGATCCCCATCGTTCAACGACCCCATAGGAGAAAAACTTCTGCAAGCAGGTCTGCCTCTTGTCTCCTCTCAGGGGCCTTAGGACCATGGAAAAGGCAGAGGAAACTGACAAACATGAGAGGGATGTAGAGAGGGAAAGACAGTGGGAAGGCCCTCTCCTGCTCTTTACTTTCAGAAAACACGTGGCAGTGTCTGACTCTGAAACCAGTGTCCCTCTCACTGTCACACCCAGACCTATATCCCCACTGCAATCAGGCCTATCCTACACTTCTGTGAAAGCTATAATCAATGATTTTTTTATAATAGTACACTTCAGACTTGGTGCCAGAGCCACAGCAAACATATATATATATATACATATAGCTTCAATGTATTTGATTAAGGTAGATCAAAAAGATGGCCTGGCAACCCTGCTGGCATAGTGACTAAGTGCTGTGTCTGTTAATCCAAAGATCAGAGGTTCAAGTCTCCTAGGTACTCCTTGGAAACTCTATAAGGCAGTTCTACTCTGACCTGTAGGGTCACTCTGAGTCAGAATCTACTTGATGGCATTGGGTAAAATGTGACTTCAATAAAGGAAACAAAAAGTCCTTCCATCTTGACAAAATAACCCTATATTGTGCAAGCAAGAAGCTACAGTTAAGATCAAACAAATGTCAAATATTACCCTTTAGGACAATTTAAAAAAAGATAAAATGACATTATGTTTTAAAACCATGAGTAATACATGTTTCTTGTAGAAAAATTAAAAAAAGAACAGAATAAAATTTAAGACTAATATCAAGGTTTGTAAGAACTGAGGTTCTGGATTATAAAACACTGTACTGCCTTATAGCTGCATGATCTTCATCAAATTATTTAACATTTCTAAATAGCAATTTCCTAACTTGTAAAATAAACACAAGGACTATGGTAGGGGGTATCGTGAGGACTAAATTTAACAATGCATATAAAGCAATGACACAATTCCTAGAAAATATCAAGTGCTCCACAGAAAGTAGTTGTGCTGTTCTTGCATTTTTTAAAAATTATTAATCACTAATAATCTCACTGATAACTTTTGCACAACCATCTTTGCCAAGGTCATTATGAAATTTTTCAGCATTTTTGAGGTTCTAGCATCGGTGCTACTTTTGTATCTATGGGCTATTTTCCATTATTCTAGACACTGAAATAAATTAGATTTTTTTTTTCTAGAGGTAGAATTAAATGCTGCATTATTTGCAGGACTAGGCACTACTTCAGGGAATGCCGGGGGGTACTTTGACATCATAAGTAGATACATGACCCACCAAACAGGACATAAGAATTTGCTGGAGGTCTACTGTATCACAACTTCACAGTTACAAGTGCTTTGAAACTATTTTAAAGCCCAAGGTCCCATTTGATTAACTTTTCTCTTCACTCACTCTACCAAAGACTCTATGCTAGAAGCTGAAAACTCTCTAGCCTTACAGTTGTTGGTCAAGGCCCATGATGGCCTTTTCTTCCTTTCACAATTCTCGGTATCTAGTTAAAATGATCTTCTGGGTTTCCCAAATGTTGAAGACCCCCCTGTATCCCTGATTTTGGTAATAATTCTTTGCATTCTATACAATCTGTTTTCTCAATCTTTGCCTTTTGGACAAAACCTACCTCTCTTAGCCATCTAGTGCTGTTATAATAGAAATACTACAAGTGGATGGCTTTGAAAGGAGAAATTTTGTTCTATCATAGTCCAGAGGGCTAAACATCCAAAATCAGAGTATCAGCTCCAGGGGAAGGCTTTCTCTTCTGGCTCTGGAGGAAGGTCCTCATCATCAATCTTCCCCTGAATGGGGGGCTTCTGAGCCACAGGGACCCCAAGTCCTTTCCAAAGGATGAGCACTATTTCTGGCACCACTTCTTTCTTGAAGGTAAGAGTTCCCCATCTCTCTCTGCTAGCTTCTTTCCTTTATATCTCAAGAGATTACCTCAAGGCACAAGAGTCTTATACACTGAATCCTACCCCACCAACACAACTGCCACCTATCCCCCCTCATGAACATCATAGAGACAGAGTTTATAGCATCTACGAACATCACTCAATACCAGGAATCTGGCTTCACGTGTTTTTTGCGGGGACACAGTTCAATCCATGACATCATCTAAGGTTTAGCTTCATACTCCTCTCTTATAAAACCTCCCCTGCCTCCTACAAATGGATCTATACTCTGAGTTAGCATACAGTATGAATCTTCTTATGGAATTCATTACTTCCTACTTCTTTTATAGTTTTTTTTTCCTTCTGTATTTATCTCAGTGCTTTTACTAGATCCTTGGGGGTAGATAACATTTTTGAGAATTGTTACATCTCTCAGAGAATATCTCATATTGAAGAAAAATTCTTAAACATTCTTACTGAATTAGTTCTATTTCACACTCATGGTAAATTTGCTAAGTTGGCAGAGAAGCATCACTAACCTTACTTTAGCAGATGAGGAAACTAAGGCTTAAAGAGGATGAAAGGAAATGTGTACTAAGATCCATGAGCTAGCAAAGCAGACTAAACATGATCATCAGACTTCTGACCTAGTGGTCTTTCTGCTCTACAGTGCCACTTCTGTTACCACTTTGCAGTGGTAGGACTGATGGAGGTACCAGACGTGTGTAAGGCTTGATCTTTAAGCTATTTCTATATTCTTTAAAGCAAAGGACTAAGTCATACAACTAATGCTTGGGAAGGGGCTGGACTTACCCTATTCAGCAAATCATAATTGAAAATAAAAACAAAATTGGACAGTCAAGGCAACATAACTGCTACTGCCTGTTACAGGGAAACCCTGTTGGCATAGTGGCTGACTGCTATGACTGCTATCCAAAAAGACTGACAATTTGAACCCCACAAATTCTTGGAAATGCTATATGGTAGTTTTACTCTGTCCTATAGGGTTACTATGAGTTGAAAACAACTCAATGGCAAATTTTTTTTGGGGGGGGGACATGTTACAGAGTTGTCCACCGTAGTGATTTTAAAATGATGTTTACTGAAGTCTTCATATATTTTTGCCTTGCCTCCTCAAATAGGAAGCCCATTGAGGGCAAGGGCTGTATTTTACACATATTTACATAAAAAAGATTAGAACTGCTGACCCTTTTGGTTAGCAGATAAATGCTTAATCATATCACCTGGGCTCTAATCCTTCTCATAATCCAAATCAACCCACTGCTGTCAAGTCAATTTTGACTTATAGAGACACTACAGGACAGAATATAACTGTCCCACAGAGTTTCCAAGGAGCACCTGGTGGATGTGAACTGCTGACCATTTGTTTAATGGACATAACAAAATGTAATAGACAGACCATGGTGTAGCCAGTGTACTCTTTTTGTGTAATCATGTGTATTCATAGGGAAGAACAGTATTTTACAAAAAAAAAAAAAAAAAAAAGGTTGTTCACTGAAAGTAAATTCAGTCAATATATGGAATGGGGAAGAAAAACCTTATTATGATAAGGATGGAAATCCTAATTGCTTAGTGGATAAGTGTTATGTCCATTAAACAAAAGGTCACCAGTTCAAATCCACCAGGTGCTCCTTGGAAACCCTGTGGGACAGTTTTATTCTGTCCCATAGCGTCTCTATGAGTCAGAATGGACTTGACAGTGGTGGGTTGATTTGGATTATGAGAAGGAGTAGAGCCCTGGTGATACACTGGTTAAACATTTATCTGCTAACCAAAAGGGTCAGCAGTTCAGATCTACCCACTACTCCTTGGAAACCCTATGAGGCAGTAGTACTCAGCTCTATTGGGTTGCTGTGGGTCAGAGATAACTTGATGGCAACAGGCTTGTGATGAGGATGGAAAGAATCACACACTGAAAATAAGTTTGGAAATAAGCACTATATGTATTTTACAAATTGGGGGATTAAATTTAATGTTCTCGGAAAACCTGGTTGTATAGTGGTTAAGTGCTATGTCTGCTAACCAGAAGGTCAGTAGTTCAAATTCTCCAGGCACTCCTTAACTCCACGGGGGCACTTCTGCTCTTTCTATAGGTTGCTGTGAGTTGGAATCATCTCAATGCAGTATGTTTTTTTTTTTTTTTAGTCTAATACCCTAGTGAATAGGAAATTTTGCTCGCTTGTTCATTGGCATAAATGAGTTGTATCCAGAGAACTAGGAAGAGAACTTACAGCATGACGTCCCTGTCCCCTCCCCCTGAGGAATTCTCACCTCTAGAGGTGCGTCTTGGGCCTGCTACATGTTAGTCACACAGAGGTCCCCACAGAAGGGCCTTCTATTTCAGTTAATGCTCTTCCATCACTGTCTTGATAGTTTTAATAATTTTGCACTGGGTCCTTACAAATTACGTAGCTTGTCCTCCTCACTACCTTTCCTAGCCTATGAATTTCTTGCAATTTAAATTTATTTTCAAATTGAAATCAGAGCATTGTGGGAGTGGGAAGTTCATTGCTCTTTCTCTAAGCCCAACTCCAGGAATCACTTTTTTGAAGAGATTCCAAAAACAAAAAAGGGAGAGGATGAGACCATACTAAAGCCAACAGTTTCTCTAGAAGCATGTGTCTGGGAGTCCAGATGAAACTAAGTGAGTGTAAAGTACTGGAAACCACAAATATAGGATTTCTGTAACATTTTAAAAAGCATTGTGACAGACTACAGTAAAAGATTAGCACTTAAGCATGGTGGGAGCTTTCTCATTATACCTACACTGGGCAGAATCTTATTAGGGTGATGTATCTGGCCTTAGCTCTTTAGCTTGAAAAATGAGAAGCCTTAGAGGAAAGAAACAAATAATTAAAAGAGTAGGAAATGAAGCCCATTAAAAAATGTTAAAAGCCTGGGATCAAATTGTCAAGAAAAATGGAAGTTCATAGCTTTCACCAAGCATATGAAGAATGAGCATTTGGCCAATTATTTTTCTAGTTTTGCAAAAGAGAATTCTTCTCTAGGATTTGTCTGCTATTCCAGGCAGTGTATGGTACAACAAGAAGCATGTCTGCCTTCAACATAGGAGAAGCAAGGCTACCAAAAGGAAAGCCCGAGATGACTTTCTTGATGGAAAATAGATGATGAAGAGCATTAAGCCATGACTGAAAAATAGAGAGAGGTACTAATTTGGAATGTTCATCTCAAAATTATTATTATAATTAATGGTGAGAAGCAAATCAACAGAAGCTGTGAGGTTAACCAAAAAGAAAAAAATGATGGATAAACAAGAAGTAAAAAAGAAGCCACGGGAATGCAATTGATTACTTGAAAATACACTGATATTTCCTATTCCAGTCCCAATGTGTAGCCGTACGCACTTGAAAATCCTGACAGTCTCTCTCCTTCCCCTCTACATGCCTCCTACTTCTCAACTGTTTTTCATTCCCCTGTGGGCCTTCCTCCAAAAGCTGCTTCCTCATTCTACAGTAAAATCTGAGAAAGCTAGAATCTATGTGAGGCAGAAACGTGTCATAAAAGGGAAACTCAAACATCTGTCACTAATAGGATAGAAAAAGTGACAAGACTGCCCCTTTAAAGGCAAAACAACTTCCAAGATCTGAAAAAATAAAGCAGTCCAATTGAGTTCTATCTGTCAGAGATTTTGCTCTTTCAGGAAAGATGGTGGCTGAGTTTGGTTGTTGCAGCCACTTGTGTTTTCCTAGCCAGATCCAGCGGAGCAAAAGCACATCTTCTCCCTGTGTACACCCCCAAGGAGAACAGACAGACTGTATCCTTTCTTTGGTATCTGCTTGAAAGATAAATTTTCTTTTCATAGAATAGTTAAGTATTTTTATTTGGGCAGTGGGAGAAGAAGGAGACAGAGAGACAGGGAAAGTGAAAGAGAACATAATGCATAAAAAGCTAATTTAATTTCATAAGTTAATTTAATTCAGTTTATAATCTACAACTAGAGTAAGTATTATTTTAAGAAGACATGGATGGTTTTTGTCAATTTGTGTCTCTTTGCTTTCCTTCTCTGAACTGTATTAATGCTGATCTCCTTTAGCAAAAAGAGATAATATAGCGTGCCAATATGTAAAAAATAAAAAACAGAAAAACAAAAACAGAAAACCCATGCCATCAAGTCGATTCTCACAGTGACCCTAGAGGACAGAGTAGAACTGCTCCACAAAATTTTCAAGAAGGATCTGGTGGACTTGAACTGCTAACTTCTTGGTTAGCAGACATAACGCTTAATCACTATGCCACCAGCGTTCCCCATGTAGCATTACTAAGTACAAAAGAAATGACCTGTAAGAGGAATAAAAGATGTGAAACAGCTGAAAATGGAATAAAAGCCTAAAACTGAAGCAACACTTAGAATGAAAAATGCAACACGTAGAATGAATTTAAAAAAATTAAAACAAGGAAATTCAATAATGTAATCATGAAAGGAAAATAGAGTGCATTAATTAGCATAAAATGGTAGATAATAACTAAGACTTGTCTCATATACTTCAAGAAGACAGCTTTTTACAGACTGTATACATATAAAATGGAAGTTCTAAAAGCAAAAAAAAAAAAAAAAAAAAAAAACCCTTATGAATCCTGAAATCAGATCAATAGTTTACTAAATTTGATTTGATGGAACAACAAAATAAATCACACCAACTCTTTGTGTTTCAAATCCAGTAGGAGTAAGAAATTGCTAGTAATGCAATATTTGATGGATATTTACAGGCAGTCTCCATCCATTTGACATAATTTGAATCCAAGGTACAGCTAAGAGTCAGAATGAAGTAAGTAGATGAAAGTGCAGGTAAGCATCTTTGTTCTCTGCTTCTATAATATTGTTTGGGAATATGTCAGCAAAGTCATTAAAGCTGAAAAATAAGCTCATCTTGGAAGCATGAATCTTTTTATGCAGCCTTCAGCAATTTATCTATCTGAGATGATTTTCACAGATTTTTCCCATAAAAATGGCATTGCTCATGTTAAACATGTTTAAAACAGATTTACTGTGGACTGTTGCATGCAATGTCCTAAATTATTTCTTTCAGATAGGTTCCTTTCTTCACAGTGTGTGTGTGTGTGTGTGTGTGTGTGTGTGTTTTAACCTCTTTACTGACTATATTAACTACAAAGAATAATAACAAAACTAAATTATTTTGGTGTCTGCAGATTTGGAGTGGTAGCTTAGTTCACAAATATTTCTCCAAAAGCCTTGTCCATACGACCTTTTTCTACTTCTTTTTTGGAAATTGAACTTCCGCTATGTTTAGACACATGTCCTAAATGGGAAATGACATTTTCTCATATGACCTCACCTCCCTGTCCAAGAGGTAAGAAGCTAACTCACCTCTGCCCAATAATATCCAACAGGCAGGGCCAGTTCTGCCCCTACACCTGAATTTCATCACTGATTGATTCGGTTGAGAGCTTAAGAGCCATGTCAGCCAATCAGATTTGCTTCACAGGGATTTTGACCTTCAGTTAGGGATAGAGAGCTCTATCTTTTCTGGTCCCAACACTGTGGGTGCATGTATCGTCAGCTTGTAGAACCCATAGCTCATGTCTTTGTGGAAAAGTTAGCCTGAGAGAATGAAGCAAATATGAGAAGAAAAGAATCAATGAGAGACTGAGAGAGAAAGGCCAGCTCAAGTTCCAGTCCTAGTTGAGTTGTCCTCTAGTTAATTATTACACTCCTGTTCTTTATTGTATGTGGTTCAGGTCTGTCAACTCTCTTCTACCTAGGCTGCTTCAGTTTGGGTTTTTATCACTTGGTATTTACAGTCCTAACACAACCGCAGGAGCCCTGGTGGCACAGTGCCTAAAATGTTCAGCAGCTGAGCAAAGGTCAGTGGTGCTGCTCTGCAGGCGAGAGAGGTGGTGCCTGCTCCAGTAAAGATTTACAGCTTTGGAAACCCTGTGGGGCAATTCTGCTGTCCTACAGAGTCACGGTAAGCCCCTGTGGTGTGGTGAGTTAAGTGTGAGGTCTGCTAAGCAAGAGATCTACGGTTCAGATCCACCAGGCACTCCCTGGAAACTCGACAAGGCAGTTCTACTCTGACCTCTAGGGTAGCTATGAGTCAGACATGACTGGACAGAAGCAGGTTTTTTTTTTTTTTAATAGGGTGGCTATTGGAAATCTTGGTGGTGTAGTGATTAAGTGCTACACCTACTAACCAGAAGGTTGACAGTTCAAATCCACCAGCTGCTGATTGGAAGCTCTGTTGGGGCAGATCTACTCTGCCTATAGGGTTGCTATGAATTGGAATCAATACAGAGGTAGTGGGTTTGGGTTGTTTAGGTTTAACAACCCATGTGGAGCACTGGTGTTGGAAATGGTGCAAGTCTCAGCTGTCAACTGAAAGGCTGGTGTTTGAACTCACCTGTTGGCTCCATGGGAGAAAGTCCTGGAGATCTGATTTCATAAAGATGCAACTAAGAAACCCTCTGGAGCCGTTCTGCTCTGTCATATGGGACCACTATGAGTTGACATCAACTTGATAGCACTTAACAACAACGAAACTCTAAAGGACATTTTCTTTTCGTTTATATGTACCCCAAACCCAAAACCCACTGTATGTGTGTGTTTCACACTGAGAGTTTCCATCATTTCAGAACTCATTGCTCTATTTATAGATTAATTTGAAGGGAGAGACAAGGCCTCTTTCTTTTGACATAAGGCCATAAGCCTAGTAAAATGCTCTAACATTTCATGCACACTGAGTCCTTGATGCAAAACAAAGCACTAACTGGTTGTAAGTTCCCTAACCTTACATACTCACTAAAAGAATGCCTAGATTTTCTTTTCTTTCTTTTTTGTTTTGTTTTGTTTTGTTTTAAAAAAAGGGGGGGCCTGTGTCTTTTAGCAACTGTCTTCCTCTTTGTATAGTCTCCCACTTAAACTATGTGTCCATTCTGTTGGTCCCAAATACAGCAAGTCACACCTTTGGTGCCTTGACTATTCTCGGCCATTAATAGCAGACTCAATCTATTTTAAGCCCACTTAATCAGTGAATAAAAAGCTGACATTTTCTCCATCCCTCTATGTTTATTGTGCCATGTCCTTCAAAAAGCTCTAAATGTTAGAAGAAGCTTGAGTCACCCATAATTTCAGTTGTACCGTTGTTATGTCCTTAAAATTAGCACTTCCACTCCTCATGTAATAGAGTATGATTTAAGGTATTGACTAGGTGAGAGTCTGACATAAACAAAGGTTACTTAAAAACATTTTACTCAGCCTGCCCTGGGATGAATAACATCAGTTTTCAAATCTGCCAACCTTCAAGCTTTTAAACATTTAAAACCTAAGTGTGCTTTAAAATTATATATAACGGATATCCTAGAATTCTAGTTCTGAACAATGATGCAGTGTTTATTTGGTTCACGTGCGTGTTTGCAGAGCTTTCTATGTTCACAGACTGACCATGATAGCTTGTTTGGAACCATGCTGTGAGGGGTTCTTTGGAGACAGATGAGGTCTCAGTTTCTGCAGGTACCACGGCTCTGAACACATCTATCAGAGCTCTCGAGGGCAGCCTTTTTTTTTTTTTTTTTGGTACTGATCTCTGACTACCAAGAAAACAGAACTTGAATACCAAACTAGAATTACATCAAAGTTCTCTGTTGCAGTCAGGTTGTTCTAATACTCTGTTTTTCTAAGACTCAACACACGGCGTTATTTCCAAGGCAAGAGAGTGCTGATATATTGCCCAGGGTCCCACAAATTTTTAAATCATATACCCTCAACAAAGTTTTCATGATCAGGATATTTTATTAACTCTTTTGAGAAAAGAGTTTATTGAATAATAAGATGCTTTTAAAAAAAACTTTGCTTACAGTCATGCCGATTTATACACAATTCATACATGTTCTTTAGTGTTATGTAAATTTGCCTTTACTTTGAAATGATTGAACAAATCTGTATTCCCAACAAATTCTCCATCACAGTCACATTCATTTGTTGCACATGCAGCTTTTAAATCATTTCTTGGACTAAAGAAAGGCTAAATAAGAACTGTATGCACCTGTTCTGACTTACTTGCAAATTCAACTTACAGGCTTAAAGACACAGTTAGGAATGGGTCTTGTCCACAACCAAGGAACTGTCTCAAATGCAACTTCAATTTGAAACAAGTGGCTGCCCTCCACTACAGACTCAAGAAACTAGTACATTTTGTCGGCTCATTTCAGCTTCATTTAAATATACATGAAGTGGGTTGTGATGAAATACAAGACTAAAAAGTGGACGTTTTGTGTCAGATTAGTGGGTCCATGCTGATTTAAAAGTGACTGCCCTCGTAACAAAATGAATTTTGACGTTGAAGCATGCAGAGTTTCAGATTCAGCACTTCTACTTTACAGCATTTAGCTTAAGGAAATAATCAAGGAAATTCCATGAATTAATACAATGTGACACTGGAACGTCTGGTAATTGGGAACTCATTACATAAATTATGTTTCAAACAGTCAGTGGACTATCATACAGTCATTAAAACTGTAAGTGACAAAGTAAGATGTTCAGGATATACTAGTAAGGAAAAACTTAGGTGAAAAAAGAGGACTTAAGTCGTGTGGCCCCTAAAATTAGCCCTTTTATTTGTCATCAAAGGAGCCCTGGTGGTGCAGTGATTCAGTACTTGGCCACTAACTGAAAGGTTGACAGTTTGAACCTACGCATTGGATCCATGGGGAAAACCTCAACAGTCTGCTCCCATAAACCAAAAACCACTGCCGTTGAGTCAGGTTCCCATGCCAAGCCAGCCAAGTGCCATCGAGTCGGATCCGACCAAAAAAGTCCCCAAACCCATTGCTGTTGAGTTAATACCGACTCACAGTGACCCTATAGGCCACAGAAGACCTGCTTCGTAGAGTTCGCAAGGAGAGCTTGCTGGATTCAAACTGCAGCCGTTTTGGTTAGCAGACGCTGCACTTAACCACTGACCCATCAAAGACTACAGCCTAGGAAATCCTATAGGGCAGTTCTATTCTGTTGCATAGGGTACCATGCATCAAAATCAACAGCACTGAACAACAAAAGCATTTGTCATCATAAGAGATTGAAAAAAATTAAAGTATGTGTACACATACACACACATTAAAAATTTAGAGGATAGTACATGAAGATGTGACTCAATGAGATTAATGGCTATATTTACTTTTCTTTTTTGCTAAATTTTCTGTTGCAATCATATAACTCTTCAGGGAAGAGGGAGAATATTTACTTTTAAGCAGCTTCTCCTCTATGGAAACTATTAGCTCATTTTCAGGCCCAGATTAGATCATCATCACTGACCACAGGCAGTGGATGAACTGACAGGTAGCTGTGCCCTTCTGCACTCTGAGAGGACTCTAGCTTCAGTCTCAGTAGTCCCCCCTTCCCACCACCAACTTCCCAACCCACCTCCCTGTGTTGGATTTGTGTCCTTCACAAGCTTGTGAAATACTCTGGAACAGGAACTAAATCTTAGGAATCTTACTTCTTCTAAGCACCTAGCACTGTATTTGTCACATGCCAGGCGCTTCACAACTGGGTGTCACGTAAAATGTAGCATGTTTTCATTCCTTCTGCGAGTTTGGGACCACAAAGAAAAAGACTTAGTGTTCTTTTAAAATGTATCTTCCTTTGCCCTCAACAAACCTTCTGTATTTATCTGCTTTGGAAAGAGTACAAAGGGTAAGGAAGGATGAGAACCCCAGTGGCAAATGAGTGAAATTTTGGTTTTAGAAACACATAGTTATGTTTGGGGGATAAAAAGGCAGGAGTGGGTATAGGGTGGGTGGTAGGGACACTGTTACTTAAAGTGTGCTCAAACATTCTTGTTCTTATAGTTCAGATTACCAGTGTTCTTATTAAACCCAAACCAACTCTATTGCCACCAAGTCAATTCCAAATCATAGTGATCCTATAGGACAGAGTTGAACTGTCCTGTAGAGTTTCCAAGGCTATTGTTCTTTATAGGTAAAGACTACCACATTTTTCTTCTGTGGAGCAGCTGGTGGGTTCGAGCTGCTGACTTTTTGGTTAGCAGCCATAGCGCTTAACCACTTAATGACTTAACCACTGTACTACCACTTTCATTAGACCAAACTAAAACAAAACAAAACAAAAACAAACCCATTGCCATTGAATTGACCCTATAGGGCTCATAGTGACCCTGTAGGACAGAGCAGAACTGTGCCGTAGAGTTTCCAAGGAATACCTGGGAGATTCAAACTGCCAATCTTTTGGTTAGCGGCCATAGCACTTAACCATTACACTACCAGGGTTTCCTTGGTCTTTATTAGGTATGTTTAATTAGTACATTGATATGCAAGTGATGTAAAGTTCTCCTTTTTATAAGTTATTTTATGTTAAAAAGCCAAGGAAGCATATCACATTATTAAATAATATGCATGACATTTATTGAACCCAGTGTGCTAGGCACTGCTCTAAGCATTTTTCAGAGGATTGTATTTAATTCACACAATAATCTCATGATGTAGGAACTCTTATTACCTCCATCATACGAGAGGAGATGAAACAGTCACATAAATGGCTTAGGTAAATCACCCAGGTCATGCGCAGTGGTGAGTAATAGAGCCGAATCTTAACCCGGATAATCTACACAAGAGCCCAAACTTTTAGCCACTAAGATTTACTGGTGATTAAAAGCTGTGAGATGATTAGTCATTGTAAACTATATTCAGAACAACCACATTTTATATACTTGTCTTCCAAAGAAACTTTCCCAGTTGAGATTAAGTGTGTTCTGAACATTCTAGTCTTAAAGTTACAATTTTCAAAGCTCACTTTTCTAAAGAAGAAATCTCTGAGGCAGATTGTTGTTTCCTGCTGAGTTCATATGCCTTAGTCATAATTACCAGCAGCTTCTGGAACCTCTAGAGACTTTTCTTCCTGGGTCTTTCTATGTGTGAATTTTCCTCCTCCTCCTGATTTTCAGCTTTTTGGTATCATTTCAGGGTCTACATTGATATGGACTGGCTGGAGAAAAACAGTTGGTATGCTTTAGTGAGCTAAGAAAGCCTCTCTCAGATGGCTACAAGGGATTAATCTGAACCAATCTATCCTCCTCAGATCTTCTTTACATCAGGAGAGATGGACTAACTGTTCGTTGCTATCAAGTCAATTCCAACTCAGCAACTGTCCCATAGGATTTCCAAGGAGCACCTCGTGATTTGAGCTGCCAACATTTTGGTTAGCAGTCATAGGTCTTGACCACCACACCACCCAAGTTTCCTCATTTTCAGAAAACCTAACTAATAGTCTTCACAGATGCTAACTATAAATGAACACTAAATAATAAATGCTTCAAAGCATTCTCAACCTCTCCAATAGTCAAGTAAAATAGGATATTTTGTAATTATATGATTATGTACATTTAATAAAATAATACATACATAAATATTGTAGAGAGTGTATATTTTTAAGAACTCTTTGGAGGGTAGTTTGTAAATTTTTTTTATCATGCTTTAAGTGAAAGTTTATAATCCAAGTCAGTTTGTCATATAAAAACTTGCACATGCAAACTGCTAGGAAAATCCAGCTGTTCTTGCGATACTGTGGCAGCACACCCCTCCTTTCCTCCCAGTGTTTCCCATGTGTATTCAGCTAGCTCCTGTCTCCCTCTGACCTCTTATCTTGTGTCTGGACAGGAGCTGCCTGCTTAGTCTCGTGTGTCTATCTAAGCCAGGAAACACATTCTTCACCAATATCATTTAATGTACTGTAGTCTAATTCAATCTCTTCCTAAGGAGTTGGCTTCAGGAATGGTTTCAGTTCGGGGCCAGCAGAGAATCCAGGACCACGTCTTCTGGGGACTCCTTTGGAGGATAGCTTTACAGCATCAATCAAAGTTTAAATGGTAAAGTCTCTTTATTCTGGCAATTTTACCTCTAGAAATTTGTTCTTAAAAACAAAACTAAGCAAATAAAAAACTCATGCAGATGACACATCCTGTCTCACACATACATACACAAAGATTTTTATTGCTCCATTATTTCTACAGTGAACAATTGAAAACCATTTTACTGGCTCTAAATAGAAATACCAAATAAACTGTGGCATGGTTATACAATGGACACAGTGCCGCTATCCTGAAGACAAGGTTAAGTGATACATATACTGATATTAGATGACATGCATAAAACATGTAGTATCATGAAATATGCGTATTTCATTTTTTTTTTACATATAATACCTCCTGCATGTATGTATCTGTGTGTGGATCTCTCTCTTTCTCTCTTTAGGAAAGAGAGGACTTGAAGCACTTACTGATGAAGATCAAAGACCATAGCCTTCAGTATTAATTACACATCAGCAGAAAGAAAACAAAAATCCTCACAAGTGGCTCAATAAATGACATCACAATAAACAGACAAGGTATTTGCATTGTAATGATTTCATTTTACTTGGATTAACATTCAGTGCCCCTGGAAGCAGCAGTCAAGAATCATAGGATGTATTGCACCATGAGAATCCTCTGCAAAAGACTGCTTTAAAATGTTAAAAAGCAATAGATGTCACTTTGAGAACTAAAGTGTGCTTGACCCAGGTCATGGTATTTTCAATTGCCTCATATTCTTTCAAAAGACTGAAGAAGAATTCATCATTTTGAATTATGGTGTTAATAATGTTGAGTATACCATGGACTGACAGAAAAATAAATCCGTCTTAGAAGAAGTATAGCCAGAATGTTCACTGGGTGTGAGGAGGCTGCAGCTCTGTCTCACTTACTTTGGACATGTTGTCAGGAAGGGTCAGTCCTTGGAGAAGGACATCATACTTGGAAAGCAGAGGCTTAGTGAAAAGAGGACGATCCGCAGTGAGATAGACTGATGTGGTGATGGCAACAGTGGGCTCAAACAGCAGTGACTGTGAAGATGACACAAGGTTTGAAAGCATTTCATTTTGTTGTACACAGAAACTGGAGCTAACTAGAATGCATCCAAAAATAACAACAAATGAATAGGAATAGTAGAACAGTGCAAACAGTTAACATTCTTGGCTGCTGTACAAAAGTTGGAGATTTGAGTCCACCTTGAAAGGTGTTAGAAGGCCTGTACTCTATCTTCAAAACAGCAATCGAAAACTTTATTTAATGCTGTTCTACTCTACACATACAGAGTTGCCATGAATCAGAATCAACCCTACAGCAACTGGTTGCTGAAGAAGGGTGACAGACAGCAAATGTTAGGTGCTGAATACAAGCAGAGATGTAGGTCCCAGAAGAGAATGGTGTTTTATTCCCTGAATGTATAGAGGAAAGCAACCATAGAGAAGTACAGAGGATGCTATCTCCTACTGCTAAGTGGACATACAAGCGGTTGTTGTTATTGTGTGCCATCAAACTGATTTCAATCATAGCCACCTTGTAGGACAATATATCATGTCTACCAATAGAGTTTTCTAGTTAGTAGACATGATATACTCATATAGTCCTATAGGGTCACTATGATTGAAATGGATTAGAAAACCCTAGTAGTAGGCAATATATGTCATCAGGAAAGATCCTTATCAATCTGACAATTGAGATTATACAGCATTTTTTTGCCTTATATAAATCTGTAATTTTTAACAATGAGAATGTATTCATTTTACAATGAAAGTTACTAAGTAGAAACAGAATTTTGAGGCACATGCAGTGCAAATTACAAAGGAGATAAGTAGCTTAGCTGTTAACTTGTAATGAACCCACAATTAATATTTGCCATGACAAATTATCAATCAATCAAGATACATCCATTGAGTGTAGTATGAATGCACTACAGAGTTTAATTTGGAAAACCATGAGCAGCTTCAGAGATGATTGCCGGTTGCTATACTTTATACGCTGTCACTTGCCATTGTGAAAGTGGCAGAATTTATTCAACATTTGAGAGTTACAGAGTAAAAAATACTTTTAAAGTGCTTATTGAAATAGTGAGGTTGCAGAAGACTGGACTGGTACTGTGTAATTCTACATTCCTTCATGATGATGCTTTATTTAAAACACTTGTATATGAAGAGTTTTTACACTCTATATTAATTTCTCTAGCACATATTCTTTCCCTTGCTTTGAAGCTTAACAAATTCTCCCTGATAGAAAAGATTGCATAGTGGAATGAATGGGTACTGTAGAAGCCTGAATCAAGACCTATTCTCCAAACCAATTCACTTTCTTTTCCTAAGATTCCACATCTATCAAATTGGTGGATGGTGGGATGCATACTGGGAAGTTTTTTTATGATTTATTGTAGCTCAACATTTTATAATTCTGTGAACTATGAAAAGATATCACAAAATACAGTACGGAAACAAGCTGGCTAAGAATCACAGGACAGAAATGACCACATAAGTACCTTTTCTTTATCAATCAGGATTCTCATAAATGAAACAACAATTTCACAGTGGCTAGTTTAAGCAGACAAGGATTTATTAAAGGTTATTAGGTAGAACATAGAATCTCCAAAACAGCCTGAAAAGCATGTATGGATGCCACTTAGAAGGAAGAACATAGCCAGAGGGAATGCTCAGCACATATGGCAGAATGGCTGTAGTGAAAACGCCACTCCTACCACGGTCTGCTGGTTTATGCTGACCATACTTGGCACTGCACACCACAAACACCATCATAGCTTCTCCTGAAGAACAGATGCGGCCATACTTTCAAATGATACAGCCATCTGGGTTTGGCCACCTCCTTATGCTTCTCCTTTCTGCATCCCAGTCTCAGCAGTACATCTGTTACAGGAACCTAGACCATGAACTTACATCCCTCACTCCAAGAGATCCTGGGAAAAGTGTTTAATTCTCCTTTGGAAAGACAGAATCACAACATGGAAATATATCAAGATGCAGAGAAGGTAATCAGCAGACTAGTGTCCTAGAAATATTATTTCTGGATAATTACATAGCCTACAATAAAAAATGGTTCTAGTACATGCTATTAAATTTTTCTTTAGTACCCTATAGCCTTATATTTAGCATAGACAATAGAAATTATTCTACCTAGTGTAAGCAAAATGGGACCTAACGTAGAGATCTATTGTTTATCCAAGGGAAGGTAGATGGGAAGACTCTCAGCTGAAGAGATCACTGAAAGATCGACCACCATCTCTGCTATGATCTGGAATGTGGGACACAGGCTATATCTGCTCATTGCGGAGCAAATGCTTCTGTAATCTGTGCAAGCAAAGCGGCCTCATTTGTTGCTATTTGACACCCATCAAAATAAGTCTGGATTACAAAATTTCTGTCACAGATGCTGGAGAAAAATTGTGTCTCTCATGACAGTGTTTGACAGCAGAAAGAGGAAGGGCAGAAGAAATTCACCCACTGTCTTCTGCCCTCCAAGATTTGTTCAGGTACCTCTGGCGGAAACTGAAGAACCAGAATTGTAAGAGTTTGTAAAGTTGTCTTGAAAATTCTCATTTACGGCATGTGATAAAGAACATGACAGCAGGGCTGGAGTGAAACAGAGCAAGCTGAACTGCAATGTCTGCCATGATCTGATGAGCTCTCAGCCAGTCTATTAATGTCGTTATTATCTAAGAACTAATTTTGTTCTCCTAGTAAGTCTCTCCACCATGTGTCTGTCAGTTTGACATATGTGGCTTGCATATTACTGTGATACTGGAAGCTTTGCCACAGGTATTTCAAATACCAGCAGGGTCACAATGGTGAACAGTAAGCTTCCAGACTAAGATATACTGAGAAGAAGGACCTTGTAGTCTACTTCTGAAAAATTTGATTAGTGAAAACCTTATGAATAGCAGTAGAACACTGTCTGATACAGTGCCAGAGATGATCCTTGCCGACTGGATGGCAATTAAAAGATCAGTGGGGAAGAGTTCCATCCTCAAAGTAGGGTCAACTTAGTGATATGATGGAATAAAGCTTTTAGGACTTTCATTTGCTGATACAGCACAATTCAAAACGACATGAAACAACAGCAAACATGCAGTGATAATCAGACCATGGAATGTATAAGGCATGAAACTTAGAAAATTGGACATTGCCTAAAATGAAATGGAAATGTTAAAGATGACTATCTTAGGCATTAAGTGAACAGAAATGTTGGCCATTTTGAATGAGATAATCAGATGGTCTACTAGGTTGGGAATGACAAAATGAACAGGAATGACATCACGTTCATCATCAAAAAGAATCTTTTGAGATTCATCCTTAATTACATCACGTTCATCATCAAAAAGAACCTTTTGAGATTCATCCTTAATTACAAAGTTGTCATTAACCAGGTAATAACCATCTTGCTACAAGGAAGACCAGTAAATACAACTATTATTCAGATTTATCCACCAACTGCTAAGGCCAGATGAAGGTAATGGATATTTTTTTTACCAACTCTTGCAGTCTAAAATTGATCAAATACACAGTCAAGATGCACTGATGATTACTGGCTAATGGAATGTGAAGGTCGAAAACAACGAAAAAGGATTGGTAGTTGGAAAATATGGTCTTGGTGATAGATGTGATGCCAGACACTGCAAGATAGGATTTTACAAGACCACTAAGTTCTTCATTGCAAATATTTTTTAACAACAACATAAAGAATGACTATAGATGTGGACCTAGCCAGAAGGCAATACACAGGAATCAAATTAACATCTGTAGTAAAGGTTCAAAGATTCACTATGAGTAAGACATGAGTCGATGGCAGTGGGTTTGGTTTTGGTTTTGTAGTAAAAATAATGGAGAAACTTAGTATCAACAGTCAAACCAATGCTGTGAAACAGACCATCAATTGCTCATCTGCAAGTTCAAGTTGAAGTTAAAGAAAATCACAACAAGTCCATACAAGCCAAAGTGTCATCTTGAGTATATGTCACCTGAATTTAGACCCCAAAACAGATTTAATACATTGAACACTAGTGACACTAGAGATGAGTTGTGGAATAACATTAAGGACATCATACATGAATGACACAAGAGGTCATTAAAGAGACAGGAAAGAAAGACCAAAATAAATGTCAGAAGAGACTTTGAAAGTTGCTCTTGAACGCAGAGTGCATAAAGCAAAAAAAAAAACCAACAAAAAAATGGTAAGGTGAAAGACCTGAACAGAAGATTTTAAAGGGCAGCTTGAGAGTTAGGACATTAGCAAAGACCCAGAGATAGACAATCAAACGGGAAGACCCCGCTAGGCATTTCTCAAGCTGAAAGAACTGAAGGAAAAAAATTCAAGTCTCCAGTGGCAGTATTGAAGGATTCCGTGGGGAAAATATGAAATGATTCAGGAAAACAACAACAGATCAACAGACAATGGAAGGAATATACAGAATTGCTGTACCAAAAGAATGCAACCACTTCAGGAGGTAGCATATGATCAAGAACCAATAGTACTAAAGGAAGGTGTTCAAGCTGCACTGACGACACTGGTGACAAACAAGCCCCCAGGAATTAATGTAATGCTGACTGAGATGTTTTAACTAATGGATGCAGTGCTGGAAGCTCCCACCCCTTTGAGTCAAGAAATTCAAAAAAAGTGTTACCTGGCCAAGTGACTTGAAGAGATTCATATTTATGCCTATTCCAAAGAAAAGTGAATCAACAAAATAGGTAAGTTTTAGAACATCATGAATATCACAGGCAAATGAAGTTTTGCTGAAGATCTTTCACGTTGGTTGTAGTAGCACATCTACAGGGAACTGCTGGAAACTGAAGCCCAACCGAGAAGAGGACGTGGAAACAGGGATCTCATTGCTGATGTTAGGTGGATCATGGCTGAAAGTCGAGAATACCAGAAAGATGCTTACCTATGTTTTACTAACTATGCAAAGGCATCCAACTGTGTGGATTCTAACAAAATATGGATAAATTTTTGAAAAATCAGAATTACAGAACACTTTACTGTACTCATGAGGAACCTGTACATAGATCAAAAGGTAGTCATTTGTGAAGAATAAGGGATGCTACATGGTTAAAAGTCAAGAAAGATGTGTTTCAGGGTTGTATCTTGTCACCACACTTACTCGTTCTGTATGCTGGGTAAATAATCCAAGAAGCTGAATTATATGAAGAAAAATGCAGCATCAGGTTTGGAGGAAGACTAATTAACAGATGACACCACCTTGCTTGCTGAAAGGAAAGAGGACTTAGAACATTTGCCAATTAAGATTGAAGAGCATAGCCTTTCATTCAGGTAACCCTAGTGTAAAGAAAACAAAATCCTCATAGCTGAAGCAATAAGCAACATCATGATAAATGCAGAAAAGATTGAAGTTGTTAAGAATTTAATTTTACTTGGATCCATAAACAATGCCTGCATAAGTAGCAGTCAAGAAATTAAAAGATGAATTCAATGGGGAAATCTACAAAAGACCTCTTTACTGTGTTAAAAAGCCAAGATGTTACTTTAAGTATTAAAGTGTCCCTGACCCAAGTCATGGTACGTTCACTTGCATCACATGCATGTGACAGCTGGGCAATGAATAAGGAAGACCAAAGAAGAATTGAAGAATTTAAAGTACGTGTTGGCCAAGAATATTAACATACCATGGACTGCCAGAAGAAAGAACACATCTGTTTCAGAAGAAGTCAAGTCAGAATATTCAACAGAAAAAAGAAATGATTTCTGGAGACTTCATCTACATACTTTAGATATGTTATCAGGTCACCAGTTCCTGAACAAGGACGTCATGCTAGTAAAGTAGAAGGTTAGTAAAAAAGGAGAAGATGCTCAGAGAGACAGATTGACACAGTGGCTGCAATGATGGGCTCAAGCATGGCAATGACTTTGAGCATGGCGCAAGCCTGGGCATTTTTTCATTCTATTGTATGCAGGGTCACTATGAGTTGGAAGTGACTTGATGACACGAATAACAATAATAAATCTGGAGGCAGTGGTGTTTCAGTGGTAGAATTCTTGTCTCCTGATAGGGAGAAACAGTTTGATGCCTGGACAATACACCTCATGCACAGCCCTCACTCATCCATCTTTGGAGGCATCCATGTTGCTATGAAGCTGAAAAAGATTTTAGCAACTTCTATAGGATTCCTATGAGATGGAATCAACTTGACAGCAGTGGCTTTTTTTTTTTTATCATAGGAAACATTTTGCTGTGTATGGTGTCACTGTAAATCAGGGGTTGACCCTGTGGCAGCTAACAACAATAAATCTCTAAGGTGATTATTATTCTTCAGTGACACATGGGTTTCAAAACATGAACAGAGTTGCTCAAGGATGCACAGGTAGGAACCTGAACTGGGATTTGAATATCAGTTTTTTCTCTCCAAGGATAGAATTCCTTCTGCTCCTTGCTAAGCTAGACTATAGCCGAGCTGGGATAACTGGCCTCATCCTTGTCTGTCTCTGTCTGTTTCTCTCTCTCTCTCTCTCACACACACGCACACACACACTCTAGTGGCTCATTTGTTTGTGCCATATTTTTCTTTCTCTTACTTCTGTCATGGGCCGCAGCTTAGATCATGAAGCAGGAAACATATAGGGATCTTAGGTTGTGTGTTCATTAGTTGTTTATTTGCTGACACCAAAACTGGTACTTTCCTGATGTAATGAACATACTGTGACTATAATTGCACAGCAATGTCACAATGAATTTACGTTATGGGGCTATTCCTGTGACTCTAAGCCTAGCTTCTGAAATAGTTAGAACTTCAGATTTGATCAGCAAAGGATCAAAATCCTGTTCTTTTTCCCCCTGGAAATGAATTTAGTAGTAAATATAATTTAAATAGTGTTCCTTATTAAAAATTTAATTATGGCTTACTTTTAGGGAGCATATTTAATAAATGAGGCTTATTTTAGGTATCAGAAGGCACTGCACAGTTACTAACCAAAGGAGAAGTCAATTTTGCAATGTGAGTTACACAGGAATAGAGAAAATAACAAGAAAAATTATTCTGCAGTGTTTTTAAAAAGGGAAACATAAATGTTAAATAATCCTTTTAAGCACTCATGAAGATGGAATTTTTCTAGAGAACAATAATATGGGTGAAGCGAGACAAGCCAAATGAACAAAGATGGCCTTGTAGCCATGGGCTTGGAGATGTGACTTTAAATACCTTTCTTAATATTTTGAAACAATACATTGTAGCTCTGATGGAAACCCTGGTGGCATGGTGACTAAGAGCTACAGCTGCTAACCACTTGGCAATTCAAGTCTACCAGATGCTCCTTGGAAACTCTAGGGGGCAGTTCTATTCTGTCCTATAAGGTCACTAAGAGTTGGAATTAACCCAACAACAGTGGATGGGTGGGTAATTCTGATGTTGAGAAAGGGATATGGAAGGAGATATTATCAGTACTTGCTAAAACCAGTTGCCTTCAAATCTGACCCATGGCGACACAATGTGTCAGGGAAGAACTGTGTTCTAGAGGGCTTTTGGTTTCCATGACTGCTTTTTCAGAAGTAGACTGACAGAGCTTTCTTGCAATGCACTTGTGGGTGGACTTGAATTTCCAACCTTTTCGTTAGTGTTTGAATGTGTTAACCATTCTTACCACTCAGGGACTTCCATCAAGTTGCAGTTACTTGTATTTTGTAAAACAACTATGGAGGAGGAAGAGCAGAATATTTACATCATTGTGATCTATAATTTTCTCTGTGGATTTCAGGCAAAATCCAGAGTCTTTGTTTCATAGTTTAAAGTAAAGAAGACATATCAAGAATAGAAGGAAAAGACTTTTCCCACGAACACATAATCGTTAAGTTTCATAATATGAGAGTTGTTTCTTTAAAAACACATTTGTCCCCTTTTTTTTTTCCATAGTTAAGCAAAATGTAACCTCTTTTTAGGTGAGTGTGGAGATCATATTCCATTTCTTCCCTTCCCTCAACACCTGCTTACTATAATGCATGGCATCCAGTAAGGACAACAAGCCTATACCCAAACTTTGGATAGGGGTGGAAATGTTTCTGTCCCTGAGGCTCTATTGCTGTAGTGACAGGGTGTCAGATCTTCCTTAAGATAAATTACGGAAGTACTTCTCAAGCTTGCGTATGTACCAGAATCACCCGAAGGGTTTGTTGTCACTCAGAGTGTGGGACTCAACCTCGTGAGTTTCTGATGCAGCAGATCTGATACAGAGCCTGAGAATCTGCATTCCTAATAAGTTCCCAGGTGATGCTGATGATGATGCTACTGATCTGGGAAACACACATTGAGAATCATTGGATTTTAATATTACTTTAGCCAAGTTAACTTTCATTTGCAATTATATCTTTTGCGTTTTCCTGGAAAATGAGTAATTTTCCACATGCGGAGAATTTTATAGTAGCTGTTACAATTTGTTGGATCACAATATAGCACAAACAAGGTTCAGAACCATAGATTGTTAACCTGCTCAGGCAACTGCCTTACCTTGTACAATCTAAAATCTTCAAAGCAAGTCTATAGTCACCATGAGGAAGGTACTTGGAAGGGTATAATGGAGTAGAAAGAATTCTGAAGTTGGAGTCAAAGTCTGCATTCAACTCCTAACTCCACTGAGGAACTTCACCAATCCTGGGCAAATGGTGTGACTTCATCTTCTCTGAAACTTGGTTTCCTTGTCAGCAGGAGACTGGGAATGATGCTGTTTGTTTTGCAGACCTCACTAATTCTTACATAATGTGCCCAAGAGCAATGTGTCAATTGGGAAACACTAAATAAATATGACATGGAATTCTACAAAAGTCAAATCTGGCCTTGACAAACACATGCCACCCTAAGTGTAACAACAAAATGTATGACAAAAGGATTAAATCATGTATCCGTACGTTAAATACAAAGTAACGCTATGGCTGTTGAGAAGAAAAGGAGCTCCGGTAGCACAGCAGCTAAGAGCTTGTCTCCCAGTTGAACCCACCTGGCAGCTCTGTGGGAGAAAGACCTGGGTATCTGTTTCCGCAAAGACTGTAGTCTGGAAAATCCATGAGACAGTTCCACTGTCATGTGGGTTTCTGTGAATCAAAAATCAACTAAACAGTACTGACCAACACAACTGTTAGAAATTAACATAAATATATATTTTAATAAGCATCTATACAAGTTATATTACATGCCTAATCAGAAAGTGCTTAGTATAAATAATGTGTTTTTTAATCCATGTATTATCTTTGAGTCTTTTATGGTTTTAATGCTAACTCATATTTGTATGGTTTTTATAATTTTCCCAGTGCTTTGTCTTGAAGTACTTCATCTTCAAAATAGTCTAGTGAGGTTAAGTAGTATTCCACCCCCTGCCTCCACACACACATGTGGATGTGCACACACCTGTGCATGCACACACACACAATCCCATTCCTTTTCGTGATCTTGGCTTTCCTGTTTCCTTGGAGTTAACAGAGAAATACTAGTGTAGCTTCTTTTAAAATTTTTGTGTTACTACCAGGATCATTTGTGTATACTAGTCAACTCAAGCTCTGTGTGAAAAAGTAAAACTTTCCTGAAGTTTATAAAGCCTAGACACTTTTTTGTCTTCTTTTAAAATATCTTCTCCAATTTCAGCTCCTGTTACTATAGCTACTTCTACCACAAAACTAACAGGCCAAACTTAAGAGACACAGAAGAAGAGAACTTTCAGTTCTTATTTTCTGTGGTCTCAGCCAGTGCTGCTGTCTTCTGTTTGTGGTATCCTGGAATAATTATCCTAGACAGTCAGCATCATGAATGTTCCCAGGTGGCTCTGGGTGCATCTGGAATCCAGTGTCTGAGGATTTTCCGTTAAATTCATAGGCGTATTCTGCTCTCTACATTCCAACACCCAAATGAGGGAAACCCCACACATGCCCCACACAGGAAATAGGAGACAACCAAAAGACAAAATTGCTAATGACTGCACCCTAATCACAGAAAGATTATGAATGAACTGAAGCAAAATGTAAAGGGGAATGTCTCAGGTACAATGAGTACAAGATGAAAAAATAGATACTGTCAGATCAGGTGTTAGTCATCATAAAGATTGTCATTGAAAGAGCAAAGCTTAGGGAGCAAAGTATAAAACAAACTGGTGGTGGGGACCCTTGAGATAGTTTCTTTGAATATCTCACCTCAACTCTGTTGTCATATTGAGAGTCTGTCCAACATTGTGCCTCCTTTGTAGAGAAGAAAACGAAATGATACAGGTTTCATGTGAGATTACTTAACTGGTTGAGTGGCAGAGCCAATAGTCCTATCTGGACCCTCTAAACCTTGTATTTTCTGACTCTGAGGCATCGCTGTGAAGTGAGTTCCTTTAAATGAGACAAGTTTGTGACTATAGCTGAGGACCATAAACCGAGGTAAAAGGATCTCGAGTTTCAAGCACTTCTACGTATGAAGGAAATTTCTCCCCCAAACCAAGCATGGCTATTGGCTAGTGTTTGTGGAGTGAAAAAAGCTAATCCTATAAAAATTTTCTTTTCCAATTGGGTTTTTATCAAATTCCTGGCTTCTCCTTCTCTTTGATTAGATTTTTGGACCTAAGTCTGCTGGCTTTTGTTATACCTTGCTGGCATCTTGGAAGAGTTAGGTTGACTGAAGGGTAAAAAGTTATTTTGTTCATAATCCCCTCTTCTCTTTTTTGTTAGGTAGTCTTCTCGGATGGATGGTTGGGTACTAGTGCTGCAGTGACTCAAGTCATTTAATCTCTGTGATATCATCTCCGTAGCTCTCTGGTGGCTTAAGTGTGGCTATAATGCTAGAAGCTATGCCACTGGTATTTCAAATACTAGAAGGATCACCCACGGTAGGAGGATTTCAACAGAGCTTCCTGATTAAGATAGACTAGAAGAAAGGCTTAACAATCTGCTTCTGAAAATTAGCCAGTGAAAACCTCCTTGATCAAAACAGTATATTGCCCCATACAGTGCTGGAAGATAAGCCCCCTAGGTTGGAAGGGGAAATACAAGAGTCACAACAAGGAACTCAAAGATACCAATGATCACGAAAATGATACAGAGCTGTGCAACAGCTACATTCTGCTAGACATGAGGTTGCCATGAGTTGAAGCCAACTTGACGGAAACCAACAACAATAAGAGAAATAAGAGCAGTGCAGTGTGTTATTTCCAGGGTCCTGTTAACACCAATTGCAAAGGAATTTCGGTTTCCTGACTTACACATAATTTGGATAACATTTTGTGTCACAGTACGCAAATTTTTAGTGCTATAAACCTAAGCATTGTTATGTGAGAATAATATTTTTTTAACTCACTTCCTGATTTATGGATAACTCCTGCCCCTTATTTCTAACTATTCGAACAGTAATGAAAGTCAGTGTTATTGAATCTTTCCTATATGCCAGTAATAAGCTTTTAACTACATGTGTTAACATATTCAGTGCTTGTCACAACTCAATGGGAATCGCACTTATCAACATCCCTGTTTCATTGTTGAGGAAACAGAAGCAGAGAGCTATTAAAGAACTTGCTTGATGTCACAGAGATAGTAAGTATTCGAGTGTCATGGATTGAATTGTGTCCCCCCCCAAAATAGGTGTACCCATGTGGCTGGGCCGTGATTACCAGTATCTTGTGACTGTCCCTATTTTGTGATTTTCCTATGCTGTACATTAAAGGGTTAGGGTGGGACTGTAAATCCCTGTATAAGGTCACCTCCCTGCTGCACTGTAAAGGGAGTTTCCCTGGAGTATAGCTTGCTCACCCTTAATCCTTTCATCCTGCAAGAGATAAAAGCAGAGAGAGGCAAGCAGAGATTTGGGAACTTCACACCATCAAGCAAGTGGCACCGGGAGAAGAGCGTGTCCTTCAGACCCGAGGTTCCTGCGCCAAGACACTCCCTGGATGAAGACTGATGCAATACTGGACTTTCCTCCAGAGCCGACAAGGGGGAAAGCCTTCCCCTGGAGCGGACACCCTGCATATGGACTTGTAACCTACCAGACTGTGTAAGAATAAACCTTCCTTTGTTAAAGCCATCCACTCTGTAGTATTTCTGCTAGAGCAGTCCTAGCTGACTAAAACATGGAGCCAGGATTACAAACTAGAAGTTTGGTTCCACAGCCTGTGCTTTTTAGCTACTCCCTATTTGTCCTTGGTGGCACAGTAGTTAAGAGCCACAGCTACTAATCAAAAGGCTGGCCATTCAAATCCACCAGCTTCTCCTTAGAAGCACTGTGGGAGCAGTTCTACTCTGTCCCATAGGGTTGCTATGAGTCTGAATCTCCTCAACAGCAACAGGCTTGGGTTTTGTTTTCATTTGCCCCAGAATGGTTTGCTAATATTATCAGATGCCTGTTTTAGAGTTTCAAAGTTAAAACTATGGGGGAACTCTAGAATCCCTATTTAGAATGAACCAAAATACACTTCTTATTTTAACATAACAATGTCCCTCACACAAATACACACACACTTGGACTGAAATACTATTCAGCACATAGGTAGTCTCAAACTTATTACCTGCTTGACTTACAGTGAACCACAATGAAGACTCTTCTTTTCCACATTTCATTGTTAGTAGTATATACTACATATAATGTTGCAGGAGACTCTGGCAGTGTAGCGAGTAAGTGTTACAGTTGCTAACCAAAAGATGAGCGTTCAAATCTACCAGGTAGCCCTCAGAGAGTCTATGCAGCAGTTCTATTCTGTCCTAGGGGGTTGCTATGAGTTGGAATCGACTCGACAGCAGTGGGTGGGTTATAATGTTATCATTTTTATGTCAATCTGTAATGGCAAGTGAAAATCAGATTTATGAAGATTCTTAACAAAGGTTAGTGATAACAAAAACTTAAAGAAGAAGAACTGACTTACGAAGGAGTTGTCAGAACAGAACACTTTTGTATATCAAGGACTATCTGTAGCTCAAAGACACTGGTGAGAATTCATCCTTGTAAAGGGCTAAGCAGCAAAGGATTAGGACAGCAGATTAGGCTCACTGGGACATCAGATTGCAGTGGAGACACAAAATCTCCTTTCGCATCCATAACCTCTCTTCTCTCCAGAAAACAAAGTAAGGCATGTTAGTTCTCTTATCATGAACACTGGCATCGTTTCTTGGAGGCATGTATGTTGAGCTCTTCTGTTTCCTCTTCACAGAGACAGTAGCATTTTTTCAGTCTCAAGATGCCATCAATCAATCATCTTCCAGCTGCCTTAGTAATTAGGAGATTTCAGAATTAAGAAAGGAAACTCCACTCTGTAAAGGTAGTGAAGAAGCTGGCTAAGATGTGGATGTTTTCTTTGCCCCTGAATATTTCCACAGCTCAGACACTGGAAGAGTTTGCTCCTTTTGTTTTTCCAGAGAGAAATGGAGAGTGCATGAGAGAGTGTTTTAGAAGATCTGAAAGGGTTATTTGTGTGCTGCACATGTAAACAATGTTAGTTATAAACTCTTTCTGAGGTGCCATGAAGTTTGAAGAGGGTCATAGATAAGGTTTTTTTTATAGTCTTCTCCCAAGTAAATACTTGACATATTATGAAAAAAGGTTTCAGGATCAAATGCTTCAAATATATGTGAAGAGCATCTGATATATACAAAGAACTAGCTGTACTCAGTCTCCTGAAGAATTTTCTACCCCAGGAAAAGCCGGACCCAGAAGTAAACCTATCACATAAACCTTTTACTTGGTTACCAATGATTATGATGTGTCAAAGACAAGCTTTCTTACAGAGCAGGACACTGTGTGAGCAGGCAGTTTTATCATATTTCTGCTGCCACTCTAAGTGGAACACTTGAGGTGCTGAGATTTGATTAAAATATTACAAGGTGTCTTTACCTATAATACAGGATTATCAGCAGCAGAAAGATACAGAGCTGGATCTCAACTGAAATAAAACAGATGTTCTCTCTTTCCATTTTGCATCCTGTTTTAAATCATATCAGTGATGAATCATGCGTCTTATATTGTTCAGAGAAGTGAAAGAAAGAAATATGCCAAGAACAATTAACAGTAGATTAATACTAAGTTAATCTTGGCAATGGATATTACTCTACAATTCTGATTTCCTTTGGTGATGATTATCAAATTATTCATTAAGTATACAATAAAAATAGAAAAAATTACATTTTATTCTTTTCTTGGGCAGGGGTGATATTGCAGAAGCAGAGAACAGATCTTCTTACAAATTAACAAGAGAGGCATAGTAAGAATGACAATGTTTAAAGTGGGGGTAACGGAGGCTGCACAAAGCTGACACTGAACACTCAGTAATTGCAACCAGGCAAAAATAACAGAAGAGCATCAAGTCAGGTGCAAGATAGGTAGAGGTGCAAGTGAAAAAGCAAAACAGCAATCTAGGAGCTCCTTGGAGATGTGCTGTCCACTCCCACTCTGAGTCAGAGGATCTGGACAGCAATCTGGGCATCTCTAGCTTTCATGTTTCCTCTGATGAGTCTGATTCATCTATCAGAGAACCACTGCTGTGAAGTCCCCAGATACTTCTTAGTTTGGAAGATAATGACAGTAATGTCAACAGTGATAGTTCGGCTTCTCATGCAGCTAAGAGGCAGCATCAGTTGCCGGGCTCATTTAGAGCCTTGGCTTTGCACAGCACCCTCAGACTACAGTTATTTGGAAATAAACCTTGACATTTAAAAAGCTAGAATGTATCAATGGTCTCAGAAACTGCTCTCCTTTTCCATTAGTTGTATTAGTGAATGGCCCTACCTTCTCACTTGCTGTTGAGCCTTCTTGAATTCAACTCCATTCTCTCCTAATTTGTCAGTTAGTCACCAAACCCATTACTTCTAACCTCCTTGAAGAAACACTGCTGTTGCTATTTAAACTGATTCCAATGCACAGTGACCCTATAGGGCAGAGTAAAACTGCCTCACAGGGTATCTAAGGCTGTAAACTTTACGGAAGCAGATTGCTGGATGGTACTGCTGAGGAGTGGGTTCAAACTGCTGATTTCTTGGTTGGCAGCAGAATGCTTTAACCTCTGTGCTGCCAGAGCTTCTACTTCCCTAATAGTGCTCAAGTTTGTCTCTTTCTCTCCAGTCCAACAGCTGTGTCTTAGCTTAGGTTCTCATTGTTTCCTATCTGGATGACTAGACTAGCCTCCTGAATCAGTTTTCCTGTCTCCTGCTGTACTTCCTTCTAGTTCATCCTCCATCAGAAGCCCTGGTGTTACAGTGTTTAAAAGCTTGGCTGCTAACCGGAAAGTCAGCAGCTGGAATTCACCAGCTGCTTCTTGCAAACCCCGTGGAGCTGTTGTTCTCCTCTGCCCTATAGGATTGCTATGAGTTGGAATCAACTGGACAACAATGGGTTTAGTCTGTTCTCCAAGGAGCCCTGGTCACTCAGTGATTAAAGTACTTAGCTGCTAATTGAAAGCCAGTGGTTCTAACCCTACAGCCACGTTGCAGCAGAAAGATGCGGCGGTCTGCCTCAGTAACGACTACAGCCTTGGGAAGACTGCGCAGGCAGTTCTACTCCGGGGTCGCTGTACTTTGGAATCCACTTGACAGCAATGGGACCAGTTTATTTAGTCCATGCTCTGGAGTTCCTGGGTAGTGCCAATAGGTAATGTGCTTGGCTGCTAACCAAAAGAACTAGTAGCTTGACCACACCAAAAGATGCCTCAGAAGAACAGGTCTGGTGGTGATCTACTTCTAAAAAACCAGCCATTGAAAATCCGGTGGAGTACAGGTCTCCTGTGACACACATGGATGCATTGTGAATCACAATCAACTCAACAGCAGCTAGCTTGTTTTTTGTTTTTTGTGTTTTTTTTTTTTTTTTTTGGTTTGGTTTAATCTATCTCCTTAAGCCTGATCATTCCATTTTCCCAATTAAAATGCTTTCATACTCTCAGGACTGGATTACTGGGCTGTGTGCTTAGTCTAGGAATCATTTAACTCAACTGGCATAACAGTTTATAAAAAATTGTTCTACACTCTACTTTGGTGAATAGCATCTGGGGTCTTAAAGGCTTGTGAGTAGCCATCTGTGATGTTCCACTGGTATTGCTGTGTCTGGACCAAAGGAGAATGAAGAAAACTGAAGTCATGATGGAAAGATTAGTCCAAAAGACTAATGGACAACAAGTACCACAGTCTATACAAGACTGAGTCCAGAACAACTAGATGGTGCCCAGCTACCACTACTGACTACTCTGACAATGGAGGGTCCTGGACAGAACTGGAAAAAATGTTTAACAAAATTCTAACTTTCTCTCTCTCTCTCTCTCTGTCTATCACACACACACATACACACACACACGTGTGCGTGTGTGCACACACACACAACACACCCATACATACATACACAGACCATACTTACTGGTCTGAAAGAGAATGGAGAAATCCCAAGAGTATGGCCCCTGGATTCCCTTTTAATTCAGTACTGAAGTTACTCTTGAGATTCACCCTTCATGTGAAAATCAGACTGATAAAACAAAATGAGACTAAATGGGCACACTAGTCCAGGGGCAAGGATGAGAAGGCAGGAGGGGGCAGGAAAGCTAGTAGCAAGGAGTCCAAGTTCAAGAGAGAGAGAGAGTGTTGTCATGTTATGGGATGGCATGTTGTCATGATGTGGCAATCAATGTCACAAAAACAATATGTGTACTAACTGCTCAATGAGAAACTAATTTGCTCTGTGAAACTCATCTAAAACACAATTTTAAGAAAGAAAAAAACAGTGCTTTCATAATTTCATTGCTTCTAGAAAAATATCTAAGCTTAGCACCTCTTTTAGTCAGCTAGTGCTGCTCTAACAGAAATACCTCAATTGGATGGCTTTAGCAAAGAAAAGTTCATTTGTACAGGTACAGTAGGCTACAAGTCCAAATTCAGGGTGTCTACCTCAGGAGAAGGTTTTCCCTCTTGGCTGTGGAGGAAATGTCTTGTGTTGCATCAGTCTTTGGTCAGGGAGCATCTTGGTGCAGGAACCTCAGGTCTGAAGGATATGCTCATCTCCCAGTTCTGTTTTCGTGATGGTATGAAGTTCCCAGTTCTCTAATTGCTTCCCTTTCCTTTTATCTCTTGTACAATGAAAGGATAAAGGGTGGTGCAAGCCATACTCCTGGGAAACTCCCTTTGCAGTGGAGCAGGGAAGTGATCTTATGAAGGGTTTTACAGTCCCACTCTTATCCTTTAACTAGAGCCCAGGAAAATCACAAAATTTATCATAAAATATCTAGAATCATGGCTCAGTCAACATGGCTGCACACACTTTTTAAGGGGACACAATTTACTCCATGACAGCCCCTAACATCCCACATGGTCCCAGGGGTTTAATTTAAAATCCAAGTAATATAATGAAGGACACAGGCTGGATGGGAGTGGTTGGGATTTTAGTTACACTAGACTTCAGGCTACCATAGCTCATTGTCAAGCAGTAATGAAGAATAATCATGCTGACATGTGTTTCATTTTTTGTCGCTGCCTAACTGTCCGCCGACGGAAAGAAGACAGGACACACGGATTCGAGCTACCTTGCCGGTTGCTTACTTTATTCTCCTCCTCTCTCTTGCTTCTCCTCTTTCTTGCTTCTCCACAAGCTGGTCTGAACCGAGCCTTGCAGGTTGCTTGCTCAATTTATAACCTAGATTCCTCCAATCCTCATGTGCCACGCTCTCCCAAGAAGGAGGCCCACAATAGGCTAGCGGGAGGCCACTGCCCACAGGCATGCGCCATGAAAGCCCTAGGTCTGGTAAACAAGGGTGTGGTCCGGCTTTGTCAAAGGGCCCAGGCGCCATCTTGGGCCCCTTTCTGCCTTCCACAATTTTTCAACAGAAATTGAACATACGAGCTCACTCCAAATTTTTAATTAACTGTGAAAGCACTATACTGCCCTCCTCTCCTTCCCCCAACTCTGTGGACTGGACCCAGTCCAAGGGTGATCACTTTGTACCTTCTGTTCTAAATCGTGGCTCCATCAGAACACAACTGATATCTAGGAAATTCACAGCCCTTTGTTACCCAGTTTGGGTCCATGCCCTGGAGCAGTCAAGCCAATGAAACACACTCCAAGTTAGAAAGAGGAAAGAAATCTATTGGGAGGTATGATACCACTGGAGACTCAACAGTAATGAAAGTTGTTCTCCATGGAGTCTCAAAAGACAATTTTTACATCAGAGTTTAGATATCATTTCAACAAGAAACACTTTCTTTTTAAGCACTTATCCCACAGATAACTATATACATCACAAAATAGTCACAAGAAACTCTTCATTAAACTATAGATATGTATGTCGGACACCTGGACTCTAATCTGTGTGTTTGTAACAGGCAAAGACAAGACTTACATAAAAACACTTCGGTTAGTGAACTAGCCTGGCAGGTCCCCTCTGACTGAGATAAGGGGCAAGAAAGTTTGTTGTGGATATGAAAAATGCCAGGCAGCCTTCCTAGCTGCTGTTTTCTAGGTTGAAGTCCATGTCTCAGGACAGCAAAGAAGAAGAGGGAGACCAAGGTCACAGGAGGTAAAGGGGCTCTGTGCCCCCTTTGGAAAGAGGCCAGTGTAGAGGACAGAGTAGCCGATGCAGTAGAAAACACAGATTGTTTAGTGTTACTTGTTTAGTGTTACGGCGTTAGTTACACGAAGCTCTCAAGGACCCATTTTGAAAAGGCAAAAACATGTTGCAAGGTATTAGAGTTACAACTTTAAAACAAGCAAACAAAACACAGATGGCAAAGTGTTTAAGTGCTATGTCTGCTAAACATAAGGTCAGCAGTTCAAATCTGCCAGGTGCTCCTTGGAAACTCTATGGAGCAGTTCTATTCTGTCTGATAAGGTTGCTACCAGTTGAAATCAACTGGAGGGCAGTGGTTTTAGGGAAATTCTGGTAGTGTATTGGTTAAGTGTTACATCTGCCAACTGAAAGGTCAGCCAAATCCACCAGGTACTCCTTGAAAATTCTGTGAGGCAGTTCTACTCTGCCCTGTAGGGTCACTGTGAGTCTGCATTGACTTGGTGGTGGTGGGTTTGGTTTGGTTTTATACCAAGTGCAGTCAGAAAGTTAAGCAAACCTTTGCCATATTGTCTACCTAATCATAACCTATTTTCTCTCTATTACATGATAAATTAACCTTTAAATTTTATTGAAAAAGTATTATCTTGATTAGATCTGTTGAGTTCTCTTCAGTTGTTGTCCAAAACGTCTCTGTGGTGGGAGGCAATGAATTGATTTAATGCTGAAGTCTTCTCTTCCAAGAAGAATACAGACTGCCTTCATTACATAAATAGATATGACAAAAATCCCCAGGAAGTACTTGAGATAGCAGGATCAGGTGACCATTGGGGAAGGAAGGCTCTGGAGTGGTGCTCATACTGGTGAGGCAAATCTCAACTACTGAATCCCCACTACCTAGTGCTCTGCAGGTAGAAACTTCAAGTTCTCTTCTCATGCACAGCTCCTCAACCAAGTTCTCAATGTAATAGTCAGCAAGCTCTAACTCAAAGTTGATATAAACACATCTGATTCTCTCCACGTTTTCTAGGATCACCACCCTCTTGTTATCTACACCTTATTTTACATGTTAATCTGAGGACACCTGACATTTCTATGTTCTTAATCTTTCGTTTTGTTTTATTTTTTTAGTAAGATGTTTCCTTCAAAAATCGGAGAGAATCTATCCATGGATGCTTTTCCCAGAAAGATATATACATGCACACCAAATTTTGTTTTATTATTTTCAGTATCTCCACAGCATAGCCCTGAAAGGTGTCTCATTTAAGGACTCTCACATACAGAAAACCTTAGTTGTCTCCAAAATAATTACTCCCCATGACAGAAAACACAGTGAAAAAAAATGTAAATGTCTATCATTTAATCATCCAGTAACCCAGCAGCTAAATAAGTCAAGGATTCCTGACTTATATAGCTAGTATACTCTATTTACTAAAGCCTGAATTTGGGGTGTGTCTAGGGGAAGCTTTCTATCTCTCTTGGCCCTTGTAAGAAGGTCTTTGCCTCTTCTGAGCTTTTACTCCTGTGGTTTGGAGTCTCTCATATCTGTTTGCTGGTTTGTGTTCAATCCCTTTTACATCTCAAAAGAGATAGACACGAAGCACATCCTACACTGATCCTGTCTCATTGACATGACAGAGACAATCTGTTTCCATACGGGATTATAACCACAGATATAAACCAGGCCAAACCGAACATGTTGTGAGTTGATTCTTGATTCATAGTGACCACCCTACAGGACATTATAGAACTGCCCATAGGGCTTCAGAAGAACCCTGTACAAGCTTTTTGTTTACGAAGAATTGTTGTGATTTTTAATTCAGATGCTTCCAGTAATGTCTTGTTGCAGCCAGAGAGAAAACATGGTCTTCTTCAACAGATGACACCTGAATTGAACTAGAGTCACTCTATTAATAATAGGTATGAAAGAGAGGATGGCTGTCTGAAAAGTAACTCTCAGCTTCTTGGCACTTTGCTAAGGAACCAATGGTTAAGCATTGGGCTGCTAACCAATCCCGTGATAAATGTGAAATACTGTAATAGCATCCAGAACAGTCTTTAATCTTTCACTAGGGTGTGCTACCTCTACTGACCACTAATCTCCATCACTTCAGGAAGATCCTTGCAGAATTTAATGTCAGAGATGATCTATTAAATCATTTTGAGTGTATTATCTCTTTTTCTTAGCCTTCCATCTCCTCTATCTTGGCTTCAGTTGTTGAATTTTCCTCTGAGAAATTTTGAGTTTCAAGAAGCAAGGAAGACATATTAGTTAAGAAGAGTCAGTTGACCGCATTCCTGTGAAAAGCTTGCCAGGTGAGAACGCGAACAATAAGTTTTAAGACCAATTAGACTGGAAGCAGAATATTCATCTGCCAATGAGGTCATATCTGTTTCCTAGGAATAGAGGTGGTATAGGATAATTTACTTAAATTTGTCTCTAAACACACATACATTTTCAGCCTCAAAACAAAGTACTCAAACCAGTGTTGATTTAGGAATTAATAAACAGATCTGATTGCTGGAAATTAAAGCATTTTATCAACCTCTGTGAAACTCCTGACTCGGTGTGAACCTAAACCATAATGCACTCTATCATATCCTCTCACCTTAGGGCTTTCTGCCCTAGTACCCTGCTGACAACTGCTCTGATTCCACCACAGCCCATGTAACATCTGTGGCAAGCATGCCTCTGTCATTTAAACTTCTGTGGTTTCTCCTACCCCCAGATGCTTTCATTTATACAGATTTTATGACCTTCTAAACAAACATCACACAGCCATCTGCTCCCATTGCCCTGCTCCCATTTTCCTGCTAAGACTCTGTCACAAGGTAAAAGAAATCTTCCTGATATTGAAACAGAAACGATGATGACACAATGGTTAAGTGCTCAGCTGCTAACTGAAATAGAGACATTTTGAACCCACCAGCCTCTCATCATTTGGCAATCTTCATCCCTAAAGATTAACACACCTTGGAGACTCTATGGGATGTTCTGCCCTGTCCTATAAGGTGACTTTGAGTGAGAAATGACTCAATGACAGTTGTTCTGGTTTGATTCTTAATGTCTAAGCAAAGCACCAGGGTAAGTAATTGCAAAATCGTTTCAAGAAATATATCTTAAATGCCAGAGAATTTATTTGACTCTAGACTATCTGGACATAAAATACTGTGAAAGAGGTAAATTCTCCAGAGAGTTCAGGAACCAGGACCAATACACTGAAAGTACCTTTGCCAGATTCTTAAACCTTCTCACAGCTTTGGACTGTTTATAATTAACACTTCACACAACAGACTCCAGTATCCAACTAGGAATAAGTCTACTGTCCTGAGACACAGCTGATCCTGCTTTGAGTCAGCAAAGAGGTTCTATTTTGAAGGTCACCAAATTCTAATCTTGTGGTCATTAACCATTGTGTTGGGACACTCAGAGTTACTGTGTGCAAGCAAGGAGGTGACAAGCTCAAAGCAACATTTTAATGACCCACAGTGGTTAAGAACTCAAAACCAAACTCACTGCTGTCAAGTTGATTCTGCCTCATAGTGACCCTATACAACAGAGTAGAACTGCTACCTAGAATTAAGAACTCAACTGCTAATCAAAAAGTTGACAGGTTGAATCTACCAGCTGCTCCTTGGAAATCTTATGGAGCAATTCTGCTCTGTCCTATAGGGTCACAATGAGTTGGGATTGACTCAGTAGCAATTTTTTTTTTTTTCAAAACTGTAGGATCTTACTCAGTGACCACATTGGGCAAAATTAACCCACACAGTTCTCTCTGGCTCCTGAAGAAATGTTTCATGGTGTGTTGTTCAGGGTATAGGTTTTGGGTCATGTTGCCCAAGTCTGCCAAACTGTTATTTTTAAGACCAGACAATGACAACACTCATCACATTGGCTTTTGTGAGGATTAAATGAGTTACTACATGCAAGCCCTTAGAACAGGGCCACCTGGCTCATTGTACTGAGCAAATGTCAGCTATTTTGGATTGGTGATACAGAGTAAATACTCAAGAATGATGATAATTCCAGTGGGTATAGAAAATATTTAAAGGAAGATTCCAAGGAAGGCTGATAGAGTTGTGTCTTCAATCTGTGGGTTAGAATTCATTTTAATGTAACAGAAGATGCCATATGCAACAAGTGTTTAAAGGAAGATTTGAGGAGGCATGTAGAGTTATACCTTTAATTTGTGAGTTAGAACTCATTTTAACGGAACATGAAGACAATGTCTTATATAACAGAGGCAGAATTGTATGGTACAGCAGAAAAAACACTGTACTTGGGGGAAAGACTGTGTTTAAGTCCTGACTCATCAGTTCTGTGGGCCAATATAGAATTCATCTCTATGGTTGCTTCTAATTAAAAACCATATTTTGATGCCTAGTAATGATTGTGTCACTGTTTCTTTGACTAGATACACATAAAAAAAACCAACAACCTATTACCATCAAGTTGACTGACTGACAGCAACCTATAAGGCAGAATAGAAGAGTATAACTTTCCCATTGGGTTTCCAAGGTGCAGCTGGAGGATTCAAACTGCTGACGTTTGATTAGCAGCTGAGTTCTTAACCACTGTACCACCAGGGCAAGATATATACCAGTGTTTGAAAAAACTGTCACACTGTCACTGGGCCACTGGGACTTCACTCTCCTCTTATTTAAATCATCTAGACTGATTTAAACCACTACATGGTTTGAGGTAAGGAAAGGCACGCATCAGGATTGTATCTTTTCACCATACCTATTTAGTCTGTGTGCTGAGCAAATAATCCAGGAAGCTGGACTCCATGAAGAATAGGGCATCTGGATAGCAGGAAAACTCATTGCAACCTGAGTTATACAGATGACACAACCTTCCCTGCTGAAAGTAAAGAGGACTTGAAGATCTGCTGATAAAGATCAAAGACCACAGCTTTCAGTATGGATTACACCTCAACATAAACAAAACAAAAATCCTCATATGGGACCAATAAGCAACATCATAAAAAACGGAGAAAAGATTAATGTTGTCAAGGGTTTAATTTTACTCGGATTTATAATCAATGCCCATGGAAGCAGCAGTCAAGAAATCAAAAGATACATTGCAGTAGGCATGTCTGCTGTTGAAAAGCAAAGATATCACCTTGAAAACTAAGGTTCACCTGACCCAAGCCATGGTATTTTCAATCACATCGTACCCATGTAAAGGCTGGGCAATAAACAAGGAAGACTGCAGAAGAACTGACACCTTTGAATTGTGGTACTGGAGAAGGATATTGAGTATACCATCGACTGCCAAAAGAGTGAACAGATTTGTCTTGGGAGAAGTGCAACCAGAATGTTCCTTGAAGAAAGGATGGCGAGACTATGTCCTACATACTTGGGACATATTATCAGGAGAGATCAGTCTCTGGAGAACAATATCATGTTTGGTAAAGCAGAAGGTCAGCAAAAAGAGGAAGAACCTCAACAGAATGGAATGACATGGTAGCTGCAACATTGGGTTCAAACATAACAATTGTGGACTTGGTGCCAGAAAGGGCAAAGCTTTATTTTCCTGTGAGGGGGAACAGACTTGATGGCTTTGAGATGTCCCATGAAACAATGACCCTAACAATCCAAACCCAGAAACCAAGTCTCATGAAGTTTTTGGTTGTATATAAGCAGGATCAGCAATGCTTCCTCCTCCTTTCCAGTTACTGTTATAAATACGTTTATCACACTTTTGTCAATTCAACTTTTTACAAGTATACAACTTACTGACAGCAATTACAATAATCAGCTGTGCAAACTGTACCATTAATCAATGGGATTTTTCCATAACTGTTAATGCCCTATTTCCACTTCCCTCCTGCCCCTGGTAACTACTAATAAATTTGGGTTAGTGTTGAGGCCCGTTACCCACACAGGCCTGTATTAGCAAAGCTATGTGCCTATGTGATGATGAGCGGACGCATTTTACCCTCGACATATTTTTTTAGCTGAATTCTCACTAATGGTATTATGCACCCTAAATAAATCTTCCTCAAAAATACCCTGTTATCTCCCAGCACTAGGACCAAAGAAGACGCTTTCTGAGAAGGGTTTTACAACTCCCTTGGCTTAATGAGTTCCAACACAGCATGTTCAGCCCAGGAACACTAAGGCCGGCCCAGCTCCACTGGCTTCCCCCAACTGCATTTCCCCCCATCCGCATGTGAAACACAAGCTTGCAGAAAAGCCCCTGGAAGGCTTCCCAAGGAGGATTCTCCACACAGCCCTTAAAGCTATACAAACATCCCACTCCCTACATCAGGAAGATGGACAGACTCCCAAGTTATGACAAATGAATAAACACTAAAGAAACATCTTTCTTAGAACAGCTTAGGTTGGGGGACGGTGGGCGCTTGTTATCTGCACAGGGAGAGATAAAATAAGAACTTAGAGAAGCAAATAGAGACAGCTAAATAATGAAGCTTTGAGGAGTCTACCCTTCTGTGCCCCTGACCTTGAGGCATGAATAGAGCCATTAAGCTCATAGCATAACTTTGCATTCACTGCTAAACTTTGTTAGTTTACTGTTAAACTTTGTTTTTACTGCTAAATGCACATGTCTCGGGCCATTATCTAGAAGGCCCTGACAATTAACATGAGAAAAAGAGAGACCACGAGGGGTCATTTTCTTGCTAGTCAATAGCTTACATGATGAAAAAAATAGGGTGAAAATCACGTCACCTCAACTATAAAAAATAAAGAGACACAGACCTTTTCGGGCTGCCATTCTCCAAAACTCTTTTCTGTCTCTGTCTCATTTTTCCCGCCGACACCATTCATCTCTCCGTGGGCCCGAAAAATTTTGGGGGGCTGGCTCCCAGCAGGTTAGTATTTACCATTCCAACCATAATTTAAAATATTTTATTGTGTTTTAGGTGAAAGTTTAGGCAGTAAATTAGATTCCCCTTTAACAATTTTTATACATATTGTTCTGTGCCATAGATTATAAGTTTCAAACAATGTTTCAACAATGTCATTATTTCCCTTCTGTTTCCTTCAGTCAAGGTCTCCTTCCCTTCTTTGCCTTGTCGCCTTTGTTTTTGAGTAAATGTCGACTATTTGTTCTTTTGTAGTTCACTGTTTAAGGGAGCACATTACTCATGGATGATACTGTTTAGATTATAAGCTAATCTATTATTTGGCTGGTGGGTGACTTGCAGAAATAGTTTTAATTCCATATTCAAAGTTTATCTTAGTGCAATCACTAGACTTGGACATTCCTCTAGTCTGTATCAGTAAGTACAGCCTTTTTAAGTTTGAATTTTGAGAACAAAATTCTTCTATTCTCTCTAGGGTCTTCTCTGGTTTTCCTGGTCAGAATGGTTTGTATTGGTAACCAGGAGCCATCTAGTTCTTCTGGTCTCAGGTTTGAAAATGTTGAAGTTATTGTGGGCTATTAATTTGTGGACTGTTTTTTTTCTTTAACCCTCTGATTTTTATCACTCTCTTTTTCTCCGTTCAAATAGAGAATAATTGTATCTTAGATGGCTGCTCACAAGCTTTTAAAACCCCAGGTGCTACTCACCAAACTTAGATGTAGAACATTATAACTGTTTTATTAAAATATATTTTATATTTACATATATATTTATATATTTTATATTTATAGATACAAACTAGGAAGTCCAAGAACCCAAAAGAAAGGACAAATTTACTCTAAGGTGAAATTTGATAAATGTTTCTCTTAATTCATCAGATTTTCATCTTCTGTCTTCTTCAAAAGTTTATTATGACAAATATGTCCTGAGTGGGTTTTATTCCCTCCCAGAATGAATTTGTAGAGTGTCATCCACACTGCTGGCTAGTTTCCTTTGTTTCCAGCTGCCCACGCTTGTGCACAGCTAGTCAGAGATATGAGTGAAATCTCTGCCCATGAAACAGAAGAGTGTTCTGGACTCTGGCTTACTGAGCACTAGACTGCCACCTGTTAAGCTGAAGCCCAACCATTAAGACAAATTAAATGACTAAACTTCACAGCAGGAACCACAGAACTAAGAAAAAAATTAAGCTGGTGATCTAAATATCACACAAAATGTGCCTCCAGGAGTAACCTCTAAAGGGTGTGTATAACTCTCTTCTTGAAATTACATACATACTAAAAAAATGTGACATGTACCTATATTTTCTCTAGCTCACTCCCTTGAAGAAACAGTGCTCATTATCAATTCAAAATTTCAGTTGATGAATTCACCAAGAAAGATAGATGAAATTTTGTAGGTGTTATCATGCAAATTCAATATTAAAGATCCTCAGTTGTAAAAATGTTCAAGTGTATATAAGCATCTTGGCATTTCTCTCTAAGGCTCAGTTTCCTGGAATGATAGAACTTGCTTACAAAAAGTCAAGCAGAGCTAACATTTTTTGTAAAGTATCATAAATAGAGATTGAATTTCATAAAAACTGACATAACATCCAATAGGCAAAATCTGAGGTATGCTTGACATACTATTCTTTAGGTTTTTATATATATTATTTCAGGACAAGTGCCTTAGGAAACATCAAATCCTTATTCACAAAGATTCTGCATTCCTGGTAAGAAAAATTTAAACTAATTAAATAGGCTGTAAATCATACCAGGTATTATAGAGACACCAAAGATAAATAAAGGTTTTACTATTACTGTGGTGAGGAGCAGGAAGGAAAAAAAAACCCACAAATATTCAAAATACAAAGCAGAATGTGATAAACGTCATAAGAGGGACTCATAAAATACTTGGAGGTGGTTGTGTTTGAAAACAGATCAGGAGGAATAAGGAAAAATTGATGAGGAAAAAGGCATTGTGTCAGCTCCAGTTTGAGGATAGCAGGGTATTTACTTTTCAGCATATGGCAGTAGCAACAACAGAAAGGGTAGAAACAACAAAGAAATGAATGGGAAGAGGCTATTTCAGGTGACTGCAATAAGTAAACTCATGGAAGTGCCTTGAGTAGTATACCATTTGGCTTGAAGGTGGCTACATCTTGGGTACCTCAGCACTACTGAATACCTGGATTACACGTGCCTGCAGAAGACACTTAGGTTAGAGTAAGGCTGCAATAAATCTTTACAGTCACTCTTCCAGGGAATTTTATGTTGTGGTAAGGAATCAAACCATTCCTAATAAAAGTAAACCTAAGTTGAATACTGCAAGAAAAGTGAATAGAGAAAAACAATTGAAGATGTTAAAAATATAGGAGACTGATGAAAACAGCTAATGGAGTTGTCAGGAGGAGGTGGAATCCACTAGCTGGATGGAGGCAAGGAGTTCTTTAAGGAAGAGAATGACCTTTTTTTTTGCATCAAAAGATTTTTTTAATTGTGCTCTGAGTGAAAATTTATAACCCAGATCAACTTGCCGTATCAAATGTGTCACATACACGCTGGCTCTGCAAGTCTAACTGCTCTCCACCACCTCCTACTGCCTTGCGTCACACTTGTCCTTTCTGCTCTGTACTTCCCATATCCGTTCAACCAACTGCTGATCCCCTCCATCCTCCCATGTTGCCTCTGGACAAGAGATGGTCAGACACCTTTAGGTATTTATTTAATCCAAGAAGCGCATTTTTTGCCAGCACCACTCTCTGTCTTATACTGAAGGACGGGGTTGGGGGGGGGGGGAGGAACCCACTGCCATTGACTCAGTTCCAACTCATAGCTACACTATAGGATATAGCAGAATTGCTCCATGGAGTTTGCAAGGAGTGTCTGGTAGATTCCAACTGCTGACCTCTTGGTTAGCAGACATAGCACTTAACTACTATGCCACTAGAGTTTCCTATGTCTTATACTCCTGGCAAGTCTTTGTCTGAAGAGTTAGCTTCAGTATGGGTTTCAGCTCTGGGCTAACAGAGTCTGGAGACCATGTCCTCAGGGGACACCCCCCCAGTCTAACGAGTCATTAAGGATACAGTCTTGTAATAGAGTTCTAGTTCTGCACACTCATTTTTCTCCCTCTACATCGGGGACTTTATGTTGTGTCCCCTATTAGGACAGTAATTGGTGATAGCTGTGCACCATCTAGTTCTGGTCTCAGGGTAATGTAGTCTCTAGATCATATGGCACCTTCTGTCTCCTGGGCTTCCATTTTCCTCATGTCTTTGAGTTCCTTCATTCTCATCTGTTCCCGGTGGATTGCGACCAATTAACACTACTTAGATGGTCTCTGGCTAACTTTTAAGACTCCAGACTCCACTCACCAAACTGATATGCAGACCATTTTCTTTAAAAAACTTATTTATGACAATTAGAGTTGATATTCCCTTAAACTATAGACCCCAGACCCCTGTCCCTGCTATTCTGTGCTTAAAAATGTTGGGCTGTATTTAGGCAACTTTTAGCTTTTGATGTAGTCGACTTGTGCTAAGCTCCCTTCTACTGTGTGCTATCATTCCCTTCACTTAACTCAATTCTTAGCCACTGTTTAGTCTATGAGTACTCCTCTCCCTCCCTCCCCATCCTTGTAACCGTCAAAGATTATTTTCTTCTGTGTTTAAACCTTTTCTTAACCCTTATAATAGTGGTCTCTTGTAATATTTGTCCCTTTGCAACTGACTAGTTTCACTCAGTATAATGCCTTCCAGATGACTCCATGTTTTGAGATGTTTCCTAAGATCATCATTGTTCCTTATCATCACATAGTATGACTATACCATAGTTTATTGATCCATTCATCTGTTGATGGGTACCTGGGTGGATTCCACGTTTTTTGATATTGTGGGCAGTGCTGCAATAAACATTGATGTGCATGCATCTATCACTTGAAAGTCTTTACTTTTCTAGCATATATTCCAAGCAGTGGGATTGCTAGATCATATGATAATCCTTTTCCTAGCTTTTTAAGAAAGTGCCAAATAGATTTCCAAAATGGTTGTACCATTTTGCACTCTCATCAGCAGTGAGACTATGGTTTAAGTCTAGTCTGTAGCTTAGCACCAGTCTATAGTTTAAGTTCCATTCTCTCCATAGCCTCTCTAACATGTATTATTTTGTGTTTTTTGGATTAATTGAAGCCTTCTTGGGAGAAGATAGTAACCCATTGTGGTTTTGATTTGGCTTTCTCTGACGGCTAATGATCACGAGCATTTCCTATGTATGTTAGCATCCTGAGTGTCTTCTTTGGTGAGTGATTCTTCATATCCTTTTCCCACTGTTTAATTGGATTACTTATCTTTTTGTTGTTGAGGTTTTATAGTACCTTGTAAATTATGGAGATAAAAGGCCCTTCAGATTCAAGGTAGCCAAAAACTCTTTCATCTATAGATAGTGTTTTCACTCTTTTGGTGAAGTCTTTGGATGAGTATTAAGTGTTTGATTTTTAGGAATTGACTGTTACCTGTTTTCTGGTGTTTGCATATAGTTAGTAATATTTTGTAGTATGTGTATGCTGTATATTAGGTTTCCCAGTATCTCTATTTTTTTAACATGGTCTTTATTGTTTTAGATTTTGTTTGTTTATTGTTTTAGATTTTATATTTAAGTCTTTGATCCATTTTGAGTTAGTTTTGTGCATGGTGTGAAATACGGTTCTTGTTTCATTTCTTTTGTAGCAGATGGATTCGGATCCAACTAGACAGCCCTTGGCTTGGCTTGGCATTACCATTTGTTAAAGAAACTGCCTTTTATGCAGTCTATGGACTTTGGCCGTTTGTCAAATATCAGGTGCTTATAGGTAGTTGATGTTATATCTGGATTCTCAATTCCAGATTGTGGAATTCTCAATCTGGAATTGAGAATCCAGATATAGATCTATGTATCTGTTTTTGTACCAGTACTAGACTGTTTTAACTACTGTGGCAGTATAATAGGTTCTGAAGTCAAGTAGGGTGAGGCCTCCCACTTTGTTCTTCTTCTTCAGTAATGTTTACTTATCCATAGCTTCATTCATTTCCATGTGAAGTGGGTGATTTCTTTTTCCATCTCATTAAAAAATGACATGTGGAACTTGTGTTGGGATTGCATTGCATGTATAGATTGCTTTGGGTAGAACAGACAGTTTCATGATGTTAAGTCTTCCTTTCCATGAGAAGATAGGTTTCTCCACTTACATAGGTCTCTTTTACATTCTTGCAGTATTCTTGTAATTTTCTTTGTATAGGTCTTTTATGACTCTAGTTAAATGTGTTTTTAGATATTCTATCTTCTTGGGCACTATTGTAAATGGTATTGACTTAGTTTATTCTTTTTGATGGGCTGGTGTAAAGGAACCCAACCAATTTATGTACATTTATCTTGTATCCTGATACTTTGCCTAACTCTTCTATTAGTTCCAATAAGAGTTGTGACAATGGGCATTCTTGTCTGGTTTCTATTCTCAATGGGAATGCTTTCAGACTCTTTCCATTTACAATGATTTTCGCTGTTGGCTTTGTATACCAAACCCAACCCAGTTCTGACTCAGAGCCATCCTACAGGACAGAGTAGACTGCTCCATCAAGTTTCCAAGGAATGCCTGGTGAATTTGAGCTGCCAACCTTTTGGTTAACAGCCATAGTTTTTAACCACTATGCCCCCAGGGTTTCCTGACTTGTTTAGATGTCCCTTATTACATTGTGGAATTTCCCTTCTATTCCTATTTTGCTTAAAGTTTTTAGCATGAATGGGTGTTGGACTTTATAAAATATCTTTTCTGCATCAACTGATAAGATTAAGTGGTTCTTGTCTTCTGTTTTATTTATGTGGTTGATTATATTAATTGCTTTTCTAATATAGAACTATCCCTGTATCCCAAGTATGAATCCTACTTGGTCACAGTGAATTATTTTTTTTGATATGCTGTTGAATTCTGCTGGCTAGAATTTTGTTGAGGATTTTTGCCTCAAGTTCATGAGAGACATTGGTCTATAATTTTCTTTTTTTCTGCTGTCTTCATCTTGTTTTTGGTATCAGTGCTATGTTGGCTGCATAGAATGAATTTGGGGGCATTCATTCCATTGTTTCTATGCTCTGGGATACCTTTAGCTAGAGTGGTGTTAATTCTTCTCTAAAAGTCTGGGAGAATTCTCTAGTGAAGTTGTCAGAGTCAGGGAATTTTTTAGTTGGGAGTTTTTGCACTACATTTTCAATCTCTTTTTCTATAATGAGCTTAGTTATTCTACTTACCCTTGTGCTGTTTTTGGTAGGTGATGTGTTTCTAGAAATTTATCCATTTCCTCTAGGTTTTCAAATTTATTAGAGTACAGTTTTCATAGCATTCTGTTATGACTCTTTTAATTTCAGTTGGGCCTGTTATGATAATGCTTATCTCATTTGGTATTCCAGTTATTGGCTTTCTCTCCTGTTTTTCTTTTGTCAGTTTGGCAAACAGTTTATCAACTTTCGGTCTTATTAACCCTCTGAATCATTCTTTCATTCCCTAGTTCATTTAGTCCTGTTCTAATTTTTATCATTTCCTTTCTTTGGGTGACCAAGGAGTTCTTTTGCAACTTTCTTTACACTTGTTTGAGTTGTAGGGTTATTTCTTTGATTTGGACCTTTTCTTTTTTGATATGTGCATTTACTGGGATCAACTGACTTTTGAGCACAGCTTTTGCTGTGTCTCATAGAATCTGGTAGGATGTGTTTTCATTCTAATTTGAGTGTGTAAGTTTCTTTATTCTATCTTTGATTTCTACTATAATCTTTTTGTTTTTGAGCAAATTGTTCAGTTTCCATGTATTTCATTCCCCCCCTTTTCTTTGCTGTTATTGATTTCTACTTTTATGGCTTTATGTTCTGAAAAGATGCTTTGTGCCATTTCAATTCTTTAAATTTCTTAAGGATTGCTTTGTGTACTAATATGTGGTCAGTTCTAGAGCATGTTCCATGAGCACTAGAAAAGAAAGTATACTTGACGGCTGATAGACTGAGTGTTCTGTATATGTCTCTGAGGTCAGGTTAGTTGATTATGACATTTAGATCTTCTACATCCTCATTGAGTTTTTTCATGGATGTTCTGTTCTTCACTGAGAATGGTGTGTTGATGTCTCCTCCTATTATTCTGGAGCTGTCTGTTTCTGTTTTCAAGGCAGTGAGTGTTTCTTTTATGTATTTTGTAACCCTGCTGTTGGGTGCACAGATAGGAGCTCTGACAATTGTTTGCTAACTTGCCACCATGCACTTGTGTTGGCAGCACTGTACAAACAATTCAGTAAGGTTTTATAATGTTGGCATATCAGTGTCTCACAGCTGTGTTCATGTTGATGTATGGTGGTGTCTTGCTGAGAGGCATTCATTATTATTGTTGTGGGCTTTTGGGTGCCATTGAGAGAATGTTGGAGCTTGAATTGGTGTAACAAATAAACATTAAATTATTTGTTAAACTTGGCAAGAGTGGAAGTGAAATCAGGGACCATTAATCCAAGATTATGGGGATAATTCCACGAAGAAAATGACAGTGTACAAATGGATTAAACATTTTTCTGAGAAGAGAGAAAATGTCACTGATAAAGAGAGGTTGGGGCCACCAGTAATGAACAGAACTGATTAAAACATTTCAAAAAGTTCTTGAATTGTGTGTCTAAATCATTGGCTGACTGTGAGAAGCGTAGCAGACCTAGTAAACGTCAGTAGAGAACAGCTAGAAATATCTAACTGAAAATCTTGGCATGAGAAAGGTGTGTGCAAAAATGGTCACAAAGGAGCTCATTGATGAACAAAAGGAAAGGAGAGTCAAGGTTTGCCAACACTTTTTGGAGAGGCAAGATGGTGTTTGGGGCCATGTTATCACTCCTGATGAAATGTGGTTGTACAAATACAACTCTGAAACAAAGCATCAAAGTGCACAATGGAGAATCAGCCAATTCTCCATGACCAAAACAGTCCTGTCAGTCCAAATCAAGAGTTATAATGCTACTGTTAACCTTTTTTGATATTAGATGGATTGTTGTTTATGAATTTGTACCAACTTCACAAAGAGTTAACCAAGTTTACTATTTGGAAGTGCTGAAAGGCTGTGTGAAAAATTAGAGGAAAACAACCTGAACTTTTCGCCAACAACAAATAGCTCTTGCATCACAACAATGCATCAATCAGCTCATATGGCACTGTCTGTGAGGGAGTTTTTAGCTAGTAAACAAATAACTGTATTGGAATACTCTACCTACTCACCTGATCTGGCCCTCAGTGACTTTTTTCTTTACTTGAAGAGAATGGAAATACTGAAAGGAAGACATTTTAATGACATTCAGGACATCAAGGGTAATACAATGATAGCTCTGATGGCTGTTCCAGAAAAAGAGTTCCAAAACTGCTTTGAAGAGTTGAATAGGCACTGAGATTAGTGCATAGTTTCTCAAGGGGAGTACTTCAAAGGTAACCATTGTGATATTCAGCAATGAGCTGTGTAGAACTTTTTCTAGGATGAGTTCCCAAACCTAATTGTCAGATCGCATATGTAATACTATTATGTCCTCTTGGAGTATTGAGACTTTAATCATTATGTAATGTTCTTCTTTATGCAATATCTTGAGTTTTACTTTAAAGTCCATTTTATCAGAGATTAATATTGCCACTCATACTCTTTTGAATGTTAGCTTGATACACTTTTTTTCCATCCTGTGAGTTTTGGTTTGTTTATATCTTTAAGTATGAGATGTGTCTCCTACAGGCAGCATATAGATAGGTTGTGTATTTTTTATCCAGTATGCCAGCCATTCTCCATCACTTTATTGGTACATTCAGTCCATCTACATTCAGCATGGTTATTGGTAGGTATGAACTTATTGCTGTCATTTTGTTATTATTTTTTTTTGTGTTCTAAACAATTCCTTTGTTCCCTTTAATTTTCTGTGCTGAGTCTTTTATGTGTTTTCTTTTCACCTTTTTCAAATATTGGTGGTTTTTCATTTGCTGAAACTTCATGTTTTTCTTGTTTATTATTTTGACACATAGGATTGTTAATTTCTTTTGTGGTTACCTTCATATTTGTCCCTATTTTTCTAGATTTAAACTAGTCTTTAATTTGTGTCACCTTAACTTCTTCTCCATATGAAAGATCTTTGACTATATTTATTTTTGTGTCCCTCTGCTTTGTCATGTTTACATAACGACATCCTGTTCCCGTACTTTTAGTGTTTTGCCTATGGTTTGTTTTTGCAATTCCCTTATTTAGGTTGATATCCAGTTGCTCTGTTCTATGTTCTGATCTTGGGTTGTTAGCTGGTATTATTGATTTTCTAACCCAAAGACTCCCTTTTAGTATTTATTTCTTAAAGTTTTGGTTTGTTTATTGCAAATTCCATAGATTTATGTTTATCTGGAAATGTCCTAATTTCACCAGCATATTTGATAGACAATTTTGCTGGACATATAATTATTTGCTGGTAATTTTTTTCAAGGCTTTGTATATGTCATTGCATTGCCTTCTTGCCTGCATGGTTTCTGCTGAGTAGTCCAAGCTTAGTTTTATAGATTCTGTCCTAGGGTCACTGTGAGTCAGATCCAACTCGACGGCACTTGGCTGGCTGGCTGGATTTTGTAGGTTATTTTTCTTTTATCCACAGCCACTTTTAAAAGTGTCTCCTTATCTTTATTTTTGATATATTTGATTATAATATACCTTGGTATTGTTCTTTTGGGATCTACCTTGTGTGGAGTTCAATGGGCATCTTGGGTGGATATCTTCTCATATTTCGTGACATTAGGGAAGTTTTCTTTCAGAAAATCTTCAATTCTATTTTCTTTTATCCCTGTCCTGGTACTCCATTTACTTGTAGGTTATCATTTTTCATAGATTGCCACATAATCCTTAGTGTTTATTTTTTAAAGTCTTTTATCTGGTTTTCCTCAACTAAATTGATATCACATGTTTCATCTTCAGTCTCACTAATTCTGCCTTCTATTGCCTCAATTTTGGTCCTTTGGCTTTCTACTGAGTTGTCTAATTCTGTAATTTTATTATTAATTTTCTGAATTTCTAATTCTTGCTACTGTATGCTTTCCTGCAGCTTGTTCAGTTTATCATTATGCTCTGCTGCATTTTACCTCATTTTCTTCCTTATCTCTTAAAGATTCTAAATATTAATCTCTTATATTCTACCTCTAAATAGTTCCAGAAAGCACTCTTCCTCTGAAAAATTTGATTTTTTGTTTGGGGAACTTTCTGAAGAAATCATGGTCTGTTTTTTAAGTGATTTGTCATGGACTGTTGTTTCAGAGCCATCAGTAATTTGTATTTATTTAATGCTTGCCTACTGTGTTGCAGTTTCTTGTTTTGAAATGTACAAATAGGCTGGTCATGTGTGATAGTTTGGTTATTGTTGTCTTTGAAATTCTAATGTCCCTTCATCAGGTGGTTAGAGATGTCACTAGATATAGCAGCTCAAGAGTCTGTTTACTTTTCTTGTATGGATTCAGCTCAGGTGACCACCAAGTCAGTCAGCAAGTATGTGGTACAGGTTATTACCTGCTGTTCTAGATGGGTATGGGTGACTGGTATAGGCACAAGTGTCTGGCTGCAGCTGCTAAGAAAGGCAGGGGGCTAACTGCAGTCCCCTTGGGGCTATGAGGATGGTATATCCTCTTATGTCTGAATCCAGGTGAAAGAACAGTTTCTTCCCTGATTTTGCAGCTTAAGGGAGTTGGTAGAATTTTCCCTCCCCTTTCCCAAGTTTGTTAAATGTTTTCCCCCTCTGACTCTCAGAGAATGGCTCAGAGTAGATTTAAGGAGTCCTACTTCTGGCTCAGTCAACGACATCAGACTCTAACACTGGGTATAGTACAGAGAGGGAATGGGGGGTGCTGTGAGAAAGGAGATAGGCCTATTTCAAAGAAAAGATTCAGATCCACATGCAGTAGATTACACACAAAGACTTTGCTTTCAATATCCTGGTGCTGTCTTATACTGGCTCTGGAGGCGTGAGTAGATTGTCCAATCACCCCTGCTGAGGCAGATGCTTACCAACCTCCACAGCTTGACCTACCACGTGGAGGTTGTGGCCATTTTCTGGCAGGTCAGGTCTGTGGAATCCTGTGTGCTTCTGGCACTAGTCTTCCTTGCCCATCATTCAGTCCAGTTTCTCAATTTTCCCTTGATATTCAGGGCTCCTACGATGTCATATGTACTGGATTCATTTTGTCCTTTTGGATCTTTGTTTCAGAGGGGTCATGGGAAGTTTCCATCTATTCTGCTGTCTTTTAGAGCAGAAACTGACACACGTTTTTACAAGAGTCAGATGGTAAATATTTTAGACTCCTCAGCCTTCATGATCTCTGTCCCAACATCAACTCTGCTGTTGTAGCACCTTAATATAGACAATACACCAATGAATGAGAATGATGATGTTCCAATAAAACTTAATTTATAAAAAACAGGTAAACACCATAGTTTGCTGACCTTTTAGAGAAAAATAAACATACTAGGATACTCTTAGGTAAAGATAAAGAAATTAAAAGCCTTCTTTGACTTTTCAGTAAAGTAGAAGCTAGGTAATTTGGCAAGACGTTCAGTAGAGAAGAGAAGGAAATGGAAACATCTTTGAACAGTCATCATGGGATCAACCAGGGATGAAAACGTCCAGAACAGCAATTTGAGTTGGAGCCAACCAACAGTTCCCTAAGTAGAGAGGAGAAAGTAAAACATATCATGCATTCTTATGGACTGACAGTAAATTAGTATTGTAAAGTCCAAAAGGAATAGTTTCTTTTTGTTCCTACTCATGGGTCTCATCAAACAACCTGCTTCAGTCTCATCCACACAGAAATCCAAACACTGTATTTACAAGACAGGCAAACAAACAGTAGTTAGGATCCAAAGGGGAAATGAGATAATGAATAAACTTCTATTTCCTAACCATCATGTTACTAACAATAAAAGCCAAGACTGGCATAAAATAATTTAATTTTCTATGTTTTCTTTCTATAGCCCCAGATACAGAAAGAAACAAGGCAGAAAAAAAAAGTTATTTCCCCAACAGTAACTCAAAAAGTTTTAGAAAATAGCTGACACAGAGAGTTCCAGAAACAGAATGAAATGAGAGCTAAGAGTAAATGGCAGGCTTTTGCATTTAGAAAAAATGATTCCTTTTAAAAACAACTTGGGATCTTCACATTTCCTGTAAGGACCAAAGGCTAGTCCTGGGTTTCCCCTATACTGTGAGGAAGAGTGTCACATGCCAGTCAAACATAGCACATGATGAGAAAGATTGACAGGAACTAGTGGATACACTCTTACTGTCTTTTAAAGATGCCCTGGAGAAATGGATAAAGCTTTCAGGCATTTTGATCAGTCAAACTGCTAAAAGAATCACATTGAACCAGTAAATCACCACAGCTGGAAAGACAGGAATAGTTACCACCTATCTGAACTGCTAATTTGCCTAAAATTGACAAGAGGAAGACTTGTCAAAGAGGATTACTCGGCACTGTCAGTTTCTTCCTAAGAGAATTTCTGTCATTTGTCACTTGGCCTTCAATCCCTGTTGATTAAGAACGGTGTAGTGCAAAGCTCTTGGTATACTTTGTCACCTCAAACCGTTTCTTTGTTTCACTGAGTAATAATTCTCAACATGACACCACTGCTGCAAAGTGGGGTTACAGTTCTCTATGGTAACAGCAGTTGTAGGCACTAGCTGAGCTTTCAAAGTTGCCTCTGCGTGAAAGACATTGAAAACTCCAGCTCACAATTCCAGAGCCTTTCAATGCCGTAAAACCTTAACTGTGTGGTACTAGCAGCTGTGTTGTTGCCTCTGTTGCCAATGGGGTGCCTGACACTTAGGCCCCGAGCATGACATCTCAAAGGGAACTGCGATAGACCTGGACAGTCAGCCAAGTGTAGGAGGTCAGAAGATTAAATATAGGAGTTTGAGATATGTTTTTGGATTTATTGTACAAGGTTTGCAGCAAGTAGCTTTTCCCACCTGTCCTCTAATGTCACTCCTGGCCTGCCTTCACACTATTTTTTTGCCTTCTGATAACATTATGACTTTTGAATATGTGCTAGGAGCTGTGCATAGTGCCTCTCAAGAATCTTAAAGAAATAATTGTACCAGTATACAGAGGAGAAGATGGGGTCCTTGCCCAAGACCACATAGCTATGGCAGTTTGAGATTCAAGCCCATGTGTACCTGGCCCCAAAGCCTGTGCCTTAACTGCAGACTGTTCAGTGAGCTCTGAGGAGTTTGCTCAGTGACCTGGGGTTTTCTTCCAGAAGGAAGCACCCACACAGTGTATGCACTCACAGAGGTACAGCTGGGTGTTCTAGTATCACAGCAAGTGGAGGAAGCAGATGTTGTGAAAAAAAGAATACTCAAACAAATGTGTGCCAGCTCTTGGTTTAAAATGAGGTTGAAGTTCGAATCTGTAGTTTACACTGCTGAAAAACATTTTCAATCTGCAGGTTATTTTCATGTACAAAACCTCATCCTAGCTGCATAGCAACCTTGAGAGGAAAGCAGGACGAGTACTCTTTCCATGTTTCAAATTAAAAAATAGAAGCTTTCTAAAAGATTAGAAAATACACGTAAGGTTACATAGCCAAAAAATGCAAAAACCAGGATAGTAAACCTGTGGTTCAATAAATTACTTAACATGGCGCTTCTAGTCACTCGCCAAAAGACTGGGTAAGACTATGCAAATGAGGTGTTTGTGTCCCACCAAAGGGGCTAGATGCTTGCTAATAATGTAAATAAGGCTCAGGGAACCCTAATGTGGGGATTGGTCAGTTGTGTCATGTCACTAGGCTTAAAATGAGACAGACACGGACAGAGGAGCTATAACCCAGAAGATAGCAAGAGTCAGATGTGCAGCAGCACAAGAACCACAGTGTCACAGGATGGCAGGAGCCAGGAGACTGGTGCAAGGGGCTGCAGTGAGGCTTGCCAACCCACAGAGCTGAGACCTGTGACACTTGTCCCGGAAGGCCTCCAGTGGGAGATGAGAAACTGTCCTGATCAAAGAACCGCGTTCTGAGTTGTGCCCTCGTACTTTCCTAATAAACCTAATAAACTGTAAGTATGGTTCCTGAGTCCTGTGAGACGCTGCAGCAATTACTGAACCTAAAGACACAGGGGAAAGTACTGAGGGGAATGAAGGAGTTCATGCTAGAGATGATGGAGTGGTATAACAATCGGACATTTGGGAAGTTGGGACTTCTGCCTCATAGGAACCAGCTCTGGGCTGATTATCACAAAATGATTTATTCATCTGAAACCTGTCTTCTGGCTGTAAGCCTAAATTTTCCCTTTAGTATCGGATGCTTCTGTTCTTTGTTTTGGTCATTTAATGTATCTGCAAAACAGTTTCTCCAGCCTTAAGGTTTTTACCTCTGGTCTCTGAGAGATGGCATTTTAATGTGCCATAGTACTATTTCCAGGGCAAGTAGCATAGTCTAAAAAGTGTAAAACTCTTCTTCACTAGTAAACAGCAACAGGATTGAACTGCTAAATTAAAAAAAAAAAAAAAGTGAAAGCTGGCAGTCATGGATTGAATTCTGTCCCCCCCAAAATATGTGTAGCCAGGTGGCTGGGCCATGATTCCCAGTATCTTGTGACTGTTCTCCAATTTGTGGTCTTCCTATGCTGTCTGTTAAAGGATTAGGGTGGGGCTGTAAATCCCTTCATAGGATTACCTCCCTGCTCCACAGTAAAGGTAGTTTCCCTGCAGTATGGCTTGCTCCACCCTTAATCCTTTCATCCTAGGAGAGAGAAAAGGACAGAGAAGCAGGCAGAGAATTGGGAACCTCCTACCACCAAGAAAGCAGCACCCGGAGAAGACCCCGTCCTTCAGACCTGAGGTTCCTGTGCCAAGATGCTCCCTGGACAAAGACTGATGCAATACCAGACTCCTTCAGAGCCGACAAGGGGGAAAGATTTTCCCTGGAGTCGACACCCTGAATATGGACTTGCAACCTACTGGACTATGGAAGAATAAATCTTCCTTTGTCAAAGCCATCCACTCTGTGGTATTTTCTGTTACAGCAGCCATAGCTGACTAAAACACTGGCTATGTTATACTGTAGAAAGACAATGACTCTAATGCTGTAATAAATAATATGGACAGAAATAAAGAAGCAAAACGGAGGTGGAGAGGTTAGTTAGGGTCTCTGGACAGCAGTATTCTGATACGTTTGTTATTGATTAGTGTTACACAAAAAAACCCTGAAGAGCCAGAAAGCATAAATAGGAGTGGCATACAAGCACAGTTTTATAGGAAGTAATAAAAATCAACAATAGGAAGTAAAATAAAAAGTGGATACATCAGAACAGAATCATTAAATACAGGTAAAAACATGTAAAAGAAGAAAATAAGTCACTAAATGTATAAATAAATGTAGTCATACCATTATAATCTTGGAACTCTTGTGGCTTAGGGATATGACATCCGGGAAGAAAAGAAATAAAATAGAACAGAGAGAATAAGAGAGAGAGTTGAATTCTAGAAGCTCAGAAACACACACAAAAAAGTATTTCAATATGAAGGAAAAAGTCTCCTGACAAATGGGGCATATTTCTCCATTACTTTCTGTATTGTTATTATTAAATAAACGTGGGCATGAAGGGCTGGGGGAGGACTTTTGACAATCCTAGCTGTCAGTCCCTCTGTTGACAGTTGCTATTTTTTCCTATAGCTATTTCATTCCTTCTCAGCACCTCCCTTTACCTTGGAGGTGAATGAGCCAGTGGGTCCACCCCCACAATCCACATTGCTCTGTCTTTGCACCCTTGCTGCTACTCTTGGGGAAGCAACTGCTGTGGCCTGGGTTGGGGAGACCACAAGCACTATGGGAAAGAGGGTCTTCAGAATGGACACTACAGCAAAAGTAGTTAACAGCAGGCTGGAGTGAAAGTCACACAATGCTTGAAGGAAGGTAGTTATTGAACTGATTACCAAGAACCTCTTAGAATTGAACAAACAGGGTAGGAACTCTTTAAAGACAGTTTTTGAAAGCTAAGATGAGCATCTTCTTTGTGGGCTTAAACTTTTCAGATATTTTTACTACGGATCTAGATCAGGGTAATAACAAACAGTGACATGCCAGGTTCTACCCTGCAATTACTAAAGTCACTAAATTTGAAAACATTTGAGTAAAAATCTAAAATGATACTACACACACAGAAGAACTTGAAGACTTGTCAAATATTTTTAAATGATCTACCCTAATGAAACCCCGTCTATTTTCCAATGTGATGACCTTCTTTTTCAACATTTAACCTGACACATTTTCTTCTCAAACTACCTCCTCACAGCTGTACAATTCATTTAAAGGAACGATACAGGTGTTATAATTTGCACCAAATATTTGAGTTAAATAGTTCTGAAAGATCTTTCGGAATCAGAGTCTGAACGCTTCTTGCTAGTTGTCTTTAATGCTCCTTTGCAGGGACCTATTCTGATCCCCATACATAAGCCGAATCACTAACAAGACAAATCCAGACCTTTGCTGTGAGCCCTCCAGTCTATCAAACCGCTAAGGACTCCCACACTCATCTTTCAGAATTCATCTTGACAGATGGGAACTGCAGGCAAAAGCATCTAAACAAAGACTTCCTCCCTATCTTTTTAGTTTAAGGACGTTCATTCTTGAAGTGAGAAACTCCAAATTCCCTTTATAATTTGTATTACATTCTTGCAGAAATACAGGTAAAGTGACACTTTACTTAGAATTTCAACTCACAAATAACTCTTCTAGGTCACAACTATGCATTACTAACAACAGCACTTACTAATGACAAAAAAATGCACAGCTATTGTAACAAAACTAACTGGAATTATGCTGCACTGATCATACAGTGGCCATTATGGAGGACCCTGGTGGCGCAGTCTTTAAGAGTTTGGCTGCTAACCCAAAGGCTGGCAGTTTGAACCCACCAGCCACCCATGAAACCCTATAAGGCAGTTATTTCTACCCTGTCCTATAGGGTAGCTATGAGACACTAATGGATGCGACATGAAGGACTTGGTTTGGGTTTTCTTGTACCCCTCTCCCCGCTTTGGTCATTATGACATCAATTCATTGGCTGCCATTCATTCATTATTCAGAGTAAAGCCAGTTTACCTTGTTCACTGATGAAGGCAGAGGAGAAAAAGCTTGCACTTGAATTCTGAGGCTAAATGTGTAGTGGCCTGACCTCAGGGCCAGCAGCAACAACAAACATGTTGGATATGTAAAGCCTCAAGCCCCACCCAAGATCTGCTTAACCTGGACCTATGGGGTTGGGCTCAGCAGTCTGTTTAACAGCCCACCAGGTTATTGTGATATATTCTCAACTCTGAGACCCGCTGATGTAACCATGTTGAATTAAAAGTGAAGTGAAAACAGCTGCAACTTAAAATATTATTATGCCGTGATTTACAAAACAGCATCAAATTTTTTAAACAGTTTTATTCTAGAATTGTCTTAGAATTACAGGAACATTGCAAAGAGGGCACAGAGAATTCCCATGCACCTCACATCGAGTTCTCCCGTTGTTAGCATCTTCCACTAGCATGGTACATTTGCCACAATTAATGACCTTGCATAAACAGATTATTATTGATTAAAATCAATGCTTTATTCATATTTCCTTAGTTTTTACCAAATGTCCTTTGTCTGTTTTGGGGTCTCATGCAGGTCACCGCATTACACTCATTTGTCACGTCTCCCTAGGCTCCTGTTGGCTGTAACATTGTGTCAGGCTTTCCTTGTTCTAACGATGTTGAGTGTTTTGAGGAGTACTGGTCAAGTATTTCTTAGAATTTTCCTCAATTGTTTGATGTTTTTCTCAAGAAGAGACCAGAGTTACGGGTTTTGGGGAGCAAGATCAGAGAGATAAGGTGTCATTCTTACCACAGCGTATCAACGTTACATATTAATGGCACATGACTCATCACCAATGATGTTAACTCTGGTAACCTGGCTGAGGATAGCCCGGCTGAGGTGGTGCTTGCCAGGTTTCTCCACTGTAAAACTGCACCTCCTTCCCTTTCTATACTGTATTCTTTGAAAGTAAATTATTATGGTCAGCCCACACTGAAGGATGGAGGGCTATGCTCTGTCTTCTCGAGGGTGGAGTATTTGCACAAATCAGCAGAAGAATTTTGCATCTGAAAAATGAGTAAAACTAATTTTGGTATTTGAGATGTTTCTAAAAAAGCTTTAGAAGCACAAACTGGGTGAGTAATCAACACAAGAAAAATTAAACCACTGGGACATGAGAAACGTGACTGCCAATGGAAGTAAATTTGTCTGTACAATGGCAGAACAGACGCAAACATGTATACTGAAATACGGCCCTAGGCAGTGGCGGTAGAAGTGGTGACTACAAATGATCACCATGGGGACTTTCTCGTCTCGTATAGACATGCATGTAGGGTCTCATTCCAGTCTAAAATATGGGTTTCTTCTTCCTTGGGTAGTTCTCAGTCTTGGCTGCACTTTGGCATTCTTGGAGGAGCTTTCTGGGCGAGGCTTGGGCATTGGCTTTAAAGAGCCTCCAGGGGATGCTGATATGCAGCTCAGGTTGAAAACCCCTGCTCTCAGCTTTATCATTATCCTTAGGTGATTGAATCAGAATATGCAAACAGGGCAGTTCTTTTCAAAGAACTTATACGAGCTTCTAAGATAACACAGGGGTAGTTCCTACTTCTACTGGACTAAAAGTCTCAGGGAAGAGGCCATACTAAGCAGAAGAAATGGAGGTAGGGAAATAATGTTCAAAGGCACATAAGACATGACCCTTACTCTCAGTAATCTTGCAGGCTGATAGAGAAAATAAGGAACTATCCACAACATGTTGAGTGAAATAGAAAATGGGGATGGTAATAGTGGCGATTACCATGGCACAGAAGTTGCAGTAATAGCTAACATCTTTACTGTAGATCAAGCTTAAGATTTTTCATGAATTTTCTTACTAAATTCTCTCAGCAACGGTATGAGGTAAGTACTACGATTATCTTCATTTTACAAGTGAAGAAATTCATCCAAGATTGCAGTGATGCAAGTGTCAGAGATGGCCTTTCAACACCAGAGCCTTTATTCTATACCACTTTTTCCTCCCTCCCTTAACTGGACCCCAGGTAAGTACAAAGAGTTGAGTGGGCACAAAAGGAGGAATTTGATCCCTGGAAATTAAGGGAAAGCTTCTTTTTTTTTTATCAGTTGGGGAAGTTACTGAAAACCAACCTAACCTTTTGCTGTTGAGTTTGATTCCAACGCATACCAACTGTATAGTGCAGAGTGGAGCTGCACCATAGGGTTTCCAAGGACTAGCTGGTAGATCCAAACTGTTGACCTTTTGGTGAGCAGCTCTAGATCTTAACCAGTATGCAACCAGGGCTCCCTGAGAAGTTAAAGTAATACTTTTTTTAAGATGTAACTTGTAGAAGGGGAGTGAAAGAGAAAAAATTGAATCTACAGTTGTGTGAAGGAGAACCTGGATGGAACAAAAGAGACAAGGACCACTTATTTCAAGTGTTCATTGCTAGGATCAAGGCCAGAGGTAGGGATGTTAGAAGCAGGGTGGATGTCACAAATTGAATTGTGTCCCCCGAAAATGTGTGTCGCAATTTTACTAGGCTGTGATTCCTAGCATTGTGTGATATTCTTATATGCTGTAAACTCTGCCTCTGTGGTGTTAATGAGGGAGGATGGGCAGCAGCTGTGCTGGTGGGGAAGGATGCATGTGTAAGATTGTATTATGTGTTGAGGCAATCTCTTGGGATATACAGGAAAGGGAAGTAAGCACAGAGCTGGGGACCTCACACTACCAAGAAGCAGTGCCAGGAGCATAGAGCAGAGTGTGCTTCAGAAACTCCCAGTCCGGGGGAAGATTGACAGCAAGGAACTTCTGCCAGAGCAAACAAAGCAAGACTTCCCCTGGAACTGAAGCCTTAAATGTGGACTTGTAGCGACTGGAACAGAATAAAATTTCTCTTTTTAAAGCCATCTACTTGTGGTATTTCTGTTACAGCAGCACTAGATAACTGTAACAGTGGGGATATTGAGAAATTTAGTAAACACACGTACGGCATGTACAATAAAGGAAAAAAGAAAAGAAAACCCTTTTATTCCCTGGCAGCACTTTCCAAATAGCTCCTGTCACTCTCTTCTCTGCCCTATTCTTTGGTCTAGGAAGTCTGCCCAACATGGACCACATCGACAGATCTCCCTTGATCTTTGGCTTCTGGAGGTTTCAGCCAATTGAGGAGTCCCACACGAGATCAGAGAAGAGAGAAGAGTGAGGACAGAACATTCTTTCCCACAGTGCAATGAATTATTTAATACGGCCCTTCTAACCACACAGGGTCTTGTGACTTCCTACAAAATGATTGAGCAGGACTACACAAATAAAGTACTTGTGGCCCACAATCCAAGGGGACTGGATGGCACTGCAACTAAAGTGTATGGAGCCCCTCAGGAATGGGATCACACCAAAAAGGTGTATGAAACTCTAATGAGAAGATTGGTCACTTCTGCCATCCTGCTAGGCTGGAAGGAAGACACACAGAGACAGAAGGAGGAACTGTAACATCAAAGACAGTGAGAGCTCGTGGCTCAGCAGTAGCAAGAGCCAGCAGCCCAAGAGGGCTTTGGTCGTTCTTGCTGATGACACACAGAGAGCTGTGTAACAGTTGCCTCACAGGGCCCCAAGCAGGGCCCTGCAGCAGAGGGCAAAAAGAAGCTGTCTTGATCAGGAACTGCCTGTACCATGAGTTCTTTTAGCTTCTGAGTCATTCCTGATCCAGAGTTGTATCTTTTTACTTCTCTAAGAAACCACTTAACTGTAGGTATGGTTTGTGAATTCTGTGAGATGTTGCAGTGAGTTCCTGAACCCAAACGCTGGAAGGGAGAGTACTGAGGGAAGAGGAAAGATACCTGATACTTTCAAGACAACCTTCTCTAAGTGGTTCTTGCCTTCCAATTTTTTCTTCCTTCAGGCCTAAGGGTGGAGCAATCTCTCCACTGTTGAGAGCCCCAAATGCCTTCCCACGTCTTAAAAATAGTTCCTTTGAAAATAAACCCTCCTCTAATTTTCCTAATTTGATTTTGGCATCTGTTTCCTGTTGAGATCTTGACCAACACACAGCGCTAGATACTAATTCTCTTCCATTCCGTCTTCCCATTTGTCAGCCATGGTGTTGAGACATAGTCTTCCACAATTTATGCAGCAACTTAATTTGATGGCCATGTGATTGTGTGGTGCTAACTATTCTGTATACTCAGTTTCCTTGGTAACAAGGAAAAGCTAATTTTAAAACAAAAACCAGGTTATGGCAATAATACAAATTGGTTGAAGTTTATTTAGTACACAATTTGGAAATCAGGGTAACATTTTAATTAAAAACAAAAACAAAAAACAAACCCAGTGCTGTCAAATCAATTCTGACTCACAGTAACTCTACAGGACAGAGTAGAACAGCCTCATAGATGTCCAAGGAGCACCTGGTGAGTTTGACTGCCAGCCTTTTGGTTAGCAGCTGTAGCACTTAACCACTAGGTCAGCAAGGTTTCCAAACATTCCAATAGGAGTCACAATGAAAAGAACTTCCAAAAATTCTCAATACCCCATCTTGTTGACATCACCATGGAAAAGGACCAAGCAGTGTTTATATCACAAAAGTTTACCTTAGAACAGCTTCCAGTCTGACACCTGAGTTTGTTTTCTTAATGACTAAAGCCATTGCTGTCAAGTTGAGTTGATTCTGACTCATAGTAAGCTATAGGACAGAGTAAAACTACCCTACAGTGTTTCCAAGACTGTAAATCTTTACATAAGCCAACTGCTACATTGTCTTCCCATGGAGCCCCTGGTAGGTTTGAATCACTGACCTCTCATTAACAGCTGAGCACTTAACCAGACTTCAGTCAGGGCTCCTTCTAAGGATCTTTGAAAGAGAGCAATAACCAATGCAACGTGGTCTACCGTAAACTGTTAACTAGGCTACTGTGTGGTTTAAAGATGACTTTGGGAACCTTCAAGGTTCATGGTTCAAAAGATACCTCATATAAAGAGAATAGCCTGGGTGAGTTACCACAACTTTCACAGACCCTAAAAATCTAGCTTTCATGAGAATTAAAATTCAGTAAAGAGCCCTAACAGTTACTCTATACGTGATCTCTTCATTCCATTTCTAATTCCTGTCCACCTGGAAATAAATGTCCATTGCTGTCTAATCAAATCCCACTCAGAGCAACCCTACAGAAATAAAGAAACGTTAATAACAACCAGTGTAAATCTGCAATTTTCTCCTTTTGCTTAAATATGTTTTTCTTTCTCCTTGAGACAATGGCTCCATATTTACCTCTAATGTTCTCTATCATTCACCGACTTCCTTTTAGTCCTACAATTTTGGGTTATTCTTTTCTCAAAACCTTTAAATTTAGAAATTTTTAGCTATTATGATGAACATTACTATTTAGTTTTTAAAGGATCATATTAAAATAATAAGAAAAACTAATGTTTAGTAAATGTTTGTGACACACTGGGCATAGTAATGTATACGCTTTATCTCAATCCTTACAGGAACCTTATCATGTTGATTCACTACTTGTCAGTAGTACTGTCAATGGCAGCACCAGAGGGCTGTAGGGGACACAGACCACACCAGTTGACATTGTCAGAGGGTATGACCCAAGATGCCTGGCTATGAAAATATTCTGGTATTTAGTTATAACAACAAAAATACTTTTCGTAAGCCCAGCTTACAGGTATCTATATATATACAAGGTTAAAACTTGCTGATTTACTTTTTGAACCTTCTAATGTGTGCTGGTTAAAACTGCCATTATTAGATAGAATGATGTTTCAAGTCATGTGGTTTCATCAGCACACAATGTTGTTTTCATTGCTGTTATTTTTATAGTCACTGATTTTCTCAAATTTTCTGGTGTTTTAGCTACCATATTATGGTAATAATATTTATGAACCTACTCTGGCCTCTAGGGTCTCCATGAATTGGATCCAGCTCAACAGCATTTGGCTTGGCTGGCTGGCTGACTATCAATAACTTTTGTAAGAATGAAGTAGTAATTAAAAACAATGAGGAATGATATACAGGAATTCTAATTTGTGTAGAACACTAGTGCAGAAAATACTACTGAGGATTCTGCATGGTCTGCTATGAGAGGAGGTCCTTAGGGGTGACACCAGAAGTTACCACACTGAGTGTCACTAACCCTAATGATGACACTGAGCACTGTGGTGGTTTATGTATTGCTATGATGCCAGGATCTATGATACCAATATTTCAAATACCAGCAGGAAAACCCATGGTGGGTAAGTTTCAAGTGGAGCTTCTAGAGTAAGACAGAGTAGGCAAAAAGGCCTGGTTATCAACTTCAAAAACTTAGCTGTGAAAATCCTATGGATCACAACAAAATAGTATCTGATACAATGTTGTCAGACGAGCTCCCTAGGTTGGAGGGCACTACATAATGGCTTCAATAAGGGTCTCAAACATACTAGTGATCACAAAGATGACACAGTCAACATCCCAGTGTGTTGTATACAGGGTCACCATGATTTGGAGCCAACTCAATGGCAACTAAAACCAATATGGTGTCAATAATATCGTTATTCTCGTTTTACAAATAAGGAAAACTAAGTAAGAACAGTTGGCATACTGTGGCTCACATTAAGTAGTAATGGAGGCTCAATGTGGGCTCTGGGTAAGTAGGCTATATGTATGTTTGTCTGCATTTTCATCTTATTCCTTGCTCTTGTGTTACTTTTATTCCTTCTCTATTTTTTTCCTTCCTCTTCTTTCCCCATCTGTCTCCTCCTCCTCCTAGTAAATAAAAGCAACCATCCTTTGGAACACTTCCTATATCCAGGGTTATGTGGTATACTAGGGGGATAAAGAAACCTTAAGATTCTATTCTTGACTTGAATGAGCTTATAATCTAGATCAAGCATGTTTATCTTTTTATTGTTTATAATTATTAAAATGAAGAAAGAACAAGGTCATATGTGTACTGATAAAAAATAATATAAACAATGAATGATACAATTGTTCATAAGACAGGACAATGAGAAAACTTTGGGTGGCAAGAAAAAGTTTATTGCAGGTAGTGGAATTTGAGATAAACTTTGAAAGATGATAGAATTTTCATAAAGGAGATGTGGTAGTGTCTTTTGCAGATCCTAATTTAGGATCAGCTTAGAATGAAATATCACAGGAGCTTTTAGAAAAAATCTCAGGCTTGTTAGCCATCCAACACGCAACAACTGGTCTCCACTTACCAAGAGCACCAGAAGAAGGAAGAGGACCAGGAATTGGTGGAGGAAACAGATTATTTGTCCAGTAAGTAATCTTGGTAACAACTGTTTTCTTTGTTATGAGACTAAAAGAACTAGGGGGTGTCTGGCTACCAATATTGAACATTTACATCAAGGATTCTATAGAAGAAACTTGATCAAAGTGGGTAAAATGTAGAATAGAAGTTCAAATTATTAATGGATCTCATGGAATCCAGACTTTCTAGAGCCATTGAGACTGATGATGACCCCATGACACTATTACCCTGAGTAAATCTTTAAACTTTGAACCAAAACTATCCACTGAAATCATCTTTGAGCCAAATAGTAGCTTTTTGTTGTGAAGTGCTGGCTCCCCTGTTTTTAAGCAAAAGGTTTTAGTAAGTTAATATGGACTTTAACACAAACTGCTTCTCTCCAAATATAGAAGATGTACCCAATAAGTTGTATACATAAGCTTGGCATTACTCAGACAACTCCCTTGCATTTTCACTCTGTGATGCACAGAAAGAAAAGGAAGCAGTCCCAACAAATACAACTTATAGTGCAACCTGGAGCTAACTGAAGGGATTTGGACAAAAAACTTCTATGGCAACAAACATGAACAATTTACATAAACCAAACTCGATGCTAGTAATAGTAGGTGCTGTTGAGTTGGTTCTGCCTCATAGTGACTCTGTGTATAACAGAGCAAACCACCACCCAATCCTGAGCCATTCTCACAATCATCATTATGTCTGAGCCACTTGTTGCAGCCACTATATCAAACCCATCTTGTTGAAGTTCTTCTTCATTTTTGTTGACCAACATAGGCATAGGAAAATGAGACATCCCTACAATTGCTCTGTATTTACAATAGAATGCCTGACAGCATTTAACATTTTATGTTCCATTATCCTTGATACCCCTGAAGTTTCAATTTCAAGATGTTAATTAGGCTGTGTGACCTATCACTGTTTAATGAATCTGAAATCTTGAGCATAGGTCACTTTGCTAATTATTATTTTCCTGCACTGCATCTAGAGCTGTTGAGCATTCCCTGTTATGTCTAATTCCCTTTGCATTTAAATAATTTAGAGAAAAATCTCTCAGTGAAGTCACATTGATACACAAACTCACACAAGAATTTCCATTTATAAAACGTGTTATTGATATAAATGTATAGATTCTAAAAGTCGTATTTTCTTAGCTGTTGCCTTGGCTCAACAGTGTTCTTAGCACAGCAATGCAATTTTAAATGCAATTGTGTGATTCCAGGATTCATATTTGTCTCTCTTTCTAGACTGTAAATGCTAGAACAGATCTCTATCTAGTTTACCTGTCATTACGTCCACAGAGCTTAACACAGTACCTGACACAAAGTAGGCTCGTGATAAACACTTGTTGAATGAGTAACGAGAACCCAGTGAGAAGGAAATCACATGCCAGGAGTGCTGTCGTTGTTAATTGCCATCAAGTAGATTCCAACTCATGTGACTCCATCTGTGCAAAGCAGAACTATTAAAGCTGTGACCTCTCAGAAGGAGATCTCCAGGCCGGTCTTCCAAGGTACCTCTGGGTGGATTCGAACCGCCAGTCGTTCGGCTAGCCATCAGGTGCTTGACCACTTACACCATATTACAGTTTTAGAAACATATAAACTAATCATGTGTAATGAAATATTGTTATGAGTGCACTGCTGGATGATTTGCTAATAGTCATCTTGTCAACGGTCCCCTTCCTTCTCTTCTTTCTCCTTACCTTTTCTTCCCTCCCTGAAAAGAAGCACAAAACACTACACCAGGCACTGGATCTTACTGGAGGGAGACAAGAATTCTACAATTTGGTTCTTTAAATTGTGAATTCTAAGTGGCACAATAACATTTTTTAGGGGGAGTTTAAGTCCCTTGGTTGTTGCCAACAAGTAATAGTAGAAAAAAGAAAGAAGGTGTCATATAGTACTACTATCTCCACACTTGACATTGTTCAGGACAATCGTTTAAATCTGTCATCAGTTTTCTTGTGCACAATATTATTAGATTGTATTTGATGTATTTCAAATTATGTTGAGAACAGTGCCCAACAAAACCAAAAGAATGAACTTAGTGAATGTAATGAATTCTGATGTCTTTTACCAGTTTTAGACAAATAGCTTAGAGATTTCAAATAGCAAGAGTCCTATAACGGGATTTATTTTTTTCTACTTAAGTACCTTGCCCAATAAAAAAGCAAAAGTTAAAATTGAAAAGTTTGCCTTTCTTAGAATTTCATTATAAATCACTTCCAGGAAGTGTAAAATACTGAACATATACTTGAAATTTAATATTTACAGTGAAATATGACATTACAGAAAACAGGAAGCAATAAAACATTTTGATGGCTGATTCATACCCTTAGGATTTATGCAAATGTAGCAGATCTTATTACCCACCACAAGTGATAGGTATGACATTATTTCCTATGAAAAGAACCCTAGAGAGCTTTTATTTATTTAGGCTAGTTACAAAGGTTCTGTCAATTATTTATGAAAGCATGAGGGCAAAATTGAGTTATCTGGTTTTTTTTTTTCCTAGTCCCAAACCACAGAATCTGCTCATTGGCTTTAGGCATGTAGAACAAAACGAAACAAAATTTAAAAAAAGTCTGGCTTTTGCTGCTTTGAGGAGAAACCAGAAATTTTGCTGGTCTTTAAAACATAACTCTGAATGTAAAGGAGAAGAGGAAAGAGTTACAAGTGAGATTCTAGCTGAACAGGATTTTCAAAAAGACCCAAATCTGGTGCCATGGAATCAATTCCGACTCATAGCATCACTTCAGGACAGAGCAGAACACTCCCTATAGGGTTTCCAAGGAATGCCGAGTGGATTCAAACTGCCCACTTTGCGGTTAGTAGCCATAGCTCTTAACCACTAAGTCACCAGGGTTTCCATCAGGGCTCTAGAAGTGAGCAATTCAGGTTCTTTATCTTAAAAATGAGGTAACTGAAGTCCTGAGAAGCTTGACTCCTTCAAAGTCCTACAACTTAGTCAATGTCAGAATGATAGTCAACTGTTATAACTCAAATTCCAACATAATAAATATTGACAGAAATAAAATTTTATCTTCTTAAGCAATACTTAGGTCTTAGAAAATGGCTAATTTATTTCAAGCTATGCTAATACAAATTGATTTTAACACAATGTTTGATTCATAAGCTTTCTTATACCCACTAAAAAAGGAGTCCAGTGCTTTTGAGTAGATTTCAATGTATAGTGGGCCTACATGACAGAGTATAACTGTGCCAGACGATTTCCAAGAAGTGGCTGGTGGATTCACACTGCTAAACTTTTGGTTAGCAACTGATCTCCTAGGCACTGTGCCAAGGGTCCTTGAAAGATTTGAGAAGAGAATCACAGTCACAAAAGGGGATTATCAGGGGCCATCGAGAGAGACTTGATGACATGATGCTGCTCTCATTCAAGACAAAGGCACCAGAAGCCGAAGAATGTGATTTCTAGATGCTGGAAGAGGCAAAGGAACGAACTCTCCCCTACAGACTCCAGAAGAAAAGCTGTCTTTCAACTATTTTGGAGTTCTGACCTCAAGGTCTATGAGATAATAAAGTCATTTAAGTCATTAATTTCATGATAATTTATTACAGTAGCAATACAAAACTAACTTTGTCATTCTGAGACACAGCAACACTATGTACAACAGAACTAACCACCACCCAGTCCTGTGCTAGTCTCACAGTCATTGTTCTAATTGAGCCCATTGTTGCAGCCCATGTGTTAATCCTCATCATTGATGATCTTCCCTTTTCCTTGCCGACCCTCTACCAAGCACGATATCCTTCTCTAAGACTAATCCCCCTTAATAACATGTCCAAAATGTGTGAGATAGTCTCACCATCTTTACTTCTAAAGAGCACTCTGGTTGTATTTCTTCCATAATAGATTTTTTCCTTCTTTTGGCAGTCCATGATACATCCAGTATTCTTCACCAGCACCCCAATTCAAAGGCATCAATTCTTCTGTCCAGATTTTCCATGCATGTGAGGCAACTGAAAACACCACAGCTGGTTGGGCCTATTTTAGTCTTCAAGGTGACATCTTAGCTTTTCAACAGTTGAAATAGGTTTTTATAGCAGCTTTGCTCAGTGCAATGTGTCTGTTGGTTTGTTGACTGCTGCTTCCATGGGTCTGACTCCAAGTAAAATGAAATCCTTAACGATTTTGATATTTTCTTTGATTTTCAGGATGATGCTTATTGGGCCAGTTGTGAAGATTTTTCTTTTCTTTACATTCAGATATAATCTGTACTGAATGCTGTGATCTTTGGTCTTCACCAGTAAGGACTTCAAATCCTCATCAATTTCAGCAAACAGCTTTGTATCATCTTCATGTTGTAGGTCATTAATGAGTCCTCTTCCAATCCTGATGCCCCATCCTCCATATAATCTAGTTTCTCAGATTATTTGCTCAGCGTATAGACTGTATAGGTATGGTGAAGGACGCAATCCTGATGCACAACTTTGTTGGCTTTAAATCATACAGTTTTACCTTATTCTGTTAGAAGGACTGCCTCTTGATCTATGCACAGGTTCCTCATGAGCACCATTAAGCGTTCAGGAATTTCCATTCTCCTCAATGTCATCCACAATTTGTTATGATCTGCACAGTCGAATGCGTTTGTATATTAACAAAACACTTGTTGGTATTTTCTTCTTTCATCCGGGATCCATCTGTTATCCACAATGATATCCATCATTTCATGTCTCCTGAATCCAGCTTGAATTTCTGGAAGTTCCCTGTCAATACACCACTGTAACTGCTTTAGAATGATCTTCAGCAAAGTTTCACTTGCATGTAATATTAATGATGCTCTACAATTTCTGCATTCAGTTGGATCATCTTTCTTGGGAATAGGCACAAATATGAATCTCTTCCAGTTACTGTCTTCCAAATTGCTTCACACAGACAAGTGAGCACTTTCAGTTTGTTGACGCATCTCACTTGGTATCCCATCAATTCCTGGAGGCTTGTTTTTCACCAATGCCTTCAGCGCAGCTTGAACTTCTTTGTTTAGTACTATCAGTTCCTAATCATATCCTACCTCTTGAAATAGTTGAACATTGATCAATTCTTTTTGATATTGTGACTTTGTATATTTATATTCTTTCTGTCTTCTTTTGACGCTTCCTGCATCATTTAATATGTTCTCATAGAATTCTTCAATATTGCAACTCAAGGCTTGAATTTTTTTGTCAGTTCTTTCAGTTTGAAAAATACCAACCACGTTCTTCACTTTTGGTTTTATATCTCTAGGTCTTTGCACATGTCGTTGTAATACTTTGTTTTTCTGGAGCTGCCCTTTGAAATCTTCTTTTCAGCTCTTTTTCTTCATCATTTCTTCCCTTTGCTTCAGCTACTCAACATTCAAGAGCAAGTTTCAGAGTCTCTTCTAGTATCCACTTTGGTCTTTTTTTCCTTTCCTGTCTTTTTAATGACCTTTTGCTTTCTTTATGTATAATATCCTTGATGTCATTCCACAACTTGTCTGGTTTTAGATCACTAGTGTTCAGTGTGTCAAGTCTATTCGTAAGATGGTCTTTAATTTCACATGGGATATACTTATGGTTTATTTCTTTTTTTATTATTATTATGATTGAATGAAAATGTACATTCCCATATAAATTTGCCTGCCACCTATATGCACCTTCCACTGCTCTCCCTGCCCGGTGACAGCACACTCTTCCTCTCTGTTCCATACATGTCCCATCCTCCCAACAGTCTCCTTTGCCCTCCTCTCCACACACTCCCCTTCCTTCAATAAGAGGTTGCCAAGTGCCATCGAGGATGATATCCTATAGATGCATAGAACCATAAGGTGCACCTAAGATTCAGTTACTCTGTGTTGCCAAGTCCAATCCATTCCTGTCCAAAGAGTGGAATTTCTTGATGATTTATGGGCAGGGGCAGCATCAGGGCCAGGAGCCATGCTACCAGGGGAACCCCAAAGCCCCTGGACCATCAGCTGTGGTCTTTTAGTGGAGATCTCAGGGTGCACCCCTTTTTATTCTTGTGTTGCCAATGAGACTCAACTTTGTGAGCTCCATCATGGCTATCAATGGTGGTGGCCAGGCACCATCCAGTTCTTCTGGTCATGAGTTGATGTAGTCACCCACTCATGTGGATATCTCTGTCCTCTGGGTTCTCTTTCCCCCATGTTGTTTTGGTCTTCTGTGATCATCCATTCCTGCTGAGTTGGGACCATTTGCCGTACCCTCAGATGGCAGCTTGGCAGCTTTTAAGACCCCAGACACCACTCACCAACGACTCATGGTTTATTTCGACACTCTTGGACTTGTTCTAATTTTCTTGTGCTTCAAGTTGAAATTAGCTATGAGCAATTGATGGTTTGTTCCACAGTTGGCCCCTGACCTTGTTCAGGCTGATGCTGCTGAGGTTTTCCATTGCCTCTTTCCATAGACGTAGCTAATTTATGTGTTTTGTATCTGTCAGCATCTAGGTAGACAGTTGCCATTTATGATGGTGAAGAAAGGTGTTTGCAATGAACAAGTCATTGGTCTTATAAACTCTATTACGTAATCCCCAGCATTGTTTCTATCACCAAGGTCATGTTTTCCAACTACCAGTCCTTCGTCTTTATTTCCAGCTTTCACATTCCAATCTCTAGTAATTATCATTGCGTCTTGACTGTGTGTTTGATAAATTTCAGACTGCAGACATTTGTAAAACTCTTCAATTTCTTCATTTTTGGCCTTAGGGGATGGTGGGCAAATCTGAATAATATTAACTAGTTTTCCTTGTAGGTGCATGGGTAATCACTGACAGTGTTGTGCTTCAGGCCATGTCCCCAAATGTTCTTTATGTGGATGAACGTAATGCCATTCCTCTTCAGGTTGTCATTCCTGACATAATAGACCACATAACTCTGATTCAAAACCACCAATACCAGTCCATTTCAGCTCACAATGCCTAGGATATCGATATTTATGTTTTCCATTTTAATTTTGACAATTTCAAATCTTCCTAGATTCATACTTTGCATATTCCACATTCTGATTATTAATAGATATTTGCAGCTATTTCTTCTCTTTCTGAGTTGTTGCACATCAGCAGGTGAAAATCCTGGAAGTTTGACTCTATACATGTCATTAAGGTTGACCCTACTTTGAGGAGGAAACTCTTTCTAGTCATATTTTATGTGCCTTCCACCATGAGGGCTCATCTTCTGGCACTATATTAGAGAATATTCTACTGCAATTCATAAGGTTTTCACTGGCTAGTTTTTCCCCAAAAGTGGATAGCCAGTTCCTTCTTCATAGTCTATCTTATTCTGGAAGCTCAGCTAAAACTTGTCTGTCATGGGTGACCCTGCTGCTATTTGAATATCAGTTTTATAGCTTACAGATTCACAGTACCACACAAGTTCCTACTGTATGACAAGTTGATGGACACAGAAAGGCAGGAACTAATACAGTTGGTAATTTACAAAAGTTTATAATTTTGATTTTCGGAATCAAAGGTGGCTGATACATCAGTTCACAGTGAAAGAAGTCCTTAAAATTAACCATTTAGTTTTTTAGAAAACACCTTCTACTACATAAATGTGAAAGAGCAGTTTGATTTCTTTTACCACTAGCATAGTCCCTGAGGGCAGAAGGAGAACTAAAATATGTGAATGGCAAATACTGGAGTAGTTAAAATAAAAACGGCAAGTACTGGATAAAGAAATGTTAAGTAATGTAACTATCTGGTTTGTAAGAAATGTCACCTTATTTTATTTCTCTAAATTTGGCTATTTGCTTCAAGCACCTACCTGCTTAAATGGTGGAAAATTTAATTCCGGAAGTAAAGGGGAGAATACTGGAGGCCCTCCTTAGCCAAGGATTCTGGGAAAGCTCCCTCTGGGCTTGGTCTAGTCTAGTCAATGATGATAAACTTAAGGACCAAAGAACTCATGACTAATTTAGGTGGGGTGTTTTTCTATTCCTTCTATGCCAAGTTTGGGTAATAGGATCTGGTGGGAGCCTAGGGCCCTGGTGCCTAATCTCCTTGGGTGCACTTATCATTTCCTCATCTGAGGCCCTAGAGCTCCCTTGAGCACTTGGAAAAAACACATCATACAATCCCATTTAACCTCCACTAATCCCCTATATGAAGGGGGCGTGGTGGTTAAGTGCTACCTTTACTAACCAAAAAGTTGACGAGGCAAATCCTTCAGGCACTCCTTGGAAACTCTATGGGCCAATTCTACTCTGCAACTCATGAGCAGTGGGTTTGGTTTTGAGTAATCCCCTATACAGGATCAGAGGAAGCTGTAAACTGCTTTTTTTTGTTTGTTTGTTTGTTTGGTGGGCCTCCTTTTCTGTCTCTCTCAACCTTTCGAGACCAGGTTTGGAAATCTTTGGAGAGGAACATGGTACTTTTCTCTACTTTACCTGTAGGTGTTGGAAAAAAGGAAATTTGAAATCAACCAGTCCAAAAGAGGTTTAATTTAGAGCAAATTTAAATTCTGTTAGCTATATCCAATCAGTCCATTCAACACTAACTTCTTTATCAGCTGTGTTGGTAACTGATCTGAGAACTGGGTAGGGGCAAGACTGTCTCTTACAGGAATTCCCTCCTTTACTTTTCGGTGGTTGTTGCTCTTGTTCTTGACCCCTGGACTTTTAAAATTGCTTCTTGAAGGTATTTCTCAATTTAGGGTCACATCTCCAGTCTAGTCTCAAATGTGGCCAAAATGAATCTTTGAAAACCTGAACTGTTAATTATGATTGGCCTTTGCCACTTGTGACCACATCAATATACATTTGATTAAAATTGAAAATCTATTTTCTCAGTCTCGCTAATCACATTTCACGTGCTCAACAGCTACATGTGGTTAATGGTCACTATACAGAACAGTGCAGACAGAGGATATTTATATCGTCACAGAATGTTTTGTTGGACAGTCAAGTCTTTAAATAGAAAACTGCTCATGTTGTTGTTCCTCAGTGAAAAGTTCCTACTTGATTTTGCAGGCGGTAAAAATTCTTTAATTGCTTGTCCTACTCTGTTCAGCAGCACCCTGTTTCACACACCCAGCTGTTTCTGGAAACTGTGGTCCTTCCCTGCCCTGCCCCTTACCATTCAACTCTCAGCTCACATTTTGTTTGTGAAGCCTTTTATGAAGCTAGCTTTACCATCTACTCTTCTGCTTTTACTATGAGTTAAAGCAGACTGACTTTAAATAAAAATTTTTACTCTGTACATTTCTGTCTCAATTGCTTGCAGGCTCCTTAATTACCAAAAAAATGTTTTATTTATGTGTGTGTACTTATAAGTTCCATTCACCCAGCCATCCAGCCGCCCAGCCGCCCGGCCGCCCGTCCGTCCGTCCCTGGGTGGTTCAAGGAGGCCTGGTGGCATCGGTGTTAAGAGCTCAGGCTGCTAACCAAAATGTTGGTACTTCAAATCTACCAGCTACTCTTTAGAAATCCTGTGGGGTGGTTCTACCGTGTGCTATAAAGTCACTATGAATTGAAATCAAATTGATGATAGCACTTTTTTTTGTTGTTGTTGTTGTTAGATGGTATAAATGACCAACATGCTTGGCTGCTAACTGAAAGTTTGGGAGTTTGAATCCACCTGAAGGTGCCTGAAAAGAATACCTTGGTGATCTACTTCCAAAAAATCAGTCATTGGAAATCTGATTTTGGATAGATGGATCAACAGATTGATGGATGGATGAAGACAGAAAGAAAGACATACACACTAAAAACCATTGCTGTTGATCCAAACTCATAAGTACATACACATAAAAAGGATACAATTCTATTCTGACACACGTAGGGTTGCCATGAGTCAGAATCAGCTTGATGGCAACTGGTTTGTCTATCTACACACATACGTATATAAGCTATAAAGATTTTTTAATTGAATATCTTGATGGACTGATTAGCCAAGGACCATAACAACTGACTGAGAAACAGCCTATATCTCTTTTCTTAGAACCATATAAGATGGATTGCTCTATAATCTGAATTAATAATGTACAATTCTTCTAGTAAGCTGCTCAGTTACTTATGAATGTTGAATTTTGAGTAAAGGGTAAAATTATATACATTGCACATTGTAATTATTTTCACAAAGGTCAGATTGTCGTGTGGTCACTGGCTAGATCATCCATGTATCCAACTATATATAGACACAAGCTTTGTCTCATGGATATAACTTTATGTAATAGTTATGCAAAGGAATCTATCCAGAAAAAGCTTCTGGATAAAGCAATTAACATGGCTCAATTCACTGTTTCAATTTATGCAGTTCAGTTATATCCCTATTTAGAGAGAACCACTGAGCTTAACTTATTAAATATCAACTTTGTTCACCCAGAAAGCTTGGTAAAGCTCTAGTCTCCAAGGAATGATATTTAAATGGCTAACTTTAATAAGAATTGGAAAGCACTACACACTGGAGAAAGTGCGAAAGTTGACTCTAATTTTCTTTATACTCAAGGAACTAGAAATTGTTTAGACATCAGGACTAAATGATTGAAGAACACTAAAAACAATGTTTAAATTTGGGTTTGTTCATCTTAATTTGCCATAAATGAAATTATATGAAAGTAATAATAATAATAGATACTTTTATTGAAGGTGGCACATGTGTCCAACATCCAGCAAGATGCTGTATTTATTTCTCATTTAAACTTCACAGACAACTCTTTGAGACAGATACCGTTTTAGGGACAGGGAAAATTGGGGGAAAGCTAGCAAATACTGAAAAAGAACTGTGACTCTCTGTAGCAAAGAGACAGGTAATAAACAGCTTGTAATGCTGTTTGGAGATTAGTGATGATACATAAAGCATCCAGAGCAGTGCACGGCATAAAGTTGCCCCCAAATGTTAGCTGTTATTGAACATCTGTGGGACTTCAGGCAGTGTAAAAGAATGAGATTTAAGCATTATTAAGCAAAATACAGAGGTGGATCCAAGAGCTTGGACTTGCATTCAAATCAGCCAGGCTAAATAATTAGAGTCTGTGAAGGTGCACAAAGGCTGAAAAGATTGACAAAGGGAACCAGGGATGTCAGCACTGTGAAAATGAAATTAAACAGAGAAAACCTATGCCTTGCAGGCTTGTAGTGTCACACAGAGCCTTGGCCATACAATTCCATAACTTAAAAGGAAAATGACGTGGTGATCAGGAGCTGACGTGATGCTTGTCTAATAAACGACTGAACAAGAATTCCTTGAATAATCTCCTTCTAAGACTCAAGCTAGCTTTAGTGCTAATTGTAGGATAGGACATCAAGGAACTTTTAAGTGACCTGAACTGCCAAAATTAGATAAAACTTGATTTGGTAGTGAAGAGAACAGATACATTATCAGTGAAATACCCATTCAGATGAACAGCTTTAAATAATAATGTTGCTGATTACTGCTTCTAAAATTTAGGTCAGCTCTACTTAGACTTCTCCCAAATTCCCCACTGCAGCTCTATTTATCACTTAGCAGGTCCTGCTATATACATTCTTTGCAAAACAGTGACAGTTGTGCCTTTGGGACTGCTGCAAAGGCTCAGTCTCTCTCATCAGGCTACTCCTTGCTGCACCCTCACCCCAAAGCACTAAAATTATCATTAGGAAAAAAACCCTGAATTTAAAGTTTTGCCAATAGAAATGAGCAGTATGAAAGACGCATTTCTTTTTTTATGATTTCATAAAAGAGCTAACACTGACTTAATGCATCTTGCATATAAAACAGCTTGCATCCATTCTTTGAATGAATATTTATAAAGGATTTTTAGGCACTGTTCAGGGCCTGGCAGAATGATAGTGAACAATATAGACTGGGTCACTGTTACCATGGAGCAGGTCATTTACGAGAGGAGGCAGAGCATGGGTAATGGAGTAAGTAAACAAGGTAAGCTCAGATTTTGCTCAGTGCTATGAAGCAAATAACGCAAGTGGAATTTTGAATGATTTATATGATATAATTAGTAAATAATTCTCTTAGAAGATGGTCTTTGGATAGGGACCCAAATGATGTAGAGATACATGTAGGTCTAAGGGAACAAAGTTCAAAGCTGATGGAAGCACAGTGCAGGGGTGCTCAAAGGAAATCAACCGTGCATGTTCCAGGAACAAAGGAGGACTGATGGGAGCAAGGTAAAGAGAGAGAAGGCAGAGGCCTCAGTGAGGAACTGGCCGTGCATCTTCTGTGCTGTAGGAGTCAGTCCTTGGAAAGTCCTCAGCAGGGCAGTGACACGACTTCTATTTCCAAATTAGCACTCAGGCTGCTTTGTGGGATGAGCTTACAGAGGGCAAGAGCACAAGCATAAAGACCAGGGGGTACGAGGTGGGGGTGGGGTCCTGTATGGACCAGACTAGAAGTAACAGAAGCCTAAATGAGGGGGGTGGCAGGAGAGGTGGAGAGAAGCTAGAACGGTAAAACACAAGCATCCCTGGCTAGGATACCAGTACTGCCGGAACATGTTGGATTTGTTCTGGAGGTAGAATTGACAGCCTTAATTGCAAGTTGGCTAGGGAATGCAAGTGACAGAGTGATCAAAGGTTTCAGCTCTAACAGCTTAATGGATAGAGTGCCATTTGCTAAAATGGAGAAAAATGTGGATCTTTAGAAGAGAAATTATTCTGCACAACAACATTATGAGGTAGGTGTTATTATTACTTTCTCCATGTTAAAGGTGAAGAAAATAGAGCCTTGAAAAAAACAAACTAAATCCATTGCTGCTCAGTCCATTCCAACTCATAGGGACCCTCTAGGACAGAGTACTATCGCCGCATAGGGTTTCGAAGGAGCACCTGGTAGATTCAAACTACTAGCATTTTGGTTAGCAGCTTTATCATGTAACCACTCTACCACCAGAGTTTCCAAAAACCCATTGCCATCTAGTTGATTCTGACTCATAGCAACTCTACAGGACAGAGTAGAACTGTTCCATAGAACTTCCAAGAACTACTTAGTGGATTTGAACTTTTGGTTGGCAGCTGTTGCTCTTAACCACTATGACACCAAGGTTTCCAGAGTCTTAAAGAAGTTGTTTCAAGTCATACAGGCAGGTAAAGATTAAATCCAGAGCATGAGCTCCAAAGACTGCCTTTCCAACTACTGGCATTCCCCGTCATAATTGCCACACACGCCCTAGCCTCTCAGAGAGCAGCACTTAAGAGTGTAAACATTCTAGCAGTAGAAGTGCTTTGTACTTATGAGAAGTGCACAACCTTTACAGAGCAGGAATGACAACCTGGGGACCGAAACAAAGAGATTTGAGTTCTTTTCTTATGAGTGCCTTCCCAGAAGTATTTAGGCTATAACACTGGTGATATTAATGCCAGTGGCTTCCTGCCATCTCTGGCAGGGTGATCCCATGGGTATCAGAGTAGAATTGTGCTCCACAGGTTTTTCCATGGCCTATTTATTGGCAGGATATCAGCAAGTCTTTTTTCTGAAGCACCTCTGGGTGGACTCGAACCCCCAGCCTTTCAATTAGCAGTCCTTGTACCACCCAGACATTACTCTGAGGGAGATGATATTGGCTAAATGCACTGAGCCTCCTGATTTTCCATGAAAGAATTCTAGGAAAATAGAACCAAATGAGAATGAAAAATAAAAATATCTGCCTTTCTACTTAAAGTACCATTTTATTTTAGGTTTGTTTTATTTCCTTTGTAGGCCAGTACTTTTTTCCAAGGTGAGTCTTGGCCAAGACCTTTCCCTTATGGGATATTAAACATGATGGTCACATCTATCCTGTGATAACAGAAGCAGGTAAGAGGCTCAATCAGTCATGTTTTCCCAGAACTGTGCTCAGAGAAACTGGAAGGGTTATTAACAGACTGCTCTAAAGATGACCGACATTCCGGTTGGGAAAGCAGAGATTACTTAACTTGCACAGTGAACTCAAATACATTGGTTGGCAGCACAGAAAGGATTGTGTGTGACCTCACAGGCTGCCACTAGCAATTACTTTCACTTGGCTGTGGGGGTGGCATTTGACATAAGAACACTTTGGAGAGGAAGGGAAAGTTAACAGTACAATTAATAAACCACATCGCCTTTTAAAATTAGGGTCTATTTTTACGTTTATTTCTGAGTTGCAAAAATGTTCCTTTTTTGAGTTGTTGCTGATTTCACTGATGAGGGACTACAGTTAAATCACCTGCTTCTCAGGATGCATTTCTTGTATTCTCCTTGAAGATTTAAGCTGCTTTTATGAGTTAAGTCCATTGGACAGGGCTGCAATGAAGAGTCATGTCTGCACACCTTTGACGTAAAGCCAACGCTTCCTTAAAACGTGATCAGCTCTGGAGATTAGGGAGTTAGTTGTGTTTAGCCCATTGGAGGGTCTCAATTTTAGCCAATCCTGAGGATGTTGGAATTCAGCTGTTTATCCAGTGTGTAAGTTTTCACAAAAAGTGGACAATCTGACAGTGATCGTCTGTAAACGAACTTTGTTTCCTAACAATTCAGGGTTTACTTCTTATGCTATTCAAAGTACTGAATTTCACTCTTTCCACCGAGAAATTAAATCCAAACATCTAGGGGACTTTTCTGGCTCTCAAAAGATTTGTCACCTTGTCCCAGAGCTACTGGGGGCAAAATGATGAAATGGGACTCATTAAGTGCTTGCTGTCAACTTTAGTCATTTTTAGCTAAAATAAGTTCTGTAATTTCCTTCCTTTATTTTCTGTGTAATTTTTAGAGAATCTGTGGTGAAAGATAATTACATTTCTTAATTTCTTTCATTTTAAATTCATACGCAAGCTTTCAGAGAGATTGATGTCCCTAAAATGGTTTTGCCAGCTGTGCAGTCTGTGGGGCCCTTGTCTGTAAGCCTGTTCTACCCAGCTGAGGCTGAGTACAGCAAGAAGCCATATGGAGCAAACATTGTAGCAGCTTGTCACAATGAAGGAGGCAGCAGACAGGAGCTGGCTGTGTTGCTGTAGTTTCTCTCAAGAGACAGCAAGTGTACAGTAACAGCTTGGTATGGAGAATATGAACACAAGTGATTAAAGGCTGGGGAGGGTTAACCAGTAGCAAGGTATGCACGAGCTTACTAGTGTTTGCCTACTTATTTGCAGTGAACAACTGCACGTCAGTTCCATCACATCTTTGAGGTGCTGAAAAACAGGTGAAACTGTCCACTGCAGGTTAGTAAGTAAGCACAAGTGAGCCTGTCTGTACCTTGCTTATTGGGTAATCTGGCCCTGATCAAAGGAGAGGCACAGGAAGAGTGATAAAGAAAAACCACACTGAAGACTCAAGACCAGCTTTTTGATTGTAGCAAGAATGGGAGTATGAGAAGGGAAAAATTAGTTTCTTGTGAATTAATCGTCTATCCCAGAAATCTTTGCAACATGGTTGAAAAGGGTTATATGCTAGACCCAGGGTATTTTCTACTGAATCTCTCTCTGGAAGGTCTTAGTACATATCCCCACAGATACGATGTAAGAAATACCATGAAAGTATCTGAGCCACAGATGCCTGGGAGGAACAGCTCTTATGTGAAAAGAAAAGCTTCCTAGGTCCTGCCTACAACACAGATAAGATGGTCCTCTGTGGGGCCAGGGAGTGGAGGTAAATGACTTCTTGTGTTTGGGTTTACCAGCTGATGTCAACTCAATTCTGACTCATGGAAACCCAATGTGTCAGAGTACAAATGTGCTCCATAGGGTTTTCAATAGCTGATTTTTCAGAAGTAGATTGTGATGCTTGTCTCCTGAGATGTCATACCTAGACCTCCAACCCTGCTCTTAGCAGCCAAACACATTATTTCTACTACCCATTAATTATTGGTTTTAGACCTGACATGAGTGCTGCCTTACCAGTGTTAGAAACCCTTTGTCATCAAGTTGATTCTGACTCATAGTAACCGTATAAAACAGAGTAGAACTGCCCTTAGGATTTCTAAGGAGCAGCTAGCGGATTTGAACTGCTGACCTCCTGGTTAGTGGCCAAACACTAAAAGCTTTCGTTTGGAAAATGGTTAATTTTGGTAACAACTTTAAGAGTCTGGAAGTTTATGTGTGATCCAGGCTGAATGCTGAGGATAGAATGAAATCTCCATAAAAATGTCACTTGGTCGGGTTGCATTTTGTAAGAGTCTTTTGGCTCTTCTTCATGGAATCAGTTGCGGTGGTTGAATGGTAATACTAGTTTCCACTGAGAAGAATCAGCTGGAAAGCAAGCTTAAAGAAGCTAGCAAGATGGAGAAAGAATAATCTAGGTAAAGAGTGTTTGCAAAGCAAGGGTTCAAACCAGTTCTTCATGATTCAAGCATGGTCAAGGAATCCATACCAGAACAGACCCAATTTTTTTTTTTTAATTTGAGTGAACTGAAGCCACAACTACAATGGGAGAAATTATAGTTCAAAATCTTACTAAAAACTTAGTCTCCCTCTTAGAAAACAAGGGCCTAGGACTGACAGTTAGGACTGATTCACGAACTCATCCTCAAAACAGTGCTACATACCTCATTGCTGAATATCACTAAGTTCACCTTTGAGATATCCTCCTTGGGTAGCTGTGTACTGATGCCAGTGCCTGGTCCACTCTTCAAGGCAATTTTGGAAGTCTTTTTCTGGAATGGCCATTAGAGCTATCATTGTTATTACCCTTGATGTCCTGAATATCATCAAAATATCTTCTTTTTAATATTTCCTTTATCTTTAGGTAAAGAAAAAAGTTGTTGGGGGCCATATCAGGTGAGTAGGGAGGGTGTTCTAATACAGTTATTTGTTTACTGGCTAAAACCGCCCTCACAGACAACTATATAATTAAGTTTGCAAACTTGCCACCTTGCCACTGTGTGCAATAGCCTTTCCAGAAAGAGTTCTAAATTGCTTTGAAGAGTTGGCTAGGTGCTGTTATTGGTGTATAGCTTCCCAAGGGGAGTACTTTGAAGGTTACTGCAATGATATTCAGCAGTGAGGTATGTAGCACTTAGTACATTTAAGTTCACAGACTTCATGGTCAGACATCATATGCATTGCATAGCAACCAAATCTCTTGCCCATTGGATTTTGTACACAGATAAAAATAGCAGCACTGCACTCAAAGATGGTAGCTGGCTACACTGCTGAGTATGTGTTGCTCTCTCAAGTCCTGGCAACAATCCAGTCTCATGCATCAGGCTCCTAAGGGCTCAGTATGCATCTTCCAAGTCTCTCATTGCATGGCTTCAGCTTGTAGATTTTTCCATTTCAGTTATGGTTCTAGATCACCCAAATTTAAAAAATTTCTGGCTGTTCCAGTTCTGCTTCATTGGTTGTGACTGAACTGCTTCTAATTGTTTAAAAGCCCTGGTGCAAAGACACAGAAGGGAAGGAAATTGTAACACTGAGTGGAGAGCAGTACATGAAGAATACGAAGTTCTAAGTAAAGAGAAACCACAATAGCTTGGCTCAGGAACTCAGGAACTCCTGGTCCAGGGTCAGTGGAGAATGTCCTTAGTATTTTACCTCCCCTGCTTCTGAAATTGCACTCAATGCAGTGTTAGAAGCTGGAGAGCAGACAGGCAACTGGTGACTCAGTAGACTAAAGAAAGCCAACTCCTAAACCAGACATTGAGAATGCTAAATAGCAAATTTATGCACGGAGCAGAAGACCTCCGGTTGCAGAATTGATAACCCCAGGTATCTCTGAAGTGTGCATAAAGATAGGGATGAAACAGGGAATGAGGGCAGAAGACTTCAACTTTGTTCTTTGACTAGAGTAGAAACAGAGGGTCTCTGGATTTGGGAATACTTTACCAGTTTGAGGGGAACGTCACGTGTGAACAAACATTAAGTAAAGTTTCAATACTGAATACTGACACTTTTAGCCTTCTCCCACCACACACTACCATACACTGCTGTTGAGTCAGTTCCTACTCATAGTTACCCTATAGGACAGTTTAGAAATGTCACATTGTGTTTCTAAGGACCACCTGGTAGATTTGAACTGCTGACCTTTTGGTTAGTAGCCACAGCACATAACTACCATGCCACCTTCGCCCACTAAGGTCCCAGAATACTGGCAAACAAGCATATAGGTTCCAAGCAGGAGATCAGAAAAGTATTCTGGGGACCCTGACAAGCCCACTTCAAAAACCTAAAAATACAGAAACGTAGGTTACCGAAGTAACGGCTCAGCCAGATCACCTTCCAGAGGAAATCATGGTCAGTACAACACATCCAACTGCACAGAGATTCTGTGGTCATGAGGTCCCAGTGGAAGACAGGCAGAACAGCCAAAAACGTTTTATTGAAGAGTATTTAATGGGGAGATCACTTACAGGTGGTGGGTTTTAAAAGAACCAAAGAAAAGAAAGAGAAAATGGTGACCAACCCAGGGACAAGCACAAGTGACACAGCAAGGGGAGAGAAGAGTATTGTCAGTGTGCTGTTCACCAGCTACAGCAACAGAGTAGTGACTTTCAGCTGAGGCAATCTTCCCCACACCTGGGGACATTTGGCGTATCTGGAATATTTTTGGTAATCAAGGCTTGGAGTGGTCGGGAAGTAGGTGCTACCGGCATCTAGAGTGTACATACCAATGATGCTGCTAGACACCCTACAATGCACAGGACAATGCCCCCGTCAAACAGTTATCTGGCCCCAGATGCTAAGAGTGCTGAAGTTGAAACATCCTGTAGTAAACACAGCCACTGGACCTCTTCAGAGAATGAATGAGAAATAAATGACCTTTGTCCTTTGGTTTCTTGCCAAGGCTCCATTTGTTGAAGCTAAAAGGAAGCCAAAGAACTAGACATCCGAGACGATACAGATTCTAGAAATCAGCCTCTGAGCCATTGAAAAGATGGAGAATAAGGTCTGGATGACAAACCGAGAGTAACCACACAGTCTCCCATTAGCTTCTAAGTGCTAACACTTGAAAAGAAGCAGAGGGGTGGGACCATAAAACAAACTGAGTAGTCTACCATTAATATTCTCTGAGAGGTAAGAGAAGTTGTTGTATCACAGAAGCATAATTTTTAAAAAGACAATTATTCAGAGAGCAAAGAAGACGTTTGGAAATGAAAAATGCAACAGCAACAACAAAATTTTTCAGTGATTCGTTTTATTTTATCTTAGAAACCAGTGAAAATGTTGATTCCAGGTCTTCGATCTGGTTTGTTTCAGTTCAAACACTTGCTGAAAATTGCCTTTCCACGCTAGATATGCTGAACCAGCATCTGCAGTTTAACAAGCTCTCCAGGTGGTTCTTAGGTATAATAAATTTAGAGAATCACTGCTCTACTAGTGGTTTTCAGAATTGATTTATAGTCAGCATCATTAGCATCCCATGAGCACTTGTTAGAAATGCAAATTGTCAGTTCTGACTAAGAGGAGCAAATAAGTTGGATGCAAAGTGCCACTCCTCTGCAACAAAGACCCCCAAAATTAAGTAAACCAGATACACATGTCAATCCTGGAACACTGCACATCAAATGAAGGGCTAAAGAACCAGACTGAATACGGAATGGAAGATGAAACTACCTTACAACAGTAAACAAGAAAGGATGGAGCAGAGTTACCTACTCAGCCGGCCCAGCCCAGTGGAGCAGCAGGAGGTTATCTTGAGACAGCAGATAGCAGAGATCCCAGGTGAAGAGCAGAGAAGACAACCTCACAGAATTTCCATCAGAATACAGAGAACCTGAGAAGAGACACCAAAAGTGTGTGTCTTTTGCCCAAACGAAACAAGGTGGGCAATAGGCATAAACCCCCATCACTGCAGTCTAGACTGCCTGGGACCATGGTACAGCACCCTCCTTTTTATTTCTCTTTTTTTTTTCTTCTCCCGCCCTACACTTGGCCACTACCTTGCCTTTGCTGCCTACCTGGCTGAGTCAGGGAGTAATGGCAGGCAGCTGCAGCACCGAATCAGTCACTGCCCCGCCGTTCCCACCTACCTGAGTGTTTGCATGAGATAGCCCATCTGTCACCCCTCCCGCTAGGTGAGTGCCAGTAACTGTGCCTGTGTGCTTCCTTGTCTGCCACTCGCCTCCTCTCCTCCCGGACCAGTGAGCAGAGGCACATATGGTCTCTTACATCCAGTCACACATGACAGTTGCTACCATCTAGCAGTGCCTTCTACTCCCTCCAGCCACCTATGTTGGTGGCCTGAGGACTGGTGGCACAACTTCCCTGCTGTGTGATCTAGCAGCCAGAGAGACATATCCTCCAACCAGGCACTCGTGAACTGGCAGCATCTCTTCTACCTTGTCCTCCAGTTCACACTGTCCCCTATCCAAACCCAGAAACTTAATGCCCCCTCTAACCACCTTCGTCTAGCCTGGCCTACACAGGTCCCGTGGTGACAGTTTCACACTACCTGCCCAGTGACTGATGGCACAGGTATCCTAATGCTGATACCAAAATCAAGCAGACATGACAAAAACAAGAAAATTACAGATCATTAGCCCTCATGAACATACACACAAAACTTCTCAACAAAATTTTAGCCAATAAAATTCAAGAGCACATCAAGAAAATAATGCATCTTGACTAAGTGGAATTCATACCAGTTATGTAAGAATAGTACAACGTTAGAAAGTCAATCAACGTAATCTACCACATAAAGGTATCACATGATCATTTCAATCAGTACAGAAAAGGCACTTGATAAAGTCCAACACCCATTCCTAATAAAAAGTCCCAACAAAATAGGAACAGAAGGGAAATATCTCAACATAATAAAGGGCATTTATATAAAACAAACAGCCAACATTATTCTTAATGGAGAGAGACTAAAAGCATTCCCCATAAGAATGAGACAAAGATGCCTTTATCACCATACTTATTCAGCATTGTACTGGAAATCTTAGCTAGAGCAGTAAGGCTAAAAAAGGAAATAAAAGGTATAAAAATTGGAAAGGTAGAAGTAAAACTATCCTTATTTACAGACAATATGAACCTACACTCAGAAAATCCCAAAGATTCCCAAAAAGAGCTACTAGAACTAGCAGAAGGATTCAAGATTCATGGTACAAGATCAACATACAAAAATCAGTTGGATTCCTGTATACCAACCAAGAAAACATCAAAAAGCAGAACAATACTATTTACAATAGCCCCTCAAATGATAAAATACTTAAGAATAAATCTAACGGGTTTGATGGTAGGTACTTCTGCATACATGACTACAGGTACAGTTCACAAGAGGTACAGTCAAGGAAACCTCTTAGACATAACCAAATGCCTCTGAAGATGAAGTTCCTAGTCTAGAAGACAAAGGATGACAGACTCCAAGCCATCTATGTCAGTTGACACAAAATAGTTCATAAAGAGAACATGCTACACTCTATTTTGGTGGTAGCATTCAAGCTCTTAAAAGCTTGCAAGTGTCCATCTAAGACACAACTATCAGTCTTCTACTACACTGAACAAAGGAGAATTAAGGAAACCAGAGACCCAATGGAGTAATGGACCTGAAAGAACTAACGGACCACATAAACCACAGACTGCACAACCCCAAGACCAGAAGAACCAGATGGCACTCTGCTGTTACTACTCACCTCTGATTAGGATAGAGCAGGAGAAAAATTGCAGAACAGAAAATCGAATTCATAAAAATGACAAAACTTACTGATCTGAGGGAGACTGGAGGAACCTTCAAGACTGTCTGTAAGACACTCATCTGACGGGAAACTGAAGGCATTCTCAGAGCCCACCTTCCAGCCGGACAGTGGACAAGCCCATGAGACAAACAATAACACTGGAAAGGAACACACTTCATAGAGCAGTTAATTACAGGAGATCAAGAGGGCAATGTCTGCCCAGAAGCAAGAATGAGAAGGCTGGAAGTGGCAGAAAATCAGTACTAAAGGAAATGGGGAACCCAGGGTGGAAATGCAGAGTGCTGACACGTTGTGGGAATGAAACCAAGGTTATGAAACACTTTTTGAAAGAGAGTGAGAGGGAGAATTTTAAGCCTTTTTTTAAAAATTTTATTTTTATTTATTTTATTGTGATTGAGGCAAAGTGTACAATCCAATTTAAATTTGCCTGCCCACCTATCAGCAGCTTCCTCTGCATTCCTTGCCCAGTGACGGCACACTCCTCCTTTCTGTTTTATACATGTCATATCCTCTTAACAATATCCTGTCCCCTCTTCTCTACCCTTTCCACTTCCCTCTAGCAAGAGGTCGGTAGGACGGCATCCTATAGATGCACAGAACCATAAAGTGCACACACGATATGGTCACTATGTGTCTCCGAGTCCAATCCATTCCTGTCCAAAGAGTTGATCTCATAATGATTTATGATCAGGGGCAGCATCACGTCTAGGGGCCACGCTCCCAGGGGAACTCCCAGGCCTTCAGACTGTGAGTTGCAGTCTTTTAATGGAGTTCTTACGGTGCACCCATTTTTTTCTCTTGTTGCCACTGGGAGCCCCATCGTGGCTGTCATTGGTGGTGGCAGGGCGCATCTGGTTCTTCTGGCCACATCTTGATATAGTCACACATTCACGTGGGTCCTTCTGTCTTCTGGGCTCTTTTTCCCTCATGTTATTGTTGTACTTGGTGATCATCTGTTCCAGCTGAGTTGGGACCATTCGGTATACCTCAGACGGCAGCTTGCTAGCTTTTAAGACCCCAGATGTCACTCACCAATATAGGGTACAGAAGATTCTCTTAGCAATAGGCTAGTTACGCCAATTGGCCTGGATGTCCCATGACAGCATGGTCCTCAGACCCCTTCCCCTGCTACTCTAACCTTGCAATATTGGGTTAAGACTGGAAGAGTTTTCAGGTTATGTTGAAGTCCAGTTAAATCATCTTCTTTCTAATTTGTGCTGTCACTGATTTCACCCAACCAAATTTCTATCAACTATCTAATCTATAACCAGCACCCTCCCTCCCTTTCTTCCCTCCCTTGCAGCTGTCAGAGAGTCTTTTCTTCTGTACATGAGGCTGCTTTTAACTCCTTATAGTAGGGGTCTCATACAGTATCTGTCCTTGTGCCACTGTCTGATTTCACTCAATGTAATGTCTTTCAATTTGAAACTGGGTTATGAGATGCTTCCTAAAATCATCATTGTTCTTTATCGTTGCATAATGTTCTATGAAATATATATGCCATAGTTTTGTTTTTTTTTTATCCATTCCTCTGTTATTGGGCATCTCCATCTTGTTGCTGCTGTGGACTGTGCTGCAGTAAACATTTGTGTACATATATCTGTTCATATGACTGCCCATGCTTCTGAAGGATATATTTCAAGTAGTGGGATTACTGGGTCAGATGATATATCTATTTGCAGCTTTTTAAGGAAGCATCAGATTGCTTTCCAAAGAGGTTGTATCATTTTGCAATCCCACTAGCAGTGTAGGAGAGTGGAGCACTTTTTTGAATAAAGTATCAAAAGTAAAACTAATCTGCTCTGTAAAATTTCACCAAGGCAAATTCTCCCCAGTGGGTTAAACCAGAGCAAACCAATTGGAAGCCGTGCTTGATTTTCATGTCTAAACTGACATGGCGCCAAACAAATGTAGCCCAGACTAGTCTCTGCGGTCAGGAGACTCAGAGACCCTGAAAACTTAAATTGCCAGGAGTTAATAAAATATTCAGAGACAAAATTGAATTTATCAAAGCCATGCAATCGGAGGACTGAGGCAATTTTATCTTGACCTTGAAGTCTAGTATGGCCTCACTTTGTTACTGGGTAACATACATTCTACCCCACAGTTTTTCTTGTTTATTTATTTTACCTTTAAAATATTGTAAAAGTACCCAGAGCAGAAAGCTTCGCTATATTTCACTGCAGTTTTCACATCTTCCTGAAACCTGACATGAAGGTCAAGAATATATCCCCTTTTTCTGAGGATCTCTTGACCTACCTGGGAGAGACAGTGACTGGACAAGCTGATATTCTTGACATTCCTGACCCTCTAGGATAAGATTTTTAAGAACCTAGGGAGGATGACAAGCCACTAGCTTCCCAAATGGGGTCTCTAAGAGGACAGAGTTCAATCAAAAGCTACATTCACTCAGATTTCCTCTTCCTTTGACCCCATAGAACACATGTGAGTTTCTTAAGGTGAATGTGGGGATCCTATATCCCTCAAGATCTTCTAGATAGCCAGCATACAGGTTTTCTCTACTCTGAAGGTCTGAAAAAGAGTATAATGAGAATTTGGGGAGATTCTTTCTGCCATACGTTTAGTTTGGAAGTCATTAACATCAAATAGGACAGCAGCTATGACTACTCCAGGAAGAGGCCACATGACAATGGGGCATCACCTTCACGGATACCTAGCAACAAAAGAGACAGGCTTAAGAGAGCAAAAGTACAGGATGTCTCAAGGTGAAAGAGTGGGTGAGTTAGCAGGGCTGCAGTGCACAGTTAGGCAAGGATTGACTGCACGAAAACAAGCCAGCCAAAGGGATCAGAGCAGTGTGGGTCTAACCCGAGTTCTACTTTTCAAGCCAGACTATATCTGCCTGCAAGAAGGGGCCTTTTGGTGATTCACACAGAGATGTTAGAGGGACTGGCAGCCCTTGACTTCACTATCAGAAGCAAAAGCTGGTGGCTGGGTTTCCAGTGGTCTCACTGGTAGAGGCTGACCCAGTGATGTGGGGTTTGATTACTGCTGCTATTGCCCAATATAAGCCCACTTAGGGAAATGTAGATCAGATACATTAAATTTTAATTTTGTTAATACTATTACAAAAGGAATTTAATATGTACAAAGCTCTGTAGTTGTTGTTTTATTAGTATAAAGTGTATTTAAGGTGACTTTCCAAAAAGCAATACACATTTTTATTTTCCCCTTTTCAAGAGTGCCATGAAATTAACTGCATGTGGGAAGTTATTTAACCTGCTTTCAAAGAGCATTGATAATTTTGTCAGGAAGTATGGAACAATACACTTTATTTAAAAGGTTTCAGGACAGTATGTTACTCTGCAAAAAATAAATAAAATAAAGATCTCTTTTAAATTCAAAGGTGTTAAATACAGCAATTTACTCCCAATGACATTACATGCTGCTGATTCAGATTGTTTTTTCAAAACACACGCACATTAAATGTTATGTGTTAATCAGACCCCTGTTCAATACGAAAATGATGAGGGCATAAACATTTCATAATAGGAAGTTATGATTGAGGACTGAGAATGATATCTCCTGACTTGCTCTGTGGAACAGATAATCAAGTTGTCTTTCAAAGACTGAACCTGTAGTGAATGTTTTACTTGGGAAATAAGTGAAATTGATTATATATTCTAGGAAAAAGAAAAAAAAACACTATAATTACTTTCAATCTCCTCATAAAATGTTTCTCCACTAGCAGAGATATTCAGAATTATTAGAAAATACACGAGGATGGGAGCGAGAGTACATTAATCACAGGCATTGGGAGTGGAAGAGAATTTTTGTGTTGGGCAGTCAAGCCCTCTGTTTACTGAAAGGGTGCCTCATCCTCTCTGCTCCGTCCAGCTTGAAGGGGCCTAAACGACGGGCTCCACACTTTCCTCTGGAGAGTACTAGGGATCACACACTGATTTCTGGACCCATTTGTACAAGATAGGGAAAGGGGGATTAAGTAAGAATAGCAAATCATTTTCTAAAACTGCCAGTCTTCTAAATGTCTCTTTGGCCTGAAAATCATTGTGATCCAGTTCTTTTAGTTATGCTGGTCCATCCTTAATACCTACCTTCTTACAGTGTCCCCTCTGTGTCCAGACCAAACACAAGTATCCACTTATGTCAGGTGCCTTCCACAGAATGGGGATGAAGCCTGGGCAGTCATACGGCCACGGCAATTTCTTCAGTACATCATTTTCCTTTCTTCTGAAGCAGAGATTTCAGACACTTAAGATATAAATTAACAGTTATTGGTGTCTCATTGCCATAGGGATGAGGAGTTCTGCACCTTGAAAAGGCTAATAAGTAAAGCAAAGATGACAGTTACATAATCACACTAGATTTAGTTCTATCTCTTGCTGTCTTTAGCTGGTTTATTGAATAAGGAGGCCAACTGGAAGGGATTACTGTCCTAGGATTCCTACAACAGTGGAAGTTTCAAATCACAGTCATAGCCAAGTTAATTATGGCAAGAACTTTCAATTGTACACCATGAATTTATTCCTTTACAAAGCATCCTCATGTACAAATATTAATTCCCTCATCCCACCAAGCAGCTAGAACAGCCATTGTATTTTCATTCTACTAATGAGGAAGATGAAGAAGTGATGTTGCTTGACTAATGGATCAATTCCTACATAATATGTTGAAGAATAGCTTAGGTGTATACTGTCAGAAGGGTTAGACTGTAAATAGAAATTCAAGACTCTAATGTGCCTATGTGTTGGAGTTTACTAAGAAGCAATGGCTTTGGTTTTGATATTAGTAGGCTCAAGAGAAATGTGGAGCATCACAGCCAGTGGGCTGGGACTGCAGACTCCAGACTTGGATTGCCAAGATGTTAAGCAAAGGAGAGGAGAGGAGATACAAGATCAGAGAAATGTTGGAGAAGCAGTACCTAAAGAGATGAACTTAGGCACCAAACTGAATTACAAATGCAAAGTCAGAAATGGGCAGGAGGAAGGAGGTTAGTATCAAGGAAGAGCAGATTCAAGAGCTAGAGCGTTGATGGAGGCCAAAGTGGATATGCTGACTGAGGCTGAGTGGGAATCCTGATAACGCTGCCCGTGGGTGTCGAGAGGGCCTTCCTTACAGGATCCATTGGAGTTGGAGGTACAACTCAGCTCTGTTTCATTTATCGTGGATCTTTGTTGAACAATCTTGTAATCATTTCTTTAAGTCTCCATATTGAGTCGGATCCGACTCGACGGCACTTGGCATGGGTTACTATATACATATTGTAAAGAATCAGAAGAGATTTACAGAAATCAGTTAAAGGACTGAATCCTGTAGATTTAGATTACCCCCTTATCTTGTAAAAAGAAGTAAATTGTGCTGCCTGAGGACCCTGCTGGATGCTCTGGAGAAATCTGTGTGCAGAGCTGATGTCATCCGTAGGGAACCAACTTCAAAAGCTTGTTTCCTGTTGTATGGAAACACTATCAGACCTACTAAAGTCAACAATTACTATTCACTACTGTTACTTCATGTGGAATTAATTGAGAAAATCATGAGGTCTTAAAATATGTTTCTGAAGTCTTCGATTTTTTTCTAAATGAAACTGAATGGGTAGCAGAAAACCAAAAAACAAACCAAGTGCCATCGAGTCAATGATATCTCATAGCAACCCTACAGGGTAAAGTAGAAGTGCCCCATGGAGTTTCCAAGGAGCACTTCGCAGATTTGAACTGCTGACCAGCAATATTTTATTTTCAGATTCCAACTGAGTGTAATTACTCTTCCTCTTCATACCACACATCCTGAGAACTCAGCTTGTCCTTTAAAAGAGGGAGAAGTACTGGAAATGAACTACTATTTGTTAATGTTGAACAAGCAGAATTGATGGTGTAGATTTTGGTCTTGTAAAAACAACGGACTTCTCAAAAAGGGCAGAGGAAATTGAAAGACAAAAACTGTGCTTGTCTGCAAACTCTGCACTGTAGCAGAGCTTTAAAATGAATTAATCATTAACGAGCTCTGAATAATTTATGAGGAATGAAAGAATAGTATACAGGAAAATAGGTGCCCAAGAAAAGGAACAACACAGAGAAAGGACTTTGTAATTATCAGATGAAAGTAGCTGACAAGTAACTTACCGCTTAAGAGAATGAGCATCCTCTTAATTCCAGGTAATCAATTTATTACTTAAAACTTGGAACACAGTTTGTTGGGGAATGCACATATTTCAAAAAAATTATTTATTTTTTTCTGTCTCCTTTTTTTCTTGCTCATATACCAAAGAACATGCTTTGTCTATCTACTGTATAGATTTTCTAAAGAAAACCATGGTAGCATAATGGTTCACTGTTATGGCTACTAACCAAAAGATGGGCAGTTCAAATCTACCCAGTGCTCCTTGGAAACTGTATGGGACAATCCTACTCTGTTGCTATGAGTCACAATCAACTAGATGGCAATGAGTTTGGAGTTTTTTATTATTTTTTAATTTTATTTATTTTTTAGTTTTAAAGGAAGTATAATTCAGAACAAGCAGAGTATCTTACTAAATATCTTTAATTGTTAATAAATTCATTTTGCAGAAGGTAAACAAGAAGACAAAGTGCTAAAGACTAAAACTTGCCTGGTACCTCCAGAACTCCACCAAAAGATCTCAATTGATGGTATGAAGGCCTCAGAGTTCCCCTGGATACATAGCCCCTAGACATGCTGCTGCCCCTGACCAGAAAATGTTACTGAGATCAACTCTTTGGACAGGAATGGATTGTACTCAAGGACACAATATGACCATATAGTGTGTATACTTTACAGTTCTATGAATCTGCAGGATGCCGTCCTACTGGTCTCTTACTAGAAAGGAGAGGAGAAGGTAGAGAAGGGGGGACAGAAAGTTTTTAGGAGGATATGGTGTATATAGAATGGAAAGGTGGAGTGTGCTTTTACCAGGCAAGGAGAGCAGAAGGAGCTACAGATAGGCCAGCATGCAAATTTAATTTGGATTGTATACTTTCACTCAATCTCAGTGAAAAAAAAAGGAATAAAATCTGTCTGATGGAATTAATGTAAACTTGTGTGAAAAAATGACCATCTTGAAATTTGTAATAAAGAAGAAATAGAATAAAGGTAGATTCACACCTGACAGCAGCATATTTCAAAATGTTTAAAGAAGCAGAGAAGTTCTAAGAAACAGTGTTTTAACTATGTAATGGTGAGAAACTCCAATTAGATAACAAATCAGAATATTTTTAAAACAACCACAAAAGCTGACCTCTACATATGAAAAATTTTAATATGTCTCTCAAACCAATAATAATAATAACAAATTCATTGCCATTGATTTTGACTTACAGTGACCCTGTAGGACAGAGTAGAATTGCCCCATAGAGTTTCCAAGAAAAGCCTGGTGATTTCAAACCGCTGACCTTTTGTTTAGTAGCTGTAGTGCTTAACCACTACACCACCAGGGTTTCAACAGTAGTTTAGACACTGATAAATCAAATAGAATAAAACTCATAAGCCATATGAAAGATTTGAATAACTCAATCTATATCTGAAAAACATCTATTGAACGCTCTCCTTTATAAAGGAAATCTCCTTTGTAGAGAACTTTTTTTTGGCATTTATAATTAATGAGCATTTTGTGTGGTGATAATTTGAGACCCTGTAAATGTTCTCTTTCCCAACTTTTCCCTCCATTCTTTTGGAGAGTCTCTATTGATCTTTGCCTATTATTTTATTAATAGATGCACAATTGTGATTTTCTAATTTGTCCTTCCTTCTACAGTTACTAGCTAGCATTCATTCCCACCTCCTCCATCTCTTTATTACTATGGATTCATTTAATTCCATTTTCCTGATTGCAATATAATCCTTTATTGTCATTCTTTCTCACATTTGGCAAGTGTGGATTCCTTTAAACAGGCTAGAGTGTCCTTATCACAAGATGACATTAGACTTGGAGCAGTTTCTTACTTCCTAGATATAACTTTTCTAAGCACATCTTGCATTTTCTTTGCCCCAGTCCTGGGATGAGAGAATTTAAAGAAGACAGAAAGTGACAGCCAGTTTATAGGAAGAAATTTATGACAAAGGCTCAACCCATTGTTGATGACTATAGTAATTGCACAGAGCTTAAGTGCTATGGCTGCTAGCCAGAAGATCAGTCGTTCAAACCTGCCGTGCACTCCTTGGAAATGCTGTGGGGGCAGTTCTACCTTGTCTATAGGGTTGCTATGTATCAGAATTGACTCAATGACAGTGAATTAGAGTATAAAGTGGTTCTGAAGTCTTTCAGAGCTACAGTTGCTAACCAAAAGGTTAGCAGTTTGAAACCACCACATGCTCCTTAGAAATTCTGTGGGGCTATTCTACTCTATCCTACGGCATTGCCGTGAGTTGGAATCATTGAAGGTAACAGATTTGATTTCTGTTTTTTTGTTGTTGTTGTTGTGATGTAGTATAAAATAGACCATTTCAAGAGGTAGTATATAACCAGGAACCAACTGTACTGAAGGAATAAATCAAAGTTGCATTGAAGGTACTGGTGAAAAATAAGATTCCAGGAATTAATGGAATATCAATTGAGATGTTTCAACAAGCAGATGAAGCACCAGCAATGCTCACTTGTCTATGCCAAGAAATTTGGAAGACAGCTACTTGGCCAACTGACTGGAAGAGATCCAAATTTATTTGTATTCCCAAGAAAGATAATCCAACCAAATGCAGAAATTATCAAACAATAACATTAATACCACATGCAAGTAAAATTTTGCTAAAGATCATTCAAAAGTGACTGATGCATTACATGACAAGGAACTACCAGAAATTCATGCTGGATACAGAAGAGGATATCATTGCTGATGTCAGATGGATCTCGGCTGAAAGCGGAGAATACCAGAAGGATGTTGACCTAGGTTTGATTGACTATGCATAAGCACTTGATTGTGTGGATCATAATAAATTATGGATAACATTTTGAAGAATAAGAATTCCAGAATGATTAATTGTGGGCGTGAGAAATCTGTATATGGATCAAGAGGCAGCTGTGTGAACAGAACAAAGGACACTACATGGTTTAAAGTCAAGAAAGGTATGCATTATGGTGATATCCTTTCACCATACCTTTTCAATATGTATGTGGAGCAAATAATACAAGCAGCTGGACTACACAAAGAATGAAGCATCAGGATTGGAGGAAGATTCATTAACAACGTGTGTCATGCAGACGACACAGCCTTGCTTGCTGACAGTGAAGAGGACTTGAAACACTGATGCAGATCAAAGACCACAGCCTTCAGTATGCGTTACACCTCAACATCAAGAAAGCAAATATGCTCACAACTGGACCAACAAGCAACTTCTTGATAAATGAAGAAAGGATCAAGGTTGTCAAGGATTTCACTTGGTACCACAATCAACACCCAAAGAAGCAGCAATCAAGAAATCAAAAGATGCATTATATAGAATGGAGAAGAGGAATGTGCTTTCACTGGGCAGAGAGTGCAGGGGGAGACGCACATAGGCAGGCATGAAAATTTATGTGGGATTGTATGTTTTCACTCAGTCATAAAGAAAAATAAAGATGCATTGCATTGGGAAAATCAGCTGCAAAAGACCTCTTTAAAGTGTTGAAAAGTAAAGATGTTACCTTGAAAACTAAGGTGTGCCTAACCAAGACCATAGTATTTTCAGTCACATCATACGCATATGAAATCTGGACAATGAATAAGGAAGACGGAAGAAGAATTGACACCTTTGAACTGTGGTGTTGGAGAAGAATGTTGGATGTACCATGGACCACCCAAAGAACAAACAGATCTGTTCTGGAAGAAGTACAGTCACAGTGCTACCTGGAAGCACAGATGGTGAGACTGCATCTTACGTGCTTTGGACATGTTGTTAGGAAGGATCAGTCCCTGGAGAAAGGCATCGTGCTTGGTAAGGAAAAGGTCAGTGAAAAAGATGAAGACTCTGAACAAGACGGGTTGACACAGTGGCTGCAACAATGGGCTTAACTGTAAAAATGATTGTGGGCGTGGCACAGGACCACAAAGTGTTCTGCTCTGTTGTGCACAGGGTTGCTATGAGTCGGAACTGACTTGACAGCGTCTAAAAAAATAACAACAACATAAAATAAAATGGTGAGAAAAGTGGGCTTAAAATTAGTTAGTCAAGTGTTTTTTATTGAAACACCAGAACACTGGATTAAATACAGAGGAACGGTATGAAACTGTGTGAAACCCCACGGAGTGTGGATAAAGCTTACATTGACTTGAAATCCCTATAAAATGGTGGCTCGCAAACTTGGATGTTCATCAGAATTACCTGGAATGCTTGTGAAAGCAGACTTCTGGGCTTTACCCCTAAAGTCTCTGATCCATTAGATCTGTGATACAGTCTGTGAATTTGCATTACTAACAAGTTGTCAGGCGATGCTGATGCTCATGGTCTGGGGACACACTTTGAAAAACAAGGAATCCTTAATGACGTGGATTGACACAGTGGCTGGAATAATGGACTCAAACATACCCACAGTCACAAAAAAATGTTTTGCTCTGTCATAAAGTCACCATGAGACAGAGCCAACCACTACTACAACAAACTACAGATGCTATCCCATTTGATTCTGCTGCCTGTTCCCGGTGATGTTTCTAGAGCTTTAGAATCTACTTCTCTGAATGGAATTAAGTGATACATAGATTATCCTAAGCGTCACCCTGATATTTCTAGTGCCTATGTGCTTGTCAGGGTTATTATGTGTGGATGAAGAGGGAAGCAAGGTCAGGGACGGTGACACACTGCGGATGAGACCCCGGATTTGCTCATCTGCTGCCCATCAGGCACCAGGCTGGTCAAATTTTGTATTGGAGCCCGCTAAGCGATAACTGTTAGTCATAAAGTTTTCTTTCTTCAGTAGATCTTTGCCATTAACCAAATTAATCTGTTGTAAAAGCTTTTAGCACTGAACAACCAACAAATAAAAATCCTCTCTGACCCTGTATCCATTCCATTTCTCTGTTCTCCTTTATAGCAAAATGTCAGGGATGATTTGACTTTCCTTTTCACTTCCAAAGTTCTATGCTCTTTACTCCCCAGCTCCCCTACCTTCACCTCCTCAGGGTCACCAACCACCCCTACGTCACCAAATCTATGATCCGTTCTTGGTTCATCTTAGTGTTCTTCCCAGGAGCATCCAACATGATTTCTACTCTCCTTTCTTTCATTTGTCTTGCTTTCTTCCTTTCTTACTCTCCTTTGCTGGATCCTTGTCTCCTGGTGCCATTCATGCCCCCACATTCTGACCCTGTATCACTTCTTTAAGTGTATATATGTGTATACATACATACATATATATGTATATATATATATATTCCCATGGGATGTCATCGGGCTTTACTAAATGCTATAGTGCAATCGCACGGTAAATCTATATGGCATGTATATTGCCAGCTTTATCAGACAATATCCCTTGGGAATATATGCACCATATATACTTACCATGTTGTATCACAAATATTATTTGATGATGGCCACTCACATGCCACACCCAGCCTAATGCACCCAGTATTCTATTTACAATCTGGTGTACCTAGTCTCTCTCTGTAACAAATTTTAATTCTTGTCTAAACTTTATAGTCTCTAGGAAAACTCTCATATTCTTCATTCTGACATCTCTTAATAACACAATATCAGTCTACTTATGTCTGTTTCTTTCACAAGCAGCCCTGTGATGGAGTAATTAATCCACTGTGCCTAAACATACTTTCTATAATTATTCCCAGCACTGGTACTACTCATTTCTTATTTTGCTCTCTAAATCTCTTTGAGGTGAACTTATATAATAAAGAATGTATGATTTTATATGGAAAGAAAATAATTTTGAATTATGAAGCAAATTGCAATAAAGGTATCTTTATAGCAATAAAAAGAATATTTTTACTAATAAGATATTTATGTATAATATGTAAATATTTTATATACGTAGAATACAGAAGTATTTTACATTATGAAATATATAGGTATTTTATATTTTTATGTATGCATATCTGTATATACACACACACACTCTCTTGTGCATATATATGTATATATAGAAAACAAATTTAAAAGCCAGATCAGTCAATGCAGTCTTCACTTAGAAAATCTGTTATCCTGAAATTCAAGACCACAGGTTTACAATTTAATACTCAGTTCTGTGTGACTTGATTCTATGTCAACATACCTCTTCAAAAAGATGTATCTTTTAATACGAAAATGGGAATCATGTATGTGTATGACTGATGGGTGAACATCGGAACCGGTTAGAAATATTCATCAATATAAGAGCTATTTCAGGTCCCTTTGTCATGGAAGTTTTTAGGCATTATAGCTCAACTGAGGCTCTTAGTAAATTGTTTTAATCTAGGTTTATAGTGTCGGCTAACCAACTGGCCTTCAGGAGCATGACTCAAATCTGTATTTGATTTCACAACATTCTTTAGAGTTTCACATGTGAAACTGATCAGGAAATATTTACCAAATACCCTATGGTCAATATACAAGTGCAATGAATAAGGATCTAATTTGTTTTTCTTGCTCACCCAGCTGTTTAGACAAATCCCTGGTCTCTGAGAAAAGAAGCAAATTTTAAAAGAAACTGCATACCTGATATATGTCCAGGTGGGCTCCAGGAACTGACGAGAAGCAGGCTGTGGGATGAGAAAGAAAGAACACATTGGGTTTTGAGACAGAGACAGATTTCAACCTCAGTTCTCTTACTTACCAGCAGGCTTGTCTCAAAAAGTTTATTTAACTTTCTGAACTTCAACTGAATAAATAGGTAAAATATCTGCAAATCCATTAAGGTTATATAAGTGGCATGAAAAATAATGTAAAAAATACTTTGTAAAATGTCATCATGAATTGGGAGCAATTGGATGGTAGCTAACAACAACAAACCTATATTCATAGCTATAGCAAGCATCTACCTACTCTCTTAGCTCTAAAATTACCACCTGTTTTCCCCTAATTCTGAAAAATTACATTTTGTGGAAACTGAGTACTTAATACTGTAAATGTAAAGATGAACAAGCAGATAACCGAAACCAAATCTGTTGTCACTGAGTCAATTCCAACTCCTAGCAACCCTGTAGGACAGAGTAAGCTGCCCCATAGGGTTTCCAAGGAGCAGCTGGTAGATTTCATCTGCCAACTTTTGGTTAGTTTGATTCACAATTTCTTATGAAATTCCTTTCTAAGCTAGGAAAAAGCCCCATAAAAGCTAACAAGCTTTCCTTATGCTACAGATTGGAAAACAAAACCAAATCCATCCAGCTTCCATATTTTGCTGTAATTTCCCTATCACATTTTAATTGTTCAAATTAAGACAGAGAGGGTATAGGGTAAGAAAATGAGAACAGATTATCTAAAGAAAATTGTCAGGTTTCACAGGCGTTACAGGCCACATCTACAATAAGTATGCGCATTTCAATACATTCAAGGCCCCACACATATACATAGGAAGTCCGGGCACTTGTGGACTTCAAGTATTTTGGAGGCATTCACAGATTGGTAGTCCTTCTCATGTACTTAAGGAACTCCAGTGGCCAAAATGTTGGTAGTTTGAACCTACCTAGCCACTCTCAGGGAGAAAGATCTGACAATCTACTCCCATAAATATTATAGCCAAAAAAACCCCTCTATGGGACAGTTCTATTCTTTCACAGGGGATGATAGTAATCAAAAATGACTTGATGGCACCCAACAGCTACTTATGTACTTACAAACAATTCCAGACCTGCCTTCCTCTTGACCAGACTCCTGGTCAAAGCACCTGGTGCCTATGGCTTGTCGCTGATGCTTCTGTGTGTGGCCTGAGAGATGCTGGGGTGGGAGGAAGACACTTTCCAGAATTCTTGTTTACAATCCATATTAAACTGCTTTCTTTCTTATCCCTCTGCCTCTCCCTCAGCCCAAACAGGAGATTCTGATGTGTATCAGTCCACACCAGATGTTCTGTTCCTCACAGGTAAGTTGTGGAATGATATCAGGGACATCATACATGAAGAAAGCACAAGAGAAAAACAAAAGCTCTAGATGGATGTAAGAAGAGACTCTGAAATTTGCTCTTGAATGTGAGGAGCTAAAGCCAAAGGAAGAAATGATGAAGTAAAAGAGCTGAAAAGAAGATTTACAAGGCATCTTGAGAAGAGACAAAATATTATAATAACATATGCAAAGACCTGGAGATAGCAAACCAAAAGTGAAGAACACTCTTGGCATTTCTCTAGCTGAAAGAACTGATGAAAAAATTCAAGCCTCAAGTGGTAATACTGAAGGATTCTATGGGCAAAAATATTAAACAACTCAGGACACATCAAAAAAAGATGGAAGGAACACACAGAGTTACTATACCATTTCAAGAGGCGACATAATCAGAAACTGATTGTACTGAAGAAGTCCATGCTGCACTGAAGGTATTGGCAAAAAACAAGGCTCCTGGAATTGACAGAAAACCAATTAAGATGTTTCTACAAACTGATGTGGTGCTGGAAGTGCACACCTATCTATGCCAAAAAATATCGAAGCTAGCTACCTGGCTAACTGGCTGGAAGAGATCCATATTTATGCCTATTCTCCACAAAAGGTGATCCAACTGAATGAGGAAATTATAGAATGTGACTAATATCACCTACAAAATTTTGCTGAAGATCATTCAAAAGTGGCTGTGTCAGTATGTCAATAGGAAACTGCTAGAAATTCAAGGGAGATTTAGAAGAGTATAAGGAACCAGGCTGAAAGCAGAGAATACCAGACAGATGTTTACCAGTGTTGTATTGACTATGTTAGTGCATTCAGCTGTGTGGATCATAGCAAACTATGGGTACCACTGTGGAGAATGGGAATTTCAGAACATTTAATTGTGCTTATGAAGAATCTGTACATGGATCAAGGCAGCCTTTTGAACAGAACAAAGCAATATTGCACAATTTAAAGTCAGGAAAGGTATGTTTCAGGGCTGTGTTCTTTCACCATACATGCCAGCCAGCATAGTCAAACCATATACTGAGTAAATAACCCAATAAGCTAATTATACAAAGAAGAACCAGGTATTAGGACTGGCGGAAGAGCCATTAAGAACCTGCATTATGCAAATAACATAACTTTGCTTGCTGGAAGCGTAGACAACTCGAAGTACTCGTTGATGAAGATCAAACACCAGAGCCATCAGTGTGAATTACATCTCAACATAAGGAAAACAAAAATTCACACAAATGGGCCAATAAGCAGTGCTGTGAGAGATGGAGAAAAGGCTGAGGTTGTCAAGGGTTTCATTTTACTTAGATTCACAATCAAAACCCATGGAAGAAATTATCAAAAAATCAAAAGACACACTGAATTGAGCAAATCAGCTGCAAAAGACGTCTTTGAAGCAAAGATGTCACCTTAAAGACTGAGGCGCCTGACCCAAGCCTTGATGTTTTCAATTGCATGTGACAGCTGGACGTTGAATAAGAAAGCCAGAAGAACTGACACCTTTGAAATGTGACATTGGCAAACAATACTGAATATACCACTGACTGCCCGAAAGACAAACAAATCTGTCTTGGAAGAGGTACAAGTAGACTGTTCCTTAGAAGCAAGGATAGTGAGACTAGATTTCACACAGTTTGGGCATGTAATCAGGAGAGATCAGCCCCTGGAAAACAACAGCGTGCTTGGTAAACTGAAGGGTCAGGGAAAAAAAGAAAGACCTTCAACAAGAGGTCTTGGCACACTGGCTACAAGGGATGAGCTCAGGGCCGGAAACAACTGCAGGATGGCGCAGGGCTCCACGGTGTTTAGTTCTGTTGTGTGTGGGGTCACTCTGATTCAGAACTTACTTGTCACCTAACAACACTGACAACATTACAGGGACATTAGAATTGTAAAAAAGAGTAAATGAAAGCAAGATTGAAGGTGAGAGACGGAGACAGAGAATACCAAAAACCCAACATTGGGTATGAGGCTGAGTGGGCCCACTGGACTCAGCCCCACTGTGAACCCACCACAGAAGTCTGTGACAGCACCTCACAATTGCCCTTTTGAGGGACAGGAGGCTGGGGCATTTATTCCCTGACTCCCCTCCTCCACAAGTTGAAGGTTGCTTCCAGAGGTATTAACTCCCTAACCCTTCTGAGCTGTTTTGCACAGGAGCTTAGAAAAACTCCTGGGGCTCTGGAGAAAACCCCGAGGCAGAGAAGTGGAATAAGGATCCTGACTGACAGAGCTCAGGCACTGTTCTTCACACGTCTGCCAAAATCTGAGGGGGGCAGGGGAGACATTCTGCAATCAGGAACTGTGACATTCTGCTCGAGGGTTACAACTGTCTGATCCACACAGTATGATAGGGAAAGATCATCAGAATGATAAGTATCAGTAGACATTTCCAGAAATAACAAATACTTTATGTTAAATAATGAAAACAAGGAAAATCAGTGTAATAGAGTATTAAGGATCATGAATTTTGGAGCTAGACAGACCTAACATCCCACCATTTATTGGTGTATGCTTTTAACACAAGCTCTTCAACTTCCCTGAGCCTCTGTTTTCTCCACTATAACATGGGAAGATTAGTAGCTCCCTCATAGGATTTGGTTTGGAATTAAATGAGATAACCTATGTAAGTATAAATTCTTAGTCAAGTGCCTAGCATATTGCTTGCACAAAGAAGCCAGCTGCTAAACGTTAGTTCCTTTTCCCTACTTCATGAAACAAAAACATTACCCCTCAAATACTCATTCACATGAACAGTGTTCATGCCATGTAGGGTATTTATAGCTTGAAAGTCATTTAAACCGTTTTCATAGTTTCTCAGGAAGTTTTTGATTATCCTGTTAATCACATCATTCTCATAAGTCTTTAACTGTACTCAAGTCTGCAAGATATAAAATTGCCCTGAATTGCTCCAGAGATGCTTCTGTGCAAGATCTGATGCGGTCAAGCCTGCACAGCAATGCTCATATGGAATCTGAAAGTTTCCAAGATAATCACACTCTATAACATCTGCAGGAGGAAACTCGAGAATAGGATAAGGAAACCCATTCTAGTGCTTTTGAGTCCATATCTCCAGTGAAAAGTAGGGATCAGGATTATGCAGTGTTGTTTTTATTTTCTTAAATTTTTTAATTTTTTTGAATCACAGCCAGTTCGGAAAATATGGCTCAGTAATCTATTTAATGAATCTCAAATCATTAAGATAAAAAAAAAATTTTAATTCAAGTGTCTTGGACTGAAGGTTGCTTGTCCTTACCTTATGTTGTTTAATTAGGGTATTACCCACCTTCGCTAACGGAATTTCAAGACTGGAAGAAACTAAGACAGGTTTTGTGTGCAACTCAATTTGATAGCGTTTCCCATATATGAGGTATGACAACTAAGTTTGCCAAATTACTACTGTGTGCATACACTGGGAACACTAAAAACTCAGTCATTTTTCACAGCCTTGGCATATCATAGCCAAGTGTATCATAGTGTATCATAGTATCATAGTGTATCATAGCTGTGTTTGTGTAGGTGTGTGGCAGCGTCTTGCTGAGTGGTGTTCGTTATTGCTGTCTCACCTTTTTGTGTGCCACCACAAGAATGTTGGAGCTTGAATGAGAGTAATGAACAAACATTAAATTTCTTGTTAAGCTCAGCAAGAGTGGAAGTAAAATCAGGGACACGTTAGTCCAAGTTTATGGGGATAATACCATGTAGAAAACTACAGTATACAAATGGATTAAATGTTTTTCTGAGGGGAGAGAAAGTGACACTGACACAGAGAGAGGTCAAGGTAATGAGCAGAACTGCTGAAAATATCCCCAAAATTTGTTGACTTGTTCATCAAAATCATCAGCTGACTGTGAGGAGCATAGCAGACTAAGTAAAGATCGATAGAGAAACAGCTGGGAAAACCTTAACTGAAAATCTTGGCACAAGTAAAGGTCTGTGCAAAAGGTCCTGAAGCAGCTCACCTATGAACAAAAGCCAAAGAGAGATGAAGTTTACCAAGATCTTTTGGAGAAGCAAGATGATGTTTTGGGCTAATTTATCACTGGTGTTGAAACATAGGTATACCAATTCGACCCTGAAACAAACTGGAAGTCAGCCAACTCCCCATGACCAGAAAAACCCTGTCAGTCCAAATCGAGTCACAATAATGTTGCTAACCTTTTTTGATATCAGAGGGATTGTTTATTGTGAATTTTTACCAGCTGGACAAACAGTTAACTGAGTTTACCACTTAGAAGTGCTGAAAAGACTGCGTGAAAAAGTTATATGAAAATGACCTGAACTTTTTGCCAACAGCTCATGGCCCTTGCATCACAACAGTGCACCAGCTTACACAGCACTATCTGTGAGGGAATTTTCAGCCAGTAGACAAATAACTGTGTTGGAATACCCCCTTTACTCACCTGATCTGGCCTCCAATGGCTTTTTCTTTACCTGAAGATAAAAAATACTAAAAGGAAGACATTTTGATGACATTCAGGACATCAAGGGTAATACAATGACAGCTCTGATGGCCATTCCAGAAAAAAAAGTTCCAAAATTGCTTTGAAGGCTGGATTAGGCCCTGGTGTGGGTGCATATCTTCCCAAGGGGAGTACTTGGAAGATGACCATAGATATGGTAGGTAGCACTTTTCCTGCAATGAGTTAATGAACTTAACCGGTAGACTGCATAGGTCATACCACTCCCTTGACGAAAAAATTTCTTGAGGTTACAGATGGAAAAACTGAAGCCTAAAAGAGTCAGCTAGTCGATTAACATCCATGCCTAGTAGCCAATCCAGGAATTTCTTCTGTCATTTCTAACTTTATTTCTGCCAGATTATATGGATTTCTTCCAGTTTTTAAGTCTTTCAAATTTTTCCTCCCCTAGTTTTATAAGAACAAATCTGTCTTGGAGGGAGTACAACTGGAATGTTCCTTAGAAGCAAGAAAGACAAGACTTTGTCTTGTATAATTTGGACATGTTGTCAGGAGGAATCTGTGCCTAGAGAAGGACGTTATACTTGGCAAAGTACAAGGTCAGCGAAAAAGAGGAAAACCTTCAATGAGATGAATTAACTCAGTGGCTGCAACAATGGGCTCAAAGATAGCAATGATTGTGAGGATGGCTCAGAACAGGGCAGCATTACATTCTGTTGTACAGAGGGTAGCCATGAGTTAGAACTGACCTGACCACATCCAACAGCAGCATTCTACATTCCGCAAGACCGTTTTGAACATTTCAGCGCAAAGTAGGACTTGCAGGGCAGAATGCCAACACTGATACAAAATACGAGATTCTAATCAGTTTATTGACAAAAGAGCACAAAATAGACTCATACAAAATTTGGTAAAGAATTATTTATTTTGCCAACACATTTAATTTAGGAAGAAAATGTTTGCTTTGCTGACTGTCTAATTAATCATATCAATTGCAATGTTAAAATAATAATTTGTAGAAAAAAAAGAGTTGGCGAGCCTCAAACCGAAATAATCTACTGCTTCTTACTAAATTATATGTAATACAAACCTTTTCAGAGAGTGATGTGAGATTTGTTATTTATGCTAGTTCGTTTAGTTGAGCTTGTATTGGGAACCTGGTGGGGTAGTGGTTAAGCACTATATCTGCTAGCCAAAAGGTTGGTAGTTCAAATTCTCCAGGTGCTCCTTGGAAATATTATGGAACAGTTCTAGTTTGTCCTATAGGGTTGCTATTAGCAGGAACTGACTCTATGGCAGAGGGTATGGTTTTTTGTTTGTTTTCAGTTTGAGCTTGTAACAGTTTAGCATGCAATTATAAATTACTGTTTTATTATAAACCCTAAATATTGCTGGTTTTCTAGCTTATGACTAGCAAATGAGGTTAGGTTCCTTTTTATGTGCAAAATATCATGGCATGAACCCTCATTGGTGTCTTGGCAGAAATTAGCCTCCTCCAATTATCATATACACACTCAGTGATACTCAGAAGTTCCAAGGGAAGTGTCCTAAAAGTCCTTCATTTTTCCTATGCTCTGGCTACTCCTCTTACTGCCAGGCCATCTCCTTTGGGACAGATGACCCCTGTGGTATCATCTCACTCCTCAGCATAGCTGTGTTCCTCTGATGCTACCACTGAGAGCTGACCACATCAGTCCCCCAATTGCCCCACACAGATGAGACTAAGTCACACTGCTTGTAAGAGTTTACTGAAAGCTGGGAATCCAGGAAAATCTGACTTCAACAACTGCTAGAAGTGTTTATTCCAAAAGACTAAGAGTATGCTACATGGTTTTGTGATAGTGCTGGAGATGTCAACTCCACTTCCAATTCTAGGGATCCTTAGGCAAACTCGCACCTGAGAGTCTAGGCCCAGTGGCCTCCTACACCAGAGATGAGCACATGTTCTTTGTTTCTGAGGTTCATCTTATATCTAGTCCTAGGGTGACCTAGGATATTGGGAATATCTATTTTCTTGAGGGGAAAATACTCAAACCCATGAATAAGGTGTAATCTGTTCCCACATTTATTGCCAAATGTCAGGGTTCACAACACCTTTTCTAAACTGTGGCTCACTCAATCTTAAATTAGAACAATTTGAGAATACTAAGTCTTGTACAGTCTTGTACAGGTGTTGTGCCAAACCAAACCTTTTATTTTTCATAGTATTTCCTGCAGCACGAGTTAAAGAGAAGATAAGAATTGTCCATCTCATCTGCCAGAGTCGACGTTTAGCTCCCGGGAGAAAAAATATTTCACAAAAATCCATACGTCTTTCAAAAACACACATGCATTTCAGGCTCAGGTTAGTTTCTGATTCTGTAGGAGCTTACTGGTGTAATAAGTTTAATACTAAATAATATACTGAACATGAGTCTGAAGTATCTGCTTTTAGGTATGTTCCAAGAACACTGGGTAGGTCTCTCTTTATGGTAGTATGACTAGAAAGGCTTAACAGTGAGAGTTTTCTCTGAGGATGAATTTTAACATCTGATGTAGAATGTTTAAGTAGCCCCAAAGCCAGTCATTGCCATTGAGTCAATTCTGACTCATAGTGACTCCTCTAAAAGGAAGTTATCCAGCTACAGATATTTTAAGATATAATCTTTTATTTTAGATAAATGCTTTATTTCTGTCATATTTTTGATGCTGCTACTTTATATGGTTTGCCAAATTTATTCATTGTCTGTTTAAAGAGAGATGAGAACTTCTTCACACTATAAAAAGGAAAATCAACATACAGCCACATATGTCAGCCTTCTAAAAAGAGAGAAATGTCTACTGCTCTTTTCATAAGTAATATTAAGAATGGAGGACATATGAGTTTGTCAGATTTAAATAAAATACATTCCAGATCTATATTGTGGTCGAAGAGGAGAGAGCATTGAGTAACAAAATTAAAGTAAGGAGAGAGAAAGAAGTAGTGATTATGAAATAGAAATAGAGGCACAAGACAGGAAAAACAGACACCTGTACACACATATACCTACTGATGAAAACACATGACAAATCCAAGACTCCTACATGAATAATATGACACAGAGATGAAGATACACTGAGAATAAGAAATACACAGAAAAGTTTACAGGGAATACGATTGGGATTCTTTCCTTCCAATACACTTAACACAGGGTTCCTTAAAAAAAAAGTTGTAAGTACAAATAAGGTCAGTGATTTGTAAGAATTTATTGTAAGTGATATAATTTCAAATCCCCAAAAAGTACTCATGCTATTTTAAAAAATGTCTTTAAAATGAACTATTTCTGGTGTCAGTATAAAATGGTGCGACCTCTTTGGAAAGCAATCTGGTGCTTCCTTAAAAAGCTGGAAATAGATATATGATTTGATTCAGTAACCCCACTGCTCAGAGTGCGTCCTATGGAAACAAAGGTTGTCACACAAACAGATACAGGTAAACAAATGTTTATTGCAGCATAGTCCACAATAGCAAAAAGATGGAATCAACCCAGATGCCCATCAACAGATGAATGGATAAACAAACTGTGGTACATACCCTCAGTGGAACACTATGCAATGATAAAGAACAAAGATGATTTAGGAAGTGTCTCATAACCCGGTTTCAACTGGAAGACATTATGCTCAGTGAAATCAGTCACTGGCGCAAAGGCAAATACTGTATGAGAGAGACCTGTGCTATAAGGACTTAACAATAGACTTATGTACAGAGGAAAAGACTCTTTGATGGTTACAACGGTGGGGAGGGAGGGAGAGGATGGGTAATAGGTAGTTGATAGAAATTTGGTTGGGTGAAAGTAGTGACAGCACACAGTAGAAAGTACATTAACTTAACTGGACTTGAACATAAACTGAAAGCTCTTCTAACCTCAACTCAATATTGCAAGGTTAGAGTAGCAGGGGTGGGGTCTGGGAACCATGCTCTTGGGGGACATCAAGGTCAATTGGCATAACTAGTCTATTGCTAAGAGAGTTTTCTGCACCCCATATTGGTGAGTGGTATCTGGAGTCTTAAAAGCTAGCAAGCTGTCATCTGAGGTATACGAAATGGTCCCAAATCATCTGGAACAGATGAGTACCAAGAAAAACAAAGACATCAGGAAAAAAGAGCCTGGTAGACAGAAGAACCTATGTGAATGGGAGGATTTATCAACATAGGACCAGAAGAACCAGATGGTGCCCAGCCACCATCAAAGACAGCCGTTGAGTTCCTGTGGCAGCATGCGAAGAAAGGGGGTGCACCTCAAGAACTCCACTAAAGGACTGCAATTCATGGTCCAATGGCCTGGAAGATCCCCTGGGAGCATGGCACCTAGATCTGCTGCTGCCCCTATCCAGAAAACACAACTGAGTTCAACTCTTTGGACAATAATGGACTGGACTCGGGGATACAATGTTACCATACAGTGTGGGTACTTTATGATTCTATGCATTTATAGGAGGCTGTTTCACTTGTCTACTTCTAGATGGGAGAAAAGAGGGTGGAGAGGAGGGGACAGGAGCTTAAGGGATATAACAAGTATAGAATGAAAAGAAGGAGTGTGCTGTCATGGGGTAAGGACAGCAGAAGGAGCTGCAGATAGGCGGGCATGCAAAACTGATTTCGGTTTTATACTTTCACTTAATCACAATAAAAAATAAAAACGAAGGAAAAAAAACTATTTCTAAATCCATCTCTTTGTGCTCTTAGCGGCACAGTGGAAATCCTGGTGGTATAGTGGTTAAGAGCTATGTCTGCTAACCAAAAGGTCAACAGTTCAAATCCATCAAGCTCTCCTTGGAAAATCCATGGAGCAGTTCTACTCTGTCCCACAGGGTTGCTATGAGTCAGCATCGACTCAGTGGCAGTGGGTATGACTTTGGTTTGGTTTAGTGGCACAGTGGTTAAAAGCTCTGCTGCTAACCAAAGAGGTGGCAGTTTGAATTGACCTTGGAAGCTCTATGGGCAGTGCTACTCTGTTGTATAGGGTTTCTATGAGTCAGAACTTACTCAGTGGTTTCAGGTTTCAATCCATATTTTAAACCTTTATCTGGTTCAGTAAAAATGTATAAGATTTACAATATCATACAGAAGATATTACTCTTTTCTCCAGAGAGATAATTCACTTATTTTAGGAAACCAAATTAGATGTTCTGTAGCCACTTTGATATTTTTAGTATAGCACCTTATAGCTGAAAACTTTCCAAACTTCAAGTTTCTTTCTCTAAGTAGTTTTTCACTTAACCCATTCAAAATAGGCTTCAGAACCTGACAAATCCAGATGTGAAAACTGGCTCTGTCACTTACCCGCAGTGGGAACTTAATACATATATTTCACCTCTATAAGACTGTTTTTGGTTTGTTCTTCCTTTTGTGTTGTACATCGCATTGATGTGAAGAGTAAATCACATCATTGTGATTATATACGTCAAATGTCGAATCTGGCACTGGCATATACCTTTATTAAGATTCTTTGTCTTCCACCTCCCACATGACATTTCAGGTAGTGTATCATGCCCTTTGACAAGCACAATCTCATTGAATGATAATTAAAGGAGTCTTCATCTTATTATAGTAACCACTGACACTTGCATTTCCCTTCTATGCCATGCTCTGTTTTAAATGCTTAATATATATAGCTAATTTAATTCTCACAGCACACCATAAGGCAGGTATCATTATAAACCTCCCTATTTTACAGACAATGAAATAAGAATGGGAGAATTTAAACAACTTGCCCCAAATCCTCTAGCTAGCAAACAGCAAACAGGGATTCTAACTCGGCCGTCTGAATTTAGGACCTGTGTTCTGTTTCACAAGCAAAGTGCACAAAATTTAGCCCACAGTTCCTAGTATCTGCTGTTGCACTTAATGCATTCCTGAAAAGTAAAGCTAGAAAAATCATGGCATTTATTTTCCAAATATTTGCTTCAATTCAGTACAACCAACATTTACTTGGCTTTTGCTGGTAGGTGGAGTATTAGTTATAGGAAGCCTGATATTTCATGCAGATTATGTTCATTCTTCCATGTCTTTGGAGGAACATAGTAGGTTCTGTTGTGGGATGATGTGAGGTAAACTGTAGAGTCTTACGGGCTTCTAACATTATTTTGTGCAAAAATAAACTTGGAAGTAAGCTAGGAAGATAAATAAATTAGCAACCGAAGGAACTCCTGTCTTCATTTCTTGTTCTACTTTCACTTACGTGAATTATCTCATTTAATCATTCAACAGTTTTTTTGATTGCATACGCTAGTGCTGGAGTCATGAGCAGGCAAGATGTGGTATCTGTTCTGACTGCGCTTCCAATCCAGCTGGAGAGACAGACAGTACTCAAGGATCTGTTGCTGGTTATATTTTGAAGTCTCAGTCTTTTTTTTTTTTAAGTGTATTTACTTTTCTTTCCCATTTTCTCTCCCATAGTACCATGAGAGTTGATCTCCTTTTCCCCAGTCATGCCAAAGCAGAAACAAAGACTGGAAAAAAGACAGAGGAAGATTCTTAGGTGCTGGAATAAGTCTGAGTCAGGTGAGGTGGAGAATGAGAAGTTTCAGCGACTATTCAAAGGAGAAAGGGAAGAGAGGTTCTAGCAATGGGAGGTAGAAGAAAACCTTTGATCATAAGAGCTACTAGCACAGAATACAGAATAGTGAGGACAATTAAGCATTTTTAGGCTGTCAGTCATATATGCCTGACACCTTGGTAAGTGTTCAATAAAGAATAACTGGCCCAGATAGCACAGTGGTTAAGCATTCAGCTGCTAACCAAAAAGTAGGCAGTCCACCAGCCACTCCTCGGAAAGCCCTGTGGGGCAGTTCTATTCTGTTCCATAGGGTCACTATAAGTTAGAATCAACTCCAAGGTAGCAAGTTTCAATTTTTTTTAATTGTAATTATTATCCTATTATTTTGCTATTTGAATTACGACTGATCCTTTTGGCACTGGGAATCCCAAAACTAACCTCCCTCTTTATGGCTAGATCTAGAGTGCTAGCTACACACCTCTAGACTTCTCTTAATTGTGTCAGTCTGCCTGTCTCTCCCACCATCCTGCTAGTATTCATTTCTCAAAGTTTCCAGGACAACCTGACAAGTCCTTGCCAGTTTATCTACTCACTTGGGTTTGAAAGGCCCTCCATGATCTTCATTGCTCCACTGGCAATTCAGCTTCAAATTGTTTCTCATGAAAGGGACAACCTAGTCTCTTTTCTGTGCAATACATTATCAGTGAGCAATTTAAGAAGGCTCTACTTCAATACTGTGTCCATAGGAATCTAAATATACCTGTATCTATTTAACTTCTAGTAGGCACAAAATCTACCACAAATGTAAGTACTAAGGATTACGTTACAAGTAAAACTTGAAATAAGAACCAGTGTAAAACCCACTGCATTGCAAGCATTACACTTACCTCCTGTGCTCCATGTGGGATCCTTTGTTGGGGTGTATAGGACAGGACCCACACAAAGCCCTGTAGGATATGGTGTAAAGCTTTCAATAGCCAACTAAACAGTTTAGACAGTAGTGGAAACATAGAAGTTTCTGAAAAATCACTCAGAAAAGCAGCATGATAGCACGGAACTTAGGAGACTTTTGACAGACCAGAGTTCAAGAATGAATCTTCCAATTTCACCTACTGAGCAGAAACTATTTAACTCTTACAAACTTCACTTCCTATGTCTTAAACTGGATATTACAACCACTGAAGAAGAAGAACACAGTGAGAGGCCACACACTACCCAATCTTAGAACTTACTACACTGCCACGGTAGTCAAAACAGCCTGGTATTGGTACAAAACCAGACATAGAGACCAATGAAACAGAAATGAGACCACAGAAATAACCATCATACTCTTAAGAACAACTGATATTCAACAAAGGCCCAAAGGTTGTAAACTGGGGCAAAAACAGTCTCTTTAACAAATGGTATTGGCAAAATTGGGTATCTACCTGCAAAAAACTGAAACAAGACCCATATCTCACATTTTACACAAAAACTAAATCAAAATGGATCAAAGATCTAAATATGAAACTTAAAATGATAAAGATCATGCAAGAAAAAATAAGGACAGCAATGGAAGTTCTGATACATGGCTTAGTAGGCTACAAAATCTGACCAACAATGCACAAACAACAGAAGAGAAAATAGATAACTGGGAACTACTAAAAATCACTTGTGCTCATCCAAAGACTTTGTCAAGAGAGTTGAAATATCTGGCAACTACATATTGGATCGATGTCTGATCTTCATAATCTACAAGGTACTGTAAAATGTGAACAAGAAAAAGGATAAATAACCCAATTAAGTGATGGACAAAGGAGACAGACAGACACTTCACTGGAGAGGACATCCAGGCAGCCAAAGGACACATAAGGAAATGCTCACAATCGTTAGCTATTAGAGAACTTCAAGTCAAAACTACAATGAGATACCATCTCCCCCCAAGGAGGTTGGCAATAATCCAAAAAACACAAAACAACAAGTACTGCAGAGCCTGTGGAAAGACTGGAACTCTCCTACACAGATGGTGGGAATGCAAAATGGTAAAACCCCTCTGGAAAGCAATTTGGCACTTTCTTAAAAAGCTAGAAATAGAAATATCATAAGATCCAGCAATCCCACTGCTTGGAATATATCCTACAGAAATAAAAGCTGTCACAAGAACAGATACATGCACATGAATGTTTATTACAGCACAGTCCACAATAGCAAAAAGATGGAATCAACCTGGTTGCCCACCAACAGATGAATGGATAAAGAAACTATGGTACATATACACAGTGGAACACTATGAAATGATAAAGAACAATGATGATATTAGGGAGCATCTTATAACCTGGTATCAACTAGAAGACACTATGCTGAGTGAAATCAGTCAGCAGCACAAGGGCAAATACTGTATGAGATCTCTGCTATAAGGACTTAAAAATGGACTTACGCACAAAAGAAAAAACTCTGATGGCCACTAGGGTGGGGAGGGAAGGAGCGGGTTGTTCATAGATTAGATAGTTGTCAGGAATTTGGTTAGGTGAAGGGAGTGACAGCACACAGTACTGGGCACATCAGCATAGCTGGACTACACCATAAACTGAAAGACTTTCTAAACTCAACCCATTTCAAAGGATAGACTAGCACAGATAAGGGCCTGAGGATCATGTTATAGGGTACATCGTGGTCATTTGGAATAACTAGTCTTATGCTAAGAGAGTCTTTTGCACCCCAGATTGGTGAGTGACGTCTAGGGTATTAAAAGTTAACAGGATGCCATTTCAGGAATGCAAGATGGTCCCAACCCATCTGAAACAGATGATGACCAAGAACATCAAAGACTTGAGGAGAAATGAGCCCAGGAGACAGAAAGACCCATATAATTAGGAGACTGCATCAGCATGAAAAAAAGAGCCAGGTGGTACCCACCCACCACCAAAGGCAACCATGATGGGGGACACAATGTATAGTCCCTGATGCAGCACAAGAAAAGAGGTGTGCAGTTCGAGGACTCTACTAAAAGACCAGAACTGGTGGTCCAACAGCCTGGAGAGACTTCTGGGAACATGGCCCCTAGACTTGTTGCTGGCCCAGACCTGAAACCAGTACTGAGGTCAACTCTTCAGACAAGAATGGACTGGACTCAGGGACACACTGTAAGTATGTGGTGTATGTACTTTACGGTTTTATACATTTATAGGAGGCTGTCCTACTGGTTTCTTTCCGAATGGGAGAGGAGATGGTGGAAAGGAGCGGACAGGTGTTCATTAAGGGGATACTAGAAGTAAAGAGTGAAAAGGGGGAGTGTGATGTCACAGGGTGAGGAGAGCAGATGGAGCTGCAGATAGGCAGGCATGCAAAACTGATTTGGATTGTATACTTTCACTTCATCATCGTGATAAAAAAATAAAGGAAAAGAAAATATTCTGGAAACAAAGGGGGTGTTACACTGCATGGGAAGGTTTTGAGGACCAAATTAGAAACAAAACTGCCCTGAACGATGTTATACTTTCACTTGGTGCTCAGTTAATAGTGTCTTCCTGTCCTTTCCTTAGAAAACGAGATGGGATCCAGCTGGATGCCAGCTGTGGTTGACACTGTTCACTTGGGTCTTGTGGCTGTAACTATATACTTGAAATCAATTCATTCTGTCTTTTTCAGCAGCTTAAAAGCTATTGAAGTTAAAAAAGTTTTCTTCCAAGACTTACTTTCAAAGTTGGGAAAACACGTAATACATCAAAGCTGATTCTGGTTTTCCTGAGTCATTGAATGGACAGATGCATATCTCTTTTGATTAGTGCTGGGAATTCTTCCAAATTGCATTAGTATTCAATTTCAGCCACTCGGAAGCTAATGCGCAGCCCCAATGCATTGCTCTCTGAGTTGATTATAAGGCTTTCTACCATGAGCCAGTCAACTGACTCATTCCTGTTATTTAACTTCTATTGAGGTCTACAGTGGGCAAGACGTGTATACAAACCAGGTATTATGGTCTCTTCTTAAAGTGCAAATTCATTTTTTATCCAATTTACAGAAAATTTGAGAAAAAAATTATTGAAGTCCAACGGCTCTTAGGATTAAAAGTTAATATACCTTGTGTTTGGAGAGAGTGCCTGTCAGGAAATCATTACTGTGCTGAGGTTTGACTCACACATCTATTTTTGCACTGATCTTCCATCAAGGAAGAAAAATAGTCTTATCCTTTGAGTGCCAATCATCCTACCCCCCAAATCCATCAGTCAAGTATCATTTTCTACTTATATCTTTATATGGGATTTCTTGTCACTGCTATGTGAAAGAACCCCAAATTACTGTCTAAAAAGTACAGATCTGTGTACCATTGCTTTTTATCACTTTGATCATTGATAGAAAAATTGATCTTTAAGGAAAAAGAAAAATCTTACCATAAACATCTGAATAAATGAAAACTATTTTATCTATATATTTAGAATGTGCAATTTTTGCAGGCCTTGTGTTTCACCTTCTTGACATACCCCAAGTCTGAAAACAGCTTTAATAAAACAAGCTAATGCAAGGCAGGATATATAAGACGAGAAACATTCTAATTCATCAACTGATGACCATTTAAATATATCAATTCTTTCATCTACAAATGGTTGTGGACTTAAGAAATCTCTCAGAGTCTTTGACTGAACTTCCCAGGGGGGCAGTAAGTGAATAGCATGGGCAAATACAGCACTCAAATTGGTGTTTCATCAAAAGTTGCTCTTCCCTCTAGGATGCTGATAAAAACTAAAAGTGTAACATGATAGCAAGACTTGTTTAAGAGATGCCCACCAGGCTACTCAATGACCTGGAATTTAAGTATGCGGTTTTCTGAAAGGACAAAATAGTTGCTATACCTAAAGAATATTTGGACTAGCTAATTAAATAATTCTTTCAAAACATCTGTAGAATCAATTACTCGTACAACGTACAGATTTCCTTATGTATGCACCCTACAAAGAAGCAGGGGAAGTAAAACAAGTGGGTAGTTTGGACAAAATGGTAGAGGAGATCTTAGAGGAATTGGAAAACATCCTTTGAACTTTGAGTTTGATGTAGACACTAGTGGTATTTGTCTATACCTCTGACGCCTACCCACCTCAAGGAGTAAAGTTACTAAGTGATGAAACCGTGCATGAGAACATGGTATTAAGAGCACACATCCACAGTAAATGGCCAACCCTAGTCATTTGCAGGGGTAATACAGTTGTGATTGTTAAAGATATTCATTTTATCCTTCCTGTAGATTTTTGTCTTTGACAGTTCACTTAAAAGTTTAAAACCTCAGAGCAAGAGCTTTCATGAGGAAGAAAGGAAGAAGGAAAAGGCAGAGAAGGAGAGATAGATTTGCTAAATTCCCTTATAATCTCTGTTAGCATGTTAAGGTCCAGGAGTCACCTTGTAGAGTTTGCCCAGAGTGTGGAGAAAATACTCCTATGATCCCTAGGCCATTAAACTTGCTTCTTAATGATAAAAATGAAGTAATGAAATACAACTAGTAGCAAGAGTGAAAGCTACTGCTTTCTATTCTTGAGAGTTTGATATAAATTACAAAAAGAAGATGAGGAGGAGTAAAGAGGAAATGATTCGACATGCGACCTCAGAAGTGAGGAAAGCCAGGCAGATAACCTCTTATCCTGGCTCTCACTTTGGGGTTCAGGGACAAGTTTTTCAACTAGGAGCAAACCTATTAAAAGCAAACCCGGTGACGCAGTATAGTTCATCAGAAAAAAAGGATGCCCTGATAACTAGCTTTCCTGCTCCACTTGTGGTTTCTGTGCCAGAGATGGGACCCTGGGGTTCCTATGCTGCCAAGGTAGAAGCAGTAGGCAGATAGGTTGAGACTTAGGGAGCTGTCACAGAGTCCACCGTAATGAAGATACAGCAAAATGGGAAAGAGCCTACAGCACTGGTGGTGACTGAGGTGGGGCTGTGTCAGCCAGAGAGGGCCCACCTGACAGAGACTAGACACTGTGACACCAGCCAGAGATGTCAGCTGCAAAAGGTGAGCACACGAGCACCCACGTGACACACGGAAGGCCTTGTACCAGAGTCCCGAGACACCAGAGGACAACACTACTCGGGGACCCAAGCTCTACCATGAGATTGTATGTGCAGCTACACTCACATTTACAAAAGTACTACTTGGGGAGAAGCTGGAGAAGGAAGCAGAGGAATTAAAAATTCAAGCTTAGTTTTTTTCTCACTGAAACTGAGTATATCAGTCAAGATCCTACTAGAGAGGTAGAGCAAGTAAGGTATGTACACACACACACACACACACACACACACACACACACACGTACATATGTATGGTCTTGGTGGTACCAGTTAAGTGCTTGGCTGGGAGAAGAACCTGGCGATCTGTTTGCTTAAAGATTATAGCCTACAAAACTCTGTGGAGAAGTTCTATTCTGCCACATAGCATTGCTCGGTCAGGATTGAGCAAACGGCACACAATAGCATATACCCAAGCTCTTAATTGCTGTACCACCAGAGTCTCAGTTGACCCTGAAATGAACACATCCTAAATTAATAATTTAAATTATTTAAAGATCATAGGACAAAATACTTATTTTCTTCCTTCTACATGGAAGTTTGTTTGAAATTATGGAATAAATTATAGAACACATAAAGAAGCTACATCTTCTCTGTATCCAAGGGAGGCAGTCAGAGCAGTAACTATACTCTGTTTTGTTATGCTTATCAGAAAAAAAAAAAATTCGCTGCTGGAGTGCTGTTTCTGACTGAGCAACTCTGCAGGACAGAGTAGAACTGCTCCATGCACAAGCAGACCGCCACTTCTTTCTCCCCCAGAGCGCCTGGTAGGCTTGAATCACTAGTCTTTCAGCCAGCAACCTAGTGCTTAACCATTACACTACCAGGGTTTCTTATGAGTATACACAAACACATAAACACAACCATGATAGTGAAGGGGCTAGCTGTTGCTTGCATTACTAGCAACTGGAGATAGCTTTCTGCCTGCTGGTTAGAAACAGTGCCATGTGCCTGAGGTAGTCTCTTTTCTGAACCCTCCCACGCTCTCAGAGTAGCGAGTCCTCCTGTGCTTTCGCTCATGCTCCTTGTGTGTGCATTGCACATTTCTCAGTAGATTTGATTGACTGGATAGTTTTCTCAAAGGGGTTGTTACTTTAGGAAGTATTTTTGCAACCCAAGAATTTAATGACTTAGGCATTTTTTTCAAGTTCAAGTTTAAAGGGGAAAAATCAAAATTATTGCATAAGACAATGTAATTACAAACTCAAAAACAAAAAGGAATTTAGATACCTCTGTTTTGTACTAAACTACACATGGACCACAACATAATTCCAACTCACCTACTCTCTTTCAGTGAAATCCTAGCTTCCCCAAAATGTTTTGGCAAAGCTGGCCTATAAATAAATCATTTGCTCTCTGCAGTGGAGTTAAATAAAACCAAAGACATGTTCAGCAGGGCTGTGTTTTTTTTCAACATGACATTGTGGGAAGGTGGAAGAGGGTGTGTATTATGGGAAAAAGGACTGAATTAGGAGTCAGAAAACAGTTTTCTGTTAATCCTCCTAGACAGAAAAATTCTAGAATTCTCTTAAAAATGCTTAATCCAGATCATCTGATGCCTTGGTGAGAACTGAAATTCTAAATTTTCTTCTTCACCAAGTTTAGTAATATTGAGAGTTTCTTCATTCAAAATCATCCCAGCCTTCATTATATGCTTCTTAAGAGGTCACTAAGCCTTTGAAGGAAGATTTATGTCATAGAGGGAAGGTATATTACATAAAAGCCAACAGACTTGTATTCAAAGTCATCTTCCTACTGCACAAATCATCTTATTAAGCTTTCTTAATTGTAAAAATGCTCCATCTACCTCAAGAAGAAGGTAGGAAAAAATGAACAATGAGACGTAAATATCTCACCAATGAGGCTCTCTTGTTTACAGCAGCCTTTCAAAAAACATATTTTGAATGGAAGAAAGGTATAGGTTGGACTGAATATGTTTAAGCTCTTCTTCACTGCCACATCAACAACGTCCAAAAATTTCATTCCTTTCAGTATTCCTTGCATCAACATATCAAGTACACAAGAAGTTATTCCAAAAATATGAAAAACTGAGACCAGAAGAACTAGTGCCTAGCTACCACCAACGACTGCCCTAACATCGAATGCAACAGAGTCCCGGAAGCAGGTGGAGAAACTGTGGTGTAGAGCTAGAACCCTATTATCTGACTTGATGGTTTGACAAACTGTAGGGTCCTCAGAAAACATGGCCTTTAGACTCTGTTAGCCCAGAAATGAAACCATTTCCAAAGCCAACACTTCAGACAAAGATTGGACTGGACTGTAAGACATAAAATGATATTGGCAAACAGTTGGCTTCTTAGCTTATGTAGATATATGAAACTAACTGGGCAGCTCCTATCCAGATGTGAGATGAGAAGACAGTGGTGGACAGGAGCTAGTCAAATGGACAAAGGAAATACAAACTGGAAAGGAAGGGTGTGCTCTCACAGGGTGGGGAAAGTAGCTAGACTTACATACTCATAGCAATGTGTGTGCATTTGTGCAACAAATTGGCTTGCAAACGTTACCTTAAAACACAATTAAATATTCATAAAAAAATTAAAAATGTGAGCAGATTGGGTCAGTCTGGAAATAAAACAGAGACAGCCACTCAGGCAATGCCACATTCAGGATACCCTCCTTGTCCCTGCCACTGTGTCTAAAGTGCCCTAAACAGCTTGACTGGTATTAACAGTCTTTTCTGGATATGCTTTACTTGGCTTAGTCGTATTGTCATTTTGGTAGATTTATTGCTCAACAGCTGTTCATCAAATCAAGAAAAAGGCAAAAATTCTGTAAGGAGCCATTTCCTTGCTTCTTTTCATTCCTGTGGTGCTGACAATTGAATTACAGCTTCAGGATATTTCATGTGTAAGAAAATTTAGAATGTTCAGTACAGCCAGCTGCAGAAACTGTAAGTCAGCTCAAAGCCATATCAAGCCACATGAGATTTAATTTTACTTAGAATGGTCTCCTATGGCAACAGCATTTACTTAACTGATTTGGCCCTCATTGTTTCTTCTGTAAGTAAATGTGACATCCTGAGTGAGGCTGCTGAATTTCTTCTGGGATCAGTGCCACCTGGAAATACAGCCACTCTACTGATTTAGACAGGCTTCAAGTGGCTTTCTTTCTATAAGATTAGTAGGTACACTGGCTCAGGTGAGAAGAGAATTTATTTCCAGCTCAGTCCTGCCAAAGATCACAGTAGAGAAGATGAATGGCAGGGTTTCTTTATGTGGGTAGCATTCTGCCCTAGAATAGAAAATATCATGTGTATGTTAGCATTGCACAATTCCAGAGGATGCCAATCATACACACAGAATATAATGCTTTTGCCTTGTGATTGTGCACTTTTCTGGGCAGAGGGGACATAAATTCTATCAAACTCTTCAAAATGTCCCTGACACCTATGAAAGTTAAGGACATTCACAGGATTTCAATAAATAGAATAGAAGGCATCTTGTTTTTATATCTGATTTCTATTTTTCCCTCCAGGATGAAAAAAAAGACAGCCAGCCCTGCAAAACAGTTTCCATATTTGAGTTAAAAGCTTTAATTTATGGTCAATTGATAATTACTTAGAAGGCCAGTGTGGCGAATGTTTATTAATTCTGCTGAAAAACCGGGATGAAGAAGATATATAAATGTACTCTATTGATTCTCAATGGAAACTGTTTCATTATTTGACATTTTCAGTTCTTCTTCTTTCTATCACTGTTAGCACTGATAATGGGGAGTCAATCTTGCCTGAAGAGAGCTAGGTATTACTCCATACATGTGCTCATTCCTCAATACGGTCTTTCAAAAACTTTTTAGAAAAAAAAATTAACTGCCAAATGTACAGAAATGACTGATGGGTGACATTTCATGAAAATAAGCATGCATACAAATATACAAATGGGTAGGGGCTTAGCAGAAGAGTAGAAGAAGTTAAGGATTCAGCCTAGAGACTGAGTGACCAGTCATCATTCCAGATAACCAGATTCTTGAACAGCACTGAGTGGCCTTTCCTCATTCTAAATCAGAGGAATAGAGAACTTGCTGACTTATATACTTATATATATACATATATATATACTTAACATATTAATATATATAGTATATACCATAAAATATGTATATACATATATAATTGTACCTTAAGTGAAAATTTATAATTCAAGTCAGTTTCTCATATAAAACTGTATACATCCACTGCTATGTGACCCTAGTTGCCCTCTCCACAACGTGCTGCCAATGTGAGCCTCTCCACCACCCTGTATTTCCTGTGTCCCTTCAACCAGCTCCTATCCCTTTTCATCCTTTCTTCTTGCCTCTGGACAGAAGCTACCCACTTAGTCTTGCATGTCTACATAAGCCGAAGAAGGTCGCTCTTCAGCAGTGTCATTTTATGTCTTATAGTACAGTCTAATCTTTGAAGAGTTGGCTTTGGGAAGGTTTTGGTTCTGTTTCAACAATTTAAAATGGAATCTTTCAGCTCGGGTGAAAGGAACTCCATCAGCTAATGGAGATAAACAAAGAGTTTCACACTTTTAATCAGCTATTGATTACCATAATATTGTCCTGTAGAAATAGCTACAGGCACAAGAAATAGGGAAAGGATGGAGGAGATTGTCAGAAGGTTATGAAGTTACTAGGTGTGTGGAACTTGGAAATTCTGCAAAACAACAGCAATTGAGACTATGAAAAGATAGTTTCACTCTCAAGGCTTATAATAAAATCTGCTGTTATTGATTGTTGGGCTGCTTAGCAAGTAGGAGCATTTGTAGACAAAACTTCAGTGCTAAATAATTGACCTCAGCTACTGGATTTCCAGCTTGTTTATACTATTGGCAGCTTCAGCAGTAAACTCCTCAAATTACAGATTATATTTCATTTTATATTTTTAAATGTTTGTAGTTGTCATATAATTGCATTGATGGATTTCAGATACTGCAGTATAAATATTTAATGTGCTCAGCGTCTAACAGTCAGGTTGGAAGTTGAGCCCACAAAAAAGTTACCTTAGAAGAAAGGCCTGGTGATGTAATGCTAAACAATCAGCCATTGAAAACCCGATGGAGCATAGTTCCACTCTAAGACACATGAGATTGCCATGAGCTGGAGTCAACTCCACTGTGATTATTTTTTCTTTTATTTTTTGTATTTCTTGTTTCTGTAACACATGTGGCAGAATGTGCATTCCAGATGAAAAAAAAAGACCAGGAAGATATTCTGCATGTCTTGGACTTCTGACTCTTTGTAATTGGCAAGGCTGCTTTGCAAGTCTCTGACTGAAGACAGGCAACTTAACAGGGCTGTGTTCTTGACAAGATAGCAATTCAGTTTCACAAAGATTTCTAGAGCTCCTACCCTGTACATAGAACTAAGCCAGGTGCTAAGATAGATGATAGATTGATAGATGATAGATGATAGAAGATCACTGATTTCAGGGAGATTACCATGAATCAAAACAATGAAATACAGAAATGGAAAACTCAGTCCTAGATGATGAATTCAGCAAACTCACAAGCACAAACATAAGTCTGTAGAAATACTTGGAGTTTGAATAAAAATAGAGGGTAGCAGGGCTAGTGCGAAGAGGGTGATCGATGAGCTGGAATTAGGAGCCTTCAGGAGAGAATGTTACTTCAGCCACAAAGGTGTAAGTAAGAAGCCCCTATTTATAATACACTTAAATTAAAACTATAAAGTATCTCTGCTACTACAGTCCAGAGCATTCCTCTGATAGTTTGGTGTTTTCAAGGCTGCAGGTGAAGTGCAAGTAGATATTAAGCATTCATTAACCCCCAACAAGTAGACAGAATAGAGAATTACGTTGTCGGGCTCACTGGAGATGACCTTTCCAAGAGTACACAAATTCTTACAATTCTGAAGTAGCTAAGACTTCATCATAAGATGCCAGCACTACTCTCAAGTCTGAAAGCTTCCCTCCTTTCATTACTGAAAGATGTTTTACTCTATCCCTGGATTGTCTTTAGCATGCTACCGAGAAGCATGCAATGACTTACAAAAGAAATTAGAAATTAGTCTGAAGATTATTAAATTTAGGTTTCAGGTGCACAGACATGATTCTCCATTACTTCACATAAGTCTTTTTAGAATTTGGATGGGGTCAACCTAGTGTGTATAACTTGTCACTTTGTTAAGTGCCACTTGAAGGCTCTGTGCTTTCCTGAATGGCTGGCTTCCTCACCTGCAGAACAACTGCCATTTGAGTCACTCACTCACTTAAGGCATAGTATTGGGTACTATTAGCTGTAAAGAGATAAAGGTGTTCTTTTTTTTTTTCTTTTTGAAATATTCTAAAATAAGACACAAATGGCTTCATAGCAAGTAGGGCTAGAGAGAGGGTAGTGGCATTTTAGTGGCGTAATTCTTGCCTTCTGTGAAGGAGGTAGGGGTTTGATTTCTGGTCAGCGAACCTCTTCCACAGATGCTACCTGTCCTTCCGTGGAGGTATGCAGGTTGTTATGATGCCGAACACACTTCAGCAGGGCTTCCAGACTAATACCAACTGTTACAGAAAATCAGACAATGAAAGCCCTATGGAATCACAGTGGTCACAGTGGTCTGATTCCACTGTGGGGGTCGCCATGAGTTAGAACCAACTGGGTGGCCCCTAACAATAACAGTGCTGGAGCTGAACCCCAAAGCAAGCACCTGGGGAGAAACAAATAGGCCAGATGGGTTCTGGAAAGAGAAAGACATGTATGTGTGCACATGTGCATGTGCATGTGTTCATGCATGCATGTCTGTGTGTGCATGTGTGTCTGTGTGTGTGTGTCTGTGTGTGTGTACAAAAGAGAGAGAGAATGAGAGGGAATTGGGTATCAGAAGTCTCAGAGACAATGAATCACTCCATTCAAGTATCTTCTATTTTTTTTTTTTCAAGTGTCTTGTAAATTTACTAATGTCCGGTGATTCCTGGGCAACCACAATCTGGTGAGCAAAAGCTTCTTTTTCTCTCCGTAGTGGTCCTGTTGATGAGACTAGGCTTTGATCTTGGTTTGCTGTTCTGCTCTGATTTTTCGGCCCTAAATCCTGGAGGTAAATGACAGAGATGAAAGGGCGGAGAATTGGGGGGATGCAGAACCAATTTAAGTCTTGGCTCTGGCACTTTCCAGCTGCGTGTCCTTGGGTGAGTTATTCAGCTTCTCTGAGGCACAGGATCCCCACTCCTAAGATGGAGTAACAGCCATGCCCAGAGCTGTTTGAGTGGTAAGTTAAGTTAGACAAAATACCCAAGATTTAAACTGAGAAAAATGTTAGATTCATCTCATCCAGTGGTTTTCACAAATTTCTTTGCTTCCTGTTCACCTAAATTAAGAAAAAAAAAAATTCTGTACTCCCTCACTTATTTAAAGTAGCCATCTAACACTTTTCAAGTTGAAATAGTAACAAATATATATTTCTGTCATATTATAGTGCATTAACACATATATTAACACATAATACATATACTAACACTTTAAGATAAAAATCACTCAATCTAATCCCCCGATAAATCCAAGAAATTTTGATGGTGCAGTGGTTAAACGTTTGGCTGCAAACTGAAAGATCATTGGTTCCAATTCACCAGCCACTTGATGGGAGAAATATGTGGCAGTGTAATCTAAACATTACAACCTTGAAAATTCTACTGGTCAGTTGTACTCTTTCCAATAGGGTCATTATAAGTTGGAATCGACTCAGTGATGATGGGATAAAATATAGCCAAAGGATTATAAATTTCACACCAGTTTAATACGTATCATCATCTATTTAAAAAAAAATACACAATTAACGAAAAACAAAACCAAATAAAAAGCACAGGTAAGTGTAGGAATGTTTCTAAAAAGAGACTAAAGTAACACTGCAAGCAAATGCAGTGCTTGAATCTTTATTTTGTCATTAAGGATATATACAGCATCACATACACCAATCCAACAGTTTCTATGTGAATCGTTTAGTGACACCAGTTACATTCTTCAAGTAGTGTAGCTATGCTCATCCTTCTTTTCTGAGTTGTGCCCCATTAACATAAACTCACTACTCTTTAAGTTCCTATCTAATTTTTCAAGTTGCTGTTGTCAATTAGATCCTATATATCGAGTTCTGAAAAGAGTACAATGTTCAAGGTAGACTTTTTATTTACTAGCTAAGCTAAACTCTTATTTGGTTTTAAGACTTTAGTGGATGCATTTTGTTTAAGGCTTAAAGATTAACTCAGGGCAATAGTTTCAGGAGTTCAGCCAACCTTCATAGCTCAGAGAAGTCTTAAGTCCATGAAAATCTGAAATTCTGTTCAGCATTTTCCCCCTTTTAATCAGTATTCTTCAGCACTCTCCAGTTCTTCTGGTGTCATGGCAAAGGAGGTAATTCATGAAGGCAGTTAACCGCATAGTCCATATCCTCCTTGTATCCTTGACACTCCCTTTTCTCTCTTGCTCCGGGAAATAGAGACCAATTGTTGTGCCTTGGGTGGCTGCTTACAAGCTTTTAAGACCCTATGCAATGAATTAAGAGGTAGAACAGAGGCACTAAATGTATTGTCTAGTGCTGCTGTAAAAGATATGCCAGAAGTGGATGGCTTTAACAAACAGAAAATTTTATTAAACTTCTAGTAGGCTAGAAGTTCAAATTCAGGGCACCAGCTGCAGGGGGAGGCTGTTCTGTCTCTTGGCTCTGGGGGAAAGTTCTTGTCATCAACCTTTCCCTGGTCTAGGAGATTCTCAGGTGCAGACACCCTTTGTCCAAAGGATGTGCTATGCTCCCAGAGCTACTTTTTTGATGGTTTGAGGTCTCCTTCTCTATCTGCCTGCTTCCCTCCATTATCTCCCAAAAGAGATAGATTTAAGACAAAACCCAACCTTGTAGGTTGAATCCCCCCTCACTAACATAACTGCCTCTAATTGTTAACAGCATACAGGCAGGATTTATAACACATAAGGAAATCATAACAGACAATCATACAATACTAGAAATCATGGCTTAGGCACGTTGACAGATATTTGGGGAGGACACAATCTAATCCATGACACTTGCTATTAGGCCAGTTAACTGGGATGTCCCATGAAACCATTGTGCATGAATCTAGATCAGATCTTAGCATAAAACAAAACAAAAATTTCTATAAAAGCGATTTCTCAATCAAGGATATTTGAATGTGGACTATCAGATAATATGAAAGCATTGCTAATTTTCCAGTTTTCTTTTTTTTATTATAATTGAATGAAAATTTACACTCTCATAAAAATTTGCATGCCCTCTTATATGCAGCTCCCACTGCTCTCCCTTCCTAGAGACAGTGCATTCTTCCCCTCTGCTCCATACACGTCTTATCCTCCCAACAATCTCCTATCCCCTCCTCTCCACTCACTCCCCTTCTTCCAGTAAGAGGTCAGCAGGATGACACTCTATAGGTACATAGAACCATAAAGTGCACACATGATATGGTCACTCTGTTGCCAAGTCCAATCCATTCCTGTCTGAGAGTTGATCTCCATTATGATTTATGGACAAGGGCAGCATCAGTGTCAGGGTCCATACTCCCAGGGGAATTCTAAGGTCCCTGGACCATCAATTGTGGTCTTTTATTGGAGATCTCAGGGTGCACCCCTTTGAGTGAGTTGACTGAGTGAGTGAGTGAGTGAGACTCAACTTTGCTAGCTCCATCATGGCTATCACTGGTGGTGTACAGGCACCATCTGGTTCTTCCACTCACAAGTCGATGTAGTCACCCACTCACGTGGGTCTCTCTGTCTTCTGGGTTCTCTTTCTCCCATGTTGTTTTGGTCTTGGGAGATCATCCGTTCCTGCTGAGTTGGGACTATTTGCTGTACCCTCAGATGGCAGCTTGGCAGCTTTTAAGACCCCAGACGCCACTCACCAATGTGGGGTGCAGAAGGCTCTCTTAGTGAAACGCTAGTTGTGCAAATTAGCTTTGATTTCCCCTGAGAGCATGGCCCCTGGTCCTTCACCCCAGCTACTCTGTCCTTGTAATATCGGGTTGAGATGTGCAGAGTAGTTAGGTTATGTTGAAGGCCAGTTAATACTGATCTTCTTTCTAATGTGTGCTGTTGCTGATTTCATCCAACCAAATTTCTATCAGCTATATAATCTAAACCATAATCCCCTCACCCAAACTCCCTCCTCACCCTTGCAGCCATCAAAGAGTCTTTTCTTCTATGCATGAGTCTGCTTTTAAGTTCTTATCGTAGGGGTCTCATACAATATTTGTCCTTTTGTCACTGACTATTTTCATTCAACATAATGTCCTCCAATTGAAACCAGGTTATGAGACATTTCCTAAAATCATCTTTGTTCTTTATTATTGTGTAGTGTTCCATTGAGTATATATGTCATAGTTTACCTATCCACTCCTCTGTTGTTGGGCATCTGGGTTTTTTCCATCTTTTTGCTATTGTGGACTGTGCTGCAGCTGGTGTGAATAGCCTTGATTCTCCAGGATATATTTTGAGCAGTGGAATTACTGGGTCAAATGGTATATCAAGATGCAGCTTTTTAAGGGAGCACCATATTGCTTTCCAAAGAGGTTGCACCGTTTTGTGATCCCACCAGCAGTGAAGGAGAGTTCCAGTTTCTCCACAGCCTCTCCAACATTTGTTGTTTTAAGTTTTTTTGGACCACAATGAGATGGTGTCTCATTGTAGTTTTGATTTGAATTTCTTTAACAGCTAATGATTGTGAGCATGTCCACTTGTGGTTTTTGGCTGCCTGGATCAGGAGGCCTCTCACTACTGGACTTTAGAATCTATTACACTGCCACAGTAGTCAAACAGCCTGGTATTTGTACAAAAAGACAAATAGATCAATGGAACAGTATTGGGACCCCAGAGATGACACCATCTGCCCATGAACAGTTGATATTCAACAAAAGTTATAAGACATTAAACTGGGGAAAAAGCAATCTCTTCAACAAATGGTGCTGGCAAAATTGGATATCCATCTGCAATAAACCGAAACAAGACCCATATCTTACACCCTATACAAAAACCAACTCAAGCTGGATAAGAGACCTACTTGTCAAATCTAAAATGATAAAGCTCATCCAAGAAAAAGTAGGAGCAACAATAGAAGTTTTAATACACAACGTAGACAGACTTCAAAATCTGTCGAACAAACCACAAACAACAGAAAATAGATAAATGGGAAATATTAAGAGTCAAACACTTTTGCTCATCCAAAGACTTTATTAATAGAATTAAAAGGACACCTACAGAATGGGAAAAAATATTTGACAACTCTATGTCAGACTGATGCCTGATCTCCATAATCTATAAGGTACTACAAAATATCAATACAAAAACTATAAATAATCCAATTAAACGAAGGGCAAAGGGGATGGACAGACACTTCTTTCTTCCCTAGTGCATTACTTATCCAGGGCTTCTTCCCTTTCCAAACAAAGTTGGTGATTTGTTTTTCCATCTCATTAAAAAATGTCACAGGAATTTGTATTGGGATTGCATTACATAAGTAGATTGCTTTGGGCGAAATAGACATTTTCACAATGTTAAGTCTTCCTATCTATGAGCAGGGTAGGTTTCTCCCTTTATCTAAGTCTCTTATAGTTTCTTGTAGCAAGGACTTGTAGTTCTCTGCGTAAAGATCTGTTATTTCTCTGGTTATATTTATTCCTACCTTCTTAGGGGCTTTAGTAAATGGTATTGATTTGGTGATTTCTTCTTTAGTAATTTCATTGTTGGTATAAAGGAATCCTACAGATTTACTTATGTTTATTTGTATCCTGAGACTTTGCTGAACTCTCTGTCAGTTTGAGTATTTCACTTATAAGTTCTTTAGGATTCTCAGCATATACAATCACATCATCTGTAAATAGGGAGATTTTGTCTTCTTCTTTGCTGATGCAGATGCCCTTTGTTTCTTGATCTTGTCTAATTGCTCTGGCTAGAACGTCTAGTACAATGTTGAATAGGAGAGATGACAGTAGGCATTCTTGTCTAGTTCCTGTTCTTAAGGGAAACTGTTTCAGTCTTTCTTCATTCAGGATGATGTAGGCAGTTGTCTTGTATAAATGGCCCTTATTGCATGAGGAATTTGCTGCCTATTCCTATTTTGCTGAGAGTTTTTAGCATGAATGGGTGTAGGACTTTATCAAATACCTTTTCTGCATCAATGGACAAAATCAAGTGATTCTTGTCTTTTGTGTTATTTATGTGGTTGATCACATTAATTGTTTTTCTGATGTTGAACCTGCCTTGTATCCCCGGTATGAATCCAACTTGGTCATGATGGATTATTTTTTGATATGTTGTTGTATTCTATTGGCAAGAATTTTGTTGAAGATTTTTGCATCTAGATTCATGAGTGATATTGGTCTGCAGTTTTCCTTTTTCTTAGTACTTTCCCTGGCTTTGGTATCAGGGTTATGAATTTGGGAGTAGTCCATCCCTTTCTATACTGTGAAATAGTCTCAGTAGTATTGGAAATAGTCTCAGTAGTATTGGAAATAACTTTTCTCTAAAAGCTTGGTAGAATTCTGCAGTGAAGTCATCTGGGCCCACGGTGTTTTTGGTTGGCAGTTTTTTGATGACTTTTTCAATCTCTTCCTTTGTGATGGGTTTATTAAGTTGTTCTGCTTCACCTTGTGATAATTTTGATAGGTGATATGAATCAAGGAATTTGTCCATTTCCTCCAGGTTTTCCAATTTGTTAGAGTATAGTCTTTCATAGTCTTCTGTTATGGTATGTTTGATTTCTGTTGGATCTGTTATGACAACTCCCCTCTCATTTCTTATTTTTTTTTTTTTTATTAAATAAAAAATGCAAGTGTACATACTCTGTGCTTACAATATTGGGTTAAGATAGGAGGAGTACACAAGTTGTGTCAGAGTCCCATTAACAGTGATCTTCTTACTAGTGTGTATTGTCACCAATTTTACCCAACCAAATTTCAAATTTCTTATTTGGTTTTTGGTTTCCTTTCCTGTTTTTCTTTAGTAAGTTTAGCCAGTGGTTTGTCAATTTTGTTGATCTTTTCAAAAAACAAGCTTTTGGTCTTTTCAGTTTTTTCAATTCTTCTTCTAGTCTCTAAGTCGTTTAGTTCTGCTCTAATATTTATTATCTGTTTTCTTCTGATACCTGAAGGGTTCCTCTGTTGTTGTCTCTCTACTTGTTCAAGCTGTAGGGTTAGTTCTTTGATTTAGTTTCTTTCTTTCTTCCAGGTATGTGTATTTATGGAAATAAACTGACCTCTGAACACTGCTTTGGCTGTATCCCATAGGTTCTGGTAGGAAGTGTTTTCATTCTCACTGGAATCCTTAAATTTCTTTATTTCATCCTTGATTTCTTCTATAACCCATGGTTTTCTGAGCAAAATGTTGTTCAGTTTCCATGAGTTCCGCTTTCTATCTGTGTTTTTTTCCGCTATTGATTTCGACTTTTATGGCTTTATGATCTGAGAAGATGTTTTGCATTAATTCAATGGTATGGATTTTGTTCAGAACTGTACATGGTCTATTCTGGAGAATGTTCCATGTGCACTGGAGAAGAAAGTGTAGTTGTCCACTGATGGTCAGAAAGTTCTGTACATGTTGATGAGGTCTAGTTGGTTAATTGGGTTAATAAGGTCTTCCATGTCTTTATTCTGTCCAATATTTAGAGTGGAGTGTGGAAGTCTCCCACTATTATTGTGGAGTGATCTATCTCGTTTTTGAGTGTAGTCAGTGTTTCTTCAATGTATTTAGGTTCTCTAATACTAGATACATAAGTATTTAATATTGTTAAGCCCTGTTTGTGTGTTGAACTTTTCAGCAATAAATAGTGTCCATCCTTATCCACATGGTGGATTTTACATGGAAATCGATTTTATCTGAGATTAGAATTGCCACACCTGCTCTTCTTTGTTCATTGTTAGCTTGATATATATTTTTCCATCCTTTAATTTTCAGTTTGTTCATATCTTTAAGTCTAAGGTGAGTTTCTTGTAAGTAACATATGAATGGGTCATGTCCTTTGAGCCAAGATGTCACTCGATGTCTCTTTACTGGAACATTCAGCCCAGTCACATTCAATGTGATTACTGATAGGTATATGTTCAGTGCTGCCACTGTGATATGTTTATTTTTGTGTTGATGTTTTCTCTGTTGTTCTTATTAATCTGTTCTGAGACATTCTTCTTTGTGAGTTAATTTTTCATCTTTTCTGGGTTGGTTTCATGGTTGTTGAGACACCTGCATTACATTTTCTTGATTTGATATGTTGCATCTCTATTGTGCTTTACAGCTGCCCCTAATTTCCCACTTAATAAACTATGTATAAGCCCAATTTTAATTAATACCAGTCGTGTCAACTTCCTCTCCATCTGGAAGGACAATAATGACTGTAGTACACCCCTCTTTTTAATATGATGATATCATACTTTTCATGATATGATCCCTGGATTATTTCTTTCACTATTAAAACTTTGATTGACTTTGGAGCCTTCCATAACTGAGTAGGATTCTGGATGATGTGTCCTTCTAAAAGATAAACTTAGTGATTTTGTTTTTCTAAGCCAAAGCCAAGAGATTCTTCCAGTATTTCTTGTAGTTTTGGTTTGGTTTTTACAAGTCTCTCAGTTTCTGTTTATGTGCGAATGTCTTAATTTCATTTTCATATTTGAAAATTGTTTTGCAGGATATATAATTCTTGGTTGTAAGTTCTTCTCCTTCAGGGCTTTGAACACATCATGCCACTGTCTCTGTGACAGCATGGCTTCTGCTGAGAAATCTGATGAAATCTTACAGGGTTTCCCTCTGAATGTTAGCTTTGCTGTGAATCTTGCTGCCTTTAAGAGTTTCTGCTTATGTTTCATTTTGTTAAGCTTGATTATAATATATCTTGGAGTCTTTCTTTTGAGATCTATATTGAGTGGCTTTTGATATGTATCTTGGATATCTACATTCTTTTCTTTCATAATTTCCGGGAACTTTTCTGTCAGCAGCTCAGCAACAATACTCTCTGTCTTCTCAGGTGTCTCACCCAGTTCAAGAACTCCAATTATTTGTAGATTGTTCCCCGTAATAGAATCCCACATGCTTCTTAATGTTTCTTCATTTTTCTTGTTTCTTTTTTCTGATTTCTCCTCATAGATGCTGTAGTTAGTAGTTCTGTCTTCCAAATCAGAAAATCTATTTTCCATTTCTTCCATTCTGTTTACTTGGCTTTGAATTGAAGTTTCTATGTCTTTGATTTTATTCTTGATCTGTTGGATTTCAGAGTACTGGTGTTATATCATATCAAACAGCTTGCTTAATTTTTCATTTTGCTCTGATGCATTTTACATAAAGTCTAGGAGGGCTCAATATATAATCCTTTTGTATTCACCTTCTGATAGCTTCAGAAAAGCTTCTTCATCTGAGAAGTTCTGAGGTGCTTTCTTTTGGGGGCCTTTTTAAGCCGTGAGTGATTCCTTGGTTATGGTTTTCTCCAGAGTTTGTTGCTTTTGGGGCATCATGTGAGTCAACAGAGGCTGGAAGAGATGCTGTGAAGATGTACCACAGTTGTTTCTCTAGGCCATCTTAAAATGAGAGGTAAAAAGTATCTGACAACTTCCAAAGTCAGTCAGGTATTCAGGTGTATAGGTTCCTCTTCCCAACTGGCAAAGTAAGCACCTCTATATCAAACCCCAGATGTTATAAATTAGCTCAAAATACAGAAAGGCTACTGCCCTGCTGGCCTCTGCTATCAGCCCCAGCTGTAGGTGACACTATGTAGAATACTGCTTTTCTGGTAGAAAAGCACTCTCCTCCAGGCAGACACTGCCTCCCAGTCCAAGAATTAGGTCCAGCTGAGGCTTCTGTATGGGTATCTACACTTCCCAATGGATCAAGATGGTGTCCCGCACAAGCTCACTACCTGACTGGGACCAGGCTACTGGCAGAAAGAGAGGCCAAAGCTGCTGAGATGTACAGAGTCCACAGCCTCTATTGCTGGGCCCCAGCTGTAGGGGACACTGTGTAACATACTGCTTTTCTACCATAAAAGTACTCTCCCTGGGCAGATGCTGCCTCCCAGCCAAGGAACTAAGTCCAGCTGGGGCTTAAGTTTGGGTGTATCCCCCTCCCAATGGATCATGATGGTGTCCCGCACAAGCTTGCCACTGCCTCAGTACCAGCTAGTATATGGCAGAGGCAGAAAGAGAGGCCAAAGGTGCCGAGATGCACAGAGGCTAAAGCTGGGCTCTCAAAATATGGCAATTGCACTTGCCGACCCCACTAGAAGTGTGTCTGAGAGTAGTAGCTAGTTAAGTCCCAGCTCCTCCCGCGAGCTAAGACAGAGAAAAATATTATTAAAATGGTGAGTTACCTTCAGTCTATGCAAGCCTGCATTCACTGAGAGTGAGGTCAGTGAAAGAGAGGAGGTTTTGGGTTCAGTGGCATGAAGTCCAAATTAACAGCCCTATGCCACATGCTAGGGCTCACTAGGTGTCCTGAAGGCTCCATTTAATTATCAATTCAGGTCTTGGTTTCCAGAGGGATTTAGGAAGATGTGTGTTTAGTCTGCCATCTTGGCTCCACTCCCTCTAGTTTTCTTAAGTGTGATAATAATATTGAAGTACTTAGGAGTAAAGTATCTGGAAAGTACTTTCATATGGTATAGATATAGGAAGCAAAAAGCAAACGTAGCAAAATGTCAGCTATTGATGAATCTATTTAAAGGACTCCTTATAAACCCTGGTAGCATAGTGGTTAAGAGCCGTGGATGCTAATTAAAAAGTCACTCCTTGGAAACCCTATAGGGCAGTTCTACTCTGTCCTACAGGGTATCTATGAGTCAGAATTGACTTGAGGGTAATGTATTTGATTTGGGTTTTATAGTGACTCTAAACATTTCTAGGGATTTAGAATTTTTCAAATTAAGAAATGGATAAAAAAAGAAATGGAAAAATACTGAAAATAAACAAGCAATTTTTTAATTAACTTATGAAGTTGTACATTGTTTTTTCTTCTGAAACAGGTATTTTGATTTCTTTTCTCTACAGAATTTTTGCTAAAATATTTTAATGATTGAAAATGTTCAATTGATTGCTTACAATACATCTCTAAACCTGTTTATAAGCTGAAATAAACTGTTTTCCTAAATGTTAAACAATTCTTCCAGATTCAGTCATAGCCAAGCCAAGTGCCATCGAGTTGGATCCAACTCATGGCGACCAGTCATAACTAAAATTATTGTTATGATATAATTGACTGAAACCAAATAAAGTGAAAGATTTTTTGAAATGAATTATTTAATGAGATAAAGTTGCTCTTTACCCCATTTATCTCATGTCTGTGGATGAATATCACTTATTGCTAGAATTATGAAGAGTTCAGACAAATACTCCTGTTTTTTTTTTTTTTTTTAATAAATGTGTTAAGTGCTGTGTTCAGATTATTTGGTAGATGAGCATGGAGAAAGTTTTGTTACTGCAGTGTTATTCAAGTAAGTGAATTCTTTCTAAGCTAAATGATAAAAATCACAAAATGATTTATGCTCAAAAAATGATTTTATCCTATTCTCTTCTAATGTTGTTGAAAGCGGTGAATTAAGGGCTACCTTAATAGATCTGTGGTTCAGATCTATTAGGCACTTCCTGGAAATTCTATGGGGTAGTTCTACAATGTCCTACAGGGTTGACATGAGTCAGAATCAACTCAGTGGCAAAGAGTTTGTACTTGGGATTTGATTTTGATTTTGAAAAAGCTCCTGTTAGTCTGTCATTTCACAACTTATCTGTTAGTTTATTATACTGTGTGGGCTTGAGTATTATTTCTAAGCCAGCTGTATCTCAAATACCATCGGGATCATCTATAGTGGACAAGTTTCAGTGGATCTTCTAGACTAGGACAAACTAGGAAAAAGGACCTGCAGGTCTACTTATTATAATAAAAACGACCAAAAACCTTGTGAATGGCAGAAGATTCTTGTCTGATATAGTGCCAGAAGACAAGCCTCTGTGATTGGGAGGCACTCAAAAAAAAAAAAAAAAAAAAACTGGGGAAGAGCTGCCTCCTCAAAGTAGAACCGATAATCTTAATAACACAAATGGAGTAAAGCTTTTGGGACTTTTGTTTGCTGATGTCACACAACTTAAAATGAGAAGAAACAGTTGCAAGTGCCCATTACTAGTAAGATTGTGGAATACCGGAATTACAAATCTAGGAAAACTGAATGTTGTCTAAAATGAAACGGGATGCTTGAAGATCAATATACTAGGCATTAATGAACTACCATGAACTGGTATTGGCCATTTGAGTTGGACACTCACAGGGTCTACTATGCCGGGAATGAATGACATGTTGAAAATGAACAGCTTCATGTTCATTGTCAAAAAGAACCTTTCAAGATCTATTCTGAAGTACAATGCTGTAGTGAAAAGATAATACCCATATGCCTACAAAGATCAGTTAATACAACTGTTACTTCAATTTGTGCACCAATAATGAAGAATTGAAAACTTTTACCAACTTCTGCAGTCTCAAATTTATCAGCCATGCAACAAAAATGCATTGATAATTACTGCTGATCGAAATGTAAAAGTTGGAAACAAAGAAAAAGTATCAGTAGTTGGAAAATACTGGTTGGTGATAGAAATGTTCCCAGGCAATTTTATGATAGAGTACTGCTAGACTAACCATTTGTTCATTACGAATACCTTTTCACAAATATAAATAATGAATAGACACATGACCTCACAGAATGAATACACAGAAATCAAACTGACTGTATCTGTGGAGAAAAGATGATGGAGAAACTCAATATCATCAGTCAGAACATTGCAAAAAGCCTACTGCAGAGCAAACCATCAATTGTTCATAATCAATTTCAAGTTGAAGCTGAAGAAAAACCTTAAACAGTTTGTGAGAGCTCAAGAATGACCCTTTAGCATATTCTACCTGAAGTTAGAAAAAATGTCAAGAATAGATTTGACTCATTGATCACTAATGACTGAAGACCAGACAAGCTGTGGGATGACGACATCCAGGACATCATATATGAAGAAAGCAAAAGGGTATTATAAAGATGGGGGGAAAAAAAAGAATAGAAGAAACTCTGCAAGTTACTCTTGAAATTAGAGTAGGTAAAGGGAAAAGAAGCAATGATGAAATAAAAGAGATGAACATAAGATGTTAAAGGGCAAAGGAAAGTGCTTTTATGGAATGTACAAAGATCTGTGGTTAGAAAACCAAAAGGGAAGAAGACACTTGGCAGTTCTCAAAATGAAGGAACTGAGGAAAAAAATCCAAGCCTTAAATTGCAATACTGAAGGGTACTATGCAAAAACAAAAAACAAAAAACTGATGGACATATGGAGCAATTAAAGAAGACAGAAGAACTACACAGTGTCAGTGTACCAAAAACCACTAGTAAATGTTCAACCATTTTAGAAGCTAGCATACGATCAATAACCAATGGTACTAAAGGAAGAAATGCAAACTGACCTAAAGGCACTGGTGAAAAACAAGACTCTAGGAACTGAGAAACTGAGATGTTTCAACAAAAGGATGCAACACTAGAGTTGCTCACTCATCTATACCATAAAAAATGGAAGTCCGCTACCATGACCTACCAGCTGGAAGAGATTAATGTACATACCTATTTCAATGAATGCAGAAATTATTGAGCAATATCATTAATATCACACACAAGCGTAATTTTGCTAAGGATAGTCCAAAAACAATTGCAGCAGTATCTTGTCAAGGAACTGACAAAATTCAAGCCAGATTCGGAATACAGTGCATCTGATAGACCTTGGCTAACAGTAGCAAATACCAGAAAGATGTTTACCTGTATTTTATTGACTATGCAAATACTTTAGTTTGTGCAGATCATAACAAGCTATGGATAATACTGTGAACACTGGAAGTTCCAGAACATTTAATTGTGCTCTTCTGTAACTTGTACATAGACCAGGAGGTAGCTATTTGAAAGGAACAAGACAATATCAGAATTGTATTTTTTCACCACAGTTTTTCAGTCTCTATGCTGAACATCATCTGCATTCAATCTGTATGCCGAACTATGTGAAGAGGAGTGCAGCAGCATCAGGATTTCTGGAAGACTCCTTAACAACTTGTGATAGGCAGATGACACAATATTGCTTGCTGAAAGTCAAGAGGACTTCAAGCACTTACTGATGAAAATCAAAGACTATAGTCTTCAATATGGATTGCACCTTAACATAAAGAGAACAAAGGTCCTCATAACTAGACCTATAAGCAATATCATGATAAGTGGGGAAAAGACTGAAGTTGTCAAGGATTTTTTTGTTTTACATAGACCACAATCAACTTTGATGAAAGCAGCAGTTGAAAATCAAATGACACATTACACTGGGCAAATATGTTGGAAAAAATCTTTTACGTGTTAACAAACTAAGATGTCACCTTGAGAACTAAGATGATCCAACCCTAGCCATTGTGTTTTCCATCACCTCATATGCATGGAAAAGCTGGGAAAATAGTAAGGAATATGAAAGAAAAACTGATGCCTTTGAATTATGCTATCAGTGCAGAATGTTGGGTATATTAGGGACTACCAGAGAATGAATGCATGTTTTGGAAGAAGTACAGACAGGATGTAGTTTAGATAAAAGGATAGTAAGACTTCATCTCAGGTACTTTGGACACTCAGTGTAGTGGGTTACGTGCTATCACTGCTAACCACAAGGTCGGCAGCTCAAATCCACCAGGCGCTCCTTGAATACTCTGGGGGTCAGTTCTACCCTGGTCCCTAGGGTCGCCATGAGTCGGATCCGACTTGACAGCACTTGGCTTTGGCTTTGGATCAGGAGGGACCAGTTCTTGGGATTGACATCAAGCTTAGTAAAGTATAAGATCATTAAAAAATGGCAAGATCCTGGATGAGCTAGGCTGACATAGTATCTGCAACAACGGGCTCAAACATAGCATTGATTATGAGGATGATAAAGGTTTGAGTGGTATTTTGCTGTTTTACATAGGATTGTTATGAGTTGGAATTGGCTTAAGGTCACCTAATAGCAACAGAAACCCTGGTAGCATAGTGGTTAAGTGCAACATCTGCTAACCAAAGGTCTGCAGTTCAAATTCCCCAGGTACTCCTTGGAAACATGAAGGAGCAGTTCTACTCTGTCCTATAGGGTAGCTACAAGTTGGAATTGACTCAATAGCAATGAGTTTGGTTTTGTTTAATAGCGATGACACCACTGTGGTTAAAAGAAATGACCTACAATTTTAATCACTGGTTTTTATGTGGTGTCATTTGAAAACTTTGATAGTGCCATCATAGGAATAAGCATCACTAATCCATACCACACTGGGTACTAGAAGTTGCTTTTCTTTTCAGCTAATGACACAAGATATGAGCATATTGAAAATGTCTGTGAAAAGTATGTTTTATTTCAATGTATTTTAAAAAATTTGTTTCTGGAGAAGAATATTGACACATCACTGGGTTCACAACTAATGTCACAAAAATATTTGTATATTAATAGTTTAATGAGAAATTAATTTGTTCTGTAAACTTTCACTTAAAGCACATTTAAAACAAATACATTCCTAAAACTGAATATGTCTTACCAAGACTCTCTTTAGTTTGCTCTCTGCAGATACTGTCAAAAGCACTGAAAGTGGTCAGAGAAGAAAGAGGTGGGTTATTAAACACATTCTATCCACATTCAACAAAATATTTGATTTCAGAGCTTCCTGATGAAGAACAACATAGCCCAATTCTAATGCCATTTTACCATTATTCAGAAAAACCAGAATTCTGTAGAAGAGGATCCAGTAGGGCAGAGGAGGCAGGTGGACAGAAGTGAGCTTGCAGTTGGGCTCCCAAACCCAGTAAGTGGGGCTACAGGGGTTTAAACACATTTGCCACAGACATCAACACACGACAAGGACTAAACAAGTACCTGAGCAGAGATCAACAGGGCCAGGTGACAACTTGGCATCATTACCTTACTTGGGACATCTGCAAGGTAAGTAAGATGGCTTTTCCTCTCATGCTTCCCTTAACTTAAATAATTCTTAGGACAAGGTGAAGGAAGCCTTGAGAATCCTGAATTTTGGCTGAGCATTTCCAATAAAAGAAACTGAGTTTACAAATAGAAATAATTAAATGACATCTTACCATCAAGATAAACTTTTTTAGCTCTAAAGGAAATTGAGTCAAAGAACTACTTCCACTTTGTAGATTTAAAAAGGTTTCTGTTGTTATAAATTTTGTGACCTTGGAAAATTCAAATCCTCTGTAGACAGATACTATAAAATTAGTCTCCAAAAATGCATACTCGGCTCCCTTACGCAGCATAACTTGACAGAGGTGTGTGGTCAGAAGTCATGTGGGGAGGATAACTACATTCAGCAGCACAAGTAAACGGGTGGGAGAAGACACCAGGGTTGAAACACATGTAGAAAGAAACCGACAACCTGTGGAGAGTTCTAATGATCATTTATGGAAAAGTGTAAGCAAGCAGATTCTCCTTGACCCCTTATCAGAATGGAAGCTTTCTTCTATTAGGAAGTTATGTAATAACGGAGCATAAATACACAAGACATAGTTTTTCTTCTTTGATGGAAATTGCAGGAAGTACAATTGATCAGAATTCCTTTGTTTGTAAGGCACAAACCTGGAACAGCTGTACAAAATGCAAGTACTTCTGTGTGGGAGGTTTCATATTCCATGCATCTTAACCATCAAACCATCAACAACCAAAACAAATACACACACATTCTGATCAACTCTACAAAGACCAGATTGGATTATTTTTCTATACTCTGCAGAAAATGTTAGTCACTGGCATAAGATAAAGTGACTTAGACAACTAGTGCTTCTATAGTTGAAATAGAAATATCACAAGTAGAGATGGCTTTAAAAAGAGAAATTTTATTTTGTCACAGCACAATAGGTTAAAAGTCCAAATTTAAGGCATCAGCTCCTGGGGAAGGCTTTCTGTGCTGGCTCTGGAGGAGGGTCCTTGTCATTGCTCTTTCCCTGGACTGAGAGCTTCTGAGGCACAGGGATTCAGGATCCTTGTCAAAGGATATGCTCTCTTCCTGGCATTGCTTTTTGGTGGTATGAGGTCCCCAAATCTCTTTGATACTGTATTTTTTATATCCCAAGAGGCTTTCTCAAGGCACAATACAATCTCGCATGCTGAGCCCTGCCCCATCAACACAACTGCTGCCCATCCTCCCTCATTTAGGCCACAGAGGCGAGGTTTACAACATACACGAACATCACACAATACCAGCAATCATGGCCTACCCCAATTACTACACACATTTTGGGCGAAGACACAATTCAGTCCTTGGCAGTGACCGAAAACATTATGGGGAAAAAAAGTGCTATAGGCAAGTGTTGGAAAATATTTTTTTTTACCTGTTGTTGCTTGTCAGCTTTTTAAAAATCATATTTTGTTGTGACTACCTTTCTTACTATAAGAATTAGTGTTGTGTACAATTTTGTTTTATTTGTTATAAACAGAATGACTCAAACTACAAAGCTTCAGCTTCCACAAAGTCTAAGTCTGCCCCGACCAGGAAGGCGAGACATAAGTTAAAAGAGTTACATTCATTTCTCTCATTCCAATTTGAGCCTATTTCGTCTTCTATGTCTGGTGGAAATGGCTAATTGATGCCTTTTTCTTTCAAATGTGTTGCTGTTGAAGAAAATGAAATTAATAAAATTAAATCAAAAGGAGAGCCTGAGACCCAATTTGAATTGGAAACTAATTACTAAACCACAACAGGTCTTATGTACATGTGTTATCGAGTGCAAAGGTAGATTTTTTTCCCCCAGCAGAAGCAGCAGGTACATCTAAAGTTTAGCAAGGCTCTATTATGAACAAGAAAGAATGTTTACTATATGCTGGTCTTATTTACTTCTCACCACAACTCAAGGGGAGTAGTTTAATAATCTCTTCCTATATATGTGGGCATTGAGGGTAATTAGGTTTCACACATTTCCCGAGGTAATAAAGGAAGATTGAAATCTAGATGTGATTTCAAAACTCATTGCCTTTCCATTAGGAGCACTGGTGGTTGTGCAATAGTTAAGAACTCAGAAGCTAACCAAAAGGTTGGCAGCTGGAATCCACCAGCTGATTCTTGGAAACCCCATGGGGTAGTTCTACTCTGTCCTACAGGGGTACTATGGGTTGGAATCAGCTCAGTGGCAAAGGGTTTGCTTTCGTTTCTAGTTTTGTCTTTCCATTCACTCTCTCTGTTGACAACAGTTTTGTGAGCACACTGTTGAGTCCTGGGTAGGGCAACTGGAGTTGACCAACAGGAGAGGTGTCCTGCATTTGGTTTGTGAAGGGCCTCTTGAGTATGTCTAGTGTTTGCAGTGGGCCTCCTGTGCTGCTAGGCCTTCAGGAGACTAGCAGCCTTAGGGAGCCTTGCCTAAGAGGGTCTACATCTGGCCTTGCTTATCTGGCCCCTGGGATTAAGGATCTCCCCAAACAGTAATTCTCAAGAACATAAGTCATGCATAGATGTGGACAGATGAACCTATTTGTTATCACTTTTGGTTCTTTTTGAAACTAAGAATTATTTTTAATTTCCATATGAAAGTAATTAATAGCAGTATGTTTGAAACGCAATTGGCCTGTTACTGCAATAGCACACTGGAAGTGTCTTCTGTTGGTTCTGACCAACTGTGCGTACAACCAGCTCGCTCTTCAGGTCTCTGCAAATGACTGTCTTTTAAGAGACACAAGGTAAGAAGAAATCTATATGTAGCTAAAAACCAAAACAACCCACTGCCATTGAGTTGCGTCCGACTCATAGTGACCCTACAGCTGAGACTAGAACTGTCCCATACAGTTTCCAAGGAGCACCTGGTGGAATTGAACTGCTGACCTTTTGATTAGCAGGTGTAGCACTTAACCCATTACTCCACCAGGGTTTCCGATAGAGAAACCAAATCATTTCATCCTATTTTTAATTTTAAGAAATACGGTTGCTAACAGAATCAACTAGACAGCAGTGGGTTTGGGTTTTTATTAAGCTGATATCATTTACATGGTAAAAAATACCTGATCTGCCAGACATAATATTTTTCCACTGAATTTATATAATTACAGTCAGAACCAAGATTTAGTAGCTTATTTATACCATCACCAAGTAGGTTACTACCAGTTCAGAATATTATGTAGCTACAAAGGGCTCTTTTGGAATAGGAATGAAGCAATGGCTAAGTTATTCAAGACACATCTGGCATTTCTGTTCACTTGTTATATTCCTCGTATGTAGGAATATCATTTTGCTGGCATGTTGTATGTGCTCAGTAAACTATATGTCTATATAACAACACTGAAGTATGTTATAGTCTATGGGAAGGATACTCCCTAGAGCTGTGATAGAATTCCTGGGTAGAACAGCTAGATGGCTAATCAAAAGGAGGGTACTTCAAATCCATTCAGAGATGCCTCATAAGTAGTACTGGCAATCTGCTTCTGAAAAGTCACTGCCTTAAAAATCCTATGGAGTGTAGTTCTGCTCTGTGCCTTTTAGGTCACCTTGAGTCTGAAAGGAATCAATGGCAACAAAGAACCACAGCAACAACAATAACAGAGTCGTGTAGTGTTCAACCTATGTGGCCAAACTTGGTGGACTTGAAAATTGCTATTTGTTGAATGAATGAATGAAATATAGTGACAGACTATCATCTATCACCTGTGTGCCAGACACTAAAGAAAGAAAAATAAATAAGACTGTTCTCTAATTTAGATCCTCTCCAACTAGCTGGGGTAAACTGATAAAATAGACTATGGTAAGATATTATACATACTAGCATACCAGAAAATACTAAATCTGTTGCTATTGAATTGATTCCAACTCATAGCAACCCTATAGCATAGAGCAGAGCTGCTGCATATGGTTTCCAAGGGGAAGTCTGAACTGCTGATCTTCCGGTTAACAGCCATAACTTTGAAACACTCCTCCACTAGAGTTTCTATATACTACCATCCAAATGTCAAATTCAATGCCGTTGAGTCAATTCTGATTCATAGTGACCCTATAGCGACCCCATAGGACACAGTAGAACTGCCCCATAGGGTTTCCAAGGAGTGCCTGGTGGACTTAAAGTGCTGACCGTCTGGTTAGCAGTCGTCTCACTTAACCACTGCACTACCAGAGTTTCCTACATACAAGCATAGAGGTATGAAAAAGTCTGTGGTAGTGATTAAATCTGCTTAAAAGAGCTGAGGAATCTTGCCAGAGGCAGTGACATTTCAGTTAGATAAAGGATTTTTCTAGGTTTTTTAAAATTTTTTTTGTTAAAGTAAGCAGAGAGGGAAGGCATTATAGAAAAACAGAATAGCATGAATCAAAATTTGTAACTGCTAAAAGATGGAAAGATTGTGACCCAGTGTGCAATGGGCTGAGTCTCAATTGCAGACATTGCCAACTGGCAGGCGATAGAGCTGGGAAGGCTGGCTCCGAGTTACAAAGGGACTATAACCTCATTGATCCCTCAATTTCTGATAATATCTAAGAGTAGTAGAATGGATGACTGCATGCAGGAAGCCTGAGCAAGTTCACTAAGCTTAACTCAGCTTGTTATAATCAGGTAAGAAACTCATCTAATCTGATGAATTGCTTTTCATAATGCTTAGAAAATATTTTTTTCTTCCAATATTTGGAAATCCAAATATCTGTGATTTGCATACTAGTAAACTTGACTTCCTATGAGAATTCATCACTTCTAAATTAATAATAAATGCTCAAAGAAACTGCAGGCAGCTTTGTAATACCTCCCTTATGAGAATTTGTATTGGCTCTTTTCTTATACAAGAAAGAATGTTTTTCTCTGTTTCAAAATCTTGTTGCAACATAAAAAATAAACATCCAGATTTTTCCTGGTTCCATTCTATCTAAGTAGTTCATGAACAATTTAATATTTTTTATTTTTTCTACACATCATGTTAAAACTGAAATCCAATGAGGTACTTTGGTAATCAAATACATTTGGTAAAGACATAGACAAGTGTATTCTAAAATACACTTGAAAGACACAGGCCCTAGAACAGTTAAATCACACTTGAAAATGAAGAAATACATATGCAGAGTCACTACTTGATTTCAAGACTTACTGTATAGCTACAGTATCACACCACCAAGAAAGGATGACTGAGAGCAGAGCACGTCTTTGGACCTGAGGTTCCTGTGCCAAAATGCTCTCCTTGAATTTGAACTCAGCCCACCAGGCTGTGATAATTTCTCTTGCTGAACAGACATGTACCTTGTAAATGGATTCGTGGCTTACTGGACTGTGACAATAAAAGATTCTCCTCATGAAGCCTTCCCCTCATGGTATTTTCTGTTAAAACAGTACCAGGTGGCTAAGACAGTGGTGTTAGCAGACAGATGCATAGGCCAATGACATGAGTAGAGAACCCAGAAGGAGGCCCCACAAATACGTCTCAATAATTTTTAACACAAGTGCAATAGCCTTTTTAATAAATGATGCTGAAGAAATCAGATAACCATAGGCAAAATAAATAAATCTTGACCTAAACCTCCACTTTAAAAAATAATAATAGTGATTTAAGATAGATAGTGTTCCTAAATCCAAAATGCAAAACTAGAAAATTGTTCTAAAAATTGAACCTGATCAAAATTCAAACTTTTGTTCTGTGAAGTACTTTACAAAGAGAATTTCCAGTTTGGCTATAAACTCAAAGACACTACTGAAAATCACATATCTGACAAAAGAGTAGAATCCAGAATATATAAAGAAGTCTTAAAATTTATTGGTTAAAAATTTCATAAGAAAAATAAATCATAAATGATGTGTTCTTTAGTTATTGACTCATTTCACTCAGTATAATGCCTTCTAGACTCATCCACACTACACAGTGTTTTCAGAACTCATTATTCTTTACAGCTGCATACAGTCCGTTACATGTACGTACCACACTTTGTTTATGTATTCATCCATTGATGGATATTTAGATTGTCTTCAACTTCTTGCTATTGTGGACAGTACTGCACTGAGCATAGACGTGCATTACTTATCATTTTTGAACCTTAATTTTCTCTTCAACAAAACAAGAACAATGATATCTATGTCTTATAGTAAGTGCTTAAGAAATTACAGCTGTGTCTATTGTTGAATGACCGAGAGCCCAAACAACAGATTAGACTGAAAGATTGATACATCTAGGTGGAGTAAACCTAACATCTTTTATAAAATAATTGTTCCACGTTTCCTTCTTTCATTTTTATCTTACTCCGCTTTTTTGCTTATAGGATTCAGGTTAGAAGTTGGGTCATAAAATGAAAGAGAAACAAAAGATGGATAATAGAGAGCTATTGAAAGAAAGCTATCCATGTAAGTCTTCTTTGCTCATGGTATCTTCAGATATCTTGTACTTTAGTTCTTCTCTTTTTAGGCTAAACTTTTTCATTCTTCCACTGCTTTGTCGTTGTGGTACGTGTGGTGGTTTGCTTATTTAAACATTACTCTCTCCGTGTTTCATACTATCAGAATTCTGATGTTTGTATGTAAAGTCACATGTGCAGCTAAAAATATTCTCCTCCTCTGCAATTTCTTGTAACTGAAAATGGTCCCTGGTTTAGTTTAGCTAGATTTAACAGTGAAGTTTTGAGATTTACTCTTAACTGTTTAATTTGAACTTTCAATCAAGTCTTTGGGTCTAAGTTATAGTCAATGAGATTTAAACAAAAGTCTGTTAGGTAGGCCTAAAAGAAAAACCTTCTCCTCCTCCTACTGAAAGAGACAGATTCAGCTGGCAAGCACCTTTTGAATTCACCACTCCTGTAACCTCCTCCTGCCTGAAATTCAGTTACTACAGATGAAGCCATCACTTCATGGCCAATAGAATGAGTTACACTGCAAGAATGGAGAGCAGGTGTTGGATTACATGCAACTGAATGCAATTCCAAGTTCTCTTGTTATGTAGATGATTGTTAGCCTATGAGGCTTCGTATGCAAAGCCATGTAATGCAGTGTGATATAATGCTGGTTTCACCATGGTTTCTCAACAGGAGCACAGACAGTTGCTTAGCAAGCATGTTCTCTTGGCAGGAGAGTTGCCTTCAGAAGTGTAACACTAGTGTCTACCCATGGAAAGGAGACTAGAAAAGAGTGCCTTGTGATCATAGTAGTGTTGTCAACCACAGTGCCCTACTCCCTTGCCACGGAAAGGGGTGGGGCATGAGACCTCAGGAAAGCAAGCAGATGGACAAGGAGGTGGCAGTCCCAGTCAAGGCATGTCAATGGCCTTGCCCTTGAAGAAGTTAAAAGTTCCTGCTACTGACAACCGGAGCCATATTGCTTCCTTGCCTTCCTGACACCTGGTTGTTCAGCTTCTCCACAAACAGTGATTTACCCAGTAGCTGTCTAGTACTCTCCCTGTCATCACTGATCACGTGGTTCCTTTTCCTTTAAGACACTTAGAATCTTCTCTGTCTTTCATTTGTAAAGAAAGCTCCCTAAGGGATACAGTTTGTGTGGGGTAGGGAAGAAAAGGAAGGAATAAAAAATAAAAAGCCAAAAATTTACAGAATTCTTCCTTAGGAGACTGGCTCTAACTATCATTAAAAGAAAAAAGGGCAGATAATTCTTTATGTCAGTAGATTATAAATATTTGCTAACTGGACACTTGCTCTACTGCTAACATGTCAGTGTGTCATATGACAGTGACTGACATGGTGCTGTGATACTGGAAGCTATTCCACTGGCTTTTCAAATACCAGTAAGGGTACTTATGGTGACAGGTTTTAATGGAGCTTCAAGACTACAATAAACTATGAAGACAGGCCTGGCAAACTATTTCTAGAAAAACTGCTCAGTGAAAACCTTATTAATAGCAGCAGATCATTGTCTGATGTAGTGCCAGAAGATGACCCCTCATGTTGGAAAGCACTCAGAATACAATTTGGAAAGAGCTGCCTCCTTAAAGTAGAGTCAACCTTAATAATGTAGATGCAGTCAAGTTACCCTACTCTTTTAGGTTCATCTCTCTGAAGAAGCAGAACCAGTGCAGCGTATATATATATATGCTGTCTCTCTTTCACTGTCTCTCTTCCTCTCTCTCAGAAAAGATGATGGAGAAGTTCAATATCATGAGTCAGAAAAGGTCAATGGCCAACTGTGGCACAGACTCTCAACTGCTTGCATTCAAGTTCAAGTTTAAGCTGAAAAAAACTAAAACAAGTCCTTGACAGCTGAAGTACAACCTTGACTATATTCCACATGAAGTTAGAGACCGTCTCGAGAACCAATAAGCAACATCATGAGAAATTGAGGGTTTTATTTTGCTTGAATCTGCAATCAACTTCCAAGGAAACAGCAGTCAGGAAATCAAATGATGGGTTGACTGGGCAAATCTGCTTCAAAAGATCTCTTTAAGGTTTTGAAAGTAAAGATGTCACCTTGAGAATTTAGGTGTGTCTGACCCAAGCCGTGGTATTTTTTAATTGCCTCATATACATGTGAAAGCTGGCCAAGGAATAAGAAAGACAGAAGAACTGATGGCTTTGAATTACTATGTTGGCAAAGAATATTGAATATACCTCAGACTGCCAGAAAAATGTACAAATCTGTCTTGGAAGAAGTACAGCTAGTATGCTCCTTACATGTGAGGATGACAAGACTTTGTCTCAGATACTTTGAACATGTTGTCGGGAGGAATCAGTCCCCAGGCAAGGACACCATGCCTGGTGAAGCGGAGGTTCAGCATAAAAGAGGAAGACCTTCAATGAGGTCAACTGACGCAATGACTACAACAGTGGACTCAAATATATAATAATTGTGGGGATGGTATACAACCAGGCAGTGTTTTTCTTACATATGTTTACTGTGAGTCAGAATCAACTTGATGGCACCTAATAACAAGACACCTGATCCATTGTTCTGTTACCTGACTGATTCCCTCTAAGCTTTATACAGCAATATATGTTTTACTTTGTCAGTATTTTGAAAAGGTATTAACTGTTGTACTAAGGTGTTATTCTAAGTACCTCCTTTCCTCTGATGAGTCCTTAAAAATCTAAATTATGATCCATTGCACTATCATTGCTTCTATATGGTATATAACACCATTTATAAAGACATAATAATCCAAGGCATAAATTCAAGTATATAATAATATTTTAAAGCATTAAAAGAATACCTAGCTGCTTTGCATTTTGTGATGTTTCAGGATTTGAATGCCAGACCTCTCAAGAACATTGGGGATATTATTCTTGTTTTCTATTTGAAAAGTCCACTTAGAAGGCATGCATTTCATATTCCATTAAGTTAAAGTTTATAACAATACTTCTGGCACAGATCTGATATTCCAACACAGATAAATCAAAAATCCATATGTCACTGAGCCAACTCTGACTCACAATGACCTTATAGGTGAGAGTAGAACTGCCCCATAGGATTTCCAAGTCTGCAAATCTTTATGGAAGTAGACACGCTATCATGTCTTTCTCCCGTGGAGTGGCTGGTAGATTTAAACTACTGCTGATATCATCTGACCTATGTTGTGTGTCAAGTGTTTAGCCATCTCATACTATTTAGGGCAGGGGATTCCTCCTTCAAACCAGTGGGGAGTCATGAATACCAAAATGAAAGCCGTAATGCATAGCCAGTGTGTGGGAAATCACCCTCACACTAGAAATCTAAGAAGAGTGATCATATTTCAAAGTTCCACTCTTCCATTAGAGTATGTCAGGAAATTTCTGGGGCTCAAACTGAATCTGTCTGGGCTGCTGCTTCTCTTTTCTCTCCCATTCTGTTCTGGTCCAGCGAGACATACTTAGAGGAGGCAAGTGGGAAAAGTGCCAACTCTGCACCTCCATATCGGAGATTCTGGGCCTGGACCACTGGCATGAAGGTCCGGCAATGCTATCTGCACAGACGCCACACTCTGAGGGCCACAGCTGGCCTCAGCACCACCTCTACCTCAAGCCCCACAGCAATTCTTTTTTCAGGTGTACCTGTAAATTTTGGTGGCATAGTGGTTAAGTGCTATGTCTGCTAACCAAATGGTCAGGAGTTCAAATCTGGCAGGTTCTCCTTGGAAACTCTTTGGGACACTTCTGCTCTGATCTATAGGGTCACTATGAGTTGGAATTGACTAGATAGATAGCAGTGGGTTTGGTTTGGGGTTTTGTACATCAGAGTCAGACAATATTGTCTTGTTTGGGAAATGAGTCATATTCTGAAGACCTTGAAAGCAGAACTATGTTGAGGTGATATTTCTTTAAGTTCTCTCTTGGCAATGGTAGAAATTTATCTTCTGTGCCTTATAAAAAAAAATTATCTGTAATTGAAGAAATAGAACAAATATATTTGTGCAGTACTACTCTGTTTTCAGAGGACTTTTATGCTATCTTTTAGAATCTTTAGAACACTTGAATTAGGTAGGACACAGATTTTCTTCATTTTTGCAGTGAGTATATGGGGTGGGAATACTTTTCAGCATGCTGATTGTGGATCTGAGATGACGGAATTTTGTTATGTCTCTATTACACTGTGGTTATACAATTATATACATTTGTCAACATCATTGAACTTTATAGTTAAATTGACCAATTTTATTGCATATGAGTTATACCTGAATAAAGCTGATTTTTAAAACTGAGGAAATTTTTTGAAGAAAAACACATTTTTTTGAGTGATAAAAGAATATTAGGATAAATTAGTGAAGAAATAATTAAGTTCTTAGAGAAGGTTCAACACTGTTAATATGCCAACATTTTCCCAATTAATGAATAAATTCAATGCCATCCCAGTGAAAGAGGGAAATAGTAAATAAACATTTTCAAGAATGTTTAATATGCATATTACAATTCTATAAATCAACAAGGATAATAACATTGCATTATACATACAGCAGGTGATATTTTAAAAAAATGATAAAAACAAAAATAATTAAAGAGCCTTCAAACTGACCAATCCCAGTTGCAAATTAAACAATTGAGTGATTTCATTTTTCATATACAAAACTTGCATTAAAAAGCAATAATATTTAATGGTACAATAATGCAGTGTGCTTAACTCTTATGTATGTCTGGAGAAATTATAAATTGAGATAACTTGTTGGAAAACACTTTGTTAATATGTGTAAAAGTCTTTAAGAAAATTCATACTCTTTGTACCAGGCCATGGGGCGAGTCGGGCTGTGCTCCCCACTTCTCTGAAAGTTGAGATCACTGGCACAAGCTCCCTCTCAGCCATCCCTTAAGCCATCAACTATGCTACTGTGGTGTGACGGACAACGAATGACAGGTCTTCCAGGAACCAGAAAATCAGCATGGACAGGAGAGACACAGGCCACTGCTGTCCTAGAAATCCCAACCTGAAAGAGGTTGTTCATCCCCCACCAACCTTGAGACTCACCTGGTGGATGGGCGGGACACAATCTATAGACTAGTGAGCTCCCTTGATGTTTCTCCAAAATCCATTTCTTTCTCCAAAGTGAGAAGTAACTTTTATAACCCAGTTTGCATCCTCAAGGAACAGGAGGCACAGAGAATATTAGTTTTGCTAGCCACTACTTTGCCTTTCCAATCTTTTCTGCTTCACATGTGAATGCTACCTTTTAAAGTTAGAAACAGGTTTTTTTTTATCAAGTTCAGCAGCCACTCTTTTTCTCCTCATACCCAATACCTGAGCTGGAGGCACAGAGGTAGGTTGCAGAGCACAGCTGAGGAAGACCAGGGACTCAGACTGCTGATCTTTTTGTTAGCAGGCATAGCACTGAACCACTATGCCACCGGAGTTTCCACAAAGAAACAAGAAGTATAATTTGATACATACACATTTATTGTGCACAGAAAAAAATATCAATTATAAAACACATCTAAAATTTAACCACTATGACATAAATTTTACATTCTTCATAACACTTTCTGTATTTCCTAAACTCTCAGAGTAGATATTCCTTCGTAGCTGCAAAATAAACAAGAAATAACAGCTTTAAAATATCTGTGCTGACACAGTCATAGGTGACTATACTGACATGCTGCAGTGTTTCACTGCATTTGTAACAAACATTGGAGGAAAATAATAAAAAACATAGAGATACGTTAAATACTGTCCTCAAAAAAATTACGTTCAGATGTCACAAACAGAAACTACTTTGGTTATAAAAAAACATAGATTGTTCTCATATATTTTGAGATATTAATGACATAGGCTTACAGTGCAGTCATATCTGGGAACTGAGGCAAATGAGTTATTTTTATTTTTTAATATTTTTAATTTTTATTTTTGCAGAGTATTTTTATTTTTTTATTGGGCTTTAGGTGAGAGTGCATAGCTCAGGTTAACATCTGAATAAAAACTTATACACATTTGTAACATTGGTAGCAATCCCCACAATGCATCGAATTTTCTTTGTCCCTTCGTCCAGTTCCTGTCCCTTCCTGTCTTCTCATCTTGCTTTCGGGCAGGGGTTGCCCACTTCGTATTGTATATTTGATTGAACTAAGAAACATGTTCTCCATGTATATTAGTTTTTGTTTTATAAGCCTGTCTAATCTTTGTCTGAGAAGTGGGCTTCAGGCATGGTTTCAGTTCTGGGTTAGCAGAATGTCTAGGGGCCCGAGTCTCGGGGGTTCCTCTAGTCTCTGTCAGACCAGTAATCCTGGTCTTTTTGTGTGTGTGTGTGTGTGAATTTGAATTCTGTTCTCCATTTTTTCCCCACTCTGACTAGGACTTTCTGTTGTGATGTACCAAAGCTGTCATTGGTTGTAGCTGAGCGTCATCTAGTTCTCGGGGTCTCAGGCGGGTGGAGTGTCTGGTTCATCTGGTCCTTATATCCTTTGGGCTAATACTTTCCTTGTATCTTTGGTCTTCTTTACTTCCTTTTCTCTGGATTGGATGGGAACAACAGATGTTTCTTACAAGCCTTTAAGACACGAGGCACTACTTACCAAAGTGGGACATACAGCCCTCTCCTTATGAGCTATGTTATGCCAATTGAGCTAGGTATTCCCAGCGACTATGGTCACCGGTCCCTAGCCCCAGCTGCTCAGTTCCTCAAAGTGTCTGGATGTGTCTAAGACACTTCTAGGCTTTTGGTTTGGTGGCATTGCGCTGACGCCCCTGTGTTGTGCGTTGTCCTTCCCTTCACTGAAGTTGATGTTTGTCTACTATCTCTTTCTGTGGGCAAACTTTTTCTTGAGTTTTTATATTTGTCTTTTAATGGCCTCAACTCACCCAGAACAGACGATCACCAAGAACAACTAAGACACGAGTTAAAAAGAGCCCAGGAGAGAAGGACTCATGTGAATGCATGACTGTATCACCATGAGACCGGAAGAACCAGATGGTGCCTGGCGACCACCAAAGACAGCCGTGATGGGACACACAATGTAGAGTCTTTGTGGCAACACGGGAAACAGAGAGGTGCAGATCAAGAGCTCTACTAGAAGACCACAACTGATGGTCTGATTGCCTGGGCGATCCCCTGAGCATGGCTCCTAGACCTGCTGCTTCCCCTGACCAGAAAAAATCACTGGGGCCAACTCTTTGGACAAAAACAGAGTGGACTTGGGGACACAATGTGACCATATGGTGTGTGTACTTTATGGTGCTATGCACTTATAGGATGCTGTTCTACTTGTCTCTTTCTAGATGGGAGACAAAAGCGTGGAGAGGAGGAGACAGGAGCTTGTTAAAAGGATATGACAAGTATAGAATGAAAAGGAAGAGTATGCTGTCACGAGGCAAGGAAAGCAGAAGGAGCTGCAGATAGGTGAGCATGCAAAGTTAATTCAGATTGTATACTTTCACTTAATCACACACACACACACATACAGAAGAATATTCATCCTTTAGTGACTGACCTTACTCAGCATAATGCCTTACAGATTCATTCATGCTGTGAGATATTTCAAGGACTCATCATTGTCCTTTATTAGTGCATGGTATCCCACTGTGTGTATATACTATAACCTGTTTACCCATAAATCTGTTGTGGGAGTTTAGGTTGTTTCCATCATTTTTGTTATAGCGAATAGTGCTGCACTGAACAGGGATATGACTGTGTCTATTTACCTGAGAGCAGTTATTTCTTTAGCCTATAATCTTAGGAGTGGGATTGTTGGATCATAATGTTATTTCCATTTCTAGCTCTTTAAGGAAGTGCTGTGTCATTTTATCTGTTTTATCTGTTTTTTGTCATTTTATGTTCCCAGCAGCAGTGCATTAGAGTTCCAGTCTCCCTACAACCTCTCCAACATTTGTTATTTTGCATTTTTTTTTTTTTTTTTTGGATTAGTGCCAGCATTTTTGGAGTGAGATGGTATCTCAGTGTAGTTTTGATATGCATTTCTCTAACAGCTAACGGGAAACCCTGGTGGCATAATGGTTAAGTGCTATAGCTGCTAACTATGGAGGTCAGCAGTTCAAATCTGCCAGTCTCTCCTCAGAAACTGTATGGGAAAGTTCTATGCTGTCTGTAAGGTCTCTGTGAACTAGAATCGACTTGACAGCATTAGGTTTGGTTTTTTAATGGCTAATGGGAAATTCTGGAGGCTTAGTTTTTTTAAGAGTTCAGCTGCTAACCAAAAAGTCAATGTCATGGGTTGAACTGTATCCACCCAAAAATACGTGTAGCCGTGTGGCTGGGACATGATTCCTCGCATCTTGGGACTGTCCTCCATTCTGTGGTTTCACTAAATTGTATGCTAAAGGAGCTGTAAAGTCCTGCATAGGATTACTTCCTTGCTCTGCTGGGGGGGGGGGGTTCCCGGAGTATGGCTTGCCCCACCCTTAAGGTTTTCAGCCTGCAAGAGATAAAAGGAAACGGAAACAAAGAGAATTAGGAGCCTCGCACCATGAAGAAATGTGCACTGGGAGAAGAGCGCGTCCTTGAGACCAGAGGTTCCTGCGCCAAGATGCTCCATGGACAAAGACTGATGCAATACTGGACTTTCTTCCAGAGCCGACAAGGGGAAAGCCGTCCCCTGGAGCGGACACCCTGAATATGGACTTGCAACCTACCAGACTGTGTAAGAGTAAACCTTCCTTTGTTGAAGCCATCCACTCTGTGGTATTTCTGTTAGAGCGGCACTAACTGACTAAAACAGTCAGCAATTCCAGTCCACCAGATGCTCTTTAGAGACCCTGTGGGACAGTTCCTTTCTGCCCTACCGGGTCACTGTGATTCAGAATTGACTCAAACGGAATGGGTAATGGCTAATGAGTGCAAACCCACCTGAACGTCTTCTTTGGTGAAATGTCTGCTCACATCCTTTGCTCATCTTTTAATTGAATCATTTGTTTGTCATTGAGGTGTTGCGTTATAGCAGAATACTTTCTGAAATAAATCAATTTTTTGTTTTTTCTGTAAAGTGAGCCTTTAATTATATGTGATTTGATAAGAATCTAGATCCACTGTTCATTGTTTGTGGGCAGGAAGGATGCTGAGAAAACATCCTCAATCAAAATAGGCATTGGTTATAGACAAAGAAGAGCTGGGCATCCTAGGCAGAGCTGTGAGAAATGGGGATGAGGGATCAGATGCCTGAGCTCTCAGCCGGCCTTTCCTCCCACCTATCTTTTTGACTTCACTCAGCATTGTTTTCCATAAATATTTCTAAGAGAGTAGAAGCTGTTACACTTGAAAGAAAACTTTGTTGGTAAGCTTCAATTTGAAAACAAAGCAGAAACATTGTGGTTTTGAGTCATTTGGCAAGAGACTGGGATAAGCATTCAGACTGATTCCAGGAAGCACATCTCTGTGTCCAAATGACTGATGTACTGCCAGTGAATTGATCTACTTGAGTCCAGGGGCTCCGAGGACCTTCTGACAGATGGACAGTAAGATGTTTACCACCTGTTCCTGACCACATTTCTGACAGATCTGCTGGTTTTAGCAAGTCTTTCTTTTCATGCTTTATTGCTGCTCTTGGTAAAGAAAACCCCTGTAACTTGGATGAGAGAACACCAAGAGAAATGCCTTTTCCAGCTTCCCAGGGTAAGTTAGGAGCCCTGGTAGTGCAGCGGTTAAGAGCTCAGCTGCTGACCAAAAGATTGGCAGTTCGAACCCATAAACTACTCCTTAGAAACCGTCTGAAATAAAAAAATAGAAGCATTGCCGTTGAATAGATTCTGACTCCCCGTAATGCTACACGACACAGTAGGACCGACCCAGAGAGTTTCCAAAGAGTGCCTGGTGGATTTGAACTGCTGAGCATTTGCTTAACAGCTGCAGTTCTTAACCACTATGCTACCAGTATTTTTCTACTCTGTCCTATAGGATTGCTATGAGTCGAAATCAACTTGATGGTGACAAATTTGATTTATATAAGTTAAGATTAGAAAGGGGCAATGGTAGAAGATAATCTTGGATCTGTGTTGTGTAAAGAGAAGGGGGAAATGGCAATGATGAGTACAGTATTATGAGTGTTGTTAGTTCCAAGGAGGAAAGAACATTTTTAAGTAGACGACAAAACTATGTGTTTTAACTAAAAGCCACTCTAAGTCTTGCCTGTTTGTCTTAGTCTGTAGTACTACTATAAAAGAAATATAACAAGTGGATGACTTTAAAAAGAGACATTTTATTCTGTCACAGTTTTGTAGGCAACAGTCCAAATTTAGGGCATCAGCTTCAGGGCAATTCTTTCTCTATTGGCTCTGGAAAAGATTCCTGTCATCGATTTTCCCCTGGACTGGGAGCTTCTGAGGCACAGAGACCCCAGATCTTTTCAAAAGAACACACTTTGCTCCTGGCACTGCTTCTTGATGGTGTGAGGTCTTCAAAATCTGTAAGTTCTTCCCTTTCCTTTACATCCCAAAAGATTGCCTCTAGGCACAGTACAGTCTTACACACTGAGTCCTGCCCCACCAACACAACTGCATCCCATCCTCCCTCACTGACATTGTTGTCAGAACTTACAGCATATAGGAACATCATACAATACCTAGAATCACAGCTTAACCAAATTGCTACACATACTTTTTTTTTTTTTTTTTTGCAGAGGGTGTGGAAGACATAATTCAATCCATGACACTGCTAAAATTCTCTTACCTTGTTGATATGTTGATGTCTTGGTAATCTGCTTAGAAATGCCTCAATACACACAACAGGATAGATTTATGAATGAGTACATTATATAAATTTGGACAGTCAGTTAACCTTTGAGGCATTCTAACCACCAGTCCGTACTCTAGAGGTGGTCAACAAAACTTCGAAGCATCTAATCAGAAGTCAACACTCCTGAAGTAAATTACGGCATCTAGGGCTGTGGGGACCATGATCTCAGGGACCATTTAGCTCAACTGGGGTAGCACAGTTTGTAAAGAAAATATTCTACATTCTACTTTTGCTGAGTAGCACCTGGGATCTTAAATGCATGTGAATGGCCATCTAAGATACTCCACTGGTTTCACACTTCAGGAACAAGGAAAAATGAAAAAATAACTATTTTAGTCAGCTAGGGCTGCTCTAACAGAAATACCACAGAGTGGATGGCTTTAACAAAGGAAGGTTTATTCTTACACAGTCCAGTAGGTTGCAAGTCCATATTCAGGGTGTCTGCTCCAGAGAAAGGCTTTTCCCTTGTTGGCTCTGGAGGAAAATCTGGTATTGCATCAGTCTTTGTCCAGGGGGTGAGTATCTTGGTGCAGGAACCTCAGGTCTGAAGGACACGCTCTTCTCCCCATGCTTCTTGCTTGATACTGTGAGGTTCCCAGTTCTCCGCTTGCTTCCCTTTCCTTTTATCTCTTGCAGGATGAAAGGATTAAGGGTGGGGAAAGCCATACTCTAAGGAAACTCCCTTTACAGTGGAGCAGGGAGGTGATCTTATGAAAGGATTTATGTCCCACCCTAATCCTTTAACATACAGCATAGGAAAACCACACAATGGAGGACAGTCACAACATACTGGGAATCATGGCCCAGCCATGTAGCTACACTTATTTTGGGGGGCACACAGTTCAATCCATGACCATACTTAAAGACACAAGGGAAACATTAATGCACAGGACTAATAGACCAGACCTACACCAGCCTGCACCAGACCGAGTCCAGCACAATTAGATGGTATCCAGCTACCACCACTGATTGCTCTGAGAGGGGTCACAGCAAAGGGTCCCAGCAGAACTGAAGAAAAATGTAGAAGAAAATTCTAATTCACAGAAAAGGACCAGACATACTGGCCTGACAGACTGCAAAAATCCCAAGAGTACAGCCCCTGAACACCCTTTCAGCTCAGTGATGAAGTCACTCCCGGAGCGTATCTTTCATTCAAGGTTAGATAGGCCCATAAAACAAAATGAGACTCAAGGGGCATGCTAGCCCAAGGCTAGAAGGAAAGAAGGAGCAGGAGAGCAGATAACGGGGAACCCAAGTTTGAGAAAGGAGAATGTTGACATGCCATGGAATTGCTAACCAATGTCATAAAATAATACATGTACTAACTGTTTATTAAAAAGCTAGTTTGCTCCTTAAACTTTCACTTAAAGTATAATAAAAAGAGAGAGAGAGAGAGAAATCAACAGTCCTCACCCACTGACTGTCAGCATTTCCAATACTGCTATTTGGAGCCTCGCTATCAAGTTTCTTAATCAGAATAAATGTTATAATTAGTGTGTCATTGGTGACATAAACTCTGTTTAAGGCATATGAGTTGATTTGAAATGTCCTAATGGCATCTACACCACTGCATGAGTGCAGCGTAAGAAAGTGACAAGCTGATCAGCCTTCTGCCTTAGGAGAAAGCTAAGTCTTTGGGTCTAGAATCCCATTTGCACCTATGTCCCTGATTTAATGGAGTATTCTGTTGCTTCACTCAATCCAAAGCTTGGATGAATTTTCTTAAAACAATCATTTTTGCTTACTTAGGGCTATGGATGAAGAACTTAAAAGGGCAGAAAACTTAAACAGATTCCATGAACTCATGGAAAAAGCTGATTTTTGCTTTGGGATCTGTTTTCTAATGAATGTTTGTAACGTGACAGAGTTTGGTGTCACACTTGCTCGCATTGTACCACGACATCTAGTAGCAAAACTGTGCAGAGGAGCTCTGTATCCTTTACATACTTGTATTCAGATTAATAAACAAATGAAAAAACAAAAAATATAAACCCAGATAGTTGTGAACAGACAAAATACATGAGTTGGCTCATTTCAAAACACATTTCATCTCAAAAGCAGCAGCAGAACTCTGTCTCATGCTAAATTTTAGATTTTCCTCACATTGTACAACTTTTCCCTTGACAACCAATTTTGTACACATTCCTAAAACCCTCCCTTGGTAATAGATGCCTTATAAATCCATAAACCTCAATTCAATTGTCTGTAAGTTATGTAAAAAATTAACCCAGAACACAGTCAGGCACCCTCAGCAAAGTTCACGTTCTCTTTAAAACAGAAAGAAGTGACCAACTTTTTGAAGACTTGCTGTCTTGTTTTCACCTTAGAGGAAAACTAATATGGCATAGATTTTATCCATGTGGAACACTAACTCTAAAGCCTAATTAAAATTCATATTTAGAATGTGATTGAACTTCCTCATTAGATTTTCTACACAGAGGTCCAGAGAGTTCTTTTCCAGGGCATAAGGCTAAAATACTCTAAAGAAAAGCAAAGTCAGCATAGAAACTGGGCATGCAGGGAAGATGAAATTACATTCATGCTTATTTTTATTCCATAAAATCCACTACATGGATTGTATTTGTTTACAAAACTATTAACACTACCTTAGTATGTCATGATGTAATTTAAAAATCAGAGGGTAGTATAAAAAGAACACAATCAGCAAATGCTGTGTCCATCTGAAATAAATTCTTCAGAGCTTCCTAAGCTCAACTATAAGGTCTGGCAACTAAATTTGTGAACTCATCCTAGGAAATAGTGCTATGTGCCTCATTGCTGAATATCATTAGAGTCACCTTTGAAATAGTCCCCGTGGGAAGCTACGTACCAACTCCAGCACCTAGTGCACCCTCAAAGCAATTTGGGAACTCTTTCTGGAACGGCCATCAGAGCTGTCACCATATTACCCTTGCTGTCCTGAGTGTCATCAAAATGTCTCCCTTTCAATGTTTCCTTTATCTTCAGGTAAAGAAAAAAGTCACTGGGAGCCAGATCAGGGCAGCAGGGGGTGCACTCCAATACACTTATTTGCTTGCCAGCTAAAAACTCCCTCACAGACAACTATACAATTAAGTTCACAGACTTGCCACACTGTCACTGTGCACAATGGCCATTCCAGTGAAAGTTCCAGAATTGCTTTGAAGGGTAAACTAGGTGCTGTCACTGGTGCATAGCCTCCCAGGGGAAATACTTCAAAGGTGACTATAGTGATATTCGGCACTTAGAACAACTCAATTAGCAGACTTAATTGTCAGACCTCACATGGAGTAGGTTAGAGGTGGCTTTCTGTCTTTGTTTAAGTAGCCCTTTCCTGTCTCCAAAATCCTCTCTCTTGAACTCTTCTTTTCCTCATAAGCCCATCTTGGTTCTATTATATCTAAACTCAATTGTGTTATTAATTGATAACCATGCTGTTGTCTGGCACTACTTCCTGGGGGAGCTTCAACACTGATCTTTGAAAAAATATCCCACTGACATCAAGGTCCGAAGGATTCATTACACAGACTTTCCCTGGGTAACTATTACCTTGGAGAAACCACGTTAAGTGTTAGAAGTACAAGGGGCTGCGATCCATTAGATTTGGAATAAAACCCAGGTGGAAAGTGGAAACAGAGAGAAAGGATTTAATTCAAGGTATCTGTCAAAAAGGTAATCATTTTGAACGTGTATTTCTCCACTTCTCTAAGCTGAACTTGTAGGTCTTAATTTTGGCCATTCATAAGAATCACCTGTGGAGTGTTTGTAACAATGATGATTGTCATCTTGGCTTCTCCTTCCAAAACTACCTAACAGAATTTCAAAGGAGTGGAAAACAGGCATCTATATGCAAAAAAAAAAAAAAAAAGAAACAAAAAGGGGGGAGCTCCACAAGGGATCACGCTGTGTGGCCAGGCTGGTGTTGAGAATACCAGCCCAGAAAAGCTATTGAGGAAGTGCTTTCTCTTCTTCCTCTCCCGTCTTCAGAGGCTTCATTTCCAAGTTCATTGTGATTCCTGAAGCAGAGGTTCTTGCCAAATCATCCTTCTTACTTGGAAGATTGGGGATGTTCCCCACCTCTAAAACCTTCTTCAAATGCTAATAATATGGCAGTCAAGAAGAGCAAGAGAAGATTGCATGGGAATATAGGTGGCCCAGAACAACTAATTTAAAAATAGTTACATCAGATTATAGTTTGCTTTTGCTCTACTTCATACCAATAGTAGGATTCCCATGGTATTCATCACACTGTACTTTCTTTGATTCACACTTGGATTCTTTAGAGCCTCATTCCTTGTATGGTCTACTTGCATTCTGGTGTTTCCCAATTTATACTTTTTTGAAAGCCACTTAGAGTTTGTGTTCGATGGTTTGTTTTTTAAATACAAAAAATAAATTAATAAAATATTTACTTAAATTCAATCTTGGGAGGGAAGAACAGCTAGCCTAATTCCTAATTCTCTTTACCATGTAGAACATTACCTTTGAAAAGCCCAGAAGATACAGTGACTGCCTTTTCACCAGAACTTCCTGCTTTCTGGTCTGTAGTACTCCACATGATTAGCACTTTGTGTGTTCTCAGTCCACTGGGCACAGTTTAGAATTTTCCATATGAGAATATGACTCAGAATGCATAATAAATTTTGCCTTTGTCATTAACTTTTTCATGTATTTATGCTTTGTCTTCCTAATGATAAACTCCTTGTCTATTATCTCATGGTTCTATAGGCACTGCACCCATGTAAATCAAAAACCCTGACGTTCAGTTGCCCTTCCCATAACCGAGGCTTAATCACTATTTGTTTTGTAAGTAAACAAAGAAAAAAATCATTTTCTGAAACCTCTACTTAGAGCCCCAAATTTCTTTTTTTTCCCCAGGCTTTAAATGTTATTGCATGAATACTTTTATTTCCAAAAAGCATGTTTTAAAAAGTATAACTGATGTACTTGTATTCTGTACTTATTTACACTAAACTAAAATTTCCCAACTTTGGATTAATTTTTTAGTATATTTTAAAAAATCATAAGAAAACCTGGCTTTAAAGAAGTCTCTAAAATCTGTTAGTGGGACATCCTCTAAAGTACTATGTCATGGAATAGACTGTGTCCACCTGAAAAATGTGTGTAGCAGTTTGGCTAAGACATGATTTCCAGTATTATATGATGTTTCTATATGTTGTAAATTCTGTTTCTGTGAAGTTAATGAAAAAGGATTGGTAGCAGTTGTGTTTAGCAGCAGGGCTCAACATGTAATATTGTGTCTTGAAGCATTCTCTTCAGATATAAAAGAAAGAACCTAGCAGAGAGATTTGGGGACCTCATACCATTAAGAAAGAGTGCCAGGAGCAGAATACATCCTTTGGACAGGACCTGTGGTCCCTGCACCTGAGAAGCTCCCAATCCAATCCAGAGGAAGACTGATGACAAGGACCTTTCTCTAGAGTCAACAAAGAGAGCTTTCCCTTGGAGCTGATACCCTGAATTTGGACTTGTAGCCTACTGCATTGTGACAGAGTAAAAATACTCTTTTTAAAACAGCCACAGTGGCATTTTTGTTATAGCAGCATTAGATGACTAAGACATACTGTTTCAAGAAGATGATCCTATTTTAGTCTCCATGACTTAGTTCCTCATGTAGTTAATCAGAGTCCAGCACAAATCAAGAGCTGGATAGACTTGCGATGTTTCTTATCTGTGTTTATTTTCAAAGACATTTTATCGCCTGATTTGGGACCTCCATCTGACGGTTCACCTTAGGAAATAGGTCACATGATTGTGTATGCCTGCCTGGAAGGATTGTCCTGAATTCAATGAGTTATTGACTCAAGTATTTAATTTTTTCCCTAGTTCTAAGAATTCACATATTTATTAACTACAGTAATCTACTCTGTTGTAGAAACTTATTAAAGATTTCTATGTACTGTAATTTTGAATACATTAAATAACAGTTAAATTGAGTTGGGGACCAAGAAAGAATATGTAATAAGCTTTCATTTATTCATGTAGATAAAAATATTGTATTTTTATCCATTATTTTCATAAATAAGAAGTCAGATGACCAAATTTACTCTCAGAAAATGACCTTGTCTTGGTGAAAAATTGTTTAACTACAAGAAACATAACCCATCTACAGTAGCTTTTGAAACAAATGATTTGATAGAAAGATAAAGACTGTCTCACAAGGTTATTTGGTTTTGCTGTTGACAAAGGATTCCAGAAAGTGACCAGAGGACTACATTTCAGGAGATTTCCTCTTTGCTTTTCTCATGCTGTCTGTTCCATTTTTCTCTCCTCTTTCTCTGCAGACTAACTTTTTTTGCCTAATTTTAGCTAAGGTTGCTTCAGTACTTTTCGTGTTCCTCTTCAGTCTTGGCTTGGAGTTTAATGGATTAGAAATGCATTTGTAACTCATTAAAGAGAGAATATGACTGACATAAATTATTCACTGTGGCCTCAGTTATCCCCAGATCCAGTAAATAATGGCCAAGAAGTGATCTCTGCAGGAAATAAAGAAGTAGACCTATTGAAAACAAACACATCAACAGGCAGAAGTGAAAGGTTGTTACAATACAGGCAACAGATAAGACCAGTAATAACAAAAATAACAGTAATAAATAATAAAAGGACATCACTTTCATAAACCAAGTTAACCCCTGTCATAATAGCTTGCTTTAGATAAAAATAAAACCAGTTTCTTTCTAAATTAATTGATTCTGGAGTTTATAGTATCAAACTAACAGGTACAGAATCACTTATTTACTGTACAGCTCTGAACTGGAATATTCAACATTGTCTGTGGGTGGTGGTGCAAGAGTGGGTGAAAAAACACAGAAAATGGGCCTTGCTTACAAACATCATAATTACATTAGGTAAATAAAAGGTGCTGTTGTTGAAAAAGTTTAGAAAAACAGAAGAATTATGTATTATTGTATCATCGTAAGATTACTGTATCATCATAAGGTCTGTACGAGAGTCAAACAGGATAATGAGACTTCCATTGCTACTAGTGGAAACCCAGAAAGTTAAGATCAATATTCATTCAGATCACATCTATTAAAAAAAAAAGTACTGTGATTATATAAACAAGAATGTGTTGAAGAATTACCAGATGAAGACTCAGGAGAAGATGGCAATGTAGAGACACAACCCCAGTATTAGGAACTGCTTTCTTCCAGCAGCATCCATTCACTCCCGAAGCATTTGTCAGTCCCTTAAGGTTTGGAGCCAGTGCTTAGAGAATATGATAAATTTCCCATGACTGACTTGGAACTCAAAATGTCTTACTCACAGAATTAATGGTGAACTGGAAGTAAACTATTCCTTACATAGACTCTGGGCCAACTTCAAGTGATCAGGTTTCAGAAAATTTTAAAAGTGGATTAAGGTAACACTGAAAACAAGAAAACTCATTGCTGGCATCCGTTCCAACTCAGAGAGATCCTATAGGACAGAGTAGAGTTGTTCCATAGGGTTTCCAAGGAGAAGCTGATGGATTCAAACAGCCAATCTTTTGGTTAGCAGTCAAATGTTTAACCACTGTACCAGCAGGGCTCCCAGGTAACATTAGGTTACAGATTATAGTGTGCCCAAATGCACAGCAGAAGCAAATTAAAAAACCTTTTTGAGAAGAAGATAACTTTATCTAGACCTCAAATGATTTCTACAAACAATATTTCAAGTAAATTGTTTAGAAGGTAATCACTGACAACCAGGTACACGAAGAAATGGGAAAACATTAGTGTAAGCCAGCAGAAATAATAGACCACTGGTCAGACTCCTCAGGGCTGATCTATGTAATGGAACTCATTGGAATTTAAAATAAAACAAAACAGCATATTTGAAAAAAGATCAATAGAAATTTTAGAGCTGAAAACTTTAACTAAAATGGAGAACTTACTGGATATGTACAAAACAGATTAGGCACCAGTGAAAAAGAATCAGTAGACTTGGGGTTACTCAGAAAAAACTACAAGAATGAAGAACAGAGAGGCAAGTTGATGAAGTAAGCCGAAGAGAGAGGTAGGAGACATAGAGGAAACAGTGACAAGGGAAAATCTGCATTTACTTCCAGCCCCAGGAGAAGAGAGAGGGAAAGTAGCACAAGCAATGTTTGCAGAGATAATGGCAAAGAATTTCTAAAACTAGTGCAATACATCATTAAGGTTTAAGGAGTCTAAGCTTGAAAAGTACAAAGTAATCCACATCTATGCATATCAAAGAAGAACTTCAAAAAATCAAATACGAAAAGAAATCTTAAAAGCATCCAGATAAAAAGATATACTTGTTTTAAATGAGCAATAATTAGAGTAAAAGACGAGATCTTATCAGAAACAAATACATAATGATGTCTTCAGTGAACCAAAAAAAATAATTTAATTCCATTTTCCGGGAAAATATCATTCAGAAATTAAGCTAAAGACATGTTCAAGCAAGTCAGAGAGAATTCATCACTTGCAAAAGAGCACTGAAGGAAATACAAAAGAATGATCCCAAAGCAGTAGGCCATGATTTTAAATAAACATTTTATCTTGGAGGATATGGAGCTTGTAATAAAAATGTCTCTTTACCTGCCCTACCTTCCCCAGCCCTTTACAAGAAACAGTGGAAAGTTGATTAAAACCATCAAGACAGTAAGTGACATTTCTCAGTATTCCACACACATGTGTGACCATAAGATGCAGAGAAATTGTGCCCCAACTACCATTCTTTGTTTCCCCAGCTCACTAATCTATCTGTAGGCTGCAGGAGGAGGACTACACGGCAGTGAGAGGTGTACTGGAGAAACTCGGAAACTACCCTGAATCTGATAGTGACTGTCCAGGCTGACCAAGACTTATTTCTCAAGCAAAGAAAAAGGCATCTGTTATGGTAGAACCGTGTTCACCAAAAACTCTGTAGCAATTTGGCTAAGCCATTATTTCTAGTATTGTGTGTTATTCCTCCATACTGGAATTCCTGCCTCGGTGATGTTAATAAGGGTGGGCTGGTGCCAGTTTTGTTGGAAAAGCAAGATTCAATGTATAAGATGGTCTTGTGCCTTGAGGTGGGTTCTTACGATGAAAAGTAGAGAAGCTAGCAGACAACTGAGGAATCTCCGACCATCAAGAAAGCAGCACCTAGAACACATCCTTTAGACCTGAGGTTCCCATGCCACCATGCTCCCTGACCAAAGAGTGATGCAGCACAAAGACCCGTCTCCAGAGCCAGCAAAGAGGGAAAGCCCTACCCTGGAGAAGACACCCTGAATTGGGACTTGTAGCCTACTGGACTGTGTAAAAGTAAACTTTGCTTTGTTAAAGCCATCTACTCCTGGTATTTCTGTTAAAGCAGCACCAGCTGACTAAAACAGAGTCTTAAAGTACCAGAAAAATAGAATATGGCCTTGTCTTCAACAATTAAAAATAGAAGTGTAAATGATTCTCTGGAAGTGTGTACCCATATCAGAAAAGTACATATCTACACTGAAGCATAGGAATTTTTTTTTTTTTTTGTCATACCACCAAAGTGAAATTGTTCTTTAGCCAGATTTCATGTAGCTCATGCAAAAATATTTCCCCTGCTTTGTAAAGTAGAAGGCCAGGAATAAAAGAGGATGCTCCTTAATGAGATGGATTGATGCTGTGGCTGCAACAATGAGCTCAAACATAGGACTGGGCAGCATTTCATTCTGTTGTGCATAACATCACTGTGAGTTGGAACTGGCTCGTCAGCACCCAACAACAACAGGCAAAAACACAAGTTCGTAATGTTGCAGTGTGCTTATAACACCACCATATAACCTGTTTGCAAAGAAAGAATGGTTATAATGGGGCTCTCTCTTCTCTAAATTCTGTTTTTCAAAATCAAATGCTGTAATCCTTACAGTGAAAATATAAGTTTGTATTTGAACCTACCGTCTTCTAATGATTATTTCCTCCTTTTCTAATTTGGTTAATGTATGGCATTTTGCTTGGCTATTCATTTTCAAAAGACATACTAGGGAATACTAAAAATTGTAAAGAATATTGTGATTGCTTAATAAGAGTTTATAGATGCTGAATACTAAGCCATAGTAGATGCAATAAACATAAATTTTCAGAGCCACTTCAAGATGATTTTGGCTTAATATAAACTTTCTCATTCAAAAATTCTCACCTAAACAGAAATATTTTTGTATTTTTCATATCAAAACTGACTGTTTGCATGTTTTGCGTCCTTTAAACACTCTCTGTAGATAGCCACCATTGAATTCTACATACTAACAAGAGCATACACTTCTTATCTGTGATGCCATGTACACTTACTGATGCGGCAAATTTGTTAGTAGTGCAGAGACAGTTCAGTGAAAGTCTACATTTTCATAAAGAGTCTTGGGACTTAAAAATGATTGGTAATCCATTGATTTCTCTGCAGAAATACTTGCAAAATTATTTAATATTTTCTGAAGAACAGCAAAAAGTATATAGTACTTACAGAAAAGACTCAACAAAGATGATTTCATTCTCAACTACTGAATGGTATACCTCTGTTGATCACAGAATGATTTCATAATCTCTTTAATAAGACTGGATTAGACATGTTACAACAGATGCTTCCTTCTGCAGACTTATGTGACAGGGACAGCATTAGACAAAGATTGCTGAAAAGCTCTCACTGACTACAATGTATCTCAATTTAAAATTCCAGCACTGACATGCTGTAACCACGACGGCAAGGAGGTCCTTCCTCCAGTTTTGCAAGATAAAGAAACGAGATCTTTGAGAACAATATCTATCTAAATGATTGAGTAATGGAACAGGACACATTACTGTCACTTGAATATCTGCCTGCTGTGCAAGGTATACAAAGAGAGAAGAAAGTCATCATTTTGAGCAGCATTTTCCAATCTGGAAACTTTCAGGGAAATTACAAGGGCACTGCAGAATTACAGTTCACATTAGAAGTGATTGACATCACAGTCAAAAGGGGGAAGGATTCCTTGTGGTTTCACAACAGGGGTTTATCTTCCATGAGGAAAGATAACCACTTCCCTTATTCACAAAACTAGCATTATAGCTAATGGAAATAAATCATCCATCGAGCTAAACTCTTCCTGGGCTCTTGGGTTAGTACTAAATTGATTTGATTTCTCATAAATGCCAGCCAGTTTTGACTGTATTGTCAACATCTGCACAAGTAAGAATCCTGTTGGATACTTAGGGCCTGCTTCAAGAATCTCTCCTAGGAAGATGTCTTATTTCTGTTTAATATTAATAAATGTTCTGATTCCAAATCAAGTGTAATTTCTCATTATCCGGCTTAATATTTATAATAGCAAGTTGCAGTTGAGTTGATTTCTACTCATGGCAACCATATGTGTGTCACAGCAGAGCTGTGCTCCACAGAATTTTCAATGGCAGTGATCCTTTAGAAGTACATCATCAGGTCTGTCTTTCAAGGGGCCTCTGGATGAATTTGAATCATCCACGTTTCAGTTAGCAGCCAAGTGCTAACCATCTGCACCACCTAGCATCGCTTTCCATCTTTTCTAGCCTAGGAAGAAGTATTTGACAATGGAGCTCCTGTACTTGAAACCCATAATCACGGTTTTTGTTTTTTTAACATGTAAGTAGAGCATTTAATGGTTAAGTCTAAAATGTCTCAACAGATCAAGCCTACTTTAGAAACAATCTCTATGTTCTTTTATTGTTGTTATTGTTGTTTTCAATTTTATTGTGCTTCTGGTAAAAATTTAAAGCTCAGTTTAGTCTCTCATTCAAAACTTTGTATACATGTTATTTCGTGGCATTTGGTTGCATCCAGTTGTAGTTCTCGGAACTGCTTCTTTCTGAATCTTAGCTCAGAAGTAACAGAGAACAACAAGCATGAAACTGTTATTCAGCCAAGGAAGGAGACAAGAAATTGACTGGTCAATTTAAGGGTTTAACAACATCTAAATCAATCTTTCACCTAGTACAAGAGGTTTTAGCAGTATAAAACCTTGAGAAAATCTGCCCAAGCTAGGCAAGGCAAATTAATATCTAATAAGAACATTTAAAAATTTAGGTGTTGTTTGTTTTTGAAATAAATTAAAACGAGAGTGTACCTAACAAACTGTCCACCCTATGGAAGACAGCACAAGTGCCCTGTAGAGTTTCCAAGAAGCACCTGGTAGATTTGAACTGTTGATCTTTTGGTTAACAGATGTAACACTTAACAACTATGCCCTCAGGGGAAACGAAAAGTAATCTGTTGGCAGATGTTTTTACCATAATTCATGTTTGATTGTTGCCGTGGGGTTGATTTTGACTCATACTGACCCCAGCTGGGCAGAGTAGAATCGATTCATAAGGTTTTGATGGCTGACCTTTTGGAAGTAGATCACCAAGCATGTTTTCTGAGGTGTCTCTGAATAGGTTTTTACTGCCAACCTTACAGCCAATAATCAAGCACTTAACTGCTGCGTTACTCAAGGACTAGGTTATTCTAATGTTAGTAAGTTAGAACTGTGATAGGCAGTGAATCTATGGTGGATATCTCTTATGAAGAAACAGAATTTCATCAAGGTGGAACAGTTCAACAGGCTTTCGTAAAGGCACTACTTGCAGAGGTTTAGGCAAGGTTAAAGGAAACAGTAAGAGACATTGAAGTACCTGGATGCAGGAGAACAGGAAGCTGCTGCTATCATACACTTAAAAAGAATAAGAAATAATGTTACCAGAAACCAGTAAGAGCCAGAATTCTGGCTGCCCAACAGAAGATGCTGTAGCCTTAGGGGTCCAGAGCCACTGCCAGAACCCTAAAATAAAGAAAGCAAGGAGGAAACGGTGAAGAAATACTCCTGCCTCTTTCCCTTCCCTCACTCCCGTCTCTTGCTGATGCTTTCCACCGAGAAAAAACCAGCAACAAGAGAATGTATGCAATGCTGGCCACAAAGATCAGCAAGTTGGGAAAAGGACAGAGAATGGATTTGGGAAGAGGAAATGTGGAAAAACCTACATACAGTGTATGCCTATCAGTTATTAAATTTCAAAGTAGCAGTTGCAATCTAAAGAGTAGATAGTTTTTGTTGAGTTTTAGTGTATCTACTCCTAACTTCCTGACATGCTTTGGTCCCAAAAATCAGGTTGTTAGATGAAACTGATGTTATACAAAAATGGAAGATAGCTACATCCGATCACAAAATAACTGCCAATCACATCATTACATAACTGTCAAACCACTGAGAATCTGGTTGACACAGCACCTTAACTATCAAAGCCAGCATTACCCTCACCTTGTACCTTAGTGTTTATTAACTGGTGTTTGTTACAGCCAGATGTATGTTATTGATGTGCAAAGTAGTTGGACAGTAGATTTTTTACTACTGTCAAAACCACAAAATGATGGATAGTAAGACCATCAACAATTGAGGACGAGTTGTGATTTTAATTATCCCTACCTCCAATCCTTTTTTCCCCCATTTTTAAAATTGTACTTTAGGTGAAAGTTTACAAAACAAACTAGCTTCTCATTAAAGAGTTAGTACACACACTATTTTATAACATTGGTTCTATGACTTGTGAACACTCCCTTCTCAAACTCGGATTCCCTATTACTAGCTTTCCTGTCTCTTCCCTCCTTTGAGTCCTTGTCTCTGGGCTGGTGCGCCCCTGTAGTCTCATTTTGTTTTATGGGTCTGCTAATCTTTGCATGAAGGTTGAATTTCAGGAACTGCCTCCAATCTTTCCTGCCATGGCATAGGTTGTTTACTCCTATTGCTGGATTATGAGTTTGTTTTGAATGTACTATTACAAACAGTATTGCAATAAGCACTCTTTACTGAGAGGTAATACGGTTACTGGTAGCTGCTGACAAGTCAAGTACACCTCAGGGCTACCTTACGTACAACAGAATGAAATGTTGATAGCCCCCATGATTGCCAACGTGTCCAAGTCCATTACACCAATCCACTTATCTCTCTCACACCTGTTGGCCCTCTACTTCACCAAACACAATGTTTTTCTCTAGAGTCTGACACTTTTTGATGATGTGTCCAAGCAAGCAAATCAAACAATGTTCTATTGTGATCCATAAGGTTTTCATTGGCTAATATTCAGAAGTAGCTCATCAGGCCTTTCTTCCTAATTTGTCTTAATCTGGAAGCTCCACTGAAACCTGCCTATCACGAGAGACCCTGCTGGTATTTGAAATAACAGTGGTGTTAGCATCTTGTATCACACCAACATGCAAGAACCGTAATACGACAAGCTGACAGATGAGACGTGGAATGGGGTTCTAGGAAAAGTATATTTTTAAAATAAACTATCGAGGTATGGTACACTGAAATGCAATTTTCACACATTTTAAATGCACATGTTGGTGACATTTGACAAATGCACATACCGGTGGCCAGGAGTATGTCACATATATATGTGTGTGAGCTCTCATGTTTATTATAGAGAAAATATGTTTAAGAACTGACACTTTATGAGCTAGAACTCAGTGGTAGATTAGGACATGCAAATGGTTGAAACTGGATAGAAATCACAACGGGTCTGAGCATGCACCACAGTTCTCTCAGTAGTTTACTCTCATCATGGGAACCTACAAAGCAGAAGGAAACCCAGTGAGGGTGAGGAGACAGACAGAAGCCTTTAAGGATTGTCACGGAAGCAACTCAACCGTATAAGTAACTTACATAAGTGGCACATGGGCTTCTGTGTGACCTTAGAGAATTTCTGAAGTTCTCTTTCTCCATCTTGCTTTGACATACCTTATCAAAAAATTAAATCAAGAAGGTTGGATTGGAGAATCTCTAAAGTCTCTCCCAGTTCTGACAGGTTATTATTTGACGGTATAATGTCCCTAACTTTTACGTTCCCACCTAGTGCAGGTCTTAAAATGATGGAGAAGCCTGCATTACTTACAGAGGAAATCATTTTCTTGTCACATGGAAGCAAGGCTGCAGGATTTGCCATCTGAGGAGAAAATTCTGTGAGTTCGGCTGTTGTATAAATAAACCTTTTATGTGCAGAATTGTCACTTATATTTCTGATATGTGTGACTATTTTTTTCTTGGCCTTTTGATTTTGAGATAGTTGGGGTTCTGTTGTCTTTTTTTCCCAAAGAAAACAATCAAACCAATCCTTTTTTCACAGACTCATATACAGACAAGCAGAGGTGCTTAATGTAAGTGTTTAATGTTCTCAGGCTAAAAAAAATTAATAAAAAGTGAATTTCTCAGTAATGGCATTCCATATCACTGACTATTAACTTTATTTTTGTATAAAAGGGATTGAAGACATTAAAGAATATTTGATACTTGCAGTGACACATCTCAGAGTAAATGCCACCGTCCTTCTAATGTCCTGCAAAGCCCCACGATCTGTCTAACATGCCCCCCAGGCTCTCTAACCTCTTGTCTTTTTTTTTACCCTCTCCTTAATTTCACTCAAGCTGCACTGGCTTTTTGCTGTCCGTCAACAGGTTTAGAGCCTAGGCATGTCTTCTTCCACTTCCTGGGACGTTCTTTTCCTGAATGTCCTCACAGCACATTTTTTAAGTCCTTGTTTTAATATCATCATGTCAGTAAATTTGCTCTGAGTGTTACTATATAAAATCCCAAAATTTGAAACAAACATTGTAAAATTTAAATTAAAAAAGGAAACTCTTTTACTATACTTATTCTGTTTTCCCACTTCACTAATGATTTTTTGACACAATATATATTTACATGTTATTATGTTTATTATATTTTTTCTTATTATTGAAAATATATACCACAAAACATATACCAATTTAACCATTTCTACATATACATCATAGTAACATTGATAACATTCTTTAAATTGTAGTCATTCTCATCTTACTTTTTTAATTTGTTCTTTCCCTATTGACATAAACTTACTTCCTCATAAATTCTCTGTATAACCTTTCAAGTTGCTGTTAAAAATTCAATCTCATAGTAAGTTCTTTAAAAGAATACAATGCTTATGGCAGACGTTCTCTACTAGTTTCACTAGACTGCTGTTTGAATTTAAGAAAGTTTCAAGGAAATATTTTTAAGGTTTCAGGGTTAAAGATTATTTCAGAAAAATAGTTTCTAGTGCTTATACAGCCTCAATGCTCCAGAAAGTTTGGAGTCTACAAGAAGTAAAATTTTCCTCTGCATTCACTCCCTGCTGTCCCGCCATTCATGAGGATTCTTCTTTAGTACCTTGCAGCTGGGTACCATTCAGTTCTTCTGATCTCATGGGACAACAGGCAGCTGTTTGTGGAGGCAATCAACTATGTATTCTATTTCTTTCTCCTATTCTTGGGTCTTCTTCTTCCTCTACTGCTTCAGGAAAATAGAGATTTATTGTTGTACCCTGGATGGCCATAAGCTTTCAAGATCCCGGGCACTACTTAATGAACTAGGACATAGAACAGAACACTAAGCATGATACTATGCCAATTAACTGTTGTGTCTCAAGCTCATTATATTAATTGTTGATTATCTACCCCTCTCTAGGGATCTTTGTTATGTTTACCGGTGTATTTCAAGCTTCCTGGAAGAGTGTCTGCCTCATCACAGGCATTCAGCAAACACTTGTTAACTGAAAAGTGAAATCAGATTTATTTCTTGCCAGATTATGCTGAACCAGTGTATTTCTTTGATCAAAGTGAATTTCCCATTACTGTCCTTATCATCTTTTCTCCTTGCTGTACTGTACATACGCTATAACTCTTCTACTAACTGGACCATTTCCATACATCCAAAGATATAAAAATATAATTCTTCTGTGCAATGCATACAAGAGAAAGAAGACTTTGAATCCAAAATTTTAATTTGAGGTACGGAGGACTTCTAGATAATACTTTTGGGAATTATTCTATTAATTTTTTTTCAATTGATGTATTTGACACTTTAACTGCATACGATTTTACAAGGTTTCTCAGGCATTCTCATGGTTTCTGAGACAGCAAAGCCGCAATGGCAGAGAAGTACTTCCTGTGACTCATCTTACAACAAAGACCCCAAATAACAAATGAATCCATTATATATGATATTTCAAGATTCCTGAACATCAAAGACAAAGTTGAAAAAATGGACCGAGCAGCAGGCGATGGATAGAAGTTTCAGAAGAAGTGAGGAGTTGCCAGATCTGAATTAGGTGGAATTTTACCCTGCCTTCAGAATCAGTGAAAAGGCAGTAGATTGTCAAAAAAAAGAGTAACTTTTATCTAATCTACCATGTGCAAATCTAAAAAGTCTCCTCTGTGATAAACCTCTCTCCTTTTTTTACCTGCCCTCCTCCAGCTGTGCACTGGGTCCAAGCTGGCTCCAGAGATGGATGTATCTTCTGGGGCAGAAGTAGGACACTTTATGCACCCTGAGCCATTCTCCCACCCTTGGAGAGGGAATAAATTAACAAACATGAAAAAATAAACTGCCAGCTACCCTAAGCCAGCAACTCAGCACAGAAATATTTCCTTTGCCTGCACACAGGCATAAAAGTGCCACAGACTTCAAATCCCTTTTAAGCCTGTATAGACCTGTGTGGGCTCACTACAACACATAAGCACAGCCTTCATAAGCACAGCACAATAAGGTTTATATCTGAACTCTAATTTTACTGCATCAGCCACTCAGTAGGAAGGCAGGCTCCTGACATTTGATACAGAGTGGTCTGTTAAGTACCTCCTTCAAGCTCTTCACCTACCCATAGCAGGGACCTGAGGACTGGTAGCTCCACCCACACCACCTAGCCAACTGGTACAGGGGTCCAAGAATAAGTGGTACTTCCTAATCCATGAGTCAGATCCAACTCAATGGCACTTGGCTTGGCCTAGTCCTTACAGTCAACAGCACTGGGGACTCATAGTTGGCTGCAAGATCAGCCCACTCACAGGCTCTAGGGAGCAGGACATGCTTTCCTCACAGACATTCAGGGGTGGATGTCAATCCTCTGCCTTGCTAAGCACATGCAGCCAGATACTTGTGCCTACTCTAGTAACCCCTGCCATCTAGGACTATAGGAGAGAACCTGCACCACACACATGGTGACCAACTACATGGATGTCTGAGCTGGATATACACAAGAAAAGCAAATGGACTCCTAGGCTCACATATCTAGCAACAGATCCAATTATTTGGTGACAGAACGTTAGAACTTCAAAGCTGCCAATGATCAAACTAGCTCACAAAATCAGCCTATTTGGGAATTTCAGAACAAAACAAAACAAGAAGCTATGATACAATAAGCAAACATAAAATAAACAAGGACAATAACTTATTGATGGCTTGAAGATAACGGTCATCATCCAATCACATAAAGGGCCAGATCATTATGGGTTTAGAATGCTCTCAAAACAAAGAATAAATAAATCTTCCAGATGAAGAGAAATTCCTAAAACTAGCAAAAGCAGGATACAAAAGATTAAAATTTTCAAATCTTCAAGAGATCAGGAAAGAGATCTTGTGAAATGCAGAAAAAGCCAAGAAAGACAAAGACACAGCAATTGAGGAACTTAAAGAGTCTAGGGCAGACCACAATCACAAACTGAGCAGGTTGCAAGAATCCATAAAGAGACAGTAAACAGGAATTCACAAGGTTAACCATAAAATTTCAGAATTAGACAACTCAATAGAAAGTCAAAGGAGCAGAATTGAGACAATGGATGTTCAAATTAGTGAACTGAAGATGAAGCACTTAAAACTAACATATTCAAGGAAAAATCAGGTAAAGAAGTAAAAAAAAAAAATGAAGAAACCATAAGAATCAAGTGGAACTCAATCAAGAGGAACAACCTACAATTGATTGGAGTACCAGCACAAGGGGAGATAACAGAAAATACGAGAGAATTGTTGAAGATTTGTTGACAGAAAACTCATGACACGAGAAAAGATGACAAGATTATATATCTAAGATGCTCATCAAACTTCACACAAGGTAGATCACAAAAGAAAGCCACCAAGATACAGTATATTCAAAGTTTCCAGAGCTACAGATAAAAAAAAGAATTTTAGGAGCAGGTGGGAATAGAAACAAAATTATCTACAAATGAGAGTCAGTAAGACTAAGCTTTGACTACTCAGCAGAAACCACGAAGCTAAGAAGGTAACAGAATGACATATCCAAAGCCTTGAAGGAAAAAAATTGCCAGCCAAGAATTATACATCCAGCAAAACTGTGTCTTAGATATGATGGTGAAATTAAGGTATTTTCAGATAAACAGAAATTCAGGGAATTTGCAAAGCACTGAAATATTGCAAAGCAGCTTTTCTGACCAGAAAGAACTAAAAATAAAAAACAATAACAGAAAAAAACAAGGGAAAAAAAAATCTGACACATGGAAACTGAACAGCGCTATGCTTGAAAACTACTGGGGTACAGAAGAAATCAAAGATGGAATAAAGAAATTCACAGAATCAAATGAAAATGAAAACACATCCCACGAGAACCTTTGGGACACAGCAAAAACAGTGCTCAGAGATCAATTTATCTAAAAATGCACATATCCAAAAAAGAATGCAGGGGCAAAATCAAGCGTTAACTCTACAACTCAAACAAGTAGAAAAAGAGCAGCAAAAGCAGTACTTGAGCACCAGAAAAGAAGTAAATAATAAAAACTAGAGCAGAACTAATGAATTAGAGAATAGAAAAACAATTGAAAGAGTTAACAAGACCAAAAGCTGTTTCTTTGAAAAGATCAACAAAATCAGTAAACCAATGGCTAAACTGACAAAAGAAAAACAGGAAAGGAAGCAAATAACCCAAATGAGAAATGAGGTGGGCAATATCACAACAAACCCAAATGAAATTAAAAAAAATAATAATAGAATACTAAGAAGCATTGTACTTTAGCAAATTTGAAAACCTAGAGGAAACGGACAAATTTCTAGAAACAAGCTATCTACCTAAACTAAAACAAACAGTTATAACAACTAAATAAACCTGTAATAAAAAGATATTAAAAAGGTAATTTAAAAATCTGAACTAGGAAGAAAAAAAAAAAAAGAACACCTGGTCTGGTCCTAGCACCTTCACTGGAGAATTCTATGACACTTTCCGAGAAGCGTTAACACCACTATTACTAAAGGTATTTCACAGCATAGAGAAGAATGGAATATACCCAGACTCATTCTATGAAGTCAGCATAACTGTGTTACCAAAACTAGGTAAAAACACTACAAAAAAGGAAACTTTCAGACTAATGTCCTCATATACTTGAATGTAATAATTCTTAACAAAATTTTAGCTGATAAAATTCAATGATGCATCAAAAAATAATTCACCATGACCAAGTAAGATTCATACCAGGCATGCAGGGATGATCCAACATTAGGAAAATAGTCAATGTAATCAACCACATAGCTAAAATAAAAGATAAGAACTACTTGATTTTATCAATTGTTGCAGAAAAGTCATGTGACAAAGTCTAATACCCATTCATGATAAACACTCTCAGCAAAACAAGAAAACAAAGGAAATTTCTAAACATAATAAAAGGCATTTACACAAAGTCAACAGCGAATATGAATCTAAATGGAGAAAGTCTGAAAGCATACCCCCTGAGCATGGGAACCAGACAAGGATGCCCCGTGTTACCGCTTTTATTCAACCTTGTACTGGAGGTTCTAGAGAGAGCAATCAGGCTAGAGAAAGAAATAAAGGCTTTTTTCAGCATCTGCTACTGCTCTAACACAAACACCACAAGTGGATGGCTTTAACAAAGAAAAATTTATTCTCCAAAGAAGGCTTTCCCTTTTTGTCAGCTGTGGAGGATGGTCCCTGTGTTGCATCTGTCTTGGTCAGGGAGCACGCTGGCACAGGAACCTCAGGTATGAAGGACACGTACTATCCTGGCTCTGCTTTCTTGATGGTATGAGGTTCATAATTCTCTGCTTAATTCCTTTTCCTTTTTGCTCTTGTAGGATAACAGGATAAAAGACGGTGCAAGCCATATTTCAGGTAAATTCCCTTAGTAAGGGTGTTACAGTCCCACCTTAATCCTCTTTTAACATAATCCTATATATCAACCACAGGCAGAGATCAGGATTTACAGCAAAGAAAAATCACGTAACGGAGGACAGTCACACAATACTTGAAATCATGGCCCAGCTAAATTGTTATGTACATTTTTGGGGAGACTCAATTCAATCCATGACAAAGGGCATCAAATTGGTAAGGAAGCAGTAAAAGTATCTCTACTTACAGATGTATGATCTTACACACAGAAAACCTAAAGAATCCACAAAAAATCTACTGGAGCTAATAGAAAAGCTCAGCAAAGTACCATGATACAAGAGAAATATACAAAAATCAGTTAGATTCCTCTATACCAACAAAGAGAGCTTCTAAGAGGAAATCACCAAATCCATACCAATTACAATAGCCTGAAAGATGACACAATAATTAGGAATAAATCTAACCAACGACAAAAAGAAAATTATAAGACACTACTGCAAAAATCTAAAAGAGACCTACGTAAGTGGAGAACCATGCCTTGCTCATGGATAGGAAGACTCAACATTGTCAAAATGTCTGCCCTACCCAAAGCGATCTGCAGATACAGTGCAATCCCAATGCAGATTTCAACAGCATTTTTTTAAGGAGACTGAGAAACAAATCACTAACTTTATATGGAAAAGGAAGAAGCCCCAGATAAGTAAAGCATTACTGAAGAACAAAGTCAGGGCCTTGCAATACCTGACTTTGGAACCTGTTATACTGCCATGGTAGTCAAAACAGCCTGGTACTGATACAGCAACAGATACATAGACCAGTGGAACAGAATTGAGAATCCAGACATAAACTCATCCATCCATGAGCAGTGAAATATTTGACAAAGGCCCAAAGACTATTAACTGGGGAAAAAACAGTTTCTTTAACGAATAGTGTTGGCATAACTGAATATCCATCTGCAGAAAACCACACATAAAAAAAAAAAACTCAAAATAGATCAAAGATTTAAATACAAAATCTAAAATGATAAAGATTAGGGAAGAAAAATTAGAGACAATGCCAGGAGCCTTAATACCTGACACAGAGAGAAAACAAAATGTTACTAATGATGCATTTACTCCAGAAGAGAAAAAAGATAACTGTAAATTTCTAAAAATCAAACACTTAGGCTCATCCAAAGACTTTACCAAATGACTGAAAAGACAACTTACAGACAAGGAAAAACAAATTTGTCTACAAAAAAATCCCATCACTGTCTAATCTCTAAAATTGACAAGATATTGTAAAATATCAACAACGAAAAGTCAAATATCCCAATTAAAAAAGAGCAAAAGATAGGAACTGGCACTTCACCAAAGAAGACATTCAGGAGGCTAATAGATACGTAAGGAAATGCTTATGATCATTAGACATTACAGAAGTGCAAATCAAAATTACAATGAGATACCATCTCAGCCCAACAAGGCTAGCATTGATCTAAAAAGCACAAAATAATAAATGCTAGAGAGGCTGTAGAGAAAATAGAACACTAATACCCTGCTAGTGAAATGTGAAATGGTACAACTGCTTTGGAAATTGATTTGGCACTTCCATAAAAAGGTAGAAATAACAGCAATCCCACTCCTTAGAATATATCCTAGAGAAATAAGAGCTACCACACAAATAGATGTATGCATGCCAATACTCTTCGCAGCACTATCCACAGTAGCAAAAAGACAGAATCAACCTAACTGCCTATAAACAGATGAAACCCAAACCAAAACCAAACCCAGTGCTGTCGAGTCAATTCCAACTCATAGAGACCCTATAGAACAGAGTAGAACTGCCCCATAGAGTTTCCAAAGATTTGAACTACTGACCTTTTGGCTAGCAGACATAGCACTTAACCACTATGCCAGCAGAGTATCCTGAACAGATGAAAGGGTAAGCAAATTATGATATATTCACATAAGGGAATACTATGCAATGATAAATAATGATGAATTTGTGAAATATCCCATATCATGGAGGAATCTAGCAGGCATTATGGTAAGTGAAACTAGTCAGCCACAAAAGGACAAATATTGTATGTGACCACTATTATAAGAGCTCAAGAAAAGGTTTAAACACAGAAGAAAATATTCTTTGATGGTTATGGGGGTGGGGGAGGGAGACAGACAGGTAGTCACTAACCAGATAGTAGACGAGAATTATTTTAGATGAAGGAAAGGACAACACATGATGTAGGAGAAATCAGCACAACTGGACTAAACCAAAATTTAAGCATTTTCCTGAATATGACCAAACACTTCAAGGGACAGAGTAGTAGCAGAGGCAGGGGTTTAGGGACCACGGTTTTAGTGGATATCTTGGTCAACTGGCATAACAAAGTTTATTAAGAAAATGTTCTGCATCTCACTTTGTTGAGTGGTGTCTAGGGGCTCAAAAGCCAGCAATTGGCCATCAACTTGTCCCAACTAATCTGGAACAGTGCCAACTAATCTGGAACAGCGGAGAATAAAGAACACCAACAACATGAGAAAAATACGATCCCAAGATACAGACATCAAAACAAAACAAAAACTCGTTGCCATCAAGTCGATCCCAACTCATAGTGACCCTATAGGATAGAAAACTGCCACATAAAGTTTCTAGGAAGCACCTGGTGGGTTTGAACTCTTCACCTTTTGATTAGCTGTAGCTCTTAACTACTACCCCACCAGTTTCCAAGACACAGAAAGACTCCCATAAACCAGAAACTACATCAGTATAAGAGTGAAAGAACTAGACAGTGCCCAGTTACCACCAATGATGGCCCTCAACAAGGAGTTATGACAAGAGTGTGAGACAGGTGGGGTGCAGAACTCAGACTTCAGCAAAAAGACTAGACTTGATGGTCTGACAGACTGGAGGATCTCTGGGAGACACAGCCCCCCACCCTCTCTCAACTCAGAACTGAAATCATTCCCAAAGTCAACTGTTCAAAGATTAAAATGGTATATAAGACCAAAATGATCCTGGTGAAGAGTATACTTCCTGGCTCAACTAGATACAGGAGACTACCTGGCTGACTCCTGTCAGGAGGTGAGGTACAAAGGCAGAGAGGGGCAGGAGCTGGTTAAACGGGCACAGAAAATACAGAGTGCAGGGGAGGAGTGGGCACAGCAACAAGTGTCACACAACAATGTGTAAGTTTTGGTAGGGCAAATTGACTTGAACTGTAAACTGTCAATTAAGGAACAATCAAGTATATATAAAGAACAACTATGGTTTCTGAAACCTTCCCCACCAGCTCTCAAATATATTAGGAGACCAGTACCCTTTCCTTGAAGGAAGTACACTGAGGCGTTGAGGCATAAGAACAAGATAGGAGAAAGCAAATACAGCTCAGTCTCTTTTTCAGGTCTGGACTATTACAAGGAGTCCTAGCGTCTAAGTCAGAAACCCTGGTGATGTAGTGGTTAAGTGCTACAGCTGCTAACCAAAATGTCAGCAGTTCAGATTCACCAGATGCTCCTTGGAAACTCTAAGGGCAATTCTACTCTGCCTCCAGGGTTGCGGTGAGTTGGGATCAACTCCATAGCAGTGGGTTTGGTTTTTAAGTTTTCTGGAATCCTAGTGGCAAAGTGGTTAAATGCTACATCTGCTAACCAAAAAGGTCAGCAGTTCAAGTCTGCCAGGTGCTCCTTGGAAACACTATGAGGCAGTTCTATTCGGATCTGTAGAGTCGCTATGAGTTGGTATTGACTTGACAACATCTGGTTTGGTTTGGTTTGTAGTAGTACCTTGGTTAAAACACTAGGCTACTAATCAAAAAGTCAACTGTTTGAACCCACCAGCTACTCTTGGGGAGCAAGTTGTGACAGTTTGCTCTGGTAAAGACTGATAGCCTTGAAAACACTATAGAATAGCTGTGAGTCAGAATCAATTCAAGCACAGTAGGTTTGGTTAGGCTAGATTTATTACAGTAAGGTATTCAGTGGACTCCTTCGAAGTCATTTCAGAAGCCTTTGGTTTCTTGGCCTTACTCTCTTAAGCTTCTCTTTCATTCATGAGAGTTCAACTATTAATACTAGTAATACTGTTAATCAAAGCCATCATAGTTGTCTTTCGTTTTGTATTTGGATAAAGTGCCATCTCCCACTTAATTTTGTGGTGCTTGTGTTACGATTCAGAGCTTCCCGGGTGTACTTCCTTGCTACCCTCACCTCCCCTAAAACCCCTCGCCCAGTTACAACTCAGGACAAAACAAATACTTGTTAAAAGAATAACGGATGAGCAAAAGTGTTTGATTCTTAATAGTTCCCATTTATCTATTTTCTCTTCTGTTGATTGTGGTTTGTCTGACAGATTTTGAAGTCTGTCTAAATTGTGTATTAAAACTTCCATTGTTGTCCCTACTTTCCTTGGATGAGCTTTATCACTTTAGGTTTGATATTTAGGTTGTTCATCTAGTTGGAGTTGGTTTTTGCATAAGGTGTAAGATATGGATATTGTTTCAATTTATTGCAGATGGATATCCAATTTTGCCAGCACCATTTGTTGAAGATACTGTTTTTACCTCTGGCTGGAGGAAAGACAGTGGGTGGAGAGGAGGGGAAGGGAGACTGTTGGGAGGATAAAACATGTATGGAGCAGAGAGGAATAGTGTGCTGTCACCGGGCAGGGAGAGCAGTGGAAGCTGCATATAGGTGGGCATGTAAATTTATACGGGAATGTACATTTTCACTCAGTCATAATAAAAAAAAATCAATCAATCAATAAATAAGAATAATGGAAACTAAATATTCTCATGAGAAAAACCTTATTTAAACTATGGAAAAATTGGCAGTACAGGTTTATATGAAGCAGGTTACTCATGGCCTTATTTGTGTTCACTTGCCAAACTGTAGTGTGCAAGCTCGTTAGGTAATTGTCCTGAATGCAACTATAGCATAGCTTTGCACAGAGCATAATATGACCTATGAGATCCTGCTAAAATCTCCTTATTGAACAAAACAGTTTGAGATAATTATCATTGTGTATAAATCAATATCCTATCAGTAGAATCATTTTCAAGAAAGAGAAACAAGTTACGTAAGGAGTATTACACTGAATTTTATGGCACTAGACAACCATCTTCTGGTCTTTATTGCCAAATGTGATGTGTCATCCAACTGAGTTGTCCTTAGTAACCATTATTTGGAAAGTTTGAGAACTGGATGAATCTCCACTCGTCTACAGATGTAGACGTCAGCAAGGACCGATCGGTTCATGGTAAATACTCAATAGTCTGCTGAAAAGTAGAAAAATACTTCTTTTCAAGGTAATGATTTTTTTAAACAGGTATATAAAAACATCCCTTATTTTAAGAACTCAGTGTAATAATAAAAGTTAGTTACTTGATTTGACTTGATGACGTCTAGCAACAAGTAGACTAAGTGGCAATTTGGCAGTCCGGTGTTGTTCTCTCATTTTTACTTATTTATTTCTGAGAATTTACTGGTCTGTGAAACCTCAAACTCTGCAAACCAGGGGACTTGGCTGACTTTGACATGTCTCTCAGTTCTCAAAGTACACAATTCTGTATTTCTAGGTGTTAAATGTAGCAGAGGTATAACTTTAATTTTTCTGGAAACTCAACATTATCAAAATAATATTTTTTAAAAAATGGTTCTTTTCAGTGGTTGTCAAAACTTGTGCCCTGCAATCTGTTTTACCCTGCTAACTACTGTAACTTAAAAGACTAATTGAATTTAAAATGGCTTGTAATTCATTTGCTTAGGGTTTTTGGATCATATCTCTAAAAAATATTATTCCATTTACATAATAGACTATGAGACCTGCTTTATGTATTATGTTATTTAGTTTTACACTATGAGTTGGACATTATTACACATTAGGAATCTTAGGCTTAGAGAGAGAAAGTAAATTTCTAGAGTTCATTGTAGCTTCCTCAGATGATCTCCAGGTCCCTTATGTAAAAGACTAATTAAAAAAAATTCCATTCTGCTTAATTTTTGTACAGTAGGTTCACATGATAAACACTTAACACTGGGAAATAATTTCTTAAGGTAGTTGTTAAAATTTTCTTTTGTTTTTACTTATTATTTTCATTTATTTTTGAATATGCATTATATTTAAATTGCTCTTTTCCTATGGCTCATTTATCCATAAACTGTCTTGGACAAAACATACTGTAAAACAATGAAATGTGTCATAATACAATGCATCTTCTGACTCACAAGGGATATGAATTTAAAGATTAGTCCTTTTTCAAACCTTTCAAATAGCAAAAGGTAACTACAATTAGATATGCATATATTTTATACAGTTAATCTTGGTTTATATATATTGTCTAATAATTTCAGTCAGTTAAGCTCTCTTCAAGTTGATTAAAAGCAGATTCTCATTTCCTTTATGAAATGATCAGCTCTTCAAATTACATGATCCTTTCTTCCACGAAGGCTTCTCTGATTCTGACTGTTCTTAATTTTCCTATTTCCCTCAATTAAGACACCATTCTTGCAGGCTGTGTATCTGCAACATCATAAAAAAGTCCCAAATCCATCCATTTCTTTCTACTGCTATGCCAGGGAGACCAAAAAACTTCCTGACATAAGCCACCCTCAGCTCTCGCCTGTATCACCGCAGGGCCTTCCTAACTGGTCACCCCTGTTCTCCAGTATCACTTCTGCCACATTCTGCTGGCTACTAGCAAGTCTCAAAGCTACATATTCAATTATATGCAAATTACATGGTATCTCTTGATACGGAAGTGGTAAAGTTGTATAAAAACAAGTGAGATGGGAGATAATGTTGTGGACATCTTTTGAAAACACAGTCAGCCAAAGATACTTAAGCAACCAATCCAGAATGTTTCATATCAAATTCTAGGTCTGGTCTGCTGTACCAGTCTCAAGAAGTCATGTAGTGATAATGTAGTCACATGCCTAAGGAGGCAGGCATCTCAGAATAGGATAAATTATTCTCAGGGTGTTAGTTACTAGTATTAAAGTTTAATTCTTCTTCCTAAAGAACTGGTAAAAGCCTTAGTTTGACATGCAAAAGATAATGTTTTTGTTTTTGTTTTCTCCCAGTGTGTCTTTCCCTTGTACCTCCACCCGGTCTTGCTCACAGCTATTCTGTACCAGGATGTTGTTTTTATGGTTTCAATGACTTCGTAATTTGCACAAAATTCTTGGCTTCCTCCAATGCATTTATTCAAGGTTCACCTCAGGTACTGCAAAAGAGGCTACACTTTTCAAAATGCCTGCTACTAATATTCGTTTTTCAGGGTGTGTGCCCCTCTGTAACCACTTGCCCATTCAACTTGGTTTCCTATATGTGTTTCTATGACTCAGCTCTGACTTTTTGTTCTTCTTTGCAAGTGGGAGGTTTTATGGTACATGCCTTTATTGGGTAAAATAATTTCCTGATGGAAACTTAAGCTGAACTCAGAACCCCACTTGGCAGAAATGCTGATGTCATGGCACTTCCTGTAAGCACCATTAAACGGTCCCACGCCCATTATGCACTTTGGCAAAATTGCAGGTTACAGTTTAATAACTTCCTGCCCTATAATATATGAGACATAGAAGGCAGGGTCCTAGTTTTAGAACACTGGGAGACTAAATGAAGTATCAGGGAGCTAACTTGGGTATAGGAGCCAAGCACAAGCATGAAAGAGAATGACATAAGACGGTGGCCAGACTAGAGACACTCCAAGGAAGGTAGGCAGGGGGCCTGTAATTCCGGGGGTGGCATCAAAGCCCAGCTGTTACGCTGGTTCCAGTAGCAGTGAGTGAGACCCAGTGCTTCTCTCCCTACTGAAGCAGTTGAGAAACTAGGCTGAGCAGGTAAGTACCTGGACCAAAACAAATTTGGATATCAAATCTAAATTACATCCGTATTTGCCTGAACCAGTTACTTAATCACTATGGGTCTGTGTTTGTCATCTATAAAATATAGGTAGTGATAGCGGTGGTAACGGTGGTGGTGGGTGTTTGCTATTGAATCAATTTTGACTCAGTGACTCGTGTGACAGAGTAGAGCTGCCCCTTGGGATTTCTAGGCTGTAACCTTTACATAACAACATCACAACCTTTACAAGAGCAGGCAGGCAGGTCTTGCTTCTGTGAAGCTGTTAGATGGGTTCGATCAGATAACCTTTTCAACTCCTTTGTAGGTAATAACTATGTTTGTAATTCCTTTGAGGACTTTTGGGTCTGACAATACCTGGAACATAATCAAGACTTCTTTCTCCCTTTTCCTCTGCTCTTCTGTTTCCTCTCAGGATGCATCCAGAAACAGGATATAACTGAGCCTGTGGTGGGGAATCGGCCAGCTGTGGGGCACGGGAGAAGGTCTGGCCGATTCAGCTGTTTCAAGAGGGCAGGAAGTGAAACAGCCCCCAATGGTACAGATGGGTGAGAGACTCAGCTGCTACCCAAAAGGTGGGAAGTTCAAGTCCAGCCAGAGAAATCCTGGCAGAAAGGCCTGGATATCTACTTCTGAAAACAAGCAAACAAACAACATCCATTAAAAATCCTACAGAACACAGTTCTGCTCTGAGACATATGAAGTTGTCATGAGTCAAAATCAACTCAATGGCAACTGGTTTAAAAGAGGAAACAAATAATGCCACTGACAGAAGTGAGGCAGATACTCGTGTAAATACTTAAAGATATGTCAACGTGCGAAAATGATCATTGTGGCATGATTTTAAATAGCTAAAAGCCACTGCTATCATCACTTCCTCCTCTTAGTGACCCCACAGAGTTTCCGAGACTAGCAGTCTCTGCAGAAGCAGATTGCCACATCTTTCTTCTGTGGAGCTGTTTCTGTGGTGGTTTCAAACTGCACACTTTTCAGTTAGCAGCTGACTGCTTTAACCACTATGACACCAGGTCTCCTTAATTTCAACATAGCGAACTGCTGTCAGATCAATTCTGACTTACAGCAACCCGACAGAGCAGAGTAGAACTGCTCCCTAAGAGTTTCCAAGGAGTACCTGGTGGATTCAAACTGCCAACCTTTTGTTTAGCAGCTGTAGCACTTAACCTACTATGCCACCAAGGTTTCCAAACAGGAGCTGTAAACTGGAAACATTCTACATGTGTTTTGATAAATATCTACTTAAATAAATATGGTATACCATGTGATAGAATTATTTGTATTCTTTAAAAAGGACAAGGAAGAACTCTATATGCTAACAAAAGTATCTCTCAAGCATATAGATAATGAAAAAGCAAGGTGCCAACGTAATATGGTGATTATGTTGGTGTGTATGTGTGTGGTGTGCTTATATAAGAATGTATGTTTCTATATGTGTAGAGAATTTCTGGAAGGATATACACAAACTGGCAATAGAGGGTAATTCTGTGGACAGAAGTGAGAATGAAGGACATTTGGGGGAACACATTTTTACTCTGAGATCTTCATTATTCTGTATTGCTTATTTATTTATTTTTACTATGGGCATATATTATTTTCTGATGCAAACAAAACAAATTAAAATACTAAGTAAAAGCTAACCCAACAGATGTTAAATATTTTCTCACATATACGAGACATGACAAGTGTATGAACTTAATTGTTCTAAGTGCTCCACACCTCATTGCTGAATATCACTACAGTCACCTTCAAAGTACTCCCTTGGGAAGCTATGCAGTAACACTGTGCCTGGTCCACCTTCAAGGCGCAAACAAGCAAGAAATAGTTAAGAAATGAGACTCTGACTTGGCCATTTAACGTTCAGAATTCACAGCCAAGGGTTCTTAGGACAGTATTAACACCTGCGCTGAGCTAAGGCCAGAACAAAGGCAATGCAAGTATTGTAAACAACCCTGAGGAGCCTACACCTTGGCAATTTAGAGAAAATCTCTGGAGTTCAAGCTCTGCTTCAGTGATTCTCTGCCTCGGCTTCCCATTAGAAGCACCTGGGGAGCTTTTAAAAATTACTCCAGGACCTACTTGAGACATTCGTACTTAATTGGTCTGAAGAAGAGCCAAGTATGCATGTATTTTAAAATTCTCCAGTCATTCCTGTGTAGCCAGGGTAGAAAACCACGACATTCGTCACTGCCTATGACCTTGAGAATAATCAACAAGCAATTCTTGACCACTTGCTACATGCCAGGTACTATGTGGGGTGTGAGCTACACGAACATGAAGTGATAAAACTTCATGAGCTTTAGAACAACAGATGAGGATATATTCTGTACAGGACTGGATTAGCCAGTAAGCAAGATACACAGGGGCTTACATTACACAAGATACACACAGGCTTACTTGTGTTTACTTGCAATCTGTAGTGCACAATTTCACATGGGTTTCACTACCTCTTTGTTGTTAGTTCTTAAAAGAATTAAACATCATTTAGATCTGCTTCACCAAATCCATACTATTTTACAGACAATAAACACATGTTTTATTAGTATGAAATTGAATAGCTTCCTTTAAGGAGAATTATAAATGGCTAATATTTTAATGACTCCTGTAACAATAGCTTCCATGTTTTGATGAGTTACTGTAAGCTGGGCACTAGTTTGTAAATACTATTTTCACGATAGCTTTAAAGAGGTATGCATTACTATTCTTCCTGATTACTGATGATTCAGAGAATCTGAATTCAGACTTGATTCAAAGCTCAATTGTTTTATTGTACTCTACCAGCTTACATATTAATGCTTATCCTAATTGTGATGTTATCATATTTATTACATTTTCAAAAAATCACCAAAAAGAATATTTAAATATTCCCTAATTAATTTGAAAAGACAATAACCACAGAATTATGTAATAATAACAGTAAAAATGGGAGAAAGATCATTTTCTGAGCAGTCATGCATTAGATTTTATTACACACACAAAGTTTTAGTTTGTGTAGTCATTTGATCTATATATTAGTACATCCAGAAACCTTGCAGTGAAATTTTTCTGACCCTGAAATACAGCCAAAGGGAACATTTTGATCAAATTTCAATGAAACATTAATAAAAATAGGTTTATAGAAAAACAAGGCTGGGGGTGTGCACTACAGAAAATATGCAAATATATACAGACTAGCTTCTAAGTGGATCTTCTCTTTCCTGAATAAATGCCAAACCAGAAAATCAGACTGAGATGAAAAAAAGCAAAAAAAAAAAAAAAAAAATCCCACCATCCATCATAAGGCAAGTGACATTTAATCCATTTCCTTACTTTGAAGACTGATTTAACTTCAGATGGAATTCAGTTAATAAATGCCGATTAGCCCAGTACATCCCCAAGGGATACCTCTCAGAATTACAAAGCTTCTCCTCACTAGTCTGTGTTAGTTCCTGTCTTGGACTTTGGACGTGAGCTCAAGCAGTTTTTGTAGGGAATAATTATTGCTCTGGCCATGCAAAATTAGACTTTTCTTCTTACTACTGAAAGAAGTAATAGAAAACTGCCCACTTGGCTAAAAATGTTTTTTCAGAATGGTTTGGACATATCCAGTCATGCTGAAGACATTAAAACCAAGAACTCTACAAAGGAGAATTTAATGAATTTATTTTAATATTAGATCTCTGAAGCCATTCTTTTAAACTGTGCTCCTATGGTTCATGGTACCTGTAGAAGAGCTGATTGAATTTTATACTTGTGTTCAACCAATCACCACTTCTTTTTAGTTATGTATGTGGTTGAGAGGGCAAGTTAATTAAAATCTAAACAATAATGAGTTTAAACATAAATAGACCTATTATGAGAAGAGAGTTTTGAGAAAAGGCCAAATGCATATCAATGCTCATTGATTCGTAAAAAATATTACTCTGCGTGAAGAGTCTACAAGCTGGCAACATTGCACCAACAACTAACATCCCACTCAAACAAAGTACATTTAGGGTTCAGATATCAGAGGTACACTTTATTTTCCAAGACAGAAAAAAATGAGGGTGAAGTGAGTGAGTAAGTGGTGTGGGTAGAAGAACAGGCCTGGAGCCTGCTTTTCCCATCTACCCACAGAAATAGAATGAAGAATATCCCAACAAGAAATGGAAGGCCTGCCTGTGGCCCGAGCAAAATATTGGCTTTGTAACTTGGATCAAACCACTTGAATCCTCTGGGCCTCAGTGACCTCATCCATAAAGTGAGGATATTAATGCTTAACTCACAGGGTTGTTAGAGAGAGTAAATGAAATATAAAAAATTAAATGCACTGTAAAGTGCTTCATAAATTATGAAGCCCTACCTGAACAGAGCAGCTGCCCATTGTGCTGTGCTTCTTTGAGTCTCAGAAAAACTCCTCCCAGGACCCTCGCATCAGTGCCTGAGGTGCAAAATCCCATTACTAGAAACTTGTTCATTATTTCCTGACAATTCAGATGCTTGAGGACAGGTAACGCAGAATAGTGTGTCCAAGTTAAGGAGAATGCGTTTATCCACTACAAGCCCTGGAGAGCAGTGTTGGGAGCATCGTGTTGTTTAAGGCCATGAAGGGCTCACTAGACTCTTGAGTGGGAGGGAGAAGCAGAAAGGAAGCACTGGTCAAAGCCAGCACGAGATCTACCAGTGCCCTATCTCCCTCAGAACCAGCTCAGCTGCAAGGTCAGGCAGAAAAAGGATAATGAGAATTCTTAATTGCCAGCCATTCTGGCTGCTGATTACTTCCTATTGTTATGTAAAGACTCAGGACATATATTCTAAACGTCTCCACTGCTCACGTTCTATTGAAATTATGAAGCTTTCCATTTCCATTGTTTCCGAATTCTGAAATTAGAGATCCCTAAGGTGAGACACAATTACAATGTCATGTGTGAAAGAGGAGCCAAAGGATTGCCCAAAAGCAAGTGTATTGTTCTCACTGGTGCGTGTGGTTTAATAAGAGTCTATTTCCCAGGAACAGTAAGCACTACAGTTTTCAGAGCTTCATATCTTATAAGATGCTAAATATGCCCCATAAAAATAAAGCCCAAACTTAATGTCAAGCAGCTGAAGGTAAGAGGCATATTTAGAGCTATGAGATTCAGGCATACGAGCTCTGTTCCAGAATACACTAGGAGGTTTGCCAGCATGTGGAAAACTTGCTGTTAAAGGAGACAGAGACGACTACTCAATAGCATTGTAATCTAATATCTGTAGATTTTATTACTTGGGAGGTTGTCAGTATCAGGCTCTGCTACTATAACTCATTGGGTCATTCTGGCTAACATGGAGCATACTACATATGTGATACACATGCTGATCTCTTAATAGGAAAACTGTAAGTAATCCCGGTTGACGATCTATGACAACAAAGAGATACATGTTTTTGAGCAGGTTGGCTTAAAAACAAGAATTGAAAAATAATAGCTGACATATATAAATACCCACAAGATCAGTCACTATTCAATAGGTTTTGCACATATCAATTTGGCCAGTCCTTACAGCATTCCTATGAGGTAGGGACCCCCATTTTAAAGATGTGGAAACTGAAGTCCAGAGAGGTCAAGACACTGTCTTAAGATCACAAAGCAAGAAAAGGGTAGACTTGGAATTCATTAGAATGTTCAAAAAGTAAACTTGTGTAGTGTTTTAGCCTTGAGGTATATTTACATGTGGAAGCTGGGCTTATGGATAATGTTTCTGTTGTTATAAAAATCTACAGAGAGATTTCAATAGATAGCCATTTTGGTGTCACCCCCTCTGACAGTGTTACCCAGTGGTCTATGTGCTACACAGCCCATTAGTAAGGCCACTGGCTCATCTGAATACAGATTTACAAGTCTCAGTTTCATAAAATCCAATACTTATGCATGATTCAAAGCAGTAACTAAGCCAGGAATGTAAGAAGTCATCTTTATCCAAATCATTGGTATCTGCCACTTAAGTCAGAAACTAGACAAGGATATCTGTGATCATCATCACTTTTCAGGGTTGTATTGGAAGTCCTAGTCAAGAGGAATAGATACTGGAAAGGAAAAAAATAAAGGTCATTACTTTTGAATGATATGTTTTTTCCCTAAACAACGTGGAGCCATAAATTTTCCTACTTTTTATTACTTTGTGGGTGGTGTTAGGGAGCCATGGTGGTGCAGTGGGTTAACAGCTTGGCGGTTAACCCACAGGTCAGCTGTTTGAGTTTAGCAGACACACCTTGGAAACCCTATGGGGCAGTTCTACTCTGTCCTCTATGGTTGCTGTGAGTCAGAATTGACTCAGCGGCAACGAGTTTTGTTTTTTTCCCCCTAATAGGTGGTATTATTTTTTCTGCTGTAGAGTTCCTCAATTTTATCTTCCATCATAGTTTTAATATCCAAGAGTTCTCCCATCTCTGAATATTCTTTTTTTCCATCCTATTTTTCTTTCATAAATGCAGTATCCTTTATCACTTTACCAAAATTAGGTTTCTTTCAAAATGTTTTCTTATGCTTCTTGCATTTTTCTTTTTTCTCTGGCCTCTTCCACACCCCACACATTACTTTGGCCTATATGTTTCATGTTAGAGGCTTTCCTTAAATATCGAGTGATTGATGGTGATTTGTTCAGATTTATGGAGCCCTGGTAGTGTAGTGGTTAAGAACTCAGCTGCTAATGAAGTGTCAGTAGTCTGAATCCACTGGATGCTCCTGGGAAACGCTATGAGGCAGTTCCACTCTGCCCTAGAGAGTTGCTGTGAGAGAAAATCAACTACTAGGCAGTGGGTTAAACTCAAAGCTCCTTGAGTATGTCTGGTTGGTTGAGTGGTGGGCTTTACTACAGGCTGACAAAGTGGGACCCTGACCAGTTCAGTGGGGCACTTCCGCAGGTAGGTCACTGAAGATCTTCTTGGATTTGTAGCTTTCCTCACACTTTCTGCTTGAGAAGGTATTACTCTGATTTCTACAGATCTGGACACCAAGCAAGAAAGGGGGCTGGAGGAGGTTCTCATTTGACATGCAGCCTTGAACTCAGTCATCTTGTTTCTTGGATGCACATCCCACCTGGTCTTCAGCTGTGCCAACTCTCCCTGAAACCATATCCTGCCTTGTTCACCACCTCCAGAGTAGAAGGGAAGTCACCTAGCTGTACAGGGTGGGGGAGGTTCTGTGTATATTTTCCCTCTTTCAAAATTTTGTTGACATCTCTTATTTGTAATTTTCTCTACTTTATTCTAATGAGTTGACTCTAAGTCACAGCAGCCCCACATATGTAAGACTACAACTGTGCTTCATAGTGTTTTCAATGACCGATTTTTTGGAAGGAGGTGGCCAGGTATTTATTTTGGGGTGCCTCTGTGCGGTGAACTTAAAACTTTTCAGAATCTCTAACATTTCCATTAGCAGCTGAACACATTACCCATTCACACCACCCAAGGACTCTGCATTCTAATTATATCTGTAGTTGAAGAAGACAGGAGGTAAACATCACTGTCAACCTGCCCATATTTGAATATTGGACCAAGGCGTCCATTTCTAACTCTGTGCTTACAGCAATTGCTCAGTGTGAAAGGATTATCAGATTGGCAGTTCCAGAGCTACAAATCCATGTACTATAAAGTGGCAAGAACAAAAGACACAGAACTAGAAAGTGTTAAGATTCTCAGAAGCAATTGCAGCCATTGCAAAATGTTGGGCAAGTACTCAATCTTAGCAGTAACAAGTCTGCTCAAAAGACCTGGGAAATGAGCCAAACAAAAAATTTAAAGATCAGGTATTCTGAGTCCTTATCTCTTTCCTTGCATCTTCAAGAAACCTCCTTAGGTTATTCCCATTTCTTTGAACTTATGGAGACTTCCCCTGCAAATTAGAAATGAGTCAAGGCCATTTTATGAAGTAGTACAAGGAGCCCATTGCCCTTTCTCTCACCTAATACCAGTTTCATTAGGTGACATCTGGGCCCTATCCTGAGTCTATATGTTTAAGACAAAAGCAAATATTTTAAAAGTTTAAAAAAAAATTAAATAGTGACACAGGGACAACGTTAATTCTAGGAAATTACATGATTGGAAGGATTTATTGGTTATGAAAGAACACAGAGAAGGAAGTATTTGGGCTTACCAAAACCCGCTGCTGCTGAGTTGATTCTTACTCGTAGCAACCCTGCAGGACAGAGTTTTAGAACTGCCCCACAGTTTCCAAGGAGCACCTGTTGGATTCAAACTGCTAAAGTTCTGATTACCAGCTGTATCATTTAACCACTATGCCACCAGGGTTTCCTTGAGGTTACCAGATTGTGTTAAATTTATAAGTTAAACACACAGCACCAGAAGCATTTCCTGTGATCTTTTTTCCTCAACCGTGAATGTGTTGGAAACTCCAGTGGTATAGTAGTGAAGAGTTCAGGCTGTTCACCAAAAGGTCAGCAGTTCAGATCCACCAGGTGCTTCTTGAAAACTTCATGGGGCAGTTCTACCTTTACCTATAGTGTCGCTATGAGTCAGAATCAACTCAATGGAAATAAGTATTGGTTTTGGTTGATCATGATACCAGAAGTGATGTATTGGTATAGTGAGGCACTGCCTTCAGCTTTCACTGCAGTCAATTATCCCTAGGTTTGTGGAGGAATAGGATACAAGATTCAGATGATATATCATTTTGACTAAATCACTATTGTTTGCAGAGCATCTAAAATAAATATAAAACCAAGTTCCCTAGTTAGTAAAATTCAGTCTGCACACTGAAGTCTGAGTTACTACACACAAGATAACTGAAAACAGTTGTACGTAACTCAATAGGATATTTTATTTTTGTTTAAAACCTTACTTCAAGGTTTCTTTAATCAAAATACTCTAGAGGTAGTAAAGAAGAATTAAAATTATAAACTTTGCATAAAACTCAATTTTACAGAAACTATCTACCTCACATGATTGAGGTAGAGTGGATAATGCCAATCCTGGTGTCAGTGTTTACGTGCTGCTGTGACTAACCAGAAGGTTGGCAGTTCAAATGCACTAGGCACTCCTTGGAAATTCTTTGGGGCAGTTCTACTCTGTCTATAGGGTCACTATGAGTAGGAACTGACTCAGTGGCAGCAAGTTTGGTTTGGAGTTTGGAGTGGATAATTTTGGAATTTGGGACACAGGGAACATAACAAAACACAGAAATCCAACAGTGGCAGCAACAACAGAACTTACAACTGATAGATAGCCACAGTTTAAACAAGTTAACACTGACCAACACTGTATATTGGGCCTACTTCTAAGAAGAGTTAAGAAAGGAGCATAAAGACTTCTAGAATGATGACACCTGTGTTGGGATTTCAGTTGCCCGCAACCATTGTTAAAAGACCTCTAGTGTTACAATGGTGCTCAGGTGCTAACTGAAAGATTGGCAGTTGGCACCTACCAGTGGCTCTACAGAAGGAAAATAACCCAGTAATCTGTTTTCATAAAGATTACAGCCTAGGAACTCATGGGGCAGTTCTACTCTGTCCTGTTGGGTAACTGGAAGTTGGAATCAACTCAAGGGCACACAACAGCAACAATCACTGTTAAGATCTGCACTAAGAGCAATCCTATCTCATGTTTTTATCCTTGTCCCCATTAAGTGATTCCTTAATGACTAACGTGAATCCTTAAGAGGCATTCTATCTCTTTTTGTTAAAATCATTACGTTTAGCTTCCTGCATCACTTTTCTCTTCTCCCAGGTGCTGACAGGGAGCCGAGCCTTATCTGGTGCCCAGTTGACAGCAAGTTTGCTCTGCATGCTGCAGAGGAGTGATGGAAGCAGCTTCCGTTACTATGGTGGTTGCTAGCTTGGCTGTGTGGGCAACGGGAGCAGCCACACAGACCAATTTTAAATGGATTCCTGGCAGAATATATAAAGATCATTCTGTCAAAAATCATATTTATGTTATTTACCTGAGGAGAAAGGCCATATTTTCATTTCCCTGAGCTCATTTGTTTTGACTGAAAGTAACCTGAAAAATACCAATATGATGCTTAATCAATAAGGTAGAAAATAGAATGTTCTTGTTTCCTGAAATCCTGCTTCGAAAAGTTGTAACCAATACCCACTTCTCTTTTAGGTCTACTTGGAAGTCTATAGATAATATTATCATCATTGTGATTTATTCTCACAGGGTAGTAGATATAAGTAGGCTTATAATTCTGTCTCTCAGAAAAGCCCATCATGCTGCTGCTGAAGCAGCTCTTCCTTTTCTTTCTAGCAACTACTCCCTGTTTATGTGGTGTTAGTCACTGTTAGGTTTTCTGTTAAGGAGACCTTGAGTCAGGGGTTCAGCTACAAGTGATTTATTGAGGACATACTATAGGAAGAGACAAAACAGGAGGGAAGGAATTGAAATCTGACAAGCCTGTGCTTTCAGGGGAAGTCCCAGACCAGCCCAGTCCGGAGAGGGGCTCTAGAGCATAAATTACATCACAGACTTTCTCCCTCCAGAGGCAAAAGAGCTAAGCTTTTTGTGCTTCTATACCACTCAGTCATTGGCTACAGGATGCCCAAAGGTGGGGTTGGGGACCCTTCCAGACTCCTTTCACTCTCCTCTCTGCTCCACTGTCCAAGGGGTATCCCCTGAAGGTTGCTGGAATGAGTTGTTAGATACACACACAGAGAAGCTTGGAAATGGTGCAGAGGTGTTAAGAGGATCGAAAAGCATTCAGGCAGGATGCCAACACAACCTGCTTCAGAGTATTTGTGTTGTGTTGTTTTCACCTGGATTTTAGAAAAGACCCTCTTCTTCCAACATCACTGTCTGTGACTGTATCTTGTTTAGAATCTCCTTGTTTGGACATCCACTTTTAAGACATGTCTAAAAGGTTCTAATTTTCAAAAATGCTTCTGCTCACTGATTCTGTGGCATACATGGCAGTTTTATTATCAGTCTGTGTCAAAAGAAATGAAAAAAACATTCTCTGATCCCAAATGAAGATCTAGGTGTATGCAACCTGAGAAGAAGGGTCCTTTAGGCATTGTGCTAGAGGAGGGCCTGAGAGGGAAGAAGACTGAGCAATTGGAGACACGGCCAGCATCTTCAAAGCAGTCTTGTGCCAGATGCACCGAGCCTGTGTGCTGCTGAGGTTTGGAGACCATCAAAACAACTCCACAAAGCTCTCCCAGAGGCTACTTTGCATGCATGATTCCTAGAGACCCATCTTACGGTCTGGGAAAGCTCACCCTCAGGAGAGAAGAAAAGACAAAAGGTGGAACAAGTTTTCGTACTTCACTACCAAGAACCATGATACCATCATGAATGGAAAAGATCCACGGATGTTGGTTTCTTGGACTCAGTTTGGCATTGCATGTCCATATAGTACTTTAAAAAACATATGTATATTAATTAGCCAAACTGTACAAACTGAATTACCCATTTCTTTCACTTACACTGAGCAGGAAAGATCATCCCAATCTTTCTTATTCCCCTTGTGAAAGTCCTTTTAAAAAAGATAATCGTTGTTATTCCATTATGTGTTTATAAAATCTAGGAAAAACATAAAGACGTTGATAACACTTAAGGACAGTGAATTATTTAATAGATCTTTGCTTGAACTCTGAAACCTGATCAAAGTGAAACTTCTAATTATTAATTATGCATGACAACCTTCACACTTTTTCCTAAGATTATCATTTGTTATAAAGTAAGCCCAATTCCACTGACTTATTTCCTCCGCGTAGCTGTGGGCAGAAAGTTCTTCCTGCTCTGAGTTTGGCTTCTGCAGCACACGCTATCTTTATCTTATACCTGTTCAAATTCTTACCATTTTTCAAGGATGGTTGAAACAAGTCTCGCAGAGTTTGCCCGTTGTAGCGAATCTTTCCCTCTGATGAGCCCTCAGCACCTCCATTAACTCACCTTTGCAGTCCTCTCTGTTCTTGGGATTTTGCTTTTGTGTTTGAATATCTCTTGGCATAGATTTTAAAGTCATGTTCATTTTGGCATGCAACTGCACCTAGAAAATGGCTTTCCATGTAAAAGATTTCAATAGACATTATTGAATTGATTTATTTACAATAATTTTTGAGTCTTCAAAATGTGTTCACACTATAGTAATAAAAAACCAAGCTATACCTGTTGCTGTCAAGTCGATTCTGACCCATAGCGACCCTAGAGGACACAGTAGAAAGACTTTATACAGTTGCCAAGGAATAGCTGGTGGATTTTAACTGCTCTAGGTACTGGAAAAACATACATAACAAGATGGGGAACAGTCATTATTGAATCAATAATCAAGTGCTAAAGACAGCAATATTGGAGGAAAAAGATTTTGCTAAATTCTATGAAAGAAGATGAATATAAAGAACCAGAGGAGCACCACAATTGCCAGTAAGAAAGGCCGTATAGGTACCGTCCCCATGAAATAAACCAGCAAGATGAGGCTGACAGATGTTAGGTCACAGCCATAGTGGGTCAGGAATAAACGATGCCCCCTAGGCTTACAAGCCCATGTTCCATGAAGATGGATTACCCAATAAACAAGATAAGCAAGTGCTTAGGGCATCAACAGAACAAGGACAGAGGTTCCTCAAAACAAAGAACCATGGATGCCACCCAGACAGAACACAAGGAAGTGACTATTGCAGCAGAAGGGAACTGGCGGGGCACGAAATGAAAGTGATACAGTGGAAGAAAAGGCTCTTTCATGGCTGCAAAGGTGGGGAGGGAGGGAGAGGGCTGGTAATAGGTTAGATAGTTGATAGAAACTTGGTTGGATGAAATCAGTGACAGCACACATTAGAAAGAAGATCAATTCAACTGGACTTCAACATAATCTGAATGCTCCTCCAATCTTAACCCAACATTGCAAGGACAGAGTAGCAGGGACAGGGACCATACTCTCAGGGGACATTGATGCCAATTGACATAACTAGCCTATTGCTAAGAGAGTCTTCTGCACCCCATGTTGGTGAGTGGCATCTGGGGTCTTAAGCTAGTAAGCTACCACCAGAGGCACATCAAATATCCCCAACTCAGCAAGAACAGATGATCACCAAGGACCAAAATGACATGGGGGAAAGAGAACCCAGAAGACAGAGAGACCCACGTGAGTGGGTAACTGCAGTGACATGTGACTGGAGGAATCAGATGGTGCCCGGGCACCACCAGTGACAGCTGTAATGGGGCTCACAAAGTTGAGTCTCTCTGGCGACATGAGAATAAAAAGGGGTGCACCCAGAGAACTCCACTAAAAGACCACAGTTGATGGTCCAGGGGCCTAAGGGTTCCCCTGGGAGCATGGACCCTGGTCCTGATGCTGCCCCTGTACTGAGGTCAACTCTTCAGACAGGAATGCACTGGACTTGGTGACACAGAATGACCATACTGTGTGTGCACTTTATGGTTCTGTGCGTCTGTAGGTGGTTGTCCTGCTGGCCTCTTACTGGAGACAGGGGAGAGGGTGGAGAGGAGAGGACAGGAGATTGTTAGGAGGATACAACATGTATAGAATGGAAAGGAGGAGTGTGCTGTCACAGGTCAGGGAGAGCAGTGGGAGCTGCACATAGGCAGGCATGCAAATTTAAACTGGATTGTACACTTTCACTCAATCACAATAAATTTAAGAAAAAAGAAAGCCAAAAGAAAAAAAAGAAAGAAAGCGATGCAAGCTCAACTGTGTGAGAATTTGCCAGCCAGAAATAAAGTCCATGCAAAGTCGTGAGGGCTCCCCAGCCACCAGGTTGAGCTGAAGCCCCTGCATCTTCGTACCTTCATTGACGTCTGTCTCCTGCAGCTCACCCCAGTGTAACTGAAACTCCTAACCTTGGCCAGTCGCTTGGGAGTATACTATTTCTTCTTAATAAACAAGGGGTGGAGGTGGGCTGTCAAATCTAACTCTTGCTACGTTTACCCAATATATAGCTGTATCCAGTGTGAGTGGTTACTGGGCAAGGATGGATCATATCAATAGATAACAGGCCTCTGACCCATTTTGAGAGAAATGTCTCGTATACACACATTTACTGACCCAACAACTGCAGCCAAGAGGGCCAGTAATACATTAACTCATAAATGTGCGTGCGCACACACACACACACCCCATATATGCATAATGTATATATATATATATAAAATGTATACAGATGTGGATATATATGTACATACATGTATACAGGTATGTATACATGTATGTACATATATGTAACTCACATGTCCTATTTGAATGAGTGAGTAAACAAGAGGGAATGCCATAGATGATCGATGTTTAGGGCCCTTACATGCCTTAATCTGGCCCTGCGGTGCTTCCTCTTTGCCACATTAGGCAAAGGCTGGAGAACTTGCCCCTGGGAGAAAAGACATGATGTGACCCGAGATTCATACAGTCTGACAAATGTTTAAGGAAACAGGAACAAAGTCAATGTAGTCAAGCTTACCCTTGAATGTGGGCAAAGCATAAGAGTCCATGCAAGTCTGTGATCCAACTTTAAAGGCCAAAGTACATAAAATAGTCTTGATGTTTACTGCCATGAATTCTTTTCAGTGTGATTCTCATTAAAAAGACAAATACTCCTGATATTTTACCATATTGAACATTCTTACTCAGTATTCCAAGGTTTTGTTGGTGTCTTACAGTGGTGCAAATCGTTAACGTGTTTGATTGCTAACTAAAAATTTGCCACTTTGTGTCCACCCAGCGACATCTCAGAAAAAAAAAAAAAAAAACCTGGCAAAATAGTTCTGAAAAATCAGCCACTGAAAACCCTGGAGAGAGCTGTGCTACTCTGATGCAGACAGGGTTACCGTGAATCACAGTCAAATCACTGGCAACTGGTTAAGGTGCTTTTATTCTTAGGGGGAGTGATAGTGCTGAAAATGTTTGGTGCAGGGTTGGGTGTTTCACTACCTGTGTGAGCAATTAAAAGAGTGATACAGGGGTGAGTGAAGGAAGGAGAGCTGTGTGCCTAGAGGGAGTAACACAATACAGGCCTTGACGGTATGAGTAACCACAGGAGTTTTGTAGAAAATAGATGTGAAACAACTCCTCAGACTCTTCAGTGAAAAAAAACACAAAGTAAACTACACCGGAAGAAGAAAAATTACACAGAAACTAAGAGTTCCCCTCCTACAGCAGGTTGGAGAAAATTGAATACTAGGGAAAACAAGCAAACAAAAAAGCCTTCCTACTATGTAGAAAAAGGAAGCACTGATTGTTCACCATTTCTGAGTAGTTTTCCATGAAATTACCTACAGTGAACGGCAAACCCAAAACAAATCCACTGCCATCAAGTTGGGTCTGACTCACAGTGACCGCAGGGGTCAGAGTAGAACTGGCCCATAGGGTTTCCAAGGAGTGCCCAGCATATTTGAACTGCCAACCTTTTGGTTAGCAGATGCAGCACTTAACCCACTAAGCCACCAGGGTTTCCACAATAAATGAAGTTCTATGATGTTTCTCTGGAACTACAACAAAGCTCATAGCATCTTAATAACCAGTGCTGTTTTTTTCTACAGCTTCCTTTGCAGTGCTCTGTTCCATAAACATTAAGAAGTTTCCTTGGTTAACTGTCAAAGATTCCAGAGTGGTTCTGTACCACTTTGGTGGTGGTGGGGATGGGGACTTCACAGAGAGTAAAAAGTCATTCCGCTAGAGTCTTAGAGCAGCAGCATTGACATAATTCAAGCTCCTTCTGAGCCCAAAGAATTAGTCATGGTGGAATCTTCATTATAACACGGCTAATGAGTAAATAAAATCAAGAAGGAGAAAGATAATTTGGTTAAATACGCACTGGGGACGGAAAACCAGAGATAGGGAGACATTAATCCCACTTACAGGGGTTGGCCTGAAATCAATTCTCATCATGACTGGTTCTGAGCTACTGTAAACATAATCATCAAAGGTTTCACTAGAAAAGTTTTCAGCTTGATAAGATGCTGGAAGGACCAAGTCATAAGGGCATTTAAGTATCATCCATGAGTTTGGGATAAAATTTTACAAGACAGGGGTTCCTTTGTGAATTTTTCCACAGGCTTTTATTTTGGTGGGAATTCAACCATTACAGTCAGCAAAGATGAGCTGATTCTATGGTCTACTTCAAAGCCTTTACTGGATCTTTTCCAAGGTCTTTTTCCACATTGTCTAAACTCAATGGACACTTTCCCAGAGATGTGTGGGACATTCCAAATGGACGATTCTTAGTTAGCAGCCTCGAATAGAGAGTCTTCTAACTCTGAAATACCCTTGAAGGCATTCCAGGCGGTGAAGGAACAATATGGTTGGGGTTTGTTAACAAGAAACAGAGCACATACAAACATGAACCTGCATGAGACCTTTGCCCACCCTCCTCCTAACATCCTCTTTGCTGATGTGCTGCGGAGTTAGCTGGAGTACACCTGTCGCACCTGTCTCTTCTACACCTTACTAAAATTAGGTTTGCTTTTTCAAGATCTCTCATCAAATACCATTGTGGCTTATAGATTTTTTGGTTCTTTTTTTAAGCCTGAACTTCAGTTTTTATTTTAATGCCAGTTAATAGTATAGATTTGGCTTTTAAGGAAATTGACAGGAGCCCAGCAGTGTCCTAGTTCTAGAAGGACCACAGCGCTGTGCACATGATTTAAACAAGAGACTCAGTGCAGGGGCAGGACATGAATGCAGTTACCACAACAGTATGCAAAATTTAAAGTCACAGCCAAAATTTAAAGCAAAAGCAAATTGAAAGATCACATCAGAAACTTAGAGGACAGTAAATGTATGTTGTGAGGGGACGAGAGAAAAGAAGGGTGAGAATACTAGCACAATTAGAAAATATAATCAATGTCACTGACATGTTTATATGGAAACTTGAGTTGGTGTATGTTTTGCTGTGTGCATTCAACAACAAAAATAAAATCAATTATTAGGAAAAAATAGCACAGGAAAAAGGCAGATGTCTGCTCCTCAGAGTTAGAACTAAAGAACACAGTCAGTCTATGAAAAAAAATTTACTGCTGAGCCCACAGTGCTAAACTAAAACTTAGCAGAATGTCTCCTGATCAGTGTTAAGACTGATCCTAGAGACAGAGCTCGATCTGAATAAAATCAAGTGAATCTTCACACTATTCACTTGCCTTACTGCATTTTAACTACAAATAGGAGATATAAAACCCTATTTAAGTAGTCCAGTATATCTGTGAATGGACACACATCACACGTATAAATCCAGACACACAATTCAGGTCACAGTAACCAGCTGAGACAGATACCAGATTCTGTTTCTTTAAGATAGTATGAAACATCCATCAACCATATGCATAAAACCCATAATGCAAGCGCTAGACACTGAATACAGTTGCCCAGGTCCCTCACATTCTATTCAAACATTTGCGTCTTTCCCAATACATTTAGCATCGTATTTCTACTTCCTATGCCAAACCTGACATCTAGACTTGTCTGATCTGACACCCATGGTCTTGACTTTTGATTATACTGTCTCAATCTTTCAGGTAACACACTTCAGGTAAGACATATGACCCTTTAAAATAGAACCCTTTGATTAGGCCAGCTCTCACCTTCCATGAAGGAAGTTCAGAAAGGGAAAATATATGCGAAAGAACAAGATGCAACATAACGGACAGAAACAGAGCCCAGTGCTAGACTGACAGTGGAGAACCAGAGGCCATAACTTGGCGGATCAGAGTCTTAAGAAACTTACGTTGTAGAATGCAAGGCTGTGGGTCTGTAATGAGACTCACACTTAATAGCAATGGACCTGGAACCACATTTAGACCAGGACCCTTGGTAAAATGGTAGACCAGGAGACACACTGTCAGTGTGAATAGCAGGTTAAAGCACAAAATTAATTAAAAGAATACAAAGTTGACATTTTTCTGTGCTTTAGCTTGTACAGCAGGCCTTGGATCTTTTGGCTGCCCAGCATTTGTTTCCCAGCCTTCCGTGGAACAGGCTTTGAGGAATCCACCCCTCTCCCATTCCTAGCCTTGTGAGTTGGTCAAGATTAGCCTTATCCCAATTTCGATGGATGAACTCAGATTTTTGCTTAATCCAAGTATCATATTTCATTTTCCTGGTTGATTTATGGATGTGTATTTTTCAAAATCAGAGCCAAGTAAGTCAGTGATTGGTGTCTTGGGTCTTCTGAGAGAGAGACACAGGCTTTGGTGGGAGGTACTAGAAGAAACCCTGTTTTTGACCCTGGACCACCTGGATGGAAGGTTTGAGGATACATGGCATGAAGTTGCTGAGAACTCTCCCTCTCCACGTTTTCCCCCATAAAATAAAAGCCCAAATGATCAAGGAGCCAAGAGATGAAAATAGGAACACAGAAGTCAGAGCAGACAGACAGACAGACAGAGATACACTATATTCTTGGTGGCATTATGTGAACCTCTGCTCAAAGCTAGTATCACCTTTTAGTTCTGAGGATCATTGTACTGAAACCTGTCTGAGTTGGGGTTTTCTGTCATGTTTTAAATAAAGCATTTTACCTGATACAGCCAGAATTTGCTTATTTATTGTTACATATCTTCTGTGTGACAGACATTGTACTAAATGCTATGGATACTATGTTAAATAAAACAGACTTGGTCCCTGCTCTAGGAAAGGAAAGACTCAGGTGACTCAAATGCTACTGCTAACAATGAACAGATGAGAAACTGAGAAGGGAGAAAGTGGTACTTGAGCTGGAGAAGGATGAGTTGGCCAAGTGAGGCGTGCAGGAAGAGTATGGCATAGAGGAGTGTTTTCTCCTCTCCTACCTAGCCCAGATTTTTGACTTAGCAGAAGTTTGCATCAGTGGTTTTTAAAAGGCTAACTGGCTTATTTTATTCTCTGACAGTTTGCTGTGCTATATGTGGCTGGTATGTTGCTATGATTCTGGAAGCTGTGCAACCAGCGTGTCAAACAGCAGCAGATTACTTACAATGGACAGGTTCCAGAGCAGCATCCTGACTAAGACAGACTAGGAAGAAAGACCTGACAACTCTTTCAAAAATTAGCCAGTGAAAACCCTATGGATCAGAATGGAATATCATACTATACAGTGATAAAAGGTGGTTCCCCCTAGGCTGTAAGCCACTCCATATACACAGTGGTCACAAAAATAGATTCAAGCATACTAAAAATTGAGAAGATGGTAGAGGATCAGGTAAAACTGTTTTGTTATACACAGGATCACACTGAACTGGAGCTTAACAGACAGCAACTTAACCGCCACCTACCCTAACCCTTTAGCTGCAGCAATCAGTTTGTCCCAAGGCTATAAATACAACCTAATTAGCAAACACTATCATGTCACACTAGCAAGTTTTGTTTCACAGCCCAGACGTTTCTACCTCTCAACTATACCACTACTGGAACCAGTTAGGCAGCATGAATATATAAGTATCTGTTTTATTCCTATTGATTACTGTTACCTCAGCAACAGAGCCAACTGTTTTGCAGTTATATCTCAGGCACGCAAGTTTGTTGTTCAATTGCTGGCTCCCTTACTTGTATATACTTTTAGAATTCACCAGGTGCTCCTTGGAAATTCTATGTGGCAGTTCTACTTTGCCCTATAGAGTCGCTATGTGTCAGAATTGACTCAGTGACAGTTGGTTTGGCTTTTGGGTTTTAGTAATTTGATATCTTTAGCATAAGAGTGCTTTAATCAGGGCATGCAGAAGTGGAATCTGACCCTTTTGGTCTGAACTAACTCTGCTCCAAAAGTTCTTATCCTGACTCTTCTCGCTCTGGTCGTCGTTAAATATTAGTATTCTCCAGTCTCATCTTCCTCACCTTACCTGTTTTTTCCAGCATGTCTCTTGAATTCATTGAACACTGTTTTTCTTAGGTTCTATGGCATCAATTCCAACTCATAGCATCTTCATGTGACAAAGTAGAACTGCCCGAGATTTTCTTGATTGTTCTCTTTTGGGAAGTACATCACCAAGTATTTCTCACACGGAGCTGCTGGGTGGATTTGAACTGCCAGCCTCCAGGTGAGCAGCTGAGCACTTAACTCTTATACCACTAGCCTAATATATTCCCCTTTTCAGTATGATAGGTTACCTTCTGGTCTATATTTCTCAACAGATAGCATATGTTAACTTTCTGAGACAGGAAAAAGCTTAGTTTCTCGAGACCCAAAAAAGCCAGTATGTCTTGTGGGTGATGAACCTGGAGAGGATGGCAGGTTCCAGGTACTGTCAGTTATACTGGCTAGGACAGGGATTCTCCATCTTATCCTGATGTTAATAGGAAGCCATTGAAGGATGTTCAAAACCCAAACCAAACCCACTGCTGTGAAGTCCGACTCAGCTGCCCGATAGACTTTGCAACAAGCACCTGGCAGATTTGAACTGCTGATCTTTTGGTTAGCAGATGTAGTACTTAACTACTATGCTACCAGGGTTTCCACTGAAGGATGTTAAGCAGCAGAAAAAAATGAACAAAGCTGCCTCTTAAAAAATACTCATCCAGTCTTTTTGCTAAATCAAAAAGTAATCAAGGTATTTATTTCCTGGGAGCTCATTTGAGAGATGGTAAATAGGTTCAAATGACTGAAGTGAGGCATACAGGAGCCAGGAATTTGAAGATGTCTTTCAATGGCTTAAAAGTGTTGAAAAGTGGAAAATATTATATTTCACTTTATAGGGAAAAAAAAGCAGTTCTGTCTTGGAGCTTCTGGAAGAATATTGCCATAAGAGTTTCAGATTTCAGTAGCAGTTTTACAACTCTAGACCCCAATCCTTCCATTCTGGTTCCTGCCACATCACGAGTGAAAGAAAGTTGAGACTAAGATCACGTGTATAAATCATGGCTTAACCCACACATCTCAAAGAAAATGTCAGATGTCACTTTCCCTGGGTAGGATACTTCTGAATTTTAGGAAGTTAAATTTAATCTGAGCATTATTTTCTAAATGTGACTTCTCATTGTACACTCAATTTTGTTGCTACAGGCACAAATCATTTTTAATAATGAATAATATGCAGGGGAAAGGACAGTTACAGTCCAGAAGTCTTACGAATCAAAGGAATTACACAGATAAAATCGCTAAAGCAAGTCCATGAATCCATAAGTTAAGAAATTCAATTTGCTTAAAATGTCACCAATTTGTCATCTCTAGTATCTGAGCTAAAAAAGAGCAGCTCTAAGAGTATAACTCTGATCCTAGCCACCACTTCACTCAGCACGTCATTCTGAGATCTTTTTCCTCCAAATCTAGGTTCCTCTGCTCTTTAAGGTTTCCTAGGCACTGTGTAAATGCATTAGTTTGAAGCACCACTAACATTACAGCTTCAAAGTCTTCAATCACTTTAATTTTATTTCTGAAACATAACAAAGAAGGTGACAAACTTTGATTGAGGTACCTTCTCACCGACCTAGCAATCCTTTTCAAGCATCCTAATGTGTCTAACCACAGCCCTTTAGCTTTACATACTTCCATTACAGTATTTTCAAAATAATGTTACGATGGCCCACAGAGCCATTAAAATGTCCCCTTTTGAAGCAGGTTACTGAAATCCATTACTGTAATGTGCTTTTCCTGCCACTTCTCAATGTGGTTTGCTATCCCTTGGGCCAAAACTTAAGATTATTGCATGCATGCACAAATAATCATTAAAAATTCTGACTTAATAAATTACTTTTTGCCCTTCAGAGGGAAAGCATTAATTCCAGATTTTCTTAAAAAAGGAGCTGAAGACATTTTATGCCTTATAGTGATAAAACTCATTGGCATACATTAGGTTTTAGAGGTATTTTCTTAAAACAGCAAGGTGTCTACAAACCAGCTCATAATCAGAACCAAGTTTTGCTAATTTTTCCTGCTAGTTTAAGACCTTGCTGGCACAGTGGTTAGGAGCTATGGCTGCTAACCAAAAGGTTGGTAGTTTCAATCTACTGGTTGCTCCTTGAAAACCTTATGGTCAGCTTTACTCCATCCTATAGGTTCACTACCAGAATTGACTAATTGTTAACAGCTAGTCTGTAGCCTTGGAGAAGGAGCTTTGGTAGTTCAATGGTTAAGTGATCTGCTGCTAACTGAAAGGTTAGTGGCTTGAACCCACACAATGTCTCCACATGAGAAAAGACCTGGTGATTAGCTTTTGTAAAGCTTACAGCCAAGAAAACTATATAGGGCAGTTTGGCTGTGTCACATAGTGTCACTGTCTCGGTCACCTGGTACTGCTGTAACAGAAAACACCACAATACCTCTTCATAAAGAGGAATTTATTGTCACAATCTGGTAAGCTACAAATCCATTCATAAGGTATGAGTCCATTCAATATGAGAAATTATCACAGTCTAGTAGGTTAAGAGTCCATATTCAATGTGAGAGCGTCTTGGCACAGGAACCTCACGTCCAAAGGACATGTTCTGTTCTCAGTGCTGTTCTGTTGGTAGTATGAGGTTCCCAGCTTCCTCTACTCACTTCTCTCCCTTATATCCCACAAGCTAGTAGCTTAAGTCTTAACTCACCAACACAACTGCTATCCATTCTGCCTCATCAGCCTCACAGAGGCAGGATTCACAGGACATGGAAGGAATCACTCCATACTGGGACTCACAGCTAAGTCAAATCAAGACACACATTTATGAATGGATGTAATGCAATCCATGATGCTCCACCCTTTGGACCCCCCAAAAATCATACCCTTGCAACATACAAACTATACTCATAACAACAGTCTGAAAGTCCAAGTCCAAAATCTATAAATTCCTTTTCAACTGCAAAATCAGTAATACAAGTTACCTGCCTCCAGTACAATGGCAGAACAGACAGGCATGAGTTAGATATTTCCATTACAAATGGAGAAGGAATGCAAAACAGTCAACAAAAAAGTCAGCAAAACACATTACATTAGCCCTCAAAGCTTTGAAAATAATCCTCAGTTCTCTGAGATAGTTTATACATTAGCCTTGCCCTCCAGACTCTGGGTATTGTCCATGCTTTCTGGATTCTGAGTGGAGATCCCCAGCCCTGCACTACAACTCTGACTTCTAGGCCCACGGGGGCAGTAACTCTGCCCCCTCGGCTTTTGGTGCACCCTAAGCCCAGCTGAGTCACAACTCCACCCTTACAAACACAGGAAGACATGGCTCCACCCTCTCAGACCCCTGAGGTCATGACCATATCTTTTGAGACTGAGGCAGCTCAGTTTCTCATGCTCTTTATCTCTTCAGCTTCTGCTTCTACGGTCACACGACCACATCAGTTCTGCTGGGGCAAGTTTTCCAGGGCTCTGTAGCCCCACCAATTTAAGGGCTGGGATGTCCCCACTCTGCCAAGAAGCCACACGCACATGGGCATTCAGCATTCTTGTTCTGTGGGGTCATCTCCTGGATCTGCTGCTGCCAGTTTGCTTCTGCTGCTGTCTTTCTCATCATCTGATGCTCTCTCAGGTGCTAGCAGTTCTCTTGTGTTTCTTCTTCTGTCCATTCACAGTTTCAATAATGCTCCCACATTTTGGGTACTTGTTAGAGCAGCACCCCAATCTCATGGTACCAAATTTTCTCAGTCACCTGGTACAGATCTAACAGAAAATACCATGAATGGAAGGCTTCATGAAGAGGAATTTATTGTCACAGTTGGGTAAGCTACAAATTAATAAGTTACAAGTCCATTCAATATGAGAAATGACCACAGTCTGGTAGGTTAAGAGTCCATATTCAACGTGAAAGCATTTTGGCACAGAAACCTCAGGTCCGAAGGACACACCCTGCTCACAGTGCTGCTTTCTCGGTGGTACGAGGTTTCCAACTTCCTCAGCTCACTCCTGTCCCTTATAGTCACCATGGTTCATAACGGATGTGGTGGCACCTAACAACAACAACATAGCCTCATTGAAAATCCAGGAGAATCTACTGACAAGAGTTACATCATCCCAACACCAGTTCTCAAGGAAAATGTATTCATATTTGCTTATTTTCCCATTTTAGAGAAATGGATTTTGTGAATTACATGTCTAACATTTCTTTGATCTCACTCAATATCCAAGTGCAGGAGATACTATGATCTCTTCCTGTCATCTTGTTTATTGGGAGTTCTGCTTCAGAATATTTAATAGTCATGAACTCATAATCAACTTTGACTTCTAAGGTAGGCCAAGAATGTTTGTGTCAGAAACATTGGGATTTTGTTCTGAATTTCATTTTCAATTAGAGAAGGGTGTGATTCAGAACAGGGGCTCATTTGTGGGAAAAAAACGGGGATAGAACTGTAGAAGAGCACATAGGAGATTTCAAAGATAATGACAATGAGCATTTCTTAAACTAGGTACTGGTACACAGATGTTCATTATATTAATAGTCTTTACTTATAAAGATTATTTGTTTCAATATTTAATAAAAATGGTTTTGAAAACCAAGTAGCATACATAAAAATAGTCACCACCCCCAGTTTCCACACTTAAATTAGTATGACTTAATTCAAACAAATCAAAGCCATCTGTGAAATTTTTGTAGGTTTATTTACTGACACTTTCAGGAAAATTTATAGGGATAATGCAGCCTCTGAATTTTGTTTTTTACCCAAAAGATGTTGTAGGATGCTATTGAAATGATACCATGATATAATACTACCAATAAAAGAAAAAGGAAAATACAATTCTTCATCTCAAAACCATAACTTCAAAAACAATCAGGCACCGTCTTCCACACACAGTGAGCATCTGTCTACTGCACACTTTCTGGAAACCAGACATTGTAACTGGTACAACTGCAAATACAGAAAAGAATATACGGTCCCTGTGCTCCGGACATTTATAGTCTAACAGGGAGAAAGGATGTCAGGCATATAAGCAATTGATTCTAATGTGAGATAATACTAAATATGTCTGAACAGAATTGGAAACATCATGCTATGGAGTTGAGTTAAAGAAGTAGATGGAGGCCTCTCATGATAAAAAGAATTTACTATGACTAACTGACAACTATCTAGGGTCAACCCTCACCCTTGCAACTCCAGAATTTGATTTCATCAATATCCTAGAGTTGATCAGATACAGAGACGATGACTCATGCTAACTAACTCCAAAAGTCTAGAAGAATATCAGTCAAAATGCCAATTTATAAATTTACTTAAGAATTATAACTGCTAGGAAGAGCAGATAACCCCATTGCCTGACCAGCATATATTCTCTCCCCATGGGCAAGCTAAATGGAAAATCCTATAATGAGAAAGGTGTCAAGGGTACAAGAAGTCAGAGTAAGGTCAACTGATGATGTGGACTTCTAGATAAACCAACAAGCCTATCTTGGAAGAAGTACAACCGCAGTGCTCGTTAGAAGGATGACAAGATCTCATCTCAGGTACTTTGGATATATTACCATGAGGATCGGTTGCTTGAGAAGGATATCACACTTGGTAAGACATAGGGTCAGTGAGAAAAAAGGAACACCTTCAGCAAAGTGGACTGACACAGTGGCTGTAAGAATAGGCTCAAACATAGCAATGATTGTGGGGGTGGTGCAAGACCAGGCAGTGTTTTGTTCTGTTGTACACAGGCTCACTATGAGTTGGAATCAACTTAATGGCACCTAACAACAACAAAAACAAGTGATGTGTTTTTAATGTTTTGTAGAAGTGTCATTTTATTAGTTGGATGTGTTCAGCTCCGCAAAACAGACATACCACAAGTTGACTTCATATTCTCATAGTCTAACTGGGACACTTTCTTCTTTAGTGTGGACCTGGATGAGCACTGTCAAAGTCTGCCCTCCTCCAAGTCTTTTTTGTGTTTCTAGGGTTTATCACATGTGCTTTCTAATCTCCTACTCTTTCTTCAGGGTCCCTGGGTGGTGAAAACTGTTAACGTATTGTCTGCTAACTGAAAGGTTAGAGACTCAAGTCCACCCTAGTCATGGATTGAATTGTGTTGCCCCCAAAATATGTGTAGTAATTTGGCTGGGCCGTGCTCCCTGTATTCTGTGATTGCCCTCCATTTTGTGATTTTCCTGCACTGTATGTTAAAAAGGATTACGGTGGGACTGTAAATTCCTTCTCAAGGTCACCTCCCTGCTCCACTGCAAAGGGAGTTTCCCTAGAGTGTGGCTTCTATTGTTTTTTATCCTTCATCCTACAAGAGATAAGAAGAAAGGAAAACAAGCAGAGAGCTGGGAACCTTACACCACCAATAAACAGCACCAGGAGAAGAAAGCATCCTTCAGACCTGAGGTTCCTGTGCCATGATGCTCCCTGACCAAAGACTGATGCAACACAGGACTTTCCTCCAGAGCTGACAGAGAGAAAGCCCTTCCCCTGGAGCGGACACCCTGAATTCAGACTTGTAAACTACCAGACTGTGTAAGAATGAACTTCTCTTTGTTAAAGCCATCCACCTTGTGGCATTTCTGTTAGAGCAGCACCAGATGACTAAAACAACCATCAAAAGAAAGGCCTGGTTATGTAATTCTGAAAAATCAGATCTGAAAGCCCTGTGGATTGGGGTTCTGTTCTGTCCCACATGAAGTCTCCATGAGTCAGAGTCAACCGCATTGCAAGTGGTGGTGGTGGTTCTTTCTTTACTCGTGTTAAAAGCTTTAACCAGGTTAGAATCAAGCCTTCTGGATTGAGGACTTAGATGTCATCTTTGCATAACTGTGCCCTTAATCAAAGCTTAGTTTAGAAGGTGATTCTGAGTGGTCTTACAACACAGCACGTGGAAAACATACAACAATAGGAGATGAGGTAGCTAACAAAGCCTGGGCAGATCTCATCAGGGTTCTTGAACATCTTCAATATCATGCTCTAAGTGGTGAACCAGTAAGGGTTTTCAGTAAGAGAAATGCCCTGCTGTCATCTTAGAATGCAAAGCAGTATTTATAAAACCCTGTTAAAAACCCTTGTTTAGAAAAAAAGATTGTAGTACATGTGACACTGCAGATGATTTTCATTCTCAGCATAAATCCTTTAACAAGGGCAAAAGACGTCACCTGGAGTTTCTTTCTCAAAGAGCTAAAATTCACAAAGAGAATACAATTAAATCACAATAAACAACATTTAGCAGTTAATTAATGCTTTGATGATATTTCTCTCATTGTTTAAGGAAGCGTTGTTTTGGCTGTTTTGACTTTGGTGCCTAAACATTCATTTTTTGACCACAAATGGCCAATAGAAATATAACAAAGACCACATTTAAGATCTTCTAGGAGTCACCTTAAAAAAAATGTATAGAGAAATTATTGGTATTAATTCTAATAATAAATTTCACCTAACCCAATACATCCAGTGTATTATCATTCAAATGATAATAGCAACATAAAAACTTTTTAATGAGGTATTTTACACTCTTTTTCATACTTCTGTTTTAAAATTCAATGTGTATTTTGTGCTTACATAACATGTCAATTTGACCAGCCACATTTTAAGTGCTTAACGATTTGGACTAGCCACCTGCGGCTAGTGGCTACCAGCAGATAGCACCACATAATGCTGTCTATTGTCAAATCTAGGGTGTCCAGTATTGTCATATAGAGGTGACTTTCAGAAAGACCCAAGAATGCCCTTTAGGGATAATAAAGGGGGAACAGAGGAATTGTTGCATTTACTATGACTCTACTTCCTCCTGTAGGAAAAGAGAACAGAGAATGTGAAGTTGGCTTTGAGCAGCTAACTGGCTCACTTGCAGCCAGTTAGCAAAGCTAGTTCTCTAGAATTTCCTTTTCCTTTGAAAGAGTTTTAAAAACACAGAGCACCAGAACTTTCTTCTTTGTTAAGGTTCTCATAACCCTTCATGTGACATTCAGATTCAAAAGACTGGATTAGCCTCAAACTGTTAGCTAGAAAATTCTCACTGCAAAAAATTCCTTCTTCCACTAACCTCCTGATTAAAAGCTGATTAGGTGCAAGGGAAACAAAGCTTAGGGCTCCTCAATTCTACACACATTACAGTTACGTTAGATACTCTGATTTCATGTACATGCCTGTATACCCCCATAGAATAGCTCCCAATCCTTTCCAGCTGCAGAGTGTGTATTAAGCTTCCCTCTAAGAAGAGAATAGTTAAGGTGAGGGATGATTTACCTTATTGTTTCTCTGTCTTGATCATGGACTGTGGGTAGATAGTCCACATCCACCAGTGGGGTGTTGCTAGTGTCCTTGTCCATAGAAGGGAGGGTCAGTCCTACCTGCCTTTAATACTACCTTGCTCGCCTTTACCCAGCCAAAATTACAATGAACCCTGGGGAAAGCGACCACATTTCCTTACAGAAGAGTATCTATCTATCTACTGATCTACCTACCTACCTACCTATCTATCTATCATCTAACTGTCTATCTATCGATCGATCTATCTATCTATCCATCTGTCTGTCTGTCTATCTATCTAGCCATACATTTGTGTATATTTGAGGGTTGTTAACGTGTGGGTATGTTGGGGGCTTATGGGAAGCACGGTAGACAGGATTGAACTACTTTTTTTTGCCTGATTCTCTCTTTGTCCCTTATTTTCCAAAATTCTCTTCCTTGATATTTCCTTCCTTATATCCTCTGGGATCAGCCCCTCTTCCTACTGAATTATTTCTGTTTGAAAGTCGTCTTAAAACCAAAAACTAAACCTGTTACCATCTAGGGAATTTCAACTCATAGACCCTGTAGGACAGAATAGAACTCCCCACAGAGTTTCCAAAGAGAGTCTGGTAACCTTTTGGTTAGCAGCCACAGCTCTTAACCATTACACCACCAGTATTTCCATGTTAGGGATTAAAAATTTCATACTCTCAGGATCCCTCAACGTCACTGGCTTTTCTCTTCTTCCTGGTCACCATTGCTCTTTCTCAGTGATGACTGATGCTCTTTGGGAGGGAGAAAACCTGACAGAATTCTGGTCTCATGGATCAGATGATGGCATTGGGCAGAGTGGAGTATGGGGTTTTCGCTCTAGACTGTGCCTATTGTGGTCATTCGGTGCTGTCGAGTTGACTCCAATTCACAGTGACCTTACATGACAGAATAGAACTGTCCCGTAGGGTTTTCTAGGCTGTAATCTTCATGGAAACCCTGGTGGTATAGTGATTAAGTACTACAGCTCCTAACCAGGTCAGCAGGACAGATGCGCCAGGCACTCCTTGGAGACTCTATGGGCAGCCCTACTCTGTCCTATAGGATTGCTAGGAGTTGGAATCCACTCAGTGGCAGTGAGTTTGGTTTTAATCCTCACAGGAGCAGATCACAATGTCTTTCTTCAGCAAAACTGCTGGGTGGGTTCAAACTATCAACCTTTCTGTTAGCAGCCAAGTACTTAACCATGGCACTACCAAGGCCCTTTAGACTGTGGCTACTTTTATGCCAAAAGAACATTTAAAATAAAAAAGGATTTTTCCATTATAAGGATGAATTATCTGCCTCATATCTCCATGTGGTGGGCATAACAAATGTATTTTCTTCCATTAGCATAGTCGATTCTGTTTCTTATAAAAGTTTGCCCTTATTGTGCTAAGGCACCTCTTACCTGCTTTGAGTTATATTACACATGTTCTAATTTATCTTTCAGCTCATGATGACCAGTCACTGTAATCACTAAGCTTCTCCTCTCCCACAGAAAACAAAAAACCAAAATACCCACTATCATCAAGTCAGCTCTGACTCATAGTGACCCCATAGGATTTCCAACACTTCAAATTTCTGTGGAAGCTGACTGCCACATCTTCCTCCAGCAAAGCAGCTGGTGGGTTTTGACCTGCCAACCTTTCAGTTAGCAGTCCATAACTTTAACCACTGCACTACCAGGGCTCTGTAGCCTCCTAGAGGAGGTATTAGGAAAACTAACGGATTTTTTTCAGTTCACTCTGATGCACCTCCAAAAAAAAAGAACCTGCCTGAGCCAATTTTATTGTAAATATATTTCTTGTAATTAAAAGGGCCTGGCCACAGCAATTTAAATTAAAATCTAAGTGTATCTTTTCCTTTGGGGAAAGTGTCCATTGCAACCAACTCATGACTTTCCAAATTAAGTAATAAAGAGTATTAAGGCCTTTTGAATTATTTATAATCATAAAGCTAACACCTGTTGCCATCAAGTCAATTCCGACTGACAGTGACCCTGTAGGACAGAGTAGAATTGCCCTACAGAGTTTCCAAGGAGCTGTTGGTAGGTAGATACAGACTGTTGACTGACTGGTTAGCAGCCGTACCTCTTAGCCACTGCATTAGCAGAGCTTCATGTGTATAAAGTCCTGGCCGAGTAAGGAAAAGTAATGGTTGGTTAAGCCAGCATTGTTGTAGAACTAGTTAATTTTCCAGATAGCTGATGTTTATCCTTAAATACTAAAATCTTGTTTTTTAAATGTAAAATCAACATCAAGTCCAAATTCAGTAATGCCCTGAGATGCTGGAGAAGCAAGCAGGTTGTATGTTGTTGAGCCTTGGGCCAGACTTTTAAAAGTGTCCTTGTTTTCTATCTTACTGCAAAGCTATAGCTATCCATCATCCCACCTTGCATCTATCAGAGCTTTTGTTTTTAAAAATGTGTCCCTTTTATAGCCCACATATACTGGTAGCATCTCATCTGTGCTAAAAGGAAAAGTTTCACAACCACATTTCTTAGAATTGCATCTATACTAACAGAAACAGATTGAAATTGAAACGCCAATCTTTGAGTAGATTCCTGGATGGTACAGCAGTTTGCACTAACCTGCTAACCTAAATAGGAGTCTTGGTGGCACAGTGGTTAAACACTCAGCTACTGATTGAAAAGTTGGTGGTTTAAATCCATCCAGCAGCTTCAGGGGAGAAAGACGTGATGATCTGTCTTGGTAAAGATTACTACTTAGGAAACACTATGGGGCAGTTCTACTCAACACATGGCGTTGCTATGAGTCAGAAATCTGCTTGATGGCACCTAACACCAACACTAACTGAAAGGTTGGTGGGTCAAACCCACATGGAAGTGCTCTGAAAGAAAGGCCTGGCAATCCACTTCTAAAAAGATTACACTCAAGAAAATTTAATGGAGCTCAGTTCTACTCTGTAAAACATGGGATCATACGCTGGAAGCAACTCAATGGCAGTGGGTAGCTTTGAATAGGAAACATAAGCATGGCATCATAGACTTTGTAGGACTGGAAGCTTGTAGAATCTAATTGGCCTCTAAGGATATTTTGCTTTATTTTTTCAAGATAGGGGAAATTGCTACATAGAAGATCTTGAGTAAATCAGCTCTTACTACTATTATTAAACATCAAAATGATCTTTGTCATTTTTACTTTACCTTAAGGTGCTAACTCTGTCATGCATTTATTAACTGCTTGAAATTTTGAGAAGGTGTATAAATATGTTAATTAGAGTTTAGTCACATTTCTGATGATTATATATCCTAACAGGCAAAAAGGAAGTTGCTAAACACGATGCTCATGAAGTGATTTGTTCTAGTTAATTTATTTTAATTTGTATGATGTACTTGGCATTTTCTTAATGTAATAAACAGAGCAGGCTGTGGATAACAACCTTTGATGACCAAAGATATTTAATTGGAAACATGTGTTTTCATGACGCAAGGCAGTTGCCATAGATAACTGAGGATTGGGAGATAAGGCCGAATGTATGTTGGCATCACATCTCCTGAAGATGCTAAAAGAGTATTAAAATAAGTCCCTGATATCAGTTGATGATTATTAACTACAGGTTTGTCATAACAAAAATTTGCTAACTCTAGTTTTTGTTTCCTGTATTTTAGTTCTGATAAAACAAGATTTTAATGTAATAGAAATCAATTCTCTAGGCATCATGAGAAGCAGAGTGAATTTTATCCTTGGACATCAGCTACAGCTAGATTCTATTTACTCACCTAGGAGAGAACTGCAGTGTGAAGAAGGGAAAGTCAATCATGCTATCAATAAGCTCTCTAGTATTACACAAGTTGACAGAACCAAATTACATCAGTGTCTCCAGATTTCATCAGCTAGGTAAACTAAGCCAAGTAAAAATTATATTTTAATAAAAACAATTTCATGTCTAACTACAAAATTAAAACACGATTCCTACAAAAGAGTTACAGAACACAAGTTGAGGAGGAAAGGGGGGAAATGCTCCTCAGGAAATCCAGGATCTGAACTCATTACCTGAAGCCAGGGGCTGAGGAAGCATTCCTCCACAACCGCACAGCCCTGTCCTGAAAGAAGCCTGAATAAGCCTGCTGCCATGTACTTCCTGGGTCTGACTTATTATGGAAAGCTACAGGTCCAGGGAGCTGAAAGGGCACAAACACAGTTTCAGGACGAGAAATGGAAACAAGTCACGTCCTAGATCACTGAGTGCATCTCTAGTATCCGCGCATCACTACAGGGCAGGAGATTGGAACTGCTCAAGGGCATGTTTCCAGATTGAGGGTGTGGTGCTAGGTGGAGGAACCTCCAAACCACCGAAGGGTGAGCATAGACAAAGAGAAAGTAAAACAAACAATTCTTCTGTGAAAAATTCTTTACCAAGCCAAAATTCAAAAACAAAAATTCTTTAAATACTTCAAAAGCACTAATGAATTAGAAAGTGATGCTGAGAAATTCATCTTGACTGAATTATATAATGATAAATATTTTACAATGAAAAAGTAGCTTGATGACATGAAAGACAGAACAAAAAGCCTTCATGCTACTCTAATAGGAGTTTTGGAGAAAAAGAGGAAGGGAATGGTGAAGAGTCACAATTGAAACCATGGTAGCTGAGAATTCCTCCACAGTTGTAGCAGAAAATTATATTCATCATGAGCAGGATAAATGAAACTTAATTCACATCTATAAATGTTCCTGAATGAATAGTACCTATTCCCCATATATACTGCTTGTAATAACAAAAGACTAGAAAAATGTAAAAATACATTAACAAGGGTCTGATTAAATATAGCACACTTAGGCAACAGAATACTGTGCATCTGTGAAAAAGGGTAAGACAGCTCTCTTACCAACTGATATTAAAAAATCTCCAAGATACATTCTTAACTGGAAAAACAAAATCCTGGCACGAAACTTTGTACGGTATACATCAATCGCCAAAGAGTCAATTCTGACTCATAGCAACCCTATAGGAGAGAACGAAACTACTCCATGGAGTGTCCAAGGAGTGCCTGGGGAATTCAAACTGCCAGTCTTCTGGTAAGCAGCTACAGCACTCAGCTTAATTACTTAGTGCTTCTGTAACAGAAACACCACGAGTGGATTGCTTTAACAAACAGAAATATACTCTCTCACAGTTTGTGAGGTTAGAACTCCAAACTCAGGGTGCTATCTCTAGGAGAGATCTTTCTGTCTGTGTCAGTTCGGAGGGAAGGTCCTTGTCATTAATCTTTCCCAGGTTTAAAAGTTTCTTGGTGCAGGGATCTCAGGTCTAAAGGAGATGCTCCACCCTGGCTCTTCCTTCTTGGTGGTATAAGCTCCCTCTCCTTTGTGCTCCGTTTTCTCTTTTATATCTCAAAAGAGACTGACTCAAGATACAACCAACCCTCTAGACTGAATCCTACCTTGTTAACATAACTGCTTCTAATCCTGCCTCATTAATATCATAGAGGTTAGGATTTAAAATCCATGGAATAATCACATTTGGATCACAAAATAGTAGACAGCTATACAGTATTGGAAATCACAGCCTCGCCAAGTCGATATGCATTTTAGGGGATGCAATTCAATCCATAACAGCTGCCATTTAAGAGAGAAAATTAAATATCAGTACATGTCTATATAGTCAGAGAATATCTCTGAAAGAATTTAGAAGAAACTGATGAGAAAAGTTGCCTCTAGGGTGGGGAACTGGCTTCTGAAGGACAGGGAATAAAGGGAGACTTGCCATTGAAGTCCACCAACTCCTTTGAAACTCTAAGGGGTAGCTGTGCTCTGTCCTACAACAGGGTTTTTGTGACCCAGAATCGAGGCAATGAGAACTTGAAAGCGCAGGAGCCTCGAGATGAGGGGATGCAACGATAAACACAGGAAGGGGCTGCTTTTCCCTCCCAGCATCAGCCAGTCTGGATGACGGGATGCCTATTTGTTGCTGAGCAGGAAGGTAACTAAGAAGCAGATTGAGAAGGACTTTCCTGTATCTGCTCCATGGGATTTGTCACACCTCAACTGACCTTGTTATCAAAATCCACAGCCCTGGGGCTGAGGATATGATAGTCTTCCTCAAGCTGCTAATTAGAAGGAAGAGTCCCAGTCTTGTTATAAGAAGTTGAGCCAGCAAGTAAGGAGGGATGGATTTTGGAAAGACGACCAACAGGCACACAGAGAGAGGGCTTCAACTCACGTGGTAATGAAATACACAGTACTATACACGCAGACAGACACATGAACTTCTGCTTCAGATACGACAAACTGGGTGGTGGACGTGGATGTTTATTTTATTCTTTACCTATTTTATGTTTTAAATCAAAAAAGCAAACAAACTTGTTGCTGTTGTGTCAGTTCTGACTATAGCAACCCCATAGGACAAAGTAGAAGTGCCTCACAGGGTTTCCAAGGTTGTAATCTTTACGGAAGCAGATTGCCAGGTCTTCCTTTTACGGAGCACCTGGTGAATTCAAACAGCTGAGCTTTTGGTTAGTAGCTGAGTGCTCAATATTGCACCACAATTAAATATAATGTAATAGAATTACGTAGTTTATCTCTGTTCTTGTTTATTTCTTAAACTCTTTCTCTTCTTAACCCAGCTTGCCAAAATTGCTCCCATTGTGTCTCTGATTTCCTTGAACTCATCGGGTATACTATATCATGTCAGATTCAAGTTAAAACAGGTTAGGTCATTAACTATACTTATTTGCTCTAATTCATCATCTCCAGGTTCTCAAGTGTGCCTTGTTTTAAATTTTTTGTTACCAAATACAGGAAAATAAAAACTTGTATGGATGTTAGATCAGTAATCAAAAGGGTAACATAAAAGTCACTGAATGTTATAAACAGCAATGTGGTAAGTAGAAGAAAAGGACTTCCTGTTCAAAGAAATTCCCTTTGTTTGTAGTTATTTTACTTTTTACAAAAAAAAAAATCTATGACACTCAGTTAAGCCACTATGGTTTATTAGAAATATATCTTGATTTCAAGCTCCACTGACATAACTAAGTCATAAAAGTTATAAAATAACCTGATGAGAATATTAAGCCTGCCTTGTTTCTTTTACTTTTCCAAAACAGAAGACTTTTGAATCTAAACACTGAATTTCAGAAAGGTTCAAAAATAAATAACAATCATAGAATAGATAATTGCTGGTTGTTGTTAGTTGCCATCGAGTACACAGCAACTGACTCATGATAACCTTATGTATAATCAAATGAAACGTTGTCTGGTCGTGCGCCAGTCTCACAAGGGTGGACATGTTTGAGTCAACTGCTACAGCAGATACATTGGGTTAATTTTTATTCTTAGCTTTCAAAATTGTATCTATCAGTGAATTAAAAAAAAAAGATGGGTATGCAACATCTGACAATTCAGTTCACGTACTCATCCTGGGAAAAGTGCTACATTACCTTTTTGCTGAATATCACTACACTTGCATTCCAAGTACATAAAATAGGGAAGGTATGCACTGATGCCAGCGCCTAGTCCACTGTTCAAAGCAGTTTTGGAACTCTATCTGGAATAGCCCTCAGAGCTGTTGTCATATAACCCTTGATGTCCTAAATGTCATGAAAATGTCTTCCTGTCAATACTTCCTTTCTTTCTGGGTAAAGAAAAAAGTCACTTGGGGTCAGATCAGTTGAGTAGGGAGGGTGTTCCAATACGGTTATTTATTCATTGGCTAACAACTCCCTCACAGACAACTATACAATTAAATCTGCTAACTTGCCACTGTGCCACCATGTGCAACAGCCATTCCAGAAAGAGTTCCAAAATTGTTTTGAAGAGTAGACTAGGCACGGGTGCTAGTGTACAGCTTCCCAAGAGGACTACTTCAAAGGTAACCTTAGTGATATTCAACAATGAGATACATAGCACTTAGAACAATTAAGCTTGTGGAATTAATTGTCAGACCTTGTAGGCAGCTTGCTAGAAATTTAGTGAGGAAATAATTTATGGTGTGGCTCAATGGGCTCTTTAAAACCACACCATGGCAATGATTTTTTTTTTAAATTGTACTTTATATGAACGTTTGCAGGAACAAACCAGCTTCTCATTAAACAGTACTCATATTATTTTATGGTGCTGGTTAACAACCACACCGCATGTCAACATCCTCTCTTCTCAAACTTGGGTTCCCTATTACCAGATTTTTTGTCGTCTCCCACCTCCTTACCCTTGCCCCTGGCTGGCTTACCCCTTTAGCCTCATTGTTTTATGGACCTGTCTAATCTTTGGTTGAAGGGTGAACTTTGGGGCTGACTTCATTAGTGGGGTAAAAGGATGTCTGGGGGGCCATACTCTGGGGTTTCTCCAGGTTTTGTCAGGCCAGTAAGTCTAGACTTTCTCTCTCTCTCGCTCTCTCTCTTTTTTCTCTATAATGAGTTGGAATTTTGTTCTACATTTTTCTCTTGCTCTGTTCTGCTCTGTTCTCCTTGCCCTCTACTGTGATCAGTGTCAGGGCAGTCACTGGTGGTAGTCGGGCACCATCTAGTTGCACTGGACTCAGTCTGGTAGAAGCTGTGGTAGTTGTGGTCCATTGCCACTGCACTGATTAACCATCACAAAGTAATGTTGGGACCAGGGCCCAAAAGACTAACTAGAGATGTTACAAGTTTCTGCCTATTCAATGTCTGTAGAATTTCCTACAATAGTGAATATGGGCACAGCCTGAAGTTAAAATTGTAGATGTTATCCACTTGCTCAAGATGCTACTTGTCTTCATGGGGGTAAATTACTCATGGAGCTCTTTTTATTCTCTAAGAGAAAACTGGAAACAAGCAAGAATCACCCAGAAGGATTATAAGGTACCAGTAAGCAGAATGTAAAATGATTTTTAAGTAATAACAATGTCATAGTTATTTTTAAGAGAAGTTAAGAAAATAGTTTAGGATATGTGATTGTTTTTACACTGCTACCAATCAGAGAAACTAGGGTTTTCCTCAAACTATCCTTTGGCTCAGTTCTAGGCAGAATAGGTCTCCGGTCTACCAATAGGACTGTACCTTTCTTCAGGAATCACAATGAATATATGCATTCCTGGGACTCACCTGTCCCCAGGATCAAAGCCAAATTATAACGTACAATAAAAATTGTTGTTAGATAATCTACTAATCAAGATTTTTCACATCAAAGCTTTCTTTCACAAATAAGCATGGTGATGATTGGCAATAGTAATAATATGTAGTTGGTTACATAGAGTGATAATTCAATTCTCCTAAAAATCATTTGAGGTAACCACTGTGTAGACAGTGGACAAATAAAAAAAAACAATAGGTTAGTTAACATTCCCAGGTTCTTCAATTAAGTGAGTAATAGAATTTTATCACTGGTATCATTTACAATGAGTCGGATCCGACTCGACAGCACTTGGCACTTGGCTTGGCATCACTTACAAAGGGATATCAGAAGACTATTGATGAAGGAGTCAGAACACTTAGAGTACTTTTCTGGTTCACTTTTTCAAAGCTGTCTGATTAAATGCCACACATCTTTCAGGGACAAATACACAATAGACATAAAAATATCTTCCAAGTGTAGTTCCCAAATTCCATACTCATCGTCTGTATCTTTTCAAAACCCTTCATGCCCCTTTTCCTTAGTGTGGTAAAAGGTTAGTTCAGTCTTTTAAATAAACTGGAAGAGCATTTTAAGTACAGTTATTTGGCTTGTTATAATTATACTCTCTTTTGCCTTAAATAGAAAAAACCAAGTTCACTGTAGATCAATTTGCAACTTTTAGAAATCAATTATCATTCTTTATCTCCATTAATAGGAGGCAGCTATGATCAAGTTAGTACTCATGTTTGACTATTAATGCTTCCTGTGAATCTGCTCTATCACACTTGTGCAGCCAGCCCTCCTTCACGCCCACTGCTTCCTTACAAACAAAGTCGGCTTAGTCTCTTTCTTACACCTCCGACTCTGATGTCTCATTACTTGCTCTTGGCTTCCAACTGTTTTGTCCACCTCTATACTTCCTATCATAGTTTGCATTTTCTGGCTTGATACTCCAGTAAACAAATTCTCTGTTGGCACTCTCCTTTCTCAGCAAGCCCCGAGCTCGCTCAGATCCTGCACTTCCTCTATAGCTGAGATCCAAAGACCAAATCTAGCCCTAGTTGAGGATCCAAACATACCTCCAAACTAGCAGCCACGCAAAAGTGGTCTTCTGAAAGACAGGCCCACTTTTGCAGAACCAAACTCACTGCTGTCAAGTCAATTTGAACTCATAGTGACCCATAGGGCAGAGTAGAACTGCCCTATAGATTTCTACAGCTGTAATTCTTACCAAAGCAGACCGTACCTTTTTTCTCCCATGGGTTCACCATTAGAAAAGGTATAATATATTTTACTTTGGAAACTTTAAATAAATTAGATGTATGCATTTCTGACTTATCAAATAGGAAGATAATATTCTTCCTGTCTTCCAGTATTGTGGTTATCACAAACCAAAACTATTTCAAGGGCAATAAAAAAAAGATCTTAGTTTTGATCTATTCAGAAGATACATTTCATCATGTCACATTAAATTTTAAATTGATGTCTTACAAAGTCGTTTTCATACTGAATTGAATAACAGAAACAGACATCAAAGGCAAATCACATGTTTGACTATACAGATATGTCACTGTGTAGGTGACTCACAGTCCGTCCCTGTGTGCCCTGTGTCTCAGAATGAGATGATCCATACAGGAACACTGACTGAGGAAGTTCTGTTTGTAGTCACAACTATTTGGAGAGATTTCCAAAACCAAATCATTAGTTTCACAGTATGGAACTCTACAAACTCTATCAAATACATGACAAAGTGCTGGAGTGCACTCAAAAATCTTTCCCCCCCAAAATCCCTGCATCTATCTGCTGGCTCCTCTGCAGCCCACTTATAGAGGCAGGATTGCTTCCATATGAATAAACTATATTATGTATATGTATATTATGTATATGTATATACAATATATACTTAGATTAAATTATACCAGTGATGAGTTTATAAGCCAGCCACTTTGAATGCATTGTATTCTTGACTTCCAGAGGGAAAACTGAGAAGGAACAAAAGATATGTTCCCAGCAAGTTTACATAGTAATATAACCATGGTGTCATCTAGTTCTGGTGTACAGTTCCCACGAACAAGGCATAGAAGGATATGAGGTTTTCTCCAAGGATGGAAGGCCCTCATCCATTATTATATCTGCCATCAACTAAAAAAAAATAGGTTAATACTATCTCAGTAAATGTTGTTGGCTCCCAGCTCAGAACCGCAAAAGTAAACAAGCCAGGAAGGTGACACATAAATACATAATAGTGACCCATCCTGTTATAACCCATCAATCTTTAAGCTCCAAGCTCATGTCAGTGCTAGAAGTGGCGCATGACACAGCTTACATCATAAAGAAGCCTGTACTGAAAATATAAGAGCTACATTTTTCAATTGTCCATTGGTGCAGCTGCCGAAAATACAAATGAGAATGTAAAAATAAAACCACAGCCACAGAGGCCAATATAAAAAAAAAAAAAAAACAGGTAATTTGTGAGCTTTCTTTTTTTCTTTTCTTTATATTGAAAGCATGGGAAGTATAAGAAATATACACACACACAAAGAGGTACTAGGCAAAGCTTTGACTAAAGAACAATAGGCCTGTTTCAAATAATGAGACAACAGGGGTAACCAAAGGTATTTTTGATTCTATTCTATCTGTCTTCTAACACCAGGTAAATTAGCTAAATATGTAACTATATATATATGTCCTGGTACATCCTTGGCTCCACTCAGCTGTCTGTCTGTCCCTCAGACGGTGGCCAGTAGGGTCTCTTCTGGTGTTTTAAAATTCCACCTCCATGTCATCACACCATATCCAACCTAAGTTTTTTAAACAATTTATAAGTGATCATTTGCGTATTACAGTCATATCTCTATCCTTATTTTTCATTTATGTTAAAATATAATACTCATAAGCATTTAATTAAATAGATGATTGTGTGTTTACTGTCTGCTGGTTTTACATTTCACTCCAGTAGCTCTGTTTTGAGTGTCTGCTGCGTGTCGACATGATGGTAGGGCCAGCGTTCAAAGATAAATCAGACTGGAGTAGCCTGCAAACTAGTGAGACTGCAGGCATAGCATGGATAATTTTAACACAATGTGGAAGATTCAGTGAATAAACTGCCTAGTGCCTTAAAAGGATGAAAGACACTGGGCCCACTCTGGTATTAATGGAAGGCTCTCGGCATTAGCATACTAAATCAATTTTTGAAGAGTAGAAATTCAGTAGGAAAACAAAATCTTGAAGGACACTTTGAGCAATGAAAACAAATTCATAGAATTATAATGATAACTGTTAGAGACCACCATCTGCCAGATATCGCAATAGTCACAATAAAAAAATAAGATGCAGAAGAAAGAGGAATATGAGGTATATGTTCTCATCACTTTTTACATGTTTGTTTCTTAATCCTCCCCCAATACCTTGCAAAATAAGTACTATTTACCCCTAGTCAAGGCTCAGAGCCCTGGTGGCATAATGGTTAAGAGCTTGGCTGTTAACCAGAAGGTCAGTAGCTCAAATCCACCAATAATTCCTTGGAAACTGTATGGGGTAGTTCTACTCTGTCCTGTAGGGTCACTGTTCTAGTCATTGGGTACTGCTCTAACAGAAATACCACAAGTAAACGCCTTTAGAACAGAAAAGTTTACTCTTACACTGTCAAATAGGCTGCAAGTCTGAATCCAGGGGAGCACACTCTCTCTCTGCTGGTGCTGTACGAAGGCCCTTGTGTTTCATCAGTCTTTCTTTGGTCTGGGAGGATCGCAGTGCAGGAACCTCAGGTCCCAAGGATGCACTGTGTTCTCAGTGCTGCTTTCTTGATGGTATGAGGCCCACAGTTCTCTGCCTGCTTCCGTTTCCTTTTATCTCTTGTAAGAAAAAAGTATAAAGGTAGTATGAGCGGCACTACAGGGAAACTCCTTTTACACTGGAACAGGGAGTTGCCCTGAAGAAAGCTGAGTTCAAGTCCCACCCAAATTCTCTGTAACATAATCCAATCTATTAACAACAGGCAGAGATTAGGATTTACAGCATAGGAAAATTATAAAATGGAAAAAAAAATCACAAAATACTGAGAGTCGTGGCCCTGCCAAATTGTTACACACATTTTGGGGGGGGCACAATTCAATCTATCATTGTCAATATAAGTCAGAACCAATGAAATGGTACCTAATCACAACAACAGCAAGACTCAGAGGCTAAAGGGCTAACATTCAGCCGGACTTTGAAGCTGAGTCTATTACATGACTAACCTTACTATTGATTGGGGTTCCTCCTCTGTGAAACAACACAACGTGAGGGGAACTGCAAGGTGCTTCAGCTTTTGATGAGCATGATCTGTCAGCTGGGGAGTGCGAGGGAGGAGGCTGACGGAGCAGGTGGGAGAGGTTTCCTACGCTATGCTAAAATGCATTTAAAGGTGTTTTTATTTTTTTAAGCAGGACAGCAACATGGCAAAATATTTGCTTAGAGAAAATTATTCTCACTGCAGTGTGGAGGATTCCTATAATTTATCCTGTATTTATAGAGTACACGTTGTGGTTTAGGTTTGCTGGGCACTGGACTTTGTTACACATAAATTTCAGGGGAGCTGGACAAGAAGAAAAAAGACCAAGTAGAAGAAGATTGGAAAGGAGGGCATGAACAAGGGTACACAAATACAAATGACTAGTAGCAAAGAGATACAGAAAATATTTTGGAGAAAGCCAATAGTCTTTATGGATTTGGAAATGACAGCTGCAAAAAGGGCAACATAAAATAACTTCACAAGGTTCTGAATTAGGTAAATGAGAGGCAAAAATATAAAAGAGAAAGCTAGAAAAGAGAAGAAATAAAGGTTTGGGAGTCATTGCCAATAGACTGTAAGCAAATGCATTCGAACTGATCATCTCGCCCAGAAAGAACATGAAGAATGGAAAGAACAGTGAGTGAATGAAGAAATTGTTGGAAAGATCAGCAATTAAGGGGTAGGCAATGAATAAATGAAATATAAAAAGGAAAAATGAAAAGAACAAGAAAAAAATGAGAGAGGGAGGAAAAAAATGTTGTGGGTATACCAGGAAACAAAAGCAAGAGACCAAAAACTGCAATTTCAAAAGTCTACCTAAAATTAAAAATTGTTATCAGTTGTAGTCTTGGCAGGAAACAGATGATACATTCAGACAAGGTAACTGAAGAGACTTTGATAGAAAAGACTTTTTTTACGAATACATGGTTCAAATAAAAGGAAACCAATACCGTATGGTGAATGAAGTATCCTCAACAACAGTGGAGAGCCATAACTTTTTCTCGGTCTGAGGAAGGCAGGGGAGGGAGCACTCACTCACTCACCTAGCTATTTAGTGGTGGGTGGAGAGGATAGCTTGATAAGAGTTGTACATTTGCTAAAAAATTATAGTCACTGTCAACTTATAAATCACTAGAGAGGAAGGAGTAACAAAAACAAAATACCCTGATCTTTTCTCCTGCCCTTTTCTTGCTAATGCCTTCCATTGTCCAAGCTCAAGTGGAAGCCAGAGGGCAAAGGTCAGACATTCAGAGAGCAGAGCATGACAGAGAATGATGAATCCTGGATACAGAGGGATAAAGAGATAGAATGTCAACCCTGGTAAAAGTGAATGGAAGCATGAAAATTATTTCTTATATATCTTTTTAATTTTCCCTCTTAAGTCTTCTGATACACAATATACTAATTAGCTAAATAATTTCATAGTCATTTTTGATTTTTTAGTGAAAGCAATGCAAATCTCGTTATTGATCTACAAAGGAAATTTTTCCTATCAGTACAATTTCACATAAAAATGATATTGAATGAAATCCTGTTACAGAATTTCAAGGATATTAAAATATAATTTATAATCTAATTTCTTGCTATTAAGACTCTTAATATCATACACTCACTCAGGGCGTCAGGGTTTTTGTTCGCTTGTTTTTTTAAAAATGTCTTTTAGAGAAAGCAAATGAATAGTAGTCTATTTTGGTAATGAAGCCATGTATTCTCTCAGGGTTAGTAACTGTTCCAATAAAATGACAATTTATTCATATATATTTTCAAGTTTTTTTCTTTCCATTGGCTAAATTATTGATTATAAGTCAAGGTACCCACTAGAAATAAGACACAATAATGTTAACAAGATACGTATATAAGCTATTGAATTCTCTTACAAATACCACCTAAAATGAAGTTTTCTTTTGAAGATCTTTCCTTGACATACACATACATTAATTGCCACTAGATTGGCACTTGGCTTTGGCTTGGGTTAAAAACTGCTTAAGATCCAAGATTTTATCTCGTTTATCTTTGTATTGTTAATTTAGACACTCTAAGTACCCGGTTTAGCATAAACATTCAATAAATGACACTCTGTTCCCTTGACCTTCACCCTCTGGCGTTCCATTGGGTTTGGCCAGTGGAAGGCGTAGCAGAAGATTAAAGGCAGGAGAAAAGATCAGAGCATTCAGTCTTTCTGGCTTCTTCCCTGTCTGTTGATTTATAGGTTAGCAATGGCGATTTTTTTCTTTTGGTAACAGAAAATCTTGTATCAACTAAATTATTAGTTTCTGTCCAGTCTCCTTTATTTTTCCCAAATTGATATTTAGAATGATAGTTCAAAAGATATGATTAAGGGTTGGGTGGAAACAGCATTAGTAATTTTACCACTTCCGTAATTTATGTTTAAAAAAAGCTACCGGCTTTTTTCCCACACTATTATTTAGGTAGAAGTACCTGTAAGAAAGACAGCAAATACCGAATTTCTCATTTACTTGACTATGGACTTATTTTTTTTCCCCCACATGGCAGTTCTTGGGCAAATGGCACGCTGTCTGTGGTTGAGTTGATAAGGAAACATGATCCAGAACATAGCAGTAGAGATTAGCATGGGATAGGGAAGGGGAAAAAAAATATAAATCATCAAGCTTATTACTTTTCTAGGAACTTAAAGCCTCACTCCTTAGGAGGGGTATAAATCAGGAGAACCAAAGAGGAGAGTAATTATTAGTAAGAATGCCAATAGCAAAGCCACTCGCATCAAGTAGATTCCATCTCATAACCACCACTTTAGGACAGCTAAAAATGTTAAACTCCACAGCGTACATGGTAAACAGGAGGACTAAATAATATCCATTAGGCTCAGGGCCCTGTTGCTGTTGATAGATGCTTTTGCGTAAATTCCAACTCATAGCAAACCTCTACACAACAGAAGAAAACATTGCCCAACCCTGCACCATCCTCCCAATCATTGTTCTGCTTGAGCCTAGTGCTGCAGCGTTGTGTCAGTGCATTTCTTTGAGGATGTTCCTCTTTCTTGCTGACCTTTCACTTTACCAAGTATGATGTTCTTTTCCAGTGACTGGTCCCTCTTGATAACATGTCCAAAGTATGTGAGATGGAATCTCCTCTAAGGAGCATTCTTGCTATACTTTTTGCAAGATAAATTTGTTCATTATTTTGACAGTCTATTCAATTTTTTTGGCTGAAATCATAATTCAAAGGCATCAATTCTTTGCCCTTCCTTATTCATTGTCCAGCTTTTCCATGAATATGAGGTGACTGAAAACACCATCGCATGGGTCAGGTGCACCACGGTTCTTAAAGTGACATGTTTTCTTTTTAAAACTTTAAAAAGTTCTTTTACAATAGATTTTCCCAAGACAATACTTGTTGTGATTTCTGGACTGCAGCATCCATGGATTTTGAATGTAAATCCAAATAAAATGAATCCTTTTTCAACATCGTATTTCTTCATTTATCATGATGTTGCTTACAGGTCCAGTTGTGAGGATTTTTTTTTTCTTTATCGTAAAGTCTAATCCATACTGAGACTATAGTCTTAGATCTTCATCAGTATATTTATCTTGTCCTCTTCACTTTTAGCAAGCAAGTTTGTGTCATCTGCATATCAGAGATTGTTAACAAGTCTTCCTCCAATCTTCATGCTGGATTCTTCTTCACCTAGTCCAGCTTCTTGGATTATTTCCTCAGTATAGAGATTGAATAAGTATGGTGAAAGGAGATAATTCTGATGCACACCTTTCCTGATTTTAAATCAGGGAGTATCTCCTTGCTCTGTTCAAGTGACTGCATCTTGGTCTATGTAGAGGTTCTTCAAGAGCATAATTAAGTGTTCTGAAACTCCCATTCTTAAAAATGCTGCTCCACATTTGTTATGACCCACATAATCAAGTAAACATCTTTCTCGTATTTTCTGCTTTCAGCCAAGATCCATCCAACATCAGCAATGATATCCCTAGTTCCACATCCTCTTCTGAATCCAGCTTGAATTTCTGGTAATTCCTCATCAATATACTGTTGCAGTTGCCTTTGAATGGTATGGAGCAAAATTTTACTTGCATCTGATTTTAACGATACTGTTCAGGAATTTCCGCATTCAGTTGGGTTACCTTTCTTTTGAATGGGCATAAATACGGATCTCTTCCAGTCAGTTGACCAGGTAACTGTCCTCCAAATTTCTTGGTATAGATGAGTGAACACTCCCAACACTGCATCTGTTCATTGAAATATCTCAATTGATATTCTATCAGTTCCTGGAGCCTTGTTTTTTGCCAATGCCTTCAATGAAGCTTTGGTTTCTTCCTTCAGTATCATCTGTTCCAGATCATATGCTACCTCTTCAAGTGGCTGAACATCGACCAGTTCTTTGTGGTATAATGACTCTGTGTATTCTTTCTGTCTTCCTTTGATGTTCCTTGAGTCTTAAATGGCTCAGTAACTGTGGGCAGAGTAAAACTGCTCCACAGAGTTTCTGAGGAACATCTGGTGGATTTGAACTGCCGACCTTTGGGTTAGCAGACATGGCACTTAGCTTTTACACCACCAGAGATCTTCAAAAATGTACAGAGATCAAAATATTTTAGTGTTTACCAGGGGTGGGGGGAGAACAAAAAGAATAGTTGTCTTGTGTGTAGTGAGTGTTGCTTCCAGTGATGGAAAATCTGGCAAGGATTATGGGTGATGGTTGTAAAACATGATTAAGGTAGTTGATATCTCTAAATTGTACACCTTAAAAATGTTTTGCCAAATGTTGAGTTATATGTATTTATTCACAACAATAAGAATAAAGAAGAAACTAGAACCCTCAGTCATACAGCTACAAGGAAATGAATTCTGCCGACAACCCGAGTGACTGTAGAGGTCAGTTCTTCCTCAGTCAAACCTACTGATGAGAACACAGCTTGGCCAACACCTTGTTGACAGCCCTGTGAGATCCTAAGCAGAATGCTGACTCATGACACACATAAAACGTAAGATTATAAATATGTATTGTTTTATGCCATTAAGTTTGTGGTAATTTGTTACACAACAATAGAAAACTAATATAACAACTTAAGAATAAATCTAACAAGAGATATGCAAGATTCTATGGCCAAAAGGAAACTCCAGTGGTGTTGTGGTTAAGTGCCATGGCTCCTAACCAAAAGGTTGGCAGTTTGAATTCACCAAGTGTTCCTTGGAAACTCTACTGAGTCAGTTCTGCTGTATCCTGTAGGGTCACTGTGAGTCAGAATGGATTCAGTGAGAACTAATCTGTTTTTGTGGAATGAAGCAAGAGAGAATCCTTTTATTAAGGATTACAAAGACTTAATACTGGAAAGATAGAAAGTCTATACCAAAATATGTCTGTGTAAAATACAGTTTAAACAAAATCTAAACAGTGATTTTTTATAGATATTTTAAAATTATAACATATAAATCTGACAATTAAGTTTGAGAACTCAACCTAGAAAAAGTGCCACATACCTCGTTGCTGAGTGTCACCATGCTCACTTTCCAAGCACTCCCCTTAAGAAGCTCTGCCCTGATGCCAGTGCTCAGTCTATCCTTCAAAGCAAGTTTAGAACTCTTTCTTCTGGAATGGCTGTCAGAGCTGTCGTCCTGAATGTCCTGAAATGTCTTCCTTTCAAAATTTCCTTTATCTTCAGGTAAAGAAAAAGATAATCTAGGGGCAGATCAGGTAAGTAGGTGGGTGTTCCAATACAGTTATTTGTTTACTGGCTAAAAACTCCCTCACAGACAACCATACAATTAAGTTTGCAAACTTGCCACTGTACGTAATTGGCCATTCCAGAAAGAGTCCCAAAATTGCTTTGAAGGGTAGACTAGGCACTGGCATCGGTGCATAGATTCCCAAGTGGAGTAATTTGAAGCTGATTGCAGTGGTATGCAGCAGTGAGGTATGTAGCACTTAGAACAATTAATTTTGCAGACTTAACTATCAGACCCCATAGATTGAAGAGGAAAGAACCAAGAATATTCCAGAAAAGAAGGCAAATACACCCTGTGAAATATCAAGACTTATTACAGTGCTTGAATGATTGAGAAGGAAGGTGTTAGCGCTGGGTTTTACAATTAGCCCAGTGGAGCACATGAGTGACCCAAGTGTTACACTTCAACACACAAACACACACACACACACACACACACACACTGTAAGGTTGCTATGAATTAGAATAGACTCAGTGGCAACAGCCTGGTTTTTCTCTTTTTTGGCTGTGTACACTGTTGTTTTTGGGTGACACTGAGTCAGTTCTCACTCATAATGACCCTATGCACAACAGAATGAAATATTACTCACTACTGTACCATCCTCACAATCTTTGCTATGTTTGGCCCCACCGTTGCAGCCACCGTGCATACACATATATACATGTAAATTGTATGCAACAGAAAATGCATTTAAATCGGTAAAGTATGCTTCTTGGCTTAACTGGATACACAAGACTAACTGGGTGGCTTCTCTCCAGTGGTGGTATGAGAGGACAGAGGGAGACAGGAACTCGTTGAATGGATACAGGAAACACAAGGTGGTAAGGAGAAATGTGTTTTCACAGAATGGGGAGAGCAGCTGCAGTTACATATTAATTGTGCGTAAATTTGTGTACTATAAATTGACTTGCATTGTAAACCTTCACTGATGTACAGTAAAATATTTTTGAAAAATCAGTAAAGAAAATGATGGCCATTTTAACATATGGTGCTGGGATGACTTGTGAATATATGAAAAGCTACAAATTCTACCTCATTCATATACAAAATATATTACAGGTGAATCATAAATGTAAAAATTAAACTTAATGCATTTAGAAGAAAACACTGGAGAATATAAAAATTGGCCTCAGTATGCAGATAGCTTTCTAGAACAAGACTTGACAGTACTAACCATGAAGGAGAACACTGATAAGTAATTAGATGCATTAAAATTTGAAACTTCTAAGTAAGAAAGATACCATAAACAAAATTAAAAAAAAATCACATACTATAAGAGACTTTTTTTAGTCTTATAATTGATGCAGATTAAATAAAGGGAATCTACAAAACAATAAGAAAAAATCAGCAACCCAAAAATGAAATGAGCAAAAACTATGAATCAGCAATTCAGAAAAGGGATACAAGAATAGTCATTTAGCTCGTTGTGCTAAATAAATTACTGATGTCAATTCTTTCCCTGCAAAAATATTAGCATCCACCTTGTGATTCTGTAACTTTTGGAACAGTGTTAACATTTTCATAGTCATGAAATCCATTTAGTAAATTTTTGCTTTCAGGCCTACAATATACACAGTATAAAACAGATTTCACTTTTATACTGTTAAATCATACTATACAGTGCTATATGTAATAATACTATTAATACTATATATTATACAGTTAAACAATGCTATATATTTATTATACAGATAGGTACTCTTTACGCATCTGCACGTGTTAGTATCAAATATGGAAAACAGTCTAAGGAGTATTATTAACATCATAGAAATGAAATACCTCCCACCTTACAGATGTTAGGCTCAGCCAACTGTCTTGCATTGGCCAATGGGACATAAGTAGAAACACAGCAAATAGAGAATGTTTGGGTTTTGGGGCTTGCACCCTTGTGCTTCCACTCCTGCTCTGAGAAGAGCATGTGTGTGTTAGTACACTGGCTCGAAAAGAATAAGACACAAGGAGCTGACCTGGATCCACAGACCAGCAGCCTGAAGCAGAGCCACAGCAGCTGCCCTGCATACCTGTAAAATAAATGACTTGCTTTCATTTTGGGGGTGTTTTGTTACCTCATGTTACTGTGGCACTAGATAATTGATATACATATGAAAAGATAACCACCTTTACTGTTAATAAGGGAAACAAAGATAAAGCCACATTGACAAACTAATTCCTACTCACTGCTGTACAATCACTTAGGAGAGTAACTGGACAGTATCGTGTAATATTGAAGTATTACAACTTCTAAATATATAAATCTTGTACTTGGGCAGTAGAAGACATACACAGAGAATTTTTACTGCAGCACTGTTTGGAATGAAAATCTGTAAAGAATCTAAATGTCTATCAACAGAAAAATGGATAAACACATTGTGATATGTTCACAATGTAAATAAAAATCAGTAAAAATGAACGAACCAGATTATGCATTTCAAAGTTTAAAAACAAAATCTCAAAAACAGCAGTGAGCAATAAAATTAAAAAATCAAGTATTCTAAGAATATGTACAATGTGATTCAAGTTATATACTGTGCTATATCACATAAAACAATACCACATATGGTACAGGAAGGTACTCTGTATCTACACGTATCAGTGTAAAATTTGAAAAGTAGTGTGAAGACTATTACCAATGAAGAGTATACAAGGGAATTTACTTATTTACTTATTTTTAAGTAAAAGAAGCGTACACAGCAAAATGATGTTTGACAAAGTCAGGTGGTGGATAGACGGTTGATTGTCACGTTATTCACTGGACTTTTCAATATGCCTTAATGTTTCACAATTAAAAAAGAAAAAACTTTGAGATAGGAGGTAAATGATGTGTTTTTGTACCACCTTTGCCATCAACTGGCTGTGTGACCTTATGTGAAGCCTAAGGGCTCTCCAGACCCTTGTTTTCTCATCTGCAAAATAAATGTGTCGAACTAAGAGACCTGTAAGTTTCCTTACATCATTAAAATTGTAAATGATATTATTTTTTAAACCTTGAATTAAATGCCTATCTTGATCTGTTACTCCAGGCAGAATTCCGAAGATCTGCTTGTACATGCAAAACCATTAACAGAACCCCATGACCTCAGACAATTAGCTCGGTTCATGAAATACCAACTAAATCATGGGTGGAAAAGTGCTTCGTTCCAGGACCATGAAAACTCTGAAAGTGAAAAGGGGCTAAACGGTTTTTATGACAATAAAACTGTTTCCATTCTTCTGAAAATTACAGAGCTATGAAACAAAAAGTAGAGACATAATCCTACAGAAAATAGTAATAAGGCAATATCCTCATGAATGTTTTAATAGAAATCAACAGATAACTGTAGTCCACAGCCCAGTTTTCTATTCTGCCTTGATGCAATTGCGGGACTGTGATAATTCAAAAAATGTCACAAGCAGGAGTTGGCAAAGCATGTAACTAAATTGAAGTCATTTTTCTACTGCAGACACAAAGAAGAGTCACACTCTTGATACAGGGTAAATAAGCCTAAAGACTAAAATGAATTTCTCTGGTAGATTCATGAATTCAACAGGAAAGAAGCATCATTCTTTTTTCCCTGTAGGTACATTTTGTGTTCTTAATTTTGTTGTGTTAAATTACTGGAAGAAAACAGAGGTTTTTTTGGCTGCAGAATATATTATGTCTAAATACTTTCATATACAGCATACAGATAACAGAGCTATTTGTGCTAATCTCCCTGGCTTCTCAGACCTTGTGACACAAAGCACTCCTGTTCTAAAAAAGTGTTTTATGCTCCAAATTTCCTGCAAATTAATCTATGAAGTCAAGGAACTAGATTGCTTTGGAATTAACATGTAGTGGTTTCCTAGAGACAACCATTTGCAACCATCTATGCACGAGCACTTGATGAAAAGAGTCTGATGCAATCACGTAATGAAATTTTTCTGTTTTTTGCAAAAGGTGTCAGACTTAACACACTGCTCAAAGAAGGCATATTTTATCCTCATCTTGGTCACAGGGGCTGAAAATATTGATTTGATGAGTGCCATTACTCTTCTGTTCCAAGCCAGGATCTCATCTGTGATGTTCAAGTTGGGATTTACAATGAGAGCAGCACTACTGTGGTGAAGATTACCTGCTGCCCATTTCACTGCAACACCCTCATGTCCCACTGATCATTTACTGAGCAGGTAGCACACACACACAGTATGTGACCAGAACATGGAATAAAAGGTGAACGAGTAACATGCTGTTTTGGGCACAATAACGTCCTCTAAAAACATGCATTGAAATCCTAACCGAAACCTGTAACTATGACCTTGTTTGAAAATAAGGGGGTTTCTTTGTGTTACTAATGTCATATGAGAGTCAGATGGGTCCTAAACCTAATGCCTTCTGAGTGTTATTTTATAGAAGGCAAAGCAGACATAGAGAGAGATACACATGGGGGGAGGTTCCATAGGAAGACAGAGGTAGATATATCTACAAAAGCAAGAATTTAGAGGATTCCTAACAGCAACTGGAAACTGCAAGACAAAGAAAGACCATCTCATAACGCCAGTGTTCTGATATGAGTTACTAACTTTCAGAACTGTGAAGAAATAAATTCCTATTCTTTACACCACCCACTTGTGGTATTTTTGTTATAGAAGCACTAGGTAACTAAGACACACACCCAGCCTCCTCCATTTGCTAACAGTCATTTACAATTTTCTGACCAGCATCCCACAGGTTCAAATCAAAGCAGTTATAAGGCAGCAATTAAGAGCTTGGGTTGGGGAGTCAACTATTGGGGCTTAAATCCAAACTTTACTACTTATTAGTTCTGTAACTGATCTAAATTCTCACTGCATAATTATTGCTGTTGCTTCTATAGCTGATATAGTCTTAAATATATTCACATTTATAAGTTTCTAATCACATTGTAAAATCAGCCATACCTATCAGCTCCTGTGATATTCTGTAGACAACCTCTCCCTTCTGTTTATGACCCTAACTCCTTCCCAGGGCAAACTTCACATTTTCCCTGTGGGAAGGGTCACCAGAAAAAAGTTACCATTGCCACCTACCATCACACTGCTGTGGTTAGCAGCATAGATGAAGAGAGAGAAGAAAAATGCCAAAATGAACTCAACTTTTCTCTGAAGATGGACTATACACCCTCTGCTTCATTTCCTCTGCAACCTGTGTGTGCTCCCCTTTACTTCATTTAAGAGGCTTCTTGGAAGCTGAGGGGTGAATGGTGCTCCAACAGGAGGATGAATGAGCTTCTGACGTTTTCATTACACCCTTGGAAGTGCAGACCTTATACTTTCAACCCTACGGTGCTACCATAATGCCTATTTTCCCAGATATTTGCAAATAAAAGGACAAATGTCACAAGAAGAAAAAGAGCAGAAACTGAATTGTCATGGTTGTGGCAGAAACAATGGTAGCAGGAGAAAAGGGGACCAGAACATGCCCAGTGTTTCACTATGTGTACCAAACTAAAATAAACTTCAGCCTACAGAAGTCGCTTACATGCTTGGTTACGGCAAGGGCAGACGCTGATATCACTAAAGTTATAAGGAGATAAAATATACTCTTTGGACGCCCCTCTCCCTTTTCACCAGCCCCCTGTACACTCAATTTGGTTTCATTCCCACGTGGGCCTTCCAGATCTAGTACCCTGTGCAACAGTCTGACCCCTCAAACCTTTTTGAAACTTCCTGTACTGTATTACAGAAACCCTGGTGGTGTAGTGGTTAAGTGCTACATCTGCTAACCAAAAGGTTGTCAGTTCAGATCTTCCAGGCACTCCTTGGAAACTCTATAGAGCAGCTCTACTCTGACCTGTAGGGTCCCTAGGAGTCAGAATCAACTCTACAGCAAGGTCTGGACTCAGTACTCTATCACATCCCTCAGCACAGATGACTGCAGCCTTTAAACCACAAGCACCAAGGTAGTGTCTCTAAATTCACAAGTTTGTTCTTAGTAAACTAATACCTTTATTCTGTATTGGACAACAAAGCATTTTATCTCCTTCTAATATGTATCCACCCCCTGAGAATTTTTAAATAGTGTTAAGGAAGAGATGATGTTAATAGACACAAAACACTGGAGTAACTCTTTTTCTTCTGTGTCTACCTACCCCTAAACTTTGAACTTGCACCATGTTCAGACACTATGTGCTATACTGAAGAAGGCAAGATACAGCTCAATAAAGAGATTTCTACTATATGTGCTGGGAGTATAGGCAAAAATTTCAGGAAAGAGATCAGAGATAAAAATACAAATCTAGGATTCCTTTACCTAGAAATGATCACTAAAACTCCAAGAAGAGGTAAGTATTCCCTTTGTTCATTGTTCATTAACAGTGTACTGTCTGGGGTTGTGTTGGTTCACAACGCTGAAGGATGCACCAACTTATGGTTCACAGTTAGGTCAACACGGATTCTACCTGACTAGTCCCTGCCTTAGAGTAGACTTAACACATTACTACATTTCTTCAACTGCATATACCTCAGAAGTGGAAGCCAAAGGTGAATGAATATTTCACCAACCTCTGGCTTGGAGGGAGAACTCCCATCCTGTCTGGGTTCTTTAGCTAATAAAGTTAGAAAAGGGAAAACTGTTAGCCCTACTCATGCTTGCACTAATTTGGGGTCTAAATTCCTGCCATCAGTGCTGCAATGAATCATTTTCATCTTCCCTGATTTATTTGCTAGATGGTTGACACAAGGTACTAAATGAGTGATGAATCCAAGAATGTCTTTGTAGTCATCTAATGAATTAAGGGAGGGGAAAAAAAAAAACAATTGAATGATGAATAAAATAATGGCTGAAGTTAATCTGCGTAACAATACATAAACACAATGTTAGTCAGATAATACAAGCAATATGTTATAAAGAGAATACTGTTACAAAGATAAATTTTATACCAAACATAGTTTTTTCTTAACACTTTAATATTAATAGCTTGACATAATTAGAAGAAAAGTAGTTAAAGTTAATAATAGTACTGGTATATCAAGCTTTTTAAAGGACATTCTAACTTTCTTAAGCTCTCCTCATAAATGTATTTCTATGCACAATATGTCAAACTGAATTCATGCATATGAAATAATAATCACAATATTGGGTTTGTAAGTATAAATATTAATGAAGTACTGCAAAACCATTTTCTTGCTTATGTTATCTTCTCTTCCATTGCTGTCTTTATACCTACATAAACAACTATCATTACTATTGAAACTGCAAATTAGAATTTTCAGTCTTAAGAACATCTCTGTACCCTAGCTAGTGGACTGTGAATGAAGTTATCAGCTTCTGATTCGGTATAAGTATGCTTGTGGATTCATTTTTTTACCCCATTTAGTTTTATCCTATTCTTTAAAAGTCCTCACTGCCTCCTGCTTTAAAAGACAGTTATGGTCCCAAGTGTGCTCTACTTTCAAGCTATATTGTAACTCTGCATGAGAAAAAAAGAGATGTAAATAAGGCACTAGAAAAATAAAAAGTAATTGCCATTGGTTCCATTCCAACTCACAGCAGCCTTATGTGACAGACACCTCTTCATGGACTTAAATCTCTAAACTTTCAGTTAGTAGCTGAGCACGATGGCCATTTATATACCTAGAGACTAGTTTTATTAGCTTCTGTTGAGTTTGCCTCTGTTCGTGGCAACCCAATACACAGTAAGATTGGATCTAAGGACTAGAATATGAAAGAAAAAGTTACCGTCGAGTCCACTCCAACTCATGATGATCCCATGTGTGTCAGGGTAGAACTTTGCTGAGTAGGATTTTTAATAGCTAATTTTTTGGAAAGAGATCATCAGGCCTTTCTTCTAAGACGTGTCTGGGTGAGCTTGAACCACCAGCTATTTAATTAGCAGTAAGTCCATTAACCACATGCATAATCCAGGGACTTTGAATAAAACTCAGGTAAAAGAAATCTTCCTCAAAATCTGAATGGTAGAATGGCAGGGTGAGGATGGTGGAGAAGTTGAACACTTCTTGTGATCTCTGTAATAACAAAAACCCAAAAAACAAATGAATTGGTTATATACAAAATTCTAGGTAACCTGAACATCAAACAGAAAGTTGGGAAATGAGACTGAGCAATAGGGAAGGGAGAATAGGTAAAGAAGTACATAAGATTGCCTAGACCTGACTCAACAGAAATCAGCGTCCTGCAGGTAACAGAGATTGGTAAGAGTAGTGGCTTTTGAAAAAATGTCTTCCTTAGCAAGAGAGACTGAATGGCAGACAGCCTAATCATGCCTCCTCAATCAGTGAAAAATGTCCTTTGATAATCAAAAGCTAAGTAGATTACACCCTACAAGAATGTAAATCTTTAGTTCAGGATAAACTCCTCCTGCTTTTCCCTTCTGTGTTCTGCTCCTGGCTCCAGAGTCTGACACCACTATCTGGGACAGGCAGGAGATAGGACTTCTTATGCACATTTTAAGTGATTCTCCTAGACACTGAGGTGGAACGATTTAACTAACGAGGGGATATAAAGAAATAAACAGACAGATGGATAGATGAAGAATAACAATAATAACCTACTGGCTCCTCTAAGCTAGAAACTCAGGGCAGAAACACTTTCTTTGCCTAGGTAAAGGCATAAGATCAAGGGGAAGAGGTAAAATGCAGCAGAGCATAATGACAAGTTGAACAGGCTGCAAGAAAGCATATATGGGCAAAAAGTAGAAAATCAGAAAATTAACATTAAAATTACAAAATAAAGTAACTCAATGGAGCAGAATTGAAACAGTGAAAGGCCAAATTCATGAGACCAAAAATAAAGCACATGACACCAATATATTTGAGGAATTATCAGATACAAGAATTTTAAAAACTTAAGAAACACTAAGAATTATGTGGCACTTGATTAAGAAGAATAATCTATGAGTTGCTGGTGTACCAGAACACGTGGGGATAACAGAAAATACAGAGAACCGTCAAAGATTTGTTGACCTAAAACCTCTCCGATATCATGAAGAATTAGAAGATATCTATCCAAGACACTCATTGAGCTCTATACAAGGCAGATCCCAAAAGAAAGAAACCAAGGCATATTATAATCAAAACTGCCAAAACTAAAGATAAGGAGAAAATTTTAAAAGTGACTAGGGATAAACAGAAAATAATCTACAACAGAGAGTCAATAAGACTAAGGTCAGACTACTAAGTGGAAACCACTCAGGCAAGAAGGCAATAGGAAGCAAAAAATTGCCAGCCAAGAATGATATAGCCAGTAAAACTATCTCTCAAAAATGATGACAAAATTAGGACATTTCCAGATAAACAGAAACATAGGGAATATGCAAAATCCAAACCAAACTTACAAGAAATACTAAAGGTACTCCTTTAGTTGGAAAATCAATAACAACGGGTAACAATCCAAGACTAGAGCACAGAACAGAACAACCAGGTATCAACTCAGAAAGGGAAATCATGAAAATAAATCAAAGGCAAAACACTGAAAATAGGGAAACATAGATGTCATTATTTAAAAGATTAGAAAGTTATAGCAAAAAGGAAGGACTTCAAAAAATGTAGTCATAAATCTTTTGTACGGAGAGGAATTCAAGGTGATACAAAGAAATTAAAGACTGGTTTAAATTTAGAAAAACAAGGGTAAATATTAATGTAACCACAAAGGAAATTAACAATCCTATACATCAAAAGAAAAAAAAAGTATGGTTTAGTCAAATACCAAACCAACAATGAAAAAGATGAAAACACATTTTAAGAAAAAGGCTCAGCACAGAAAATCAAGTAGAACAAAGGAACTGTCTACAATGCACACAAAAGACATAAAAATGACAGCACTAAACTTATAACTATCAATAATTATGCTGACTGTAAATGTATGAAATGCACTAATACAGAGACAGAGAGCAGTAGATTGGATTGAAAACCATCATCTGCCTATATGCTGCCTACAAGAGACACAACTTAGACTTAGACTCAAACAAACTAAAACTCAAGGGATTATATGTGTGTGTGTGCGTGTGTCTATGTATGTATATAAAGCAATGTTCAAAAAAAAGAGCAGATTATCTTTTAAAAATTGGCAAAAGATATGGACAGAAACTTCACCAAAGAAGACAGTGAGGTGGTAATGGACACATAAGGAAATGCTTGATATCATTAACTATTAGAGAAATGAAAACCAAACCACAATAAGATACTATTGTACTCTGATATTATTGGCATGAGTCAAAGAAACAGAAAACGACACATGTTGGAGAGATGGTAGAGAGATCAGAACTAATGCACTACTGGTGGATATGCAAAAAATGGTACAACCATTTTGGAAAACAATATGGAACTTCCTTAAAAAGCTATAAATAAAAATAACATAAGATCCAGCAATCCTATTCCTAGTAATGTGAGATCTTTCACATGAATAAACACATATATATCCATGTTCACTGCAGCACTATTCACAATATCCAAAAGATCGCGACAACCTAGTTGCCCATCAATACATAAACTATGGTATATACACACAGTGGAATGTTATGCAATGATAAATCTGCAAAATATCTCACAACATGAATGAATCAGGAATGCATTATGCTGAGTGAAATAAGTCCATCACAAAAGGACAAATACTGTATGAGACTACTATTAACTCATGAAAAAGTTTATACATGAAACAATCTTTGATGGTTATGATAAAGGAGTAGGGTAGGGATACAAAAATACTAAATAGACAATAGATAAGTGGTAGCTTAGGTAAAGACTAAAACACAGTACTGGGGGAAGCCAATGCAACTTCACCAAGCCGAGGTAATGGATGCTTCATAGATACAGCCAAACTCCCAGATGGGCTGAATTACTGTGCTGAGTGTTCGCGACCACGGACTTGGGGAACATCTAGCTCAATTGGTATGACATAGTTTATAAAGAAAATGTTCTGCATTCTACTTTGAAGAGTAGTGTCTGAGGTCTTAAAAACTTATGAATGGCCATTTAAGATACTCCACTGTTCTCACACCATTGGGAGCAAGACAGAACAAAGAAAAACAGTTCAAAGGACTGGTGGACCGCGACTACCACAGCCTCCCCCAAACTTTGAGCTCAGCACAATTATCACCACTGACTGCTCTGACTGGGAACACAACAGGAGATCCTAGCCAGAACTGGGAAAAATGTAGAACAAAATTCTAACACACACACACCAAAAACAAAAAAAAAAAACTTACTGGTCCAGCAGAGACTGGAGAAACCCTGGGATTATGGTTCCTGGACTCCCTTTTAACTCAGTTCTGAATTCATTCCTGAGGTTCACCCTTCAGCCAAAGATTAGACAGGCCCATAAAACAAAATGAGACTAAATGGGCACATCAGCCCAGTGGCAAGGACAAGAAGGAAGGAGCAAACAGGAAAGCTGGTAACGGAAAAACCAAGGTTGAGAAAGTAAAAGTGTGGACTCGTGTTGGGGATGGCAATTGATGGCACAAATGATATGTGCTTTAATTGTTTAATGAGAAATTTGCTCTGTAAACTTCCATCTAAAATACAATAAATAAAAAAAGAATAACTAAAGGAAAATTTCTATCATAGACTCAAACTTTAGCATCTCAACCTCATTAAACGCGTTTCTTCTGTACCTAAACTTCTGAATAAATACATCCATTGCTCCTTGAATACTCTGGGGGGTGAGTTGTACCCTGGCCCTAGGGTCACCATGAGTCGGATCCGACTCCAAGGCACTTGGCTTGGCTATTACTCTATTCAGCCACAATTCCAGGATCTCTGGGACATATTTACTCCATGTTCACTCTGTTACAATCTCATAGTGAATAACCTATAAGCCATAGATTAAAAGCAAAAATCACCATTGATATTTTCTCAGTATAGAACAATAACAAACAAAGAGGAAACTAAGTTACATTATATGAAAACATACATTTGTTACATCAGTCCACTTTTCTACAAGTCAGAAGACTATGTTTACTATTTCCTTTTACAATAAACATGCTAATTTTTTGTAATCCAACAACTCTCTAGTTATTATCATCACCTCATGAGGTGACTCAAAACTTTATTCCTAAGGTATCTTGATCCTCTGGCAGTCCTGCCTGAATGGAACTGCTACATTAACACATATCACAGTGCATGGAAGTAATTCAAAGCATTCCAGGGATCCTTGCCCTCTTTTGTCTGCACTTATTGGAGTCTTGGCTTGGCAGTGGAGTCTGAGCCATTTGACAGCATAGATTTATTCCAAAATCATAGTGGTTTATATTGTAGTTCAATTACGGGGACCTGCTAAAAACTCCACATTGTCTGTATTTGTTTCAAACACTTCAAGCATCATTTATTATCCATAAGATTCAATGAGCTTAAGGTCATTAATGAAGTGGATCAGGATCACATCTGGTGGCAGTACAAGTCAAAAAAGATCCCTATAGTCTGTATCATGACAGAGGACTAGAGAGCTGACCTGTCCCTGAGGTGAGATCATAAAGCTATACTGCTGTCTCTGCCAGATGGAAGAAAATTGCTTCTAGTGGTCTTTACTAACAGAAGTAGAGAAAAAATAGTAATTTACCAAAGAAAGAATTTCATGCAAATACTAGCAGCCTTCTTGGTTTTCTCTAAGAAACCACATCCGGCACAGCAGCTGCAATAGCCAAGCCAAGCCAAGTGCCGCTGAGTCTCCACTTACATTCTTCAAGATCTATCTCTCTCCTGTATAGGCCAAACAGGTGAGTAGGATGAGGATGTGGTAAGATAACTGTTTCATTAGCTGTTAGTCTTTTATGAGAACACTCATCTCTTTAACCCTTCCAGAAACGTGGGATTGTGTTTGGCTTATTATTATCATGCTACGAAGGGGCAATTCTGCAGACTTCCATTTTGTCTGTCTACAATGATGGCCATTCCTTCACTGATCTATAAAACCAATACGGTGATTCTAACAGTTAGTTATGGAGTATGTCTATCCCAACTCTGCATTTCATAGCTGAGCAAATAATTAAGAAGTGGGTTTATAAACTCACTGGGCCCACTCACTGTGAGACGGGCTTGAGCTAAAATTCCACTTAACATATGACTTCCACAAACCCCTATTCTGACTGGTGGCAGAGGATAATTACTACAGAAGCTTTTAAGAATCATGGTTTTCCTCACACTGGTGTATATCTCAAAGACTTGGTAAAAGGCATATCCCCTGAACCCACTGGCATAGTTAGAGTTTACTGCTGTACGTGCTATGGAGTGAGTTTCAACTCATGCTGACCCTACATACAGCAGAACAAAACACTGCCTGGTCCTGTACCATCTTCACAATCATTGCTATGTTTGAGCTTATTGTGAAGCCACTGTATCTGTCAATCCATCTGCTTGAGGGTCTTCCTCTTTTCATTGACTTACTACTTTACCAAGCATAGTATTCTTCTCCAGGGACTGATTCCTCCTGATGACATGCCCAAAGTATGTTAGACAGTCTTGCCATCCTTTCTTCTAAGAAGAATTCTGGTTGGACTGCAGATTTGTTCATTCTTTTGGTAGTCCATGGTACATTCAATATTACTCATCAACATCACAGTTCAAAGGCCTCAGTTCTTCCTGGGTTGCCCTTATTCATTGTCCAGCTTTTCCATGTGGATAAGGCAACCATGCCTTAGGCCAGGTGCAGTCTTCAAGGTGACATCCTTGTTTCTCAAAACTTTAAAGAGGTCTTTTGCAGCAGATTTGCCAATACAATGTGTTTTTTGGTTTCCTGAGGGCTGCTTCTGTGGGTGCTGATTGTGGATCCAAGTCAAATGAAATTTAACTTCAATCTTTTCTCCATTTATCATGATGTTTATTGGTCCAGTTGTGAGAACTTTTGTTTTCTTGATTTTGAGGTGTAACCCATACTACTAGCTACCCTCTTTGATCTTCATCAATAGGTGCTTCAAGTCCTCTTCACTTTCTGCAAGCAAGATTGTGTTATTTGTATAATGAGGGTTGTTAATGAGTCTTCCTCCAATCCTGATATCTCATTCTTTTTCACGTAGTCCAGCTTTTTGGATTATTTGCTCAGCATACAGATTGAAAAGGTATGGTGAGAGAATACAACTCCGACACGCCATCTTTCCTGATATCAAACCATGCAGTATCCCCTTGTTCTGTTCAAACAACCAACTCTTGTTCTATGTACAAGTTCTTTATGAACTCAAACAAGTACCCTGGGATTCCCATTCTTTTCAGTGTTATCCATAGTTTATTATGATCTACACAGTCGAATGCCTTTGTGTATTCAATAAAACACAGGTAAACATCTTTCTGGTATCAGCCGGGATCCATCTGACATCAGCAGTAATATCTCTTGTTTCATGTCCTCTTCTGAATCCAGCTTGAATTGTTGGCAGTTCCCTGTTGATAAACTGCTGTAGTCACTTTTGACTGATCTTCACCACAACAAAAATTTGAACATAACAATACATTCATTTCAGCATTCCTATATCTCTAAGCTTTTTGATTATATCTCTGTAACTATAACAAAGAAGTTCTGCCATCTCACCTTTATTTAATGAAGGGGGTTTTTGAGTCCAAGTTTCAGTCAGACAACCAAGCAAACTGTGAGCAAATTAACTCTCAGCTGCTTGAGTTAATACACTGCATCCAGAATTTCGGGCTGGTGCACTCACATCAAATTCAATAGAATCCTGCATAATACTCCTTCCACTTTGATATAACACACACAGGATCCACTGACATACATATGCCTCCACACTTCTGCCAATATAATTTGAAAAAGTTTTGTAATTTTTTATCTTTATGGTACTTCTTTAAGATCATTTTTTGAACCAATGCCCCAGGAACCTACTTATATTTGAATCTTTCCATAGGCCTGTAAACTATGACAAACAGCTTCTATTTCCCTGTAAGACCTCAGGAGAGCTTATTACAGAGTCTTTAGGTAAGAGAAGGGTTTCTTACACACAGGAAGAAATATGTTTCTATATAGAAGGGAAGCTCAGAGAAATTTGGGATGCACTCAGATATCCTCAGCCCAGTCTTCAGTGTCACAATTTTTCAAAGTTAATGACATAAATTTAAAATGTGAAGGCACTGACTTCATGTGAGACTATGAATTTAACTTGTGTTCTAATTCAGGCCCTACAACTACATGAGATAAATATGTCTTTCAAAGCAGTCTTGAAAGTTTTCTAGTTCTTAACTTAAGCCTTGACCTGTGAAAATAAACCCCTGAGTTAATTATTTAGTTAAGCTCTACAGCATACTTGGAAGCAATTAATCCAACCCAAAAATCCTGTACTTTTTATTGCCACTATAATTCTCTGTTGCAGCAACTACTTTGTCACCCTAGTTTTCTATTAACTTTTGATTCTAGGTAAATATAGGTGATCATTTAAGTATCTATTTGGCTGTTATATATCGTGGAACATTTGAAACCCATTTATCACTGATAATGGGATCATTAATGCCTTTAAATGTACTTATTTAAACTAATTCTAGATTCTCATGAGATTCTGTTGGCCAAGAAAACAGAGTCACTATTACTATTACTAGAATAAGAGTTTTAATGTGGGAATTACAGAGATGCTAGGAAAATTACTAGGAAGAAAGATCTGACAGTCTACTACTGAAAATTAACCAATAAATATTTTATATATCACAACAGAATATTATCCAGTATGGTCCTGGAAGATGGTGGCAGAACTGGGCAACATTTCCTTTTGTTATACATAATGCCACATGAGTAGAACCAACCGAAATGCAACTAACAACAATCAGACATGATGATCTGGATGGAGGAAATCAGAAGATCAGAGAAACAATCACTAATTACGTCAGTCTGAAGCACTGGCCTGCGTGAAAAAGCCAGAGATTGTGAAGAAGTTCAAAGAGCCTCATGTTTCCATGCACCAAACCACACGTTGAGGTCTTGGAAGTTTGTAACTGTAAGAACTCAGGGAGAAGGCTATGATGTCCCCAGTAACTGTGATGTCCCCTGTAACTGTGATGCTGGCATTTTTGCAAAGATTTGTGGAAGCTGCAATGTCTGTGAAGCCAATGCAACTGATCAAGCTGCATCTAAGCACCTCCATATTTGTCACAACCTCCCACTAGCAACAACTTCCCCTTCACCTCCTCATGCAATTCCTGTTCATTGGTAGACACTATCCCTCAATTTAGAAGGAATGGATGACAGTGGTACCCAGTAGACGACGAACAATCCAGTACAGCAAGGAAAATATTCTATTCCAATTGTGACACTGAGATGGAAAATAAACTTTTGGAGAATTTATAATCCAAAGTCAAACTTCAAGTGGATTTCCCTCTGAATGTACACCTTGTAATGGCTAAGAAATCTCTAGCTGAACATTTGGTTTCATGTGGTTTTGAGCTGATAACCTTCACTGAAACTGAGAGAAGTTTCCAAATTTTTTGGCTTACTAAATCAAAAACCAAATGTTTTGTCATGAAGTTCACTCCAACTCATGGTGACCGCACTTGTTTCAGATCACCAGAACTTTCTTCACAATTGTGTGAATTTGAATCACCAACCCTTTGGTTAGCAGCAGAGTACAGACCATTAGTGTCAAGCAGGGATCTTCTTGGCTTACAGTGCCTTGATAACACAGTAACTTTTGCATAATACATTTGGATCCAGAGAAGCACCTATTAATTCTGTTTATTAAGTAAATTCCAAAAACTTACTGCTATAGAGTCAATTCTGACTCATAGAGACAAAGTAGAATTGTCCCAGAAGGTTTCTGAGGAGTGGCTGGTGGATTCAAACTGTCAACCTTTCGGTTAGCAGTTCAGCTCTTAACCACTGCACTATTCATTTTGTTCTTAAATGAATGAAAGCATTTATCAATGGCATGTATGTAGTGTAGGGCACTGGACAATTTCTCAAATCCTAAACTCACTCATACTGGAGAGTACCACCCTCATTTCCTGTTCCAATTTGATTTTTCACACAGAACTTAACATTTCATCAGAACTGTTGGAGGCTTAACTTGGCAAATATATGATGATATCAAAAAATATATCTGAAACTAATAAAATTATGAATGTCCTTGAGCTGGTGGTTTCCCAGGTGTGTAGCATATATCAAGTATCACTGTGTTTCCTTCAAAAAGTTAAAATATCTTAAAGCACCCCTATAGTTGGGATGCCTTTGCACAGTTTGGGAACTGTGGATTTAATTAGTATATGGCATTATCTAGTCTTAAAGGTATAAACCAAAGTCAACCTTATTTTCTCTCACTGACTTTAAAAAAATAATTTACATAAATAAATGTTCTACTGTTTACTTTCATTCAGACACTGTTATAAACATGTTACAAATGTTTATTATTTAAGCTTCATAAGCTAAGGTAGGAGCTATCATTATCATTCCCAAATTGCAGATGGTGAAACCAAAGCACAGAGAGGTTAAGTCACTTGCCCAAGATCAACAAGCTAGCAAATGGTAAAGCTAGGTTTAAATCTCAGGCAGTCTTTTGGCTTCAAAGTGCAAACCTTTTCATCAACACATTATGCTGTCCTCTAATGTGAAGATAATACTCCACTCCTCTTAGGGAGGGACACCAACAGCTTTGCACACTGGCTACTGAGGTTTACAGCTGAAATGTCTGCCACTGCTTTCTCTGGAAATTGCTTTTATCTAGCCGTCATGGATTGAAGTGTATCCTCCTAAAAATGTATATAGAAATTTGGCTGGGCCATGATTCCCATTATTTTGTGATTGTCCTCCATTTGGGGATATTCCTACATTGTAAATTCTGATCTCTGATTGTGGGTAATAGATTGGATTATGCTAAAGAGGATGGGCGTAGAACTGTGACTCTCTTCCTAAACTCATCTCCATGTTCCAATGTAAAGGGAGTTTTCCTGCACTATGACTTGCTCCATCTTTTATCCTACAGGAGATAAAAGGAAAGTAAACAGAGAATCAAGGACCTCATACCATCAAGAAAGCAGCACTGGGAGCAGAGCACATCCTTTGGATCTAAGTTTCCTGTGCCAAGATGCTCACAGACCAAACAAAGCCTGATGCAACATAAAGATCTTCCTTCAGAGCCAACAGAGAAAGTGTGTGTTCCCCTGGAGCTGGTACCCTGAATTGGGACTTTCAGCCTACTGAAACTATGTGAGAGTAAAGTCTTCTTTGCTAAAACTGTCTGCTCACGGTAGTTCTGTTTGAGTGGTACCAGATGAATAAAACACAAGGCTATATGAATTTTGTGTGACATGTTTCTTTCATCACTAGCTTCTGATTGGCAGAGTCTATGTCAAACATTTCATTTCCTGCCCTCTAATGAAAGAGAAAATGGGAAAGTAATTCATGTTTTCACAGCACAAAGTAGAGACTCAGGAGTATGGAAAGTTACCAAATATAACCAGGAAATGAAGGTCCACTCTTCGGACACAAATGGATTGGACTTGGCGATGCAGAGTGACCATGTATTGGATGCACTTTATGGTTCTATGCATCTATAGGATATCATCCTGCTGAACTCTGGCTGGAGGAAGGGGAGTGGGTGGAGAAGAGGGGAAAGGAGACTGTTGGGAAGACAAGACATAGATGGAGCAGAGAGGAATAGTGTGCTGTCACCAGGCAGTGACAGCAGTGGAAGCTACATATAGGTGGGCATGTAAATTTATATGGGAATGTACATTTTCACTCAGTCATAATAATAAAATAAAATAAACCCAATGCTGTTGAGTCAATTCCAGCTCATTGAGACCCTATAGGACAGAGCAGAACTGACTCAGAGTTTCCAAGGAAAACCTGGCAGATTCAAACCGCCGATCTTTTGGTTAACAGCCATAGAACTTAACCTCTATGCCATCAAGGTTTCCAGTTATAACCAGGATGTTCAAAATGTTAAATGCTCCAAAGGAACGGCAAGCGCCTTTTACAGGACATCACACTAGTCTTACACATATGCAGCCAAAGAGAAGTGCCATCGAGTCGGATCCAACCCATGGCGACCCTAGGGCAGAAAAACTCATAAAACAGTATCAGTAAAAATTGTAATAGGCAATAATTGTAACAGAGAATTTTTACATAATGTCTACATCTTACTGTGATGAATCTATATCATCTATATTTATTGTTGCCCTTAACTTCATAAATAAGTCATCTGTCTGTAATTTCATTAACACAGAGAAATACATACTGTACTTTTTTACTAACATTTTCCAAGTCTCTCATAGCTTTTGGTATATATAAATACATATATCAACCCAGATGCTTTTGAAAAAAATGTAAAAAAAAAAATTTCTCTCCTTCCCATGGTAATTCCCACTCCTCCGCATTTTTCATAACCTTGGTCTAAAGATAGATTTAAATGACGGCATTTTCAAGGAATATCTTATTGTATATTCCAAGATATTATCAACATGCGTATGTTCCTCTCAAATCCATGCTAACGGTAACTTAACCCAGACAAAGGCATTGGACACAGAAGAAAGCATCGGACATGGAAACAATTTAAACTTTTGTCATAATAGCTTTACAAGCGGTGACTCAAGCTTTAAGAAAAAATCGTATGCAATTAGAAATAACAGAGAACTAAAGTGTTTGGATGTGTTTATGGGTAAACATACAAACTAACTAGATAAAATCAAACCTGTCACCATGAAATCAATTCTAACTCATAGCAACCCCATGTGTTACAGAGAACTCTTCCATAGCAGACCAAAATCATGAAAACGGGAAAATATCTCAAGGCTTTGAAAAACATATTACTGAATCAGACCAAGTGTTCAGGAACTTGGTATCAGGTATCCAACAGGATCAAGAACAGTTTCCTCAAAGGCCTTGCCAATTTGTCAGACTCACTTGAATTTCACAGATCTTATACTAATAGCACAAATAATACTGTTTTTAGGAAAATATTTTTGTATATTTTGAAATATTAATTACATTTTAAAACCAAAGCATTACCAAACATTAAAAAATAATCCTTGATGAACAGCAATTGAATGCCCTAAAAATATCTCAAGGGCTGCTTTCTGTAGGATGGAAGGAGAAGCCTAAATAATTCCAAGAGAGTATGTAAAAATAAAGTGGTACATTCATCCCCTCTTATCCCAGGAGAAGCAGCTCTGCACAGAGCTATTTAACACGCAAGCAGTCAAATAATATAGCTCAAGAAGAAGTGATGACCTGCGCAGAATCACAACCTCTGGCAGATCTTTACATCCTGTTTCTCACCACTCTCTTCTGTCTTTCCGTGTCCTTCTTCCTTCATGACTCCATCTCACATGATGCCCCAGAACTATCCAGATCTTGTGTAGTGCAACCATAGATGCCAACTCACTTGTTTCCTTACCAAGTCTCTACTTTATGGTCAGTTCCTCTAGCAACATCTTTCCATTCCCCATTGTGCATCAAAAATATTCTGTTCACACGTGTCATGTGTACAGTCCCCCATTCTACCAGCTGAGATACCAGCTCTCATGTAATCCAGACTTTCTGGAGCCATGATGCCTGGATGAACCCCTAAAACCATTGCCCTGAGATGGTCTTTATACCTTAATCCAAAACTATTCTATGAAGGCTACTTTAAACCAAACAACACTGTAGCTAAATCAGTAAAGAATGTCTTTGAGCCACAAGAATTGTGCTCTTTTAAGAACTATTTATGTGGGATTGAACTGACAACAGCAACTCAAAGGATTAGATAGGAAATTTAGGTGGTAGTGCGTTTATGTTGATGGGAGAGAGAGAGTTCTGTAAAGGAGGGTGAGAATGATTGCACAACTTGAAGAATGTAATCAGTGTCATTGAATTGTACATGTAGAAACTGTTGACTTGATATATTTTCTGCTGTGTATATTCTCAACAATAATCAAAAATAGAATAGATTTAAAAAAAAAAACCTTTTCTGCTTTTGGAACCACTCCCTTAGGGGCTTGCTCTCTGCTCTTCTAGAATAGCTTGAAAACAAACAAACAAACAAAAACCCTAGTAAATTAATGGATTATAAATTGTTTGTTAGTGGCAGATAATGCTGCAGTAAATTACTTCTTTAGGACAAACGCCTTCTAAAAGGAAATGCCTTTATTTCCATATTGTCTTCCCTGGTCAATCTGGCTGAACATCCTTACTCTATCATCACTATCATAGCACTTCAGCATAACATTTTTCTATTTAATATTGTAACATTTATGAGCATGTCAATTTCCACTCAAACTAAGATACATGAGAACAGAAACGATTGTTCTCATTACATCTCTGAAACAATGCAGACTCCACTGAATTATACCAGCTTAATTCACATTTGCAAATAGATGGATACCAAAGAATAAAGCCAAGAAAGTGACTTTTTCAGAGTGTCTCCAATTGTACTACATGGTACGCCTCCTATTCTAGCTTTGTGTAAAATCCACTCTAAAATTAGGCAGCAAGTTGGGTTGATACTTCTGCAACAGGACCCTCTAGCCCCTTTCTTTCCTCTAGAAGCAGTGTTTGCATTTAGAGATGTGAAGCGAAGCTTCTCTTAGATGCTATATTAGATGTTGTATTCAATGTTGGAGTGATGGGGGAAAGCTGATAGGGCGAAGCCAGTGAGGGGAGTGAGAACATGTAAGAGGTAACAATGCTGAAAGGCCAGCATGTTGGGGAAGAGACCTACAGACATTGGTTGCAAGAGAACTTACAAAAGGGCATGGAGTAGGCTATGCAGATCAGAGAAATGAGATCAGAAACACACCCTGGAGAAACCACTGAATTGTGGGGACTGGAGGGCAGAGGCTGAGGAGGCAAATATACTGTACTGAATAATATGGTGTTCACACAATGCCTAAATCATACTACATCCTATTTCATAGAGCTTATTGTAGATATTAAGGAAAACATGATTGTATGCACAAAGGACTACTGAAGTGATGTAGTATGTTGATTAAATTCCAGAAAATCCAATTATTAGAACAAATGTCTCTTTCTTTTTGGAGAATTACCTTCTGGCAGAAATATACCGTAAGAGCTAGGAAAATGCATAACAAGGTATCGTTGTGTACTGGTAGTTACTTGGACAAAGTAAAAGGAGGAGGAGGAGAAGGAGGGGAGCAGGAGGAGGAATGGGGGTGTAAAGAGAGACCCTAGAGCATCTTTAAGCATTTAAAATGTTTTCAGGAGCAAGAATTCATGTGTTTTAGACACACGTCTGTCATTCCAAAATTTATTTTGAACTGACTAATTCTCCCCAGAAAATGCCAAATATATTTAAAATATTTAAAATATAATCTGTACTTTGTATAAAAGCAAGCTTCCTACTTTGTAAACCTGAAAAGGTGACAAGCTTTCCTACCTGGCTACTAGCTGCACCAAAGAGACAGTAAAATGACACTACTCCGTCCATAGAGGTCAGCATAGCAATGATAGTGGGAAAGCTTTGTGGTGGTAAGGCACATCTTGATATTCTTAATAAAAGAAACTTACCTAGTTGTATAAACTTCTGGGAAAGTAGAGCCCATTAGCAAGGAATTTATTCATCTATTCTTTCCTTTATTCATCTGCTGCAAAAAAAATTACAGGCTGAAAGCACCCTCTGCCCTTCTCAGACCTCACAAGGACGAGAAGAACCAAGATCAACAGCATCAACCACCCAAGGTTGATCGTCTCACCAAGTATTTTACTAATTCTGACCCCAACATCCCCTCTCTACTTCTCTGATGAGTTTGATAATTCATTGCAATGGCCACACAGAACTCACAGACGATGGTGACAGTTGTAGGATTCATTGGGAAGTAATGAATTATGATTCAAGACCAGGAAAGGACTCATGACATGACTCCTCCATCAGGACAGCTTCTTGTCAGCTATACCCTCAGGCAGGCATGTCTCTGGTCCTTGGCCCCTCAACCCGGCCTCTACTCTGCTCCAATAAGTGCTACAAAGCTCTTTAACCTCTGCTAATAAGTGCCAGGAGTGTGCCCCTCTCTATTCTGCTGGTATGCCTCATCCCAAAGGTGTTCCCCTTTCTCATTCAATGGGTTGGTTCCACTAGTAAGTGTCCAGAAGGACCCCTCTCCATCACAAAGCCCTGTCACAAAGCCCTCAGATCTCTCTCTGTGAGTTGGTGAGCCTAGCTCTGCCAACAGCCCAGAAGCAGTCTACTCCACCAGCAAGCCTCTTGCCCAAAGGCACTGAGTTTTCTCACTCCATTTGACTGGAAAACCCATGGCACTTCTGTCTCCTGTCATTCTTCTGTCTATGTTGCTACAGTGTCTTTGCCACTGTTTCTCACCATCTCCAGTGTTATAGCTCTCTCTCTCCCCCGCCCCTCCCTCTAATACATTCCTAGTGCAGAAAGCCCTGCGCAAAGGATACACTCTGCTGTCAGCTCTTCGTGGTGGTGTGGAGGTTCCCCCCTCTTGCTCTGAAATTGTTCTCTTTTAAGCCTATCAAGATGGCAAAACTGACCAGTCCTTTTGGTGGGCCACCATTACCTTATCTACACTGTCCTACCCAATCACTTTGTCAGAAAAGCCACACAAAAGCAATCCACCATACGACATCCATTAATTTAGTTGTCTGTCTCTTACCTTGCTTAACAAGTGTTTATCAAAAGCCCCTTGCATGTCAGGTCCCTGGAATGTAGTGACAAATAAACACAGTCAAAAGCATGTATTTTTCATTGTATAGTGGGATGTAGCTCTTGCTGCAAAAAGCATTGTGCCAGCCAAGCCAAGTGCTGTCGAGTCAGGTCCGACTCATGGTGACTATAGCAAAAAGAATTGTAGAGAAATAATATATTATGCTTTTGTCATTAAATGGCAGTGTAGCAGACACTTGATGAACCCCTCAGGTCTGCTAATTGGATTTGGTGTCACCAGGAATTTGATAAATGACTGTTGTAACAGAGTATACTGCCATTAACTATAAAAATACCTGCCTATCTTCATAAATATTTTAGAAGCCATTCTTTAGCCATAAAAGAAAAAAAGGAACAGAATTTTAGGAAACAAAGATTCTTACACTGAAAGATATAAAAAGGGGGTTAATTTCCTATTCAACCTCAAGCAGGTCATTTAGTGGAATGCTGATAGTGACAAAGAATTGCTAATCCTTATTCTCTGTCCTGAAGGATTTTTCCTTTTAAGTGTTGGATTTCAGAATAGACAGTAACCCCAGAAACTCATAAATAAATCGAAACAAGAATATGTTTTATAAATCTTCAGGTTGTCGTGATACCCTTCACATATTGCTTTTAGCCACACTGTCTCTAGGACATATTTTAATTTTACCTAGAGTTGACTGATACAACATTTAGTTGGTTTAACCCTCAGATCATGTCCATTATGACAGCCTTAAAATCCTGTACCAGGACATCGAGGCCAGTTGGCATAATTGGCCAGCCAAGTGCCGTCGAGTCGGGTCCGAGAGTCTTCTACACCCATATTGGTAAGTGGCAGCAGGGATCTTAAAAGCTAGCAAGCTGCCATCTGAGGTACACCAAATGGTCCCAATGAATAATTACTGAGAACAACAAAGACAGGAACAAAAAAGAGCTCTGGAGACAGACAGACCCACGTGAGTGGGAGATTGTATCAACATGTGATCAGAAGAACCAGTTGGTGCCTGGCCACCACCAAAGACAGCTGTGATGGGGCATACGATGTAAAGTCCCTGTAGCAACATGAGAAGAAAAGGGGTGCAACTCAAGAACTCTTCTAAAAGACCACAATTAATGGTCCAACAGCCTGGAGGATCCTCAGGGAGCATGGCCCCTAGACCTGCTGCTGCCCTTGACCAGAATATACCACTGAGGTCAACTCTTCAGACAAAAATGGACTGGACTTGGGGATACAATGTGACCATATGGTGTGTGTCCTTTAGGATTCTATGCATTTATAGGAGGCTGTCCGACTGGTGTCTTTCTAGATGGCAGAGAAGACGGTGGAGGAGGGGATAGAAGCTTATTCAGAGGATACTACAGGTATAGAATGAAAAGGTGGAGTGTGCTGTCATCAGGCAAGAAGAGCAGAAGGAGCTACAGATAGGTGGGCATACAAAATTGATTTGGATTGTATACTTTCACTTAATCACAATTAAAAAAAAATCCAGTGTCAGAAAGCACTTACTGGTGATTCTTTAATCTGAAACTGTCCGGTCAAAACACATGTGGCATCTTTATAAATACTCTCTCTCCTAGTTTTGTTTTCCAGTTGTCTATTTGTCTTAGTCTGGGTTCTCTACAGAAGCAAAAGGATTGCCAACCAAGCCAAGCGCCATCGAGTTAATTGTATAAATATATAAGGAGAAGGATTTATACGAAGGACAGAGCTCACGCAATCGTAGAGGTTAAAATTCTCAAAACCTGAGTCAGGATACAAACCTCTAGTTGGAGAGGGGTCACAGGCTATGAAGGTTGGAAAATCCCAAGCTGGCTGGCAAGACTGCAAGGTTTATTCTGAGTCACATAGCTGCAGGAGCTGGAGAATCCAGAACCAGCAGATCAGGAGCCAGACTCTTACTTGCTGGCTGTGAAGATCAAGGAATCCCAAGATCAACAGGTGAGTGAGCTGTTGGATCAAGTCTCAAGACTTGGATGTCCATAAGGCAAGTGAGCAGCAGCTGTGGAATTCTCAGCAACCCAAAGCCTCTGCAAGGTGAGGAGGCAGGAAGTAGTCAGCGGAAGGCAGGAAGGTGAAGGCTATGGGGGTGGCAAGCCGTCACAACTCCTCCCCTACTGGTACCACAGCACATCTCATCATGGCAGTGAGTACAACATTACACCACCATCAAAACACTGAAAATCTGGGCCCCGCTGAGCTGACACACAATTTGACCATCACACTACCCAACCATACCTTTCACAACCCTAACATGATGCCTTATTATCTCTTAAAAACTCCCTTCACAACCACTTCGTCACTTCTCCATTTTTTCTGTTATTTCTTCCCATCACTCGAAACGACCTGTCCTCCCCTTTCTACACAGCCAGTGCTACTACCCATTCCTCCTTCCAGGTCTCACTTAAATACTACTTTTCATGAACCTGAATTCTAGGGCCTAATGAGGGTAACAGCAGTTACTCGCTGATTTTTGAATCTGTGTTGCATTTGAGTCTGTACTCCACACTTTGGTACTTGGCCAGATATTGGCAGTCTGTGTTCTTCAAAGAGGAGGAACTCTTCCAATCACTTAGTGAAACATTTTGTTGCAGGAATAACTGACCCAACAATTACACCTAAGTTTGAGAAGGAAAATGAAAGCCCTCATACTTACAGTAAATACTTAACTTTTCTCCTCTTCCCAATTTTTTAAATCTGACTTTAGAATTCAAAGAAAATGTTCTGCCTAAGAGGAGAAGGGCCCTCTGTCCTTGTTCCAAGTGTGATCTAACTGAATCCATTGAATTATTCAAAGTGAATTTACCCTAGGAAACAATGAAATAAGCAACATTTGCCTTTGGCACATCCCAACTTTTCTTTTTTCCCTGGACTCCCCACCATTTTGTCTTCCCAATGACCTCAAAATAGAACAAATGCCTGCTGTCAAGATCTGTAAACAACCCACTCTACTAAATGTAGTCTTCAGTCAAGGATCAAGGGAGATTCTATTCTCTTTTCCAAATTCCAAGCTAATTAGTATTTCTTTCTGGATAGCAATGAGTAAATATTTACTCGAAAGTCCTGAAGAGTGAAGTTTCTGCCTAATTCCATGGAGATCTCTGGAACATAAATTATAATTCAACCAGAAGACACATAGTCAGATGCATGCCAAGGGAGTCGAGGTTTTGTGACCCTGGCCGCGGATGGAATTGTTGCCTCAAAATATGTCTGTATCTATTTGGCTGAGCTATAATTCCCAGTATTGTGTAATTTTCTTCTATGTTGTAAATCTTGCCTCTATGATATTAATGAGGGAGAATGGGTGTCAGTTGTGTTGGTGAGGCAGGACTTAGTCTGTAAGATTGTGTTGTGATTTGAGGCCTCCTCTCAGGATACAAAAGGAAGAAGTGAACAGAAAGACAGGGGGGTCCTCTTACGTCTAGGAAAGAAGCACCAGGAGCAGAGTGTCCCTGTGCCTGAGAAGCTCGCAGTCCAGGGGAAGACTGACAACAAGGATCTTCCTCCAGAGCCAACAGAGAAAGACTTCACCTGGAGGTGATGCCTGAATTTGAACTTTTAGACTGCTTCTCCTGGGAAAATAAATTTCTTTCTTAAAGCCATTCACTTGCAGCATTTCTGTTACAGCAACATCAGAGGACTAAGAAAGCCCTCAGTTGTCAGTCGTTGGTTCAACTAGGCTCCAGCAAACAGCCCCTCAGACAACCCTGTGTACATGTCTAAAGATTTGTTTGCCTCCAGTATCGCTCTGTGTTTTGTATAGTCCAGGTCAGTCTTTGTCTGGGGAGCTCATCCTAGTGCTGGATGCAGTTTGGGGTTAGAGAGTCCAGGGGCCATGGTCCCAGGGGGCCCTCTGTTCAGAAGGACCATCAAAAGTGGTCTTTTGGTAGACTTCTAGTTCTGCCCCCTACTCCATCACCCACTATGTCCAGAGCTTCGTTCCGTGTACCACATCTAGCTTGTCATTGATGGTGGCCGGGTACCATCTAGTTCTTCTGGTCCCATGCTGAAGCAGCCTGTGGCTCTTATGGCCCCTTCCATCCAGTGGGCTCATATTTTTCTCCTGTTCTCGATGTTCACCATTTACTTCAGGTCCAGGTGGACTGGGATCATTCAGTGCTATTTAGATGGCAGCTTGCTAGTTTTTAAGACCCCAGTTGCCACTCACCCAGGTGGTATGTGGAGTAATATCTTGAGAGAGGGAGAGATAAGAACTTTGGATATGCCAATTAGTATGGACGTCCCCTGAGAGCACAGCCTCCTGATCCCAGACTCTCTTTCTCTGTTCTAGAGAAGCGGTCCATGTTAAGTGGACAGTAAGGTTTTGAAGTTGAATAGTTTGGGGTACCCCACTTCTAGTGCATGCTGACACATCTTATACCCAACCTACCCAATCCTAATCCTAATCACTATCTAATTTGTAAAAAAAAAAAAACCTCTCCCCGACTCCCCTAAACCCTTGTAACCATCAAATGTTGGTTTGTTCTGTGGTTAGATGATTAGTTGAGGCCTTACAATAGTAGTGTTATACAAAATTTGTCCTTTTGTGTCTGGCTAATTTTGCTCAGCATGATTTCTTCTAGTTGGTCCCACGTTGACAGGTATTTCTGTAAGCCATCATTGTGTCTTATCATTACGTAGTATTCCGTTGTACGAATATACCACAGTTTGTTTAACCATTCATCTGTTGATAGGCATCCAAGTTGTATCCAACTTTTTGCTATTGGAACTTTTTGCTTATTGTTGTAGTAAACATTGGCGTGCAATTATCTGTTTGAGCGGTGTTCATTATTTCTTTGGGACACATTCAAAGGAGTAGGATTGCTGGATCATATGGTATTTCTCTTTCTAGTTTTTTGAGAAAGTGCCAAATGGATTTCCATAGTGATGGAACCATTTTACAGTCCCACCAACAGTATAGGAGAGTTCCAGTCTCTCCACATCCTCTCCAGCATTTATTATTCTGTGTTTTTTGGATTATTCTCAGCTTTAAGAACATGCTAACTCTTAACACTGGCAGGGTCTTTGTGCCTGCAGTTCTCGCTTGAATAATCTTCACCCAATTCCACATACTGGTCTGTTTTTGCTATTTTATGTATCCTTTAGAATATCACCAAATATCACCAAAGAGATCTCTATTAAACACAGGGTATTGTGATGATACTTTTTCATATTCTGAAAGTATTTACAACTACTATCCATGCAAGATTATAGCAGCATTTACTTACCCAAATGTGTTTGATCATGTCTTCAAAAGTTAAATTTATTCAAGTAACTGTGAATCTGGAAAAATGAAGAACATACTCATTGACTGGAATTATTATTCTTCACCTAGTAATTCTGGCTTCAGTTAAATCATTCTCAAAGAAGATATCAGTTTAGAAGCAGGAAGCGAAACATAAGCTAAGATAGCAAGCTGACATTAGAAGAGTTTTGTTAGCTCGTAACTTTGCTAGGTTTATAATTTGAACTACCCAGGGACTTCAAGCATCAGTGGCCCAGAAGGAAATATAGAAAAACCCGTGCTTTCCAGCACCCATTAACTTACTCATCTCTTGTCTTGTGAATTAGAAGATGATGCATTAAACGGAATATAGGACTACCATCATTTTCTTGTCTCAATTGTAGAATAAAAGTAACTCTAAAATAATAATTTCTTCTTTTTAAAAAACACTATTTCAATAAGAACAAATTTTATAACACACAAACAGATTAAAGATTATTTAAAGTCAGAACAAACTTTCAACTTGTTGTTTTGACTATGAACACTTAAAAGACTTAATGTGTTGTGTGATTTCCTGTCAATGACAAAACATTCCCAATGTGTGTTGTCTACATATATTTCCATTTTTCAAAATTAAATCTTTCTGGTCAGGAGTATTCTAGCAATTTCTTTGGAAGAGAAATATTCTAACAGTTCTTAATTACACTTAGATTAAAGTTTTTCTCTTTTTATCCCAGTGAAGGGCTGCATAGCACATATCAACTGAATTTCTTTCTTGTTATGTGTATTTATATTATTATTATAGTACAGAAAAGGATTAAGTTTAGGTCTTTCTTTAAGACCAATCTCAATTGACATGTCCTTTAGGTAAATCTTCCACCCATCCCCATAGTTATGAGTAATCTATGATACCTTTTTCAAAATTCCTCAAATATTTATCTATCTTATGGTATCATCTCTTCCTGCCATCAATGTTAATGATTTTGTAATTACTCAGACTCTACCTTCCACACATAGTGCCATAGTGTTTGGTTATGGGAATATTCTGTAGTCACATTGCCTGGCCTCTACTTTTACTTTCACTTAACTGGCCTCACAGGTATAAATCTCCCCATTAGAGTACATACAAGAAATGTAGATTTCTTTAACTCAATCACTATTTCAGTTATTCATTCCACAAAATGATTTATTTGATTCCATGTTTTCTAAATTAACTCAGGTTTTTGGTTTATGTTTGGTTTTGTTTTTCTTTTTTTTTCCTCATCCACTAGGAAAAAACTGCTTACTGGTCTTACATCTATGCTCTGAGTGTAGGGGACAGCAAGATGCCTGAAATTGGCATCAGTCCCTACAAGTATTGTCAAAGGTATAATCGCCAGCTCTGAGTCTTGTCCAAAGTTACACATTCACTTGGCCAAGGTTGAACTGTCTGTATTTCTGATCTAGGCTTTCATTGCTGCAACTCATCACCATGGAATCTCTAAGACTGGTGACCTTCATGGTTGTTGCTTTTTCCTCTTGCCTATAGTCAGAATGGCAATTCTCTGATCATTTTTGCCTTATCAAAAACAATGACAATCTAATTCTTCCTATATGTTCTCAGACATACATTTTTCCATGCTCATATAAATATGTAAAAAGTTAAACAACTCTACAATTCTTTATAAAATAAAAAGAAAGACATAGAATTAAAGGAAGAAATGAAGGTGTTAGGGGATTTATGGGACTTAAAGACCTATAACTAGAATGTAATGCTCGAAGCACTCATAATGCCAAGAAATTTGGAAAACAGTTACCTGGCCAATAAACTGGAAAAGATCCATATTTGTACCTACTTCAAAGAAAGGCGATGCAACAGAATGCAGAAATTACTGAACACACAAGTAAAATTTTGCTGAAGGCAACACAAAACTGATTACCACAACACAGTCACAGAGAAGTGCCAGAAATTTAAGGTGGATTCAGACAAGAATGTAGAACCAGGATGTCATTGCTGATGTCAGATGCATCCTAACTGAAAGTTCAGTATATTAGAAAGATGTTTACCTGTGTTTCATTGCCTGTGCAAAGGGATTCAACTGTGTGAATCATAACAAATTATGGATAACATTGCAAAGAATAGGAATTCCAGAACACTTAATAATGCTCATAAAGAACCTGTACTTTGAACAAGAGGCAGTTGTTTGAACAGAACAAGGGTAAAAAGAATGGTTTCAAATGAGGAAAGGTATGCATCAGCATTTCATACTTCCATCATACTTATTCAATCTGCATGTTGATTGATAAAGAACAATGATGATAGCAGGAAACATCTCTCAGTTTGGTCTCAACTGGAGGACATTATGTTGAGTGAAACTAGTCAGCAACAGAAGGACAATTATTATATAAGACCCCTACGATAAAAACTTAAAAGCATACTCATACATAACAGAAAAGACTCTTCAATGGCTACAAGGGTGGGGAGGGTGGGAAAGTGGGAGGGTGAGGGGCAAGGGTTTAGATTACATAGTTGTTAGAAATTTAGTTGGGTGAAATTGGTGACAATACACGTTAGTAAGAAGATCAATATTAACGGGACTTCGACACAACTTGTATACTCCTCCTCTGTTAACCCAATATTGTAAGCACTGAGTATGTATACTTTCATTTTTTATTTAGTAAAAAAGAAAAGAAAGAAAGAAAAAAATATATATATGCTGAGTAAGCAATCTGAGAAGCTGGACTATATGAAGGGGTACCAGGACTGGAGAAAGACTCATCAGCTGTTTTGTGATACGCTGATGATATCACTTTGCCTGTCAAAAGTGAAAGGACTTGAAGCACTGATGACGATCAAAGAGCAAAGCTTTCAGTATGGATTACATCGCAACACAAAGAAAATAAAAACCTTCACACCTGGACCAACAAGCAACATCATAATACAGGAGAAAATTTAAAGTTGTCAAAGATTTCATTTTATTTGGATCCACAATCAACTCTTATAGAAGCAGCAGTCAAGAAGTCAAATGGTGTACTGCATTAGGCAAATCTGCTTCAGCTACTCTCCACTTCATAATATAAGGCTATTGGTTTTCCCAAGCTTGTCTTCAACTCTCTTCCATCTTAGTTTCATCTCCTAACTTGTCATCCCTACTCTTAATTTTGTACTGTTCAAATGCCATGTGTATTCTCTTCCGTAACCACAGTTAAGTCTTTTGTGTTTTGCCCACGTTATTCTAGAAATTAAAATTTAAAAAATATTTACATTGTTAAGGCTGTATACGTATTTTCCAATGCGGAAAAAATAACCAGTAAGATAACATTTGGGGGCTCTTTTTTAGTTCATTCTGGAGTTAAATTGCCTTATTACTTATACTGTTTTTTAAGAAAAATACCTTTGTTTTTAATGTGAGCTTTTCAATGCTCTTAAGGATTTTTTTTTCAATAGAAAAGACTACTCAGAGGTTTGTTTGGGTTTTAAAAATTAGTAAATGGCTTATTAAAGCTAAAATTCATAAGCTTAGTTTTTGAAGCTTTTAATTCCATTTTATAAATGGTAACTTATATTTATAAACCTATTTTAAAGGTATTTCAAATAATGATTGGTCAATTTAGTTAACTGACTTAAAACTCAAAGACTTAAAACTATATTTGTAAATTTAATACTTCAAAGACTTAAAAGCATATTTATTAATTTAATATTCATTTTCTAATTAAAAAGCAAAAGCTTCCCAACTACTAAGCAATTTTAATAAATCTAATAAGTAAAACTCATATTTATGGCAAACTTTGAGTTCTATTAAATATTCCAGTTCTCTACATAAACTCAGTAAGATTTCATCTTAAAATCACAAGTTCAATTCAATTACTCAGATAAAAGTTTCAAATTAGTAACACAAAACAATTGGGTAATGGAAGAAATCAAAGAGGGAACAAAAAATTCCCAGAATCAAATAAGAATAGAAACTCATATACCAAAATCTTTTGGGACAGTGCTCACAGGTCAGTTTGTACTAATAAACACACATATCACAAAAGAAGAAAGGCCAAAATAAAAACATGAGTCCTATAACTCTAACTGATAGAACTAAAACAGAAAAAGAAGCCCATACTCACCAAAGGAGAGGAAGTAATACAGAGTAGAACAAAAATAAATAGAAAACCTGAAAACAATAGAAAGAATCAGCAAGACTAAAAGTTAGTTCTTAGAAAAGATCTAATTAAATAAACAAATAACAATAATTCACAAACCATTGGCCTAACTGACAAAAGAAAAACAGAACAAGAAGCAAATTGCCCGAGTAAGAAAGGAGATGGGAGACATTACAACAGACCCAAGTGAAATAAAAAGAATTATAACAGAATACTATGAAATTGCACACAAACAAAACTTCAAGTTCCTAGAAACACACTAACTACCCAAACTAACACAAACTGAGATGGAAAATTTGAACAGACTCATTGAAGAGGTAATGATAATAATAATAAAACTCTCAAGGAAAACACATCCTGGCCCGGATGGCATCACAAGAAAATTCTCCCCAAATTTCAAAGAGCTAACATCAGTAGTATTCAAACTATTTCAGAGCACAGAAGAAAAAGAAAGACTCTTAAATTCATTTTATGAAGCCAACATACCAAAGCCAGGGAAACACACCAGAAAAAATTACTGAATAATATTTCTCATGAACATCAATGCAAAAATTTTCAATGAATTCTAACTGACACAATGCAGCATCAAATCAAAAAAATAATACACCAGGAACAAGTGGGACTCACACCAGGTATGCAAGGATAGCTCAATAATAGAAAATCAATCAACACAACTCATCACATAAATAGAACAAAACAATCACATGATTATTTCAATCAATGCAGAAAAGTCATTTGATAAAGTCCAAAACTCATTCCTAGTAAATAAATAAATAAATAATTCTCAATTACATAGAAATAGAAGGGAAATTCCTCAACATGGTAAAGGGCATCTGTACAGAATCAACAACCAACATCATTCTTAGCGGAAACAGACTGAAAGCTTTCACCCTGAGAAGAGGAACAGAACAAGGATGTCCTTTATCACCTCTCTTATTTAACATTATGCTGGAAGTTTTAGCTAGAGTGATAAGGCTAGAAAAAGAAATAGGGGGCATCCAAAGCAGAAAGGAAGAAATAAAATCATCCGTATTTTCAGGTGGTATACTATACATAAAGAACCCTGAAGATTTCAAAATAAAAATACTGAAACTAATAGAAAGATTCACTGGAGTAGCAAGATACAAAATAAACATAAAGAAATGAGTTGAATTCCTTTACAACAACAGAGAAATTCAAAAAGAAATTGAGAAAACAATAGCATTTATAATAGCTCATAAAAAGATAAGATACTCAGGAATACTTCTAAGCACAGGTGTAAAGGAAGTATACAAAGAAAACCACAAAACACTGCTGCAAGAAACCAAAAGAGACCTACATGCTCTGGAAATACAGAACATGCTCAATAGCTAGGAAGACTGAACTTTATGAAACTGTCAATTCTACCCAAAGCAATCTACAGATATAATGCAATCCCTATCCAAATATCAAGAGCATTCTTCAGCAGATGGAGAAGTAAACACCAACTTTATATGGAAAAGAAAGAGGTCCCAAATAACCAAAGCATGACTGGAGATAAAGAACAAAATGAGAAGCCTTACACTACCTGATCCTAGAACCTAATACAAAGCCACAATAGCTAACATAGCATGGTACCGACACAAAAAGAAATACAGTGACCAGCAAAATAGAACTGGGAACCCAGACACAAATGCATCCACTTATGGTCGGCTGATCTTTGGCTAAGGACCAGTGTACATTAAATAGGGAAAAGATAATCTTTTAAACAAATGGTGCTGGCAAAACTGAATGTCTATCCATGAAAGGAAAGAAGAGAGGGAGGGAGAGAAGTCAGGGAAGGAGTGAAGAGGGAGGGAAGGGAGAGAGAGGAAGGGAGGCAGAGAGAAGGAGGGAGAGAAAAGAGGAGGGAGAGATAGAGAAGTGAAACAGAGAAAAAAAAAACCCTTACCTCATACCGTACACAAAGCCTAACTCAAAATGGATCAAAGGCCTGAATATAAAACCTAAAACTAAGGATCTCAGATGAAAAATTAGGAACCAATGTTTGTTATTAGGTACCATCAAGTTGGTAGGTTCCAATTCATAGCAACCCTATAGTACAACACAATGAAACACTGTTTTGTCCTGTGCAATCTTTCCCACAGTTGCCAAGCTTAAGTCCATTGTTGTAGCCATTGTGTCAATCCATCTCATCAACAGTCTTCCTGATGCCTCCTGACAATGGGCCCAAGGTATATGAGAAGTAGTCTTACCACCCTTGCTTCTAAGTAAAATTCTGGTTGCACTTCTTCCAAAGCGGATTTCTTCATTCTTTTGGCAGTCCACCACATATTCAACATTTGTTTCCGACACCACAATTCAAAAGTGTCAACCTTTCTTCAGTCTTCTTTATTCATTGTCTTACGAAAGCCAAACAATTAAAAAAGAAGACCCATGAAAGACTGATGCTTTTGAATTGCATAGGCCAGCCAAGTGCCGTCGAGTCGGATCTGACTCATGGCGTCCCTAGGAGGCAACTAAAAATACCATGGCTTGGTCAGCTGATCTTGCCCTTGTTTGCTTATCTTGTTTTCTTTCTTTCGTGTTGAAATCAAGTAAGGATAAATAGAAATTAGATGAATATTCCTGTCTGGTTGTCTTTTGTTGTTCACACCTACTTGACTGCTAACTTCTAAAAGTCATTTACCAGTTCTGTGAAGTAGGTAGGCTTTACCACCTGGTGAGCATCTTGCTAGGGGGCTTTTCAAAAATACACAGTACTGGTTCTACCCTCAGGCATTCTGAGTTAACTGGGGTTCAGAACTATTCTTCAGAATCATGTAATGAGTCAACTGTTTCTCAGGGGGAACCTGTAATTGCCAGAACACGGATATTTTGGGTTACTTTTTGGTTTGGTTTGGTTCAGTTTGGTTTGGTTTGATTACGATTGGCTTGGTGGAGGGGGAGCTTTTCATTTCCCTAAAGAAAAACCTTCTGATATTTTACCTGGAGCTTACACTATCAGCTGTTGAAGGTGTGTCATGGAAGGATATTAGAATTAGTCGTTTTACACATAGACTTTTGACTAAGCCCCCTATTTTCAGCCCACATTTCACTGCCACCCTGTCATAACCTGACATCCCTGAGTTCCCACTCTCTCCATGGCTCTGCAGAGTCAATCATTATAATTATTGTGAGTTATCACCTTCCACTTCTTAGCAATTGCAAATCTCTGCATTTTCATCTTCACAGTTGGGGTTTTAGCCCAGCTGACACTACTTAGTCACACAATCAAGAGCTTGGCCTCATCATGAAGCATGACTAATGGAACCACAGCTCAAAGGTGTCTTACCGGTGGCCAGGCCTCAGCAGTCCCTAATTAGCTCCTCATCAGCTACCTCCTCCAAATAGTCTTGGTTGTAGCTTCCTTGGCTGTGCTTTCTGGCTGCACCAACTTCTGTCTTCACAATTTATGTAAGTAGACTGATGGTAGAAGGAAAAGGGAAAAAGGACCTGTCAAACCTTTGTCAGTAATAGATGCTTTTGAAAAAAGAACTTAGAGTTGGTCAATTGCTTGTAAAACTTGTTAACAAAAAATGAGACAATCAAAAGACTCTCAGGGCTAATAATGGCTAGAAAGACAGCTTGTACTATGTGACGAAAGGCATGAAATGGAATACAACAGAAACAGCAACAACAAAGAGAGAGGGAAATCTTAAAGATTTTGGAAAGCCAAGTAACTCAGGGAGGGGAGCCGAGAACTTTTAAGGACAGAAATGTCAAGTATTCTATTTTATTGCTGGAATGTAAACATTCTGCCTCCCCAAACCTGCAGTAAACTTTCCTATATATATAAAAGCCTTTGGATTTTTTTCCATTGAAATCAAGGAAGGATAAATAGAAATTAGATGAATATTCCTCTGGATTAACATCTAGTACAAAAAAGGGGAGTTGAAGTGTAGTCCCATATCTAAACAGGAAAAGTCTTAAGTCCTCCTGACCTACGACCATGCTAGAATTCCTAGTGAGATTCCGCTAAACAAGGAAACTACTATCATTCGCACTGGCAGTTTTATCAGACTCCCAAAGAACTGGCTCGTCAGTGGACACCTGTGGTACATCTAAACATTACTTTTCTTTTAATGCAGTTTTGATCCATTACAAGGGTTTGGCAAAGAGTGTTGCCTTTCTGTTGTTATCACTTCATACAGCCATTGTAACTCTGCCCTTTATTTCTTCCACCTGCTCAGATGGGGACACAGTGAGGCCTAGCCACCAATAAGACACCGTTGAGCTGTGGTTCTATCGGTCATGCTTCATGATGAGCACAAGAATACTAGGCCATGATTTTGTGACTAGGAGATGTCACTTGGGCTAAAACCCCAACTATGAAGTTGAACATGTAGAGATGGCTCAGTCATTAAGGAAAAAAGTGATAATTATATAATTGCATCCATATCTACCACATACAAATTCCCCACTTAATGAAGGCAGTAAGTGTGAGTCATTATCCTAAACTGCCTAAATTCATTTGTATCTATTATTTCCAATTATTTAGGAGAGCAGCAAGTGTTTAAAAACATCAGCTTTGGACTCAGACAACCTTGTTTCAGGTCCCTGTACTGCCTCTTCATGCTTCAGCATTCCCCAGAGAAAGGAACTGATGCAAACATAAATCATTACTGGAAAAATAACAGTATATATGCTTTGCTATAGTTTGAGAGTCTAGGAAGTTGCTATGGAGTATAAGTTGATCTTGGGTGGGTCCTATCTCTTTTATCTGCCATCTCTTTGAGTTTGCCTAAATTAACCTTTCAAAGCCTCAGTTGTCTTGTCAATAAAATATGCATAATAATAATGTCCCTTCCTTAGTACTAGTAAGATAACTAGAAGTGATAAGGCATGTAAAGAACTTAGTGTAAATATGACACTTGGTAAGCACACAGTTAATGAGTCTTCCTCCAATTCTGATGCCTCTTTCTTGTTCGTACAGTTCATCTTCTCCAGTTATTTGCTCAGCATACAGATTGACAAGGTATGGTGAAAAGATACAACCCTGACACACACCTTTTCTGACTTTAAACCGTGTAGTGCCCTTTGTTCTGTTTGCACAGCTGCCTCTTGATCTATGTACAGGTTCTTTAAGAGCTCAATTAAGTGTTCTGGAATTCCCAATTCTCTACAATGTTAGCCATAATTATAAGTCGAATGCCTTTGCATAGTCAATAAAACATAGGTAAACATCTTTCTGATACTCTCTGCTTTCAGCCATGATTCATCTCACATCAGCAACGATATCCCTTGTTTCATGTCCTCTTCTGAATCTGTCTTGAGTTTCTGGCAGTTTCCTGTCAATACTGGTGCAGTCACTTTTGAATGATCTTTAGCAAAAATTTTACTTGCATGTGATATTAATGATACTGTTTGGTAATTTCTGCATTTGGTTGGATCACCTTTCTTAAGAATAGGCATAAACATAGATCTGTTCCAGTATGTTGGCCAGGTAGCTCTCCTGCAAATTTCTTGGCAAAGATGAGTGAGCACTTTCAGTGCTGCATCTGTTTGTTGAAACACCTCCATTAATATTCCATCAGTTCCTGTAGCATTCTTTTTCACCAATGCCTTCAATGTAGCTTTGACTTCTTCCTTCAGTACCATTAGCTGTTGATTATATGCTACCTCTTAAAATGGTTGAATGTCAACCAGTTCTTTCTGGGATAGTGACTGTGTATTCCTTCATTATGCAGATAACATAACCCTGCTTGCTGAAAGTGAAGAGGATTTGAAATGCTTACTGATAAAGATCAAAGACCATAGTTTCCAGTATGGATGGCTTCTCAACATCAAGAAAACAAAAATTCCCAAAACTAGACCAGTAAGCAGAATTGAGCCTGTCAAGGATTTCATTTTACTTGGCTCCACAATCAACACTCACAGAAGCAGCAGTCAGGAAATCTAAAGATACATGGCACTGGGAAAATCTGCTAAAAAGGGCCTCTTGAAAGCACTGAAAAGTAAAGACGTCACTTTGAAGACTAAGGTGTGCCTGACCCAAGCCATGGTATTTTCAGTCACATCATATGTGTATGAAAGCTGTCCAATGAATGAGGAAGATAGAATAAGAATTGGTGCCTTTGAATTGTGGTATTGGAGAAAAACACCAAACATACCGTGGACTGCCGAAAGAACAAACAGATCTGTTCTGAAAGAAGTACAACCAGAGAGATCCTTGGAAGCAAAGACAGAGAAACTGTACCTTCCACACTTCAGACATGTTGTCGGGAGGGATCAGTCCCTGGAGAAGGGCATCATACTTGGTAGAGTTGGGGGTCAGTGAAAAAGAGGAAGACCCTCAACAAGAAGGACTGACACATTGGCTGCAACAATAGGCTTAAACGTAAAAATGATTGTGGGCGTGGTGCAGGACCAGGCAGTGTTTGTTCTTGTGTCCATAGGGTCACTATGAGTAGGAACTGACTCAATGGCACCTAGCAAAAATCACAAGCACTCAGTTAAAAACAATGATCATTATTCTCACCATTGGTATAGCCTTATATGACTGGATTCCTTTGGGCAGTTGCTACCGTGTCTTGTGCTTATCTTAATACAGGATCAAACACCTCAGTATACAGTAATCACTCTCTGTCAGTGTTAGGTCCCATTGCAGTACTAAGAAATGAGTGTTTCACTATCGATTTTGCACTGTTAGGGAGAAGAGGGTTTCTCTCACACACCATGAGGAAAGGCTTCTCCATTTTCTCAAGAAACACGTCTCTTGCTTGTAGCTTAGACACATGACACCTGCTCCCTTGTGGCAGCACTATAAAAGCCCAGCAGCTACCTGGACCCTGAGAAATATTAGTATTCCATGTGCCTCTGTGAGGGGAAGAGGCTGGTTCATCTTTCATCACACCAATGGCAGTTGTCCCAAAAGGAAATGTTATATAATGAGACTCAATTTTTGTAAATAGAATCATATTTTAAGCATTTGGAAAAGCTTGCTACAAGGACCAATTCAAATGTCACTCCTCCCATGACATTTTCTTTAATCAAGCTGCGCTAAGCGCAGGAAGAAGGGCTAATTAGAAGTCAGAAAACTTGAATTTTATAATTCCTTCTACTGACAACTAGCCATATGATCTTTCTGGTCCTAGTTTCATCATCTGAAATAAAAATTGAGCAAGATTATTCCCAAAATATCTTCCAGTTCTAAAATTTCATCACGAATCTTTCTGTAAATACAAGAATCTAACGGTAAAGCCAATCTTTATTTCCTCTCCCTTTCATTTAAATTTCAGTTTGTTTAACATGAGCTATGCCTTCATTATGTTGTTTAAACTCACACACCCAGCCCAGTGCCGTCGAGCACGGAAGTTCGCAAAATACAAGCTAGAGCTACAGACTTATACATGTAATAAAGAAAAGCAAAGATACATTGGTTTGGGTTGCATTTACAGGAATTGAGTGCTCAGTAAGCTAATTTCAGGTATATATAAAGCCTAACTCCTCTCTGGAAAAATTCTTCATAGCAAGATATGTCTCTCTGTGGAGTATTATGTTGCCTCTAAGCCATGTGAATACTACATTCTGAGTGAATGATAATGATGTAATCATATTGTAATTTACTGTTACTACTCTTTTCCAGGCACTCTACTACATGTTTTGCAACATGATTTCACGCTATGATCGTAACAACCCTATGACATAGGCATAATAAATGCACACCCTGAGAATCAGATGTTAGGTTATACGTCCAAGGTCAAACAGCGAGCAAAGGATAGAAATCAGACTTGAAGTTGGGTCCAGTTCACTGCAGCGTCTGTGTTTCATTCCATTATCTGTGTTTTTATAACCTCTAATTGATTCTAAGAATGTGTATTAGTCATCTATGAATTTCAAAGTTTTGAAAACAGTTATGCATTGCATGGCTCAAAGTATCAAAATTCCATTTCACTAGAATAGATGGAGTAACTAAAACAATTTAGTATATATTGAGAAATGGTGGTGAAACAAACTTAAAATGAATCTGCCACTGAAACAGATTTCAAAATTCAGAAATGACTGAACTTCCCTCTGTGAAGTCTTCTCACTGATAACTTACCCTAGAAATATGGTGGAGGCATTCAAAATGAAACAGATGACAAAAGAGATTGGCTGTAAAACTTCAAAAGGATTCTGTGAATTCATGGTTACCAGTAATGCTATTTGCTAATTTAGGAAGAATCTTGAATTCTAGTTGGCTTGAAAAGGAGGGATTGTGGAATTCTACTTAAATAACTTCTGTATAATTAAAAATCCATTTACCCATAATTTTACTGATTCTTCTTAGAAACTAACAAGGATGTAGAATAATAAATCATTATATACACAATTATTAAACCAGGTAATTGCATTCAGAGTAACTCTATTACTTTGATAGCTTTGTGACTGATTTTTACATATCACTAACTATGATTCCTGGCCTATATAAGACTAGGAAGGCTTCAAGTTTTTTTACTTCCTGTTTATAGAATAAACCTGTGAACTGATACGTCAGATTTTTCCAAGATTCTTGCTACAGTAGTTCCAAGTATGTGTTAAACTTCTGATATTCCCACAGATACGAATTTATGATTTCTTTTAAATTCTATTTTATAGACTGTCCTTTTTCATTGTCAAAGTTTAGTGAAGTCTCCTAGGAATCTATTCTTCCTCTGCTTATGAGCCAGAATCCCTCATGTGGAAGATCTTGAGTAAAGTCCTTCTCCACTGACAACTTTTACCATGCTTCCCATGTCACTTGCTTTCCATTTTTACAGGTTTCACTTGTTACATTACCCAGGTATCTTAGACTATTCTTTCCTTGTTCCTTGTTCACTCTATCTTTCAGACAAGCCCTACTAAAAACAGTACATAGCTTGATCCTTTAAACAAAGTTTTACAATTAATTAATTGACTGTTCCTTAAACATGGCCCTAAAAACATCATACTTATCAGTGTCACTATAGACATATGGTTAAAGACTGCTTAAATAGTCTTTGGAGTCTTCCTATGAAATTGCCCTGATCAAATCTGTAATCCTTAAAGGTAAAGCTTATGTTTTCCCTTCTGTCTTAATGCTAAGGTCAGAGAGAAGGTCAAGAAATATGGCTGATAGAATTTCATTAATAAAAATTACTATATTAGAGAATCTGTCAAAACACATATTTCTAGTATTTTGAAGATTGGATGTTTCTATACTTTTTAATACAATAATTAGCCCTAAGCAAACAGGCGACGAAAATTTGGAAGACAGCTATCTGACAAACTGACTGGAAGGACTCCACATTTATGTTTATTCCCAACAAAGATGATCAAACTGAATGTGGAAACTATCAAACAACATCATTAATATCACACACAAGTAAAATTTTGCTGAAGATCTTTCAAAAGTGGCTGCAGCAGTATATTCAAAGGAAACTGCCAGAAATTCAACCTGGATTCAGAAGAGGATGCGGAACAAAGACTATTATTGTTGATCTTAGATGGATCCTGACTAAAACCAGACAGATGTTTACTTGTGTTCTATTAACTGTGCAAAGGTATTTGACTGTGGATTATAACAAATTATGGACAACAATGTGAAGAATAGGAATCCCAGAACACTTAGTTGTGCTCTTGAGGAATCTACATAGATCAAGAAATAGTCATGTGAACATAACCATCTGGAAAGGTGTGCATCAGTTTGTATCCTTTCACCATACTTATACAGTCTGTATGTTGAGTAAATAAGAGAAGAAGCCAGACTATACAAAGAAGAATGAAGCATCAGGATTGGAGGAAGACTCAAACCGTAATATGCAGATGACACAATCTCGCTTGCTGAAAGCGAAGAAGAATTAAAACACTTACTGATGATCAAAGACTACAGTCTTTGGTATGGATTATACCTCAACATAAAGAAAACAAAAATCTTCACAACTGGACCAATAACCAACATCAAAATTGTAAGTTGTCAAGGATTTTATTTTATTTGGTTCCACAAACAATACACGTGGAAGCAGCAGTCAAGAAACCAGAAGTCACATTGCATTGGCAAATTCATTGTAAATGGAGTCTTTAAAGTGTTAAAAAAAAAAAAAAAGAAGAAAAATAAGGGAAAAAACAAGATGTTACCTTGACAAAAAAGTGTATCTGACCCAAACCATGGTGATTTCAACTGCCTCGTATGCTTGTAAACTTTGGATGATGAAAAAGGAAGAACAGCGAAGAAGTGATGCCTTTGAATTATATGTGGTACTGGTGAAAAATATTGAATATACATGCCATGGTCTACCAAAAGAATGAACAAATTGGTTTTGGAAGAAGTACAACCTGAATGTTCCCTAGAAACAACGATGTTGACACTATGTCTCACATACTTTGGACATGGTATCAGGAGGAACCAGTCCCTGGAGAAAGGCATCATGTTTGGTAAAGTAGACGGTCAGTGGAAAGGAGAAAGATTGTCAATGAGATGAACTGACACGGTGGTTTCAACAGTGGGCTCCAGCGTGACAATGACTGTGAGGATGGTGCAGGACTGGACAGTACTTTGTTCTGTTGTAACAGGTTCATTATAAGTTGAGAGTATCTTACAACACCAAGCAAACATGGCTTTATCTTACGTCTGGATCTGATAGAATAATTCTTTCAAGTCTTTGTCAGAGTTAATTTTAATTTTGATATAACTATTCAACAACAGAAGTATTTTTCTGGGCCTCCACTTTATTCTTCTGATGTAAGTGCAATATTATATTAACCCAAGAAAGAATAAACATTTACAGGCTATATTCTGGTCCCATTCACGAGACTAGATTAAGCTACATTTCATATAAGGTTACATAAGAACAGGTCAGATATTTCCAGTGAAGGTTAAATCAGGAGTGGCATCCTTTCAAAGTTCTTAAAATACTCACCAAGAAAAAGAAAAATGCCTCCCTGCCCTCACCCCCAAAAAAATCTGGAAAGGAAAAAAATAGAGGACATTAATTCATTTGTTCAGTTAGTATTTATTGCCTACTAATATTATTCAGTTAATATTATTATTCTAGGTATAGAGCATACAGTGAAGGACAAAACTAATAGGTTTTATGCCCCTAAGGGGCATCTATTCATCCAAATAAGGACCAAAGATAATAAAGAAATTAAAAAAAAAAATAACAACAAATACTGCAGAGCCTAAGGAGAGATTGGAACTCTCCTACACTGCTAGTGAGAATGCAAAATGGTACAACTTCTTTGGAGAGTGATTTTGCACTTTCTTAAAAAGGTAGAAATAAAAATACTATATGATCCTGCAATCTGAATGCTTGGAATATATCCTACAGAAATAAAGGCAGTCACACAAACAGAAAGATGCATGTACACGAATGTTTATTGCAGCACTGTCCACAATAGCAAAAAGGTAGAATCAACAGATGAATGGATAAACAAACTATGGTATATATACACAATGGAACATTATGCAATGATAAAGAACATAATGATTCTAGGAAGCATCTCATAACCTGGTTTCAACTAGAAGACATTATGCTGAGTGAAATCAGCTGCAAAAGGACAAGTATTGTATGACACCTGTGCTATAAGGACTTAAAAATAAATTTATGCATAGAAGAAAAAACTCTTTGACAGCTACAAGGGTGGGGAGGGAGGGAAAGGGATGTTCATAGATAAAATAGTCAACAGGAATTTGGTTGGGTGAAGGCAGTGACAGCACATGGTTAGAGGACAGATCAGAATAACTGGTCTACACCATAAACTGAAAGGTTTTTCTAAAGTCAACCCAACATTTAAAGATAGAGTAGCAGGGACAGTGGTCTGGGACCATGTTTTCAGGAGACACCTAGGTCAATTGGCATAACTAGTCTTTTGCTAAAACAGTCTTCTGCTCCACATATTGGTAAGTGGCATCTGGGATCTTCAGAGCTAGCAACCTGCCATCTGAGGAACACCAAATGGTCCTGACCCGTTAGGAACACATGATGGCTGAGAACTTCAAAGACATGAGGAACAATGAGCCCAGGAGACAGGAGGACCCACATGAACAGGAGACTGCATCAGCGTGAGACCAGAGAACTAGATGGTGTCCTGCCACCACCAAAGGCAGCTATGCTGTAGGACACAATGCAGAGTTCCTGATGCAACAGGAGGAAAAAGAACTTTACTAAAAGGCCAGAATTGATGGTCCAACAGCCTGGAGAATCTGCGGGGAACATGGCCCCTAGACTTTCCGCTGGCCCTGACCTGAAATGAGTACTGAGGTAAACTCTTCAGACAAGGATGGACTGGACTCGGGACACAGAGTGAGCACTTGGTGTGTGTATTTTATGGTTTTATACATTTATAGGAGGCTGACCTACTGGTTTCTTTCAGGACGGGAGAGGAGAGGATGGAAAGGAGGGGACAGGTGTTTGTTAAGAGGATGCCAGAAGTAAAGAGTGGAAGGGAAGAGTGTGCTGTCACAGCACGAGGAGAACAGTTGTAGACAGGCAGGCATGCAAAACTGATTTAGATTGTACACTTTCACTTAACCATAATAATAATAAAAAATACTGAAAAAGAAAAAAATTAAATACAATTTGCCATGAATATAATGGAATCAAAAACTTGGAATACTGATTAAAAAATTTTGGAGACAGCCCCCAGATACGATGATTATCAGCAGATATGAGCAGCCAGTCTGAGGAAGAGACCCTTAGACTGAAAACTGCAATGAGGGAACACAAGCCACACAAAGAACAGAGGAAAGAATGTTATAGCCTGGAAGCTAGTACACATTCTGTAAAGGGACAACCAATAAATGTTTTAGGCTTTGTAGGCCATTATATCATCATTTTAACTATTTAAGTCTGCTGTTGGAACACAAAAGCAGTCATAGACAATACTTAACCAAATAGGCATGGCTGTGTTCCAATAAAACTTTATTGACAAGAACAGACGGTAGGCTAGATTTCGCCAGTGAGCTATAGTGTGCTAACTGTTGCTCTAGCCAGACATGTAACTTGGGCAAAGGCTTTGAATCAGGACAAGGGATTCCTATGTTCAAGGAACTAAAAGGTGGTTGGGTATCTAAAGTAGAGTAAGTGGGAGAAGAATGGCATAAAAGCAGTTTGAAGAAGTAAGCAAAAGCCAGATCCCACATGTCTTTAGAGGACTTTGGTTTTTAAGGGATTTTATTTAGGCTGCTTGCAGTTTTAAGCAAGGTGGTTACATAGTGCCCTTTCTGTTTAGAATTTCCTTGTGTACTTTCTATGTTGAGAATGGATAAGACTATTGGAATCGTCCTAGAGATGTTCTGGTGGCCTGGCAGCAATGGAGACGGGGAGAAGTGAATGTATTCAGAACGAGGATTCTTAGTGATGAATTAGATGAGGGGGAACCTGAAATATCAGTGGAAAAGTAACTTAGACACTGAAGTTTCTGGCTAGACCAACAGGTTGAACACAAGCAGTTAAATTGGGCAAGAGCGTACGTACCAAGAGGAAGACTAGAGATAGAAATGCCCATAAAATTAGGTTGAAGTCATATTAAGGACTATATGAAGTAATGAGGTAAGGGGAGTGTGTTTATTTCAGTGAAAAAAGAGAAAACCCCTGAAGAGATCTGAAGAGCAGAACAATATAGCCAGAAAAAGGTGAGTCAGGAGTCAGGGAAAACTGAAATTGTCTAGAAAAGAGACAACTAAGACTTGGTCAGGGGAGTTAGTATTTGGAATGGTAAGAAATGTAAATTCAATACTCCTACATCTTTAAAAAATAATAATAATATTTTAATAATGTTATAAAATTTGAGGCTCTTCACAATAAAAATATAAGGTAAAATATTTCTTAAAAATTAAAACACAAGTGAAAAGAATAGAAGCCAAATGCTAGAAGAGAAACATGGTGAGAAGACTAGAAAACCTAAAGTAGTTAGCAGAACTGAGTCCCTATGTTAGCTTTGAGTTCCCTGACAGCCAAGAAAAACAGTAAAATAAAATAGAAATGAGGGAGAAGAGATAGAAATACTGGATTAAATAGCATCCATCTGGTTTAAGGAGACATATCAGTTTTCTAGGAGACATACAAGGAATTCTAAAGAAAATAAATCTCACATAGTCTTTTACAGAAAGAACATTAAAGAACTCAAGAAACTATGCCATAATAGGTATTTGACAAATTTCTAACAAACAATTTCATATATGAAAAACACTACATCTCAGTTTTAAGAACCCAATAAAGGTTGAAGAAATTAGGCCACAGATTTACAATAACATTTTTACAGAAAGTTAGAACAATGCAGTTCAAATAATAAGTTTAACAGTGCCTTGATTTGACTGATGAATAAAGCTAGTGAACAGTAGGAATAGATGGCTAGTGAGTGCTCTTGCATATCCAGACTACTAACACCATCATCTCTACAGAAATCCTGATGAGATAACACAGGTAAAAGCTGGTGGTATGGGCTCTGAAGCCAGATAGCCTGATTTCAAAGCCTATCTGCTGGAGACAGTGGAAGCAGTGTCTGCAGAGTCTCTATGGATCCAGAAGGGCACGGCGTTACATTTCAAGTGGGGTAATCAGGAAAGAAAAGTGCCAGTGCAGGTAGACTACCTTTTCATCTCTTAAAGAATTCAAAATCATTTGTCAGATATACTATCAAACAAGAGTCTACAAGAAGACCTGAGTAAGATACGGCTCCATAGTTGGGTTTTTCAGTTTGACTCTGAAAACAACACTTCCCTGCTTTAGGGTACTCAATGAATCTGAATAGTACCATTCTCATTATTAACTAGTCCAAAATAATGTTTTCCTGATTTTTAGCGAATGTTTCTGTGACATGCTACAAAGTTGTCATTTTTGCAAAGATAATTTGATTGGCTGTGCCTAATTTTAATTTAGTTTTCGACCTTTATAGATCCAGTTTCACCAAACTCATATTTGATTAAGAGTATTTTCAGTAAGTTTATTAGTCTGGCTTATTATTTTACAGTTGCAGAGTCATGCAGAATAAGGTGATTATCTTCAGTCCTTTGGCAAGTATATACAATGTGTGTTTCTTAACTGCACCAGAAGCAGTGGAAGAAAAACACATTTATTAAGTAGTTTTACAAACTGTTGTCCTTGACCATATGTAAAGCATCCCAAATACCACAAAACTCCAATTTTTCAATTGTAGAACCATACTAATGACTAGTAGTTTAGAAGGTAAAAACCAAAGGCTGTGAGCTTGGCTATTTCTCCATAGCAAGTAAGATTTGCTTAATAATAGACTTTGCTGATATTCAGAGGTAATAGTTAATGTCCATTGATCTCACTTTATTTAACTCCTCCTAACCTCTCTCCAGGAGCCCTGATGGCACAGTGCCTAAAGCACTTGGCTGCTAACTGAAAGGTAGGTGGTTCAAACCTACCAGCCTTTCTGTTGGAGAAAAAGATGTGGCAGTCTGCTCCCATGAAGATTACAGCCTTGGAAACCCTACAAGGTCCCTATGTGTCAGAACGAACTCAATGGCAAAGGGCTTCAGCCCTTCCTCTCTCCATTTGTCATTTCTGTTTGGTTTCTGTAATGTATCATCAGTGTATATCCTCACCTCTTTGCCTTTGCTTAAACTGTCCCCTCTCCTGGAACGTCTCCTACTTCCCTGTTTCACCAGTCTAGAGAAATTTCACTCTGTGCTCCCATAAAACAGTGCTCACATCACCTTTATAGCTTCTGTTATACTTCCTCCCTTCCTGAATCTCTTGAGCCCAGACAGGGAAGAGAGTGAATTTTCTGCACCATATTTGCTTGGAAAATAGCAGACATAAAATAAATATTTATGGAATTAATTCTCCTTGTGATGTGTGCTGAGGGTTAAGTGTTGGAACAGTGTCTTTTTTCTTGCAAGATGCTCATTTCTGACTGTACTACAACAGAAACTGAAAATCAGTTCCCTTAAAAAATGCCTGGTGATGCAGAGTGATCATATATTGGATGCACTTTATGGTTGTATGCATCTATAGGATGTCATCCTGCTGACCTCTGTCTGGAGGAAGGAGAGTGGGTGGAGAGGAGGGAAAAAGAGACTGTTGGGAGAATGAGACATGTATGGAACAGAGAGGAATAGTGTGCTGTCACCGGGCAGGGAGAGCAGTGGAAGCTGCATATAGGTGGGCATGTAAATTTATACGGGAATGTACATTTTCACTCAGTCATATCAAATAACAACAACAAAAAAAAATGCCTGTCTGCGTGGGCACTTTATAGTTCTAGGCATCTATAGGAGGTCGGCCTGTTGACCTCATACTGCAGGAAGGGGAATGGGTGGAGAGGAGAAGATAGGAGACTGTTGGGAAGATAAAGCATGTATGGAGCAGAGAGGAAGAGTGTACTATCACCATGCAGGGAGAGCAGTGGAAGCTGCATGTTGGTCAGTGTGCAAATTTATATGGGAATGTATATTTTCATTCAATCATAATTAAAAAAAAATGCCTTCCAGGATAAAGAGTTAGCAACACAAATATTAAACTCCCGAAGAAGTAGCATCAAGAAACACTGAAAAGATGAATCAGGTTCAGCTATAGATGATTCGTATTCCCTGATGAAACCATTACTATATTGAGTGATTTTTTTAATAGGATTGCTTAAGGTCACTTCTCAGATAATGTTGAATCTCTTAGCCCTACCTTCACCTCTGGAGTACTTTCTCTTCTTATACCCTTGGAATGTACCAAATGACTCAAAGGCTAGTAACACTGTGGCCTGGGAAGATTTTAAGGAATGACTGACATGAGAGTGCTGAAACAAAAATACATGACTGAAAAAAAATTTCAAATTCATTGCTTTTGATTCAATTCAACTCATACGGACACTGTAGAACAGAGTAGAACTGCCTCATAGGGTTTCCAAGGAGTGGCAAGTGGATTCCAATTGTTGACTTTTTGGTTATTAGCCTAGTTTCACTACCAGGGCCTGTACCATCAGGGATTCTAAACTAATGAGGCAAGAAAAAATGCCCACAAGTCATCAAGAAAATTAATTGTGATCATAGCAGCAAGATGTTCTAAGTAAAGAATATGTAAAATATAACTCAATATGCCAGGGACTGTGCCTAATAGACAACATACTCTGCCAGTGTCCATCAGCTTGTGACCGGAAGAACCAGATGGTGCCCGGCCACCACCAGTGATAGCCACGGTGGAGCTCACAAAGTTGAGTCTCACTGACAACACAAGGATAAAAAGGGGTGCACTCTGAGATCTCCACTAAAAGACTGCAACTGATGGTCCAGGGGCCTGGTGCTGCCCCTGTCCATAAATCATAATAGAGGTCAACTCTTCGGACAGGAATGGGTTGGACCTGACAACACAGAGTGTGCGCTTTACGGTTCTATGCATCTATAGGATGTCGTCCTGCTGACCTCTTACTGGAGTGGATGGAGAGGAGGGGAAAGGAGGCTGTTAGGAGGGTAAGACATGTGTGGAGCAGAGAGGAAGAGTGTGCTGTTGCTGGGCAGGGAGACCAGTGGGAGCTGCATACAGGCGGGCATGCAAATTTATATGGGAATGTACATTTTCCTTCAGTCATAATAGAAAGAAAGAAAGAGAGAGATGAAAGGAAGGAAGGAAGGAAGAAAGAAAGAATGAATGAATGAAAACAGCTGTGTTCCAGAATACCATGAAGTGTTCTGGAATCCAGGAAAACAAAATAGTAGAGAACCAACTCATTAACTTAATATAAGTGACACTCAACAATTCTACATTTACTAGACATATAAAATCAACATGCTAAATAAAACTCTAGGCCTTCTCCAGCATTCAAAAATAAAGTAAAATTTGCATTATCTCCAGGAAAAAAAAAAATTAAATCTACCATCAATGACCAAACAAATCATGAAGTACAATTTAAGCAATTAAATAATCTTCAAGAACTGATGACAAATGAAAGAAGCAGCAAGTTTCAGATAAAAGCAGAAAGGTCCATCACTGCCTGCTTCCACAGAGCTCCTACCCTTCTAACCATGCCATCACTGTCTAGAAGTTTCACCAGAGAGTTGACAAAATTCTGAAAATTCTCAGTGAATACTATGCAAGAGAAAAGAAAGTTGAGTGGGAATATCATCATATTCTTCCTAAATGTAATAGATACAAATATCCAAGAGAAATTGGTAACACCAGAGGAGTCAATACTAAGGTTGATTATTCAGAGAGATAAAAGGCAGACTCCCAGACCACATAGACGCGGAAAGTCCTAGCTAATCCCTCACAAGAAAAGCACAAATACTCCCAACAGGAAGTTAACATGGAACGAGACACTGAGCAGACTCTCAGAAAAACAGTCTAGGTGCTCAAAGACTACACAGGTCTTCAGTGAAGTTCTCCCCTTCTGTCACCTCCTCATGCTAAGAAAAATGAACTGAGCACAAAATTCCTGACCCTCAGAAGAAAGAAATCACAAGTTATCTCAGATATTTTAGAGAATCAAGTAGTTGCTTCTGCTCTGTCTGCTCAGACCCTGTCAAGTAATATTAAAATGGAAAAAAAACAGCTCAAAAGCTGCAAATGTGTTAGAGAACAAGCAATGACACACACATACTCAAACACACGTACACAACAATATCTAGGAAAAAACGTCAATGAAAGGGCAAAGAATTATATCAATATGAAAAATATAATAGACACGGGAATACGATACATATTATAAAATGGTATATACTCTCTGATCCGACTCGACGGCACTTGGCTTGGCAATACTATGTAAAATACATCATAATTCAGATAAGAAGACCATAATGTTCTTGGAGCAGATATTCCATATCAAGATATATTGAGATATATAATACAAGAGAATTTACCTATAATGAACAGAGAATAAAATCTGCAAATCTGAAACAGTTCATGAAACTACAAGAAAATTAGATGTAGTATATTTAACAACAAAACATCTTCTAGTTAAATTACTGAATGTCAAGGATAAAGAAGAAATTGTCCAGATATTTCAGCACAAGAGCACATCACACACAAGTAGGAGAAATTTCTGGCCTATCTCAGAGTCCTCCACGACATTCAACTTTGCAAGACAATGGAACAATTCCTTAAAGTAGTAAGCCAAGGAGAAGAAATTTTAATTGAAAAATCTTATAATTACTCAAGATACTATACAAGTATACCAAAAACAAAATCCACTGCCATTGAGTCAATTCTGACTCATAGCGACCCTATAGGACACAATAGAACTACCCTATAGAGTTTCCAAGGAGCACCTCACAGATTTGAACTGCTGGCCTTTCTGTTAGCAGATGTAGCACTTAACCACTGTGCCACCAGGGTTAGAATGATTTATTCTTGAGGAAAAAAAAAAAGTTTGCTAGCTAAATAAGATATGATTAAAAAATAAACTAAAAAAGGTTTTAGTTAAAAGAACTGGTTAACCCAAACACATTGTTATCAAGTAGATTCTGACTTATAAGAACCTTAAGGACACAGTAGAACTACTCTGTAGGGTTTCCAAGGAACAGCTGGTGGATTCAAACTGCTAACATTTAGGTTAGCAGACATTTCACTTAACCACTACACCACCAGGGTTTCCATAGTACACAATCGTGAATTATCTTAGATGAAGTGAAGGGCAACACACAATACAGGAGAAGTCAGCACAACTGGACTAAATCAAAGGCTAAAAAGTTTCCATTATACAACTGTTTTAGTCAGCTAGGGCTGCTCTAACAGAAATACCACAGAGTGGATAGGTTTAACAAAGGAAAGTTTATTCTTACATAGTCCAGTAGGCTGCAAGTCCATATTCAGGATGTCCACTCCAGAGGAAGGCTTTTTGCCTTGTTAGCGCTGGAGGAAAGTCCGGTATTGAATCAGTCTTTGTCCAGGGAGCACTTTGGTGCAGGAACCTCAGGTCTGAAGCACGTGCCCTTCACCCGGTGCTGCCTGCTTGGTGGTATGAGGTTCCCAGTTCTCAGCCTGCTTCCCTTTCCTTTTATCTCTTGAAGGCTGAAAGGATTAAGGGTGGGACAAGCCATACTCCAGGGAAATTCCCTTTACAGTGGAGTAGAGAGGTAATCCTATGAAGGGATGTACACCCCCACCCTAATCCTTTAACATACAGCACAGGAAAACCACAAAAAGGAGGACAGTCACAAGAGACTGGGAATCATGACCCAGCCATCTGGCTACACCTATTTTGGGGGGGACACAGCTCAATCCATGACAACCAAACACTTCGAGGCACAGAGTAACAGGGGCAGGGGTCTGTGGACCATGGTTTCAGGGGATATCTAGGTCAATTGGCATAACAAAGTTAATTGAGGAAATATTCTGCATCCCCACTTTGGAGAGTGGCTTTGGGGGGCTTAAAATTTAGGAAGAGGCCATCTGAGGTGCACCAAGTTGTCGTATCCCACCTAGAGTAAGGGAAAATGAAGAACATCAAAGACATAGGAAGAGATGATCCCAAAAGACAGAAAGGGCCATATAAGCCAGAAACTCCAGCAGCCTCAGACCAGGAGAACTAGATGGTGCCTGGCTCCCAGCACTGACCTCCCTGACAGGGAACAAAACTGAGAATTCTTGAAGCAGTAGGAGAAAAGTGAGATTCAGAACTCAAATTCTAGTAAAAAGACCTGAAACTTAATGGTCTGACTAATAGTGGAGACAGCACACAAAACATGACCTGGAATCTCTGTTAGCCCAGAAATAAAACCACTCCCAAAGCCAACTCTTCAGACAAAGACTATAAGACACATAAGAACTATAAGACATAAAATGATTCTCATGAAGAGTGTTCTTCTTAGCTCAAGTAGACACATGAGACTTAAAGGACAGTTCCTATCTGGAGGTGAGATGAGAAGGCAGAGGGGGCCAGGTGAATGGACACAGGAAATCCGGGGTAGAAGAGAAGAATGAGCTGTCACATCATAAGGAAAACAACTAGGGCCACATAATAATAGGTGTATAAATTTTGTATAAGACACTAACTTGAACTGTAAATTTTCACTTAAAGCATGATTTTTTCAAAACAAGAAAACATGTATTTTATTAAATGCACATTGTCATAAGTTTGATATTCTCAAAAATAAAACAGCTAATAAACTGTATAAGTACCCCAAACCTGCACTATGCAAGGAGTAATCATGGGAGAAAGCTCATGTTCTCATTAAAAACCTATTGTCATGAGTTGATTGTGACTCATAATGACCCTGTAAGGCAGAGTAGAACTGCCCTGTTCCAGGTCCAAGACTAAATCTTTACAGAAGCTGATTGTCATATCTTTCTCCCATTGAGCATCTGATTAGGAGCCAAGTGTTTAACCACTGCACCACGAAACCAAACCAAATCCTTTGCCCTCAGGTCCATTTCAACTGCTCCATATGGTTTCCAAAGAGCACCTGGTGGAATCCAAATGCCCATCTTTTAGTTAGCAGCATAGCTCTTAACCACTATGCAACCAGGACACAGGTAGCACTAAGTTACCAGTTAATGAGTAATGCAGAAAAAGTTAGAAATGTGGTCTTTTTTTATCTCATTGATGCGTATTACTCAATTAGATGAGATAGCCCTTGTTTTATACACTGTGGCACACCTTTAGCATGGCATATGAACAAAGTTATGCAACTGATCACATTGAGCTAATAAAAGAAATTGTTCAGTAGTTCATGTTACCTAGTAGATTGCATCAGAAACTGAGAAATAAAATTAATCTAAAATGCTCAGTTTTAAATATAACACTTTACAAAGTGGGTGGGGGCATGTATATGCATTTCCTTATATCAAAACAGCAACAACTGTGGAAGTATAAACCAAAGAATACCTAAAAGGAAATAGTCATCAAAAGGAGGGAAGGGGCATAGAAATTACATTCCTTAAATATATTATCTCTTGAATGCTTGAGTTTGGAAGTGTAATTCTATATAATTTCCAAATTAAATGTAAAAAGCAATTCCTAAAACTCAAAAGTAAAATTAATGAATATACCTACCGAAAAGTCCATAGCATAACTGTGAGCCCTGCCAATTAAGTTCATGAACTCATCCTAGAAAAAGTGCTACCTATCTTGTTGCTGAATATCACTACAGTCACCTTCCAAGTACTCCCCTGGGAACCTATGTGGCAATGTCAGCACCTTGTCCACCCTTCAAAGCAATTTTGGAACTCTTTTTCTGGAATGGAATCAGAGCTGTTGTCGTATTACCTTTGACATACTGAATGTCATCAAAATGTCTTCCTTTCAACATTTCCTTTATCTTCAGGTAAATGCAAAAGTCATTGGGAGCCAGACCAGGTGAATAGTGAGGGCATTCCAATACAGTTATGTGTTTACTGGCTAAAAACTCCCTCACAGACAGCTATACTATTAAGTTCGCAACTTGCCACCTTGCCACCATGTGCAATGGCCATTCCAAAAAGAGTCCCAAAAATTGCTTTGGAGGGTGGACTAGTTGCTGGCATCAGTGCATATCTTCCCAAGGGGAGCACATTCAGCGATGAGGTATGTAGCACTTAGAACAATCATGTTTGCAGACTTAATCGTCAGAACTCATGTACAGAGAAAAACTTGTAAATTTAAAGCAGAATAATCTGTACATAGGTAGTGTGATACACTCTAAAGATAAAAAATAATGATAAAAAATAAAGCTTTTAAACAGTTTCCAATACTGTATTGTTGTTTGTTACATTGGCATTCTGTACTGGCATAAAGCAAATGAGTAAATTGATGAAATTTGGCACTGAGATTTGGGGTATAGAAGAAAAGATAAAGGTAAGCCTCTGTAATATCTTAAATCTGAATAGAAAATGTTGGTATAAGCTGCCATCCGAGGACACAGCAAATGGTCCCAACTCAGCAGGAATGGATGCTCACCGAGGACCAAGATGACATGCGGTAAAGACACCCTAGAAGACAGAGAGACCCACAAGAGTGGGTGCCTTCATTGACTTGGGACCAGAAGAATCAGATGGTGCCCGGCCACCACCAGTGATAGCCACGATGGAGCTCACTAGGTTGAGTCTCACTGGCAACACAAGAATAAAAAGGGGTGCATCCTGAAATCTCCACTAAAAGACCTCAATTGATGGTTCAGTGGTTTTGGGTTCCCTTGGGAGCACGGCCCCTAGCCCTGATGCTGCCCTTACCCATAAATTATAACAAAGGTCCACTTTTTGGACAGGAATGGATTGGACTTGGCAATGCAGAGTGACCATATATTGGTTGCACTTTATGGTTCTATACATCTATAGTATGTCATCCTGCTGACCTCTGGCTGGAGGAAGGAGAGTGGGTGGAGAGGAGGCGAAAGGAGGCTGTTGGGAGGATGAGACATGTATGGAACAGAGAGGAATATTTCGCTGTCACCGGACAGGGAGAGCAGTGGAAGCTGCATGTAGGTGGGCATGTAAATTTATATGGGAATGTACATTTCCACTCAGTGATGTTAAAGAAAAAAGAAAAAAGAAAATGTTGGTATAAATTCATGATTTTCATTTTCTTTCTGTCTCTGTCTCTCTCATACACACACACACATGCACACGCATATGCGCACACACACAAATAGGTTCCCTGCTTTACCCATTGAAAGCAAGACCCCTGGTGACCCAAAGGTTAATGGCATGACTGCTCATCCAAAGGTCTGGCAGTTTGAACATACCAGCAACTCTGCAGGAAAAAAGGCCTGGTGATCTGCTCCCATAAAGATTGCCAATAGCCAAGTGCCGATGATGGGTCAGTTTTATTCCATCAAATAGGGTCCGTATATATTGAAATCAACTTGACAGTACACAACAATATGCTGGAAAAATGAAGAATGAGGTAATGCTGTGCATAATGCCCAGATTGTGATCTGTAACCTTCATTTCTTATTCAAGGGAAACCAGGGGTTGTTAATAGCAAATTCCAGGTCTAGAGCAGGAAATAAAACACTGAAATCTGGAACATCTTGTCACAACAAAACATAAGTCATCAAATCCTATTGAGGGCACATCAAATGAGAGCCAGTTTGAAAAGTCACTTGCTAGCCAAGATTGGGATAATTTGGATAGCAATTAGAAAAATGCTTGTCATGGATTGAAATTCTTGAACTATGTTTTAATCCGTGAGTTCATAATAATCCTAAAATTTAAAAAAGTTCATCTTCAAAGGTGCTAACTTACCAACTCACTGTTTTGAAAACCAGTTGAGGAAATAACCAAGCACTTATCTCATCTTTCCTATAGTAACACTGCCTTGAAGTAATCAGATAGTTAATGGGAAAAACAAATCTGACACACATGTGGTAGAAGCAAACCAAAAACCAAATCCAGTGTCACAGAGTCAAGTTCGACTCATAGCAACCCTACAGGGCAGAGTCCAGAGAAATAAACAAGAAATAAATAAATAAATGTAATAAAATCAGAATAAAACTATTTTTGTAAGTACCAATGAATTAGCAGATCCTGGTGGTGAAGTGGTTAAATGCTACCTCTGCTAACCAAAAGGTCAGCAGTTTGAATCTGGGAGGTGCTCCTTGGAAACTCTATGGAGCCGTTCTACTCTGTCCTATGGAGTCACTCACAGAAAATGGTCTTCAGTAGTTGATAACATCTCAAAAGGAGAAATGACCAGGCTTTAGATACCTCCTGATAGAAGTACAGAACACAGACAAAAGAGTTGTATCAAATAAATAAATAAATCTCATCAATTTTCCAAGCTCAGCCACCCATTTATAGGAAGCAGAGGGACAAAGGAGTAAGTTTAAAAGAAACGTGTCTACATGACAAATCAAGGGTTCATGGAAGCTATGTTATTTTTCTAATAGTTTCATGCTGTTAATAACTGCCCCCAGGTAGTTTTCACTATACATGCAGTAAAAATCTATGAATGATCTGTAGATCAGGGAATGATCCTGTAGGGTGTCTTGTTGATCTCGTAGTCTGTAAGGAGAAAGGGTAAAGAAGAGCCCAAACGTCCCAGTCTAACAGTTACTGCTGGATGTGGCAAGGGAGACGACTCAGTTCCCTTAGAAAAAAAGATAATCTAGAATAGCACTGATGTACAAGGAATTTCTGCGTAGGATAACACGTTTAACTCCGCTTTCACCAAACTGTAATATAAATCCACTTCACGGCACTTGACTTGGCTTGTCTGCAATACTAGGGAACTGGGAATCCTCTTGTTATGCTGAAAAATACCAGTATTCTCATTTAGGAGAGGGATATCCATGTCATACAGAGGTATTACTATACTTTAGAAACACTTAAGACACTGCAGACTGAAACAGAAAAGCCACTGCTGTTTGTCAATCAACTGAGGCTTTCTTTTCTTAGACTGATTTCCAACGACTGTGTTTTAATACTTGATGTGTTTTTAACACCTGAAGTTCTCTGGTCATCCTTAAAAGTACAACTTATCCTGATGTCTGAAAGGGGCAGAAAAGTTGCCCGAGTCCGAGGAGTGAGTCACTTTGCTCAATTTTGATGAGTAATCTGAGGTGTCATGGAGCCGGGTTCTGAAGGAGGAGCGGGCAGGGGGCGTCAAAGATGCCTACGGAAGAAGATAGATTGACTGCGATTGGATGTCGAGGCTACCGTTTTTTAAAAATTGCGTCATTTAGAAGCCATTTGGGTCCAGATGTTGTGGGCACCGACGGGTTACCGTCTCGGAAACTCAATCAGACGCAAGCGAAAAGAGAGGAGGCGGCTAATTAAATATTGAGCAGAAAGTCGCTTGGGGGGGCGTGTCACGTGGGTCGCGAGGCTGGTCCATCTTGGGATAAATAAAGCGAGGCAGTGAACTGGCAAAAGAGCGGGCTCAGACCTCCTCCTTCTCCACCGCCGGCAACCGAGAGTGCAGGGGGGCCCTCCGTGTGGGCTCAGACTCGCCAGAAGAACCCCCCGGGGCCTGTCGGCTACTGTAAGTGTCCCCGCGGTCCCAGCCGCGGTTTGGGGTCTGTCCCCGCGGCGCTGCGCTCCGAGGTGGCGACAGACAGGAGACAGCTCTGGGTGCACCACTGGGGAGAGGGGCATGTGGAGAGACAGGGTTCCTCAAATTCCAGCGTTGCCTTTGTCTTCCACCTGCAGAGGCTCCCAGCTTGACAGTGTGGCTTCGGGGTTGGAACAGAGGTAGATCTTGAGATAAGAGCATTTAAACGTCCTTTAGGATGATTCTTTTTTAAAGGATACAGGCGAGAAAGGAGTTCCTAGGAGTTTTTTCCTTTGTTCAGCCGAACCTGAGTTCCCTTGTCCGGCGGAAAACTCGGCTGCTCCAACTCTTGGATAGCCTCTTCTAATTTATTCATATTCTCTCTCCCCTGTCTCTTCTGGCTTCTCTTCTCAGAAATCCAACATGAAAATCCTCGTGGCCTTGGCAGTCTTTTTCCTCGTCTCCACTCAACTGTTGGCAGAAGAGATGGGAGCCGACGATGATCTGAATTATTGGTCCTATTGGTCCGACAGCAACCAGATCAAGGTGAGACACAGTCCCTGAACGGCGAGCGCCCTTCGTCCTGGGCTCGGCAGCTGGTACCCTCCTCCTGCGGTTAATACTGGGCGGAACGGCAAGATAAACGCGTCCAGAGCCGGTGAAGGAGCCTAGAGGCAGTTAAAGGAGCGCGGTTCCCGGGGTCTCGTACAGGATTTTGTACTACTGTATTCAAGTTTCCCCCGCTCAGGAGGTCTCAGGAACTCCCTGGAGGAAAGATAACCTCCGTCAGGAGACCCGGGGTCCTCAAAGGGCCAGAGCTGAGCTCACTTCAGAGTAAAGAGGTGTCTGGGGACCGCGGTCAAACGGTGCTTTTGGAGACTCCAGGCAGGGGCAAAGGAGGTCGCGGTAGCGCCCGCAGAAGCAGAGTGCAAGGCGATAGCTGCCGGCGGCTTCGAGGGGCAGAGGGGCTTGGGAAGCTAACTCCTGCCTAGACATTTATTTTACCGACCTGAAGACAGAGCCACAAGTTTCCCCTTGTACGTTCTCCGGCTGTCAGGTGTTTGGCGAGAGGGAGCGTGCCTCCGGAGACCAGTGAAAGTCGCGTCGTGCAGGTCACTTGTGAAGAGCTGACACCCTGGTCCCGACAAACACGCACGTGTGTGAATTTAGGGCTATGGGGGAGGGGTTCTCCAAAGCAGGCGCTAGCAACCAGAAGTCAAACGGTCCTGAGGGGGTTATGTGCGCTTTCCTGGCTGAGAGGACAGAGCAGAAAGGGAGCAGGGCTCGGAGACACGTCGCCTCCGCCACCTCGCACAACGGCAGGGCAGGGCTTTGGAGAGGTGGCACTGGACGCGAGATGCAAAGAGGGGCAGTCAGTGGGAGCGCCCAGCACTGACCCCAGTAAAGCTCAGAGCGGGGAAGCCGGTTTTCCTGTCACCTCCCTGGGAGCAGGGTTCCCAGCGTCCGCCAAGCAAGCCCTACTGCGGGGAGCAGAGCTCGCCCAGGGCTGGAGCGCACCACCAGAAGGACTCGGGTTGCCAGGCGTGCAGCTGTGGTTGCCCTACACACTGGTTTACACGTGCGTTGTGTCCCCTAGGAGGAGCTGCCTGAGCCCTTTGAGCACCTTCTGCCCAGAATCACCAGGAGACCCAAGCTTCAGAAGTTCTACGGATTAATGGGCAAACGGGATGCTGGTAAGATGGGCGTCCGTACTTCTGTCTCTCTGGGCAACCCACCCCGCCTGCTGGCTTGCTTCCGGTGCTCAGGTCTCTCTGTTCTTGAAGCAGAGATTTCCACCCCAGGGAGAAACAGAACTACCCAGCAAAGCAACTCTGGCTCACTCTTCTCTAACACAGGGGCATGTCCGCGAAGGGAGGGAGAGGCTGGGTTTTTTACGGTATTAGAGCAAAACCGCCAAGAAAGATACCCAGTCGCTGCTAAGCTCTTTTTCAACTAAAGATCCCAAAATGACAAAGGGAAGAGCAGGCAACCTCAAGGGGGTAGCGTTCGAAATGCATGTCGAATTTGCAGGTGATGCTAGAGTATTCCCTGAGACTATCAGACTTGGCTGCCCGGTGTACTGTGATATATTATCTCCTTGAATTCATTCCACAGACAGTAGAACGTGTAAATAGCTAATGTCTGTTCATCTCTTGTCAGATTCTTCAGTTGAAAAACAAGTGGCCCTGTTAAAGGCTCTTTATGGTAAACATTTTTATACATCTTTATTTTGCTGTGCTGTGAATGCCCATCCAGGGAAGTGAAGGAAATATTTTATGGGCAGAAAAACAAGAGCTTGACTGTGCATGTTCAAGAAAGAGACATATTTGTACATGTCTTTGTGGATCACATGGGTGGCTGTCCTTGGAAATGCATTTCTATAAAAAAATCCAACAGGCAGGTGGTGTGTCCTGACAGGCAGGCCTGGGAGCTTCACAGTCCTGGGTTTGTGTCTATGGCTCATAGATTGGTTTGTTAAAATATTTTTTAATTAATAATTAGAATTTATAGTTCTGTTACATTTCTCAAGATAGTGCTTGACATGACAATGTCACTTATCTTAAAAATAAATTTATGTGACTGCTAATTTTATTTTTCTTTCTTCTAGGACATGGCCAGACTTCCCATAAAAGTAAGTTTAAAATTTTGACATTAATCAAATGCCAATACAACTTAGATTGAATTCCACTGTATATAACACCTTTATATTTTCTGTCACAACTTAGGACTTAACTATTTTTAATTGGAACCATGTAAGGATGGAAGAAACTCTTTTTATCTGCAAAACATGGTTGTTTAAAGTCCAGTTGTTTAAACATAGCTTTCTTCCACAAATGATGCTTTATGTTAAAAAAAAAAAAAAGTAAGCCCCATCTAAGCTACTGTTGACTTTTTGATCCCTAGAAACTGTGAGAGAATAAGTGTTATTTTAAGACACTAAAAAAAAAAAAAAAAATTAAAAATAAAACACCATCATGCCTGTACTTTTTCAAGTTTTAGATAGGAATTTCAATTCTAAGGGATAAAAGTGCATCATATATCTACACACACCATTGCAAAGAAAAAAAAGTGTTATAGGCAACTCCTAGCTTATTTTAGTATTCTAGGTACCATAATGACATCATTTCTTGTAATCCAGCAGCCAATTAAGCAATTAAGTAGAATGGGTGAATATTTGAGAGGAGAAACCATCATAAAAGCGAAAATGGATAGAGATGCAGTTTTTCATTCCAATAGTTGTGTAGGAAATCTTATCTACCAACACAGGATGAAACATTTCTTAGGGCAGTGAAGATTGCGGAATTGTAGTACTTAAAGTCATTAGATATAAGCTACCCAGGATATGGCACTAGAATTGGCAGAAAATCCCAAGAATCCACCTTAATTCTATTGTCTGCTCACCCACTTGTCTTGGGCTTTGGCTCACTGGCTGGCAGAGTAGGCCACTTTATGATAGCAGCCCTGTTCTCAGCTGACAAGTGTAAACTAAAAGAGATGATCCCACTAGAGTTAAAATAACAACTTGTTCCAAAGGCTTCATCTTTGAAAATAAGTGAGACTTACTCATATTTACTTTCTAAGGATTTGACTTTCCAAGGAAATCATTTTATACAATAAAAATAAATGTACTCTTAAAAAAAAAAGTCTCATTGCCATCTAGTGAATTCCTATTCATAGTGACCCTATGGGACAGAGTAGAACTGCTCCATAGTGTTTCCAAGGACTGCCTGAGAAATTTGAATTGTCAGCCTTTTGGTTTGCAGCCATAGCACTTATCCACTACACAACCAGCGTTTCCCAATGTGCTCTAGTAATGTTAAAACTAACACATCTTTCCGAAAGGAACATTAAAATAATTCAATAAAATAGAAATATGATTTTTTCAAAGTTGATAATCGTTAGGTTATATATTTGACTTAATTAGGATAAAATGTTATATTAGATAAACATATAATGTGAATAAAGAGTATTTGCTGATATTTAGATGTAGAACTGAGGAAAGTGCTTTCATTGTTTTGTTATAGTGTCATTTATAAGATTTATAAGGAAGCTTCATTTTTCAGGCTCACCAAAGCTTGAAATAAATACATAGTTATTCTATAGGTGTATACTCAGAGGTTTGCTTTTTTGTACTAGTTATAACAGTTTCTTTCCTCAAAGATACACATATTAAAATACACCTAAATATATTTTCCAGGGCATAAAACAGATTCCTTTGTTGGACTAATGGGCAAAAGAGCTTTAAATTCTGGTATGTATAAATCATGACTGAAAATAAATAGTACATTAAATCTATGTCTCTTTCTTTCTAAAGCATAGTTTTCAAGTATTAAAAAAGGAATAATAGATTTTAAATGAGCATTTATAGTAGAAATATCTGACCATAATACTTGTAACCAAGAATAGACTTTTATAGTGATTAAGCCATAATAATTACCACAGTGTCAGTCTATCTTTCTCAAACTACCAGTCTTAGCAATGTCTGCACCTCCTTATTGCCCAATCTGGATCTTTGGATAGAAACCTTGGTGGCATAGCGGTTAAGTGCTGCACCTGCTAACCAAAAAAAAAAAAAAGGTCAGCAGTTCAAATCTGCCAGGCAGTCCTTGGAAACTCTATGGGGCAGTTCTACTCTGTCCTATAGAGTTGCTATGAATCAGAATCGACTCAGAAGTGGGTTTGGTTTTGGATTTGGGAAATCTTTGGGCTAGTCTAATACTCTTTGCCTTAAATCTCTTGTGTAAGTCACGTTCAACCTTATTGAATTTAAAGAGAGGGTATAAAACATGATACTAATCTTTACTTGTTACCAAAGTATTTTTTGAAAGTTTTGTAAGGTGCTGCATCTGACAGCCTTTCAACAAATAAATTATGAATAACTAACAACTAAACAAATATTCGTTTATACAAATCTTTGTTCTTTGTAGAATTATGAAAGCTCAAAATCTAAAAGCCCTAGTGGATGTTTGAGAGTAATATATTCCATTCCAGTGCCTTCACACAGGAACATATTCAGACCATCTCAGAGTGTTATAAAGTTTCTGGTTTTAAGACTCAGGGAGTAAAAATGTCACAGTCCTCCTCACAACCCATTTCAAGTATGAATAATTCTTTCACTTGATATAAAAGCTGCATATTTCCTTTTTCTCTTTAGTTTCCATCTTCTGTGTAATAACACACATATGTATCTTAAAACTCCTATTTCATAGCTCAGTCATGATAATGTTTGCAAGATTAGGTAACCCCTATATATTTTTCATAGGAATCCTGGTGGTATAGTGGTTAAGAACTGCAACTGCTAACTAAAATATTGGCAGTTGGAATCCATCATGTGCTCCTTGGAAATCTGATGTGGCAGTTCTACTCTGTCCTATATGGTCATTATGAGTCAGAATTGACTTGATGGTACTGGGTTTTTTTAAATATCTTTTTCATAAATAGTACTTGAATTCTTCTCTTCTAAACCGTTGCTACATTCTGCACTGTAAAATTTCTTGTAATGGTAGAATGATGCTTCTCCAAATGTTTTTCCTTGGTCTAAAGAACTTAACCTTATGATAGGAAACAGCACAGTTCAGTGAATGATGAAGAGCCCAACTGAAATATTTAAAGATATTTCGAGGAGTTAAGGCAACCATGATGTTGAATGCTTGTAGATTTCCCATATAAGCTTGATAATTCAGGAAATGCTTTGGGATCCCAAATTATTTGCATAACCTTTTTTTTTACTGTAATTATAATTATAATTTTGGCATGCTTTTGTCCAAATAGCGAAATTGCTTAAATCACTTGACAGGTATGTGCTAAGCACCTTGGGAAGCAGTGATTAACCTTTCAGGCTATAGAGGTTGCAGGAGGTGAGTTCATTTGGGTAGTGTTTAGATGGCACAGTTGACCCACCTATAGAGATGGCGGGGAGGAGGCAAGGAAGAAGCTCTGGTAGCTCTGTAGTTCAAGTACTCGGCTGCTAACCAAAGGATTGGTGGTTTGAACTCTCCAGCCACTCTGCTAGAGAACAACATGGCAGTCTGTTTCCATACTGATTTACTGTTCTGGAAATCTCACTTAGGGCACTTCTACTCTGTGCTAGAGGGCATCTGTGAGTCAGAATCAGCTAGACAGCAATGGGTTTTTTTTTAAGATAGGCAATAAGAAACTGTAATGTGCAATGGGTAAGAGCTTGGTTGATAACCAAAAGGTCAGCAGTGGGAACCCACCAGCAGCTGTCCAGGAGAAAAGACTTTGATGATCCACTCTCCTGATGATTAGTCTAGGGAGCCCTACAGGGCAGTTATACTTTGTCCTAGAGGTTAGCTATGAGTCACAGAATTAATTCACTGACAATGAATGTGCTTTGGAGTTTATAGACAATGAGATTCTTAGCAGGAAAATCCATCTTTGGAAGGTACCCAAAAGAGAAGAAGAAGACAGAAATAGTAAATATGTTATCTTTTCTGGTCTATGCTGTCTCTAGAGCAACTAATCATATCTACTATTTTAACACCAGTACAACCATATAGATAATATGTAGAGAATGGAGGTGACTGTGTTCCAATTAAACCTTTTACACAATCAGTGGTGAGCTAGGTTCGGCCCAAGGCCAATAGTTCACTGACCCTGTACTAGGATAAAAGTCCCATATTTTATTTTCACCCTACTATTATCCCTGTGTTGTTGTTGGCTTTTTTTTTTCCTATAATTCACTGTGGGTGTTTGCCACTGCTTGAGAGCTGCCAAGAATCAGTGTTGTACTTTATTGCAGAAATAAGCCTTTAGGGCACTAAGGCTGAGAGAGAGAACTAGAGTAATCAAGGATCAGTGGTTCTGTGTCTTCCAGTCACAGCAGAGACAGAGGCAGGATTGGAATATGTGAAAATAAAACTCTTAGAGAACTTCAAAGCGAAAAGTCATAGGAGTTTAAAATTAATTACTGTATGTCTGTATTTGACTCTTTCAGTGCATCCTCTTAAAAAAAACTCTTTACTTTCTGCTTTCAGTGGCTTATGAAAGGAATGCAATGCAGAATTATGAAAGAAGACGTAAATAAACTCCCTGAGATATTATTTATTGAGCTTCCTTTGTGTTAATGGCTAGTGAAAGACAAAATAAGACATTCATATGAGGAATAATTATTTAATAATAACTGTCATTTGAGCTGAAAACTCACAAAGTGTTTATTTTTCATACTGTGCTAATGTGTGTTGTAGAAAATGTGTCATAATACTAATATGATGAATCCTTCTGAGCTAGAAATAAGTGGTAATTTCTCAAGAAAACACATTATTCAATAAAACTGCAAAACCTGTCAATGATGTAGTCCCCCAAGAAGGAAGTTGTTTATTTCTTTGAAGCAGTCACGTCAGCTACTGCTGAAAGGGAAAGAAATTGCTGTACAGTCTTGTGCTTTCCCTATTTGTTTACATGGCGAACGTGGACTGAGATTTTGATATCAAACTACATTTGTACCCCTGAAGCATGTTTCATATTTTGTAACTATATAGAGACACTTTAAAAAGTTGCAACGTGATTCTAAGGTCTTCATTTCACTGTATGGTGTGTGCCGTGATAGTAAATGTTTTAAATAAAAGAAGAAAAAATATCTTGAGAATGATGTCATATTCTTTCATTAACATTTATGTTGAATCAGTAAATCTTTTGTAGTAGATTAAATATGAGTTCTGGCAATTAAGATCATGAACTCATCCTAGAAAAAGTGCTGCATACCTCATTGCTAAATGTCACTGTGGTCACCTTCAAAGTACTCTCCTTGGGAAGCCATGCATCAATGCTACTGCTTAGTCCACCCTTCACAGCAATTTTGGAACACTTTTTCTGGAATGGCCATCAGAGCTGTCATTGTATTACCCTTGATGTCCTGAATATCACCAAAATGTCTCCCTTTAAATATGTCCTTTAGCCTTGGGTACAGAAAAAAGTCACTGGGGGCTAGATCAGGTGAGTAGGGTGGGTGTTTCAATACAGTTATTTGTTTACTTGCTAAAAACTCCCTCACAGACAACTACATAACTAAGTTCATAAATTTACCCTTGTGCCACTGTGCATGATGGCCATTCCAGTAAGACTTCCAAAATTGCTCTGAAGCGTGGACTAGGAAATGGTGTCAGCACATAGCTTCCCAAGCAGAGGACTTTGAAAGTGACTGTAGTGATATCTGGCAATTAAGTTCACAGATTTGAAGGACCTCGTGTATTTAAAGCTGCTTTGAATTCTAAATAATAAAATGTAAATCTACTAAGTACCTCTTTCTTAAGGAAAAGGACTAGAATATAATCTCAGTCTCCCTCCTTCTCTTTCTTTCTCATTCTCTCTGACTCAACACAGAAGTCACATGGCATAAATGACATATGTCTGAAATTTTAGTATCAAACTATGTTTGTACCCCTAAAGCATGTTTCATATTTTGTGACCATATAGAGGCATTTAAAAAAGTTATAATGAGAATCTAAGGTCTTCATTTCACTGTATGATATACCACTGTATACCAAAAGTGAATGGCTTTAGCAAGAGAAATTCATTCCCTCACAGTCTAGGAGGCCAGAAGTCTGAATTCAGGATGCTGGCTTAGGGGGAAGGCTTTGTCTCTTTGCTAGCTCTGGAAAAAGTCCAAGTCATCAGTCTTCTCTTGGTCTGGAAGCATCTTAGCACAGGAACCTCAGGTCCAAAGAATGTCCTCTGCTCTTGGCACTGCTTCCTTGGTGATATATATGAGGTCCCCGTGTCTCTCTGCTCACTTTTCTTTTTCACATCTAAAAATATATTACCTTAAGATACTATCTACTCTTGTAGATCCTATCAATATAACTGCTAATAATCCATCTCATTACATCATAGTGATAGGATTTACAACACATTGGGAAATCACATCGATGACAAAAGGGTAGACAATCATACGGTACTGGGAATCATGACCTAGCCAAGGTAACTAGATATTTGCAGGGGGTACACTTCGAACTATGACAGTATTCAGAGGAAACAGTTACATTTCAAATCCAAGGAGTAAAGGCTAAGCTCTGGCTATATACATGCTTATGATTCCTTTTTGCAAACAGTATAGTTATTTATTATAGAAATACATTTTCCTGGTAATTTCCTTGTGTACTAACAGATTAGCAAGCTATAATGTTAGCCTTATTTGGAACCCAGCAAAAAGCACACGAGTGCCTTAGTTTCAGAAGACCTAAGATACCAAACCTAGCTCTCACAAAGATCATCAAAAGAAGATCCAGAAACTTGAGGGACTCATAATATGGCATTGCCCCCATAACAAAGACCATAAAACCTTTTTCTGCATTTCTAAGGCATGCTTGTGAAATCACTGGCACCTTTAACACTCTCCAGCAGAAATGTATATCAGATATAAACTGCTATTATAAAATGGTGTATATCATCAAAAAGGGTATTTTATAAGAGTCCATCCTGAAGGTCATTGAGATCCAAGCCAAGCCCACAGGAGCTTTTCACAACAAAGAAAAATTAGGTGGGGGGGGGGGGAAAGCATATTCTGTTTTGATATGAGCATGCACTGAAATTTTGCCCTCTTGGCACCAAATCATCATAAATGTTAAAAACGAAAAAAAGTAAAACAAATAAACAAGAAAGAGGAAGGCTTTTACATATTTACTCAAGGAGAAAGATTGATAAATGTGTCTGTGGGATAGTTTTCTGGTGGCTTCCTAAACCAAACCAAACCCACTGCCATCAAGTTGATTCCTACTCACAGAGACCCTATAGGACAGAGTAGAACTGCCCCAAAGAATTTCCACAGAGCACCTGGGGGATCTCAACTGCTAATATTTTACTCAGCAGCAGTAGCTCTTAACCACTACACCAGCAGGGTTTCCTCTGGTTGTATAACAAAAAATGAAAAAACTTACTGTTCTTGAATTGCTTCCAGCTCATAGTACACTATATAGCCAAGCCAAGCCAAATGCCGTCGAGTAGGATCCGACTCATGGCGACCCTGTATAGAGAGTGGAAAATATTAACAAGTGATAAAATGACTGAGGACAAGTACTGTTCTTTGAACTAAAACTCCAAATGAATGTAACCTGGATGGGTGGCACTTATTGATCAGTGCTGAAACCATTTGCAGCACAGGAGAGCTAAAGTGCATTTTAACCCTTATGTCATTGAGCAATTTGTTAAAAAAAACTCCAACAAACTTTTTTTCTTATTGTGCAATACGTGTGTCATGAATTATATGATGCCCAGTGAAATGGAGAAAATCAGGGTCACCTGGAGCCCCATCCCACAATGGTAAAATCATTCTATTAAATAGTAATAACTATATGAAATAAAAGTACATATTTAATCACTCACTGAGAGATATTATCATCATTATCAATATTATTATTATTATTTTACAAATGAGAACATGTAGCGTTAGGAAAGACTGAAGTCAAAGGATTAGAAAGAAATTGTTGACAAGGGAATTTCCAAGGAAAACCTGATGGATTGGTACTGCTGAGCTTTTAGTTAACAGCCTCTGCACTTAACCACTATGCCACCAGGGTTTCCATAATAAAGCAATTAGATTTATTAAAGAAAATGTGGTCTATTGATAATGAAAGAGTATTATGCAGTGATGTAAAATAACTTTATGTTGTATAGGACAACAAACATGGTATATTAGACATAAAGAAGTGTTTCTGTACTGCATATGTACGTACACTTATACATAGACTATGCCATGAGTCGGATCCGACGGCACTTGGCTTGGCATGCAACAAGAAAAACAATGTAATGGCAAAGATCATGGGTTTTAGAGTCAAACGGCTCAGGTTTGAATCCTGGCTTCACCATTTAATAGCCACATGATATTAGACACGTCCTTCAGCATCTCTGCTCCTTGCTTTTTCCCATCATCAAATTAGTATAACGGTAGTGTCCCTTGTATGGATCTTAGGTGAGGACTGTGTGAAATGACAAAGGTTAAGGTTTTGACACAGTCTGCAGCATTTAGCGAATGTTCTTTGAACATCAGCTATTGTTATTGTCAGCTACTCGCCTGAATGCCAGTGGCAAGATTGGTACTATAGAAAGCCATGGAAATGTTTTTTTTTTCATAAGCACACTGAAGAGGCAGCACCATGGTGATGGTTTTTTAATATTTGGCTCACATGCCATGCAGTGCTGTTCACTGTTCACTGTGACACTAGATAACCCCCATATCCCCCTCTCACTCTGCGAGTCTGTGGATCTCTGTGGCAGGATTCTATGGTGCCGCATAAAGGAACCCATCACAGAAACCTCATGCATTCCAGCTTCACCTCTAGAGCAAGTAATCCATCAAGGACATGAGTATGGAGAAAAGAGCAAAGTTTCAGCTTTCAGTTTGTGCTCTTATGAAACATTCACTGTTATTGTTTTTCTCTATGGTATATTTGCTTCATCTAAAATAAATTTTCTTCCCAAAATTCTTTCTTAAATATTTTATTTGTTTTGAATTGGCAGAAACACCAATGTATATAATTCTGTCATATTGATGGCTCAGTAGATGTCTCAGTTACCATGCTGGACACCTAGTTTTGATTCCCAGCCAATGTACCTCATACAGAGCAAGCACCCATCTGTCAGGGAAGACTTGCATGTTGCTGCCACGCTGAACATGTTTTAGTGAAGTTTTCAGACTAAGGTACACTAGGAAGAAACGCTATCCACTTCTGAAAATTAGCCACTTAAAGCATTATGGACCACAACTGTCTGATCAACAAGTGATCATGAAGATTGTCGAGGACCAGGCAGTGTTTCTTTCTGTTGTACATAGGGTGCCATGAGGCTGGAGCCTGCTCGACGGTAGTTAAAAATACTGTTTAATTATGTTACCTGTGTACTTCACAACTTCAGGGTTTTTACATCTGTCAAGGTCTAGGAGAAAAACAGATGGCACCCAAAGATGGGTAATTTAAGTAAGAGTTTAATGAAAGTGATACTCATTACAAAAATGTGAGAAGGGTGTAGAGAAGTCAATGATGGACTGTGGTTCTCCAGGTTAGTACCCTTGAGGGCCCCAGGCATCCCTAGGCCTGAAGGCTCAGAGTGAGGAAGTGAGGGGAGTTGTGTGCAAAGGGTCACCCGACCACACAGTCTTCAACTGCAGAGCAGAGCCAACCCAAGGTGGTTGGAATGTGCTGGATGAAAGAGAGAAGGGAGGCCAGAGAATATCTCCAACTTCACCTTCCTGCTAGTGTCTGCTCTCTGGTTGGAGCCTTCCACTGGGCAAACTCAACTGAAAAACAGGGCTAGGATTCCTTGATGCTGCTTGTATGAGTGAGCAGTACATCTACGACACCAGAAAGAGTTAGAAATCTTAGGGAAGAGGATATCTGGAAGGGAGAGAAAGGAAGATTTTTAACATATCATTTTACTCCATTCTTTTGAATCACAAAGGGAATTAATAAGCAGAAATTCAAGCAGAGAAATGGACAAAAGTAAGTCTTCCTCTTGGCATCCATGTCTACTACCCAGTGATACAGCTTCCATTGGACCCATCTAGATCCTTTTATCTTTTTAAGCATATGGAAACATATATTTACATATGCATGATCATATATTTTTGTTTACTATGTGTTAAATTTTATTGTAAATCAGTCCATCTTTAAGGCAATTAGGTTTTAAGCCAAGGTCACAGCTGATACTCATCACAAAGAACAACTAAAAAAATAACTTGTTTCAATTTGAGCACACAGTCTTTCAGTACAAGATCATTATCGATTATAAAAAGGTGCATAGTTTTTTAAATTACTAAATTCATTGGCATCTATGAAAACCAAAAAAAAAAACATTTTGGTGGACCAGAAACAGCTAGGATTCCTATAAAAGACAGAACAAGGGAAGCCACAGTAGTAAGCTATGGGAATAGTAGGTAACTGAACTTTGGTGGATTAGTGGTAGAATTCTTTTCTTCCACGCCAGAGAGCCTGGTTCAACTACCAGCCAATGTTCCTCATGCACAGCCATTACTTGTCTGTCAGTGCAACACTATGTGTTGCTGTGATAAGGAACAGGTTTCAGCAAAATAAGATCCACTAGGACGAAAGGTATTGTGATCTACTTTTGCAAATCAGATAGCGAAACCCCTATGAATTCCAGTGATCTGATAGGTCCTTTCTGTAATTGATCATAGGGATAGTACAGGAGCAGACCGCATTTTGTCCCACAGGGTCACCACAAGTAGAGACCAACTGAATGGCAACTAACAATCACAACTAGTCAGTATTGGCAGACAACTGCCAACCCCAGAACATGAAGCTGACAGCTGCAGAAAACAGACCTCACATCAGCAACATTAAATACCATTAAAAGAAAAAAAAAAACAAATAAAACCTTCTAATTTCTTAAGGAAAATAATATCTAGACAAACTACTACTTCAGTTTAAGGATGAAATCGTGGAAGGAAAAATTCAACTGAAAGCCGTTAATTCAAAACTTTATTAAAAGCATTCAAATGTATTATTTCATTAGTAAGAATCAGTGCTAAGCTGGTTCCTATGAGGCAGAGGTTAAATATGTCACTGATTTGCACTTTCTCCTAGCCACTGTACCACTCTATCGTCTTTAACACTGAGCCTTTTCCCTCCCCTCAGCTCTCCTTTCTCTCTTGGACTTGGTAATTTGCTGCATCATCTCAGAACTCATGAACTTTTCTTAATTTATATGGTTTACTAGAGAAGAAATCAGCTACTGCTTGGGATCAGGATCAGCTTGGAAGTAGAGGTTACAACTTAGGATCAGATTCTGGAAACACAATGGCAAGATCTTGAAGGCTTCCTCAAAGTGAAGAGCATAGCCCTCCCTTCTTCAGTGTAGCACAGCGCTCTTAGCTCTCTCCGTCTGCCATGCATACCCTCTCTCAGCCCTGCAGGCCTCCCCTCAGCCACACACACACACCCTCTCGACCACGCACGTTGCCAGGTTCACTCTTAGATACCTAGCTGTCTTCAGTGCTACAAACTTTGATCTGTATCACAGCATTTTAGCTCCAGTAGCTCCCTGATGACATACTACTTAAGTACTATGGCTGCTAACCAAGAGGTACGTAGTTCAAATCTATCAGTCGCTCCTTGGAAAATCTACAAGGCAGTTTTGTTCTGTCTATAGGGTCACTATGAGTCAGAATCACCACTCAGCAAGTGGTAGATTTGGTTTTAGTAAGCCTTCCGGCACTTGGCTTGGCTTGGCTGCTCAAAGTTGCTCAACTTTCTCTCTACTTCTTCTCTTATCTCTCTCTGCTTCTTCTCTTCTCTCTTTTCCTTACCTTGACCATCTCTGTGGGGGTTGGCATTTTACATAGACAAGTGGCTTGATTCTACTGGGAGGATTTTTAAGCCACTATTTGCTTAGTAACTTATGAAACATTTCACTGGACCAAATTAACCAATCCCCTTGCTAGGCCACAAGAGGCTCCATCTATTTGCCTTGCAAGAACTGACTAGTTTTTTCCTGAGTAAAAGTACCAAGCTTCTCCAAAGAACTAGGGCAACTGTAGCAACTCTTCAGGACTTAGGGGAGAAAAGATATCTCAGACTGCTGTTTTTTGTTTTTCCTTCACAAAACCAAGGCAAAAAGCTACATAAAGAAATTCATTTAGCCACAACATCATGAAAACAGCTTCTTTAGAACACTGCAATAAAAAAAGAAGATGTGGAAGGCAAAAATCGACATCAACAAGAAACTTAGCTATGCAGGAGCAATTTCACTCCTAGATATCAATATCTGCTAGCCAGCAGTTCTACTCTGGCCCCTAGGGTCACCATGAGTATCTGCTAAGAGAGATGAAAATACACAACCATATAAAGATTGGTACACAAATGTCCATAGCGGAAACAACATAAATATCCATCAGAGTGGTAAAAGCATTTAGCAGCTAACTGAAAGATCATTAGTTCAAGTTTACCAACCACTCCACAAGAGAAAGATGCAGCAGTCTGCTTCAGTAAAGATTTGTAGCCTTGCAAGGTCATACAAGGCCTATAGACACATCAAAACTCCCTATGGGGCAAAATTACTGGGCTAGGGGCTGGAGGTTGTGGGGACCATGGTCTCAAGGGTTATTATCTAGCTCAGTTAGCATAACATAGTACGCAAAGAAAATGCTCTACATTTCACTCTGATGAGTTGAATCTGGGGTCTTCAAAGTTTATAAGTGGCCATCTAAGATATTCCCCTAGCCCTACTCCATCAGGAGCAAGGGAGAATTAAGAAATTCGAAGACAAAAGGACTAATAGGCCACAACTACTACAGCCTCCACCAGACTGAGTCCAGCACAATGAGATGGTGCCCAGCTACCACCACTGACTGCTCTCACAGGATCCCAGAGGGTCCCAGACAGGGCTGAAGAAAAATGGAGAACAAAATTGTAACATACACACTCAAAAATACCAGACTTATTGATCTGACAGAGACTGTATAAACCCCAAGAGTATAGCCCCAGACACTCATTTAGCTCAGTAATGAAGTCATGGCTGAGTTTCACCCTTCAGCCAAAGACTAGACAGGCCCATAAAACAGAATCAGACTAAATGGGCACACTAGCCCAGGGGCAAGGATGAGAAGGCATGACGGGACAGGAGAGCTGGTAATGAGGAACCCAAAATTTTGATAAAGGGACAGTGTTGATTCTGTCTTGGGATTGACACTCAATGTCTCAAAGCAATATGTATATTTATTGTGTAATGAGAAATTAGTTTGCTCTCTGAAAACCCTGGTGGAGTAATGGGTAAGTGCTATGGCTGCTGACCAAAGTGTCAGCAGTTCAAATCCACCAAGCACTCATAGAAACTCTATGGGGCAGTTCTACTCTGTCCTACGGGGCTGCTATGAGTCAGAATCAACTCAACAGCAGTGAGTTTTTAAAGTTTTAAATTTCTTATGTAAACCTTCATCTAAAGTACAATATGAATTTAAAAAAAAACATTCACAGTCTTGGAAACCTTCTGGAATTCTATTTAGCAATATACAGATGAATCTTAATTCCCTCAGAACAGGAGCAAGACAAAGATGCCTTTTATCATCATTCCTATTTAACATTGTGCTGGATGTCCTAGATATAGTGATAGGGCAAGAAAAAGAAATAAAAGGGCAACCAAATTGGAAAGGAAGACATAGGGCTACCCCTATTTGCTAATGGTATGATTCTGTAAACAGAGAACCCCAAGGATCGCACAAGTAAACTGCTGGAACTAATAGGAAAATTCAATGGAGGAGCAGGATAGAGATCAAATTATAAAGATTATTTGGATTCCTATACACCAACATATAGAACTTCAAAAAGGAAATTGGCAAAACAGTATCATTTATAATTGCCTCTAAAAGAATAAATCTAACCAGAAATATAAAAGTCCTATTCAAAGAAAACTGCAAAGCAATTTGCAAGAAACTTTAAAGACCTACATAAATGGAAAAATATACCATGCCCATGGATAGGAAGACTCAACATTATGAAAATGTAAATTCTGCCCAAAGCAATCTGCAAATATAATATAATCTCATTACAAATACAAATAGCTTTCTTTAACCAGATGGAAAAACGAGTCATCAACTTTATATGGAAAAAGAAAGAAAAAGGGCCCAGGAAAGCAAAGATGGGTTCTATGGAGAAGCAAAACCAGTAAATTAGGTGATTTACATCAAGGAATCAGCTCACATGATTGCAGAGGCTGAAACATCCCAAGCCCTAGATCAGCAAAGAGGTTTCTTCCCAATTCGTGTAGACTCAAAAGCTGGTGAATCCAAGGTCAGCAGGTCAGACAGCAGTGCTCCTTCTCACAGGCAGTAAAGGTTGATGAATCCCAAGAAGGCAGGCAAGACTAAAAATTTTCTCCAGGTTCACATAGCTTTAGGGGTTGGTGAACCACAGGTTGGGTAACAGGACTCTTAAATTTACAGGCTATAGAGAGTAATGAATCCTAAGGTTGACAGGTAAGCTGCTAATTCAAGTCCTAAGGAGGCAGCTACTAGATCGACAATAAGCTGAAAACATTGGCAAGGTCAGCAGGAAGGAAGTAGCTGGCCAAAAGGTGGAGAGACGAAGGCTGAGGTGGCAGTGAGCCAACACAGACCCCACCTGCACTGGTACCACTCAGCAACAATAAATGATGGAGAGGATGCAGGGAAATTGGAACTTTTATGCACTCCTGGTAGGAACGTAAAATGGTACAATCACTATGGAAAATGATACTGTACTTTCTCAAAAACCTAGAAATAGTAATACTATATGATCTGGCAATACCACACTTAGGAACATATCCTAGAGAAGTAAGAGCCATCACTTGAATAGATATATATACATCCACGCTTCTTGTAGCATTGTTCATAATAGCAAAAATATGGAAACAACCTAGATGCCCATCAACAGGTGAATGTATAAACCAATTATGATACATGCACACAGTTGAATACTACTCAACAATAAAGAATAATGATGAATCCATGGAACATCTTGCAACGTGGATACATCTGGATGACATTATATTGAGTGAAATAAGTCACTCACAGAAGGCCAAATATTTTATGAGACCACTATTACAAAAACTCAAGAAACTCAAACACACATGAAAAGAAATTCTTTGATTGTTACCAGGGAGTAGAGGAGTGGGGAAGGGAAATCACTAAATAGATAACAGACAAGTTAACTTTGGCGAAGGGAAAAACTACACACAGTATAGAGGAACTCAGCACGACTTGACCAAAGCGAAGTCATAGAAGCTTTCTAGACACATTCAGCTACCTCAAGGAACTAAGTTACTGGAGCTGAGGGCTGGGAACTGTGATCTTCAACCACCATAGCTTAGTTCATAAAGAAAATACCATACAACCTACTTTGGTGAGTAGAGTTGAAGGGTCTTAAAAGCTTGTAAGTGGTCATCTAAGATATATTTATTGGTTCCAACATTTTCAGAGTAAAGGAGAGTGGAAAAAGAGAGAGAGAGAGTGAGAAAAAGAGAGAGAGAGATACAAGGAAAATAATAGTCCAGAGTAGTAAAAGACCACGTGAATCCCAGCCTCCACCAGCCTCACTGCAAAAGAACTAGATGGTGCCCTTTCTTCTGAAAGTGGAGAAGTCTTGAAGCACTTACTGATGAAGATCATAAACTACAGCCTTCAGTATGGATTATACTTCAACATAAAGAAAACAGGAATCCTCACAAGTGAACCAACATACAACATCATGATAATTGGAGACAAGACTGAAATCGGCAAAGACTTCCTTTTATTTGGATCCACAATCAATACCCATTGAAGTAGCAGTCAAGAAATCAAACAACACATTGCATGGGACAAATCTTCTGCAAAAGACCTCTTTAAAATGTTAAAAAGCAAAGATGTCATTTTGAGGACTAAGCTGTATCTGACCCAAACTGTGGTGTTTTCAGTCACCTCATATGTATGTGAAAGCTAGACAATGAATAAGGCAGTAAAATTGATGCCTTTGAATTACAGTGTTGATGGAGAATACCGAGTATATCACAGAATGCTAGAACAGACAGATCTGTCTTAGAAGAAGTACAACCAGAATGCTTCTTAGAAGAAAGGATGATGAGACTTCACTTATGTACTTTGGAAAGAGGGACTAGTATCTGGAGAAGGATATCACTTTTGGTGAAAGAGAAGGTCAGTGCAAAAGAGGAAGTGTCTCAATGAGATGCATTGACACTGTGGCTGCAACAGTGGGCTCAAATAAAGTAACAGCTGTGAGGATGGTGCAGGACTGAGCAGTGGTTGGTTCTGTTGTACACAGGGCCACTATGAGTTGGAACCTTCTCCAGGCACCTGGCAACAGTAACAGTAACAGTAACAATGAATCAGTAGGTTTAGGCAGTGATTATACATGGTTGCTAACACCACAAAAGAGAAACAGTGTATGTGCTGTGGTGGAATTACACATCATTACCTGTGATTCAGAGTCAACTCTATGGCAACTAACAACAACAACATAGAATTTGTCTTGCCAAAAAGAATCAAACTTGAAACTGATCAAGCTTCTAGATCTAATTCCCCCTGTAGAGGAAATATAATGGTCAGAGACCTACATGATGAATGATTAAATGGGGAGAGAATTACAAATATTCAGAATGTGGAGATGCTAAAGAAAAACAGCACAGCTCCTCACAAATACATTTTAAGATTAAGTAAAAGAAATGAAGGCATAATTTACAGATGAAAAGAAACTTACGGCACTGTCATAGTTATCTGCTACTGCTATAACAGAAACACCTTAAGTGAGCAGCTTTGGTGACCAGACATTAATTTTCTAACAATTTAGAAGACAGAAGTCCAAATCCAAAAGGCTGGATCTTTCATGGAAGATTTTTCTATCCTGGCTCTAGGGGAAGCTTCTGTTCCTAGGCACTCTAGCCATCACGTGTACTTAGTCTGCTCGTTAATATCTCAAAAGAGATTGACTTAAAACACACCCAACACTAGTACTGCCTCATTAATGTTAACAAATAAAACCCATTTCCAAAGGGGATTACAGAAGGAGCTAGAACCCCAAGTTGTAAAAAGAGATTAGGATTTTTTTTTCGTTATGTTTAAGTGAAAGTTTACAATTGCAGTCAGTTTCTCATGCAAAAACTTCTACACACTTTGCCATGTTACCCTAGCTACTCTCCCCCTACTGTGACAGCACACTCCTCTCCTCACCTCACCCCGGTATTTTCCTTGTCTATTTAACTAGCTCCTGTCCCCCTCTGTCTTCTCATCTCACTCCTGGACAGTAGCTGCCCAGTCAGTTGTACCGGTTCAGCCTTTCTAAGGACTTGGCTTCAGGAATGTTTCAGTTCTGGGCTAACAGAGTCCAGTGGCCGTGTCTTCTGGGGCCTCTTCAGTTTGTCAGAACATGAAGTCTGGTCTTTTTACTCGAGTCTGAGTTGTGCACCCCACATTTCACCCTCTCCATCATGGACTCCGCTGAGTCCCCTATAACAGCAGTCTTTGGTGGTGTCCAGGTACCATCTGGCTTTTCTGGTCTCATGTTGATATAGTCTCTGGTATGCGCGGTATGTCTGTCTGTCCCTTGGGCTCACACTTTCCCTGTGTCTTTGATGCTCTGCTTTCTCCTTTGCTCCAGCTAAATTGAGACCAGCTGATGCTTCTTAGATGGCTGCTTGCTAGCTTTTAAGATCCCAGACACCACTCGCCAAAGTGGGATGCAGAACATTTTCTTAATAAACTTAGTTAAGCCTTGTTGTTCCCTGAAGCCATGGTCCCCAGACTCCCAATACCGCTACTCTGTCCCTTGAAGTGTTTGATGGTGTTTAGAGTACGTCTAAGCTTTGGGTTTACGTCAGTTGTACTGACTTCTCTACTGCACGTTGTTTCTCCTGTCACCTAAAATAAGTCTTGCCAATTATCTAATCAGTGAACACCTGTCTCCTACCCTTCCCACCCTCGTAACCATCAAAGAAGGTTTTCTTCTGTGTTTAAACCTATTCTTGAGTCCTTATAAAAGTGTCGTCATACAATATTTGTCCTCTGGCTTTGCGTAGTGCCTTCTAGATTATCCCATGTTATAACATGTTTCCCAAATTCATCTTTGTTTTTTACCATTGCTTCATATCCTATTGTGTGAATATACCATGGTTTGTCCATTCTTCTGTTGATAGGCACTAGGTTAATTCCATCTTTTTGCTGTTGTGAACACTGGTGCCGTAAACATTAATGTGCGTGTGTTTACTTACATGGCAGCTCTCACTTCTCTAGGATATACTCCAAGGAGTGGGATTGCTGCATCGTATGGTATCTCTATTTCTAGCAATTTAAGAAAGTGCCGAATCTATTTCCAAAGTGGCTGAACCATTTTACAGTCCACCAGCAGTGTTCCAGTTTTTCCACATCTTCAACATTCATCAGTTTCTATTTTTTTAGTTAATGTCAGCCTTTTGGGGATGAGGTCGTATCTCATTTTAGTTTTAATTTACGTTTATATTTTCTCACATATCTGTTAGCACCTGAAAGTGATATTTGGTGAAGTATCTGTTCATATCCTTTGCACATTTTTATTGGATTATGTGTCTTTCTGTTGTTGAGGTTTTGCAGTGTCTTGTGGATTTTAGAGAGTATATGCTCTTTGAATTTGCTATAGCCAAATTTTTTTTTTCCCCAGTCTGTAAATTCTCCTTTTACACTTTTGATGAAGTCTTTGGCTGAGCATGAGTGCTTGATTTTTAAAATTTCCCAGTTACCTACTTTCTCTTCTGGTATTTGTGCACCATATGTAATGTTTTACATTCTGTTTATGCCTCGTATTAGGGCTCCCAGCATTGTCCCTATTTTGTGTCCATGATCTTTACCAGTTTAGATTGTATATTTAGGGCTTTGGCCCATTTTGAGTTAGTTTTTGTGCATGGGTCTTGTGTGACTTCTTTTTTTGGCAGTTAAATATCCAGTTGCACCAACACCATTTGTTATACAGACTGTCTTTTCACCCATTTACAGACTTGGGCTTTTGTCAAATATCAGCTGCTCATAGGAATGTGACTTTACGCCTGGATTCTCAGTTCTGTACCATTGGCCTATATATCTGTTCTTGTACCAGTACTAGACGGTTTCGACTACCATGGCAGTGTAATAGGTTCTAAAGTCAGGATGGGCGATGGCCCCCGTTGCCCTCAGCCAATCAAAATGGAGTCAGGTTCTGATCCTTCCGGAGGTAGAGAAGGGCTCTGTGTGAATAGCAGTTGAACATGGGTCAGTCGGTCCTGAGAGATGAGCGAGCACCATTCCAAAAGGAAGCAGGCAGAGAATTGGGAACCTCACACCATCAAGAAAGCAGCACCGGGAGAAGAGCCGCCCTTCAGATCTGAGGTTCCCACACCAAGAGGCTCCCTCACGGATACTGAGGCAATACCGGACTTGCCTCCAGAGCTGACCAAGTAGAAAGCCTTCCCCTGGAGCAGACATCCTAAATTTGGACTTATAGCCTACTGGACTCTGTAAGAACAACCCTTCCTTTGATAAAGACATCCACTCTGTGGTATTTCTATTGGAGCAGCACTAGCTGACAAAAACAGAATTTGGTACCAGGAGTGGAGACGGTCAGCTTTTGTGTGAGTCCTGACTGCATTGTTTTTCTTCAGTAATGCTTTACTTGTCCTGAGCTGCTTCCCTTTCCGTGTGAAATTGGTGATGTTTTTCTCCATCTCATTAAAAAGTGCCACTGAAACTTGTATTGGTATTTCGTTTTATCCATCGGTGACTAGGTGGAATAGACATTTTCACGATACTTAGTCTTCTTATACATGAGCATGGTAGTTTTGTTCGCTTATATAGGTTTCTTTTGGTTTCTTACAGTAAAGTCTTGTTATTTTCTATGTACAGGTCTTTCACGTCTCTGGTTAGGTTTATTTTTAAGCATTTTATCTGGTTGGGGACTATCATAAATGGTATTGATTCTGTGATTTCCTCTTTGATACTCTCTTAGTTGGTGTAAAGGAATTCAAATGATTTTTATATCCTGTTACTTTGGTGAACTCTTCTATTAATTCAAGTAGGTTTGTGTGTGTGTGTGTGTATGTGTGTGTGTGTGTGTGTGTGCATTCTTTAGAGTTTTCTGTGTACATGATCATACCATCTGCAAAAGGAGAAACTTTTACTACTTACCAATTTAGATGCCCTGTATGTCTTTTTCTAGTCTGATTGCTCTGGATAGAACCTCCAGCACAATTTTAATGGTGACAAAAGACATCCTTGTCTGGTTCCCTTTCTAAAGGGGAATGCTTTCCTACTTTCTCCATTTAGGATGTTGGTTGTTGGCTTTGTATACCAAAAAAACAAACTCAGTGCCACCAAGTCAATTGTGACTTAGACCCACCCTTTATTATGTTAAGGAAGTTACCTTTTATTCCTATCTGGCTGAAAGTTTTTAACATGAATAGGTGTTGGACTTTGTCAAATGCCTTTATTGTGTCAATTGATAAAATCAAGTGATTTGTCTCTTTTGTTTCATTGATGTGATTGATTACATTGTTTTTCTAACATTGAACCTTCCCTGCATCACTGGTATGAATCCCACTTGATCAACGTGAATTGCTTTTTTGATATGCTGTTGAATTCTGCTGGTTTTAGTATCAAGGTTATGCTGGCTTCATAGAATGAGTTTGGAAATATTTCACTACTTTTTATGTTCTTTAACCATCATTATACATCGTCCTTCCTTGTTCACTGTGGTGGATCTTACCTTAAAGTAATAGTGGTGTTAACTTTTCTCTAAAAGTCTGGTAGAATTCTCCAGTGAAGCCATCAGGGCCAGGGTTTTTACTGGATGAGAGTTTTTAAATTACTATTTCAATCTCTACTCTTGTTATAAGTTTATTTCGTTAGTTTAGGTAGTTAGTGTTTTTCTAGAAATTTGTCCATTTCATCTAGGTTTTCAAATTTGTTAGTAGTTTTTCACTTCAGTTGGCTCTGTTTTGATATCACCCAGAAAACTTATTGCCATAGGATTACAACTCACAGTGACCTTATGTATCACCCATCTCATTGCTTATTCATGCTACTTGCTTTTTCCTCTCTTTGTCTTTTGTCAGTTTGGTCAGTGGTTTATTAACTTCACAGATGTTTTCAAAGAACCAGCTTTTGGTCTTGTTAACTCTTTTGATCATTTTTTAATTCTGTAATTCATTTGGCTCTGCTCTAATTTACATTACTTGCTTTTTTTGGTGTCTGAAGGATTTGCTTGCTGCTCTCTTTCTACTTATTCAAGGTATAGGAGTAGTTATTTAACTTGGAGCCTATCTTATTTGGGGATATGTACATTTACTGAAATAAATTGACCTCTGAACACTGTTTTTGCTGTGTCTGAAAGGTTCTGGTAGGATGTGCTTCCTTTCTCATTTGTTTCTGTGAATGTCTTTATTCCATTTTTTATTTCTTCTGTAACCCAATAGTATTTGAGCAAGGTGTTGTCCAGTTTCCATGTGTATGATTCCCCCCCACCCCCACCCCTTTGCTTTTCCAGTTGCTGATTTTTACTCTTACAGCTTCGTGGTCTGAAAAGATACTTCACAATATTTCAGTGCTTTGGATTTTGTTAAGTCTGACTTTGTGGCCTAGTATGTGGTCTATTTTCCATGTGCATTGGAAAAGCAGGTATATTTAGCTGCTTTCAAGTAGAATGTTGTGTATATGTCTCTGAGGTCAGTTTGATTGATCACGGCATTTAGATCTTCCAGCTTATTAGTGAGCTTCTTTCTGGATGTTCTTTCCTTCAACCAAAGTGGTGTGTTGACTTCTCCTACTATTATTGTGGAGCTGCCTATTTCTCTTTTCAGTGCTGTTTACAGTTTATTTGATGTACAAACAGGTCTCATCCTTGGGTGAGTTAATATTTAATATGGTTATATCCTCCAGATGTATTGACCCTTTAACCGTTATACATTGTCCTTCCTTGTTCACTCTCGTGGATCTTAAAGTATATTTTATCAAAATTAATTGCTACTATGGCTGTTTTTTGAATGTTGTTTGCTTGTGTGTTTGTTCCATCCTTTGAGTTCCAGTTTGTGTCTTTAGGGTGTGTCTCTCATAGGCAGCATACACATGGTTCATTTTTTTTTTAGCTTATCCAATCTGCTACTTTTTGTCTCTTTATTGGTGTGTCTGATCCATTTACACTCAGCATAATTATTGATAGGTGTGAATTTAGTGCTGGCATTCTGATGCTGTTTTGTGCTTTGTTGAGAGTTAATTTGTTCCACATAATTTTCTGTGTGAAGTCAATTTTCTTTATTGTTTTCAACTTTTTCGTTGTTGTTCTGTATTTGCTGAGACTTCTTGTATTTCTTGTTTTTTATTTTGATGTGTAGGCTTATTAATTTCCTTTGTTGCTGTGTTATTATTTACCCCTGTTTTCCTAAATGTAAACCAGCCTTTAGCTTCTTTGCATTGCCTTGACATTCTCTACATATGGAAGATTTATGACTACATTTTTTAATTCTTGTTTTTTGTATCCCACCCATCCACTGCCATTGAGTTGTGTCCAACTCATAGCAAACCTAGAGGTCAGGGTAGAACTGCCCCATGGAGTTTCCAGGGCGCTCTGGTAGATTTGAACGGCCAACTTTTTGTTATAGTGTTGTCATACTTTACATACTGACAACCGTTGCCATGTTCTCAATGTTTTAGCTTTAGTTTGTTTTTGTAATTTCACTATTTAAGTTAATATCTGTTTGCTCTCTCCTGCATTCTAATTTTGTTAGTCAGAAGCATGAGAGAATAACTTTGGTTAAAATATATATGCATATACATATGTGGGGGGGTCTTGAGACATTTTCAGAAGACCTAGTGGTGTAGTGATTAAGACTTATAGCTGCTAACCAAAAGGTCAGCAATTCAAATTCACCAAATGCTCTTCGGAAACTGTATGGAGCAGTTCTACTCTGTCTTCTGGGGTTGCTATGAGTCAGAATTAACTTGCTGATGGTAGGTTTGAGCTTTTTTCTTTATTTTGGTTTAACCTACAGTTAGATGCTTCAGACTTGGAAGATAGTCATCTAGTGCTGCTTTAGCAGAAATATCACACAGGTGGATGGCTTTAAAAAGTGAAATTTTATTTTGTCACAGTCCAGTAGGCTACAAGTCCAAACTTCCAGGGGAAGGCTTTCTCTGTTGGCTCTGGAAGAAAGTCCTTGTCATTAATGTTACCCTGGACAGGCAGCTTCTGAAGTGCAAGGACCCCCAGGTCCTTTCCAAAGGACACTCTCTGCTGCAGGCATGAATTGCTTTCTTGGTGGTAGGAGGTCCCCAACTCTCTGCTTGCTTCCCTTTTCTTTATATCCCAAAAGATTACCTCAAGGCACAAAATAAGCTTACACATCACACAATAGCCACCTATTCTCCCTCATTAACATCATAATAGGGAAGAATATCACACCCTACCAGAACTCATGGTCTGGCCAACTTGTTACATACATTTTGGGGGGACACAATTCAATCTATGATACATGCTACAGTTACAAAAACACGATTAACCTACATTTAGATGCTTCAGACTTGGAGTTATATTTTGATGATGCAGCTGAAATATGTCTTTATCACATCCATTTCTCTTAAGAGACAGCACTTTTCCCTAAATAGAAATTGGCTGCCTTATGACTGAAAATATTCTTTATTCTCAGAAAAAAATGCATCTCATTTTTCTTTTTTTCCAAGTATTAGCTCACAGAGGATTGTGAAGACAGGAGCTTCCTGGAGGCTTGATTGTCTGTTCCCCTGAACAAAGATGGCCAAGAAAAGAAACTGGCCTGTACTGGGCACAATGCACACTGAACTGCTGGCGTCCAGCAGGTAGTAGCTTTTACTAACAAACCAGCCGCACTTAGAGGAACATTTTGTTATCTGTTGTGATTGCCTTGCTTGAGCCAAAAAATTAGTGGATTGCAGTGAGAATACTCCCAGAGGCCACTCATAATTTTCTCTCCGTGAAATGACTTCTGCACTGACAGTTTTTTCTGGGACAATGAAGAGAGTGTACCATGGAAAGTGGAAGACATACTTTTCTCATTGCAGAAGAGGGAAAACTCTCTGGGAATTCTCTCAGTAGGGACTGATTTGTCTTCTGTTCTTGGACTAGGCAAGGACTTAACATTTAGTTTGGAAACTTAGAGGCCTATGAGTGGTCAGTTCTATAACTTTCATAAGTTGGTTTGTCTCCTATTACCAGTATTTCACAAAAATTTTTACACAGCAGACCTTTGTCCAAACTCCTCTAAAGAGTTTGCCCTCTTGTTACAAAACCATGGTACTGTTACACTACATTTTCTACCTTTAGTGGACACAAACTGAACACGAGCCAAACAATCCTTCAAGTATTATGATAGATTAAAGATATTTTCATTCAGTCTACATAAGAAAAACTTACCCTTCATGGACCTTTCATCAAGAGATGGTTAGCGGCTATGCTCAACAGAAATAAAGTAATAAATAGAGAAACTGGCTTAGACACAGGAAAAGGGTGAAAGAAATCCCCTGTAAGAATGTAAGGGTAGATCTCTACCTACTGCACAGCTGTGCATGAAGCAGAGAGTGCATCTGGTCTAGCTTGGAGAAGTATTGTTCAACACACAGACTATGATACAGGTTGTCATTATTAAAACCCCTGGTTATACTGTACTATCTTTCACATTCAAGGACATAAGGTTCAAAAGAGACAGACCATGTGCTGATGAGTTTCCTGCTTTTTCTTTCTCAACATGATGCCAAGCTCAGCCAAGGACACTCATTGGGTCTTATAGAAATGTTCTCCTTTGAAATACTCCTGAGACCTAGAGTTACACTTCTCTGAGCTGCAAAGCAGAAATTTGAGAGCACCCTATTCCCCTTCACTCTATTTCTTCCGGATATGGTACTCCAGGTTTATCCTACAAGTGCCAAAATTTCTGTTTCCCAGAACGAACTCCCAGCCTTGTCTACTAGGTTCCCAAAATCTGAGGCTAGTTCGTGGCTCAGAAACTCGGTTTAGCTTATCTCCTTTCTCCTGGAGCCTTCATCTATTAGTGGCAATATTCCCCTTTACTTACGCAATTAGGTTTGTGCTTGCTACTTGGTTAAAACAAACAAAACCCAAACAATATACCACTTGGAGATATATAAATAAATGGTGAAACTATAAATAAAAACAAAGGCATGATTAAACAAAAGAATAGTGGTTCCTTTGTTGGGAGAGAGGGTGGTGGGGCATGCAGGGCATTTCTAAAGTACTGAGTATATTCTATTTTTCAACAGGGTTAGAGGAGTAATTTGGTGTTGGTTTTCTAATCATTTTTCAAACCATATGCATATAAATGATATATCCTTTAGGGTGTATGTTTAACACAGATATATCCTTTTAAAAGTACTGGATTCAAACCAAATACTTCTCAAAGTTCCATCACCTGATACTTTTCTTCCATGAACCAACTAGCCTTGCACGCAGCTGGTGCAGACTGTTTCCCTTTCTCTTATAATAAAACAACTTGACCCTATGAAGGAAGAGTGAAGCAAGTGTGCACAAGTATATGAAACTTGTGTTTCCCTACTTCTGACTGACTCTTCTCCCAAATCTGTAAAATTGAAATAGTGTCCAGTCTTTGCCCCCACACCCTTGAAGTGAAAAAAATAAAAAATTTACAGTTAAAAGTTGACTGAAGTATCGTTTATAAGAAATTTTATAAGTGAATCTGATCATGAATCAAAATAACTTACATGGCAATGATTTAGATTTGTAAGAAAAACAAAGAAAAAGACATTTATTGAACAAAAAAGTAAAGCAAGCAATTAAAAGCTAAATACTATGTTTCCTTTCCTCAGTTCTGTAAACTCTGTTTATATTAATCTTAATTCTTCAAAACATTTTTGTTACCTTAAAGCTAGTTTCCACACGTGAAAGAGAATTCTTTTTTAAAAAACTAAAGTATAGTGATGATGTTTCATCTTTGCTTTACTGAGCCATTACTGGGCATAAAAATAATTAACAAAAGTCCTCTACTTCAGTTTCTTAAAATGTAATTTCTTTCCTAATACATGCTAATGGCTTCTTCTAAATAGGTACATGCCTATTTAGATAAATACATCATTTAGCATTTGCAGCCTTTGTTTCAATCTTGATTCAGTTATGAGAGGCAATAACAATGTATTTTAAAATTCCATAGAAATATTTTGTCTGTTTTCTTTTTTTTTAATTCCATTTTAATGGCTTCCTTGGTATCAAGAAGGGTGGTACAGTAGTTAAAAGCTCAGCCACTGACTGAAAGGTCAGCAGTTCAAACCCTGCAGCCTTTCTTTGGAAAAAAGATGTGGTAGTTTGCTTTTCTGACAATTACCACCTTAGAAACACTATGGGTCAGTTGTACTCTCTCTATAGAATCTGTATGACTCAGAATCTAGTCAATGGCACGGGGTTTGGTATCTGCTACTTTATGTGGCTTCAATCCATAATGATGAAGGTTGTATTTGTTTTCATGCTATTTCAGAAGGATAAAAATTATGTTGCGTTACTCAGGGATCATGGTGACCCTACCTCGACGGCACTTGGCTCTGCTGGCTACTCAGGGATAAGGGACCAAGAAGACTGGTCCGTTCGTGCACCTATTTATTCATTCAATTATTTACTCACTCATTCATTTGTCACACATCAATTGTCTTTTAGTTGCTAAACACTACAGTAAGTACAACGGGATAAACAGCAAAGCACGCACTAATATGTGAATGCAATGTGACCAAGTAACTAAGTTCTGGCAATTCATATAAGAGAAATACAAATAAAGTAGGATTAGCTTTGTGATTGCAGATAGAATTTCTACCTTTTCTCTGGCGATCCACTACACATCAAATAGTGGTGGCCTGTAGCAGGTGCTGATGCTTATTAAATGATGCAACAACAAAAATAAAAGCACTGAATCAAGAAAGAAAATACAGCATCTGACTTGGGCTTGAATGAGGGAAGAATCTGGTTATAGAAAGAGAAAGAAGATAGATTTCCAGAATCAAGATCATGCTAGTCTTATTTTGCTCATTCTCATTCAGTTCTTGTGTTAATTTCCTAGGAATTTCATAACGAGTACCAGAAATGAGGCAGCTCTATGAACTTAGTTACTTAGGGATATTGCTATTCATATATTTGTGAGTGTTTTGATGTTTATCCCATTGTGCTTACTGCAGTGTTTTGCAACTAAAAGACAATTGATGTCTGACAAATAATGAGTGAGTAAATAAGTGAATGAATAGATAGGTGCCTGGATGGACCAATCTTCTTTGTCCGCTATCCTTTGATCATTGTGGATTGAAGTCACATAAAATACTAGATACCAAACCCATTGCCATTGACTATCTCACATTTCTGGAGATTCAGAGCCTGAAATTAGGGTGTCAACTATGTTGATTCCTTCTGAGGGCTCTGAGGGAGAATTCAGGCCTCTCTCCTAGGCTCTGGTGACTCCTGGCAATCATTGGCATTCCTTGGCTTGTAAACATGTCTTAACATGGCCATGTTCCATCTTTGTGTATCTGTGTCTCTTATCTTCTTTTATAAGATTTTCCTTAGAGGAGTATGAGGTCTGACAATTAGATTTGCAAACTCATCCTAGAAAAAACTGCTGCATACCTCATTGCTGAATATCACTATTGTCACCTTCAAAGTACTCCTCTTGGGAAGCTATGCACCAACATCAGCATCTAGTCCACCCTTCAAAGCAATTTTGGAACTCTTTTTCTGGATTGGCCATCAGAACTGTCCTCATATTAACCTTGATATCCTGAATGTCATCAAAATGTCTTCCTTTCAGTATTTCCTTTATCTTCAGATAAGGAAGAAAGTCATCGGGGGCCAGATTAGCTGAGTAGAGAGGGTGTTCCAACACAGTTATTTGCTTAGTAGCTAAAAACTAGTGCTGTGTGACCTGGGGCATTGTTGTGATGCAAGAGCCATGAGCTGGCAAAAAGTTCAAGTCGTTTTCACCTAACTTTTTCATGCAGCCTCTTCAGCACTTCCAAACAGTAAACTTGGTTAATTGTTTGTACGTTTGGTATAAATTCATAATGAACAATCTGTCTGACAGAAAAAAATGTTAGTAACAGCATTATGATGCCTGATTTGGACTGATGGAACTTTTTTGGTCATGGAGAATTGTCTGACTTCTGTTGTGCATTTTGACACTTAGATCCAGGGTCATATTGGTATACCCGTGTTTCATCACCAGTGATAACACAGACCAAGACATGGTCTTGCCTCTCCAAAAGGTCTTGGCAAACTTTGATTCTCCTTTGCTTTGGCTCATCAGTAAGCTCCTTCAGCATCGTTTTTGCACATACCTCTGTCATACCAAGATTTTCAGTTAAAATTTTCCTGTTCCTCTATTTATGTTTTCTTGGTCTGCTATGTTCCTCACAGTCAGCTGACAATTTTGACACACAGTTTGATGAATTTTTGCAAAGTTTTCATCAGTTACCCTCATTACTGGCCACCCTGACTTCTATTCATCAGTGACACTTACTTTCTCCTCAGAAAAATGTTTAATCCATTTGTACACTGCAGTTTTTTTCCATGACATTATCCCATAAATTTGGACTAACATGTTCCTGATTTCACTTCCACTCTTGCCAAGTTTGAGAAGACGTTTAATGTTTGTTCTTTGCTCTAATTCAAGCTCCAATACTCTCACAATGGCACACAAAACCACACAACAACAATGAGACCACTCAACAAGACACTGCCACACATCAACATAGACACAGCTGTGCATCAGTGACATACTGAGGCTATAAAACCTTACCGAGTTATTTGTGCAGTGTTGCAAATGTAAGCCAGTGGTGGCAAGTTCATGAACTTACTGTCAAACCTGTACTTCCAAGGTGGGGTATATAGCACTTTTTCCAGGATGAGCTCATGAACTTAGTTGGCAGTCCTGTATGTTGTTCACAAGTCATCACTTCCTCTTTGATTCTAAAATACTTGTCTTTTCTAGCAGCTTAATCATCTTCAAAAATCAGAAATATTCTACAATATATTTAAACTATATCAAGCTCAAGTGCTTTTTCTGAAATAAATGCCTATCATCATTTGTTTAAACATATGTTATTGAAACAGAAGATGTGATTTTATTATGGTATTTCTTCTGTAGTACACAAACACTGAACTTCTAGCAACAAAATAAAAGCTACATATTTAAGATGACAGCTTGTATTTAAAGCAGGCAATAAAGCATGTCTCTTTAAATTGTACTATGTAGGTGGATGCTACAAAAAGAGGAATAATGATACATTATTTCAAAATTCAAAATGTCTTCTTTAAGAAACAACTCAAATACTAAGCATTTGTAATTTTTTCTAAGGAGGCTGTTAAGTTTATTATTAGACCGTAAGTTAGAATCTGAGTCAAAGGCTATTTCATGCACAAAAGTATACCTGCACCATCAGAAAACTAAACGAACCGAGTGAATTTGGTTCACTGTGAGCTGTCATCACTAAATGGCAACTTGATAACCAGCTCAGTCCTAGTTCTGGAACCGTATTAGACAAACCAGTCTATCAGTGAACAGTTATTTAGTCATATTGTGTGCAAGGTTACTTGCTAGTCTATGTGGGATACAAATTCATGTTCTCTGTACTTTAGGGAGCTAAAAATTGAGTTAAATTGACAAAGGAAAAGACACAGTAAGTAATAAAAATGGGGTACTTGACCCTGAATGGTAAATAAATGGGAAATACACAAAGCACACCAGAAGCTTGTAGGAGAAAGATCTCACAACAAGGGTTTACCAAGCAAACTTTGTCTACCTCTGTGTCATTAGCAGCAGAGTGGTTAACAGCCTGGCTGCTAACCAGAAGATCCACAGTTTAATGCATCAGCCACTTCTTGGAAACCCTGTGGGAAAGTTCTGATCTCTCTTATAAGGTTACTATGAGTTGGAATTGACTCAACAGCAATGGGTTTGGCTTTTATGTTTTGTTAAGAAGCCCTGGTAACTCCGTGGTTAAATGCTCAACTGTTAACTGAGCCAAGCCAAGCCAAGTGCCGTCGAGTCGGATCCGACTCATGGCGACCCTAGGGGCCAGGGTAGAACTGAGTGTCTCCTTTTTTTAAAGTCTACAGCCTTGGAAACCTTATGGAGCAGTTCTAATCTGTCCTATAGGGTCGCTTTGAGTTGTAATCACCTTGATGGCAGTGGGTTTGGTGATCTGGTTTTGTGTGGTTAAAGTGCCTGTTTTGTTTTTAGCATATCTGTGTATGTCAGTACATTCAGACACATATAGATGTGACCATTGCCTGCTTCACCATTCTTTCATGTACTTGGACTTTAGGTCCAGGGATTGTTGGTTTTCTTAGGTAACACCAAGTTGATTCTCAACTCATAGCAGCCTCATGTGACAGAGTGTAACTATCTCATACAGTTTTCTAGGCTATAATCTTTATAAGCACAGAGTGCTAGCCCTTTCTCCCCAGGAATAGCAGATTTATTACATAGATGGTCTCTCATCCACCATGGCAGACATAAAAATCATTCCCCAAATTGTCCTGCTAGCAGCCACCACCAGTTGATCAACACTGGCAAACCAGAGGGTATCTGCTTGCCAAATTGCAAAAGGCAATGGATCCCCTGCCAGGAATGAGGACTATGTCCCCAACACTTAGCAGACACTTTGGCACACAAAAGACTGCCAATGAAAAAGAGCTTTTGGCAATTAATTAACACTTATTAAGTGGCATAACTGTGCACTTGTCTAGACAGAGGCCATTTCCTTTCTTACAGAGCACTGCATTTTTTTCTGCTCTCCAGGATTGAAGAGGGCTACTGGAATAGGTTTGCAGGCTTGTGGCATGTGAGCAGAATACTAAGGACTCAGCGAGGCAGAGGAATACAGAGAACTGAGAAGACAGTGCCAAACAGGAGCCTGCCGAATAAAAGGAAGGGTTTGAATGAAATAAAGGAGCAAAATCAGTGGAATCAAGACCTAGCTAAGATGACCTTCATATTAAGAAAAGTTACCACTCCATCTAGAGCTGTCTATTATTAAGCTTACGAAATACAGTTTCCATGGCAGTATGTGTATAAAGTATGTGCACAGTCTAAACAAAAGTAGTAAAGTCAGCAGCCTACTACTCAGTCCAAGAAAGAGAGCATCACCATCCCCAGAAACTACTTCCATGCCTCTCTCTGACTGAAACCCCTTACTTGCTCCCTCAGAAGCTGCCAGTCTCCTGAAACTTTTTGGAATCATCCTCTGCTTTCTTTTCTAGTCTTTGCAGCCTACATGGCTCTATGTTTGAACATTTGTAAGTGAAATGATACTACTTCTACCATCTGTAATTTATTTCTGTTGCTCACATTATGCAAGTTGATGTGTGTACGGGAGTTGATTTCACTCATTCACTTCATTCTCACGACTCTCTTTGGTACTATTGTGTAACTTCCACACTTATGTGTTTGTCTTATTGTTTATGAACATGTGGATTTTTCTAGATTTTTTTGTTTGCTTGTCTTTTGTTATGAACAGAAGCCCTGGCGGCATAGTGGGTTAAGTGCTACATCTGCTAACCAAAAAGTCAGCAGTTCAAATCCTCCAGTCACTCCTTGGAAACTATGTGGCAGTTCTACTCTGACTTCTAGGTTCACTATGAGTCAGTCCCGACTCAATGGCAGTGGGTTTGGTTTTGGGTATTTTTTCGTTTGTTTGTTATGAGCAGTGCAGCTGTACACATCTGTCTCCCAATACACGTTTATCAAAGTTTCCATGGGTATATGCCTGGTATTAGTAAGACTGGGACTTCTGATATGGTCATGTCCAACTTTATTAAAGTAATTCCATTTTTTTTCAAAAGGTGCACACATTTGCATTCTCTCTAGCAATAGATGTGAGTTCCCACTGCTCTACATCTTTGGAAATACTTGACATCATCAGTCTTTGTAGTTTCTGCCAATTTAATGGGCTCTATAGTATTAAATAGCATTTCCCTGATTACTAAGGAAATTACTAAGGAACATACAAGATCTGACAACTAACTTTGTGAACTCTTCCTAGAAAATATGCTACATACCTCACTGCTGAACATTGCCATGGTCACCTTCAGAGTACTCCCCTTGGGAGGCTACGCACCAACACCAGTGCCTGGTTTACTCTTGAAAGCACTTTTGGAACTCTTTTTCTGGAATGGCTATTAGAGCTGTCATCATACTACCCTTCATGTCTTGAATATCATCAAACTGTCTTCCTTTCAATATTTCCTTTATCTTCAGGTAAGGAAGAATGTCATCAGGGGCCAGATTAGCTGAGTAGGCAGAATATTCCAGCTGGTTTGCTGGCTAAAAACTCACTCACAGACAGCTATACAATTAAGTCCACGAACTTGCCACTGTGCCACCATGTACAACAGCCATTCCAGAATGAGTTCCAAAACTGCTTTGAAGGGTGGACTAAGTGCTGGCCATCAGTGCATAGCTTTCCTAGGGGAGTATCTGGAAGGTGATCATGCTGGTATTCAGCAATGAAGTATGTAGCACTCAGAACAATTAAGTTCACATATATTCACTACAGGAATTCGAGTCAAATTCGGAAATCATTTTAATTAAACTTGGCAGGGAAAATGTAAATATAAGTGAAGAAGTTGCCAGATTACACATAGATACTGCAGTGATGCTAAACAGGTTCCAGTGGCACTTCCAGACTAAGACAGACTAGGAAGAAAGGCCTGGTCATTTACCTCCAAAAGGTTGTCAGTGAAAACTCTAGGAATCACAACAATCTGATTTCATTGTGCATGGGATAACTGAGTTGGGGGCCAACTCAATGGCACTTTAACATTTTCTTCTGAAACCGAAATCCACCTTGTTCTTTAAATTCAGTACTTGCTGATGTTTTCCAAGTTAGTTATACTAGGTTTTTTGTTGTTTTTTTTATTGCTTTTTGTCTGTTTGTTTTTAAGGAAGAGAAACAAGTTTGCATCTGCCTCTGCCTCAGACACTTTTTGGAAGGCATTTCACAAATTGGTAGCAGCATATTTTAATTGAAATTCATTTCTATGGGAGCAGATAACCCACTTGAAAACAAAATCTTGATGCCTAAACAAACAAAAAAAAGTGATAGTGGCCATACTGTTACTTAGGGATTTTGTTTTATTGCTTTATTTTTATTCCATATGTTCACTGCAAATGAGCATTAGTTTTATACTTTTTCATTGCTTAATATTACCCACTATCTCATTTTTAAATTCTTATTACATTTTACTGTGAATTCAACAAATATTCTAAACTCCATCCAAGTGTCACGTTCTCTGCTGCCACTGGTAATAGAACAATAAATAAAGCTGGGCACTCCCCTCAAGAACCTTACTCCTTAATAGGAGGCAGCAGACAATTATAATACAATAAAATAAGTCTTACGTTAGGAGTCTAGGGTGCTGTAAAAGCCAGTTAGAGAAACACCCAACTCATCCTCTTCAATCTCGTTGCCTATTTCAATAGTTGAGTGGTATACATATTCACAAAAACAACAAAAAAGTAGTAACTGAGGCTGTTTATATACAACAAGTATTTCATGGCATCTGGTTCCTCAGTTAGGAGTTTTAGGGTCATGGTTTCGTGGGACATCCCAGCTAATCAGCCCAACAACGTGTTCAGTGCTTAGGCTGTACCTTCTAGTTTATTATGTAGTACCTATATATTCAAAACTTTCAAGTGGGCACCCAAGGCACAACAATTGGTCTATACTCACCTACAGCAACAGAGGAAAAAGGCAAACAAGAAATAGGAGGAGGAAATGGAATTTATGGCTAATTGTATCCATGAACAATTGCCTCCTTTGCCTGATACCACAAGAACTAGATGATGCCTGGCTACCATCACTAAACATTACGCCCAAAGATTCAGTAGAAGAATCCTGATCAAAAGGATGAAAATTCAGAACAAAATTTCAAATTCTCATGGACTCCAGATTTTCTAGAGCCACGGAGACTAGATGAACTTGAAACTTTTGCCTTGAGATAATCTTTAAACCTTACACCAAAAATGTCCCTGAAAATCTTCTTAAAACCAAACAGTACTTTAATTTAGCTAGTAAAAATGTTCTGCCTTGAACATTAAGTTCTTTTAGGAATTATTTATATAATATCAAATTGACAACAGTAACTAAAGATTATATAGGAACTGTAGGGTGCAGTGACTTTATGTTAAAAGGGAGGAACAACTCAGAAAGGAAGGGTGAAAACGGTTGTACAACTTAAACAAGGTAATCAACATCACTGAATTCTACATGCAGAAACTGTTAAATTGACATGGTTTTGCTGTGTATATTCTTAACAGCAACAAACTAAAAAAAAAATTTTAAAGCAAATAAGAGAAACATCCACCTTTCTCTTCATTCAGTCGCATTGCCTCCTTCCCACAATTAGTTCTCCAACAACATTTTTGTTTTGGAAGAAACAGCTCCATTCTCTGACTACGAGCTTTACCAAACCTATTACCCCAAGGTTTTTAGAGGAATTTAAAAAGCCTCCCCCAAAAATCTCTACGGGGGGTGGGGGGAATAAAGAAACCCACTGCCATCAAGTTGTGTCCGACACACAGCGACCTTATAGGTCATAGAAGAACAGAAATTAATAATAATAAAGGTCACTTTGTAAAGTAAGGATAAAGTTTTAGAGAAAAATAATGTTGTAAGTTGCCCTCGAGTTAGCTCTGACTCTCAGCGACCTTACGCATAATAGTACTGGAAGGGCGGAAGAGGTCGACGCTGGCAGTGCTAATTCTCCCAGAGTATTCCAGCAAGGCTAAAGATAAAATTTGTTCAGAGTTCATTTGCCGTCTCTGCCATGTACTGTCACCATGAAGCAAATAAAGTTTTCTCTAGACGATGATGGTCATTCCCAGAGTCTGGCCTGTTTGGTGTAATACTGAAGAGAAGAAAAATTCATCTCTGGTTTTCACTGTTGATGTTCAGAAGATCCTGTACACAGTAGGAAAAATCTAGACAGAAATGCACTGTCGGGACGTGTGTGTGATAGGCAGGCAGCATTTTGTTGAAGCAGAAGCTTTTTTTCCTGTTGTTTGCAGTCTGAAATTATTTTTTTCCCCAATTCATACAAAATTATTCATCTTCTAATCAAAGTCAGGTACTACTTGCCTGCAATATTTCCATTTCAGTATCAGGTTTTGTGAGATAAATCCGACAGGTCCTGGAATCAAGGTTATCAGATTATAATCCAATTTGCTAGCTCAAAGAGAAGTATTCATCAAATTTGTGAATATGTGGAATAGGAAAATCAGTTTGTTGCTCAAAAATGTATAGGATTTTGTATTCAATACACTGGAGAAAAAGTGATGTCAACATCCTTCTCTGATTTAAAAAAAAAACTTAAAAAAATATTTTATTTTCACTCTGAGATGTTTTGGGAGCAATACATTAGGTAATAGAAGGAAAAGACAAAGAACACTACAGAAAGTTTTCCCTTCTTTCTTTGTCTGGTTTTATTATTTTATTTACCTAGCATCTTAGAAGCTGAGAATGGAACAGCTCTGAAAGATTGAACTTCAGGGAATTATTCCTCTCTGTGCTATGTAATTTCACAACCCATTTTGTATCTGTTTATTCATTTCTTGCTGGTGGCTAAACAGATGTTTTTAACTCTCTTGACAGATATGAAGCCAAGAGAAAGGTAAAAACTTAAGAATTTTATCTCTGATCGCCATCAACCAGAGGTTATCGAACATCCCTATGGCCGTGACAAGAACAGACAACTAGAAACAGGGGTAGGATAATCCAGAAAATGCTGAAGTCCTTGCAAAACTGGAGTTTGACTTCTGGAGAGAGATGTTTATAAGAGATAGGAATACTGGACTGATTTTTAAAAACTTAGAAATAACAATAGGCAGCAGCCACTGAACCTTATTCACCCCAGCACCTAGCATAACATTTAGCACCTAAAAGGCACAATACAAATGTGATGGAATAAGAGAAAGAATTAGAACCATTAGATACTTTTACTGAACATAAAAAGTATTTACATTAATACATACTGATGAATCAAAGCTGTAGATAACTAAATAATTCTAATTTAACAATTAACATGACTTCAATAATCTAAAATATAATTAATTTTAGATCATCTAAAATATAATTCTGTCTCGTCTTCAGCTAGGGACATCTACTTAGGTGGTCAAGAGTTTGCTAACAAAAGGTTAACCATTTTGTTGTCAAGGCCAAGTGCAAACAAAAGAACAACAGTAAGATCATGAAGGCTATCTAACACTTCTCTGATGCTTGTAAATATGCTAAGCACACTGTCTTTCAGCATCCAGCACCAGGTTTAGTCTAATTTCCTCTGTTCCTCCCCTGTCCATGCTGACTGTAATAACTCGGGTCTCAGATCATCCTGGTAGACGGCTCTGACCACATCTCCAACACTCAGGAACTCCTTCGGGACTTTTTCAGTGGCAAGAATTTACACTGGAGGGTATACATCTATGAGAGCCATCACCTGCTCAGGAAGTTATCTTGATTAGAAAGAAATATGCCCAGAATTTGGTATTCTTTGCAGTTCTTGCTGTTCCTAACTAGTATAATTACTAGTTCTATAATTCCAAAATCTAAACACAAACTGTCATTACCTACTCTGTCAGCTGGTTATGGCCTTTCAGGTGTACAAAGTTGAGTGAACAGTGACCAAGAACTACAATGGCAAGTTTGTGGTTGCAAACTTTTCTAAGATTGAGGAAATCTTTGATATAGATATCTCCAGCATCCTTGCTTTGCTTGCTGTATGCAAGAATGCAGAAAAAGAGGATGTGATTGCCAATGAAAAAGGTCATTTGAGCAAGGAAGATACCGAACATATAGAGCAGGAAGTAGAGAAGTGCACTATTGGAAATGAGGAGAGAGAAAAGGCAATTTCCAACAGTCCATTCAAGCTCTGTGCCTCCATCCTGAAGGTAAACATTGAAGCTGAAAAGTCTCAAGGCGAGATTAATAATGACGATAAACAGAACATTCTTGAGTAGTGCAGTGAAATCAACAGCTATCTAGAAAAGAATCAAATTGCTGAATAGGAAGAACTTTTGCATCAAAGAAAGAAATGGAGATGGTATAAAGCCCCGTCACTCTAAATTGTACCAGAACATAGGCAGCTTGCTAGGCAACCTGTCTGGGGTTGTCTCAGGGTGGAGCTCCTCATTCATACGGCGAATGTAGATCCTAGTTTGCCCTGGACACTTCTAGTTCAGGATTGTTGCCCTGAGTTAAATATTACAAGGTTCCTTTCATTTTAAAAAAGTACTAGTTTGAAGGGCAAATTATAAGGTCACATTATTCATCTTGACCTGCTGTTGAAGTGGCTGACAAGACAGCAGACAGTATGTGTCACATAATCACAAAATTGGTCCACATAATCACAAGCAATTTAAGTTTGTTGTTGTTGTTTTAAAACCTATATGAGCTGCAGTGTAAATACGTTATTGGGTATTCTGAATATGTGAAAGGGGGGTCACGGGAAAAGTAAATACACTGCACTTGCGGATTCTAAAGAGAAGTGAAAATGCAAGTCATGCCCTGAAGCATAACTTTGTAACTAAAATAAGCAACATATAAAATGGAAATAGATCGTAACAAAAGTCTTATAAAGAATGCAAACCAAACAGCTAGAGTGAGAGAGAACGCAGCGCTCACAGCAGCCGTCCCTGCGGAGGACTAGAAGGGCTTCGTTTGTTCTTTTTCTTCCTCTAGTGCTACTTCCTTCTCGTTTTTTTAACAGTAAACATGTATAATCAGAAAAAATACTTCTTAAAACATTCAAAATGACTCACAAAGTCTAATTCTGCAAAATACAGGACATAATTGAAGTGATTCAGAAAGGCTGAGAAAAAAGGGTTGGGCAAAAGCATACTAGGAAAAACCAAACAAAAAACTTGAGATTTAGATATCTGACAAAGCAGAATTCTGACCAAAAACCAGGGAACAAGATAAAGCAGCATAGGCTTTGTGTTAAGGCCATGATTTACAAAAAGATACATCTGTCTTTTTTTTTTATTTAATATGACTGAGTGAAAATGTACATTCCCATATAAACTTACATGCCTACCTCTGTGCAGCTTCCACTGCTCTCCCTGTCCGGTGACTGCACACTATTCCTCTCTGCTCCATACATGTCTCACCCTCCCAGCAGTCTCCTTTCCCCTCCTCTCCACCCACTCTCCTTCCTCCAGCCTGAGGTCAGCAGGATGATATCCTATAGGTAATACATCTATCTTTTTAAAAAACATAAGAGCAGCCTTTGAAACTCAGAAGCTACAAGAACAAGAATAAACAGACAAAAATGTAAATAGCATCCCTTTGTTTTCCAGGTAAACACGGCACACTAACAAAAAATTAACCACATATTGACTCACAAAGAAAACCTTAAGAAGTCTCATCAAGTAGAAATAATCCAAAATGTTATCTAATCCTAATGAAATAAAACATAAACTCATAATAAAGAAAATTTAAAGACACTTCTACCTGGAAATCTAAAAACTCAACATTACAGAGTCTTGAGTGAAAGGAGAATTACAAACTGAAGTGGAACAGTTTCTTTAACAAATGTTGATGAAAACACTACATATAAGAATCTACAGTGGATAAGTAAAGAAGTGATCAGAGGAAAATTGCTAATCTTAAACATCAATAAAATAAAATTATGAAAATCAGTTAACTAAACATCCAGGCAACATCTAGAAAAATTGAAAGTTATCAAAAATGAAATGAAACACATAAGGTTGATATTCTAGGCATTAGTGAGCTGAAATGAACTACTCCTGGCCATTTTGAATCAGAAAATTGCATGGCCTACTATGCCAGGAATGACAAATTGAAAAGGAATGGTGTCACATTCATTGTCAAAACAACATTTCAAGACCAATCCTGAAGTACAGTGTTGTCAGTGTTAGGATAACATCCATACACCTACAAAGAAGGCCAATTAATATGACTGCTATTCAAATTTACCCACCAACTACTAAAACCAAAGATGAAGAAACTAAAGATTTTTATCAACATCTACAGTCTGCAATTGTTCAAATATGCAACTAAGAAGTGTTGATAATTATTGGTGTTTGGAACACAAAAGTTGGAAGCAGAAGAAAGACTGAAGAAATATATGGCCTTGGTGATAGAAACAACACTGGAGATCTCATGATAGAATTTTGCAAGACCAATAACTTATTCAAATACCTTTGTTTCAACAAGATAAACAGCAACTATACACTTGGACCTCACCAGATGAAATACACAGGAATTAAATTGACAACATCTATGGGAAAAGACAATGAAGAGCCTCAATATCATCAGTCAGAATAAGGCCAGGGACTGACCACAGAACAGACCATCAACTGATCCTATGCAAGTTCAAGAGGAAACTGAAGGAAATGAAAACAGATCTATGAGAGCCTAAATATGACCTTCAGTACACCCCATCTGAATTCAGAGTCCATCTCAATAATAGATTTGATGCATTGAGCACCAATCACTGAAGACCAGGTGATTTGGGGATGACATCAAGGACATTATATATGAAAAAAATCAAAAGGTGATTAAAAAGACAATACAGAAAGAAAATACCAAGCTGGAAATCAAAGAATGTATTGCTGTGGGCAAATCTGCTGTGAAAGACTTCTTTCAAGTGATAAAAAGCAAAGTTGTCGCTTTGAAGACTAAGGTCTTCCTGGCCCAAGCCATGGTGTTTTCAATTATCTCACATGGATGTAAAAGCTGCACAATGAATAATGAAGATCAGTGAATTAATGACTTTAGATCAATGGTGTCGGAAAAGTATATTGTATATACCATGGACTGCCAAAGAACAAACAAATCTCTCTTTGAAGAAGTATAGCCAGAGTCAATACCCTTAGAAGAGAAGATGACAAGACTTCTTACGTAATGTGGATATATTATCAGGAGGGACCAGTCCCTGGAGAAGGACATTATGCTTGGTAAAGTAGAGGGACAGCAAAAAAGATGAAGACTGTCAACAAGGTGGAATGACACAGTGGCTGCAACAGTGTGCTCAAGCATAGCAACAACTGTGAAGACAGTACAAGACCATACAGTGTTTTGTTCTGTTGTACGTAGGGTCACTACGAACCAAAAGCAGCTTGACAGCAGCTAACAATTTCAACTGAATACCAATACATCATACCCCAGCTTCAGTATTTTCTAATAGTGATTGTCCAAGAGAGTTGTAGGCTATTTCTCAACAGGAATGGCTCTAATAATACACAACTATAACATTGGCTGACTACCCTACAATGCACCAATACTCTCCCCTTCTCTACTCCCGTTTCCTTTTGTCTAGTTTTCCTGTCTCTTCATACTGTCTTGTCTTTGCTTTTGGACTAATGTTCCATTAGTCTTGTATATGCGATTAAACTATGAAGCACATCCCTCGTGTGTGTTATTGTTGGTTCTATAGACCTGTCTTTGGTGAAGGACAAACCTCAGGGATGATTTCAGTAGTGAGTTATCAGGGTGTCTGAGGACTACATTCTTAAATTTTTCCAGTCTCTGTCAGACCAGCTAGCTTGGTCTCTGTGTGTGTGTGTATCAGTTTGAATTTTGTTCTACCTTTTTCTCTTGCTCTGTTTGGGAACCTCTACTGTGATCCCTGCCAGAGCAGTGGCTTATGGCAACTTGGCATCATCTAGTTGCTCTGGGCTCCATCATGTGGAGGTTGTGGTAGTTGTGGTCCGTTAGTCCTTTGGACTAATCTTCCCCTTATGTCTTTGGTCTTCTTCATTCTCCTTTGCTCCAGCCAGCATGAGACCAGAAGATGTATCTTAGATGACTGTTCACAGTCTTTGGAGACCCAAGATGATACTCATCACAGTTATATGTAGAATATCTTCTTTGGAGAATGTTATCCCAGTTGAGCTAGATGTCCCCAGAGACCATAGTCCCCAGCCCTCAGCCTGTGAACTTTCATGGCTTTACCCTGTCAAATCATACTTACATTCCCACTATTGTATCCTATCTGACCCTTCACCAAAGCTACCCCTATTTACTATTTAGCTAGTGTTTTTCAGGGGTGGAGTTAAGATGGCGGACTAAACACACATTTCCTTAAATCCTTCTAGAAACCAAGACCTGAAATGATAGTTAAATGGAGTCTTCCAGACAACTAGTGAGCCCCGGGACGTGGCATAGAACTGTTAATTTGGACTTCATACCATTGAATGCAAAACCTCCTCTTTCACTGACCCAACTCTCAGCAACCATAGGCTTGCACAGACCAAAGGTAACTCACCATTTTTTTTTCCCCTTTGTCTTGGCTGGTGGGCAGAAGTGGGACTTGACTAGCTGCTGGTCTCAGATGCACTGCTGGTGGGATTGGCAAGCATAATTGCCAGGTTCTGAGAGCCTGGCTTTGGACTCTATACACCGTGGCTCCTCTGGCCTACCAGGAAAAGGAGAAGCCCAGGCAGTGGCCCCGGCCGGACTTGGTTCTTAGGCTGGGAGGTGGCTCCTGCCAGGGGGAGAGTGCTTTTCTAGCAGGGAGGCAGTGTTTGGCACAGTGTCGCCTGGGGCCGGGGCCCAGCAGTGGAGGCTGTGGACTCTGGGCATTTCAGCAATCTTGGCCTCTCTTCCCACTGGGAGTCTAGTCCCTGCCGGCTGATGAGCTTATGTGGGGTGCCATCTTGTTTTACTGGGAGGTGGGGTCACCCATATGGAAGCCTCGCTGGACCTAATTCCTGGGCTGGGAGGTAGTTCTTACCCAGAAGAGACTGCTTTTCCAACAGAAAAGCAGAATTCTACATAGTATTGCCTACAGCTGGGGCCCGACAGCAAAGGCCAGCAGGCCAGTATCCTTTCTGTATTTTGAGCTAGTTTACAACATCTGGTATTCAATAGAGTTGCTTACTTTGCCAGCTGGCAAGAGGGATGTATATACATAAAAACCTGACTGACTTTGGAAGTTGCCAAATACTTTTTACTTCTCATCTTGAGACGGCCTAGAGAAACAACTGTGGTAGATCTTCACAGCATCTCTCCCAGCCTCTATTGACCCATGTGAAACCAAAAAGCAGCAAATGTTGGAGAGGACAGTAACCTGGCAGTCACCCACGGTGTCAGAAGGCCCCTAAAGGAAACCACCTCAGAACTTCCCAGATGAAGAAGCTTTTCTGAAACTATCAGAAGGTGAGTACAAAAGGATTATATATAGAACCCTATTAGCTAGTGTTTTTCTTTTACCATCCTTTGCCTCCCCCATAACCATCCGATTGTTTCTTTCCATGTTGAAATATTTTCATGTGTTTTGTAATACTGTATTCATACAGTGCCCTTTTGTGATAGATTTACTTCACTTAGTAGGATGCCCTCTAGATTCACCCATGTTGTGAGATATTTAGCAGATTCATTATTGTTCTTTATCAACACATAGTATTCTTTTGTGTGTAGGAGCCATAGTTTGTTTATCCACTCATCTGTTGATGGGCACTTAGTGGTTTTCATCTGGTTTCCTGTTGTAAATAATGCCGCAATAAACATGGTTGGTCATATCATTCGTGTGATCGCTCTTGTTTCTCTAGGATATATTTCTAGGAGTGAGATTGCTGAATTGCATGGTATTTCAATTTCTAGCTTTTGTTTTCCAAAATAATTATACCATTTTGCACTCCCACAGCAGTGCCTAAGAGTTTCAATCTCCCACAGCCTCTCCAACATTTGTTATTTTCTGTATTTTTTTAAATTTGTGTCAGTAATGTTAGGTCAGATGGTAACTCATGTGGTTTTGTTTCACATTTCTCTAAGGGCTACTGATCAAAAGCATTTCCTCATGCATCTATTAGCTACTTGAAAATCTTCTTGGGTGAAGTATCTATTCATATCCTTTGCCCACTTTTTAACCAGATTATGAATCTTTTTATTGTAGAGTTGTTAAATTTCCCTGTAGATTTTAGAGGTTAGATCTTTGCTGGATATAAACAAATAAATTTTTTTTTTTTTTTTTGCAATTTCTCCATCATCTAAAATTTTTAATTCCTTGAAATTGTAAGTGGATCTCTCTTTAACCCATGATTTTTAATCTTAGCTGTACACTCCGTACAATTCTAATTTTCCACCCCACACAATTCCAATTTAATTGGTCTAGAGTATGTTTCAAGGATCAGGATTTTTAGAAGCTCCCCAGGTAATTACAAAGGGCAGGCAAGGTTGCAAATTTCTGTTCTCTTTTTCTAATTTGAAATCTCAGTTTACCTTTCCTTTTTTAAACAATTTTCTAAATTTGAAGTGTATTCATACTAGAATATACTACTAGAGTAAGGAGAAGAGAAAACAAGGGGAACAAATTAAAAAAAAAAAAAAGCTTTTCTTGGAAAGGAAGAGAAAATTCTTAAGGAGAAAAATGTTTCTTGGGATATATTTAAAGAGTTTTTAGATAGACCAAACAAGGATAAAGAACTAAGTAGCAAATGGTAAACCTACAGAGGTTTAAAGAACAAAATTAAATCAACATAGATGTCTCCTTTTTGGTAGAGAAGTTATTTACAGCTGGTTTTGTTTATTTATTTGTTGGTCAAGAGGTTTGTTTTCTTAAAGTGAGCATTTTGCTGATTTCTTCTGGGAACTCAGAAACTGTTGGTTTGATTGTTTAGAGGAAGATCTTATGTGTGAAAGAGAGAAAACTGGAAAATGGGAGATGGTCTCAAAAGAGATGACAGATTCATACCATTAGGCTAGATGCAATGGACAGAAATGATTCATGAGACACTTCTATCTTGGGATTTTGCTGCTGGATATTTGAAACAGCAATGTCAAATATCTTTCATTTCCTTGATGGCCCACCTAGGTCTTTAATAAAGCTTTGGCTTGGCAATAATCATTACTGCTCATTGTCTATCTCACATCATCATGATCTCAGAGAATAAAGAACGGTAGCTATGTTGATGGTTACAGTGAAGTGGGTAACCTACAGAGCAAAGGCCAGGAGTAACTATTAAATGGCAGTGGTAACAGCAGTTCTATAAAAATTTCATTGCTGTTTTCTCCAGTTACACAAGAGGAGAGCTCAAAACGTTTGACTTAGATATGAAATGAATAAATAACCTCAGAAAGTTTAAGAAGCTCAGGTGACATAGATACATTCATCTAAGACAGCATGGAAACTTTGGTGACATAATGGTTAATAGCTACGGCTGTTAACTAAAAGGGTAGCAGCTCAATTCCACCAAGTGCTCCTTGGAGACTGCCTAGGACAATTCTACTCCAGTCTATAGGATCACTACAAGCTGGAATTGACTCAGTGACAGTGAAACTACACTGACTTAGTGTAGTTTCATATAATTCTAAATTTACTGTGGCAGTGAAGGCTAGTACTTCATGTTACCTTTATTTCTTCTCTTCTTCCTCAAAATACCCTTAAACAGAAACCAAAGTCTCAGAGAAAAAACCAGTCTACCAGGTTTATAGCCTACATGAGCCATGGTCTCATCTACCTTGGGTCCAGAAGAACTAGATGGTGCCTGGCTGCCATTACTCATCATTCTGATCAAGGTCAAAATAATAAATCCTGAAAGAATAGGAGAAAAATACAGAACAGAATTCAAAATCTTGAAAAGTCCAGATTTATTGGACCGGTTCAGGCTAGAGGACTCCTTGAGACTATTGAACTGAGATATTCTTTAAACTTTGAACCAAATCTATCACTTGAGGTCACCTTTCAGTGAAATAACAGACTGATGCAAAAAAAAAAAAAAAAGTTATCCATGAGTATGGTGCTCCATTTAAAAACTACCCACATGAGACCAAAAGGTCAACAAGTGCTCTAAAGCAAGCAGAAGATAGGAAGGCAATGTAACGAGAGAACCTCAGAGGAGCCAGAACATGATCAAAGACATGTTGACTCATTGTGAAAAGTGTAACTAATGTCACTGAACAATTTGTAGACAGACTGTCAAAAGGGAACCAAATTTTCTGTGTAAACTTTCATCAGAAACATAATAAAATATTATTTAAAAATACAAATACCCTTAAAGAAAATTTCCTGCTCTCCTTACCTTTAGGTGGAGCTATGTGATTGAGTCCCAGCTAATAGAACATGAGTAGAAATGGTTAAAGTGCTTCCTGGGTTAACTTCTAAGGCTTCTCTTATGATCTGTCTCTTTTTCTCTTTGTTCACTAGGTAGCTGAATGCTAAGGTTCTAGTGAAGAAATTTGAGGACACCCTAGAGGATGATTGAACCACCGAATGAAGCTGAGTATCTGAATCATCACAGAAAAAGTTATCCATAAAGACTCAGTGTGCTGTGGAAAAAGACAAAACATTTATTAGGTTAAGTCTCTGAGATGTGGGGATTATTTGTTACAGCAGCAAGTTTTACTTAGTCTGAAAATATGCTACGTGATACAGTCCTGAGTCCTATTCTGAACATTCTACACATACACAAAGCTGACAAATAAAATTTCCTCTCCTTCACTTCCTCTATTGATCTGTGATGGAAAGTCAGGTTGAAGCTAAGGACTAAGAAACACCTCAAGCCATCCTGTTGAGCACCATTCTTCTTAACTCTTTAAATAACCCACTACAGAGGAAAAGTGCTTACACCTGGGTGATGCTTCCTGTGAGCATAGAGGAATCCACTCACCAGCCCACTCCAGCCTCACCTCACTGTGAGACCCAGCAGCTACACAAGACCAGTGATACCTGCAACGTGGATGGAATCTTAGAAACTACTCACAGGCTTGGTGTCACCAGAATTAGCTGATTTATTCAACTGTACTGATTGAAAACTGAGCTTCCGAAAGTATATTGGGTCCCTATTATGTTTACTTTCTCTTGTGAATTGTATTCTCCAGCCTCACTAGCCTGCACAGTAGGATCACAGTAACAGTTTCAATACAACACTTCTCTATTTTCTTGGCCACTTCATGGCATCCATCATTGTCTTTCCTTCATGTTTCAGAGATTACAGGGAAGTCTCTTTCCAGGATCCAGATCCCAGTCATCGAAGCTACTGAGCCACCAAGGCCATCAGTGTCCCTGTCAATTCCAATGCAGCCATTGTGGAGGATTCCTCCTCATCCAGAGGTAAACTGGATCAAGCTCATTGCTGAGACCACTAATTACAGCTTGCTCCAACTTCTTCCCCAAGTCATCTGCCATACTTGGCATCATGTTTCAAGGCAAGGACGCATACACTGTCAGCGTCTTACAGTAATTATAGTGAAATGCATCCTTCCTTTTATCCTTACTGTATTTTAGTGTCCTCCTTGACCTCTGGACTCTGGAAACCAGGCCATGAGGGCAATCAGCATCATGGGCATCACATATTTGAGAACTAAACAATGAATGTTTAAGAAAACTGTATTACATTGATTTGTGACCAGAAGAACTGGATGGTGCCCAGCCACCACCAATGATAACCATGATGGAGCTCACAAAGTTGAGTCTCACTGGCAATGCAAGAATAAAAAGGGGTGCACCCTGAGATCTCCACTAAAAGACCACAGTTGATGGTCTAGGAGCCTCAAAGTTCCCCCAGGTAGCATGGCCCCTGGCCTTGATGTTGCCCCTGTCCATAAATCATAATGGAGGTCAACTTTTCAGACAGGAATGGATTGGACTTGGCAACACAGAGTGACCATATCATGTGTGCACTGTATGGTTCTATTAATCTATAGGATGTCATCCCGCTGACCTCTTAATGGAGGCAGGAGAGGGGGTGGAGAGGAGAGGATAGGAGTTTGTTGGGAGTATAAGACATATATGGAATAGAGTGGAAGAGTGTGCTGTCATCGGGCAGGGAGAGCAGTAGGAGCTGCATATAGGTGGGCATGCAAATTTATATGGGAACGTACATTTTCATTCAATTTAATAAAAAAAAAGAAGAAAGGACATCTGAAATGTACAAGTAGAAAAAAAAGAAACATGTATGGGGGATTGATTGACTTACTGTAAAATTCTCACCTTACATGTAGAAGACTCAGGTTCAATTCCCAGCCAGTGCAGCTCATGTTCCTGCCTCTCTGCCAGCAGAGGCTTGCATGGTGCCCTGATGCTTCAGTGGAGCGCCCAGGCTAAGATGACCTAGAAAGAAAGATTTGTTGATCTACTTCTAAAATCTATAGGTCAAACAGAAAGTCAAAAGGGAAATTGGAACCTATTTTGAACAAAATGAAAATGAAGACACGCTATTTCAAAATCAGTGGGATGATGTCAAAACACCTACTTACAGGAATTTATAGCACATTGTGGTGCAGTCATTTCTCCAGTAGACGTGTACCTCAGCTCTTCAATTCTGTTTTTTCTTTCTCAGTCTTTGGCCTTCTGCTGACATGAGGAAAGAGACTATGATTTGTGAGGTTTGGTCTTTTTTGTCTTGCTATTAGTTTTCGTAAGTCACCCATTAAAGAAGCATATATTGAGAGACAACTGTCTACTTTTAATGCCTGGCACAGAGTAGGAGTGTGACAAATATCTGGTGATAAATAAATGAAGATATGTCAGCTGAAGAGGGAAATAAAAGAGATGAAGAGTGTTAGCCACTCCGTTGTTCAGACAACTGAGTAAAAGCAAAACATTTCATATTTGGGTTCATTCCCCTCATACAGTCTTGATCCTCATTTTCCTCTCTTAACAATGATTTCAAACGGGATAAACCACAGGATTACAATCTAATCTACTCACATATAATGCATACATCTTCTCTGTGGCATTTCCAGCCTCCTCTGAACACCTCCAATAAGATTAACCAGTGTATCTGTGATTATACTTTTGGTTTCTATTTGCAATTCCAATGAAAACTGATGGCATATGCAAAGTACTGAGTTTGACCTAAGTACTTCCAGCTCAAGTCATCAGTCTCCATAATCAAATGTAGCTGCTAGAAAGGCAGTTATCTTCACTCAATTATTTCGGTCTCAGAAGGAGGATGTGTCCCCAAAACTTTCATCTTCTCTTCTTACTAACTTTTTAGAAAGCATCATATTTTGGGTGTATCACCTTGAACATGTTCCCATTTTTATTGTTTGCACACACTTGCTAGAAACACTGTACGACTGCACAGAACTGAAGGAGTATTTCTGTTTATATGCCTACATTAATCCCTTCCAAAGCAAGGTTCAGTGGCCCTGAAGAAATTATAGTGGTGATAATCCCAGTTCCCCTTTGTTATTTGAATGAAGACTCATCTTTTGAGTCAGCCCCCTCAACATCACATCTTTCACTAGTTTCTCTTGACCATTTTAGTGGACTCTTCCCAGATTGCTACAGCTCCATTCTATCTATTCACAACTTGGAGCTACTAAAATTACATACACTATCTAAGAGTTTACAGAACAAGTAACTGGTGTTTGCAGTTTGATTTTGTTTGCCTTTCTGGTAATTTATTCCATTTGGATGGCATTTTTGGCTTCACCCCGGAATGTATCTTGCCAGTGTCTTCAAGGAATAATCAACCATTATTGCTCCATCCTGTTCTGATGCCAAAACTTAGAGTATAAAGTTTATTATACTTTAAATACATTTTTGCAATCTAATTTTCCAAGATACATTACTTGAGTGTCCTCAGTAATCAAACTCTATTCTTAAACTCTTCTGTCATGATGCAGTGTTTTGCATAACCAGGTGAGGTATGTTAATAAGTCTTTTGTGTTTCCTGTCTGGTTACCTAATATTTTAAATGACACCATGTGATACATACAAATTCGGCACTCTCCTCCAAAGGTAATGTTTTAAACTACTATTTTTATTAGAACACAATGAAGCCTGCCATCAGTATAATACTTTAGAACTGCTGGGCAAAAGCAACACCTTGTATTTAGAATGACAAGTTAATAACCATTGCCATATGTAGGCAACAGCAAACAATTTGTTGTTGGTTTGTACCAATTTGCTCTTTGATCAAAAGGCAATTTCAAGTGAACAAAATAATTATGCTTCCAGGAAACAACGTACTCACAGATTAAAACAGACTATTATTTCCTGGCCTACATGTTTGCATTGAAACAAATGGCATCTAAAATGAATAGGAAAACAATGTTAGGCAAAAGCAGTTGCATGTACAGCGCTGAGGACACAATCTTTACTATAGAATATGGAAAGGAAAACATGATGAGAATGGGGATCAGGTGTGTGCCCATGTAGAATTCTTTTGGAGCATCACTAAGACTAAGTACTCTCAACTGACAAATCCAATTCATTTATCTCACCTCCCTCTGCAATCCTTTCTGAGTTAATCTGTAATTAATTTACTTGATAAGCCTAACTGATAATCAGTCACATCGAGTATCTACCCACTTCCCATATTCAGGCCTCAAAGCAAGGTATGGATGTACTGCAGTCCCTTAAGGGTACACATACAAATACAATGTGGAGATAGTTCTACCACATATCTGCAAGCAATGTGTTTGGTACATTTCCAAAACGTGATTTTTTTTGTAAGTTGCCCTTGGCTAATAGTCTAGCCTATTGTTTCTCAGTGGGAGCTGCTATTGACTTTAAGAACAATTCCTCACTGTTCAGAGTACTGCAGGATGTTTAGCATTCCTTGATCTCACCTACTAAATGCCAGTAGAATCTTCTAGTGACCTGATTAACCCCCTCACTCTTAGGTATTTCAAAATGGTACCAGGTAAATAATGTTTTCTTCCATCCCAACTAAAGACTTCTGGTAAAGTTTCCCAACTGGTATTGAAGGATTTAATAAGTAATTTTCCTATTTATGGTCCAAGTTTCTTTAGATAAGTTCTAAACCATAAAAAGAATTGATTTTAGAGAATAATTGGTGCTACAGCATAAAAGCACTCATTCTTGCCATAATCTGTTACTAAATGATGTTTAATAGAAGATCCAAAGTTAGAAACTTTAAAGCAAAAAGTTTTGTTAAATTCTATATGACAGTAAGTAAATTATAAATGACAGAAGTTTATTCACAGAGATTAACAACTTTAATGATAAAGAATTGCTACATATAATAAGAAATAATGCCCCAATAGAAGATGGGACAAAAGAAATCAGCAAGCCATTCACAAATAAGAAAAATGGTTAATAATGTAAGAAAATATATTCAACCTCATTAGTAAGTAAAGGAATATAAATTGAAACAAAAATAACATTTTTACCATAATTCTTCAATATTTTTAAATGCTAATACCCATTATCTTAGCATAGTGGCTAAGACCTTGGCCACTAACTAAAACGTTGGCATTTTGAATCCACCAGCCACTCCTTGGAAACCCTGTGGGGCAGTTCTACTCTGTCCTATGAGTTGGAATTGACTCCACAGCAATGGGTTTGGGGTTTTTTAGCTGGTGAGTATTCAGATAAGTGAGAGAACAGTGATAAAATTGATCTAGACTTTCTAAAGGATATTTAGCCATCAAAATCCTGGTGAGTAGTTCTTAAGTGTTGTATCTGCTAATCAAAAGGTCAGTAGTTGAAATTCTCCAGGCACTCCTTGGAAACTCTATAGAGCAATTCTACTCTGTTTTATAGAGTCACTATGAGTTGGAAGCAACTCAGCAGCAGTGGATTTGCTTTGAGTTAGTTTATCAAAGCCTTAAAACTTTGCAAATTATTTAATCCATCAACACCACCTTTGGGAATTTACACTAGCCTATATACACACATGGAAACCCTGGTGTCATAGCGGTTAAGTGCTACAGCTGTTAATCAAAAGGTCAACAGTTCAAATTCACCAAGCATTCCCTGGAAACTCTATGGGGAAGTTCTACTCTGTATCGCCAAGAGTCGGAATCAACAGGATGGTAGTGGGTACGGTTTTCCGGTTTGGTATACACACACACAACCCTGGCACAGCAATGGATAAAGAATTTGGCTATAATCAAAACCAAAGTAGTTCAAATCCGCTAGCCATTTTGGGGAAACTCTGTGAGGCAGTTCTACTCTGTCCCATAGGGTCACTATGAGTCAGAATCAACTGATGGCAATAGGTTTTGTTATACACACACCCATATATGTCTGGATAGATAGAGTAGGCTAAGAGATAAGAGACTATGGCTATTTTGTGCTTAATTTTGCAATCTTAAAACATAGAACACAGAGAGTGTCGTAAGGGTATAGTAAGTTAATCATACATATAAATAAATGAATAATAATGACTATAAAATATTCACCAAAAATATTAGTAGTGGTTATTGGGACTGAGATTAATAGTTTTTTTCCTCCTTTTGCTTATCTTTGTTTCTGGGTTTTACACAGTAAATACGGACTACTTTTGTAACTTAAAAAAACTGTAAGAAGCCGTAGCTCTTAATCATTATGCCACCAGAGTTTCCAAGAAGTCATAGGGAAAGCTTGAATTTGATTAGGAAGTAATACTTGGATCTTAAAGACAAAGGAGATAATTATATTCATGCTGAAGAAATTTTGCCTTTATTGGTAACGACCAGATCTAGTTCTTGGCCTACTTTCCAGCTCGGAGGGCGGGGTGGGAGACTAGTGATTCCTCATAGGCTTCATAAGTAAGACCACGAGCTTCCGAAGCTTCACCCCTTACACCGGAGGAGTAGGGTCAAGGAAACCAGGAAAAGAGCCCCTGCAGACGTTTGAGAGAACCAAAGTCTGCTCTGACACGCATGCAGTCACCATGACTGGGTCTGGACTCAAAGGCAGTATGTTTCTTGGTTTTAAGGGTTTTAACATTTTAACATTTCTGCGTTCCTACCACTGCTAACCACAAGGTCAGTAGTTCAAATCCACCAGGCGCTCCTTGAATACTCTGGGGGTCAGTTCTACCCTGGCCCCTAGGGTCACCATGAGTCGGATACACTCGACGGCACTTACTTTGGCTACAACAAGCAAGCAAGAGTGCCACCTAGTGATAGTTCCCTTAATATACACATGGTTCCCAGGAACTGGGAAACCTAACAGGTGACTAGTTTTATCAACTCAGTTCCCCATAGGACTGCCCCGCAGGACTGCCCTGTAGCGTTTCCTGGGCTGTAACCTTTACGGAAGCTGACTGCCACATCTGTCTCCCACAAAGCAACTTGTGGATTCGAACCATCGACCTTCGTGTCAGCAGAGGCACTCTTAACCACTTTGGTACCAGGGCTCTTTAAGAACAGTTGAAGAGAAGTAATACCGCAGAGGTTCGCTCTACAGTGTAACATGCCTCATCAGCTTCAGTGCACTGAAGTGGACAGGTTCCCTCCTAACTGGATCTTAAGATTTCAGAAAATGTGACAGTTCTGATTATTCCAGGAAATATATTATCCTGTATTGTCGCTACCTACAGCCCTGGTACAAAACTCCGGTGGCCTAGTGGATCTTAAAGACAAAGGAGATAATTGTATTCATGCTGAAGAAATTTTGCCTTTATTGGTAACGACCAGATCTAGTTCTTGGCCTACTTTCCAGCTCGGAGGGCGGGGTGGGAGACTAGTGATTCCTCATAGGCTTCATAAGTAAGACCACGAGCTTCCGAAGCTTCACCCCTTACACCGGCACTTCAAATCCATCAGGCCCTCCTTGGAAACTCTATGAGGGAGGTCTACCCTATCCTGTAGGGTTGCTATGGGTTGAAATCAACCCAGCAGCAGCGGGTTTGGAGTTTTTATAGCCCTGGTAGCATAGAGGTTAAGAGCTTGGCTGCTAATCAAAAAGTTGCAACTGCTTCTTGGTAATGCTGTGGGGCAGTTCTATTCTGTCCTGTGTGTAGGTGCTGCGCGTTAGAATCAGCTGGAAGACAGCGGGTATACCGGCAGTTAGGCCCTCTGGTGGCGAAGTAGTTCAAGTGCTGGACTACTAACTGAAAGGTCAGTGGTTCAAACCACCAAGGACTGTGGCTCCATGAGAGAAAAACGTGGCAGTCTGCTTCCACAGACTTACAATCTTGGAAATCCTACAGCGTCATGTGAATCAGAACTTACTCAAAGTAGTGAGTTTGATCTGAATTCCATAAATCACCGATTATAAAGTTCTTACGGAAATTGATATATTGATGTCTCACAGCAGTACAGTAAAACCAAAAGCATCTGGTTTCAGGTAGCTATTAGCCTCGCTTCATTCACAGCCATTCACTGAATATTTATTAAGCACCTTGACTTCTTCAGCTAGAAAGGAGCCCATAAACTATCATGAGAGGCGCTGTGCTGGGTTATTTCGTGCCAGGTCACCATGACCACCATCCCCTTTTAAGTTGGCCTCCCAGAACCCACTTCCTGGGATGTAGCATTGCTGGTCAGAGGAACTCACTTGAGATTGGAGGACGGACAAAAAAGAGAAGCTGTATTCCCCAGAAGCAACAGCAGCCAGACTCATGAGCAAACGAGAGGTTCAGAGCGGCTTCCCGATGAGCTCTGGGGGAACACCTGTGTCACAGCTTCACCCGAGACAGTGTGGGGCCTCTAGAAGAGTCTTCAGAGTCGCAGCAGCTTCCTTGTGAGCTTCTGAAGCCTACCTGCTGTATTATGTCAGGGCAACATCTTCCTCATCGACATTTCTTCCCTCTATAGCAGCTCCCCTGGGCTTTAGTCCTCCCCCAGCTCTTCCAGTAGTCAAGTAAACCCTTAATTCTTGTATTAAATCCTTTGTGCTTAAGATACATGGACCAACTTCAGTCTCCCAACCAAACTCTTACTGAACCAGATCCAAGAGATAATTCTACAACACTGTTACAGTATTACAGGACTATATGGAGTTTCTCCACACAATCCAAGAAGCTGGACCACATGGAGAACATGGCATCAGATTAGAGGAAGACTCATGAACAACTCACAATGTGCAGGTGACACAAGTTTGTTTGTTTGCTAGAGACGAAAAGGACTTGAAGCACTTACTGACACAGACTACAGTTGGATTATATCTCAACATAAGGAAAACAAAAATCTTAACAAGTAGACCAATAAACAGCATCATAATAAACAGAGAAAGTATTGAAGCTGTCAAGAATTTCATTTTACTTGGCTCCATAATCAACATCAGAAAATCAAATTACACATTGCTTTGGGCAAAGCTGATGCAAAATATTTCTTTTAAGTGTTGAAAAGCAAAGATGTCACTTTGATAACTAAGGTTCACCTGACCCAAGCCATGGTATTTTCAATCGCCTCACAGGCTTAGGAAACCTAAGCTACGACTAAGGAAAACAGCAGAAGAACTGATACCTTCAAATAATGGTGTTAGTGATGAATACTGAATATCCTTACCATGGACTGCCAGAACAACAAACAAGTCTTGTCTTGGAAGAAATACAGCTAGAGTGTTCTTTGGAAGCCAGGACGGCACGACTTCATCTAGTGCACTTTGGACATGTTATCAGGAAGAACCAGTCCCTGGAGAAGGACACTATGCTCGAGCAAAAAAGAGGAAAACCCTCCATGAGATGGATTCACAGTGGCCACAACAATGGGCTCAAACATTGCACACTGTAAGGACGGCACAGGACTGAGCACTATTCCGTTCTGTTCTACACAGGGTTGCTATGAGTTGGAACTGACTCAATGGTTCCTAACAGTAAATAGCAACATTTAGGGTCTTACAAGAACTGAGTAGTAAAAAATCAGAATCCCAGCTTTGGAAGAATCAGGAATGCTTCCCAGAGAAACTTGCATTTGAGGTAAGTATTAAAAATGAAAAGGAATTATCCAAGTGCAAAGGAAAACTTAAAACTAAAGTACTTAGAAAAATTCCAAGTTCTAAGACTAGCTATTAAGTGCTGTATCTGCTAACCCTAACATCAGCAGTTCAGACCCACCTGGTGCTCCTTGGAAACTTGATGGGGCAGTTCTACTCTGACCTATGAACTTGCTATGGGTTGGAATCAACTCAGTGGTAGTGGGTTTAAGGCTAGCTAACCAAAAACACAACAGATATACAAAGGGCTAAAAGCCCCACAAGATTGTGTAGGCTGCCCTACTTACAACAAGTGTGTCAATGAAGTACTCCAGTTACAGCAGTTTTCTTATTTGGTTGTCATCTCTATAAAGATTATTTATATTTGCAGATATCAAATTGTCAAAATACAATAGCTGTTACCGATGTCTTGCTCCATTCCGTTTGCTGGACTGGGGCAGCCAATTCCCAAGTTCTTGTGAATGCTAACAGCTAACAGCTCATAGGTGCAGGGTCCTCCCTCACCTGGACACACTAGGAAAGTTTTGCCTCCCAACCTCCAAGGGCATCTATAGCCTACAGCTGACTGATACAGAAGGCTTACTGCCTTTCCTAAAGGTGGGTTAACTATGAAGGCATTCACAGTCCATGGGAGCAGGCTGAGGCTACAGTCAATAGAAACTACATCTTTGCTAAGCTTTATTCTCCGTCTTACCCCTTGCTTTCCTTACTTCAAAGGTTTCATCTAAGAGCTCTGGAAGTGTACTTTCAAGGAATCTTATCTGAGACCCAAACATCAAGGATAAAGCTGTTTTTATTAGGAAGTCAGTAACTTACAGAAGAAGTCCCTGGCTGATGTAAAAGGTTAACACGCTTGGCTGCTAACGGGAAAGTTGGAGGTTCAAACCTACCAGAAGGCATTATGGAGGGGTGTGTTGGAGCTGTAGACAGTGTGGAATTGCTTAAGGTTTGAACCCATGCGTGGATTCCAAACACGCAGAGACTTTCATACGCCGTGTGAAAAGAGACTGAATCCTGTACAGCAGGACCAGTTTCAAATTCTTGATTACCCACAACATTGATTAAAAACTTACAGATTTCACATACATATGTTTTGTGTGTGTGTGTGTGTACGGAAACTCCAGTGGCATAGTGGGTTAAGTGCTGCAGCTGCTAACCAAAAGGTCAGCAGTTCAGACCTGCCAGGTGCTCCTTGGAACCCCTGTAGTGGCAGTTCCACTCTGATGTACTGGATCACCCTGAGTCGGACCCAATTTGACAGCAGCGGGTGGGTGTATATATATAACTTATAACTTGTTGGCCAGTTAATTCTGACTCACAGTGACCCTGTACGGCAAAGTAGATCTGCCCCGTGGGGTTTCCAAGGAGCAGCTGGTGGATTTAAACTGCTAACCATTTGGATAGCAGCTGAGCTTCACCACTAGGGCTCCATATATATATATATATATATATATATATATACACACACACACACACACACACACACATACACATGCATACACAGATATAAAATTCCAAACCAAAATCCACTCTCAATGCACTGATTCCAAGTCACAACAACCACACAGAACAGACTAGACCTGCCCCGTATGGTTTCTAAGGCTGTAACCTTTATGCAAACTCCTAAATCTTTCTCCTGCAGACTGGGTGGTGGACTCACACTGACAATTTCTCAGTATCTGAGTGCTTCAACCACTATACCCTCTCTCTCTCTCTCTCTCTCTCTCTCTCTCTCTCTCTCTCTCTCTGTGTGTGTATATATATCCCTAACCAAATCAAACCCATTGCCATCAAATAGATTTAGACTCATGGCAACCCTATAGGACAGAGTATAACTGCTCCCATAGTTTCTAAGGAGCATCTGGTGGATTTGAATTTCCAACCCTTTAATTAGCAGCCATAGCACTTAACAACCATGCCACCAAGGTTTCCATATATGTCCCTGCGTGGTGCAAATGGTTAAGCTCTTAACTACTAACGAAAGGCCAGTGGTTTAAATATAACCAGAGGAAGCACTTTGGAATAAAGACTTTGCAATCTGCTTCCAGAATGTCAAAGTCTCGAAAACCCTATGGAATGTTATTTTTTAAATTACTGTACTTTAGATGAAGGCTTACAGAGCAATATAGTTTCTCATTAAACAATATACATATTGTTTTGTGACACTGGTTGCCAGCCCTGTGACATGTCAACACTCTCCCCTTCTGGACCTTGGGCTCCCCATTACCAGCTTTCCTGTCCCCACCTGCTTTTTCATCTCTGCCCTTAGGCTAGTGTGTTCCTTTAATCTCATTTTATGGACATGTCTAATCTTTGGCTGGAGGGCGAACTTCAGCAGTGACTTCATTACTGAGCTAAAAGGATGTCTGGGAGCCATACTCTCAGGGTTTCTCCAGTCTGTTAGGCTAGTAAGTGTGATCTTTTTTACAAGCTAAAATTTTAGTCTACATTTTTCTCTAGCTTGGTCCAGGACCCTCTGTTGTGATCCCTGTCAGAGCAGTCTGGTAGTAGCCAAGTACTATCTGATTATGCTGGACTCAGTTGGTAAAGGCTGTGGTCCACTAGTCTTGGGCTAATCTTTTCCCTGTGTCTTTGGTCTTTTTCATTCTCCCTTGCTCCTGATGAAAGGTGATACCAGAGGGGTATCTTAGATGGTTGCTAAGAAGTTTTTAAGATCCTAGACTTTATTCATCAGAGTAGAATGTAAAACATTTTGTTTGTAAACTATATTATACCAATTAAGCTAGATGTTCCCACAGCACTCAGTCCAGTAATTTTATCCCTAAGGGAGCTTAGATTACCTATGGAGCTTCCATGACCTTGCCTTGGACAAGCTGTGTTGGCTTCCACAGTATTGAGTACTATTTATCCTTCGCCAAAGTTACCACTTACCTATTGTCTAGCGATTTTTCAACTCCACCCCTGCCCTCCCTTATAGTCTTCAAAGGTTGTTTCTTTCTGTAAGCCTTTCCATGAGTTTTTATAATAGTGGTCTCATACAACATTTGTCCTTTTGTGACTGACTTACTTCACTCAGTTGTGGAGTTGCTTCACAGACTCATCTTTGCTGTTTTATCCTTGCATAGTACTCTTTCGTGTGTGTGTACCATAGGTGGTTTATCCATTCATCTGTTGATGGGCATCTAGATTATTCATCTCTTTGCTACTGTGAACAACGCTGCCGTGAATATAGGTGCACATATGTCTACTCATGTGATGGCTCTTACTTCTCCAAGAAATATTCCTAGAAGTGGGGTGGCAGGATCACATGGTATTCCTATTTCTAGCTTTGTACGGAAGCACCATATCATTTTCTGAAATGGTCATACCATTTTGCATTCCCACTAGCAGTGTGTAAGATTTCCAATCTCCCTACATTCTCTCTAACTTTCTGGCTTTTGTTTTTTTGATTCATGCCAGTAATGCCAAGGTGAGATGATATCTTCTTATGGTTTGATTTGCATTTCTCTTATGACCAGTGATCATGAACATTTCCTCAGGCATTTGTTAGTGGAGCAATCCTATTTTGTACACATGGGTCTCCATGTGCACCAACAGCAACTAACAACAACTGCAACAAAATACCACAACGTGGGTGGCTTTAAAGAACAGACATTTATTGTCTCACAGTCCTCTAAGCTAGAAATCAAAGCCACGATATTGACTGCCTTGTCTTCTTCTGAGGAGTCCGAGAAAGATGCTATTCTATTCCTCCTTCCTTCTTCCGTGGTTTCCCAATAATCCTTAGCATTCCTTGGCTTGCAGATGCATCTTCCCATGGCATCTTCTATCTATGCATCCCTGTGTTTTTTCCCTTTTACAGGACACTACTCACATGAGGTTAGGACCCACTGCACTCACGTATAATCTCCTGTTGACCTACCTGATGACATCTCAAACTCTGTTCTCAAACAAGGTCATGCTAGCACTTCAATGTATCTTTTCGAGAGGACACAATTTGTTCATAACTGCTCAACTTTCAGCTGGTTTAGAATAAACTGAGTCAGGTCTAGGTAGAGTGTGTGATCATGCAAAAGAGAAATAAAAATAGGTTTGGGATTGTTTACATCTGTTCTTACCTTCCATAGTATCAGGGTCCTTGCCTTAATGACATAAGGACACATTTTGTGCAAGTATGTTTCAGATGGTGGATCAAAGAGGAATAAAAGGTTCAGATAAATACATGAGTAAACTTGTACAGGCATGCAGAAAGTCATCTACTCTTAGCACACCAAAACTGCTCATAAATTACCTGTGGCAAACTATGGAACTTTCTATGATGGCATTTACTCTCATAAAATGAACTTGTCAAACTAAAGAATATTTTTATGTTCTCTGAAGAAAGGTAAATAATGTTTTGCCACCTTAGACTCTTTCAATGAAGAAATGGAAGTATAAATAAGTCAATCAGTGGGGAAGTAGAATGTTTCTGTCCAATTTAGCTTAGTTTCTCCACACTCACTGTGTCAGTGTTTGAGAAATTTCAGAAAAACACCTGAAGAGAAAAAAAAAAATGTGTCGTGACTGCCATCTTGTGGCTTTATGTATTTATATCATTCAAACAAAAGCCCCAAATATTTAATAATGCTACAAATAATCTGAGAAGCTGGACTCTTTGAAGAATGGAGCATCAGAATTGGAGGAAGAGGTGTTAATAACCTGTGACATGTAGATGACACAACTGTGTCATGTGAAAGATGTGTGAAACACATCTTTCTCACAACTTTGACTTGAAGCACTTACTGATGAAGATCAAAGATCATATAGCCTTCAGTATGGATTACACCTCAACATAAAGGAAACTAAAATCTTCACAAATGCAGCAATAAGCCACATCATGATAAATGAAGAAAAGATTGAAGTTGTCAAGGATTTCATTTTAACCTAGATCCATGATCAACACTCATAAAAGCAGCAGTCAAGACACCGAAAGATGCACTGCATTGGACAAATCTGCAAAAGACCTTTTGAAAGTGTCAAAAAATAAACATACCACTTTGAGTCAGATCCGACTCGACGGACTTGGCTGTCTGGCTCGAGTACTAAGATGCACCTGATCCAAGCCATGGCGTTTTCAATCATCTCATACACATGCAAAAGCCAAACAATGAATAAGAGAGATGGAAGAAGAATTGATAACCTTTATAGTGTTGGCAAAGAATGCTGAATATAGTATGGACTGCCAAAAAATATGAAGAATCTGTCTTGGAAGAAGTACAAACACAATGTTCCTTAGAAGCAAGAAAGGTGAGACTACAACTCACATACTTTGGACTTGTTATCAGGAGGGATCAGTGTGTGGAGGACAGGATGTTTGGCAAAGTAGAGGATCAAAAAGAAGAAGACTCTTAATGAGATGGACTGACACAGTGGTGCAGAACCAGGCGGCAGGTTGCTTGGTACATAGGATCCCTACGAGTTGGACCCTACCCACGGCATCTAACAACAACCACCATTATGTTCTAAATACATCTTATCCTTTTCAGAAGTAACACAGAGTAGGGGTGTGAGATGAAGAGCTTAGTTTCCCTCTCTGGCTTTGGTTTCTAAATATAACCTGAAACATCAAGATGCCTTTGTTTTCCAAAATAGCCAGGTATCTAGGGGCTGGCTACACAGGCCCACATCCAGTGAACTAGCATCAGGAAGGCAGAAGCATGATGTAGTCATGCACATTCTTCAGTAAGATTGTCATACCTATACATTAAGACAAACTGCTCCTTGGAAATTCTATGGGACAATTCTACTCTGTCCTATATGGTTGCTATGAGTCAAAATTGACTTAAGTACAGCAGATTCGGTTTGGGTCGGGTGATGCAAACAGCATGTTTGGCTGCTACTGAAAGGATGAAGGTTCAAGTCCACTCAGAGGTACCTTGGAGGAAAGCCCTGAAGACCTACTCCCCCAAAATCAGCTTGTTGAAAACCCCATGGAGTACAGTTTTACTCTGATACACTTTGGGTTGCCATGAGTTAGAAAGGACTGGATGGCAACATTTTAAAATAATTACTTATTAGCTTTGTAGACTTCAGTACTGTGATCATTAGGTTGTGCGATTTGGCAGTTATGATGTAATTTGGCAGTCATAAGTGGTATAATCACCTCCATGAGATCCAGTATAATGTGATCACTTGCATGGTGCACAGCTGCATGTGCACAGCCAATCAGTTGAAAGGGAGTTTCCTTGGGGGTGTGGCCTGCATCCAATATAGGTGGAGTTTCTGGCACAACTCTCAGGCTTTTGCTTACCTTGGATCCTACAGCTTGCTCTTGTTCATTGGACTTCTTGTTCTTGGGGCTTGAGCTAGCAGCTTACCTGCCAGTCACGGAATCCATCAGCCTCTGGAGTCTGTGAGCCTGAAGTCTGCTATCTGACCTGCTGATCTTGAGTTTGCCAGCTCCTGCAGCTACATGAGTCAGGAGAAGCCTCCAGCGTGACCCACAGACTTGGGAATCTACAACTGTGTGAAATACTCTTTGATATAAATGTTTCTCTTTCTCTCTCTTAATAAAGAGAACCCAGCCTAAGTATGTAACATAATACTTTCATGTTGTGGTTTCCTCATTCATGAAGTAATCTCTAGTGCATACCATCCAGGACTGCTATTCTGTATAGCCAAGATTACTATGATCTGATTCAATGTCAGCTCTATTACTAGCAATTGGCCCTCACCTTCATAGTGTTGTTCCTCCCTATGCAGAAGCACTGACTCCCCCAGATCTTCTGCCCCTGCCTCTGTTGGCCAACACAGACATCCCGGCTGCTATCCTAGAGAAGTTGCTTTTTCTGGAGACTTAATGTGGCCAGATCAGTTAAGAGGTCAAAATTGCTATGGCCTAAGGTTTGCTCTAAGTAATCTTCATGACTCAATGGTTAAGCACTGACTGCTGACAAGTTAGCAATTCAAATCTACCCAATAACTCTGCAGGAGAAAGGATTCAGCAACTTGTTCCTGTGAAGATTATAGCCTAGGTATCCATAAGGGACAATTCTACTATGTCACCTAGGGTCATCATCACTCAGAATTGACTCAACAGGACATGAAGACAAAGGGTTTGCTATCTGTCTCCCATTCAAACCTTTGCTGAATGAGTATGTGTTTTGTTACCACTGCAGTTACGCTATTCCTGTTCTACCAGTTAATTCTTCCTATTATCTAGGGAGCAAATAACACATTGTTGTTGTTGCTGTGAGTCCTGAGGTCAATCCCAGCTCATGATAAGCCCATGCATGTCAGCATAGAACTGTGCTCCACAGGGTTTTCAATGACTGATTTTTTTGGATGTAGATCTCCAGGGCTTTCTTCTGAGGTGACTCTTGGGAGACTTGAATCTCCAACCTTTCCATCAACAACAAAGCATGCTAACCATTTGCACTATCTAGAGACTCTATCTCCCACAGATGCTGAACTGCAGACTCATGGCCATGACAGAATAGTATTCTTGCCAATCACCCTTGAGAATTCGTGTGCAGGACACAAGAAATGCATGATGCAGTGACTGAAGGGTGGACTTCAGGAGTGAACAGTCTTGTTCACTGAATATTTCATTCTCCTTTTTGGTATGTGCCCCCTGAGAGTTAGATTTGGACACATGCCTTGGTTTGGCTGCATTTCTCCCATGGCTGGTGACACAGTGCTTTTCTGCACCTATCTCTTAGCTGCCTGAAGGTCTTCTTTGGTGAACTGCCTCTTCCTGTCCTGTGCCCCATTTACAGGCAGCTTATTCACCTGGGTGCACTTGAGGTTGGGCGGTATCTTCTGGCTTATCAAGAGTAAATGCTGACCGGATCCGTGGCAGCCCAATTCATTCTGTCCAATCTCCAGGTAGTCATAGTACTCTTTGGGAGAGGCCTTGGGAGAAGCATGAAGCTTTGCTCTTTCCAGAGATCTCCATGATCTCTTCTCTTCTGCTGTTTTCCTTTGTTGGAATCTCCACATGTCTTTGTATAGGGGCTCTCAACAGTCATCCCTATGGCTACATCCATGAGCTTTCCCATTTGAGATTGGACCTTCAGCTCTCTGACCCACCTGGAAGGGGTTTTTGTGCATGCGTGTTGTGAGTGTGAATCAGCTTGACGACACTGCATTTGCTTTGGCTTTCGGAGGGACAAGGTGGTCTCTCGCTGACATTTTCTTCTGTGTTTCCAGCATGTCACTTCACAGTGGAAGCTAAAAGTTTCAGATATGATTTACCACTTTCTCCGTCTTCCACCTTGCTGATCATAGAATTATGGGTTGAGATTTTGGCATCAGCCTGGATCCCACAGCGTTTACAATCCCCTCAACAACGAGCAGAGCCTCCAACAGACTAAGGCACACATATGAGGTCTGACAGTGAAGTTTGTGAACTTGCCACCATGCATTTACACTGGCAGCACTGTACAAACAACTCAGTAATGTTTCATAACCTTGGTACATTAATGTCTCAGAGCTGCGTTTGTGTCGACATGTGGCTGTGTCTTGTTGAGTGGCATTCATTATTGTTGTTGTGTGTTTTTGTGTGCTGTTGCAAGAATGTTAGAGTTTGAATTACAGCAACAAACAAACATTAAATTTATTCAACTTGGCAAGAGTGGAAGTGAAATCAGGAATCTGTTAGTCCACGTTTACAGGAATAATGCCATGAAGAAAACAGTAGTGTGCAAACTGATCAAATGTTTTTCTGAGGGGACAGAAAACATCACTGACAAAGAGAGGTCATAGTGGCCAGTAATGGATAGAACTGACAAAAACACTGTAAAAACTCATCTAATTGTGTGTCAAAATTGTTGGTTGACTGTGAAAAGCACAGCAGACCAAGTAAGCATCAACAGAGAAACAGTTAGGAAAATCTTAATTGAAAATCTTGGCGTGAGAAAGGTGTGTGCAAAATGGTCCCAAAGGAGCTCACTGATGAACAAAAGCAAAGGAGAGTCGAAGCCTGAAAAGACCTTCTGGAGAGGTACGACAATGCTTTTGGGTGTGTTCTCAGTGATGAAACATGGATGTACCAACACAACCCTGAAACAAAATGTCAAAGTGCACGATGGATGTCAGCCAATTCTCCATGACCAAAAAACTTCCATCAGTCCAGATCAAGAATCAAAATAATGTTGCTAAAATTTTTTTAATATCAGAGGGATTATTCATTATGAATTTGTAGCAACTGGCAGTTAACCAAGTTTACTATCTGGAAGTACTGACTGAAAAGGCTACGTGAAAAAGTTAGACAAAAATGACCTACACTTTTTATCAACAACTCAAGGCTCTTGCATCACAATGCCCGAGCTCACACAGCACTGTCTGCGACGGAGTTTTTAGCCAGTAAACAAATAACTCTAGTGGAACACCCTCCCTACTCACCTGATCTGGCCCCCAATGACCTTTTCTTGACCCAAAGGGAAGTACTGCAAGGAAGACATTTTGATGACATTCAGGACATCAAAGGTAATACAATGACAGCGCTGATGGCCATTCCAGAAAGAGTTCCAAAACTGCTTTGAAAAGTGGACTAGGCACTGGTATCAGTGTATAGCTTCCCAAACGAATACGTTAAAAGTGCCATAGTGATTCTCAGCCATGAGGTATGTAGCACTTTTTACAGAATGAGTTTACAAACATAATTGTCAGTTTGAGCAAGAAATAACTTTTGCTATTGTAAGGCACTGAAATTTGGAGACTGATTTCTCAGCCTAGGCTATTCCATTACAGAAAATGATTGGCTTCATTGTGATCCCCTGGTCTCAATTTCTGTTCCAATACAAGCTAAGAGAGGAAACACTTTTCCCTTAGTTTGAGTTCTGCAGTTCTCAGCAGAGGTCACACGGTAATTTCATATGAAAGCCCACGGAGGCTCTGGAGCCAGTATGTCTGGCTATCACATGGTATGCTACTACTTGACCACTTAGCTGAGAAACCTAGAGCAAATTACCTGTTTTACTTTCCTTACCTGTAAAACAGGGAAACAGCATTTACATGTTCCAGTTACTAAACCATGTTAAGACACCACCTCAAAACCTAATGGCATCAAACAACCATTTGCTACATTCATGGAGTCTGAGTCAGGAATTTGGACAGAGTAAAGCAGGGATGGCTTGTCTCTGCACCCCAGTGACTTGAGACTCAGCTGGAAGACTCAAAGACTAGGGTTTGGCAGTGGGTTTAGTTTTTTGGTTTTCATACTCACACCCCTAGTGGTGGGCCCTGGCTGTTGACTGAGATCCTAGCTGGGGCTGACACTCTTCTATGTGGCCTCTCCACGTGGCCTGGGCCACCTTATAACACGTGTCTGAGACAGAGAAAGCAGAAGTACTATCACCCTGTATGACCTAGACTTCGAAGTCATGCAGTCTTGCTTCCATGCGCCCAGGCAGTTCAACTCCTGCCCAGGTCCAAGGAGTGGGGAAGGAGACTACCTTAAACAGAGAAGACTGTTTAGACTCTGGAAAAGTTTGACAGACAAGAAAATACTGATTTTGAAAATATAACTTGTCACACCATCTCACAGGGTTGTTAAGATTATATGAGTCAGCACAAAAAGGTACTTAGAACAATGTTGTAAGATATGCACTTGGTATGAGTGATTTATCCACTGCATGAGTTTAGAACCCTCTAGAGTTGCCTCTGTCCAGTTTCTAGTCTGCTTCCTCTTGGCCAGTTTCATTCCAAATGGACCCCCAGGCTCTGGATTAGTTCCTTTTTAGGTCTTCCTTATTAAGGGTTAAAGAGGTCTTATGTTAACCAAGATAATCTACTTACATATCTCTTACAGCAAGACAGCTACAAGTTAAAAAAAAAAAAAAACTGTTTAAAGGCTGTCTTGGGATTTCATTTTTTTCAACAGAAGTCTACCATTCTGCTAGAACCTACACCGCAGCTTTGGGGGGAGGAATATTGAACCAATGTGCAGTAAGCCTCTAAGGAGCAGGTCACCTACTAGTGTGCTCTGATCAGTCAGATAAAGCAGGACGACGTCAGCTAGTAATCTCCTCATTTATGACTCAAGAAACCAGGCTGTTGTCAGTGGTGCTATTTCAATCAGATGTCAAATGCCTCCTTATCACTGAATTACCAACATTAGAATGATCAAGGAAAACAGGCTTGTGTAATATGTAAACTGTTGAATAATGTGTGCATGACCCAATGGACAGCACTGTTTCCATTGCAGAAGGGAAAGGAAAACAAACCTTACATCATGTGCCAGGGACCTGATGTCACATCTTGTGGGTAGCTTTCATCTGGCAAGTTGCTTCAGTCACGGTCACCCTGGAGGGCAAAGTCTGCTGCTACAAAATGGGGTTCACTAAGTGCAGTTAGTTAAGTAAGTGCCACTATCCTAAAGTAGAACATTTCCATGAAATCTTTTCTAAGCTGAAATGGCATAAATCAAAGAAAACAATTATTGTTAATTTATACGGGAAAGTCTGAGTCTTGCCAGACAGCCAAAATAACTACCAAAAGATCCCAAGTAACAGGTAAAACTCTCAGGACCGCTCTTAGACTGACACCTTAGCACACACCTTGGTAACAGATGTACAAAATAAATCAAGATAAAACACAAATGCTCACAGACAAAGTTCAAAACTTCAGAAGCCTGATGCTGAGTGTAGTTCCTGGGTGAGAAGCTTGGTGACGCAGTCTCGCTGCTCAGGGTGTGTGCTGCCTCTTTCATGTTTCAGGCTGTGGAACAAAGGCTGAATGCTATTTCAGCTTTTTTGCTTTTCATAGAAGCGAAAAGCCTCTTCAGATTTCTTTCAGTTGGCGAAGACAGGCACTAATGTACATCTGTCATAAAAGTAAAGTGGCCTTTCAAAAGGTGAGGCACACCTGTGTCTCTTCTATGAACCATCAGGGTGGCATCCAGAGTTGACAGTTCCCATAGTCACCACAGTTACAAATGTGGAGCCAAACTCAAAAACTCACATTTCTGGTTTATACCCCAGTTTATATTTTGTTACTGTAGGTAAACATTATCAACCAAATTTTCCAAGTTCCAAAGCACTCTTGGAACTACTTCCTGTAATTGTGTGAGGCTATATCATCAGGAGATAGGCCTAGAACGAAATCATGCTAGGTTTCAGGCACAAGATTACCACAGAATCATCCAATGTAATGACACTTACTCAGCTTCCTTTGAAGATATTAAATTGTAGATTAAGGCCTACAGATAGCCTCAAAAAAAAAAAAAAAAAAAACCTCATCTTTCAACTTACAGGATAAATTCTCATCTACACACACTTCCCGTAAGTCTGTCTTTGAGTTACCTGTGTGCCAGCAGTTCCTCTTTAAAATTCCTTGTAACTATATTCAGTTTTAAAATGTATTCCAAAATGCTGTCTCTAAACAACCAGTGAGCATTCAAGTGAAAATCATGTTAGTTAAATGTTTGTTTAAAAAAAAAAAAACCCCAAGCCCACTGCTGTCGCGTCACTTCTGCCTCTCAGCGACCCTACAAGACAGGGCAGTACTGCCCCACAGTGTCCAAGTCGCACCTTGCACACTCCAACTGCTAACGTTTCGGTCGGCACATGCGGCACTTACCCACTGTGCCCCCAGGGTTTCCATTTCCTTATTAAACTTTCTCTTTCCCCAGCTAGCTTCAGAATGCCTTTCCCTTTTGGCAAAAATGCTTGGTTGGTGGTACCTTTAGAACAGAGGTCAAAATACTACGGCTCATGGCCACATCCCATGGAGAGTGGAATGACCACACCACAACTGCAGAGAGGCCACATCTGCACGAGGCCCACACAGCTTCTACAGCAGCAGCCCTGCCAGTAGAGTGCTGCTGAGCTCTCGTGCAAACGTCACACTGCCTTTCCAGTCCCAAGCTAACCTTCTACCTTAAGACACAGCAAAAGTGGCACAATTTCTAGCCACACCAATGACAGGACTGTGAGGATGTAAATGACAAAAGCAATGTCTTAGATTTAAGCCAAGACTTTTATTTTTGCCCCCAAGTAAACCCGGGCAATTGACCTTTCACTGTTCCTAGTACCCAGCACCTGTGCCCATGCTCCTCACAAGCAGCAGAAACACTGACTTTAACTCTACTGCCTAGAGAATGCCTACGATTTGGCAGCCGACTTGTAATGGGTCAGGGTGCGGGCAGATGGGTCAGTGGCGTTGATCCACTTGGGCATCCAGTAATGGGTCAGCCAGTCAGCCTGGCCTGGGTAGTGGCGCTCAAAGATCTCACGGTAGTAATAACCTTCTTTAGTTTTAGGAGTGTTGAAGGGAAACCTTTCCGAGGCAGTTGCCATCATTGTATCATCAACCTGGAAGAAGAAGAAGGTAACAAGAAAACAGGGAGAGACTCTTTGAATCACTCAGCACTAAGAAACTGTCAAAGTACCCCTAACATACACAGCCGTAGTGACCTTTAAGAAACATTCATTACTAAGCTATTACTTAGCTATTACTAAAACTGATGGCTCAGATCATCTGGTACCTACCTAGGAGGCACCAAAATGCAGTAAATGAAGGTCAGTGATGATTACTATGTTTCCTTTCTTTCTTTCAGTTGTAGGTGTTACTTTGTAACCCTCCATGCTACTTACTGTTTGTAGGGACTATGAAACTCCCTACTGATACACACACACAAAAAACCTTCCAAACTAAATACAAAATGAATAGTGATTACAACTCTGCCTTCAAATCTTTCTATTCTTGAACATGTTTTAAAAAGTGACATACCTGGTGTTCAACATAGTCCTGTAAAATCTTAAACCAGGAATTCTTAACGGAGGTTATTCCATCACTGAAGGCCTCTTTGGGTCGCCAGAGAATCTCTTTAGGTATCAGGTGAGAGTCCTCAAAGGACTCTCTCAGGAGATGTTTCTCTATCCCACACTAATGTGAAAATAAAGGCACATCAGTACAAGTTACAAATAAAACCTGATGTCCATGAGCGGTTGTTACCTGGAACTGATTCACCCACCTTTGGAATCCTCATTTCAGGGGGCAGAGACAAGTAATAGGAAGAAAATCGATGATCCAGGAATGGGACTCTCAGTTCAAGACTTCAAGGAAAAAAGAAAATTGAAATTATAATGGATAGGTGCTACCTATCAGTCTAGATTCTGATTCCCAGTTTCTTCAAAATTCAACCAGGTTTAAGCAAAGATTACGCAGTCATCGTTTTGACCACCCTCCTATAAAATGACCGCTCTACACTACGTTTAAGTAACTTAAGTACCTAAAGGTAAAAGTTTATCACTGTGTTCTCTGGATTCAATGAACATAAAATCTTCACTCAGAATAACAGTATCTATCACCACACAGAAGGAGTGAAAAGTTTCAGTCTATTACTTTTAATTTCCATTCTACAAACAGGTAAACGAGTATCTCACAAAGCTGAAATAATCAAGAACTGGGAACAAGCTGATTCATTAATAATGTACTGAACTTTTCTGACTCCAAGGTCCTTGCTAGGTGAGGCCCAATCTTGTCCCACAAGTAACTATACAGACAATCCATTGTTTTTCACTACTAACTCATGAATAACTCATACATAATAGGCAACATAAACCAATGTTCTACAGTGTTTCAACAAATGCAGCACCACCTGTCTCTCAATTCTGGTTCAGTCTCCAACCTCATATTTAATTATTTCCTAATCTATGGCATTTTATGCAAAAAAATGCACACCTTCTACATCTGTCTGCTAACAGCAAGGTGTGAAAAAATCAGCATGGCAATTTTTAAATGGCTGGTGAACACAGTGCGTGCACTGTTTGCATAAAATACAGTAAGTCTGATACAGCAGATGCAACTAAAACATTTAATGCTAGCTGTTTATCATCTACTGTCTTAAATTCTCCAACATGACCAGTCAAAAGGTGAAAACTTTAGCCAATCGTAAATGACATCAAAGGAACATGGTGTCAAATGATCTCACCAAATGTCTTGCCTCCTCAGTGTCCTGTCCCCTCAAGAGTCACCACAGCATCATATATGCAGGGCAGGTGCTCAGTACTTGTCGCATGGGAACACATCATCTCCTTTTTAAAAGAACTTACAGATGGCTGTCAATGCCTGCCTTTTTAGTTACTCAGACGGGAACACTACGTCACGCTTTGAAGATTCAGTCTAAACAACCTATAGGAGAATACCCTACCATCACCACGACAGCACCATGAATTTAGTGTCATTCTTTTGGGGCAGAGTTAAGGGACAAGTTTGCTTTTCTTCTGTAAAAGTCAACCTATACTTTGCAATATACACCCAAAAGAAAATAGGAAGATGAGTCCTTGAGGTTTTTTTTTGTTACAATCACTTTTCAAAACACTGAAGTTACCCGTGGGCAGCCGTAGTTCGATCCGCACGGAGGACATCAAACAAATAGAGCTCCTTCAGCAGCCTCTCACTCTCTTCCTCGGCTTCCTCGGCAGAAGGAGCCTATTTTACAAACAAAGAACTGAAGTTCCAAATGCACAAACAGTTTAGCCTTTGACACACAAGACAATTGTTGTGTCTCACTGTTACACACAATCCACCCTAACAGTGGTAAGAAGGACAGCTCAACAGGACAGGGAAGGGAAGAAAGGCTGACGACAGGGAAACGATGCTTCCTACACAGGCCTCCTCCCACACAAACTGTTTCAGAACAAATATGATCAACATATTGTACTACAGTTGTAATTCAAGAGGGGATTAAGAAATATCAGAGAGGTGATTCTCATCTTTAACTCATCTTAATGAATGAAAACAACTGGACACTTATTGAGACTTCTTTCTCCCTAAAACAAATACAAAGCAGAGACAACAGATCTCTCCACATACTTCACAAGAGACTCACGAGACTGTTTTACTGAATGGACAATCAAAAACACAATAGAATGTAATCAAGTAACTCATCCTTTTCTTAATCTAGCACCGGTATCATTCCACTTCAGAATATTTACCTTGTGAAAATATATGTAACCCTGTGTAAGTTCATCTGACCCTTCTCCAGAGAAGATGACCACACTGTCTGTGTTCTTCCGAATGTACTTGGAAATTAAGTACATACCTAAAAAAGAGAAAAATTAATGTTAACCTTCCCTCAAAAATGCCTCTTATTTGGCTAGTGAGAACAACTGCAAGCTTTGCTATTATGCTGGATAGATTCCAAAACAGTGATCTTATATGTACAAACCATTTATATATACTTAATTTAAAAGTTGTACTATTGCAATAAGATAACCTAGAACAGAGACTACTTGAGCAGAACAGAAGAACCAGATGGTATCCAGCCACCACCCCAGACAGCCCTGACAGAGAACACAATGTAGACTCCCCGATGCAGCATGCCAGAAAGGGGTGTGCACATCCAGAACTCTATTACAAGACCAGGTTTGATTGTCTGACAACGTGGAGGGTCCCCTGGGAACATGGCCCCTAGACTTCCTGCTAGCCCAGAGCTGAAATCAGTACTAAGGTCAACATTTCAGACAAAGAATGGACTGGACTTGGGGGACACAGAGTGATGAAGGTGGTGTGTGTACTTTATGGTTTCATATATATGAGGTTGTCCTACTGGGTTCTTTTCAGAGGGTAGAGGAGAGGGTGGAGAGGAGGCGGAAGTGTCAGCTGAGTGGATGCTGGAAGAGTAGAAGAGCTGCTGTCACAAGGCAAGGAGAGCAGACACAGCTGCAGAGAGGCAGGTGCTCAGAGTTTATACGGGAAACTGACTTAACGACTGTAATGTCCCACTTAATCACAACTAAAGAATTTTTTAAAAAGATAACCCAGAACCATCCCACAATTTTATAAGCAGGTTTCAAAATCCAAGTGTCTCGAGACCAAGAAGTCCTATTTGAAATTCTGCAAAACTGAACAACTCTAATACTTAAGAATTACACCTTGCACACTGGTATTACTACACCAAAATAGGTAAGAGTTGTAACTTGAGTATTTCTGTTTCTTTTCCTACCACCCCAATTCACAAAATTGAACATACCAGTTGATACACTGTGCAAGTGACTAAGATATGCCTGCTTGGGCTCCTGCAGTATATCCCTTAATCCACTGTTTCTTCTCACTTTTCATTATTGCCCCCCACTTAAGGAGCCTTTGAGATTCTCCCTTCCCCAGCCATGAAACACTATTACCACAGATACACTCTGTGTCTGTTAATATACTGAGGCCCTTTGTAGAGTTGCAGACCTTTCCTTGTATTGCCTAAGATCTTCTCACCCTCCAAGAACCAATTTTTGCTCCTTTGGGGGCAATATTACCCCTTTTGAGAATACACACAACAGGTCCTCTCAGATTCTGCTTCTTTTAAAAGTAGGCATGTGTAAGCCAACAGCATATGAGAGGTTCAATAGCATGGTTCAGTCTGATTTAGGGGTGTACCTACAATTTCAGCAAGTATCCTCTGGGTAAAATTACTATTGTTTGCTGGCGAATGACAGCTTCTGACTGATGAGTCCTATGATGGAATATCTACCAAAATACATTCAAAAGAGTATTTCTAATGGAAAATGCATTGTAATAAAGAATTGTTTTCTCATTTTATTTAGACTATAGTACGTGAAATTTTCCAGAGAGAAACTGTGAGAAGAGGGTACAAACATGTATCCTCCTTTGGTAAAAGAGACATAGTGAAACCATAAATGCGGAAGCTTAACTATGTACTTATTTCTATTTCTTGTCCCCCTCACTCCAAAAGAGACTCCAGGAATTCTTCAACAGCCTTAAACATAAGCAACACTGGAATTTATCTGCATTCATTCTTGAATAGTGTTTTTTCAACTATTGTTTCAAATAAAGTTTCTAAATCCTTATTCCAAAGGGGGGAAAAAAAAACCTTTTTACTCTCATAAATAACACCATACCTACTGAAGCACGAACTGTTGTGATGTCGTAAGTTTCCAAGCAAAAGATCACTTCATCCAGGGCCTGAATTCCTTCCTCAGAATTAAAGAGGACCTCATGATGCTCACTCCCGATATAATCCGCTACCTGATTACATATGAAACACCCACATACTCGTTACTTGAAGAACGATCACCTACACAGAACATAACAGTAACTCACAGAACTATACAATGAACACTACACTGCCAAGTCGACGCTGACTCGTGGTGACCCCATGTGTCAGAGTAGAACTGTGCTCCACAGGGTTTTCAACAGTTGATTTGTCAGAAGTAGACCACCAGGCTTTTCTCCAGAGGCACGTAAATGAAACCAAACTGTCAACGCTTCAGTTAGCAGACAAGCATGTTAACCGTTTACACTAATCAGCAGCTCCCAAATTAAAACAAAAGAGGAACAGGAAGTGGGACTGATTCTCCAGGCCACCACCTCCAAGTCCCGCCTTTCCAGCTTCCCTCACCTCCTCCGGTCTCTCAGCCTCCGTCCCACCACCGACAGCTGGAGCTCTCACCATACCTCCCCATTCCAAAGGCTTCAACCTAATGGTCAAGAGCTTCCCAACTGGCCCCGATTGCTATTCAGTTTACAAAACCACTTCATCTCTCTAGTCCAGCATGGTCCAACTCTAAAGTTATCTCCTTCTGCATCTCCTGAAAAGCCTAATTTTACATCCCTGACGTCACTCTTCCTATCCAGAATGCCCCCCCATTCTACTTTCTTTGACTTTTGTGATTTTCTCTGCAGTAATCAACGGCTTTGGGACTGGTCTCTAGCTCTGCCTCATCTGATTGTATATTAATTCCTCCAGCACAAGAACCAGGTCTTCTTCCCAATGAACATGTGCTAGGTCCCCTTTGCATACAGCCCTAAGCATAAAACCCAAAGAACTCACTGCCTTCATTTCCAACTCACAGTAACCCTACAGGACAGAGCAGAACTGCCCTGTCGGGTTTCCAAGGCTATAATCCTTATGGAAGCAGGCTGCCATATCCGTCTCCAACAAAACGGCTGGTGGCTTTGAACTGCTGACTGTTTGGTTAGCAGCCAAGTACTGAACCACCACTAGGGCCCCTTACAACCCTAAAGATAGTGCTTTATGAAACCACAAGAAATAATTAACAGTTAATACTCACTAAGTACTTAGTACATGCTAGGCTCTATCCTGGAAACCCTGGTGGTGTAGTGGTTAAGTGCTACAACTGCTAACCAAAGGGTCAGCGGTGCCCCTTGAAAACTATGGGGCAGTTTGACAGCGTCGCTATGAGTCAGACCTGACTTAAGAGCAATGGGTTAGGCTCTATCCTAAACACTTCACATGAATTTTATCATTTCTCCTTAAAATCATCCCACAGCAGACACTACTGTTCCCATTACATTAAGTGAGGAACTGTGTGGCAGAGTCAGGATACGAAATGAGCTCTCATGCTCCAAAGCCTGCAATCTTAACCATGTTAAGGACTACCCTTACTCTCAAAATCACTGTCACAGAGACTGTGTGAGGAACATTATCAGTCATGGTACATAAAAGTGTCCACAGTACAGTGTACCACACAGTTACTATTCCCTAGGTAGTTCATTCTAATATAATCAATTACCCAAGTCAACATAGTAGCAGAACTGTAATATCAACTATTACCTTGATTTTCACTCTAATAACAAGACCCTGTGAGCTACATAACAGGCAGAGATGGTTCCTTACTTTTCTAGCAGCCTGTAAGTCAGGGCTGTCTTCCATGCCGATCGCAAAGGTTTGCAGAGGGTACTGGACCTGGGCCTCTTTCAGGTGCTTAAAGAGGGTGGCAGCGACCAGGCTGGAATCCAAACCCCCTACGGGCAAAACAGGAATTGTACATTTACATGCCTTGTGCATAACAAGGTTTACGTTCCTGTTAACCATTGCAATTATATTTTAACCTTACAAATACCCTAAGTATGTAGACTGAAAATTAATAACAGAAAAGCATCACACACAACTAGAAAATACAGAAATTAATTATAAATCACTACACGGAATTCAGAGAATACCTACTGGTTCACTGTTACCTCAATAAGATAGCCAGAGTGTAACTCCAGTTTGCTAAATTAACCTGATGCCGTCAAGTCGGTACTAACTCATCAGTAGAACTGTGTGCCACAGGCTGATTTTCAGAATCAGATAACCAGACCTTTCTTCTGAGGGGCCTCTAGGTGGACGCAAACTTCCAATTGTTCAGTCAGCAGCTGAGGGCATTAACCATTTACATCACAAAGGACTCCAGTCTGCTGTATTACTATTAAGGTATAACAATATTAAGTGTAGCTTACAGAAAACCACCACCAAGCATCTGCTCTGCTGAGGTGGCTCGCATGTTGCCATTACGCTGGAAGCTAGGCTTCAGGCATTTCAAACACCAGGAAGGCCAGCAGTGGTGAAGAAGTTTCAAGAGAGCTTCCAGACTAAAACAGACTGGATGAATGACCTGATAATTTAATTGTGAAAAAACTGGCCAGTGAAAACCTTACACAGAGCAGTGGAACAACACCTGACATAATACCAAAACACCCCCCCAAGGCTGGAGATCACTTCAAGAACTAAGATTTGCCTGACCCAAGCCACGGTCTTTTCAACTGCCTCATGGAAAGCCGAACAAGGAATAAGAAGACTAAACAATTGATGCCTTTGTATTACGGTGTTTGAGAGGAATACTGAATATACTATGAACCACCAAAAGAACAAATGTCTCTTGGAAGAAGTATAGCCAGAATACGTCTCACGTACTTTGGACACATTATCAGGAGAGACCAGTCCCCAGAGGAGGACATCATGCTTGGTAAAGCAGAGGGTATGAAAAAGTGGAAGACCCTCGATGACACTGACTGACACAGTGGCTGCAAAAAAAGGCTCACACAAATGTGCAGATGGTGCAGGCTCAGGCAGTGTGTCCTTCTGTTCTACAAAACACCAAAAACCAAACCCACTGCTGTCAAGGGTGGTTATTAGTTGGAATCCTCGACAGCACCTAACAGTAGAAAACAAGCTTTTTCATCATATAAGGAAGGAAAGATTAAATCTCATAGGAAATAGTCAACACTTCAGGGGAAGTCACAAATCATTTAAGTTAAACAAACACACTAAATATAATTAGGTTTTAAATTCTGACCCTACCTGATAAAAGGCAGCCAATCCTTCGGTCTGTCATCAAACGTTTCTTTACAGCATTGTTAAAAAGGATCCGGATGTTTTTCTTGACAGTTTCTATCTCAAAACCTATAAACACATCAAGTAAATGAAACTGACCCAGAACAAACTTTGGCTGAATTATTTACTGAAATGAGGTCCACAGTCCTCTGCATCTATCATGATGGCATTTGCCCAACAATAAAGTGAGCTCACCTCACAGTGAATGGCCAAATTCTAATCTGTCATTTCCAAAACAAACAGAAGTTGACCTTCAATCGTAGATCATTCAGATGTGACAGTAAAATTTTTTCTCACTGGGGGACAGGGAAGGGGAATGGGAGGATAAATGTTTGTTGTGTTACCTGGGAATAGTTTCTCCACACCATCATAAAGGGCATGCAGAGGTTCATCTCTACAATGATGATATTTGACCATTTCAACAGAGGCAACTTTGCCATTGGGCTTTAAATCCAAAACTTCATAGTGTCCTGGAGGAAAAGGCTTCACTTTTAAAAATGAAGTCATGGAGTGCTTCAAGTTAACAAGACCTACAAATATAAGGATGCTGTTGTTAGTTGTTGCCGAGTCTGTTCAATCAGACAGATAACTTCACTCAAATTAGGGTAACATTTCATAGTAATTTTCACCACCAGTTAATGTTCTCCAAATTCCTATTTTCTATTTTAATACAAACACGTGTCTATCACAGAAGCAAAATACAAAAAATAATTTAAATGCCACAAACCCTACCAGCTACTTATTAGATACTAACAGCGGCACTGAGAGAGAGACCAAAATCACACTGATATCTAGTAATTCAAAACAATGTGAAATTCTCCAAGGTTCCATTTCTTCTCCCTACCTGGAATTTCTAAGAAAGTTTGTTTTTCATAATGCAAGTACATGTAAGGTGCGTTTATGAAACTAAGAAAAGTTTGGTAGAGACTTCATGTCATGATGCCTTGACAGCCTTTTCCTAGTCATCACTGAGGTGTTTTAAGAATTCAGCCAGGAAGAAAATGTGGGAGAGGATTACAGATTTTCATGGAATCCAGACTCTTTGGAACCTCTGTGACTGGAAGAACACCTGAAGCTATGGCCCTAATACAACCTGTGTAGCTTAAGCCTTAAATCAATAATATACCCTGAAGCCTTCTTTAAACCAAACAATAGTTTAGTAAAAAAGGTCTGCCTTGAGCATTGTGCTCTTTTAGAAAATTAACATACAGGATCAAACTGACGACAGAAATGTGAAAGGGTAGGTAGGATGTTTGGGGGACAGAGAGTTTATGTTAAGGGGGGCAGAACAATTCAGAAAAGGTGGGTGAGAATGGCTGCACAACCTGAAGGACGTCATCAGTGTTACTGAACAGCAGATGCGGAAACTGCTTAACTGGCATCTGTTTGGCTGTGTATATTTTCAACAACAATTAGAAAAGAAAACAGGCACGATTCCCAGTTCTTTAACAGAAAAAACAATCCACTATTAAGTATTTTTAAGCTCATTATGAAGAAGCCGGATGTCTATCCCTTAACTACATATTCTATACCATATATGAATAAAACAATTCGAAATTTCTGAATAAATCCTCACACCAAAAAAGGTTAATACACATTCAGTGTTTTATTATAAATAGTAACAGTCTACATACACAGAATACTCATCGTAATTTACACTTTATAATTACTTGTTAATCAAGTAATATAATGTGCAGCACTGAATTCAAAGATCAGATGCGGTGGACTTCAAGCTAGCTCTCTACCTCATTAGGAGATGGGGAGTCACTGAAAGGCTTTAAGCAGAGAGGACCAGGGTCAGATGAGGCTTTGATGGGTTATTCTAAATCTAGGAGGAAGAGAAATTTTGGCAGTGCTCTAGATGAGATCATTCAGTCTCATCTAGAGGTCAGTGTTAAGAAGGACATAAAAACCAAAACAGTCAGGAAATTTCAGAGGGCAACTTAAAGATGTGAGATTTTAACTCCATATCAAGTTACAATCCAGCCCAAAGTGGACAAGGAAGAAGTTTAAGAAGTTGGCTTTTTTCTTGTGTTCTTTGTTGAGCTTCCCTAACAGTTATTTCAGGTAACTGACGTACATCCTTGTTCTCTGGCATTTGCTTACACTGGAAATGTGAAAAACAGGTCAATCCACCTACTGGCATCCACACTGTGACTACTGTCATTAGATCCTTTTTGTGGATCTCATTATCCTTGCTTCAGACAACGTAAATTATGAAAATTCAGTGAGAAAAGATTCAAGGCAACTTTTAGGGTATTACTGCTGTTTAGGTAAGAGTTAGCACTAGCAATGTTGTAACTGCTGCAGTCGCTTTGGAATGATCTTGAGCAAAGCAAAATTTTCCTCAAGATCACTCCAAAGTGACTGGTAACTGCTTAAAATCCATGCCAGATTCAGAAGAGGACACAGAACCAGGGACGTCACTGCTGATGTCAGACGGCTGAAAGCATGGAACATCAGAAAAATGTTTACCTGTGTTTCCTTGACTTTGCGAAGGCATTCGACTATGTGGATCATAACAAATTACGGCTGACACTGTGAAGAATGGGACTTCTAGAACCCTTAATTGTGCTCTTAAGGAATCTGGAAATGGATCAAGAGGCAGCTGAGCAAACAGAACAAGGGGACACTTCATGGTTTAAAGCCAGGAAAGGTGCGTGTCAGGACTGCATCCTTTCACCATACCTTTCCAATCTGTATGCCGAGCAAATAATGTGAGAAGCTGGACTATCTGAAGAAGAACAAGGCATCAGGTTTGGAAGAAGATTCATTAACATCCTGCACTATACAGATAACACAACCCTGCCTGTTGGAAGTTAAGAGGATTTGAAACACTTACTGTTGAAGACCAAAGACCACAGCCTTCAGTATGGACTGCACCTCAACATCAAGGAAACAAAAATCCTCACAACTGGACCAGTGAGCAACACCATAGTAAGTAGAGAAAGGACTGAGGTTGTGAAGGATTTCATTTTACTTGGTTCCACAATCAACACCCATGGAAACAGCAATCAAGAAATGAAAAGACTAGGAAAATCTTCTGCAAAGAACCTTTTTAAAGTACTGAGAAGATGTCAGCTTGAAGACTAAGGTGTGCCTGACCCAAGCCATGGTATTTTCAACCACATCATATGCATGAGAAAGCTGTACAACGAATAGTTTCACACACTTTGGACACGTTGTCAGGAGGGATCAATCCCTGGAGAAGGACATCATGCTTGGTCGAGTGCAAGGTCAGCCAAAATCAACAAGATAGACTGGCACAGTGGCTGCAACAATGGGCTTCACCATGAAAGCAACTGTGGGCCTGGCGCAGGACTAGGCAGTGTTTCCTTCTGCTGTGCACAGGGCTGCCATGAGTTGGAACCAACTTCACAGCACCTGACGCAACAACTGTGACACAGTATTAACCACAGTCATTGCAGAGCCAACCTTACTAGTACAATATGCCCAAGGAAAACTTGGAAACACACACTATCAAGTCAGATGCAAAGCACATCAACATGACGAAAAAATAATAATAATAATGTTAACACACAGTCATCCTTCAAGAATTACAGAACATACTGAAAAGGAGAATCCAACCGCCTTCTAGTAGCCAAAGCTCAGCCATTCCGCTCCTGAGTATATACCCAAAGACATCAAAGCAGGGACACAAACAGATACTTGTACACCGATGTTTATTGCAGCTTTACGCTTGACAGCTAAACATGAGCGACAACCCAAATGTCCATCACAAACAAATTGGTAAACAAAATGTGGTGTATATAGACAATGGGTTATGTGGCCATAAAAAGAAACGAAGTTCTGATACATGCTACTACTTGGATGAACCTTGAAAACATACTAAGTGAAGTAAGTGAGGCAGAAATGGACAAATACTGTACCATTTCATTTATGTGAAATATCTAGAATAGACAAATGCACAGAGACAGAAAGCAGACTAGTGGTTACCAATGGCTAGAAGACAAGGAAATGGGGAGTGATTGCTTAATGGGTGTACGGTTTCTGTTTGAAGTGATGAAAACATTTTGAAAATGAATAGTGGTGAGCTACACAATATTCTGAGTGTGATTAATGCTGCTAGCATATATACTAGAAAACAGTACATCCCCTGGGAGCATGACCCCTAGACCTGCTGCTGCTCCTGTCCAGAAAACACTACTGAGGTCAACTTTTTGGACAAAAATAGACTAGACTCACGGACACAGTGTGACCATATGGTGGGTGTACTTTATGATTCTATGCACTTATAGGAGGCTGTCCTGCTGGTCGCTTTCTAAATGGGAAAGAAGAGAGTAAAGAAGAAGGGACACGAGCTTGTTAAGAGGATACAACAAGTATAGAATAAAAAGGAGGAGTGTGCTGTCATTGGGCAAGAACAGAAGGAGCTGCAGACAGGCAAGCATGTAAAATTAGTTTGGACTGTATGCTTCCACTTAATCACAATAAAGAAAGAAAAGAATAGTACAAGAAATTTTACATTGTGTGTATTACACCACAATAGAAAAGTGTTGGAAGACAACTTGGCAGATACATTTGGAACTCAGAGTTAACAGAAATAATAAAAATTACCCAAACATCCAAAAAAATAAAGCTCAGAGGATATAAGACTTGCCTACAGTCACCTGTGGCAAAGTCAGTTGTAAAATTCTGAATCGCCCCCTAAGTGATTTGCAAATATGATTTAGAAGAAAACACAAAATCAGGACAATAATGAAAACCTAAAGAAAAATTCTATTATTACCTTTAGCTTCTGAACACACAGCTAAAAATCCATCGTCCGTTATGGCTTTAAACAAAGGTCTGACTCCATAGGTATCTCTGCCCAGGAACACTTTCTTATTGGTAGTATCCAGCAAGATAAAAGCAAACACTCCATCTAACAGACAGACAGTTTGCTCAATTCCACCTTTGTCATACAGATGAAGGATTATCTCACCATCTACTCTAGTCTGATAATCAAATCCAAACTGACTTCGCAGCTACAGAAAACAAAAGCAAAATAAACGTATTAGAATCCTCATACATTCACTAATAATTGCTTATTGCAAAGCTGCTTCGATACTTCAATGTGCTGTAGTTACTTCATACTCTCTAATTTAGATCGACCATGGCATTATCAAAATACAGCCCAAATGAACTCACTAACAATTCTACAAATTCTTTACAACATATGCCTAAATCCATAACAATTCTGGTTGCATTCTGATAAACAGGATGAAGAAACAATGTACCAGAACAATAAAGCACAGGGAGAGATACACATATTACACAGATACTAACTATGAAATGGATATGCATTTGTGTGTATGTGTGTTTGTATGTATAAGTATATTTAAAAAAAAATATAGGTTGCCTACTTGCCATGAGACTAAAAAACACATCTTCTGCAACTGTCTAATTTTCAGTCTGGGGATATAGTACCGAATGAGGTTTTTCCAGTTCAGCCTCCAAGACCTACCTACCTATGAAGCAAAAGGACAAACATATCTGCCAATGTTCCCTGACAAATAATGACTGCATAACACAATGACAGAGACACGCTCCGAAATGAAGTTGCTGGTCTGCAGGGACAGGATACCACCAGTTCTTCCACGCCTGCAGTAGCATTAAAGGTAGTTCTCCCTGAGAGACACAATGACAGTGGTTCTGGTATCAGTCCATGTGTGCCACAGGGACAGCAAAGAGGCCATCACTGTTAACCCCATCGCATGCAGAGACAGAGGATGTGACTCAATTAAGCCCAAATTCTATGGCTTGCCATCACTAATGGCAAGCTTTGAGGGGGAAGATCCTTAGAGTGTTCCTTTTTCTTTGTGCTTGTACTTACACTGTTGGCTGACAATGGAAAAAGGCAAGATTAATACAAACAAATTACAGAGAAAACCTTGAAAATTTTTAAATATTTAAAACATTTTCTAAAATTTCAAAAGGGCCTTATGTATATGGGCAGCATGTGAACACACTCTGGAACCAGCTCACTCCATAATTACGCTAAAAGGACTCTCAGAATTATCCAAAAATGGACTCTGGGTGGCTCTAGTGACCATGAAGCCCCCTTGTGTCATGTGCTCGGACGCAGTATGAGGGATGAGCCTGTCACTAGGCAGGCCCTGGAAACAGTCTTCTGCTAGCCATCTTGGCTAAAGTACTTGGAAGGTAAATGACCCTACTGCAGTCTGTTATTAGCAAAAGCTACTTAAAGCTACTCCTATCCCCCATGCTTTGCCACTTCTCTTTGCCCTACACCTTGCAGATAATTTATCCAAGAGAGGTAAGTGATTAATCATTTCTAAGTACCACACTGCCTGCTCTTCTAAAGCCACACTCTAATGCTGCCTTTGGACAGAAAACCCTGTATCCTGACACAGCCCTGAAATCACAGTGGCATCAGTCTTCTCTTGTGCAAGCAGAAGGCCTCTCTTGACCGCAGCCTTTACTCAAATTCCTCCTCTCCTTGACTGTACTGAGACCTTCTGTCTCAGCATACCTCTAGCTCTATTTCACTATTATTATCAGTATTTTATTTTCATTAAATAAAAAGGGAGACTCATGCATTTCTGTTCCAGAATATTTCACTGACGCCTAAAATACAGATCCTGCTTCCGGATAATTTCCAGTTGTTCAAACTGCAAAAGCTTAGATGCTAAGTAGAAGTAACTGGATTTCTTTGCTTTGAAAAGATAAGATGTATTTTGCATCTTTCCAATAGAAATGTTCTGAGGGTATTTTACCTTTATAGCTTTTAACAAAATTACCAAATGTAGTACAGGCAGCCCCTGGGTCACAAATGTCTACATCATACATACAACCCATAGTTAACAAGCCAAATCCCTTAAAGTCGATTCATATCAAATAGGAGCTGCGTTGCTAAAGTGTCTCAAAATGTTATTACCACCATATTATTATGTTAAAGGTGTTTTAGTATATCTGGAAGTGTTTCTTTAATGGTTTTTACACATAGAAAGGTACACTATATACTAAGACAAATATAACTGATGTTAGATACAATACGTACCTAACTTTTCCAATTTTCATAAAAATTTGACTTACAAACAGATTTAACAACAGAGCTCACTGGTAATCCAAGGACTGCCTATAATCTCATTCAAGGAAAAGGTTATTTCCTATCTGAAAACCAAGCTGATACTTCCACAATATAAACCAGCATCCTTATCTATGTGTTGCCTCTATACTGGCAGGTTCTTAACAAAGTCAGCTTCACAGGGTCAGAAACTCTATCCCCTCTTCCAGCCTAGTTCTAAGAGTAAACTTTGACCAGATTAGAAGGCTGTTCCAACTGCAGTTGAGCTACAGCTCTTACTTCTTGCACTTCACTGCTCTGGGCCACCTTTCTGCCCTTTAGCTATGATTAAGGGAAGCATATAATAGTAACCAATAACTTAGAGACATCATTATGTAAAAGCTACAGATACGATAATCTCCAACTACTAAGTTTTATCTATACCTGCCTTCAAATCCTCAAAAAACCACAAAAACAAAAACCCAAAAACCAAACCCACTGCTGTTGAGTTGCTATGAATTGGTTCATAGAGACCCTATAAAACAGTATAACTGCCCCATAGAGTTTCCAAAGAATGCCTGGCAGATCTGAACTGCAGACCTTTTAGGTAGCAGATGTAGCACTTAACCCACTACACCACCAGGGTCAAAACCCCACAGCTCTTAAAATATTCCAATACTTTCCAAATTCTGGTCAATCCGGTCCTGGCTACTTTTCCAACCTCTGCCTGACTCACTGCAATACAACCCACCTTCCTACCCTGGGGCTTCTTTAGTTCCCAGCCCCACAGGGAGTGCTCTTCCCATGCCCGACAGCTGAGCAGTCACCATCAGCTATCTGTTCAACTGTTGTTACTGCCTCAAGAGGCCTCTGGTGATGACTCCTGCTCACAATCAACCCGCTACTTTCCTCAGCCCCATATTCATTCTTTCATTCTATTTTAATGTTTGAGGATTTTTTTATCTGTTCCCCTAATAGAATAAGTTCCATCAGAATGCAGACCTGCCTCTTTCTTACCACTACTTTCAGCATTTAACTCAGTCTCTAACTAATATGTTAATCAACTTAATAACACACACATACACACACAAAATTCTACTAGGAGTCACAGAACTAGAACCCTAGTACCCACTTTTGTCACAACAGCTGTTTTTTATGGCTGATACATTTTCACCACTTGGTGCATCAGTGTCCTATCTATAGAACTGCACCTATGGAGATCATGAATATACAATGTGCTCTGAAAAGTAAAAAGCATTATAAAAATACATATTATAACCAACCAATGCAAAGTTTAATCACATCCAGATATCCTCTTGTCTCATTTTGTTTACCTCCTTGTGGTTGTAGATTTCTCCATTGTAACAGAGCCACAGATAAGGGTATCTCTTGAGTCGAATTGGCTGCATTCCAAATAGTGGATCAACCACTGCCAGCCGATGAAATCCAAAGCAGCAGTTTGTGTATCCATTGACATTTTCAAAACGAAATGCATCTGGACCTCTGTGTGCAATCTTCATGGCACTCAGACACTGAACAGAGAGGCATTCATCGCTGCCAAAGAGGGCCCAAATGCCACACATGGTGGACTGGAGCCACAGGTTCTCTATGGAGAGAAAAGCAGACAAAGCAATCAAGTATTCAATATCAATTCTAAGTCTGCATTAAATCTGAGCCAATAAACTTGCATAAACCACTTCAAGTATTGAAATACAGCCCATTATACACACAACAACAAATGAGAATTCCAGAAAACTTGGAATCAAGGTTGGCCATGATCTAAAAAACACAAAACAACAAATGCTGGAGAGGCTGTGGAGAGATGGGAAGTCTCCTACACTGCTGGTGGGATTGCAAATTGGTACAACCTCTTTGGAAAGCAATCTGGTGCTTTCTTAAAAGCTGGAAATAGATACACCATTTGATCCAGTAATTCCACTGCTTGAAATTTACCCTTCAGAAACAAAGGCTGTCACACCAACAGACATATGCACACAAATGTTTATTGCTGCATAGTTCACAACAGCAAAAAGATGGAATCATCCAGATGACCATCAACAGATAAACGGAAAAACAAACTATGGTACATATACATAATGGAACACTATGCTACAACAAAGAACAATGATGAGTTCAGAAAAAAAATCTCATAACATGGCTTCAATCAGAAGATATTATGCTGAGTGAAATCAGTCAGTGGCAAAAGGACAAATATTGGATGAAACTCTGTTACATGGACTTAAAAAACAGAATTCTCTAAAGAAGAAAAAAACTCTTTGACAGCTACAAGGGTGGGGGGGTGAGTGTTTATCATAGATTAGATGGTTGACAGATGTTAGAAATTTTATTCATTTACTGTACTAAATTAATTAATTAAATTTAAAAAAACAGCATCTGAGAGATGGGCTTCTTGCACACTGGGCATGAGAGCTCATCAGGATCCTTTCAAGACACTTACTCTATATGCTGAGAAAATAATTTGAAAAGATAGACTATAAGAAGCACACAGCATCAAGATTGGACAAAGATTAATTAACAACTTGCAACTGGCAGATGACATAACCTTGCTGGCTGATGGTGAAGAGGACTTATGCACTTACTGATAAAGATCAGCCTACAGCCTTCAGTATGGATTACACCTCACCATAAAGAAGACAGAGATCCACACAACTAGACCAAAAAGCAGCACCATAATAAACAGAAAAGACTGATGTTGTCAAGGATTACACTTAATTTATCAGATCTGTAATCAACACCCATGGAAGAAGAAATCAAACAATGTATTGCACTGGACAAATCTGCTGCTAAAACCTCTATGAAGTGTTCTAAAGCAAACATGTCACCCTGAAGACTAAGGTACATCAGACACAACCTGTGGTATTTTCAATCACATCCCATGCATGCAAAACCTGGACAATGAAGAGGGACGACTGAAGATACCTTTGAATTGTGGTACTGAAGAAGAGCAGCGAATACACCACGGACTGTCGGAAAGACAGCAGCCCTGGTGGTATACCAGTAAAGAGCCTCGTTGCTAACTCAAACAGTCAGCAGTTAAAAGTCCACAAACCACTCCTTGGAAACCCCATAGGGCACTTCTGCTGTATCCTATAGGATGGCTACAAATCAGAATCAAAACAACTTCACCAGGCTTGACTTAGAGCCCCAGTGCCTCAGTGGGTAAGAGCTGCAGCTGCTGATCAACAGCTGGCAGTCTGAATCCACCAGCTCCTCCTTGGAAACCCTACAGGGAAGTTCCACTCTGTCCTATAGGGTTGCAATGAGTTGGCACTGATTTGACAGCAATGAGTTTGCTCTGCTCTTTGGCCAGAGGACAAACAAATCTGTCTTGAAGAAGTACAACCTTAATGTTCCTTAGAAGCAAATATGGTGAGACTTCATCTTACACACCTGGAACAAATTATCAGGAGGGGCCAGTCCCCAAAGAAGAATGTCATGCTTGGTAAAGGCTCAATGGAAAAGAGGAAGACCCTGAACAAGACTGATATGGTGGCTTCAACAATAGCCTTAGTGCAAGACTAGACAATGCTTAGTTTTGTTATACATGAAGTACAAGTGCAAACCGATTCAACAGCACGTAACAATAACAATTTACAGTAATTTTCCATTAAGTTGTAGGCACACAGGATTAGAAAATCATTTAATTTACTCACAGACAATTAGATGATCTTTACATCTAGCCTGTTACAACACCTTAGCACCAAGCTAAAACCTGCATCCCTCACAATTTAGGATTTGGTGGTTGGCTAGACCTGGAGGCACTCAAGTCACATTCTCCTCCTGCATTCAAGGTCTGCTCCCAAGATACAAACTGCAGACTGGCTCCAACCTAGCCATGTAAAAAACGCAATATAAATCTGTTGTCAGATATCCTGACTTTATAGCAAATAAAACATTTGAGTTTGACCGAAGAAGGTTCATCATCAAAATGTCCTGTGTTTTAAGTACTACGGCCTCCACCAGATTGAGTCCAACACAACTACGTGGCGCCCGGCTATCAAAACTGACTGCTGTTTCAGGAATCACAACAGAATCCCAGGCAGAGCTGGAAAAAAAAGGGAGAACAAAATTCTAACTTGCACACAAACACATGCACACACGCACACACAGACACTTACTGGTCTGATAAAGACTGCAGAAACCCCAAGAGTATGGCCTCTGGACAGCCTTTTAGTTCAGTAACAGCCACTCTTGAGGTTTACCCTCCAACCAAAGACTAGAGAGGCACCTCAAGCAAAACAAGACTAAATGGGCGCAACAGCCCAGGAGCAAGGACGGCACAGGGCAGCTGGTAACACAGAACCTGAGGTTGGGATGGGAGAGTGCAGACACGCTGTGGGGTTGGGAGCCACTGTCACGAAATAGTATGTGTACTAATGGTTTAATGAAACGGTTGTTCTGTAAGCCTTCCTCTAAGGTATGATCTTCTTTTTAAAATTGTTGAATAAAAAAAAATGTCCTGTGTTTCAGGTGCCAGCGAGTCAATTTTCAACTTCTAACAACCCTATGTGACAGAGCAGAACTGCCTACTTGGTTTCGTAGGCTGTCTTCTGTATAGGAACAGATGGCTGGATCTTTCTCCCACAGAGCCAGTTGGTGGGCTGGATCTGCCAACCTCTGATAACCACTGCACCACCTCAGCTCTGCAAAGTGTCCTAAATGACAAAAATGTTTGCAAATATTTGTTTCCAAGTTTCCTTGGCCAGTAAGAAAACACAGTAAAAGAGGGACACATACAACATGACTGAAAAACAGCTTGGCTCGTCTCTACGGGCCAGGGAACAAATAATTCCTACAAAAGCTAAACACTCCTGAACTTCAAATTCTCAAATGTGAAATAAATGGCTTTTTATCTGGATGCTCATATAGCTACTTTTACAAAATGTCTGTAACTGGGAAAATAACAATGTTTATATTTTAAAAGTGCAAATCTGCAGCAAATGCCCAAATTTGGGACAAAAATTCTAAAGAAAAAAATATATATTCTAGTTACATTAACCACTTAGAGCAAGCTTGAGGATCCACTCTGAGGACTTCATATTCTTCATTTGTATCTAGATGAAACAAAGCTTTGCTTAGCCTTTAAATAAAACCAGATCAAACTAATGGTAAACAGTATTCACTGAAGCAACCCTGAAATGAAGACATGTCTATGTGGCCAGTCTCTCAAATGCACTGGCCAAACAGTTTACAACAAAATATTTACTGTGACATTCAGTGGTTAAATCTGTTACGAATTTAAACCACTGAAAAATCACGTAGCACTGATTCTATACCAAGTGAAAGTGAGTAGGGAAAGTGCTTTGAAAACCATGGGAGGTCATCAGTGAATCACTTACCTGTTGTTGTGTTAGTTGCTGTGGAGTCAGACCTGAGTCACAGTGACTGCACAAAAAAGAATGACACACTGCCCAGTCCTACACCATCCTCCCAACGAGAGCTATGTTTGAGCTCACTGTTCAGTTACTGTGTCAATCCATCTCCCTGAGGTCATCCTCTTTTTCACTGACTCTCTGCTAAGCATCGTGTTTTTCTCTAGGGACTAGTCCCTCCTGATAACATGTCCAAAGTACCTCAGACGAAGTCTTGCCATTCTCCCCTTCTAAGGGGCAATCTGGCTGTTTTCTTCCAACAGAGATTTGTTCATTCTTCTGGTAGCCCACGGTATATTCAAAATTCTTCACAAACACCGTAATTCAATGGCTTCAATTCTTCTTCAGATTTCCTTATTCACTGCCCAGCTTTTGCATGCATAGGAGGTAACTGAAACGACCATGGCCTGGATCAGGCACACTTCAGTCCTCAAAGCCGACAGTGCTTTATAACACTTTAAAAGAGGTCTTCTGCAGTAGACTGGCCAGTGCAGTATGTGGTTTGATTTCTTGACCGCTGCCTCCATGGTCACTGACTGTGCATCCAAGTAAAATGAAATCCCTGACAGTCTCAATCTTTTCTGTTTATCATGATGTTGCTTAATGGTCCAGTTGGAAAGATCTTTGTTTTCTTTACGTTGAGGTGTAACCCGTACGGAAGGCTGTAGTCTTTAATCTGCATCAGTAAGTGCTTAAATCCTCTTCACTCTCAGCAAGCAAAATTATCATCTGCATATCTCAGGTTGCTAATGAGTTTTCTCCAAACCTGATATCACGTTCTTTTTTATATAGTTTCTCAGATCATGTGCTCAAAATGCCAAGGGAATAAATTTGATGGAAAGATACAACCCTGGCTCACCTTTCCCATATGCTGCTCACTGAGTTCCAGTATTAAGCCTGCTATATAAGAAGGCACATATAAACTAGTCTAATTGGAGCAATTTTCTGAAGCACACTTAATTCTTCAGCATGGAAAAGAAAATTATAGCTATAACCTATGAGTTTTATTGGAATCAGTCCTATCGGAGAGCAAAGGTTCTGCCTCAATGCTTTTTTCTCCATTACCTGTTCCCAGTAATTTTCTATATTTCCTTATGAACTTTTAAAGCAGTGCTATTTAACAGAAATATGTGAATCACACATAATTTTAAAGATTCTAATAGCCACACTAAGCAGGTAAAATTTTAAATACACATTATTTAAGACATTACACTCAAAACAGAATCACTTCAACACGTAATTGGTTAAAATATATACATATATATATTGACAGAAGGTATTACATAGCTTCTCCTCCTGAAACCTTACAATCCAATACATGTTACACTGCAGACACACTTCAGCTTCATCGCAAGTTCTTCACAGTCCCACGCTGGAGGCTACCATATTGGACAGCCCAACTTCACTACCTTTAATTTCTATTCGATTTACCAACTATTTGAACTTCACTACATTATTTTATTTTTACATTAAGAACTCAGTAACCAACTCCTGGAAGACTCTAGACCTACCTATTTTAATTTTAATTATCCTTACAAGAAAGTGATAATCAACGACAAAAAAGAGAATTATTATTGCTTTTAAATTATTAACCAAGCACTTATGGGAAGAAATAGCAAAGAAATTATGCAGATCCACATCCACTGGTAGGAAAAAAAAATTTTTGTATTCAAAATAGTTACATTATTAGTCCGAGCCAGCCCTACAACACGCTACCTTTTGTGAACCTTTGCCTTTTCTGCACCCTTCCTGCAAAGCCGGCTCCTGTCGAGTCTTGCAGACTATGGGTGGGGGTGGGGTGCTGAGGAGGGCAGGCCAGGCACAGACACCCAGGCAATGATTTATGCCACAGAACCCTCCTCCACCAAAGGCTAGGACAACCTGACCACGAAGCCCTGCGATGCTTCACCGCGCCCTGACCACGTGCACCCTGGATCCACCGCGGCAAGACCAGTGGACTGCGGAAATTCTCACAGCTTTCAGCCAATACCATAAAAACAATTATTTGCAAGGCCAACCTAGGTCTCCACAGCCTTCACCTCCCATGAACAACCCCGCCTCTTGTCACCCTGGTGATGCCCCCGGGAGCGTGGGCTGCCTGAGCGTGGGCTGCCTGCTCTCTCCGCGGGCCTCCCCGAAGCCGAGCACCGGTTCCTTGATTCCAGAGGCCCACGGCAGGGGCCTCTCCTCGCCAGCCTGCTCGCCGGGGCACCGCAAGGGCAGGCGCCCGCCCCGCCCCCTCTGCCGCCCGGAGCCGCAGCATCCGCAGAACGCCTCGGGACGCCCCTGTCCACCCGACTGCAGGCCGCAGCACGTCCTCCTTCCCTGTGTCGCCCCCTGGAGCAATCCAGGCCACGCTGGGAGGGAGCCCGGCTTACCTGTACGAGCGGGACGCGATGCGAGAGTTGCAGGCAGAACACCTGTCCTCCGCCCACTTTATGTGCGCCGAGCTCTCGTAACGAGTGCGCGGAGTTTCATCATGTCCGCAAGCCCCAACCAGCTCGCGGCGCCGAGGCGGAGCGGGGCGGGGCCTGGGCCTGGGTGGGAGGGGTCAGGGCGGGGACGGGGAGGGGGCGGGGCGGAGGATGGGAGACCCTGAGAGACTGCTGCCGTCATGCTCCTGAACGGTAGGTTTGCCTCCTCGAGGATCGTGTTAGACGTCTGAGCAGGCGCCCCACCGCACTGGCGTTATCCTGTCTGCAGTTCTGACAATTAAGGGTATTCCGCGCTTGGTGTGCTCTTATACAAGTCGTCACAAATTTTGTTTGCAGTACCCACTGTGTATCTGATTTCCCCCATGCCCCTAACTGAAAAGGTTTGGGGGCTTCTCTGGGTCCCCCAGAGGAGCCACGGTTGCTCAATGGTTAAACGCCCAGTTACTAACCGGAAGGTGAGCGGTTAGAACCCACAAGTCACTCTGCAAGAGAAAGATGGGGCAGTCTGCTTCCTTAAAGATTACAGCCTTCTGAACCATCTGGAGCAGTTCTACTCTGTTCCCAACATGCCTAAGAATAACTCATAAGTAGATGTGAATACACAAACGTTTGCTAAATTAATGATGAGGCATATGGGAATGGCTTGAAGACTGGGGTCGTTCTGTCAAATATAAGGTAGATTTCATTATCTTCTCTCTCCACCTTTAGACAGAGTTCAATTTCTGCCTCTTCCACTGTCTATACCGTTCACTGATTGTATTATGCTATGGATCTCTCTCAAAATTGTAGTGTGCTCACTCTCTGATTAGATTGATCACCCTCTCTGACTGCCATGACCCTAAAGAAATCCTGTCACTTTAGTACTTAGAATTTCAGGGCTGGAAGAACTCCCTTTAAATGGAGGAATTATAGCACTTATCTATGATTACTTGGAAACCCTGGTGCTGTGGTGGATTAAGAGTTACAGCTGCTAACCAAAAGAAAGGCATTGAAACAATGGAAGTTTTAATACACAGCGTAGACAGACTTCAAAAACTGACAAAGCATGATCAACAGAAGAGAAAATAGATAAATGAAAACTACTAAGAATCAACAAACACTTTTGCTCATCCAAAGACTATCAAAAGAATTAAAAGACCACCCACAAAATGGGAGAAAATATTTGGCAACTATGTCAGACTGACATCTGATCTCCATAATCTACAAGGTACTACAAAATACCAACAAGAAAAGGATAAATAATCCAGTTAAGCGATGGGCAGAGATGGACAGACACTTCTCTAAAGAGGATATCCAGACAGCCAACAGACACATGTGAAAATGCTCATGATCATTAGCTATTAAAGAAATTCAAATCAAAACTGTGATGAGATATCATCTCACCCCAACAAGGTTGGCCATGATCCACAAACCACAAAACAACAAATGCTGGAGAAGCTGTGGAGAAATTGGAACGCTCCTATACTGCTGGTGGGATTGCAAAATATTACAACCTCATTGGAAAGCAATCTGCTGCTTCCTTAAAAAGCTGGAAATAGATATACCATTTGATCCAGTAATCCCACTGCTTGGAATATATCTTACAGATGCAAGGGCAGTCACACAAACAGACACATGCACATGTATTGCACCACAGTCCACAACAGCAAAAAAATGGAATCAACCCAGATGCCCAACAATAGATGAATGGATAAATAAACTATGGTGTATATACTCAATGGAACACTGTGCAATGATAATTTTAGGAAGCATCTCATAACTTGGTTTCAATTGGAAGACATTATGTTGAGTGAAACTAGTCAGCGGTACAAGGACAAATATTGTATGAGACCCCTACTATAAGGACTTGAAAACAAACTCAGGTACAGAAGAAGACTCTTTGATGACTGCAAGGGAGGAGAAGGAGGAAGGGAGAGAGCTGCTTATAGATTAGACAGTTGATAGAAATTTGGTTGGGTGAAATCAGTGACAGCACACATTAGAAAGAACATCAGTTTAACTGGACTTCAACATAACCTGAAAACTCTTATAATCTTAACCCAATATTGCAAAGATGGAGCAGCAGGGGTGGGAATCCGGTGGCCATGCTTTCAGGGGACCTTGATGCCAATTGGTGTAACTAGCCTATTGCTAAGAGAGTCTTCTCTAACCCATATTGGTGAGTGGCATCTGGGATCTTAAAAGCTAGCAAGCTGCCATCTGAGGTACATCAAATCATCCCATCTCAGCAGGAACAGATGGGGGAAAGAGAACACAGAAGACAGAAGACCCACGTGAATGGGTGACTACATCCATATGTGACCAGAAGAAGCAGATGGTGCCCGGCCACCACCAGCATCACCTGTGATGGGGCTCACAAAGTTCAGCCCCAGTGCCAATACAAGAATATACAGGGGAGCATCCTGAGAACTCCACTAAAAGTCTGCCACTGATGGTCCAAAGGCCTGAAGGTTCCCCTGGGAGGATGGCCTCCAGACCCGATGCTACCCCTGTTCACAAATTATTACTGAGGTCAGCTCCTCAGATAGGAATGGATTGGACCTGGTGACACAGAGTGACCACATTGTGGGTACTCTTTATGGTTCTGTGCATCTGTAGGATATCATCTTACTGGTCTATTACTAGAGGGGAGTGGAGAGGGTGAAGAAGAGCGGACAGGAGATTGTTAAGAAGATATGACATGTATAGAACAGAAAAGAGGAGTATGCTGTCACCAGGCAAGGAGAGCTGTAGGAACCTCACATAGGCAGGCATGCTAGTTTAAATTGGGTTGTACACTTTCACTCTATCACAATAAACAAATAAAATAATAAAAATTTTTTAAAAAATGTGAATCGGGGGGGCGGAGTCAAGATGGCGGACTAAGCACATGTCTCCTTGTATCCCTCTGGAAACCAAGACCTGAACTGACAATCAAACAGAGCCTTCTGATCACCCAATCAGCCTCAGGACACGGCACAGAGCTGTTAATTGGGACTTCATATCACTCAGCGAAAAACCTCCTCTCTTTCACTGACTCCCACTCCTGGCTAGCCCCGGCTCTCACGGACAGAAGGTAAATGCACCATTTTGACGTTTTTTTTCCTCTGTCTCAGCTGGCGGGCGGAGCTGGGTCTTGCCTGGCAGCTGGACTCAGACCCCCTGCTGGGAGTATAGGCAGGTGAAATTCCCATATTCTGAGAGCCCAGCTTGGGACCCTGTTAATCCAGCTACTTTGAGCCTTTCGTTTTGTAGCTGCCTCAGCGGGGTTTGTGCAGAGCTTCGGGGTCAGTGTGCAGGATGCCATGTTGGTACCGAGATTTTAGCGGGACCTCGTTCTTAGCCTGGGAGCCAGTGCCTGCAAACGGGATAGCGCTTCTCTGACAGAAAAGTAGTGATTTTGCACAGTGCTGCCTACGTTGGGGGCTCTGCAACAGAAGCAGAGGAATGACTACCTCTCGGCACCTTTAACCCCTCTGTCCGCTGCCTGCGTGGAGGACGCCATCTTGGATACGGTGGCCACAGCTAGACCTAATTCTTAGCTTGGGAGCCAGAGGCTGCCCACAAAAGATCACTTTTCTATCACAAAACCACTACTCGACGCAGTGTTGGCAAAGGCTAGGCCCTGTCAGCTGAGGCCACCAGGGCAGTAGCATTGCTATATTCTGAACTAGTTTGTTATCATCTGGGGTTGGATATAGTGGCACTTATTTTGTCAGATGAGAAGAGGGACCTCTACAGCTGAAAACCTAACTGACTTGTGAACTGGTCAGATACATTTTGCTTTACATTTAAAGACAGCCTAGAGAAACATTTGCAACCCATCCTCACACTGCCTCTTCCAGCTTCGATATACTCACATGGGACCCAAAAAGCAACAGACAATTGTGGCATACAAGCAATCACTCATGGCTTCAGAAGGCTCCCAAACAAAGCAACCAAGGAGTTTTCCAGATGAAGAAACTTTTATGAAAGCATCAGGAAGTGAATACAAATTGGTTATATACAGAGCCCTTCTAGACCTTATGCAAAATGCAGCAGAACAAAATGAAAAATTAAGCAAGTTGTTCGATCTGATGGAACACCAATACTCTGAAATCCAACAGATCAAGAAGAAAATCAAAGACATAGAAACTTCCATGCAAAGCCAAGAAAATAGAATGGAACAAATGGAAAAAAGAATTTTTGACTTGGAAGACAGAGCTACTGATGCCAGTGTCTATGAGCAGAAATCAGAAAAAAGAAACAAGAAAAATGAAGAAACATTAAGAAGCATGTGGGACTCTATTAAGAGGAACAACCTTCGATTAATTGGAGTCCCTGAACATGGTGAGACATCTGAGAACACAGAGAGTATCATTGCTGAGCTACTGAAAGAAAACTTCCCAGAAATCATGAAGGAAGAGAATATAGACATCTCAGATGCATATCGTACACCACCCAATATAGATCTCAAAAGAAAGACTCCAAGACATATTATAATCAAGCTTAACAAAATGAAACACAAGCAGCAACTCTTAAAGGCAGCAAGACTCAAGGCAAAGCTAACATTCAGAGGGAAACCCTGTAGGCTTTCGTCAGATTTCTCAGCAGAAACCATGCTGGCACGGAGACAGTGGCATGACACATTCAAAGTCTTGAAGGAGAAGAACTTCCAACCAAGAATTATATATCCTGCAAAACTGTCTTTCAAATACGAAAATGAAATTAAGACATTCCCAGATAAACAGAAACTCAGAGACTTTGTAAAAACCAAACCCAAACTACAAGAAATACTGAAAGAAGTTCTTGGCTTTGGCTTAGAAGAACAAAACCACTAACTTTATATATTAGAATGACACACTACTCAATACTCTATTCATTTAGGGAAGCCTCCAATGTAATTGACAGCTTTGATATGGAAAGAAGCAATCCAGTGATCATCATGAAAACTATGGTGTCATCATAATAAAAAGAGGGATGTACTACAGTTGTTATAGTCCTTCCAGATGGAGAGGAAGATGACAAGACTGGTAGTAATTAAAATTGGGTTTATAAATAGTTTATTAAGCGGGTTCATAGGGGCAGCTGTAAAGCACAACAAAGATGTATCATACCATTTCAAGAAATCTAACACACGAGTCTCAACAACTATAAAACCAGCTCTGAAAAAGGTGAAAAATCAACTCACAAAAAAGAGTGTCCCAGAACAGACTAATAAGAACAACAGAGAAAACATCAACATAAAAATAAACATATCACAATGGCAGCACTGAACACATACCTATCAATAATTACATTGAATGTGAATGCACTGAATGCTCCAGTAAAGAGACACCGAGTGTCATCTTGGATCAAAAGACACAACCCACTCATATGTTGTCTACAAGAAACTCACTTCAGACCTAAAGACAGGAACAAACTGAAAATTAAAGGATGGAAGAATATATATCAAGCTAACAATGAACAAAGAAGAGCAGGGGTGGCAATTCTAATCTCAGACAAAATGAATTTTAATGTCAAATCCACCATCATGGACAAAGATGGACACTATTTATTGCTTCTGAAAGTTTCAGAACATAAGCAAGACTTAACTATATTAAATATTTATGCACCTAATGTCAGAGCACATAAATATGTCTAAGAAACACTGACTACGCTCAAAAGAGAGTTAGATGACTCCACAATAATAGTGGGAGACTTTAACACTCGACTCTCATCACTAGACAGATCATCTAGAAAAAAGCTCAGTAGATACAGAAGACTTCATTGACACAATTAACCAACTAAACCTCACTGATATATACAGAACTTTCCACCCATCAGCAGACAACTACACCTTCTTCTCCAGTGTACATGGAACGTTCTCCAGAATTGACCACGTGATAGACCATAATGCAATGCTCAACAAAATCCATACCTTTGAATTACTGCAAAGCATCTTCTCAGATCATAAAGCCATAAAAATTGAAATCAATAGTAGAAAAAACATAGATAGAAAGTGGAACTCTTGGAAACTGAACAACATCTTGCTCAAAAAACATGGGTTATAGAGGAAATCAAGGATGAATTAAAGAAATTCATGGATTCCAATGAGAATGAAACACTTCCTACCAGAACCTATGGGATACAGCCAAAGCAGTGTTCAGACGTCTGTTTATCTCCATAAATGCACACATCTGGAAGGAAGAAAGAAACCAAATCAAGGAACTAACTCTACAGCTTGAACAAGTAGAAAGAGAATACAACATATCAAGAAAATAATCCATCATGACCAAGTGGGATTCATACCAGGGATGCAAGGCTGGTTCAACATCAGGAAAACAATTAATGTGATGAACCACATAAATAACACAAAAGACAAGGATCACCTGATTTTGTCCATTGATGCCAAAAAGGCATTTGATAAAGTCCAACACCCCCATTCATGCTAAAAACTCTTAGCAAAATGGGCATAGATGGCAAATTCCTCAACACAATAAGGGCCATTTATACAAAGCCAATTGCCTACATCATCCTGAATGGAGAGAGACTGAAAGACTTTCCCTTGAGATCAGGAACTAGACAAAGATGCCCACTGTCACCTCTCCTATTCAACATTGTGCTAGAAGTTCTAGCCAGAGCAATTAGACAAGATGAAGAAATAAAGGTCATCTGCATCGGCAAAGAGGAAGTTAAAATCTCCCTGTTCGCAGATGATATGATTGTATATGCAGAGAACCCCAAGGAATCTATAAGTAAGCTACCCAAACTGATAGAAGAGTTCAGCAAAGTCTCAGGATACAAGATAAACATAAGTAAATTAGTAGGATTCCTTTATACCAACAACGAGACTGTTAAGGAAGAAATTATCAAATCAATACCATTTACGATAGCCCCTAAGAAGATAAAGTACCTAGGAATTAATCTAACCAGAGAAACAACAGACCTTTACAAAGAGAACTACAAGCCCTTACTACAAGAAACTAAGAGAGGCTTAGATAAATGGAAAAACCTACCCTGCTCATGGATAGGAAGACTTAACATTGTGAAAATGTCTATTTCACCCAAAGCAATTTATTTATATAATGCAATCCCAATACAAGTTCCAGCATCATTTTTTAATGAGATCAAGAAACAAATCACCAATTTTGTTTGGAAAGGGAAGAAGCCCCAGATAAGTAAGGTACTACTAAAGAAGAAGAACACACTGGGAGGCCTCTCATTACCCGACATTAGAACATACTACACGGCCGCAGTGGTCAAAACAGCCTGGTACTGGTACAAGGACAGGCAGATCGATCAATGGAACAGAATTGAGACCCAGAGATAACACCATCTGCCTATGATCAGTTGATATTCGACAAAGGCCCTAAGACATTAAACTGGGGTAAAAACAGTATCTTCAACAAATGGTGCTGGCAAAATTGGTTATCCATCTGCAATAAATTGAATCAAGATCCATATCTTACACCTTATACAAAAACCAACTCCAACTGGATAAAAGACCTAAATATCAAACCTAAAATGATAAAGCTATCCAAGAAAAGGTAGGAACAACAATGGAAGTTTTAATACACAATGAGGACAGACTCCAAAATCTGTCAAAGAAACCTCAATCAACAGAAGAGAAAATAGATAAATGAGAACTATTAAGAATCAAACACTTTTGCTCATCCAAAGACTTTATTAATAGAATTAAAAGAACACCCACAGAATAGGAAAAAAATATTTGGCAACTGTATGTCAGACTGACACCTGATCTCCATAATCTATAAGATACTACAAAATATCAAGAAGAAGAAGATATACCATCCAATTAAGCGATGGGCAAAGGAGATGGACAGACACTTCACTAAAGAGGAGATCCAGGCAGCCAAAAAACACATGCGGACATGTTCACAATCTTTAGTTATTAAAGAAATTCAAATCAAGACAACAATGAGATACCATCTCACCCCAACAAGATTGGCCATGATCCAGAAAACACAAAACAACAAATGCTGGAGAGGCTGTGGAGAAAGTGGAACCCTCCTACACTGTTGGTGGGGTTGCAAAATGGTCCAGCCTCTTTGGAAGGCAATCTGGCGCTTCCTTAAAAAAAAATGGATATCGATATACCATTTGACCCAGTAATTCCACTACTTGGAATATATCCTACAGAATCAAGGCCTTTCACACCAACGGACACATGCACCAGAATGTTTATCGCAGCACAGACCACCATAGCAAAAAGATGGAATCAACCCAGATGCCCAACAATAGAAGAAGGGATACGTAAACTATGGTACATGTACTCAGTGGAGCACTATGCAATGATAAAGAATAACGATGATTCCAGGAAACATCTCCTAACCTGGTTTCAACTGGAAGACATTATGTTGAGTGAAAATAGTCAGCAACAAAAGGACAAGTACTGTATGAGACCTCTACGATAAGATCTCAAAAACAGACTTGTGTATAGAAGAAAAGACTCTTTGACAGCTGCAAGGGAGGGGAGGGAGGGAGGGAGAGGGGGGAGGGTTTAGTTTAGATAGTTACTAGAAATCTAGTTGGGAGAAAGCAGTGACAGCACACATTAGGAACAAGAACAACATTAAGTGGACTTCAGCATAACTTGAGTACTCCTTCCATCTTAACTCAATACTGCCAGGATAGAGTAGCTGGGGCGGGGGGTGGGGGACCATGCTCTGAGGCAAATTCCAGGCCAATTGGCACAACTAGCGTTTTGCTAAGAGAGCTCTCTGCACCCCACATTGGTGAGTGGCGTCTGGGGTCTTAAAAGCTGCCAAGCTGCCATCCGAGGACACAGCAAATGGTCCCAACTCAGCTGGAACGGATGCTCACCGGGGACCAAAATGACATGTGGTAAAGACAACCAAGAAGACAGAGAGACCCACAAGAGTGGGTGCCTACATCGACTTGGGACCAGAAGAACCGGATGGTGCCCGGCCACCACCAGCGATAGCCACGATGGAGCTCACAGAGAGGAGTCTCACTGACGACACAAGAATAAAAATGGGTGCATCAAGAGATCTCCACTAAAAGACCTCAGTTGATGGTCCAGCGGTTTGGGGGTTCCTCTGAGAGCATGGCCCCCGGCCCTGATGCTGCCCTTTCCCATAAATTATAACAAAGGTCCACTCTTTGGACAGGAATGGATTGGACTTGGCAATGCAGAGTGACCATATATTAGAAGCACTTTATGGTTCTATACATCTATAGGATATTATCTTGCTGACCTCTGGCTGGAGGGAGGGGAGTGGATGGAGAGGAGGAGAAAGGAGGCTGTTGGGAGGATGAGACATGTATGGAGCAGAGAGGAATAGTGTGCAGTCACCGGACACGGAGAGCAGTGGAAGCTGCATAGAGGTGGGCATGTAAATTTATACGTGAATGTACACTTTCACTCAGTCATGTTAAATAAAAATTAAAAAAAAATGTGAATCAGATCATATTCTACTGCTTCAAACCTTCAATTACTTCCTGTTGCTATTAAAACACAATCAACCCTCCTTAACCTGGGCCTCTAAGGCCCAAATGAGCTGACCTCTGACTACCTCTCTGACTTTACCTTGTTCTGCCCTGTCTCTTGGTCTACCAAAGAAGAACTTTTCATTCCTCTTTGAAAGCAATCTCATTCCTATCTTAGTCTATTTGCACTTGCTCTTCTGCCTCTCTGGCGTGTTCTTTCTCCAGGTAGTGCCAGTCTTTCTGTTTTTAATCTAATCTCAGTTTCGGTGTCCCCTCCTGAGAGAGACGTTTCCTGACCTCGTCAACTAAAGTAGCTCTTCTCTACAACAGTCATTTTTGTGTCACTTAACCCTCTGTTTGTTTTCACAATTCATGGAGGAAGATACTGATAGGATTACATGACTCACCTGTAAGTGCTGATTCTTAACAAGGTTAATTGTGTTGTGAAAACTGTAACTATAGAAGCTGTAACTGAAATAGAGTAAGAAGGAGGTCCTGCTGGACTGGAGTACAGAGGTTGACCTTAAAGAGCCTTCCAAGTTTTGCTATGCTGATACCTTGTAAGGTTCAGAACAAGAGAAAATCTTCCTTCTGTTAAATGTTATCATACACCTGGAAGGGGGAAGCCAAAATGACTTTTGGAGAACCTGACTAGATCAGACAGAGACCTGCAGCCAACCTGGATGGCTGGTACCCGAGTCATCGCACTCTTAGAACTCTTTTGTCCTGTTGAAGGGCTAATTGTTTTCTTCCTTTGGTGCTTCATGGAAACTCCATGGACGAGTTCTAACCTGTGCTATAGGGTCACTGAGTTGGAATGGACTTGCTGGCAGTGAGTTTGATTTTCTTTTTTCAGTCTAGAGAAAGAAAGATGACCTAATAGAACAAAGAAATTATTGATCATTATCACTAATATCACATACAAGTAAAATTTAGCTGAAGATCATTCAAAAGTAGTTGCAGCATTTTAGCGACAGTAGACTGCCAGGCATTCAAGCTGGGTTCAGTTCAAGTTGGATTCAGAAAAGGACTTGCATGGATTGAGGGATCTTGGCTGAGAACAGAGAGTAATAGAAAGATGTTTGCCTGAATTTTATTGACTACACAAAGGCATTCAATTGTGCAGATCATAACAAATTGTGGATAATATTGAGAAGAATCGGAACCCAAAAACATTTAACTGTGCTCAGGCAGCACCTGTACATAAACTAAGAGGCAGTTGTTTGAACAAAGCAAGAGGATCCTGGTAGCTTAGAGGCAGGACAGTTGTGCAACAGAGTGCCATACTTTCACCATCCCTATTTGATCTGTATGCTGAGCAAATAATCCCAGAAGCTGGACTATATGAAGAGCAGGGCATCAAGACTGAAGGAACACTCATTTACAACCCATGTTACACAGATGACAAAGCCTTGCTTGTGGGAAGCAAAGAAGACTTAAAGCAAAGACAACAGCCTTCAGTATGTATTACACGTCAATATAAAGACAACAAAAATCCTCCCAACTGGACCAATAAGCAACATCATGATAAATGGAGAAAAGACTGAAACTGTTAAGGATTTCATTTTACTTGACCCACAATCAGTGCCAAGCAGCCAAGAAATCAAATGGTGTTTTGCATTGGGCAAATCTGCTGCAAAAGATCTCTTCAAAGTATCTAAAACAAAAGATGTCACCTTGAGGACTAAGGTGCACCTGATCCAACCCATTGCATCCAACCCATATGCATCTGAATGCTAGACAATGAAAAAGGAAGAGAGAAGAAGAATTGTTGCCTTTGAATTATAGTGTTGGAAAAGAATATTGACCATACCATTGATTGCCAGAAAAAACACAAATCTGTTTTGGAGAAGTGCAACCAGAATGCTCTTTAGAAGTGAGGATGGTGAGACTTTGGCTCATGTACTTCAGATATGTTATCAAGAGGGACTAGTCCCTGAAAGCATCATGCTGGCAGAATACGGAGTCATCAAAAAAGAGGAAGACCCACAACAAGACTGATTTATACAGTGGCTGCAACAATGGACTCAAGCACAACAATGATTGCGAGGATGGAACAGGACTAGGCGGTGTTTAGTGCTGCTGTACATGGGGTCACTGTGCGTCAGAAGTGACGTGAGGGCGCCTAACAACAGTAGCTTTGAGCCACTTAAGCAACTAAGATCCTAATATCAAAATAGCATGTATGATTTATTGAACCCTGGGTGGTGAAAAAGATTGCACATGAAGTCTAGCCAAAAGCCTGGAGGTTCAAGTCCCTCCCAGAGTGCTTTGGAAGAAAGGTCTGGAAATCTACTTCCAAAAAATTGGGTAATAGAAACCCTATAGAGCACAATCTTACTCTGACACACATGGGAGTGCCAAGAGTCAAAACTGACTTGACTAAAACTGTCTTTAATTAAACCCTGCTTTCTTCATGTCATTTAATTTCACCACCTACAAAGTATCTAACAGTCAAAATTACTAGTTAGTGTCTTTGTCTGTGAAGCTGGAATCCCGGGAAACATGACTTACCTCCAAGATGGGCTTTCAGTTTGAGAAACTAGGCAACACCTAACCATTTTCCCTCAAGAGATCCTGAAAGGGACCGCAGACAGCCTCAGAGTGCATGGTACCGAGAAGTCTTCGACATGGTCATTATATCGTTTCCAGGAGCCAAACACAAGTCCTTTCCCAACAGCAAGCTCTCCACAAATCCTGTGAGGCCTTTTATGTCCTTGAAAAGTCTCTTGAATCTTAGCCTACATGTAGGCAGTCCAAGGGAAAATTATTCCAATCCCAGTATTAGAAACATGACTATGATCTCCATTTTAGGTGTTGTCCCCAAACTTTGTCATCCTAATCCTAAATTATCTCATCCATATTATAATCAATTTTGCCAACCTTCACCTAAGGGTATATTTCTCCTTTGGTGAGCTCAATTTAAAGATCTCTGTTATGGTTAATGTTACTTTCAGCTTGGCTAGGCTATGATTTCTAGTGGTTTGTCAGATACTATGTAATCACCTCTTATATATGATCTGATGTGAGTAGCCCGTAAGTTGGAAGAAGAGTTTCCATGGGAGTTTGGCCCACATCCGGTAGTAGAACAGAACAATTGTTATGGTGAACATCTCTGTCTCTCTCTCTCGTAATCGTCTTTCCATCTAACTTTGAGTTCTCAGAACATAAGCCAGCTGACGTGAGATTTTGTGTTTGTCAGCTTCTGAAACTACATGGGCCAGCAGAGGTCATCCATCTGACAAACTGTCATATTACTCACAGATTCAGGATTTGCCAGCCCCCACAAATGTGCAAGTCATTATCTCACAATTGTGTGACCCATTTTCTTTAAGTAAATTTTTCTCTGTCAGTATATGCATCTCTACTACGTGTCTGTCAGTTTGTCATACTGTGGGGGCTTGTGTGTTTCTGTGATGCTGGAAACTATGCTATGGCTATTCAGATGCCATATTCAGAGTCACCCCAGGCAGACAGGTTTCAGCTGAACTTCCAGACTAAGACAGACTAAGAAGAAGGACACAGCAATCTACTTCTGAAGAGAATTGTCCAGTGGAAACTTTATGAATAGCAGTAGATCATTGTCTGATATGTTTCCAGAAGATGAACCACCCAGGTTGGAAGGCACTCAAAAGATGCTGGGGAAGAGTTGCCTCCTCAAAGTAGAGTGGACCTTAATGACACGGATGGAGTCAAGCTTTCAGTACATTCAGTTGTTGATGTGGCACAACCCAAAATGAAAATAGACAGTTGCAGGCATCCATTAATAACTGGAACATGGAATATATAAAGTATGAATCTAAGAAAATTGGAAATTGTCAAAAATGAACATGGAATGCATAAACATTGATATCCTAGGCATTCATGACCTGAAGTGAAGTAGTATTGGCCACTTTGAATCAGACTATCATATAGAACAACTTGAAGGGGAAGAATATTTCATTCATTGTTAAAAAGAACTCTTCAAGATCTATCCTGAAGGGCTAAAGATGAAGAAACTGAAGATTTTTGCCAGCCTCTGCAGTCTGAAATTGATTGAAATCATAATCAGGATACATTGATAATTACCAGTGATTGGAATGTGCAAGTTGAAAGAAGGATCAGTAAATGGAAAATATAGCCTTGGTGACAGAACCAATATCAGAGATCACATGATAGAATTTTGATAGACCAATGACTTCTTCCTGGCAAATTTCTTTTTTCACCAGCGTAAACAACAGCTATACACATGGACCCCACCAGATGGAATACACAGGAATCAAATCAACTACATCTGTGGAAAGAGACAATGGAACAGCTAGATATTATCAGTCAGAACAACTACGGAAGAGAAGATTAGTTGTTCATATGCAAGTTCAAGGTGAGACTGAAGAAAATTAGATCAAGTCCACAAAAGCCAAAGTACAACCTTGAATATATCCCACCTGAGTTTAGAAGCCATTCCAAGAACAGATCTGACACACTGAACACTAAAGACCAAAGATCAGACAAGTTGTGGAATGACATCTAGGACATCATACATGAAGACAGCAGGAGGTCATTAAAAAGATAGGAAGCAAAGAAAAGACTGAAACCAGTGTCAGTAGAGACTCTGAAACTTGATCTTGAATGTGGAGTAGCTAAAACAAAAGGAAAAAAATGATGAAATCAGAGAACTTAACAAAAGATTTAGAAGAGTGGCTCAAGAAGACAGACTATTATAAAGACATATGCAAAGAGCTGGAGACAGAAAACCAAAAGGGAAGAACACTCTCAGAATTCCTTAAGCAGAAAAACTGAAGACGAAAATTAAAACTTGAGTTGTAATAGTGAAGAATTCTATAGGGAAAGTAGTCTATGAAGTAGGGAGCATCAAAAGAAGATAGAAGAAATACTCAGAGTCACTATGCCAAAACAAAGTAGTCACCATTGAGCCATGTCAAGAGGTAGCATATGATCAAGAATTGATGGTACCGAAGGAAGAAGTGCAAGATGCACAGAAGCCGTTGGTAAAAAACTAAGCACCAAAAGTTGATGGACTGTCCACTGAGATGTCTCAACAAATGGATGCAAAGATGGTGAGACTGTGTCTTACATACTTTGGAAGTGTTGTCAGGAGGGATCAGTCCCTGGAGAGGGACATCATGCTTAGTAAAGTAGAGGGTCAGTGAAAAACAGGAAGACCCTCAACAAGATAGATTGACATGGTGCCTGCAAAAATAACTTAAAGTGTAACAAAGATTGCAGGCATGAGGCAAGGTGGTGTTTTGGTCACTATGAGTCACAACCAACTTGAGGGGACATAATAATAACAATATATGTGTATTTATTTTTTATATATATATATATAATGCCAAGCCAAGTGCTGTCAAGTAGGATCCAACTCATGGCAACCCTAGTGTTATATATATAACATATATGGTTATATATAACAACATAATATATATGTTATATATATAAAACAAATACATATATATTTGTTGTTGTGAACATATATGTGTGTGTGTGTATATATATATATATGTGTATATATATATATATATATATATACACACACATACATATACACTTCACTGGTTTTATTACTCTAGAGAAACCAGACAAGGGAACCTCCATATTATCATTCTCCCACCCAGTGTCCAATGCAGAAACAATTTTGTATTTTAATGGAAAAGTATTCATTGTGTGGAGGATATGCCTCTGAGTTACCAGATTCTTGCCCTGTTCATTGTCATTGAGGTCTACAGATTGTAGGTAACTGATAAACATGCAAATTCTGTCTCCTGCGATAGAAGTTTGGTTGTCTTCCCTATCATCCTGTAGAGGGGAAATAAAACCTTTTTGCCACCATTGGCTGTTTGTTTCAATATTCCTTTACATATATACGTGCTTTTTTGACCTTTCCTTTAAACAGCCCATAACATCTGTCTGACTCTCTCATGAGTTAAATAAACATGTTCATTTTGATGCTTGTATGAAATCATGATTTTTACCTTCTTTTGAGATTTATCTTTTAACATTAGGAATAGCCAAAGGGAGGGAATCAGCCAGTCTTTTGTTTTACTGGCTATGTGTACCATGCTCCTCTTTGTAACCTGGAAACCCTGGTAGTACAGTGGTTAAGAGCTACAGCTGCTAACCAAAAGGATGGCAGTGTAAATCCTTGGAAACCACATGAGGCAGTTCTACCCTGTCCCTCTATGAGTTGGAATAGACTCACCCCATTGGGTTTGGTTTTTCTGGATTCTACCTAACCTGTCCCTATGAAATTTGTTTCTAGCTCAGCACTGTCCTCTCCACACAAAACAAGCTCTTCCCTCCAGTTTACAGGCCCTCTTCTATCAACTCACAGGTCTCTATTCTTCATAAGTCCAAAAAAGCATCCAGCCACCTCTGGACTAAATCCCTCCAACACTTCTTCCACTCTTCCTGGGCCCATTGACACCACTGCACTTGAGGTGTGGGTTTCATAGCAGCATTCTTGTTGAAGTGTTGGTAGGCTAAACTATAATTTATCAACCAATCGAAGACTTTTGAGAAAGAAAGCGAGTGCCATTAAAAACCCACAAAACTAGAGGATTAAACTAGATCTATACTAGACGGCACTTGGCTGGCATGTAGGATCCCTATAAGTCAGAATTGACTCAATGGCAACTGATTGGTTTATATATTTCTGTGTGTGTATATGTGTATATACATACACACACAGATACATATATCTTGGGGGAGACCTTAAATGACATGGATTGACACAATGGCTGCAGCAATGTTCAGAGGAGGTGAGGTTGAAGAAGACACAACTTCTTTGTCTCAAGGCGAGTTGTTCTTGATGTCAGCAGGTTGGTTACTTATCTGAATAGTGGGCTGCAAACTGACATCACTGTGTCCTGTTTTCAGTCAAGAATAGCCTGGGAAAACAAACTCAAAAATCTTTGTGAGTACTGGACTGCAGGGAGGTTACAATTTTCTTTATGTGTCAGCATCCCAAGGTGGGGGAAAGGGGTTTAAGAACTAAGAAAGAAACTAGCTAAGAATTTTTCCTACAGCTATTAATCCTTTCACTATGGCTGCTAAACAAAAGATCCACAGTTTGAATCCACCGGGTGCTCCTTGGAAATGCTCTGGGGCAGTTCTACTCTGTCCCATGGGGTTGCTATGAGTGGGAATTGATTAGAAAGCAGTGAGTTTGGATTTTTTGCATACAGATGCCAGCGCCTGGACTCAGAGAAAACGGTCCTATGGGTGTGATGTGGGACCACAGCTTTAAAGCTCCTGATTCTTCTAATGACTAGTTGGGTGGAAAACCCTGACCTCATCTCTACATACAACTACTCAAAATTGTGCAAACACAACAAATGGGAAGATCACACATAGAAAGTGACATGGTTAATTTGTTAAGGTGGTAGATTTTGAAGGAAAATATCTCCCTTTAGCATTTCCATTATTGTTGTTATATTATTATTTGTAAAACAAAGGAAATGATGTCACTTGCATTTCTGTGGGTTCTGAGTCATTTGTTTCAAGAAACATACATTCAATTGGAAGCTGGTGAAGTAGGCAAGAGAAAGCGTAAGAGAGGGTTTCAAACGCGGAGGTGAGAAAGCAAACAATAGACACCTGGTGTTCTCTAGACCGCTTGCCATCTTATCGCACCTTACCTAGCTGCATGCCATAGGGAAGCAGGTCCTTTGGCTCTCAGCTCATGTTGGGGACATATGTGAGCTAGCAGGCCACAGAGGCTGCAGGCTGTCCTCAGCAAGTCTCACCTTACTATGTCAGGAAATGTTAATGTGGAACGGTGATTATGTCATTTGTGCAAGGCCCAAAACCAAAAAAGCAAAACAAAACAACCAGCTGCTGTGGAGTCAGTTCCGACTCTCGGTCACCCTGTGTGTCAGAGTCAGCACTATGCTCCACACAATTTTCAATGGCTGAATTTTCACCAGGCCTTTTTTCCAAGGCACTCTGGGTAGATCTGAACCACCAACCCTTGGGAACCTGAGCATATTAAACATTCATATTACTCAGGGACTCCTACCAGGGCTGAAAAATGGGATGGAAATCTGTCACTGCCAGGCAAATTCCACCTTAAATTAGAGACTAAGAACAAAGAGGAGTTGAAGTGTGTGTATTAGACCTAGATCTGTGAGCCAGGCTATCAGGAAATATTGTAACTGAGTCACGGTAGGCACTTCGGCTGCTGATCTCTCACTGCCGCAGACAAGAAGAAGGGAGTACCTTTTTCTACTATCTGGTGATTGCCTGGTGTTTTGTTCATCTGGTACTGCTCTAAAAGAAGTACCACCAAGTGGATGGCTTTAGCAGAGAAAAGTTTATTCTCACACAGTCAAGTAGGCTACCGGTCCACCTTCAGGGTGTCCGCTCAGAGGAATGCTTTCCCTCTTTGTCAGCTCTGGAGTAAAGCCCTTGTGTTGCAACCATCTTCGGTCAGGGAGCATCTTGCCACAGGAACCTCAGGTCTGAAGGACGCACTCTTCTTCTGGTGCTGCTTTCTTGATGGTATGAGGTCCCCAATTCTCTGCTTGCTGCCCTCCCCTCTTATGTCCCATAGGATGAAAGGATAAAAGGTGGTGCAGGCCACACTCCAGGGAACCTCTTGTTACAGTGGAGCTGGGGGAGTACCTTAGGGAGGATGTAACAGGCCCACCTCGATCCCTCCAACATGGTCCTACCTATTAACCACAGGCAGAGACTGGGATTTACAGCATCAGAAAAGCACAGAATGGAGGGCAATCACACGATAGCGGGAATCACGGCCCAGCTCAAGGGCTAGACTTATTTTGGAGGGCGGACACAATTCAACCCATGACAACTGATTTACAGCTATCAAAATGCCAGATCTTTTATGGTCATTTACATCTCTTTTGAGGAAATGCATTCATTCAAAAAATATTTACTGAGACCTTACAGGGTTTCAGAAACCCTGGTCTCTGTTAACCAAAAGGTTGGTAGCTTGAACCCACCAGCCACTCTGCAAACCCAATGACGCATCTGTTCTGTCCCATGGAGTCACTGCGAGTTAGAATCAAGTCGACGGTAAGGGTGTTTGTTTGTTTGTTGTTTTGTTTTGTTTACTGTGTGTCAGAAACCCTCCTTAGCCTTGGTGATACAACAATGAGCAAAACAGATGGAAATCTCAGCCCTCCTGAAGCTGGCATGCTAATGAGGAAGTGATCACTTATCCTGGTAACTATTTACCTTACTTCACAAGGAGAAAGCTGTCCTGGAGAAAAATCACCACCAGGTTATAATAAAGCAAGAACAAAGACTGTATTCAGCCTATGTTCCAAGAGGCAAAAGTGGGAAATGGACTAACTATTGCAGCAGCTGTCTATCCAAGACTGAGGAATGTTACAGAATCATCATTATACACAGACATTTCAAATGGATGAAGTTATTAAAACCTCACCTTTTCACAGATTGGCTAAAAACTGCTAAATCACCATGATTCTACACTCTGAACTGTCTTTCTTAATAATTATTGGTACAAGTTTCAATCAGAAGGGTCTTCACTGATCCAAAATTTACTAAATGCTAATGGAAGAAAACAAGAGTGGAAAATAGTCTTGTTTTTTGTGCTGTAAGTATTTGGTTATGTGAAAAGTTTCCTAAAAGGTATTCTCCAAGGTTGTCCTAGCTGTTGTTATTATACCTCAGGGTCCAGTTGATATGTCCACGTGAGTCCTTGTTGTTCCAGCTGGGTCACATTCCTTATACTCAAGAAAGAGCAATAGTGCTTCCAATTTTGGCTCCCAAGTCAAAGGAGAATCAAGATCAACAGCCCAAGGCTGACTGCTTTGAGGCTGAGGTCAGACATGCTTCTCCTCTCAGCCATCTTTACCCTTTCTGACACAATCTATCACTACTACATTATTCTCTACTTCTCTGCTGTGTTCAATAATTCAATGCAATGGCCACACAGATCTCATAGACAATACTCACAGTTACGAGATTTATTAGAAAGATAATAGACTACAATTCAGGCTCAGGAATGTTCCAGATGTTATTCTTCCACTGGGATGGGCTTCTATTCAGGCAAACCTGTCTCTGACCCCTTGGCCTACTCAGGCAAGTGTTACAAAGCTCTTTTTAGCTCTGCTAGGTAACCCTGGTGGCCTAGTGGTTAAGTACTACAGCTGTTAACCAGAAGGTCAGCAGTTCAGATCCGCTAGGCACTCCCTGGAAAATCTATGGGGCAGTTCTACTCTGCCTGTAAGGTTGACGTAAGTCAGAATCAACTCAATAGTAGTGGGTAGTTAAGTGACCCTCTAGCTCCATAGGTCAGCAAACCTAGCTCCACCAAGTGCCCAGAAGCACTCCACTCCACCAAGAAGCCTCTTGCCCTGAGGTGCTCAGTTTTCTCACTCTGTGCATTGGGAAGCCCACCATTCTGTCTCCTTCCTCTGCTGTGGGCATTTCTCTGCCTCCACTTCTCCCTGTCTTCAGTGTTCTGTCTTTAGCTCTCTCTCTCAGTCTCCTGGTTCTAGGAGCTTCTCAATGCAGGGATCACAGGTCCAAAAGATGTACTCTACTTCTGGCTCTTCTTCCTTGGTGATGGTTAGATACTCTCTTGTCACCTTTGGGATGGCTCATTTTAAGCCTAGCAGTGTGACAAAACTGACAAATCCTTTGTTAGGGTTCCATATAAATTACCCACGTGGACAGTTGCACTAGATCATTGTGTGTGAATCACAAAGACTATGACAAGAAGGGCTATATTAAGCAATCATTGCACCTTAACTTCCTTTTAGCCCTAGAATTCTAAGCACTAAACAAATGGGCACTTTTAAAACATGATGCTCTTGAGAAGTGAATTGTTACCTGTAAGTCTTAAAAGGTCTAGAGGTACCTTCTTGCTGCCTGTGTGTATGACATTCTCCCACAGGACTTAGTGTAGCAATCAACGCCCCTTCATGAGCTTCAGACCTTGCAGTGTTCTCCAGATGACTTCCAACTGCCCGTGTCTGCTTCTTGGTGACTGAGAGCCTTTTCCCCAGAAACATAATGGGTCTCTCTACCTAAGCTCCTGGCAGGAAAAAGTTCAGGGCAATTAATGCTCCTAGAATACCCCTCCACCAATAGCCCTTGGGAACTTGCACGTAAGTACCCGAGTTACCTCACTCACTAGGCATGTATTTTGCATCATTTCACATAACATCTTCATGAGTCTTCCACTACCTAAGCTGACTTTTTTTATTACCTTTTATTGGTAGCCTTTCTTTCCCTATTTTGATTCTCCTATTCATACCATTATTTCCTGAATTTCTCAAATAAACTACTTGTAATAGATTCCTTGTCTCAGTCTCTGCTTCCAAGAGAATCCAAACTAAAACACTAGAACTAAAATCACACATCCTCTAGACCTTTTATTCTCATCATATGGGGTAAAGATGTGCTTGGGAAAAAATTCAGAAGACCAGAAGTTTTAACTTTTTCAACAAGGGTCAAGAAGGAAACACACTAGAATTAACTTGTACTCTTAAAAGAATATTATCCACCTGTCAATTTGTTGTACTATGATTGGCTGCATGATTCTGGAAGCTGTGCCAAACCCAAAACAACAACAAGTCACTGCTACCAAGTTGATTTCAACTCATAGTGATCCTATAAACAGAGCAGAATTGCCTCATAAGGTTTCCAAGGCTATAAATCTTTATGGAAACAGACTGCCTCATCTTTCTCCCATGGAATGGCTGGTAAGTTTGAACTGCTGACCTTTTGGTTAGTGGTAGAGCACTTTAACCACTACACAACCAGGACTCAGATATTCAAATACTAGCAGGATCACCCATGGTGGACAGGTTTCAGTAGAGCTTCCAGACTGAAACCAGCTAGGAAGAAAGGCCTGGCAATTGACTTCCAAAAATTAGCCAATGGATAACCATGGAAAACTGCCCTACTTTCTTAATTTTGATGTATCATTAGGAGGGCTCAATTGTTAAAGGAAGACACTATATCTGCTGAAGAAGGGAGCCAGCAAGGCGAAGGGAACCCTTCAGAGAGATGCATCTGCACAGCAACTGCAATAGTGGACCTGAATGTGTTGGTGATCAGGAGGACAATGTAGGACTGACAGCATTTCATTCTGTTGTACATACATTCCCGTGAGTCACAGTCACCTCTATGGCCACTAACAACAGTTTCGGAAGAGGAGTCAAGAATATACCTTTGCACTAGGAATAAAATCAAGCTTTTCCTAGGCCTCAACCTGTATCACCAGAAGGGTGACTTACCGCTACCTAAATCTCTAGCTCATATTTCCTCAGTTTAAGACTGATACTTACAGCTATCTCATGGACATCATCTAGTGGCAGCCCATACTTCTATCTTTATATGTCTATGTCTACATAATTGAACTCTCAGTATTATCTATCCCCTCCTCATGGTACTGTCCTCCAACACAATGACCAAAGTTAGAAATAAACTTAGTCTCTGGCATGCTGATTGTTTTAGTCAGCTAGGGCTGCTCTAACAGAAATACCACAGAGTGGATGGCTTTAACAAAGAAAGATTTATTCTTACACAGTCCGGTAGGTTGCAAGTCCATATTCAGGGTGTCCGCTCCAGGGAAAGACTTTCCCCTTGACGGCTCTGGAGGAAAGTCCGGTATTGCATCAGTCATTGTCCAGGGAGCGTCCTCACACAAGAACCTCTGGTCTGAAGGACGTGCTCTGCTCCCGGTGCTGCTTGCTTGATGGTAGCGAGGTTCTCAAATTGTCCTTGGTTCTTTTTCCTTTTATTCCTTGCAAGCTAAAAGCATTAAGGGTGGGGCAAGCCATACTCCAGGGAAACTTCCCCCATAGCAGGAATTCACAGCCCCACCCTAATCCTTTAACATACAGGTTAGCAAAACCACACAATGGAGGACAGTCCCAAGATACTGGGAACCGTATCCCAGCCACGTGGCTGCACACATTTTTGGGGGGACACAATTCAAACCATGACACTGATCACCAAGTCTTCTGGTACTGGGATCCAAGGTATCTCTGCCTCACTGTGGCTCCTGAAATTTTCTTCCTCCTGCTAACTGAGCTTCTTCTATTGGTATTTTCATATGCCATTTAGCTCTCCACACTGCAGCCCAAATTATCTTTTAGAAAAAAATAATCGGCAGAGTCAAGTTGAAGGACTAAACACACATCTCCCTGAATCCCTCTGGAAACCAAGACCTGAACTGATAATAAAATGGAGCCTTCTGGACACTGAGGGAGCCCTAGGATGTGACACAGGACTGTTAATTTGGACTTTGTACCACTGAAAGGAAAATCTCCTCTCTTTCACTGACTACTGAGAGTAGTCTCAGCAAGCGTGGGCTTGCACAGATCAAAGGTAACTCACCAATTTAATCTTTTTTTGTCTGTTTTAGCCAGTGGTCAGAGCTGAGACTTGACTAGCCGCTAATCTCAGATGCACTGATGGTGGGATTGGCAGGCAAAACTGCCATGTTTTCAGAGCCCGGTTTTGGACTCTGTGCATCTTGGCAACTTTGTCCTCTCTTTCTGCCTCTGCAATGTAATTGCTGGTGCTGAGGTGGTGCCAAGCCTGTGCAGGATGCCATCTGGATCCATTGGGAGGCAGAGACACCCATATGGAGGACCCAGCTGGACTTAGTTCCTAGGCTGGGAGGCAGCACTTGCCCAGGGCAGAGGGCTTTTCTGACAGAAAAGCAGTACTTTACACAGTGTTGCATATGGCTGGGGCCAGGCAACAGAGGCTGTGGACTCTGTTCACCTCAGTACCTTTGGCCTCTCTTTCCACCTCTGCCACAAAGTAGCCTGGACCCAGCCCAGCATCAAGCTTGTGCAGGACATCATCTTGTTCCACTGGGAGGTGGATATACCCATACAGAAGCCTCAGATGGATCTAATTCCTGGACTGGGAGGCAGTGCCTGCCCACAAGAGAGCTCTTTTCTGGCAGAAAAGCAGTATTCTACACAGTGTCACCTACAGCTGGGGCATAACAGTAGAGGCAGGAAGGACAGTAGCTTTTCTATATTTTGTGCTACTTTATGACACCTTGGATTTGATATAGAGATGCTTACTTTGCCAGCTGGGAACAGGGACCTACACACCTGAAAACCTGACTGACTTTGGAAGTTGTCAGATACTTTTTACCTCTCATTTTAAGACAGCCTAGAGAAACAACTGCAGCCTGTCCTCACAGGATCTCTCCCAGGCTCTATTGACTCACATGGAGCCCCAAAAGCAACAAACTCTGGCGAAAACCATAGCGAAGAAATCACCCATGGCTTTGGATGGTCCGCAAAAGAAACCACCTCAGAACTTCCCAGACAAAGAAGCTTTTCTGAAACTTATGAAGGTGAATACAAAAGGGCTATACAGAGAGCCCTCTTAGACATTATACAAAATGCAGCAGAGCAAAATGAAAAATTAAGCAAGCTGTTTGATCTGATATAACACCAGTACTCTGAAATCCAACAGATCAAGAACAAAATCAAAGACATAGAAACTTCAATTCAAAGCTAGGAAAACAGAGTGGAACAAATGGAAAATAGACTTTCTGATTTGGAAGACAGAGCTACTGACTCCAGCATCTATGATGAGAAATCAGAAAAATGAAACAAGAAAAATGAAGAGGCATGAAGAAGCATGTGAGACTCTATCAAGAGGAACAATCTATGATTAATTGGAGTTCCTGAACAGGGTGAGACACCTGAGAACACAGAGTATTGTGGCTGAGCTGCTGACAGAAAACTTCCCAAAAATTATGAATGAAGAGAATATAGATATCCAAGATGCATATCGAATGCCACTCAACGTGGATCTCAAAAGAAAGACTCCAAGACACATTATAAACAAGCTTAACAAAATGAAAAATAAGTAAAAACTCTTAAAGGCAGCAAAGCTAACATTCAGAGGTAAACCTTGTAGGCTTTCATCAAACTTCTCAGCAGAAACAATGCTGGCATGGAGAAAGTGGAATGGCACATTCAAAGTCTTGAAGGCAAAGAACTTCCAACCAAGAATCATACCCTGCAAAACTATCTTTCAAATGTGAAAATGAAATTAAGACATTCACAGATAAACAGAAACTCAGAGACTTTGTAAAAACCAAACCAAAGTTACAAGAAATACTGAAAGAATCTCTTGGCTTTGGCTTAGAAGAACAAAACCACTAACTTTATACTTTAGAAACAAACTCAGGACATATCACACAGAATCCTACTCAGTTAGAGAAGGCTCCAAACTCAATCAAAGCTATAATAGTGAAAGAAATAATCTAGTGATCATCTCATGAAAACTATGATGTCATCATATTAAAAAGAGGGTTGTACTATAGTCATTATAGTCCTTCCAGATGGAGAAGAAGTTGATAAGAATGATAGTAACTGAAATTGGGTTTATACATAGTTTATTAAGGGGGATCGTAGGGGCACCCATAAAGCACAATAAAGATACAATATATCAAATCAAGAAACATAATACAGGAGTCTCAACAACCACAACACCAATCCTGAAGAAGGTGAAAAGTCAACTCACAAAGAATGTCCCATAACAGATTAATAAGAACAACAGAGAAAACATCAACACAAAAATAAACATATCACAATGGCAGCACTGAATACATACCTGTCAATAATTACATTGAATGTGAATGGACTGAACGCTCCAGTAAATAGACATCGAGTGACATCTTGAATCAAAAGACATGACCCATCCATATGTTGCCTACAAGAAACTCACCTTAGACTTAAAGATATGAATAAACTGAAAATTAAAGGATAGAAGGCTACATATCAAGCTAACAATGAACAGAGAAGAGCAGGTGTGGCAATTCTAATCTCAGATAATGTAAAATCTACCATTGTGGACAAGGATGGACACTATTTATTGCTGAAAGATTCAATACACAAGCAGGACTTAACAACATTAAATATCTATGCACCTAATATTAGAACACCTTAATACATTGAAGAAACACTGACTACACTCAAAAAGGAGATTGATCACTCCAAAATAGTAGTAGGAAACTTCAACTCTCCACTCTCAGTATTGGACAGATCATCTAGAAAAAAGCTCAGTAAAGACACAGAAGACCTTATTGCTACAATTAACCATCTAGACCTCATCAACATATACAGAACTTTCCATCCATGAGCGGACAACTACATCTTCTTCTCCAATGCACATGGAACCTTCTCCAGAATAGACCATGTGTTAGGACATAAAGCAATTCTCAACAAAATCCATACCATTGAATTAATGCAAAGCATCTTCTCAGAATATAAAGCCATAAAAGTCACAATCAATAGCAGAAAAAACATAGAAAGTGGAACTCATGGAAACTGAACAACATCTTGCTCAAAAAGCCATGGGTTATAGAAGAAATCAAGGATGAAATAAAGAAATTCATGGATTCCAATGAGAATGAAAACACTTTCTATTAGAACCTATGGAATACAGCCAAAGCAGTGCTCAGAGGTCAGTTTATCTCCACAAATGCACACATCTGGAAGGAAGAAAGAAAACAAATCAAAGAACTAACCCTACAGCTTGAACAAGTAGAGAGAGAACAATAAAGGAACTCCTCAGGCACCAGAAGAAAACAGATCATAAAGATTAGAGCAGAACTAAATGAATTAGAAAAACAGAAGAATTGAAAAAATTGAAAAGACCAAAAGCTGGTTTTTTGAAAAGATCAACAAAACTGACAAACCATTGGCTAAACTTACTAAAGAAAAATAGAAAAAAACAATCGAATGCTGCCTCTTTGCTTGACAAACTTCTCTCAATTCTGTATTGACTGCAGAATAAATTTCACTCTTCTTGGTACGTCACCCAGGGACACAACAATTGGTTCAGCCTCTCTTGCAGCCAGCTATTTCTCACGCACACATGATTATTTTTCCAATAGATAAAGATGCTGTTGAGATAAAAATATATAAACTCTTTTCCAAGCTTTACAGAATTCATACTTATACATGCATTTTTTGCTCAATAGAATACAAGAGTACAGCTATTATCATGTGGAGCCACAATTTTACAATGTTAAAAGGATTCTCATACTTTAAAAGTTGGGAACCAATTGGACTTACATTCTTTCAAAAAAGTTCTCTAACTTTCAGCACTTAATTATACTAAGTAGTTTTTGAAGTCCTATTCATTCAAAGAATGTGGACTTTGAAAATAACTGCAATTATGGCCTGAAAAGTAAGTGTGATTTCACATTGAGTCTAAGCATGAGTGTGTGTATACAATGTAGGTGAGGGTGGTGGTGGGAAGGATATTTCATCAGAGCCTGTGTACCCAAGGCAGGATTTTATACTTCATTTTCAATTGTTCCAGCAAAATAACTCTGACTTCCTTGGTAGTTTCAGCAAAGGAATCAAGGAAGCCACCTCAATTGTAACACAGTACAGTTTACACTACATTTGAGGCTTTCATTGTGTTCTGGAATAAAAAAGGAGGAAATAAAAAGCTCCTCAACTCAGCAGAGACTTGTACTCAGAGACCAAAGTGAGAACAGGAGAGTACTGATCCTTTCCCTGAAGGCGGAATGATTTCTGGGGTATAATTTATTCTCCAGAGCTTCCTGCAATATCAGGCTGAGGCTTGGACTTCCCCTGAAATTGCACCCTTCTTGGCTTCTTCCCCTTCTGTGTCCTGCTCCCCTTTCCCTCACTAGTTTATCCTGGAAATGTGTCTGTCCTTAAATATCCGCAAATGTTTGGCCAGGAGTTGGCTTCTAGAAGCACCTGAATTTAGGTAGTGATGCTCAGTATTGCTTGTATACTTGAGTCTACTGGGAGACTTTTTAAAAAGTATGATACCAGAGCCCACCTCAGACCAATTAAATCAGAACCACAGATAGTGGGACCAAACAAACATAGATGTGTTTAAAAGCTCCCCTGGTGATTTTAATGCTCAGTGCTGATGAGGACAATTTGGGGGCCAGTACCCTCAGGTAGTTTAATTTCTGTTTTCTTTTTATCCAGCATTCACTCTGGCCTAACAGAAATTCTTTCTAGAAAATTTTCCAGTCCAAGAAATTCTTCATTCTGAAAATCGGCACCCATATGATCCAGATCAGGAACCGGAAGAGTGCTTTCCCTGGCAGTGCTGGCAGAGACTTCAGGCATCTAGGAACAGCCTTGGAGATAGGAAGGGCCTAGGGGGCTTTTCTAGGGAAAGTCGTGTAGAACTGGTAATCTAGAGGAGGTCACTAGTCCTGCCTCCTTCCTGAAAAGATAACTACTGTCCATGTGTGCCTCTAAATCCAGATTATGGAGATATTTGGTGGCACCACATTCATAGTCTTATCTCAACAGCATCCCTTGGCCCCTGCCTAGGGGTATATTCCACCACTTTCAGTACCAAGGCCACTGGAAAACCTGACTGTGGCCTTCATTTTAGCCAAATCCTCTGTCACATTTAGCATAATTTGTCCCCAACAGTAGCTCTTCATTAACACCATTGCCATCAAGTTGATTCCAATTTCTAACTCTATAGGACAGAGTAGAACTGCCCCATAGAATTTCCAAGGTTGTAAATTCTGTATGGAAGCAGACTGCCACATCCTCCTCCCACAGTATGGCTGGTGGAGCCAAACCACTGACCATACAGTTAGAAGCCAAGTGTTTAACTACTGACCTGCCAGGGCTCTTTAGCTGCTCGTTGGTACCACTATACCACTGCAATTTTGAAAAGATGTTCCAACTTCATAGACTACCCAGTGTCTTAGCTTTCTACTTCCATTTCCCTCTATGTCTTCATCGTATCCATCTGCCCAGTACCCAGCCGCAGCCAGGTGGTCTTTTGCCACACCCTTGTTAGACAGGTCCCTGACAGCATGACTTGGCTTCCTGTACAGCCCCATGGAACATGACTAAAGCCAACTGCTACCCGTCTCCACAAGAAATGCTCTCTACCATCGCAGGACCCCGCTTCTCCTGAACCTACTGGCACAACTCTATGCTTAACAAACTTCCTAGAAAAAATATGATGAGGAAAAGGTAATCAGTTAAGACGCTCAGAATCTTTTAAAGGACTTCAGAAATCTTCTGGTCATCCAAAAAAGTTAGAATATTTATTACCATCCACTCACAGTGGTAGTTCATTGGCAGCTCAGTAGAATACTCCGAGTCAGCACCTGGTGTACACGCTAGAGCACAGGCATGGTTTATTCCCAGCAAACTGTCCCTGCCAAACGACGGTTATTGTTGTCAGCCACCACTGAATTGAACTCTGACTCATGGCAATCACACGCACAATAGAATGAAAGGCTGCTCAGTCCTGCACCATGTCAGAGACTGGTTGTAGATCAAATCATTGTGATCCATAAGATTGTCATTGGCTGATTTTTGGAAGAAGGTCACTGGATATTTCTTTCCAATCCATCTAAGTATGGAAGCATCATTGAAACCTATTCAACATCTTAGCAACAGCCCCCCAACACCCGCAGACACACACAGATAGGTGGTGGTTGGTTGTACATGAGTTACCCTGTCTGGGAACTCAACCCAAGGCTCCTCATGTAAGATGAGAATTCTACCCCCGAACTACTATCACCCTCCTGAACTACGAGGATCTTAAATACAAACAGGTAAAAAGGCCAGTTACAACTAGGTCTTGTCTTGCCAATCATCATCTCTACCTCCTGGCCCCCATTCCAGGCTTCTGAGTGTTATACCCTGGTTCTATAAACTCAAGCAATCTGGCTTTTACCCTAAATTTGGCCAGCCCTCTCCAATCAGTTCACACTCTTGCAAAGTTTCATATTGAGAATCTGGACTTTGGAATCAGATCCACTTTGGAATCCTAGTTTTTCACTTACCAGCTGGATGAGCTTAAGCAAGCTACCCCTCCAAGTCACAGTTCTTTCACCTATTAAATGAAAGCAATATAATAACCTCCCAGGACTGATGTGAGATTTAGAGGTAATAAGCTCCATGAGATCTGGCAGAACATCTGGAATACAGTAGGTGGTTTAAAACATCAGCAACTTTATCATCATTATTGGGCACAAGCTGATGTTTGATATTCAGATACTCCCATAATTGTTAAAAAAAAAAAAAAATCTTGCACCTAGGAGAGGATATTCTATTCGCACTGAATAGAGCACTTCCCAATTACCCTCACAAAATTCAGAGGGAATATACATTTTTTAAAACTGTAAGAAATTCATTTACATTTTGGAATTGCAATTCCCTGAGCTTGGCTCTCCCACGTGTGCAAGGAGGCAACTTATCAGCTTTTTGTAAGAGTAGCTCACAAAAATCTGCTTTTCAGTGGAAACCCCCAATCCAATTGAATTAACTCCTGTCATTCTCAGTGCTGCCTGTACACCAGAAGAAACACCTGTTCAGCTGTATATACAGTTCTCAGACCTGATCTCTAACCAAAAAATTCCACTCCTGTGAGTCCTGAACAATCACATCTTTGAAAACCTTTCAAAAGCTACTTTGAGGATTCTGATGGCCAAGGTTGAGCATCACTGGTCTACTTGCTGATTATAAACAACTCCAAATTGTCTAGAGAATATGATGAGAAAATAGTTACAGGCTTGCACCAACATGGACCTCAGGAGCCCTCAATCTTCTATCCATTCTTGCCCTATGTATGCTCTACTTGTCTATAGATGAAATGCAGGCTAGATTTTACCTCATTTCTTCAAGGTCCTAGTAGGGCTTCAAAGAGCCCTGGTGGTACAGTGGTTAACTGCTGGGCAGTGGACAAAATTTCAGTGGTTCAAATCCACCCAGAGGGCTCCAAAGAAGAAAAGACATTGTAATCTGCTCCCATATAGATTTCTCTCTAGAAAAACGTATGGGACAGTTCTTCTGTGTCATACAGAGTCATTATGAATTGGAATCAACTTGATGGCACATAACAATAGCAGGACTTCCAAGTGGTGGGACTTCTGCTGTTTCTGGCAGGTTCTGCTTCAGACTAGAAGCCAGGAGGAAAAAGGGTGGAACAGGTGAAATAGGGGGTGGGTGTAGAGTGAAGGAAAGAGCAGGAAAGCAAGGAGATGTGCACAAATAACAGGTATTTTCACAGAGAACAAGGAGCCCCATCGCAGCTATTCAGAGGCTGACCAGCTTGCTGCACTGTAAATTATGCTATGTCTACTTTTGTGTGTATCTTTTTTAGAGAAAATTATTGTCTAGAGTTCTTTTCATTCTTCTCATTGTCGTATTCTCAATTTCCTCTGCTTGACTGTAAATCATTTGGTATGCTAGCTCTCCTCTTACTCTCGGATCTTACAGAAGAAGGTATCACACAGACTTGTTGCTCCATGGAGTTGATGGAGTCCAACAACGGTGAGGTGGTGGGCTGCTCTCTATACACAAGATGGCAGACTTCATGAAGTCTTTCTATTTTGTTCCCAGGCAGAATGCATCCCTCCTTCTTCTGGGTCCCCAGTGCTTGCTGAATCTTTTCACCAAGCTGTAAGCGCCTCAGGTAAAGGGCTTTATTTTACTGACCAGGAACTGACACAGCACTGGCACTAAGTAGCTACATTAAACTCTATTTCAAATCTTGGTATTTCCTGACTGGCATTTTTTTACAGTATCACTAGGAATGAAATCAATGACAGGAAGGAAAAATCAAGATGTAAGGTCCTAGTCATAAAACTTCTTTATGATGCAATGATAGATAACCCATAACACCTTTTTAGGTTTCCATATCTGTAAACTAAGTGAACTAAATCAGCTCTGAAAATATTCCAGCCAGAGAGACTGATGCCTAAACATATACAAGATATGTGGGAACATGGTGCTAGAGATACACGAACTTGTATAAATTCCCTCCAAACCAACCTTACTGCATGTAAACCTCAGCGTGACTTTGAAATATATGTTTTAGTCCCTTTTGAAGGATAAAAATACAGTCTCAGAACTCTGATTTGTTCAAGGGTTGATAGCTACTGAGGATCTACCCAGGATTTGAATTCAAATATGCTTGACAACACAGCCCACTCTGTCTAACCTTCATGCACTACTTCGGTAGTGGGATACTCTCCAATACAAGATGCATCCTGGTGAGGCTGCTTAGACAAGTAGTTTCATTAGGATGGAAAATAGTTTCACTCTTCCATTTGTCAGAAGTCATACTATAAGACAAATTTGCATAGCATGAAATTGTAATCAAATAATATCTTTTTACAGACTCTGCCTCAACTCCCATATTGGAGCACGTTACAACAGCCAAAGGAATTTATTTTATTTGAAGAATGTGGAATAAAGTCTTTCCCTACTGCATACAGGTTTTGCCACTAGTACTACTCACTACCTTACCATGCAGCCCTGCCCTAAAACATACTTTCTAAACCAAATTAGCTCTAGCAGACCCTTGAACTTAGACTTCATATGCTTGAAATACCTCTAAATTAGTGAAAGTAATTAAACTCTGAAAATTGGAAGAAATATTTCACGAAAATTAGGTTGTTACAGAAGGATGGTGGAAAGAACACACAGAGACATCACACCAAAATGAATTGGTTGTCCTTCAACCATTTCAAGAGGTACCACATGATCAGGAACTGATGGTACTAAAGGAAAAAAGTCAAAGCCACATTGAAGGCACTGGTGAAAAAAACAGGCTCCAGGAGCTGATGGAATATCCATTGAGATGTTTTACAAATGGATGCAGTACTCATTCATCTATGCCAAGAAATCTGGAGGACAGCTACCTGGCCAACCAACTGGGAGAGATCATATATAATGCCTATTCCCAAGAAAGGTGATCCAACAAAATACGGAAATTATCAAACTTCATTAATATCACACTCAATTAAAATTTTGCTTAAGATCATTTGAAAGCAGCTGCAGCAGTGTAAGGCCAGGGAACTGCCAGAAATTCAAGCTGGCTTTAGAAGAGGATGTGGAACCAGGGATATTATTACTGATGTCAGGTGGATCTTGGCTGCAAGCAGAGAATAACAGAAAGATGTTTAGATGTGTTTGCATTGACTATATAAGGCATCTCAGTGCATGGATCATAACAAATTATGGACAACACTGCAGAGAATGAGAATTCCAGAACACTTAACTGTGCTTATGAGGGCTGTGTACATGGATCAAGAAACAGCAGTGCAAACAGAAAAAGAAGACTCTGCAGTCAAGAAAGGTGTCTGTCAGGGTTGTGTTATTTTGCTATATTCAATCTGTATGCCAAGCAAATAATCCAAGAAACTGGACTATATGAAGAAGAACAGGGCATCAAGATGGGATATTAACAACCTGCATTATACAGATGACACAGCCTTGCTTCCTGAAAGTGAAGAGAACTTGAAACACTTAACTGATGAAGATCAAAGACCACAGCCTGCGGTATGGATTACACTTCAAGAAAACAAAAATCCTCACAACTGGACCAATAAGCAACATCATGATAAATGGAGAAAAGACTGACATTGTCAAGGACTTCTTCTTACTTGGATCCACAATCAATACCCATGGAAGCAGCAGTCCAGAAATCAAAAGATGCATTGCAATAGGCAAATCTGTTTTTTTAAAAAAACAAAAACAAAAACAAAAAACACTGCCTTCATGTCGGGTGCAACTCATAGCGATCCTAGAAGTCAGGGTAGAACTGTTCAATAGAGTTTCCAAGGAGCACCTGGAGGATTTGAATTGCCAACCCTTGGGTTAGCAGACACAGCACTTAACCCACTATGCCACCAGGGTTTCTGCTTTTTGAAAAAGACCTCTTTAAACTGTTGAAAAGCAAAAATGTCACCTGGAAGACTAAGGTGCACCTTAGTCTTCTCAAGTAACCTAAGCCATGTTATTTTCTTTTTCTTTTTTTATTGTGATTAAGAGAAAGTATACAGTCCAAATCAGGTTTACATGCCCACCTATCTGCAGCTCCCTCTGCCCTCTCCACCCAGTGACAGCACACTCCTCCTTTCCCTCTATATATCTAGAATCCTCTTAACAAGCAGCTGTCCCCCTCTCCACCTTCTTCTCTCTCATCTAGAAACAGACCAGCAAGTAGGACAGCCTCCTATAAACACAAAGAACCAGTAAGTATGTACACTATATGGTCACACTGTGTCCCTGAGTCCAGTAGTCTAGTACATTCTTGTCTGAAGAGTTGATATCATTGCTGGTTTCCAGTCAGGGATAGCAGCAAGTCCAGGGGCCATGTTCCCAGGGGACCCTCAGATCTTTTAGTAGAGTTCTTGGGCTGCACTCCTCTTTTTCTCACGTTGCCTCAGGGACTCTACATTGCATCCCCTGTCACGGCTATGTTTGGTGGTAGCCGAACACCATTTGGTTCTTCTGCTGTCAAGGTGGTACAGTCTCCCACTCATATGGGTCCTTCTGTCTCCTGGGCTCCTTTTTCCTTGTATCTTTGTTGTTCATGGTGATCATCTGTCCCAGATGAGTTGGGACCATTTGGTGTACCTTTAGCTTGCTAGCTTTTAAGTCCCCAGACACCATTCACCAATATGGGCTAAAGAAGACTCTCTTAGCAATAGGCTAGTTATGCCAGTTGGCCTAGATGTCTCCTGAATACAAGATCCCCAGACACTTGTTCCTGCTACTCTATCCTTTGAAACATTGGGTTGAGTTTAGAAAACCTTTCAGTTTATGGTGAACTCCAGTTAAGTTGATCTCTCTACTGTGTGCCATCACTGCTTTCACCTAACCAAATTTCTATTGACTGTCTAATCTACATAAACCCTGTGGCACAGTGGGTTAAGTGCTACATCTGCTAACCAAAAGGTCAGCAGTTCAAATCTGCCAGGTGCTCTTTGGAAACTCTATGGGACAGTTCTACTTTGACCTATAGGGTCATTATGAGTCGAACCCGACTTCAATGGCAGTGGAGTTCTCTTTTTTTAATCTAATCTATGACCAACCTCTCCCTCCCACCTGACACTTGCAGCTGTCAGTCTTTTTCTTCTGTGCATAAGTCTATTTTTAAGTCCTTATAGCAGGAGTCTCATACAATATTTGTTATTTTGTGGCTGGCTGTTTCCACTCAGCATAATGTCTTCCAGTTGAAGCCTGGTTATGAGATGCTTCCTAAAATCATCATTGTTCTTTATCATTGGATAGTGTTTCATTGAGTATATGTACCATAATTTGTTTATCCATTCATCTGTTGTTGGATATGTGGGTTGGTGCCACCTTTTTGCAATTGTAGACTGTGCTGCCATAAACATTTGTGTGTATGTATCTGTTTGTGTGACTGCCCTTAATTCTGTGGGATGTATTCCAGCTTTCTGAGTAAGTGCCAAATTGCTTTCCAAAGAGGTTGTACCATTTTCCAATTCCACCAGCAGTGTAGGAGAATTCCCAACTCTTCACAGCCTCTCCAGCATTTGCTGTTTTGTGTTTTTTGGATTATGGCCAAGCTTGTTGGGGTGAGATGGTATCTCATTGTAGTTTTGATTTGGATTTCTCTAATAGCTAATGATCTTGAGCATTTTCTCAAGTGTCTTTTGGCTGCCTGGATGTCTTCTTCGACAAAGTATCTCTCCATCTCCTTTGCCCATTGCTTAATTGGGTTATTTACCTTTTTCTTGATGATATTTTGCAGTACCTTGTAGACTATGGAGGTCAGACGTCGATCCAACATACAGTTGCCGAATATTTTTTCCCATTCTGAAGAGAATGTTTTAACTCTCTTGATAAAAGTCTTTGGATGAGCAAAGGTATTTGATTCTTAGTTGTTCCCATTTATCTATTTTCTCTTCTGTTGTTCTGCATTGTTTCTCAGATTTTGAAGTCTGTCTAAACCATGTGTTAGAACCTTCATTGTTTACCCTATTTTTTTCTTGCATGATCTGTATCATTTTAGGTTTGCTATTTATGTCTTTGATGCATTCTGAGTTAGTTTTTGGGTAAGGTGTGAGATATGGGTCCTGTTTCAGTTTTTTTGCAGATGGATATCCAATTTTGCCAACACCATTTGTTAAAGAGACTGTTTTTACCCCAGTTTATGACCTTTGGGCCTTTGTTGAATATCAACTGTTCATAAGAGTATGGTGATTATTTCTGGGGTTTCAATTCTGTTCCATTGGTCTATATGTCTGTTTCTGTACTAGTATCAGGCTGTTTTCACTACCATGACAGTGTAATAAGTTCTAAGTTTGGGTAGTATGAGGCTTCCTACTGTGTTCCTCTTCGTCAGTAGTGCTTTACTTATCCAAAGTTTCTTCCCTTTCCAAAGTAAGTTGGTGATTTGTTTCTCCATCTCATTAAAAAGGGCACTGGAATTTGTATTGGGATTGCATTATATATGTAGATTGCTTTGGGTAAAATAGACATTTACACAGGGTAGATTTCTCCATTCATGTAAGGCTCTTTTGGTTTCTTGCAGTAAGGTCTTACAGTTCTCTCTTATAGGTCTCTTGCTTCTCTAGCTAGATTTATTCCTAGGTATTTTATTTTCTTGGGGGCTATAGTAAATGGTATCGGTTTGGTGATTTCCTCTTTGTTGGTATAAAGGAATCCTACCAATTTACTTATGTTTGTCTTGTATCCTGATACTTGGCTGAATTCTTCTACTTGTTCCAGTGGTTTACCTATGGATTCTTCAGATTCTCTGTGCATACAATCATATCATCGGCAAATAGGTAGATTTTTACTTCACCTTGCCTATACTGATGCCATTTCTTTCTTTGTCTTATCTAACTGTTCTGGCTGTACCCTCTAGGAAAATGTTGAATAGAAGTGGTGACAGTGGGCACCGTTGTCTAGTTCCCATTCTCAGGGGGAATTCTTTCAGTCTCTTCTCATTCAGAATGATGTAGGCAGTTGGCTTTGCATAGATGCCCTTTATTGCATTGAGGAATTTCCCCTGATTCCCGTTTCATTGAGAGTTTTTAACATAGTTGCGTGTTGGACTTTGTAAAATGCTTTTTCTGCATGAGTTGGCAAAATCAGGTGATTCTTATCCTTTGAGTTATTTATGTGGTTGACCACATTAACAGTTTTTCTGATGCTAAACCAGCCTTGCATCCCTGGTGTGAATCTAACTTGGTCATGATGAACTATTTTTTTTTTTTTTTTTGGATATATTGTTGAATTCTATTGGCTAGGATTTTGTTGAAGGTTTTTGAACCTAGGTTCATTAGTAATATTGGTCTATAATTTTCATTTTCTGTGGGCTCTTTCCCTGGCTTTAGTATCAGGGTTATGCTGGCATCATAGAATGAATTTGGGAGTATTCTGTCCTTTTCTATGCTGTGAAATAGCCCCAGTAGAATTCAGACTAACTCCTCTCTAAAAGCTTGGTAGAATTCTCCAGTGAAGTCATCTGGGCCAAGACTTTTATTGGTTGGTAGTTTATTTTTTTTATTACTTTTTAATTTCCTGTTTTGTGATGGGTTTATGAAGTTGTTCCACTTCTTCTTGTGATAATTTTGTAGGTTATGTGAATCTAGACATTTGTCTATTTCCTCTGGATTTTCAAATCTGTTAGAGCACAGTTGCTCATAGCATTGTGTTATGAAACTTTTGATTTTGGTTGGCTTTGGCTGGCTCGGCATGTTATGACATCTCCTGTCTCATTTATTATTTGATTATTTGTTTCCTCTCCTGTTTTTCTATTGCGAGTTTAGCCAATTGTTTATCAATTTTATTGATCTTTTCAAGAGCGAGCTTTTGGTTTTGTTAATGTTTTCAGTTGTTCATCTATTCTCCAATTCATTTAGTTCTGCTCCAATCTTCATTATCTGTTTTCTTCTGGTGCCTACGGGGTTCCTTTGTTGCTCTCTTTCTACTTATTCAAGTTGTAGGGATAAATATTTGGTTTGGGCTCTTTCTTCATTCCAGATTATGTGCACTTACAGAGATAAATTGACCTCTGAGAACTGTTCTTGCTGTATTCCATATTTTCTGGTTGGTTGTGTTTTCATTCTCATTTGATTCCATAAATTTCTTTATTATATCTTTGATTTCTTCTCTAACCCATGGCTTTTTGAGCAAGGTGTTGTTCAGTTTCCATGAATTCAGATATCTTTGTCATTGTTTCCCTCAGTTATGTATGATATGAACTCTATCATTAATTTCATATCACTCCTAGTGGTTGTTTCCCAGATTAAATCTTGACTGCTAAAAGACATTGACACCAGAAATGATAACATGGGAACAGAACATGAAGAATGGTTCTTTACATCAGCTATTAGTTACCTGGAATTTGTTCTCTGATATAATTAAGGAGGACACTAGTAGTTCATAGCAGGCAAAGGACTTACTTAATTATCACCTGTGTACATCTGTGATCAGGTGGCTGGAGAAGGCAAGGATTTCATCTGCGTAAACTAACTGATATATCAAGGGTCATTTTAGCAAAAATGAGCAGGTAGTGTGGGACCGAACGGAGCCCTGCTGTGCAATGGTTTAGTGTTTGGCTGCTAACTGAAATGTCAGCAGTCTGAATCCACCATCTCCTTGGAAACCCTCCTCTGTCTTATAAGGTCACTATAAGATAAAATTGACTAGATGTCAATGAGTTTTGTCTTCTAGGGTTGGATTTTTGCTCCTAAATGCACTGCATAACTGAAGGAAAGACAATGATAATGTTAGGTTATGATTTATCCTTTCTGTAAAAGATGAGGATGTCCTATACCACAAGACCAAGATTTCTGCAAATCAAATATGAGGGTTAATCCTGTGAGTGGCTGGTTTACAATGCAAACTGAATTTCCGGTTTTGCTGGGCCTTTATGTTCAGTTTAGGACATAGGCTGGAAAAGAAAATCAGGATGGGATATGTGAGTATATTCTAATGAAGCTGGGAACTTGAGCCCTAAATTCTACTGAGGCTCCTTTGCCAGCAAAAGTAACTTTTAAACCTCCATAAATGTTCATTTCTTCTTCCTGAAAAATCTGTAATGTCTTCCACCAAGGTAGCTGCTTTGCAAAGAAAAGCTATCTTCCTCAGGATATACTTCTACATCTCTCATTGCTTCTAGATCTATAAGCAAAGCTCAAGTCCTAGCAGGCCCCAGAAGGCAAAATGTAATTTACAAGGAAATCAATACATACTAAAAAATCACAAGATTTTGTCAATTTATATTGCTAGAAACCTGAGTAATATCTATGGTGATGGATTTTAAGATGCATTAGATCAGTGATGAATAAGCCAAATGCTGTTTCTACTAGAATTAATTAATTCAAGTGCACTAAGCAAAGAATCTGAAATTAATTTGTTAGCTTTGGGGGCTAGGAATGACTCTGTGTTTGTTTGTTTTGTTACTGAAACCTGGACATAAAATGATAGTTTACACAAAATGAAGTGGAAGTTACAGAACGTTCTTGGTGTACTAAGGAAGAGATCCAAGGGTTTAGGTAGATGGGAATGCTGAAGTGGGTTTATTATATAAGACCTGTTCAATTGTCTTCAATGTTCCCCAGAATGATTACACTTTGCAACAAGGCTTCAAAAAATACACTGGGGAAGTGAATCCCAGCATCTATGAATTCTGCAGCTAGAAATAAGAAGAAATGCTGCCTTCAAGCTAGAGTCTCTGAATTCAATGGGAATGATGTAATCTCTTGAGGTGAAAAAATAAGACAGGTATGGTTATAAGAACAGGTTGACTCACTGAGACTTTTGACAGTCTAGCTGATCATGATGTCCTTGGGACTGAAATATGTGAACACCTTTTTAATGTCTTACGTTATTGGTATAAGTTGTCTGGTGAATAAAAGTCATACCTGAATCAGCTTAATAGAAAACTATGGCTTCTCAGACAATTCCCAGACTTAAGCCAGTTCCTAACCCACAGGCCCTGAAAGAAGAGTATATAGGGTCTTCTTAAAGAAGGGTACTGTCAGATTACCCAAAATTTATACTGCCATTCTTCTTCCTAATCCTAGTTGAGAAGGTCTCAACTGAGGGTGATTTTGCTCCCTATGGGGACATTTGACAATATCTAAAGTCATTTTTGGTTGTCACAATATTTTTGGTTGTACTCTTGGCCAGGGATGCTGCCCAATGCACACGACAGTCACTGGTTACATGGTAGATTCCTTGCAGAGATTACAAATTAAAACTGTCAGACCCCACTCAGGACTATGCACATCAGGTACTGGTTCAGAAAGGAAGGTCTTGTGGGTGTGGATTTTATACAGAGTGACCTGATTCATGGTTTTAATAGATCACTATAGCTGCTGTAGTTAATTCTACTAAAAATAATTAATTTTGCCCAAAGCCTCAATAGTACTGAGGTTGAGAAATCTTTTCTTTCTTAATACAGTTGTGACCATTAAAGTCTCAACAAGTAAAAAGTGGGTCAGCATCATAAACTATAGTGTTTCAGAAAGATGGAGACTAAGCATTAGCCTTGCATTTGGCATCGAGAGAGTTAAAACCCAGACCAGAGGGTGATACGAGGACACCAGCAACACAGAGGCACTCTCCAGGCACCCCTAGAGCTCCAGAACTTTAATTATCATAATCATCAAATGATTGTGAGAAAATCATGATCAGGATGAAAAACCACAAAAAATTCAATTAACAGGATTAACAAACTAAATGGAAATGTGTTTAAATAAAACACCTCAAGTAATCTTTTTTCATGTACCAGTCCCATTCATCAATAACTGCTGCCCCAAATCAATCCAAATCTAACCCCTTTTTTCTCTTACTCTTTTCAGCTATCTCGCTAATTGAAGTCAATGTCCCCTCTCCTGGACTATCAGCCACCTAATGGCTTCTTTACTTTCTCCCTTGTTGCCAGAGAATCTATTTTCCTTACCATCATGTAAGTTGTATTCTTAAAACACAGAGGCACTCCAGGGCTCACAGGAAGTCCAGGTGAGGATGGGGTGTGCAGGGTTAAATAGAGATTTCTTCCCTACCATGAAGGGAAGCTCAGAAATAGGAGTATATAAAACACAGATCCAATTTTTACTCTTCTTAATAAAGCATATATGCAAGGTCTCCATGGTCTCCTTACCTCCACATATGGCTCTCCTCTCCCCACCCTCCACCACTTTTCCATACACACTTGCAGTTTATATCTCACAGCAGCTAAAGTCTTTTATTAAAACCATAAATCAGGTCACTCAGTACAACATCTACCCTCCTCAGCCTTCCTAAGCCAGTACCTGAGGCAAGTTGTCTTGAGTGGGACCTGACAGCTTATAATTTTTAATGTCTCCATGTGAACCTAATACATGGCCAAGGCTGAGAATCACTGACCTAGTGCAGTGCTTCTTAAAATATAATGTGCATACAGATCGGTTAAGGACCTTGTTAAGATGCACTTTCTGACTCAGTAGGTCTAGGTCAGGCCTGAGGTGTTATATTTCTGACAAGCTCTGAGATAATATTGACTCTGCCTTCTGAGGACCATATTCTGCAAACTAGTAAAGTCAATCATTGTCTTCCTTTATGAAAACCACCCTTGTTCACAATTACTTTCAATTTCACTTTCTACCCTCCCCTCACCTTGAGGACTAGGGTGCACCTCACCCAAGCCATGCTGTTTTCTGTCACCCATATGCATGCAAAAGTCAGGCAATGAGTATGGAAGATTGATCAAGAACTGATGCCTTGAATTGTAGTGTTGGCAAAGAAATTTGAATATATCATAAACTGCTGAAAGAATGAACAGATCTGTTGTGGAAGAAGTACAACCAGAACGTTCCTTAGAAGCAAGGATGCTGAGGCTATGTCTCACATACTTTGGACATGTTATCAGGAGAGATCAGTCCCTGGAGAAGGACACCATATTTGGTAAACGGTCAACAAAAAAAAGAGGAAGATCCTCGATGAGATGAGACGGACTGACACAGAGATCATGACAATGGGCTCAAAGATAGCCACAGTCATGAGAATGGTGCAGGGCCAAGCAGTGTTTCCTTCTGTTGTGCATAGGGGCACTGTGAGTTGGAACCAACTTGACAGCACCTAACAAGAACAATAACCCTCCCCCAGACCTCCAGTTTCCTATCCTCCTGGACCCACTAATAACCCTGCAGTTAGCCAACTCAGGACTGCCCAACAGGACTTCAGGACATACTTTTCTGGACTTACCCAGATCTACTGAGTCAGTAAGTACATCTTAACAAAATAATGATACAGAAATGACGCCTACTACACTGGGTCCGGAGTATCTAAGCAAGAAACTTTCTTCCTAGAGGACCATAAGGCTTTCTTTCAGGCAAATTAAGCACAACTAAGCTCTGCTGTTTCCTACCTGACACTCGGTCTTCAGGGAATGTGTTGAAATCTAACCACAGTACCCTGCCCTCTCTGACATGCATGCATAGCAGTATTTCTCAACTTATTAATGATTATTATCCTCCTGGTAGCATAATGGTTAAGTGCCATAGCTGCTAATCAACAAATCAGCAGCTGAAATCCACCAGGTGCTCCTTGGAAACCCTATCTGGCAGTTCTACTATGTCTACAGGGTCTCTATCAGTCAAATCAACTCCACAGCAAGATGTTTAGTTTTCTGTTTTCTGGTTGTTGTTGTTTTGGTTTATCCCCCTAAGGAACTTTTTTGGAGTCATTGGTGGTTCATTGGTAGAATTCCTACTTTCCATTCAGAAGATCCTAGCTTATTTCCCAGCCAATGCCCCTCAAGTACAGCTGCCATCCGTCTGTGAATGAAGGCTTATGTGTTGCCGTCATGCTGAAGATGTTGCAGTGGAGATTCCAGACTAAGACAAACCAGGAAGAAAGACCTAGTGATCTATATCCAAAAATCAGCCAGTGAAAACCCTACAAATCATAACAATTTAACCCACAATTGATCATGGGTATGCCACAGGACCAGATAGCACATTACTGTGTTGTGTACAGGATTGCCGTGACTCAGGGGTCAGCTTGACAGCAACTAAAAACAACAAGAAAAAGGAATCATTTTAAACTTTTTTTCCCCCTAATTATGTCCTCATGAAATTTTAATCTCTCTGTATTAAACTAAGATACCTCTTGCCCTTTGGATATTTTTGCTGTTGTTTGTTTGCTTTTGCTCTCCCTCCAAGAACTAATTTTCACTCCCTTGGAGATATTATAACCCCTGATAAGAAAGAATATTCTAGACTTTTCATTCATCCATTCTGACCCCATATATCCCAGGCCCAGTGTACTGACCAGCATGCCTGGACATGTTCCTGCAAGCCTGCCCTTGCCAAGCCATGCAGTATTATGTCTTTGGAATCACACAAATCAAGTAAAAACCCAGCCTCTGTCACCTACAAGTTGTGGGAGAACTTCAGCAAGAATCTTTACCTCTCTTCCACTAAGTGTCCCAACTGTTAAATACAGTCAAAATAATCACACTGTAAAATTGCTGAGAGGTAGAGAGGTGAAAATAACGACCTGTGAAGCATAGATGGCCCTGTCGGTCATAGGGTAGGTATTCAATGAATAGTAGAAACTGGCCATGATTTTGTGGGTGTTCTCCACAGCTTTACCCTTCAGATGAGATTAGATGCCCTTATGGATTGAATTGCGTCCCCACAAAACACGTACTGTCAATGCTAACCTCTTTATGTAGTTATAATCCCACTTGAGAATGGTTTGTCTTTGACATGTTAAAAAGACAGGGTATAAAAGAGACTAAACAAGCGAATGAAAGAGATGGGGGGGAGATTGATGCGAAGCCACAGGGAGATGTCCAAGGACCCAGGAAACACAAACTGAAAACACAAGGACATCCTCCAGAGCAGACAGAGAGAGAAAACTTCCCCTGGAGCCAGCATCCTGGATGCAGACTTCTAGCCTCCTAAACTCTGAAAAAAATATATTTCTTTTTCTTAAAACCATCTGCATGTGGTATTTCCATTATAGCAGCACTATGTAACTAAGACAGGTGCTTTTCAGCTGGGTACAGCTGCAATGAGGTGATGTTAGAAGTCTCTGCCATCAAGTCTGAGAACAGCCAGAGAAAGATGTGGTCTTCTCTGGAGCATTTGCCTAAGAATAAGGTGTCAAGAAGTGATTCTATAGAGAGTATTCATTATGGCTTGAATTATGGCCATAATTTCCCGCATTGTTTGATTGCCCTCCATTTATGATTTTCCTATACTGGAAATCCTAAACTCTCCCTGTGGTTACTCGATTGGATTATGTTAAAGTGGGTTAAGGTGGGACTGTAACATTCTTCCTAAGGATGTTGCCCCCTTGTTCCACTGTAAACAGAGTTTTCCTGGAGTATAGCTTGCACTACCTTTTATCCTATAAGAGATAAAAGGAAAGGGAAGCAAGCAGAGAGCTGGGCACCTCATACCACCAATAAAGTAGTACTGAGAGTAGAGTATGTCCTGTGGACCCGAGGTTCCTGTACTGAGATGCTATCAGACCCAAAGAAAGACTGAGGCAACACAAGGACCTCCCTCCAGAGCTGACAGAGAGAGAGTGTATTCCCCTGGAGCACTCTGAATTCAGACTTGTAGCCTACTGGACTACATGAGAAGAAGCTTTTCTTTGTAAAAGCCATCCACTTGTGTTATTGTCTGTCAGAGCAGCACCAGATGACTGAAGCAGCACTGGAGTAGGGTCGGGAGAAGAAAAGGATTCTCAGCACAAGTAAATGTACAGCCTGAAGCCAAGGCCACTGCTGTTGGTTCGTGGCCCTCTCTCCACTCTCATCAATGCAACACTGTCCTTAACACCTGTCTCTCAGACAGGGATGAGCCTGGACAACCCAGGCCTGCCAGCTAGTTGTCATTGCAAACGCCCTTGGAAAACCTGCCTAGACTCCATTTGAAGAATCATGCCCCGGGACCATGCTCTTAGGAGAAAGCGAGGCCAATTGGCACAACTAGCATTTTGCTAAGAAAGTTCTCTGCACCCCACATTGGTGAGTGGCGTCTGGGGTCTTAAAAGCTGCCAAGCTGCCATCCAAGGACACAGCAAATGGTCCCAACTCAGCAGGAACGGATGCTCACTGAGGACCAAAATGACATGGAGGAAAGACAACCAAGAAGACAGGGAGACCCACAAGAGTGGGTGCCTACATCAACTTGGGACCGGAAGAACCGGATGGTGCCCGGCCACCACCAGTGATAGCCGCGATGGAGCTCACTAAGTTGAGTCTCATTGGCAACACAAGAATAAAAGGGGGTGCATCCTGAGATCTCCACTAAAAGACCTCAATTGATGGTCCAGTGGTTTCGGGGTTCCCCTGGGAGCATGGCCCCTGGCCCTGATGCTGCCCTTGCCCATAAATCATAATGAAGATCACTCTTTGGACAGGAATGGATTGGACTTGGCAATGCAGAGTGACCATATATTTATTGTATGCACTTTATGGGCTGACCTCTGGCTGGAGGAAGGAGAGTGGTTGGAGAGGAGGGGAAAGGAGACTGTTGGGAGGATGAGACATGTACGGAGCAGAGAGGAATAGTGTGCTGTCACTGGGCAGGGAGAGCAGTGGAAGCTGCATATAGGGGGGCATGTAAATTTATACGGGAATGTACATTTTCACTCAGTCATGTTAAATTAAAAAAAATTAGGATTACTGATGTTAAGGAAGACTGATCATGTAAATGTTTTGTGGCTATAGTCATGTTCTCCCTTCCCCTCTTAAGTGTATAAAAGGCTTACCCTTTTTACAGTAAGTTGGTGCACTTGGTAATCTTTATTTAGTGCTACTCAGAGCTGCTCTGTTCCTTAATAAAACTTTTTGCTTTCACTCCTTAAAAAAAAAAAAAAAAAAAAAGAATCATGCCCAACACTGATTCTCATTCATTCCTTGAAATAACCCCCCACCCCACAAAGAAAGGATTAGCTACCACTACTCTATCTCCTTGGGCCCTGGTGGTGCAGTGGGTAAGCATCTGGCTACCACCGAAAAGGCTGGCAGTTTGGATCCACCAACTGCTCCTTAGAAACCGTATGGGGCAGTTCTACTCTGTTCTACAGGGTTGCCATGGGTCAGAATTGACTTGAAGACAATAGGTTTTTTAATCCTATGTATCAAAGATAGCCTCCATATTTTGGGTTTACCTAGCCCCCTAAATTGTAGTGTTCAGCCTCAGTGTATACTCGTATACACTGAACTTGAACTTTGAGCATCGTTCAAAGCTGAGCATACTGTTCCCCTGTCTGGTGAGTGCCCATAACCAGAAAACGTCAATCAGCTTCACACTCTACAGACACTGTGGCTGCTTCCCCCTAAAAAGGCAGCCTCTTTCTTCCCTGAAATTACAATTTCCCCTTCCACTAACTCCCGGGTCTCCATTCCTCCTGGACGTACTGACGTAATCCAGTGCTTAGCTCAATGCCCAGCAGATAAAAAGCCCCAAATGAAAACCTGTTGCCTGTTTTCCCATTGATGGTGCCAGAAATACCTAAATGTATCTGTCTCTGGTGACTTTGCTTCCTGAACTTCACCAGCTACTTCACCTGTCAAGTGGCAATAGAATAATCATTTCCCAGGGCTTTCAGTGGGGCTCAGATACTGGAAGATTAGAAATCTCGTAAACAGCCTGGCTCCCACTTGCTGCCTTTCTAGTGAGAAACTAGCCTAAAAAGATGGGTGACCCAGTGATGTCACCTGAATAACAGGTGGCATCATTGAGAAAGCAAATAGTTTTCAGCTTCTTATGTATTGCTGGAAGCCCTGGTAGTGTAGTAGTTAAGAGCTATGCCTGCTAACCAAAAGGCTGACAGTTCAAATCCACCAGGTTGTCCTTGGAAACTCTATGGGAGAGTTGCACTTTGTCCTATAGGATCTCTATGAGTTAGAACCAACTCAGTGACAATGGGTTTGGTTTTTAGTTTCTATTTCACTGTTTAACTGAGGGCCGTGCAGTATAATATTACAGTATGGAATTACTGCTAAGAAATTATTATTATACCTTCCTGACTTTAATCTTTTTGTATAATAGACACTACCATGAGGGCCAGAGACCACTCAAAATCCTATCACATGAGAAAAATGAAAAACAACTTACTTTAAAAATATTTAGTATTTCAAAAAATAACCACAAAGTCCATAGTATTTTATAAAGAATTTTTAGCCATTTCTATCATTTGAGCTTTATTGCTTGCAAAGAAAGAGAAAGGCAATAGCTTATGATTTTTCTGTTAAGCCGACATGTGAAACAAAATTTTAAATTATAGTTTTATCAAAAGTGCTTTTCCTGTGACAATTCTCAATTCTGATTAGTCCCCAGAATCACCTGCAGATACCTGTTTAGGCCCATTACACGCACGCTGCTATGAACGCTTTATACCCTCCTTTTGGTACACATGTTATCTGTTTCTCAGGGGTGAATATCTGGGAGTAGAACTACTGAATCATAACATATGCATATCATCAGCTTTAGTGGATACTCCCAAAGAATTTTCTAAAGTGCTTGTGCAAATTTACATTCATACCAGCAGCGTATGGAAAGCCTCCTTGTTCCCCATCCTTTCAGCACTAGGCATTTTCTGTCTGTTTTATTGTCTGATAGATGTTTTCATTTGCATTTCCCTAACCACCAAGGAATTTGAGCCTAGGTTTATTCATCATTTGAATATTTTCTTTCGTAATGTGTCCAAGTCGTTTTTTAAAATTATGTTGTCTTTTACTTACTGATTGTAGGAGACGTTTTTCTATTCAGGATACAAATTCTTTGATATGTGTATGCATGTGCACACGTGTATACATCTAGTGACATATACATATACACATTATACACTCATTTAAAAAACAAAAGAAAACCTGTTGCAATTGAGCCAAGTGGACTCCAACTCATAGTAACCCTATAAGACAGAGTAAAACTGCCCCATGGGGTTTCCAAGGAACAGCTGGTGAATTCAAACTGCTCACCACTTGGTTAGCAGCCGAATTCTTAAGCCCTGAGCCCCCAGAGCTCCATATACACAGCCTGCCGATTAAATTCACCAGCGCATCCTAGAAAAGTGCTGCATATCTCATTGCGGAATATCACTATAGCCGCCTTCGAAGTACTCCTCTTGGGAAGATATGCACCGACACCAGCACCTAATCCATCCTTCGAAGTGATTTTGGAGGTCTTTTTCTGCAATAGCCATCAGAGCTGTCATCATATTACCCTTGATATCCTGAATGTCATCAAAATCTCTTCCTTTCAATGTCTCCTTTAGCTGCAGGTAAAGAAAAAAGTCACTGAGGGCCAGATCAGGTGAGTAGGGAGGATGTTCCAATACAGTTATTTGTTTACTGGTTAAAATCTCCCTCACAGACAACTATACAATTAAGTTGGTGAACTTGCCACCTTGCCACCACGTGCACAATGACCATTCCAGAAAGAATCCCAAAATTGCTTTGAAGGTTGCAGTAGGCTCTGGCCTCAGTGGATAGCTTCCCAAAGGGAGTATTTCAACGATGACCGTAGTGATGGTCAGCAATGAGGTATGTAGCACTTAGAACAATTAAGTTTGCTGACTCATTGGTCTTCATATATATAAAAAAACACACACACGTATATTTCCTCTGTGGCTTTCATTTTCTTAATGGTAACTTCTGATGAAACCAAAACCAAACCCACTGCCATCGACTGAATTTTTACACATAGTGACCCTATCAGACAGAGCAGAACTGCCCGACAGAGTTTCCAAAGAGCACCTGGTGGATTTGAACAGCCGACCTTTTGGTTAGCAGTGATATCCCTTACCCACTATACCACCAAGGTTTCCACTTTTGATGAGCAGAGTCCTTAATCTTAGCATATCCCAGTGTATCAGCTTTTCACTACCTAAGTTCCCACCAACAACAAGATCAGTAAATAAATGGTGGCCCATTTACACAATGAGATTCTACATGGTAATGAGAATGAACAAATCACAGTTACACACAGTAACATATATGAACCTTACATAAAATTATGGCAAAGAAACAAGACACAAGGGCACATGTCTGTTTTCTTTTTAAAAAAAATTATGCAAACACACAATATTAATCCATAATGTTTGAAGTTAGAACTCTGGCAACTTTTGAAGGACTGCAGTAACTAAAAAGGAGAACAAGGGGTGTGGGTGATGATATGTTTTCACCTGGGTGCGGGTTATCCAAGTTTGTTCACTTTGTGAAAAGCCATCCAGCTTTCAGTTTAATGTTTACTCTAATGAAAAGCGAACAAAAAGATACCACATCTCAGGACCTGAATGTCTATGTTTCTTAGTGATTCGAATATGTGGATCACAAGTACCCAAAATTGTGCAAACATAAGGACAAGGACTTGAAGCCCAATTTCTCCAAAAATGTGTTGTTGTCGTTGTTAGGTGCCATGGAGTCAGTTCTGACTCATAGTGATCCCAGGTCCGACAGAATACAACACCGTCCAACCCCACACCATCCTCCCAATTATTGTTAGGCTCCAGTCCGTTCTTGCAGCCACTGTTACTTGACAAATGGTGGAATTAGAAGGCATTGTTGCCATTACTACTGCCACAACGTCTATTTGTCCCATTATTAGGATCCTGTGAAGGATGCTTCTGTTTCCTCCTTCTCTCTTCCTTTTCTGGTAGCAGCGTGTGTATGTCTAGGAAGTGTGGCCACTAGGGGGCGAGGCACACAAACTGCAAGACAGTCAGAAAATAAACAGGGTCCCCATGGCGCCCTCTGGCGGTCTTACAGCCTGTGCTCCTCTGGTTTGCGGCAACCTACCGACAGCCAGGCAGCCTCCTCCGACCAGGTGTCAGTGACAGCGGTGACTAGCACTTCCCAGCAGGGCAGGGTCCATGATTACAGCGCTCTGCAAATTGCTGGGGCACGGTGAAGTCAGGAAGCACAGGAGAGACCGAGGCAGTGGATGCTGCCAGCCCCACCCTGCTCTCCCCAGCTTGTCCTCTGCCACCTCACATGCTCCGCTTGTCCGTTAATTTGAATACAGACTAGACATTTCATCATTTCTTGCAAGCATCTATGAAAAGGGGTATAAACGCTGATGCTGCCTGGCAGATTCTAGTCTAGACTAGAGCTCAGGGAGGTAGGTGAGGAGACAGAAGAGAGAAGGAGCAAGTGTTATTGCTGTATTTACAAGTCAGGAAAGAAATGCAGTTCTGAGTGATGAAGGTGTTGGTCAATGGGGCCTCTTTCCAGAGAAAAAGGTCTCTGGTTTTATTTGACCTTGCCTATTTTTTTCCGCTGTAAAAATTAAGCAGCTTCTCTATTTGTTTATATCTCTTTTAGGGAAAATATCAACTCCCGCCACTATTTCCTTCTGCGTGGTAGTTCCTCCCACTCCCTTAACTTGCTTCCCAATGCCAACCCCATGCAGTCTAAAATCATTACTACTTAAATTGAATTTACTGAATTAATGGTGGGTGAAGCAAATCGAAAGAGCCAGAACAGTGGAATGCTGTCATCACTCACACAGCAGATTTCCTGACGCCTTACTTTTCATCCTAAGGCTAAGTGCACCCTTCCTCCCTCCACGCTTCTGCTGTCCTTAGCCCTTCCGTCTAACCGCTGTCCCAACCAACCAGGACTGTTCTTGGCAGCAATGAGATCCTTCACGACGGGTTCTCAAAATAAGAGTCTCTCAAGCAGTAGTCTCACCTGGGTATAACGTCAAGTCAGTTCCAGCTCACAGCCACACCACGCCCAGCAGGACGAAACACTGCCTGGCCCTGCCCCATCCTCAGAGTCGTGCCTGAGCCGACACTGCAGCCACCGGGTCAATCCGTGTGTCAGACAAGCCCATACTTGGGCCTCAGCCCTGGTCTACTGAACGGGGCCCAGCCACCCGGGCTTTATCAAGACGTCCGGGTACTCTACAGCCTCTCAGAAGATGGAACAAATCTGTCTTAAAGGAAAAACAGCCAGGATGCTCCTAAGAAGGGAGGATGGTGAGACTTTGTCGCATGTACTCTGGACATGCTATCAGAAGGGATCAGTCCCTGGAGAAGGACATCATGCTTGGTGAAGTACAGGGTCAGCCAAAAAAAGAGGAAGGTTCTCAATGAGATGGACTAATCCAGTGACTGCAACAGTGGGCGCGAGCATAACAACGGTGAGGATGGCACCAGACCAGTGTTTCATTCTCTTGTACACAGGGTCACTGCCAGTTGCAGCTGACTCAAGAACACCTAACAACAACCAGTGATCCGGTGTAGGCTAGAATAGTTCTCCAACTCTAGAAGCATGAGTTCTTTTAGGTAAGGGACAACCCTCGGGCACACTGCAGGACTCAGACACCAACTGAACATGGGAAGGTAGAGAAGTGGAAGACAAGGATGTTTTCGGCTTTGAAGACTGAGGTGGTGGTTGTACTGTGAAACCGAACAAGGAATACGAAGAGAGGTGGTGCTTTGGTTTTGTTATTATTTGTTTGTTATGTAGGTTTCTTACAAGGTAAAAAAAAAAAATAAACAATGCCACTGAGTCCGTAAAATTCCTGGAGACCCTTGTATGTCAGAGTAGAACCGTACTCCACAGGTTTTCAATTGCTGATTTTTTGGAAGTAGATCTCCAGGTCTTTCTTCTCAGGTACCTCTGGTAGACTCTAATCCCCAATCTTTCAGTTAGCAGGCCAGCCCTCTAACCAAAGGAGCAGGTATTAATTAGTTTGGTCTTATCTGCATTGTTTCAAATGTCTGTAGCACATGTCAGGGCTGCCCACTAGGCTGCTCAAAGATCTATAAATGTGGAGACCTAAGTTGGGGCCCTAGACAGTGCTTTTGACAACCTGGGCCTGACTTGGAATCCAAACTCTACCACTTCTAATAGTGTAGCTATGAGTCAGAATAGACTTGATAGCAATGGGTAACCACTTCTAACTCTTAAAGCCAAGGCCGAGGTCTTATACCTTGCTGAGTCTTAGCTTCCATGTTTGAAAAGTAGGTTGGTCACAGTTTCCTTGCAGAGTCTGGGATAGGATTAAATTAGATGATACACATAAACCAATTAGCAAAGCTTTTAGCTCATTATTTTACAGATATGTGAGCCTGCAAAATATAGATGGGAGACACAGATAATGGAAAGGATATGCATGAGATCACAAAAATGTTTCACAGATTATCTCTGTTCTGATTACAAATTTTCTAATTCCAAGTTGTATGTAGATAAGATTAGAAAGGCAAACGGGAGCTTTTAGCAGTTGATTCATCAGTAATAAGTGCGTGGTCACTGTTTTCTTAACTTTGTGGAGTTAAAAAAAAAAAAAAGACACACACAGAGGCAGTGACGGTTTAGTGACAGAATTCTTACCTTCCATGAGGAAGAGCTGGGACCAGTTCTAGCCAATGCTATTACCAGAAAACACAGATCCACGCTGCCTGCCTCAAGAGCCAATACTTAGGCAGGAGTGAGGTGGGCCACCAAGAGGTTTATTTGGTATACCAGTATACAAGGTGGAATCTGGATCCTCAAAGTCTGTCTGCCTTCTTCAGTGAGGCTGGGGGTTTTATTGGATAGCTTAGGTGGGAGGAGAAAAGGAATGCAGGTAATCTGGTGTGGTGGTGGGGTGGGGTCCCCAAGGTGGGCATCTGGTGCCCTGGAGGAAATCCATGTACATCTGAAACTGGTGGGGAAGGTCCATCTGGAGATAGACATCTGGGGTCTGGAGGAGACATGCGTCTGGAACTGGAGGGGGTTCTGTTCACAGGCTCTTGTCACGGTCATCTGGGCAGGGGATCAGCGACCAACACCTCCACCTGCTTTCATGCTACTAGGAAAACCAGTTGTAAAGGCTGTAAAAATTTTATCTTGATGGCTGAGGCATCACTTTCCTTCCTACAAGTGATGTGTAATTTCTGGAGTTAAGTAATGCTAGGAAGCCAGGACTTGTCAGATCAACGGTATACAAGGAAAAGAAATGGAGTGAGTCCTGGTCACCCACTTCAAATACACCTCACGTGCAGGTACTGCCTGTCAGCAGAGGCCTGTGTGTTGTTACGATACGATACTGAACAGGTTTCAGTGGAGTTTTCAGACTAAGATAGACTAGGAAGAAAGGCAGAGCCACCTATTTCTGAAAATCAGCCAGTATTCAAAAACAAAACCCCAAACTGCAAACTCTATGAATCACAACAGTCTGACCCATTATCCCACCACGACAACTGCGCGACCAGGCGGTGTTTGGTTCCGCCGTGCATGGGGCACCATGAGTCAGGGCTGACTGGGCAGCAACTAGCAACACACAAACATGTGTGCAGATACAGCCATATGTACTAAAATGTTATATATGTTCTCGTTGATTTTTATCTCTAAATAATGGCTATCTTAGAAGGAAGCTATATGAGCAAACAAACTGGGGAGGGGGAAGCTATAGGAGCCGAGAGGAGAGGTCCCCTCTGACCTCTGTCCCCCTTCTTTCACTCTGCATGTCCCAACCCACATCCAGGTCACATCCTGCATACAGCTGCATCTCAGGAAAACAAGCTTCCCCTGGGATTCTGTAGAAGCCAAGTGACCTTTCCTCTGGAAGAAGCTTCTCACGCCTCGTCCTCAGATCGTCCCCCTACTTTCTTTGCGACAGAGTGAAATGTGCTGAGGGTCAGAGTCTGCCACAAATGCCAGCCTAGAAATGGTGGGGCAGGGAGAGACGGCAGGATTATGTCTGTGGACTAAAGCTATTACCCAGATACTGGAGGGAGAAGGGGGACACGAGTGCCACTGAAATGTGAGATACTGCCTCACTGTGCAGTCACAGGGAACTTGCACCAAATGAGAAATAACTTGCCTGTTGTCTACATCGTTTTAATCAGGGTCGAGACTCTGTCTGTGACTGAAAAGCCGTGTTGGTTTTCTTGGCTTCTACTTGGATGGTTATGGGAGAGGAGTCCCAGGCAAATCACAGTGGCAGAGCAGTCAGGGAGAAAGTGACAGAAGAGCAAGCGGAAGCTAGGCTTCAGTCCCTTCCTTTGTTGAGCCAAAGGGAGTAAGTGTCCTAATTAGTGTCATACGGACTCACCCCACCCTTAGGGTGGAGGCCTGGGAGAAATACCCAGTGCAGTTTATTTATTCCAGATACGTGTGCGCTAGCAGCTGGGTGTACTCAGTGTCTTAGGGTTGACAATCTAATTTAGCCTCTGGCTCCCTTGGCCTGTCTGGTCTCAGTATAATCTCTGATCCAATCTGCTACCCTGCTAATCCTTAAATCAATCTGGTAAATATCACTCACCTACCAGACTAGATCATCTGTCATGCTGAGTTTGAAAACCCACATCCCTTTATCTCTTAGCCGCTTCTCCTTCTACCCAGATCATACCTTTCCCATCTGCCTAGTCAGATGCTGTTTCACTCTTTGATTTGGTCTGGCTGGCTGATTTCTTGAATCAAGTACTGTTCTAATAAGCACTGTTATAATTCAGCTCAGAATTCTCGCCAGCGGTGGCTGAGGAAGTCTTGCCGAGAAGCTGTGTAGTAATCCAGGAAATAGAGAATCAGGTCTTAGACAAGGAGGTGGCAGAGAAATGAGGAAAAGGGAAAAACCAAAGAATTCACAGAGACTGGCTAATAAATTTACTGAAAGAAGAGAGAAAAAAGCTTTTAAGATTGTTGTGTGCTGTTGGGTTGTTTCTGACCGACAGTGATTCTATAGGTCAGAGTAGAACTGCCCCATGAGGTTTCACAAATGTTGCGGTCTTTACTGGGAGCAGCTCACCAGGTCTTTTCTCCATGGTTGGTGGGCCTGAACTGCCAACCTTTCTGTTAACAGCTGAGCGCTTAACCATGGCACCAACAGCACTCCTTATTTAAAAGATTAGGAATCACTGTGTTAGGGTCCATGATTTTCAAGATGTGATGCTGTTACTTTAAAGGTTAAATTTTATTAAAAAATATGCCCAATAAGAAAAAAACTGGTGCACCAGGGACGCACCCAAAACTACACAGAGTGGGGGGCGACGGCGAGTTTCCTCAGCATGCAGTATTTAAGTCGTGAGATTGCAAAGCCGGGAGGGTGAACTGACCTTTACATTGATTGGTTAACTCCTATTAGTTGTAAAACGTGGTGAAGGTCTAGGGGTCACTTGCAGACTGTCACCTACAAGGTTGCCCCCAGGCTTGTCTTGTGACAGTGTTTTGTAAGGCAAAGGTGAGATTATTCTATAGTATTTTCTGCTATTAAGTTGTTTCCTGGGGCTTTCTTTAATACCTCAAATTTTTACCGCACCCTTTTTTACTGCGCCCTTCCTCATTTCAACAACTGTTTAAGAAAGAAGACTATGTGACAAAATCAAAGGTTAAAAGTAATTACTAGGATCAGAAATGTGGACACAAATATTTCCACTCAGCTCCACTCAGCATTTCTGGGGGAGAAGGGGGGATGTTGAAATGAGGCATAAGTGACAGCCTTTGAGGAAGGGTGCAGTAAAAATTCAAGGTATTAAAGAAAGCCCCAGGAAACAACTTAATAGCAGAAAATACCATCTAGTAATCTCACCTTTGTCTTACAAAACATCTGTCACAAGACAAGCTTGAGGACAGCCTTGCAAGTGACCCCTAGACCTTGACCACAGACAGCCTTGCAAGTGGTCCCTAGACCTTGACCACATTTTACAACTAACAGGAATTCCAGGTGGCCTTAACCAATCAATGTAAAGGTCAGTTCCCCCTCCCTGCTATGTAATCTCACAGCTTAAATACTGGGTGCTGAGGAAGCTCATCGTCGCCCCCTGCTCTGTGTAGTTTGGGGTGTATCCCTGGTGCACCAGTATTTTTCCTATTGGACATATTTTTTAATAAAATTTAACCTTTAAAGTAACAGCATCACATCTTGAAAATCGTGGACCCAAACAGGGAAATAAAATGAAGAAATGAAATTTTCTGCAGTATGAGTCTGGCTAATAATCACTTCTTTTATCTAGTCATCTTAAAACCAAACAATAGTTCAACTAGAGAAAAAGGTCTGCCTGAAGCATTGCGCTCTTTTAAGAGCTCTCTTTGTGGGATCACATTGGCGACAGCAACTCAAAAGATCAGATAGGAAACTTAGGGGACAGTGACTTCATGTCAGTAGAGGAACAACTCCCAAATGAGGATGAGAATGGTTGCATAAGTTGAACAATGTCATCCATGTCACCAGTGGTATACACAGAAACTTGAGCTGGTGTACGCTTTGCTGTGTATGTTCTCAACAGCAACAAAGTAAATAAATGTAGGGGGAGAAAGCATTTCACTTAGTAAAGCTGTATAAGATAATCCCTGTTTAGAATCCCAAACAGCCTGGCCTCCCTGCTAAATCATCTAACTCTTCGCTTCTTTCTTTGCATTGTCTACAGCTTCCAGGCCCTCTGTCCAACTTCCACTCACATTCTCATTTGAAAGTTGTTCATAATCTAGCTTCTCTTGGATAGACCTCTCCGAATACGTCACCACAGCTCGTGTTTTGGGTTGCTACATGCTGAATGCAACATCAAACACTTAGGAGAACTTCCCCTACTTAATAGAAACCCTGGTAGTGTAGTAGGTGCTACTGTTAGAAATGGGATTTGATAAAAGTAGCCTACATTGCTAAACTATATTCCATTGCTTGCTTTTGCACTCCTTTCCCTGTCTCCAGGATAGAAAATCGATTACCTCTGTAAGGTCCTGAGTGCAAACGCCACCCCGCATTCATTCACAAGAGACGGTTCTTGATGCAAACAGCAAGAGGTTTTTATTCCAGCGTGCTGGGGCTCAATCCATACTCTTGTCAGAGTAGAGGGAATGAGCCCCGAACAAGAGAATTACAGAGTATATAAAGGCGGGGTCTTACATTCCTGGGGGAGGTGTGTTGGGGAAAGGTTCCACGTGGGGCAATTTTGTGGTTTGTATTAGCTCAGGGCTCGGGGCTAGGGCGGATATTTCGGGTGCATTTACTTCCTGGTATTTCTGAAACTAGCCTTTTTGGGTAAGTTCCTTCTTGTTATTCCCGAAACCAGCCTTTTTGGGTAAGTTCCTGGAACTCTGAGGGGGTTGGTCCTATATTGTCCTGCTCTTTGGTATGGAGGATCTCACACCTCAAAGCTTCAGGGAGGTAATTATATTGGGGGTAATTTACATTGTTTGATAAGATGTCATGGAATCTTGTGACTCCTTGTTCTTTCTTACAAGGTTTGACATTTTCCAGATGTAAATCCCTTTGTAATCTAGCTGTAAAAGCCACTAGAATCATAACCTAAGCAGAACAGTTTTGGAGAAACCATTCTTGCTGTTCCCCAGATTCTCATGCTTATCTGTTAATAAAGCTGCTGATCCTTTCCCCATCTCTGGGTTTGGGTGCAGTGACAGGCAGAACAAACTTGCTTTATTTTGGCAATACTACGTTTGCTAACCAAATGGTCAGCAGTTCAAATCCACCAGGCATGCCTTGGAAACTCTATGGAGCGGTTCTACTCTGACCTATAGGATCTCTGTGATTCAGAATCAACTCGACGGCAGTGGGTTTCCTACTTAATATTACAAAGGAATTATGGTCTTTTTTAAATGCAATACTTAAAAGAATTTAAAATTCGTAATAAATTCATGAGCTGAACGAATGACTTTTGTTGCCAAAACAATCACCTATAAAAATAATTCACTCTAAGAAATATCACCTTACAGATTTAAACAATTTGGGGTTCCAGCCACTGTGTTTCTGTCCCTTTAAGCAGAGCCCATCACCCAAGTAGTCCGCTGTATCTGGCCTAAGGAGTGTTGTAGGGGAAAAACATCATGAAGTTTGGTAAAGCAAAAATGTTTTACTTGGCATATATGAAAAAGGCAAAAATAAGCAAGCATACAAGCACACTGTTAGATCTGTGTCTGTCCAAGCCCAGGGAATGTTACAGACTAGGCAGGAATGGGAAAATGGACAGGCATGCTGCCACAGCCACATCTACCCGAGTCCAAGGAACATTACAAAGCTGTCAGTGTATACTAACAACTGCAACTAGGCAAAACCATTGAAAACTTCACCTTTTCACAGACTGACTAGAAACTATGAGCCTATGTTGTGAATCTACTTATTCACCATCATTGGTACTAGTTTCGGTAATGACAGTCAGGGGTCTCCCCTGGTCCAACAAATTCCTATTACTAAATATTAATAGAAAAAGATAAGAATGGAAAGTCTTTAGTGTTCTATCTTACGTGATAAAAGATTCACCAAAAGATATCTTCCAAGATGATCCTATCTATTGCCTTTATATCTCGGGGGCCAGTTGATGTGTCCTTGTGAGTCTTTGTGGGCCCAGCTTCAGCTGGGTCAAGTTCTCTATGTTCAAGGACAAGAAAGAACAATTCCAACATTATTTCCTAAATCAGGATCCAGCTGCAGAAAAAATTATTTCAGGAAATTTCCCTGGCGTGCTCCCACTTATACTCTTTCTCAGCTCTCTGGACTCAGGGTTTACTATCTTTGAGGCTGATCAATGCTTTGGGCTCCTTCAGATTTGCAGACAGAAAGAGTTCCTCCTCTGGTTCACCAAACCTTCTGCTTCTCACCTTGCTCTTCTCCCTGCTTGCTCCCAAATGATGCCAATTTTATGGTTATTGGGTGCCTTCAGTCACAGCAACACCATGTGACACAGTAGAACTGCACTATAGGGTTTTTTTAGACTAATCTTCATGGGAGCAGATTTCCAGATGTTTCTCTGGTGGAGTTGCTGGGTAAGTTTGAACCACCGGGCTTTTGGTTAGCACTACAGCCAAGTACCCAACTGCCGTGCCACTAGGGCTCCTTCCAATCTTATGCTCCGTAAATTTCATCACAATACTCAAATCAGCCTTTGGATTGCTAAACGATGGTGATTAAAAAAAAAAAAAGTCATGATGAACTGAATTAATACAGGCACCTGTCATCACTTGGGTAAGTGGCACTCTTTACTGGGTCTCCACCTTGGCTGTTTATAGGGAAATCTAAAAATACTGGCCCCAGGTTTCTGCTCTCACAGATTCTGATATAACTGAACTTGGGTGTGGCCTGATCCTCAGTACTTTTGCAAGTTCCCAGGTAATTCTTATGAAGTTAAATTTTCAAGTCACTGAATTAGTTTGAAAACCACACAGGTGCAATTTTCTCCCCCGTACTGCCGATACCACAATTTCCTAAGTGAAAATGGAATGATTTTTAGCACTGTTTTTGACTCTCTCTTCTGAGTATGTCGTAATGCTGCTGAACTAAATAAAACAAGTTCATTCCGCCTGTTGCTGACAGCCAAAAGGGGGAAAAGTTTCAATGCTTTGTCAGCATACAAGCCAGCAAATCTAAGCGACAGCAGGAGAAACTTCTCCAAAAAACAGTCCCACTGGGTTACAATTCCAGCGGCTTTTTTAGCCAGATTGCAAAGGGGCTTACATCTGGAAAAGGTCAAACCTTGTCACAGGATAGAACAGGGAGTCACGAGTTTCCTTTACATCTTATCAAACAATGTAAATTCATTACCTCGCTGAAGGTTGACCACTACTCCGGAGACAGGTAAAGGAATGGGAGTCTGTTGATCTATTTGGGGCAGAGAACAGAACTTAGTTTAGCAGTCTGTCTAGAAGACCTTGGTCAAGTCCCAGCTACTAACAGTAACGGTTACGTTAGTTTTACTGGATGAATCTAGATCACTGCAGATGACATTAAAGATTACTCTGGAAGTAAAACGAGATAAGATTGGGTGGATAGACTTGAGACGTGTTAATAAACATTTACCAAAAAGGCCAAAGTTTTACTGTCATAAGGATTGATTTTTCTATTTGAAGTGAAACCCAGGGCTGAATGTTCCTCCCACTTCCTGTCTTAAGAGTTAAGTTTTTGAAAGCTAGCTCTCCTTGAGGAGGTGGGTCAGACTCTCAAAAGGTTGAAATTCTCTCACTGCTCCATCCTATTTACAGGTCATTTTCCCAGGAATTGGCTATTTTCAGAGATTTCTGTCTGGAGAGAGATAGGGCTGATAGCTTAAGCAAGGGGATAAATGCCAGACCTGGGATCTGCCTCAGCCTAAGACACACAGAGGAGCCTGGGAGGTGGAGAGGTCCTGTCTCAGCCGTTCCTCTTTAAATAAGTGACCCAGATGCAACTGCTTAAGAATAAATGCTGACTCAACCTCTGTTTCTAAAGCTTAAGAGACAAGGCCGTAAGACAGCCCAGGTTTGGGCATCTTCAGTCTTTACCCCTATGAGCTCAGTGGCCTTGTCTCTCTACCACGTGGCTCAGCCCATACTTATTGTGAAAACTAAAGATTTATAGGTGAAAAAGGTGATTATTAAACTGAACAGAATTATTAACAATGCTGTGAAAACTATACTGTGTGCAATTTAAATAAGCAGCATGGAGTATATATTTTTCTCTTTCATCAAGCCTGTTAGAATTCTCTCTGGACAGTCTTCTGAATCCTCCACTTGGATACTACTGCCCCGAGGCCTTTCTGAGGACAGAGCTAGGAAAAGAGCAGTCACACCGTCCATAACTTGCACTGTCCTTAACATTAAATTCCAAATGTATCTTGCCATGGCCCAGTTCTAATAGTCCCTACAGGGTGCAATACTATAATTTAAGCAGATTCCTGGCTCTTCTCCACAGACACATCTGAGTAGGTGCTGTGATCACCTCTCCCCTTACTGATGGAAAGAGAGGGGACAACGTGTCCATTATTGGTTCAAGCCAAAACCTGAACGGATAAGAGACGGGAAAAAGAAGCAGGCAGCCAATGAGCAGCAGAGAAGGCCAGCATATTCTCTATAGACTGGACCATTTCACAGAAGAGCAAGAGAAAGCTCACTGAGAGGCTTGCATGGACTGAGGGCAGGGTAGCTATCCACAGCAGACTCCTCTTTATCTTCACCAGCAAGCCCTAGCACAAGGCACATGTGGACACAGGAAGGAACTGGTGTCCTCGGCCATAAGCATGCTTGCTCAGCACGGCTACAGGCAGGCATCTGCAAGCTGGAATGAGGGTTATTGCTCTTGCCCTTTCATGTCAATGCTCACACCATCCAGACATCTCTTCTTTGTTGATGTTGCTTACTCATCTTCAAGTTATGCCTGTCTTCAAATAAAATCTTCACTCCAAATCCTGAGATTTCAATCCCTAAGCAGACAAAACCCAACCCAACCCAACCCATTGCCATCGAGTTAATTCCAACTCATAGCCACCCCATAGGACAGAGTGGAACTGCTCCATGGAGTTTCTAAGGAGTACCTGGTAGATTTGAACTGTGAACCTCTTGGTTAGCAACTGTAGTGCTTAACTACTATACCATCTCGGTTTCCATCTAAACAGAATAGTCAGTGAAAAATTTGCTACCTAAGTCCTGAGTCTCCCTTCCTGCATTCTATTTCAGACCCCTAATCCAAGGAGCCTATCCTGGATCCTAATATCCTGGAAACACCCTAATTTAGAAATCTTAAATCACCATCATCTGTTCTCAGACCACTACCTCCTATCTTTTACGTGCCTTCTACCTACATACTCTACTGTGTCTGTTCACAAAGACCCCTGATTCCCAGTTACAGTTTAACAGTACCCACTTAGTATCTCTTCTTCCACTTCACAACCCAGGTCCCTTTCTCCTCAATTCCTCTCTCACCAGAAAAGTCAAAACCCAAGATCAAAGCTACAATCCACCTTTGATTCCAAACCCTCACTTTGCTGGTGCCGTTACACAACGCCACAAACCAACCGCATGATCAGCTTGTAGTTTCTCACCTCTGCTGAGCTCTGAGCACTATTCATCTACCTTTCTCTTGTCTGTGATCAACTTCTTCACCGCATTTTCTTGTGGTTCTCGGTTAACGACCTTACATTCAACTTTATCCACAGCGTCACCACCACGGGCACAGCCTCCTCTGCCCAAGTCTATGTGGGCCCAGGTCATTCTCCTCCTCTTTCTACCACTGCTGCCCTTACCTGATTTCCTTCTGCAACCTCAGAAAGTGGCTTCACCTGCCTTTTGCTTTCCTTACCGTCATCCTCTCCCATGCTACCTAGATTTCTTCCTAACATCTAGAGACCTACTCACATTCCTCTCACCAAGTACTCTATTTCTTGATGCCATATGCCTCATTGGGGTTTGGCAAACTATGGCCTGCAATTTTTATTGGAATACAGTCATGCTTGTTTGTTTATTACTGTAAACTACAAGAGCAAAAGTTAAGTAGTTGTAATAGAGAACTTATGGCCTGCAAAACCAAAGGTGTCTACTGTGCAGCCCTTTACAGTAAAAGTTGCTGACCCCTCTTCCCTCCAGCCACTTCTCAGTCATGACAGTTGTATTCTTCTTTGCCTTGTCATCCTGCTAACCTTCCATTACTAAGGCCAGTCAGGCCCTTATGGTTTCCCAAGTCAAAGGCATGGGAAATTTCTTCACTCCACATTAGACCTCTCTGCCACATATGACATTTGTTGATCATACCTTGCCTGAACCTCAAGGGAAGAATCCCAAATCCCAATCACCAAGGAGCCAGGCTGGACCTGTAAATTAATGAAGAAGGCTACGCTAAGATGTGAGCATTATCTTAACAGGCTGACGTCCAGCTGGGAGAGCACACGCTCCAGAGGCAGAGGGTGGCCTCTGTGCTGCTGTGAGGGCCTGCAGGCCCTAGAGAGCCAGATTTCCCGATGTTTCCAGGGAAGCTAGAAATTCAGATTTTATGTGACATCTCTCTCAACTTTTTAAGTGTTTGCAACTATTTCAAAACATTGAGGAGCAGTGGAAGCTGCACATAGGGGGGCATGTAAATTTATATGTGAAGGTACATTTTCACTCAGTTATATTAAATAAAAAAAAAAAAAACATTGAGGAGCCAAACAAAATGAAACCTGTAGCCAATTTGGCCTCAAATCTGCCTGTTTACAGTCTGTGATTTGCTGACTCGTCACCTGGAGTTTGTAACTCAGCTTTCCTCGTTCTCTTTGGGAGTCTCTCATTTTTGCTGCTGAAACTCTTTTGTGAGCTACTGTCTTTCTGTCTAATCAGGCATTCATCTCCAGATTGCTCACGATCTTTCTGGGTGTCGTCCTAGAGCTCCTCTCCAAGCTCTGCCCCTGCTTCAGATTTCTATTTTCCAACTTCCTGCTGGAAATTCCACCAACATTTCATAATCCATACCAGCTCACCACTTTCTCCATCCCCTTCTCTTTGCCAAGCCAACTGCAAATCCTAATTTAAGACTGTTTCATCCAACCCCGCTGCCCTCCTCTCTTCTGTGTGCTCTGATATGTTGCTAAGACTTCCTCTGGAGTCCCTGCATGACACAGTTAACGGGCTCACCTATTAACCAAAAGGTTGAAGATTTGATTCCACCTGAGGGCACTTTGGAAGAAAGGTCAATTTCTGAAAATTGAAAACCTTACGAAGCACAATTCTACTGTGACACACTGGGGTCCCCATGAATCAGAATTGACTTGATGGCAACTGCTTATTGAACTTTTTAAATTATATGTCTTTGTATCTGTCTTTCCTGGTAGATGTAACACATCAGGGGGCAGGGACTATGTCTTTGTAGTCCCAGCTTCTAGCAGAGTGCTAAAACCAAAACCAAACCCACTGCCATCAAGTCAATTCCAACTGTTAGTGAACTATAGGTCAGAGTAGAATTGCCCTAGAGTGCCAGCATAAATTCCCCATAAATGCTTATTAAATAAACAAATCAATGAACAAGAGAAAGATTCACTAAAAACAATTGCCCAATTTTCCATGTCTATAGAATGTTTTTACTAGTGTTTTTTTATTTTGTGATTTCTTTTGTGCACCTGGTGGCATTGCAGTTAAGTGCTACATCTGTTAACCTAAAGGTTGGCAAGCTTAAATCTGCTAGACACTCCTTGGAAACTCTATGGGGAGGTCTACTCTGACCTATAGGGTCGCTGTGAGTTGGAATCGACCCAACAGCAGTGGTTTTTTTAATGTGAGGTTGGTATTATTAACATTTTATTATTTTGTGAGAAAAATATTATTTTCCTTTGACTGTGACGATTAAAAGTATTTACTTGCATTCTAAGTAAAATTGTATTATGTCCTGCAATAACAAAACAAAACATCACTGAATAATAGAAGTCAATGAAAGAAGTAGGATTAGCCAATTAAACATATCAAGCAAAACACAGCAAGAACATATCTGTTCAACTCAGAGTGAGACTTACTGGGAAAATCTACTACTGCAAAGACAGGAAGAAATACTTCCTAGACCCTAAAATCTTGTTAGCATCATGAACAAAGAAAGTGGCAGTCTCCTTCAAGCAAAAGCAGAAAGCAATAATTTCTGGTTTCTGGACGAAATTGTAAAATCCCACCATCTTTTGGAGCCCTGATGACACAGTGGCTAGAAGTTGTAGCTGCTAATCAAAAAGACTGGCAGTTTCAACCCACCGCCCGAGCCTTGGAAACCCTACAGGGAAGTTCTATTCTGTCCTATATGGTGGCCACGTGAGTGGAAACTGACTCCACAACAACGGGTTTATCATCTATTTGATTTTGTAGTAGACTCCTAAGAATTCTGTAAGCTTTGTACTTGAGGAGCGGTTATGGAAGAGTGGGTGAAAATGACGAATTACGTCGATTTTATTTTGGCCTATGGTTCAGTGGTAATTGCTTGGGAATTCTCATCAAGTGCAGGATCAAACACGGAGATAAAAATTCTCTTTTTCTACCAACAGGTGGCACTATTGCTTAGGAACAAAAATGACCTTGTGCAATGTGTCTTTGTTTTTTCAAAGACACAGATGTCTGGAAACCCTGTGGTTTATTGGTTAAGTGCTATGTCCGCTGACCTAAAGGCTGGCAGTCCGAATCTGCCAAGCACTGCTGGGAAACTCTGTGAAGCAGCTCTACTGTGTCCTGTAGTGTAAGATTCATCCTTGACTGGAAGGCAGTAGGTTTAGATCTACGTCTTATCTTTATTTTATTCCGAAACTCTAGGAATGCAAATAAAATATGCAAAGCATTAACCCAGTATTGGATATAGCAAGAAAATCAAAAAATGGTTATTCATTTGGTAACTTTTTATTGTATTACTGCTAAATGGACGCAGAAGATAAAAGAATAAGAAAGTCATCCTCAGGGAGCTTACATAACAGAAGAATTTTCAAAGGCTGAAAGAATTAGAGTGAGAATTCAATAGGATAACTTCAACAAAATCCTTCTGAATATACATATCTGGAAAAGGAATAAAAGCTGATCAGAGAGAAGACAGAAGTTTTTACCCTGCATGAATGAAAAAAGAGTTGCAAGAATATGACTTGTGCTTAGTCACAATGGGAAGACAGGGTTTTACAGTGAAACATGAGAAAATAGTCTCCAGGTGTCTGGAAACAGTATTTTCCTTTCTCAGGGTACCCCTCAAGTGCTGAAAGTTCTCCATCTTCTCTACCACTGGCCCAAAATCCAGTCCATGTTCTTCCCATCTGAGAAGCTGCTTCATCACCTCATTTGGGTCTTCCTTGTACCTCTCAGCCACGCAGGCACAAATGTGATCTCACCAATCTCCCACCTCGTCCCCTTTGATGCTTCAAAGAGAAGCACACAGGCTAGGGTTTTATTGGAAATCTCTTAATTACACCAGTCACACCTTAAAATTCTAAAATAAATTCTAGAAATAAAATAAAATGAAACACTACCAGTGAATGGTCATCGCTACCTATGAATTACTGAAAACATGTGCAACTGTTGGTCTCTTTCCATTTAAGTCACCTCCCAGTCATTCAGAGACAACCTCCAATAGATTCTACCCTTCTCAGCTTCCCTCTTCTCCTCCAATATGATTCTCAGTATTTTAATTTCTCAGGTTTTATTCTCCCCATCACCACCCACCACTCTCCAGACTCTCTTCTAGAACCTTGAGTGACTTTTAGGCCCTTCAGATACTCACAATATGACACCTATGAGACAAACAGATCTCTTGAAATGAGGTTTTATATACATATATAATGCATACATACATTTTATATATAATAGAACATACATGAAAGTGGAGTCTCATCATAAATATAAGTTAAAATTGACTGAAGTGTGAATTGCCTGAACTATTAAAACACAAAATAGTTGTGCTTAAGCTAAGACAGTGAAAAAAATGCAAAGTCATGGTGAGGAAGTAAAAGTGAGAAAAGCAACGGCCAGATGGACATGGCAACAGATGGTTAGAGAGATGATAAAGATAATAACCAGTCAGAAAGGAATCAATGATGTGAGGTACCAGAAGATAAGATTTGTGGACTGGGCAATACTGATGAGAACCAAGTAAACAACTTGTATAAAAATCCAGCCCTCTAGGCCTGGGGCACCAGGGAGACTGTGCCCACCGGTCTGCTGCTGTGCTGTGACCTGATCCTAAGACCTCATCTGCTCTACCCTCAAAGGCCTGGTTTGAGTGACTATGACAGTTTTCCATTGGTGCCTGAGTCTCCTGTGCTGTCCCTGCCAGCTCCACCTCCGAGAACCCTTGGCATTGCAGAATCCTATTCTGGACCCTCCTGATGCCTGAAATGTGAGAGCAAGCCAGTCCCTAAATTCCTTAGAGTAAAACCTGCTTTTAGGGTAGTGTGTGTGTTGACATAGTAATGTTATGACAGAATTGCCGCAGTTCCTGTGGGACCTGGTATGAGCCTGTGTGGGTCTCAACTGATGTAAATGAAAGTTCTTAACTAATATGAGTGTAGATAAGATTTCCTAAGTAATATAAATAAGAGTGCCTTTGTGTCCTGGTGTTAGCACCTTTCCACCATACTTGCTTAATTCTGAGTGTAAATAAAGCTTATTATTAACCCCAAGCCTTGTAGTGGCCCTGATATTTCCCTGGGTGCTCGTAACATCAATCTGACCATTTCTCGGGGCAGAATCTAGAACCATATCTTGCTTCTTGGATGATCCACCCCTGAAGATGCCTCCAATGGTTTGGGGCAAGAAATTAGACGCTGGATATTGCATCATTTGACATATTTTTATAGGCTCAAGTTTCTCAATGCATGAAGGAAATTTAATAAGGGCAAAAGAAAATTATCTGGATGCTTTCCAAGGTTTAAAAGGAAACAGGAAAAGTCTAGTAATCTAAGCAAAATACATCCCTAAGTATTGTTCAAGTACAATCCCCTACAGAAGCAAATATTGGCTGAGGTGGCAGACGTGCAGGGCAGTGGTACAGGAGAAGCACAAACGTTTGCACTGGAGGCTTTACCAAACCCTGGAGAAGAGGAAGAAAGGAAGCCAGCTAGTGGGAGTGAGTGGAGCAGCAGACAGCTCAGAGCCAGCTGAGTGCCTTACAGAGCCCCAGGGCTCCCAAATGAAGAGGGTGAAAGGGAAATCCCATAGGATAAAGCTCTTCACTGGAAGGTTTAAAAATATTGCTGCTTGGCTCCCACCTCTGGATTCATTGGGTGTGGGTCGACACCCAGGTGTGAGGATTTTTCCAAGGTTACCAGTTGTTCCTACAGTTTAGCAAAGTTCGAGGCCCACTGAAAAAGGGTCAAGGCAGAAGAATCACACCTGGACAGTATGTTGAAATTGGAGACAAGTCCCTGATGAGACTCACTGTCTCTCTAGCACCCACCCCTTCCTTGCTCACCCCTGTTCACTCACCTCACACCACCTTTCAATCACTAGTTTAATTCTGCTTCTTCATAGCTCCCAAATCTGTCTTCCCCATTCCATACCCATAGTTGCTACCTTATTCTAGCATTTGCTTACTCAACTAATAACCGTAAGTGTCTGCTCTTTATTAGATACAGGGAATAAACACTGTGTTAGTGAAGAAACAGACATAGTCCCTACTCTGTGAGGCTGACAGTTAACAGACCACGAAGGCCATAACAAGTAAATGAATACATAAGTTCTTGCTTAGAAATTAAGCACGGAGGAGGAAACAAGTAGGCAGCAGGGAGAGAGACTAAGGGGATGCAGAGAAGGCCTGTAGAGAAGGTTAGATAGCGAGGACAAGAGGGACTTCCAGATGGTCCCATCGTTTTTTTCTAAACTCTGTGAGTCGGATCCGACTGGACAGCACTTGGCTTTGGCTAAGCATCATAAGTAGTTTCAGTCTTATGCCCCTCCAATCTATCCCCTATGCAACCACAAGGATTATTTCTGTAAAAGCCTAGATGCCTTAGTAGGGCTCACAAGCCCCTTTGTTGCTCCAGCTCCAACCCCAGGTACAACCCCTGAGGCTCTAACAGCTGCTGGATCTCCACGTTCTTTCAAACCCACTATATATGCCATTGCACTGCCTGGACTGTCCTTCCCCAGGACTTTCATGTAATTTATTCCTTTTAGTCTTCCACAACACATTGTGTATCATCTACTCTGAGAAACCTCACTGGATTCTCTCCAGGGTGAGGGAGGCTGCTACTTTTGCGGGATACTCGAACTCTTGGGGAGTGTCTTCAGGACAGTTCGTTTCTTACCCGTCTCTCAGTCTGCCATCCTTGTAGCCCATTTGGCGTATTCTTGCCGTTAGTTGCCGCTGACTAGAGCCCTGACTCGTGGTGACTAATGCACGTCAGAATGAAGTGCTGCCCAGTCCTGGGCCATCCCCACGACCAGTTGTGAATCTGACTCTTGTGATTCACTAGGTTTTCGCTGACTGGTCTTCTTCCTGCTCTGCCTTAGTTTGGAAGCTCCACCGATACCTGCCTGGCATCACAGTGGCACGAAAGCTTCCAGCACTGACAGAGTAGTGGTTGTGCAGGAGGGGCACTGACCAGAGTCAAACTCAGGTTTCCCGTACTGAAGAGGGGACTTCTACTACTGAACCATCAATGCTCCCCACTGGCCCGTTAAACTCGTTGCTATGGAGTTAATTCCAACTCACAGAGATGCCAGGAAGGTTTTTTAAATGACTCTGGCCCCCTAGCTGGCTCTGCTAGGTCCTAAAGGCACAAAAGGTGACCAACTGTCCCAGTTACCTTATAAGTAGCAAAGCCATGCTTGAAGCCACTTTTAACCTCCAAAGCCTATGTTTGTTTGTTTTCCCTACCATGATGTCATATTTTTATTTAGACTGTTTTCTTTCTCTTTTTTTATTGTAATTTAGATGAAGTTTTACTGAACAAACTAGCTCCTCATGAAACAGTGCGCACTTTGTTTCATGACACTGATTAAAATTGCACAACATTTCAACATTCTCCATTCTCAACCTGGGGTATTCAGACTGTTTTTGAAGTCATTATCACTTTCTAAATTACACAAGTCCCCTACCATTGCTGTTGACTCTGACTCATAGAGACCCTTACAGCACAGAGCAGAACTGCCCAAAAGTTACCAAGGAGCGGCCGGTGGGTTTGAACTGCTTATCTCTTGGTTAGCAGACATAGCACTTAACCAGTAGGGTGCCAGGGTTTCCAGATCATACAGTTAATAAATATATAACCATTTTAGAAAGTTTTGAAAATATAGATAAACCATAAAAGTAGAAGAAAGAAAGAAAAATCACTCAAACCTCCACCTCTCATTACCATGAGCTTCATGGTACATATCCTTCTGACCAGTTTCCCGTGGGAAGCCATCACACACAAGGTGTCCAGGCTGTGACCTGGCTTAGCAAGGGACACGGTTGTTTTCTGTGCATTGTTGAAATCATAGCTGCAGCACTGCACAAAGAACCATGCCCTGCTCAGAGTTCAGAACAAATATGCTTTTCAACACTATAACAATTGCTTAAAGCAGGACATGCTGCTTTAATTTTGGTCTACATAGTCTACACTTTTTACATCTTCAATTTTTTTCAAACTCTCGCTCGGCTTGGCTGGCTATAATGAACTGATCCAGTCTTACTAAACAATTCCCATATGTAGTCCTCAACCCTCTTTCTCCAGTGTCGACTGGTTCCAGCCATCAACCATCCTCAGACTTTGCTTTGCTGCTTGTCCAGGCTGGGTTAACTGCTGGCTTTGTCCCCCAGCTTCTTCTTTCTTATTCCTTTCAATTTTATCCACCCTCAAATAACTGATAATGAATAAAATTGTGTTTTGGAGACAAAATTTCCACCACTTGAATATTAGAATTTGACATTTTTTTAGTTTATTTTTTGCCCCCCTTCTCACCCACTCAATTGATATACTGAGCAAACCAATCTGGATTTAAAATTATTTTTTTCCCCAGAGCTTTGAAAACTTTGCTCCATGTTTTTCCGAACATCTCTACTTCTGAAAAATCAGATAATGAAAACCTGTGGACCACAGCAATCCCATCTCATGCATGGAGTTTCCGTGAGTGGAGAGCTGACTCAAGGGCAGCTAGCAACACAGAGATGCCCAGGAGAAGTCTGGTGCAGCGTGATGGACAGTGGCTTTTCTGAGCCTTCTGTCATTTCTTTCTGGTTTGGGGTATGTGAGTTGTGTTTACGTGATTAATTGCTGGCTAAAAGGGAGATAAATTTTACTGTAGTGGATATAACAATAGTCTGCCCGAAGACGACCATGCCGTAATCCTCGGAACCATTGAATTTGCTATCTTATATGACAAAAGGGAATTGGCAGAAGTAATTTGATTTTGGATTTGAGATAGGAAGATTATTTTGGATTATCCTGGTGGGTGCAGTCTAATCACAGGCATCCGTTAAAGCAAAGAGCCTTTTCCAGCTGGGTCAAAGCGATGCGATGGCAAAAGGAAGAGGAGAGATTTGAAGCATGAGAGAGACTTGACATACCTTTGCTGTCTCTGAAGATGGAAGGAGACTATGAGCCATGAAACCCAGGCAGCCTCTAAAAGCTGGTAACTGCACTCAACTGACAGCCTGCAAGAAAATGAGGACCTTAGTCCTACAACCCTGAGGAACTGAATTCTGCCAAAAATCTGAATGAGCAGCAAATGAATTCTCCCCTAGAGGCTCCATAAAGGAACAGAGCCCTGATAATAGTTTGATTTTAGTTTAGAGATAATCTGTACTATACTTCTGACCTGTAGAACTGTAAAATAACAGATTTGTGGGGTTTTTCTGGTAAATGTTTTATGCCAATAAGTTTGACATAAGTAGGTATAATAGCAATAAAAATATATTTGTGTGTTGATAAATGCTATAAAAAATTCTTCCAAAAAGACTGAACTTACTTGTACTTATATCAATATTTTATGAGAAAACTCATAGGATAGCGCCTTTGCCAATATGGGATATAGATAGTCAAGGTTTTAATTTTTTCTAATACTGAAAATGATATTTTTTTAATGAATTTGTATTTCTCTAACTTTTAACAAGGTTAAACTTCTTATGTATTTATTAAACATGTTTTGTTTTGTTTGGAATTGTACTATCTTTTTTAATCTCTAAATTTCTAAATTTTCCAACTGGTTATGTCTAATTTATAAAATTGTATCCTATTTTATAAAACTGTTAGACACTTCTAACTGAGTAATTTGTATCTTTTTTCTGCTCTGGAAATTTTGTCGTGTACTAACCCCTGTGGCAGAGACTGTGTCTTAGTGCTGTTGTAACAAATGTCACAAGTGGATGATTGTGAGAACAGAAATTTATTTGCCCTCAGTTTGGAGTCTGAACACTCAAATAGGAATCTCAGACCTTTCCATTCCTTCTGCAAGTTTCTTTCCTAGTTTCCAATGTCTGCTGGAGATCCTTGGAGGTCCTTGTTATTGGTCTCCTTCTTGTATGTATCTGTCTATTCTGCTTTTATTATAACTCAGAAATGACTAGGTTTAGGACCCAGCATACGCTGGTATGGCTTCATTAGCATAACAAAAGACTCCCTCTTTCCAAACAAGGCCATATTTGCAGGCACGGGGGTTAGGATTTCAACATACATTTGGGGGACACAATTCAATCCAAAACAGATTAATATCAGTAGCCTCTTTCTTAGTTTTGGTTTTAGTTTTTTTCTTAGTTAGAGTAAACTGATCTTTAGCTGATCATATGGTTGCCCAGAACAAGCAGCTACACTTTCCAGCTTCCTTTCAACTAAGCTTGGCCAAAGAAAAGTAAGCAGAATTATAGTAAAGCTGCTTAAAGATAGGTGATGCTGCTTGAAAGGCTCCCTTTTTAGTTACGGCTGTGTTCCTGTCTCTGATCTGGATTTAGACATAATGGAGAAGTTCCACCAACCATCTTAGTCCATGAGGTGGCACTGAGAATGGAAAACTCTTGTTAGATGGTAGATTGGAAAAATAACAGCATGTGTGAGTTAGAATTCGGTTGATGGCAATGGGTTTTTTTTTTCTTTTAGTGTCCATGGTGACTTACTAAAATCACCAATCTGCTTCTGAACTTACTATATGTGTGTGAGAAACTCCTGTCTTGCCAATCTTCAGTATTTTTTATTTTATTTTGTATGCATTCATAACCTCCTGTAATACAAATTTTCTGTGCTGATCTCCCATGTCTTTTATCTTTCTCATCTTATTCTTTTGGCCTTGTTTTCTAGAAAGTTTCTTAACTTTAGTTTTGAAATCTTTTTTTTTTTTTAATTATGCTTTAGATGAAAGTTTGCAGAACAAATTAGTTTCTCATTAAACAGTTAATAAACATTTACAACATTGGTTGTCCAACCTGAAACGTGTCAGCACTCTCCCCTGCTCGATCTAGGATTCCCCATTTCCATCCATCCACCTTTCTGTTCCCTTCCTGCCAACTCCCTTGCCCCTGGGCTCTTGTGCCCATTTAAATCTCAAATATAGGACTGAACTGCTTATACCACTATTTGTTTTCTGGGCCTATCTAATCTTTGGCTTCAGGGCAAACCTCAGGAGTAACCTCGGTACTGAGTTAAAAGAGTGTCTAGAGGCCCTACTCTTGGAGTTTCTCCAGTCTCTGCCAAATCAGTACATCCGGTCCCTTATTGTGAGTTGGAATTTTGTTCTGTACTTTTCTCCGTTTGTGTATGAGACCTCTGTTGTGATCCCTGTTGGAGCCGTCACTGGTGGCAGCCAGGCACCGTCCACTTGTGTTGGACTCAGCCTGGTGGAGGCTGTGACAGCTGTGGCCCAGGAGTCCTTTGGACTAATCTTTCCCTTAGCTCTTGGGTAAAACTCTCTCTCTCTTTCTTTCCTTTCTTTTCTCTCTCTCGCTTTCTTTCTCTGTCTCTCTTGTTCTTTCCTTCAATTTCAGTAATTACTGTTTTATTTGTCAAAATTTCTTTCTTATTTTCTGACTATTCCTTTTTCATAACATAAATTTTCTTGTTTTGGGTATGCAATCACTTTTTCAGATGTCAGAAGCTACTAATTGGAAAGTTTTTCCTATTTTCAAGTATGCTTTTGTCTCCTGAAATATTTCTTTCAGTTGGTACCATTTTTTTTCTTTTCCTGTTTGTTTATCTTGAGTTTTCCTTTTCATGTTGGAAACTTTGATCTGACATCTACTGATGCTTATTTTATATTTGTATTAAGAATAAAAAAATAATGGGGAAAAGTGACATCATGAACCACCTGAGGCAGTGCACTGAGTAAAACACAGACTTCCGCAGTGTTTTTGTCCAAAGCGTGTAAACTAAACTTAATCATGAGGAAACAATAAACAAACTGAAGCTGAGGAACATTCTACAGGGTCGGTGACCAGTAATCCTACTGTCAATACTATGAAACATAAAGAATGAGAAATTGGTCCCATTTTAAAGGATTAAAAACAAAGGATATGAACAGGCCATTAAAGAAGATATTCAGGCAACAGACATGTGAGGAAATGCTTACAATCATTAGCCATTAAAGAAAAGTAAATCAAAACTGCAGTGAGATATCATCTCACCCCGACATTGCTGGCATGAATAAAAAGGAAAAAAAAAGACAGAAAATAACAAATGTTGGAGACATTGGAACGCATACTGTTGGTGGGAATGCAAAATGGTATAATTACTATGGAAAATGATACAGTGCCTCCTTAAAAAGCTAGAAATAGAAATACCATACAATCCAAAAATTCCACTCCGAGAAAAATCCCCTAGAAAAATAAAAGCTGTCACACAAATAGACATATGTATACACAAGTTTCATTGCAGCATTATTCACAATAGCAAAAAGATGGCAACAACCTAAGGAACCATCAACAGATAAATGGATAAACAAAGTAGGGTACATATACACAGTGGAATACCCCACAATAATAAAGAACAGTGTTGAATCTGAGAAACATCTCACAACATGGATAAAGCTGGAGGGCAATGTGCTGAGTGGAATAAGTCAATCACAGAATGAAAAACCTTGTATGAGACCACTACTATAAAAACTAAAAAAAAAAAAGAAAAGAAAATTTACACACAGGGGAAACATAACAAAAAAGTCTTAGACAGTGGCAGGGGAGGAGAAAGTGGGGAAGGAAAGTCACTAACTCGGTAGTTGGCCAAGCCAGCCAAGTGCCGTAGGCAAGTGTTAACTTTGGTGAAGAGAAAAACAACACACAATAAAGGAAAACCAGCATAACTCAACCAAGGCAAAGTCACAGAAGCTTCCTAGACACATTCAAACGCCTTGAGGGGTCAAGTTACTGGCTCTAAGGGCTAGGGATCATGATCTCTAGGAACATCTGAGTCAAGTGACATAAAACAGTTCATAAGGAAAACGTTCTACATCCTACTTCGGTGAGTAGCATCTGGGCTCTTAAAAGCTTGTGAGTGGTCGCCTAAGATACATTCTATTGGTGACTTCAAGCCCAGAGCAAAGGAGAACAAAGAAAACCAAAGACATGAGGAAAATATTAGTCCAAAGGAATAATGGGCCACATAAATGACAACCTCCACCATTCTGAGCTTAGAAGAACTAGCTGGTGCCTGGCTACCACCATGGGACAATGTGACCGGGATCACCATAGGAGTTCCTGAAGAAAACAGAAGAAAAATGCAGAAAAAACCTCAAATCCACACAAAAAGGACCAGATTTATTGGTCTGACAGAGGCTGCAGGAACTCCTAAGGCTGTGCCTCCCAGATAATCTCTATCTCGAAACTATAGATATTCCTGAAGTCCACCTTTTAGCAAAGAATAGACAGGCCTATAAAAAAACAATAACACACATGAGAAACATGCTTCTTAGTTCAACCAATTATATGGGACTAATCAGTCAGCTCTTGCCCAAAGCAGAAATGAAAAGACAGAAAAAGAAAGGAAAACTGGACAAATGAACACAGCGACTCTAGGGTAGAAAAGGAGGGGGAGAGTGCTGATGCGTTGCAGGGATTGTGACCAGTGTCACGAAATAATTTGCAGAAACATTTTTGAATGAGAAACTAATTTGCACTGTAAGCTTTCACCTAAAGCAGAATAAAATAAAATTAAAGATGAAAGGGATATTACAACTGAAAGTAATATCTTCTTTGGGAGGGGGCTAAAAAAATAGTTTTTTGGAATAACTGGAAAAATCTGAGTAACAGCTATCATTAATAATAGTATTACATCAATGTTAATTTCATGATTTTCATAATTTTTTGGTAATCATGTAAGAGAATGTTTTAAAGAAATATATTTTAAATTATTTAGGCATAAAGGAGTATCATACCTGCAGCTGACATGAACATGGTTCAGATAAAAATAAAATATTAATATTTGAGAAACCTAAGTATATTCTATATGAGTTTTCCAACTTCTCTGTAAATTTGAAATTATGTCAAAATAAGTGTTTTCTAAAAAAGAACATGGCAACAGACTTTGTGGGAGAAGTATGGACATACTGAGGACTCATTAACGGTAGATTTTATAACAGGGTATACATAGGCACAAACCCAGCTCTAAATCTAGGCACCCTTAAAGGCCAAAATAAGGAAGTTTTCACTTTGGAAATATTTTCTCTAGAGAGCTGCCCTGGTTTTTTTCTGGGCAGCTACTTAAGATTATTTTTTGGCTTGGGGTAAATGGCTATCTAGGTCCTTCTAGTCCAATTTCTCAGTTCCATCTGCCAATGTATCTGCTATGTCAAAGTCTAGAGGCTGTTTGAGGGTCTGGCAGACAGGCCAGCTCCCCAGTATATTCTTGGCTATGCCTGCCTCCGTTCTACTTCATCAGTCAAAACTCATTCATTTGTTTTGTATCTTCTGGAAATTTGTTGAAATTTCTTGTCTACCAATGACACTTTCCTTTCTTCTGCTTGGGTTATTTTTTATTTTATTCTTTAGGTATTTTTATTCCTGAGCATGTGCTTAGTTAGCCACCTTGAACCAGACTGTTTGTACAGTTTAGTATAGTTTTAATCTCTAGCTAATTGCTTATGACACTGTACCTTACCCGCTGCTGTCCGATCAATCCTGACCCCATGTGTTACAGAGTTGCAAGCGGTTTTCTCAGCCATAATCTTCATATCTTTAGGGAAGTAGGTTGCCAGACCTTTCTTTTATGGTATGTCTTGGTGGATGTCAACACCCAACATTTAGGTGAATAGTTGAACATGAATTGTTAGGAGAATGTCTTTAAAAAAAAAATTTTTTTAAATCTTTGTGCATATATGGCGATCCTTCAATTTTTGACAGTCTATGTCATTACAGCTTTCCCATATTACAAGTGATCATGTTAAACCTCTTGGAGTGTTTTTTATCATACTATTCATTCAATGACTTAGTTGAGTTACATTATTTCTTTCATGTGTGCAGTCTTCTATAGCTTCATCTTTAGTTCTGTGTTTGCTAAGGCTCACCTCGATGACACTGTGAATTTCTTCCTTTACAAGAACAGAACACATTTTGTGTCACCTCTCTTTCCATCAGTCACCACCAGTGGGACCCGATATCTGCTTCAAATGACCACCGATTGTTCAAAGACCTTTGACTGATGAAGCTTTATTACAACAGGTAATTTGGATGAATCAGGTTCAACTATATAAATTCAAGTTCTAAATTACAGAAACTGTTAGTACTTAGGTGTGGACATTGGAATGGCAAAGTCCAGTCGACTCAGTGGAGACAACCATTTGTGAGATGATGAGTAAGCAAATAAAAGTCATCTTCAGAGACAGGAAAATGGTACAAATGTCTAGAAAGAAGTTGAAATTAAGAGATGAGAGGCAGAATTTACTTTGGTTCTGAACATCTTTCTAGTATGTATGAGGTCCAATTGCACAAAATTCTGGGAAATATCTGTAATCATGAAACCTTTCTTTCTAACTACGCTTCAAGACCAGCTAGTTTGTTTAGTCTCTTTCTAGCAACAAAAAAGTCTTAACTTTATCTTTTAATTTCCTATTTTTTTTAAAAAAGAACTCTTTATTAATGAAGTTCTACATAAAAATTAACTTCTATACAAATCAGTACACAAATCAAAATGACAGAGACTAAGAATTCTTTAAAAAAAAAAAAAAATCCTCAGCTAGAATGTGGAATGTGGCTCAATTATCCTTGACTGTTACCAGTCAGTTTAATCTAATCCTACCGCTAGAATAAAAATTTCTTCTGGGAAAATTCAGTTTTGTTGTTTTGACACCAAAGAATCAGGCAGAAATTTTCATTGCAAACTATTGCTTAAGAGTTCCTGCTAACAACTGATGTCTGCAAACAAATGTTTGCTAGACAAACGTAATGCTTGCTCCCTCTGCCCTCTTCATTTGTCTTCCTTCTTCATCTTTAACCAGGAGCAATAGGAGAAAGAGCTAATGGTTCAATGTATTTCCATATTTATTATTGTAAAATTGTCTTACTGTAAAATTTTTCTCTAAGCCTCTTGAACTTTAATACTAGAGTTTTTTTCTTGTAATTATATCAAATGGATCAGACATATCATGAATTTTAAAAAGAGCTTTTGAAAGAGTTAATTAAAAAGAAAATTTACGATAGTCCTGCAAAGTAAGCTCCCAAATGCAGGAATCAGCTCTTGGAATTCTAGCAGAATTTATCCTATCTTCCTTCCAGAAAAGAAAGAAGTGAAAAGAAAAGATCTCATCCCATGTAATAATCAGCTATCCAACAAATATAAAACAAAAGCCAAACCCAGTGCCATCTGGTCAATGCTGACTCACAGTAACCCTATAGGACAAACTAGAACTGCCCATAGAGCTTCAGAGGAGCCGCTGGCAGATTTGATGGCCAGCTTTTTGGTAAGCGGAGCACTTAACCGCTACACTGCCAGGGTTTCCTCCAGCAAGGGCAGTTGAGTAGAATCACTTCAACTCCCCCAAAAGAAAACTTTTATCAAACTTTGTGCCCAATTTCAATTGGAAAATACTTTTAAAGCATAGCTAGGAGATGACTTTCAAGTTTTTGAGTTGTAAAAGTCATCAATTAAAAGTTTCCAGAATAAGCCTGGTGCACGTCTTGTGAATAAACAGTTTATTTTGGCAACTACAAAACCTTGTCCTGGGTGGATTTATAATCCTCCCATGCTGTAGCTGTTTTCTTCTTTCAGACCAGCTCAGGAATTATTTTTTATTCAGCTATCTGATTGCTAAAGCTAAAGCTAAAGCAAATAAATTTTCACATCATCTTCAAACAAATTTAACTGATGGTTTTTCATTTCAAATCAACTTACGCTAAAAAAATTTTACTTCTAGCCTACTAGACTATAAGAAAATAAATTTCTCTATGTTAAAAAAACTTGAAAAATATGACAAAGTTGAATAAAGAAATTCTCCATCAGCCAAATAAATCCACTTTAAATATATTTTCCTAGTTATTTTCTTTGTCCAGCCAAAATAAATGTTCATTTCCCTGTGCATGGAATAACTAGCTAATGTGCATGCAATGCTGAATAATTTATTATATAAGTGACTGTGTACAACTTGCCCATGATTTCTACTCCCAGATTTACTTTCATGCTTTAGGTCCAAATCCCCGGGCTTTGGCTCCAATCATAGTATGTTTGGGTATTTATACGTCAAGGAAGGAAGAGGAAAGCATCACAAAACAGTGCTTCTCAAACTGTGCATAGAAATCATCTATCAATCTTGTTGAAAAGCAGAGTCTGGATTTCTAACAAATTCTCATGTAATTCTGAAACTGCTGAACCATTGACACAATTTGAGTTAAGAAGACACTAACAAAAGCTGGGTCATGAAAGTAACGAAAAAGTTTTGCCTTCACGTGACTGTCTACCACTAAGACGTTGCTGCAATTCTGCCACATTTCTGGGAAGATAAGGAACTATTTCTCACAACTGGAAAGTTTCCCACACGATGAGGGTGGTGTAAGAACTTATTTACTGCAAGTGAAAACATTGAGCAACTGTGGTGAGTCCCACCTCTGCACAGTCTGAGCATGAAAGTGTCTGCTCATCTTTTCTCTCTTGTTACTCTAATACCAGGAATTCTTATCTGGACACAAGTCTACGTAGAATAAAGGCTACATTTCCCACCCTCCTGTGCAGCTGAATGTGACCATGTTACCGAAGTCCAGTTACTGGGATCTCGGCAGAAGCTGTATGCACCTAAAGTGTCTTATGAAGAGGATACCCGCCTTTCTCTACTCCTTGTTCTGTCCTACTAGCTGTACTATAGCTATCAGAGCAGACACTCAGGTAGCTACTTGTGTTGCTGTACCCAAGGCAAGTTCGTTCCTCCTCTCACCGCAGCCAGTCTCCCAGATGGCAAAAGGTTCAAACAACGCTTTATCAACAGACAAACATGCAAGCCTGGGTTAACAGTGAGAACACCTTCTCCAAGACTGCCCCACTTGGGTTACAATTCCAGTGCTTTCATAGCCAGATTACAAAAGGGGCTTGCATGAGAAAGAACAGGGAGTCACAAAATTCCGTTATATCTTATTGAAGAACATAAATTACCCAAAATCATTACCTCCGTGAAGTTTTTGAAATAACCAATTCACTACCCTGGGGTCAAGGAAAGGAATGCAAGTCTGCTGATCTGGTTCAGCAATCTAGGTGACTTTTATGCACTAAGGCTTGGACCAGAAAGTACAAGCCATGAGTAGCAATTAAATTAAGATATTTTGGTTTTCCTATTAGGTTAGGTTTATTTGTCCTAGATAGGCATTTCATTTACCTTAGTTAGCTACAGCCCAGATTCCTGGTGGTGCAATGGTTAAGAGCAGAGCTACTGACCACCAGGTTGAGAGTTCAAGTATGCCAGCTGCTCCTTGGGAACCATAAGGGGCGGTACTATGCTATCCCACAGAGTCACTGTGAATTACGGGTCCTAAGGATGCACGCTTGCTCCAGGGCTTATTTCTTGGTAGTATAAGGTCCCCTACTGTCTGCTTCCTTCCATTTCCTTTTATCTCTTGGAAACTCCCTTTACATTGGATTAGAGATGTGACCTTATAGTATAGTTGTTACAGTCCTACCCTAATCCTCTTTAACACAATCCAATCTTGCCCCATTAACCACAAGCAGAGATGTACAACATGTAAGAGAATCACATCACAAAATAGAGGACAGCTACACAATACTGGGAATCATGACCCAACAAATTGATACACACATTTTTGGGGTGCATAATTCAATCCATGACACCATCTAAGCTCAGGCAGCAAACATGTGCATCAAGAAGCCGTCTCGGCAGCATCTAGACAGCCCCAACAGATGCACTGTTGAGAAGAACCGAGGAACCCAATTAACAGTCAGAAGAACCAAGTCCTCAGATATATGGTCCCAGTCAAGATAGTCTAGTCATCTAACTAAAGGTAACTTTAGACAAGCCATTGAACCTGGCTGTGCTACAAATTCAATGGGATAATAGCAACTGTTCTTTGTACGACCCTATGCATGCTAGAATGAAGAAATGCACAAAAGTTAGCATAGCACAACTGAGACTATTTCAGAAAAGGCCTTATTACAGCACTGATCCTTGGCTAGTCTGGGAGCTTGGTGGGTAGTGTTCTTGACACTAATATAAAACTTTCCTTAAATAACAGTGGTGGCTCATTATGTCTACATTGTATGTATATAAGCAATATAATCTATGTCGAACATTTGCTTTCTTTAAGGAACTCTGGAATTTGGCACATGGCCAACAGAGGTAGCTGCATAATCAAACTCCAGTAATAATTTCAGGCACTGTGTTTCTAATGTGCTTCTACGGCAGACAGCATTTTGCATGTGTGGTCACAACTCATTGCTGGAGGAATTAAATTTGTACTGTTAGAGGACTCTTCAGAGCTTGTACCTGGTCTTTCCCCAACTTTGTCTCGTGCGCTGCTTTCCTTTTCTTACCTTGATTTGGAAACCCTGATGGCATAGTGGTTAAGTGATTCAGTGCTATGTCTGCTAAACAAAAGTTCGGCAGCTGAAATCCTCCAGGTGTTCTTTAAAAACTCTGTGGGGCAGTTCTAGCCTGTTCTATAGGGTCACTATGAATCAGAATCAACTTGATGGCAGTGGATGTGGTTTTGGTTTGGTACCTTGATTCGTACCTTTTGAGGGTAATACATCTTAGCCATAGTGCAAATACATGCTGAGTTCTGTGAATTCTTCTAGAAAAATCACCGAATCTGGAGGCAGTCTTGCTGAACTCTGCCACATCGTATTTTAAAAATTGTGAAAAAGATATTGCTGTCAACATTCTTTTCATAAACGAAGTATCCTTCCTAGCGTTCTCCCTTCTTCTTCCTCCTCTCCAGAATATGTAGTCTGAATTTCCTTATTTATTGCCCAGTGAAGTCCCAAGTAGCATATGGACATAATTGTAAGTGCCAGAGAGAATGCTCTTGTATCAGTTACTCAGCCTCCAAGAAGCTCTCCAGCTAGAGTTTTGCATACAAATGCAACAGTGGTTTGCCTGCCTTCTGCTTTTCATCCAGTTGTGTTTGCATTGTGTGGAGATGTAACGGCATTTATTTTATTGGGCAGAAGATATAACTGAAATTTCTGTTTAAAGTATTTACTCAAAGATTGAACTGGAGATAAAGGTATTTTTTTGCAATTATATTACAGAATTTCATGAATTTATAGTTATTAAAAGAACTGGTTCTACAACATCAACAGGAATTTATGTACACCATATGAAAACTGTGCAGCTTTGAAAGACAGAAGACATATCCTGCTTTGAAAGAAGAACCTGTCTTACATTCTGTAATATATATGACTTACTTTCAGATGGTTTTCTTGATAAGCTTTGTGATTATATTTTGACAAGTCTGGATTTCATTTCTTTAGCTTTGTAGGAGAATGACAAGAGCTTAGGTACTGTGACTAGCAAAGGTCTTGGATTTGATTCTAGAAATAAATTTTTCATTGTATATTTTTAAGAAATCCAATAAACCAGTAACAACTGAATATTACACATAGGTACTCTGCTAAGCCCTTTATTCATGTCATAGACACACAACTGAGAGTTAGAAGACCAACTTCCAACCTGGTCTATATTTTAAAGATAAAGCATTGAAAAAAATAATTTATCCCCTGGACCTCTATCATATTACTTCTTTTAGCCACCTTGGAGTTGTTCCCCTTACTACAGTGACTCTGTGTACAACTAAATAAAATGCTGCCCATCCTGTACCATCCCCATCACTGGCTGTGGGTCAGAACGGTGTGATCCATCAGGTTTTCATTGGCTAATTTTTAACAGCACACTGTCAGACCTTTCCTCCCAGTCCATCTGTCTACGGAAGCTCCACTGAAACCTGCTCAGCACCCTAACAACACAATAGCCTCCAGTGACAGAGGGTGGGTGGTAGCTGCACCTGAGGTCCACGCATGGGAATCAAACCTACATGGAAGTCAAGAATTCCACTACTGAACCACCACCTCCTCCGGGCCTACAATGTACCAGCTATAAAATTAAAATTAGAAAGATTATTCCAAAGCAGTTACTGTGGTACATTGACAGGGAACTTCCAGAAATTCAAGTACAATTCAGAAGAGGGTGTGGAACAAGGGATGTCATTACCAACATCATATGGATCCTGATTAAAAGCAGAGAACACTGGAAAAATGTTTACCTGTGTTCCATTAGCTATGGAAAAATATTTGACTGTGTGGATTGTTAACAAATTATGGTTAACATTGCAAAGAAGGAGAATTTCAGAAAACTTAATTGTGCCTATAAAGAACATGTACTTAGACCAAGAAGTAGTTGTTCAGACAGAAAAGGGGAGTACAGTGTGATTTAAAGCAAGAAAAGGTGTATGGCAAAGTAATATCATTTCACCATAACTATTCAATCTGTGTACTGAGCAAATAATTCCAGAAGCTGGACTATAAGAAGAATGAGGCATTAGAATTGGAGAAAGACTTATTGACAACCAGCAATATGCAGATGATACAACCTTGCTTGCTGAAAGAGAAGCAGACTTTAAGCGCTTACTTATGAAAATCAAACACTACAATTTTCAGTATGAATTGCTCCTCAGCATTTAAAAAAAAAATTCTCACACAATTAAGCCAATAAGAAACACTGTGATAAATGGAGAAAGGATGTGAGTTATCAAGAATTTCATTATTTGGATCAACAACCAACACCCACAGGAGCAGCAGTCAAGAAATAAAACGACACATTGCATTAGACAAACATGCTGCAAAAGACCCACTTAAAGTGTTAAAAAGCAAAGGAGAACTAAGGTGCACCTGGCCCAAACCAAGAAACTTTCAGTTGCCTCATATGCATGCAACAGCTAGACAATGAATAAGGAAGATTAAAGAAGAACTGATGCTTTTGAATTATGACATTGGTGAGGAATATTGACTGTACCATAGACTGCCATAAGAACCAAAACATCTGTCTTGGGAGAAGTATAGCCAGAATGTTCCTTACAAGCAAGGATGGTGAGACTTCTCACATACTTTGGAATGTTATCGGGAGACCAGTCCTGGAGAAGAACATCATGTTTGGTAAAGCATAAGGTCGCTGAAAAAAAAGGAAGATCCTCAATGAGATGAATTGAAATAGTGGCTACAACAGTGGGCTCCAACATTGCAATGATTGTGAGGATGGTCCAGGAGTGGGCAGTGCTGTGTTCTGCTGTACACAGGGTCACACGAGTGGGAACCAACTCGAGAGCACCCAACAACAAAAACATAAAATTAAAGAGTTTGAGAGAACTACCTTTTCTATCTCAAACCTTCTATGCTTACTAATAATATCAAGTAAGGGGTAAGTGCTAAATGAGAAGGTATGAACACATTTTTTAGGAGGCAGAGGTCCCAGTTATTACAGTAGAAAATTTGATTGACCAGAAAAGAAACAAAGAGACACTATTCATGGAAGAAATAGCTTGGATAAAGATGTAGAGACAGAATCCACTCTGAGAGGGCTTAGGAAAACTTCAAGAAGAAAATATAAAGATACTATTAATAGCTGTTCTTTATTGTCTTTACTGAGGTCAATATGTATTATCTCATTTAATTCTCACAACAACCCTAGGTATTATGCACATTCTACAGAAGAGGAAACTGAAGCACAGAAAGATTCAGAATCAGTACAAAGTCATACAACAGGTAATGAAACTCAAATGTGAATTAAAGCAAACTGACATTCCAGAAAATAGCTTCTAACCACTGTTATGGCAGTCACATGTGAAAGTCAGAAATAAAATTTTGCACAGGCAAACTACAGTTTAGGTGCAATGGACTGGAAAACTTGTATAAACAGAAAATGATACGTCATTGTCGAGAAACGTACTGATACCTAACCTTTCATGAAGTGCCAACAGTGTGCTTTCATACGATAGCTCTAACCTTCACGAATTTTTTTGTTTGTTTATTTTATTTTAAACTATCATTTGGTGGATAAGAAAGTCTAGAACTCGGCAAGTTCGACTTGCCCAAGGTCAAAAGCTGGTAGATAGAAAAGCTGGGATTGAACTCTCAGTTTGTCTAACGTCAAAAACCCTATTAAGGTGAAAAGGAATGCTTTTGTGTGGCCTTTTTCGTTATGGCCTTATAACTCTCACCTAGGTGATTGGGCAGGACTGTGCAGATATAACCATTTTGGCCCACCAAACGGACTGGTCAGTTTTGTCATCCTGCTGGGTTTGAAATGAGCAGTCCCAGAGGTGGTGAAGAAAAGAGCCAACCATCACCAAGAAAGGAGAGACCAGCAGGAGACAGCACAGTGGGCTTCCTGGCCCATGCAATAAAGAAGCTGAGTGACTCTGGGCAGAGACCAAAGGCCAGGGAGAAGTATGCCTGTGACCAGGGCTGGGAAGAAGCTGTCCTGATGGAAGAACTGTATCCTAAGTGTTCTTGAGCCTGAATTGTTACCTGTTACTTCCCTGACAAACCCCATAACCATGAGTATGGTGTGTGAGTTCTGTGTGGCTGTTGAAATGAATTCTTGAACCCAGTAGAGGGTGCTTTGGTGGCGGACAGTTCACGTCACAGTTGGTAAAGATAGAGGAGAAAAGAATCATGTCTTACACTTGCCTAGTAGATCAACCTTGTTCTGTTGATCCTGATTCTCCTGCCCCCTTGTGCAGTAAAGGGATGTCAGACACACACACCCCTCCCCACCCCCCAACTGTTTTCATATCGACTTATTCAACTATGCCATGCTGGACTCTTCTCAAGGTAAAGCTACTAGAAATATTTTTAAAAGGCTGTTTCTGACTACATGGTTTTCATTTACATGACATTCTAGAATAGAAAAATACTAATCTAGAAAGACATGTGTCTATCAGTTTGTCATATTATAAGGGCTTGTGTGTTTCTGTGATACTGGATGCTGTGGCTTAGTAGTCAAACACAGCAGGATCACCCATGGCGGAGAGGTTTCAACTGAGTTTCCAGATTAAGACAGACTAGGAAGCAGGACATAGAAGCCTGCTTCTGAAAAGAATTACCCAATTAAATTCTTATGGATAGTAGCAGAACACAGTCTGATATAAGGCTGGAAGATGAAGCCTTCAGATTGGAAGGCACTCAAAATATGACTGAAGAAGAGCTGCCTCCTCAAAGTAGAGTCAATCTTAATGGCAAAGTTGAAAGCAAGTTTTTGGAACCTTCGTTTGCTGATGTGTCACAACTCAAATTACAAGAAGAAACAGCTACATTATTAATGCATTAATGATTGGAACATGCAATGTACAAAGTATGAATATAGAAAAATTTAGAAATCATCAAAAATGGTATATGAAAATATCAATATCTTAGGTATTTGTGAGCCAAAATGGACTGACATTGATTATTTTCAATTGGATAATCATACAGTCTACTATACTAGAAATCACAACTTGAAAAGGAATAGCACTGCATTCAGCAACAAAAAGAACATTTCAAAATCTATCCCAAAGTACATCGCTGTTGTTGGTAGGATAACATCCACACCCCTATGGCTTAATTTGGAAACCTAGTGGCAAAGTGGTCAAGTGCTATGGCTGCTAACTAGAAGGTGGGCGGTTCAAATCTGTCATGCACTTACTGGAAACATGATGAGACAGTTCTACTCTGTCTATGGGGTCACTGTAAGTTGGAATTAACTCAATGACAGTGGGTTTTTTGGTTTGGTATGTCTTAGGCTGGGTTCTCTAGAGAAGCAAAAGTAGTGAAATGTATACATATATACAGAGAGAGAGAGATTTAAATCAAGGAAGTGGCTCACACAATTGTAGCAGCTAGAACATTCCAATTCCATGGGTCAGAATAGAGTTTTCTCTCAATTCACATAGACACAGAGCAAAAAAAGCCAGAACACCTGCTTATATTCAGATCCAGGACACACACCCAAGGAAACTTCCTTTCAACTGGATTGACTACTCACAGAAGGTGCAATTATGGGAGTGATTATATGTAACACCGAGAATCATGGCACTGCCAAGCTGACACACAGTCTTAACTATCACAGACCACAAAGAAGATGAGTTAATACAATTATTCAAATGTATGCACCAATTACTAAGGCCAAAGATGAAGAAACTAAAGATTTTTTTACCAGCTTCTACAATCTGAAGTTGATTGAACATGCAATCAGGATGCATTGAAAACTACTGGGCTGGTTGGAATGTGAAAGTTAGAAACGAACAAGAAAGATCAGGGTTAGAAAACATGGCCTAGTGACAGAAATGATGCTAGAGATCACATAACTGAATTTCCCAAGACCAATGACTTCATTGCAAACGCCTTTTCCCACCAATATAAACCATGGCTATATACAAAGAAGAAACTCCAGTAGCCTCATGGTTAATAACTACAACTGTGAACTGGTTCAGATCTACCAGGTGCTCCTTGAAAACCCTATAGTGCACTTCTTCTCTGTCCTATAGGGTTGCTATGAGTTAGAAATGACTTGATGGCAACAGGGTCCACATTGACCTCACCAGATGGAACACACAGGAATCAAATGAAGTACATCTGCAGAAAGAGAAAATGAAAAAGTTCAATATCATCAGTCAGAACAAGGCCAGAAATCAACTGTGGATCTGACCATCAACTACTCATCTACACATTCAAGCTCAAACTGAACAAAATCAGTACAAGCTGACAAGAGCCAAAGAATAATCTTGAGTGTATCCCACCTGAATTTAGAGACTGTCTCAAGGATAGGTTAAACACACTGAATGCTAATGACCACAGACCAGACAAGTTGTGGAATGATGTCAAGAATATCATAAATGAAGAAAGCAGGAAGTCATTAAAAAGATAAGAAAGGAAAGACCTAAGTAGATGTCAAAAGAGACTCTGAAACTTGCTCTTGAATGCCAAGTAGATAAAGCAAAAGAAAAAAAAAATAACGACAGGGGACTTGAACATAAGATTTCAAAGCTTAGCTTGAGAAGACAGAGTATAAAGTATTCTGATGACATGTATGAAAAAGTGGAAGTAGAAAACCAAGAAAGAAGAACACACTCAACATTTCTCAAGCTGAAAGAACTGAAGAAAAACATTCAAGCCTCAGGTTGCAATGCTGAAGGCTTCGATGGAGGAAATACTAAATGACACACCAAAAGAAGATGGAAGCAATATACAGAATCACTACCCCAAAATAAGTGCTAAGTGTTCAACCGTTTCAGGAGGTAACACGTGTTCAGGAATCCATGGTACTGAAGGAAGAAGTCCAAGCTACCCTGAAAGCACCGGCAAAAAACAAGTTTCCAGGAAGTGGCAGAATACCAACTGAAATTTTTCAACAAAACAGATACACTACTGGAAGCACTCATTCATCTACGCCAAGAAGTTTAGAGGGGAGTTACCTGACCAAATGACTGGAGGATACCCACATTTATGCCTATTTCAAAGAAAGGTGATCTTATTGAATGTGGAAATTACTAAACAGTATAATTATTATAACATGCAAGGAAAATTTTGTTGAAGGTCATTCAAAAGCTAATGCAGCAGTATAAAGTCAGGAAACTGCCAGGAATTCAAGCTGGATTCAGAAGAGATGTGGGATCAGGGATATCAGTGCTGATGTCAGATGGATCCTGGCTGAGAGCCGAGAATATCAGAAATATGTTTACCTGTGTTTTATTGAATATGCAAATACATTCAGCTATGTGGACCATAACAAATTATAGATAACATTGTAGAGAATAGGAATTCCAGAACACTTAGTTGTGCTCATCAAGAATCTGTACATGAATCAAGAGGTATTCATTCAAGGAGAAGAAGAGAAGATGGAAAAGACATTGCATGGTTTAAAGTCAGGAAAGGTATGTGTCAGGATTGCATCTGCTCCCCATTCTTATTTAATCTGTATGCTAAGCAAATAATCTGAGAAACTGGACTATAAAAAGAAGAAGAGAGTATTAGGATTGCAGGAATTAACAGTCTGTGTTATGCAGATGACACAAGCTTGCTTACTAAAAGTGAAGAGGACTTGAAGAGCTTACTGATGAGTATAACACATCACAGCCCTCAGTGAGGACTACACCTCAACACTAAATTTTTTTTCACAGTTGGACCAATAAGCAACATCACGATAAATGGAATCCACAATCAATATCCATGGAAACAGCAGTCGAGAAATCAAAAGACATACTGCATTGGGTAAATCCATTACAGGAGATCTCTTTAAAGTATCAAAAAGGAAAGATATCACTTTGAGGACTAAGATGCACCCTGGCCCAAGCCATAGTTTTTTCCATTGCCTCATATGTATGCAAAAGTTAGATGATGACTAAGTAAGAGTGAAGAAAAACTGATGCCTTTAAATTGCAGTATTATGGAGAATATTGAATATACATACCATAAACTGCCAAAAGAACAAACAAATCTGTCTGGAAAGAAACACAACCAGAATGCTCCTTAGAAACAAGGATGGCTCAACTACTTCTCACATCTTCGGGTGTGTTATCTGGAAGGGTCTGTCTCTGCAGAAGGAAACCATGGGGCAGTCAGGAAAAAGAGGAAAACACTCAATGAGATGGATTAATCAACGCAGTGGCTATAAACAAAGAACTCAAGCATAGGGACAACTGTGAAGATGGCGTAGGACCAGACAGCGTTTCATCCTGTTGCACACAAGGTCACCATAGCTTTGCAGTACCTTACAATAACAACGATGCTTATGGAAAGTGTATCAGTAGTTGCTGTAGGGGGTATAAAAGGTTGGCAGCAATGGGGCACAAAAGAACTTTTCGGAATAATAAAAAGACTTTTATATCTCGAAGGTGATTAGCTTTATGTCGTATTTGTCAAAACTCATTCAACTGTACACTTAAAATTAGTGCACTTATTTTATATCAATTATATATGTACATAAAGTTGATTTTTAAAAAAATGAATTCAATGTTTGGTCCTCTAAACAGAGGCTGGATACAACGGTGTAATATGTCTCTTCTTTTGCATGAGATTTTTGTGGTGAATAGGAAACACTTCCTCTTGGTATCTATTCCAACCTTTTGTGGTTCCTTCCTGTACTACAGATGCTGAAATCTCAAAATGACTTCTCTGAGTCCCTCATCGCTAATATTCTAGTTATGAATTTGGTTGTTGCTAGCTGCTGCTTTAGCTGCTGCCTAGCAACCTTATGTACAACAGACCAAAACGCCGCCCAGTTCTGCACCATCCTCGTAATTCTCACAACTCTGCTGTTGCAGCCACTGTATCAATCCATCTTGTTGACGGTCTTCTTTTTTGATGACTTGCTACCTTATCAAAGCTGATGTCCTTCTTCAAGGATTGGTCCTTCCTGATAATATGCCCAAAGTACGTGACATAAAGTCTCGTCATCCCTACTGCTAACATACACTTTGGCTGCACTTCTTCCAAGCCAGATTTATTTGTTCTTCTGGCAGTCTGTGGTATAGCCAATATTCTTTGCCAACACCGTACATCAAATGCATCGGTTCTGCAGTCTTTCCCATACATTGTCCAGCTTTCACATGCATACGAGGCAACTGGAAATATTTTGGCTTAGGCCAGAGCCACCATAGTCCTCACTTGCTTTTTAAAACTTTAAATAGGTCTTTTGCAGCAGATTTGCCTAACACAATATATTGTTTGATTTCCTGACTAATGCTTTCATAAGTGTTGAGTTCAGAGGAGTGTAAAATGAAATCATTGACTATGTCAATCTTTTCTCCATTTATCATTATGTTGCTTATTTGTGCAATTGTGAGGATAAATGTTTTCTTATGTCTAAGTATAATCTACACTGAAGGCTGTGGTCTTTGATCTTCATCTTCTTCAAGTCTTCTGTGCTTACAGTAAGCAAGGTTGTGTCATCTGCGTAACACAGACTGTTAACGAGTTTTCCTCCAGTCCTGATGTTGCATTCTTCTTCACAGAGTCCAGATGCTCGGATTATTTGCTCAGCGTATGGACTGCATAAACATGGTGAAAGGATTCAACCCCCACACACAATTTGCCTGACTTTAAACCAAGCGGTATCTCCTTGGTCTATTCAAATAACTGTCCCTTAGTCTATGGACATGTACTCCATGAGTACAATTAAATGTTCTGCAATTTCCATTCTTCCCAATGTGAGCCATAGTTTCTTAGACCTACACATTTGATGCATAGTCAATTAAACACAGGTAAACATCTTTCTGGTATTCTCTGCTTTTAGCCAGTACCTATCTGACATCAGCAATGATATTCCTGATTTCACGTCCTCTTCTGAATCCAGCTCGAATTTCCAGCAGTTCCCTGTAGTGTATTGCTGCAACAGTCACTTTTGAATAATCTTCAGCAAAATTTTACTTACAAGAGACATTAATAATATTGCTTGATAATTTCTACATCTTGTCAGATGACTTCTTTTTAGAGTGGTCATAAATACAGATCTCTTACATTTGGCTGGCCAAATAGCTACCTTTCAAATTTTTTGGCATAGACAAGTGGACACGTAGCATGTTGTTTAATCATATATATATATATATATATATACATATATATTTAAAGTTTATTGCTTTCTAGTCAGTTCTGACTCATAGCAACCCTATAGAACAGACGGGAACTGCCTCATAGGGTTTCAAGGATTTCAACTGCCCCATAGGATTTCTTTATGGAAGCCAACAGCCACATCTTTCACCCACCTAGCAGCTGGTGGATTCAAACTGCCTTTCAGTTTGCAGCCAAGCACTTTAGCACTGAACCACCAATGCTCCTCCTCCATTTAATTATAAGATATTAATTATTACCCTCATTTTAGAGATAAAGAAACAGACTCAAGTAGCACACAGTGAGATTTCCACACAAGTGATTTTTATTCTAAGGCATATGTTGTGAAACACTAAGTTTATATACTTGACACAACAAACACAATTATGTGACAATCATAGAAATATGACTAAAATTTTGGTTGAAATAAGTACTGTGTGGAAAAAGGTACCTGGACTACAGAGAGAAGAAAAGATAAAGCAGCAACTTGATGTCGGGAGCCGTGGGTGAGCCCCCAGGCCCCGACATACAGGAAGCTTGTAGGGCTGAAAAAGCCCGCGCGCGCCAAGTTTGAAAAAGCCCGCGCCCGCGAAATTCAAAAGGCCCGCGCGCGGGGAAAACTTCCTGCCTGATGTCACTGCCTTAGTCCTATGTATATCCAATCCCCAGCCGACAACTATCTCACTCCAAATGTCACTCCATCCCTACGTCACTTGATCCCTCCCTTTATTCCTACCACTATAAATATACCTCATTTTGATAATAAAACGAGGCTTGATCAGATTCTTGTCTTGCCTTCATTTTTCCGCCTTTCTCGCTCACTTTCACAGGCTCTCCCTCGTTCCTTCGTTGATTTGCTCCGCGGGCCGGGGCAAAACTGGCGCGTCAACGTGGGGCCCGAGGTACGGAGCTGCTGAAAGAAACCCACCACGGAGAAGGAAGTCCTGGCCAGGCGTCCTGAGCGACCGCACCGGGTGTGAGCTCACTCGACTGAAGTTTCCACGGGAAAAGCTGCCCGTGAGTCACACTTGTCCTGATCACCGCGGGAGTAGCCGCCCTGCGAGTTGATCTCAGAGGGAAGTGGTGGTTGGTAGACATGGGACAGGAATTAAGTTCGCATGACTTGTTTCTTACCGGCATTGAAAAATCATTGGATAGGCGGAAAATTAAGGCGAAAAAGAAAGACTTAGCTCAGTTTTTTATGTTCCTATCAGACATTTGTCCATGGTTTTCACAGGAAGGCAACATTAGCCCGCAAATCTGGAAACGGGTTGGAGATTGTCTGAATGACTATTATAAAACTTTCGGACCCGAGAAGGTCCCAGTCACTTGTTTTTCTTATTGGAATTTGATAAATGATGTCCTCCAGAGTTCTCATAATGCTCCTGATGTTCAACATCTAGCCCAGATGGGTGAAAAGGTTATGAAAGAACGGTCCCGTCCCCCCTCAGTTTCTCTTGATATTCCAGAAAAACCTCAAGCCTTTGGAACACACACACCCCCGTAAGGGAGTCATACTGATCCCCCCGAGGGGCTTCACCCGTCCCTGAGAGCTTTCATTGATAAACCCGATTCTAACACATTGTCCCCTGAGGGTCAGACCACTCTTGAAGAAAATGCTGCTCATTACCATGAGAATGCCTACCCCTATACCTTTACGGCCCCTGCCTTTCAGAGACCTCCTCATCCTCCAGACCCTCCTAACCTGACCGCCCCACCCCTTGGCCTGGAACCCAGCTGTCCTCCCCGATCGACTGAAAACTCCCTTGATCAGGATATATCAACGCTAGAAAAACTTGTAGCTCGCAGACACAGACAGTTAGATCTCCAAAAGGAGCTCCAAGCCCTTGAGCAAGAGCTTAACTCACTCCGCCTAGCCCAGGATCCTAAAACTCGATCCGGGAACAATGTGTCAAAAGGTGCCCCAGGCCGTCCTAGGACTCTCCTCACCTTTCCGGTAACTCGTAGCCAGCACGGGCAGATAGAGACTGAAATAGAGAGTGAGGAAGAGCAAGAAAGCCCTGAGATAGAAGAGGAAGAAACTGAGAATCCTGATATAGATGCTGTCCAACCTGACAGCCTTAGCCCCCAGAAATATCGCCGCTTAAATGTGAAACATGTTAAAGACTTAAAAGCGGCTGTCAATAACTACTGCCCGACAGCCCCTTACAGTATAGCATTGCTTGAGAGCCTTAGTGACCGATGGCTTACACCTAATGATTGGCATTTCTTGGCTCGGGCCTGTTTATCAGGGGGAGACTTTGTTCTCTGGCGTACCGAATTTGCTGAACTGTGCCGGGAGACGGCCCAGTGTAATGGAGAAAGCCGGACCTCCCGCACCTGGACGAGAGATAAACTCTTGGGGAGGGCTCCATATGACACCAATGAGAAACAGGCAAATTTTCCCCCTGGTTTATTATCACAAATACAAAACGCCGGCCTTAGAGCCTGGAAACGTCTCCCCCCCAAGGGCGCAGCCACCACCTCATTGGCTAACATCCGCCAGGGACCCGATGAGCCGTATAGTGAGTTCGTCAGCAGATTAACCGATGCTGCCGAAAGGCTAGTGGGAGAAGGTGAGACTGGCAGTGCCTTTATCAAACACCTTGCCTTTGAAAATGCTAACCCCTCTTGCCAAGAAGCCCTACGACCTCATCGCAGAGGAGATCTCTCCGATTATGTCCGACTTTGTTCGGGTATTGGAGCCTCTCATGCTATCGGCGTTGCCATAGGAGCAGCGCTTAAGGGCTTGAACCCCAGCTCATTACAAAAAACTTGTTTTAATTGCAAGCAGCCTGGCCATTTTGTGCGCGAATGTTCCCTGGGAAAACAAAATCGTGGGCCTCCCACCTCAGTGTGCCCCCGATGCAAAAGAGGCAAGCATTGGGCTGTAGATTGTTATTCCAAAACTGACATCAACGGTCAGCCTCTCCCCCCGAAACAGGGAAACTCCCAGCGGGGCCAGCCCCTGGCCCCACCCTTGGAACAGAACCTAGGGGCAGTCAGGTTTGTTCCCCAAAAGCAGACACAGAGACAGGTTTCAGCTCCCTCTGTCGCGCCACCCCTGGAAGTGCAGGGTTGGACATACGATCTGCCATCAGTGCAATACTAACCCCTGAACAGGGCATTCAGGTCATTCCTACAGAGGTCCGAGGACCATTACCCCCAGAAACGTTTGGATTGATAATAGGACGTGGCAGTTCCTCTTTGGCCGATCTTCAGATCCTCCCAGGAGTCACTGACAATGATTATACAGGACAGATATCTCTTTTAGCTTCTGCCCCCTCAGGGCTGGTATCCATACATGCAGGTCAAAGAATAGCTCAAATCTTGTTGCTCCCTTTATTACCCACACCCCATAGGCATTTAGTTCCCCGGCGGCCTGACGTTGCCTTCGGGTCCTCAGATGCATATTGGATACAACCAGTCACACCCAATAGACCAAAACTTACTCTCCAGTTAGATGGCAAAGCCTTTGAAGGAATAATGGACACAGGAGCTGATGCTACAGTAATTTCAGCTAAATATTGGCCTTCCAACTGGCCCTGTGAGACCTCAATAACTCATCTTGAAGGCATTGGTCAGTCTGTCAATCCTAAGCAAAGCTCAAAAATTCTTACTTGGAAGGACTCTGAGGGTAACTCAGGACAAGTTCAACCTTACATAGTTCCGGATTTGCCTGTTAATCTGTGGGGTCGTGATGTCTTATCCCAGCTGGGGGTCATCATGTGTAGCCCAAATGAAATAGTTACCCAACAGATGCTTAATTTGGGCTTCCTACCGGGACAAGGATTGAGAAAGAATAATCAAGGCATGAAGCAGCCTCTTCTTATAACGCCTAAAAATAATCGTTCAGGCTTGGGAAGCGAAAATTTTTCGTAGTGGCCATTGACTTCCCTGTACCCCACGCTGATAAAATTAAGTGGAGATCTGAGTCTCCAGTGTGGGTAGATCAATGGCCCTTGACTGAGCAAAAACTCGCAGCTGCCACAGAGTTAGTGCAGGAACAGCTGGCTGCTGGACATTTAGAACCAACTACCTCTCCTTGGAATACTCCTATATTTGTGATAAAAAAGAAAAATGGGTCATGGCGACTCCTTCAGGACCTCAGAGAAATTAATAAAACCATGTTTACAATGGGGGCTCTCCAACCTGGACTCCCCTCCCCCGTCGCCATTCCAGCTAATTACTTTAAAATCATTATTGATCTCAAAGATTGCTTCTTCATTATCCCTCTTCACCCACTTGATAGAGAACGCTTTGCGTTTAGCCTCCCAGTTATTAATTTTAAAGGACCAATGCAGCACTATCAGTGGAAAGTTCTCCCTCAGGGCATGGCCAATAGTCCCACTCTGTGTCAAAAATTTGTTGCTCAGGCTGTAGACCCTCTCAGGCATCGGTGGTCTTCCATTTATATCATTCATTACATGGATGATATTTTACTGGCGGGGGCCTCCAGCTTAGAGGTACTTAGGTGCAGTCAGGACCTAACTTGCCAACTAACTTCCCTTGGACTTCAAATTGCCCCGAACAAAATACAACTTGCTGACCCTTATTATTACCTCGGTTTTGAATTGAATAATAATCAAATCACCACTCAAAAGCTTCACTTAAAAACCTCTCATCTACACACACTTAATGATTTCCAAAAGTTCCTGGGAGATATTAATTGGCTCCGACCATACCTCAAACTTACAACTGGGGAATTAAAACCATTGTTTGATACTCTTCATGGAGATGCCAGCCCCCTCTCTCCCCGCTACCTCAATCCGGAGGCAAAAAGGGCCCTTCGCATTGTTGAAGAGGCCATACAGCAACAACAGGTTACCTTCATAACTTATGAACAGCCCTTTGCCCTTATTGTCTGTGCCACACTACATACACCCACGGGGGTTTTGTGGCAGAATGGCCCTCTCCTGTGGATACACCTATCCTCCACCCCGACTAAAGTTCTCCTCACCTATCCCTCCCTGGTGGCCAAACTTATAAGACTAGGCCAAGAAAAAAGCCACCAGCATTTCGGCAGGGACCCTGATCAGCTTATCCTTCCTTACACCAAGGAACAAACAGACTGGCTCTCTCAAAATGATGATGACTGGGCAATTACCCTAGTCACATTCCAGGGTGCTATAGATAACCATTATCCTTCACACAAACTCCTCCAGTTTGCCCAGAGGCACCCCTTCATCTTCCCCAAAATAACATCTACTCAGCCCTTGAAAGGAGCCTCCCTGGTTTTTTCAGATGGATCTTCCTCTGGTATTGCCGCGTGGGTTATAGACTCACAGGAAAACAGTGTCCAGTCTCCTTACAGGTCTGCCCAGCTTGTAGAGCTTTTCGCTATCCTACAGGTCTTCACAATACTACATGATGTTCCCTTCAATCTTTACACCGACAGTGCTTACATAGCTCTCTCAGTCCCAGTGTTGGAAACTGTTCCTTATATCAAATCATCTTCTAACGCTGTGCTTCTTTTTCAACAACTTCAGGCACTCATCCTAAAAAGACAACACCCCTTTTTTATCAGACACTTGCGTGCCCATACTGACCTTCCAGGACCCCTCTCCGAAGGCAATAACCTTGCAGATAAACAAACACACTTGGTCCTCTCAGCTACCCTAGAGCCCATTACCAAAGCCCAACAGGCTCATGCTCTTCACCACCTCAATGCCCGTACACTCCGCCTTATGTTTAAAATTACCAGAGAACAGGCGAGACAAATTGTTAAAAACTGTCCTGCATGCGTAACTCTTCTGCCTCTCCCCCACCTAGGAGTTAACCCAAGGGGCCTGCTCCCCAGTGAAATCTGGCAAATGGATGTTACCCATATTCCTGAGTTTGGTAACCTCAAATATGCCCATGTGACCATTGATACCTATAGTGGATTCCTCCATGCCACCCTCCACAGTGGTGAGGCCTCTAAAAATGTTATAGCACATGTTCTTCAATGTATTGCCATCATGGGGAAGCCCCAACAAATCAAAACCGACAATGGACCAGGATATACATCACAAACCTTTAAAAATTTCTGTGGTCAATTCCAGATCAAACATGTAACTGGCATTCCCTATAATCCTCAGGGACAGGGCATAATAGAGCGAGCCCACCAGACCCTTAAGTATACCGTATCCAAACTTAAGACAAACACTGTTTATTCCACTAAAGGTTCCCCTCGTAACCTCCTAAATCATGCATTGTTCATCCTTAATTTCCTACAATTAGATCTTAATGAAAAATCTGCAGCAGATCGTCTTTGGCATCAAGAGACTAAAAATCAATATGCCAAGGTTATGTGGAAAAATCCCATAACCCACAAATGGCACGGTCCTGATCCGGTTCTTATCTGGGGAAGAGGCCACGCATGTGTGTATGATACTGCAGAAGGGGCCCCTCGGTAGCTACCTGAACGTCTTGTTAAGCCCATCAATGATAACCCCATTTCCAGGGAAAATACCCCTGAGAAGCCTTCTCCTCTTTTGTAGGCTGTGAAGGCCACCTGTGTCTGGCATTGCTGGAGTGAAATGCTGAGAAAACTCTGCGATATGAAAGTCAACAATCCATCACAGATAAGCTTTTTAACCTTCTTGTTAATCATTTTTCCTACATATGAAGGATTTGCCCCTACCAACCCCCGTGCTCCTTTTAGCCTTAAATGGGCTGTTATAAACCTAAATGATAATTCCATACTCTATAATGTTAGTGACACCAAACCCTTAAACACTTGGTGGCCTGACCTTTCCTTTTGCCTTAAAGATGTCATCCCACGCATAAAAGAATACGCCTCTAAACACGTGTGCAACTTCGGGCTTTATGTTTGCCCCAACTATAATAAAGGCGCTCACTGTAGGACAACCGATTCCTACTTCTGCGCCAAATGGAGTTGCGTTACCTCAAGTGATGGAAATTGGAAATGGTCCACACCTTCTTCAGACCTCTTAAGTTTCTCCTTTACTAAGTATTATGATAAAATCAAAAGATTTAGTTCCTCTAAACCATGTAACAAAGACAGATCATTCAGGTGTCATTAAGGACACTATGACTAACCTCAGAGAGCAATTAAATCAGAGACAACGAGAATGGGGAAGCAGCTCAGGACCGCTTGATTTTAACTTTACCGGAACTTCATGGCTTACTAATCTACTTCTCAGTTTTGCTGGCCCTGTTTTAGGAATATTACTGTTCCTGACCTTCGGCCCTTGGGCATTCAGAAGAATAACAAACCTCATCAAACAACAAATAGATGCTGCTCAAGCTAAACCTATTCCAGTTCACTACCATCGCCTGGCAGTTGACGAAGCTTATGCCATTGAAATGGGGTACCCTAGCTTCCTCCCCACGGGGACAGCATGAAAAGTAGAGGCATGCTTACCTCCTTACCAATCTGGCAAGAGAGATATGGGTACTGGTGCGAGTGCGAAGCAAAGCATTGCAAGGGAAAGTTAACACTAACTCCTCTACGTTTCCCTGGGGCACACCTGGCTTGCATAGAGGTTGGTATCTATCTCAACATCAAAACGGCTCTGCCTCTCCTCCTCAAAAGATACCAAGAGCCATAAGTTCTACACGGAGGAGCCTTGGTCAATACCCCCTCGCCCAGTTAAAGCCCACCTCCCATTAATTAAAACAAAAGGGAGGAGATGTCGGGAGCCGTGGGTGAGTCCCCAGGCCCCGACATACAGGAAGCTTGTAGGGCTGAAAAAGCCCGCGCGCGCCAAGTTTGGAAAAGCCCGCGCCCGCGAAATTCAAAAGGCCCGCGCGCGGGAAAAACTTCCTGCCTGATGTCACTGCCTTAGTCCTATGTATATCCAATCCCCAGCCGACAACTATCTCACTCCAAATGTCACTCCATCCCTACGTCACTTGATCCCTCCCTTTATTCCTACCACTATGAATATACCTCATTTTGATAATAAAACGAGGCTTGATCAGATTCTTGTCTTGCCTTCATTTTTCCGCCTTTCTCGCTCACTTTCACAGGCTCTCCCTCGTTCCTTCGTTGATTTGTTCCGCGGGCCGGGGCAACTTTATATTTGGGTGCTTCTGTCCTTGTTAGGTAACAGAAAATTGGGTTGGTTTCTAGGAACCTTTGTTTAGGCTGTTAAGAAGAAAACTTCTAACTTAATCCCACTTCCCTTACACCAATAAAGATTACTAAATTTGCATTCAAAGATTTAAACAAAACAAGATACAATTTTGCATTATTGCTTCTGGAAAGAACTAAAGGAATATGGAAGTGGGTCAAACAGGAAGTGTATTTATAGCTAAACATATAGAACTAGGAGAAAAAGTTTACACTTAATATTTGATGTTTTGACTAGCTTTGAGAACAGAAGTGCTAAAATTCTAGGATACTTTTTTTGGAATTCACTTGTACATCCATGTGACCTCTAAACCTATAAACAGTCAGAGATTTTCAAATTGCAACTCACCCAGAATGTGAACACACATGTTATTTTTCTAGAGAGTTTACAATTGTTCAATTTCCAAAAATATTGGCTCAAGTAGCACAGATATACCACTAAATACTAATGTCAGTATCTCAAAATTATCAGTGACATCAAAATAGAGAATTTTTCACTCATAGCTCATGTGGGAGAGATGGCCTTCCTGCCGTTTGTAGTGATGACATCTGTATCTTGACCTCCAACATCACTGCTTCAGGAAAAAGGAGAAAAAACAATGCTGAAAAAAAAGAAACAAAAAACACCAACTCATAGCAACTCTCTGTGTTACAGAGTAGAACTGCTCTTAAACTTTACTTAGCTATAATCTTTACAGTAGCAGATCTGCAGGCCTTTCTTTTGCCTTCCCACTGTGTGAGTTTGAACCACAAATCTTTAAGTTAGTAGACAAGAGCAAATTTTTGCTGTACCCGGGGACCTTTGATCAAAAACACAGCAAAAATCCTCACAACTGGACCAATAAGCAACATCATGATATATAGAGAAAAGATTGAGGTTTTCAAGGATTCATTTTATTTGCAGCAATTAAGAAACCAAAAGATGCACTGCTTTGGAAAAAAAATGCCACAAAAGACCCCTTTAAAGTGTTGAAAAGCAAAGATGTCACCTAGAAGACTAAGGTGCACCTGACCCAAGCCATGGTATTTTCAATCACACCATACGCATGCAAAAGCTGGACAATGAATATGGAAGACAGAAGAAAAATTGATGTCTTTGAATTATGGTGTTGGAGAAGAATATTGAATATACCATGGACTTCCAAAAGAACAAACAGATCTGTCCTGGAAGAAGTACAACTGGAATGCTCCTTAGAAGCAAGAACGGTGAGACTATGTCTTACAGGCTTTGGACATGTTGTCAGGAGGGATCTATCCCTAGAAAAGGACATCATATTTGGTAGAGAGTCACTGAAAAAGAGGAAGACATCACATTAAATGGGCTGACACAGTGGTTGCAACAATGGACTCAATCATAGCAACAACTGTGGGCATGGCACAGGACCAGGCAGTATTTTGTTTTGTTGTGTCATTATGAATTGGGGCTGATTCAATGACACCAGCAACAACAACAGGGATCTTTGAAGAAGGCACACTGGCTCTTAATTGCCTCAATCCAGAAAAAATACATGATACTTCCACTCATAGTTCATTGGCGAGAACAAGTCACGTAGTCCCAATCTAGTTAAAAGGGAGTCTGGGGAGTGTAGGAGATACCCGGGATATTTGGTGAACACAGTATTGGGTTCACTAGACAAGCAAAACCAATAAGCGTGTAAATATATATACAGAGAGAAAGAGATTTATATCAAGGAGATAGCTCACATGGTTATACAGGCTAGAATGTCTCAAATCTTTTAGTGAGGACAGAAGCGTCTCCTGATTAATGGAGATGCAGGGGCTGGTAAACCCAAGATCAGCAGGTTAGAGAGCAAGGTTCTTTCTCACAGGCTGCAAAGGCTGATAAATCCCCAAACCAGCAAGGTAAGACCTCAGACAAGCTGCTAAGTCAAGTCTCAAGAGCTAGAAGTCAGACGAACAAGAGCTAGCTGCAGTATCCAGTGTGAGCAAAAAGCCCCCAAGCCTTGCCAGATTGTCTGCTTAAATTTGATGCAGGCTACATACCCAGGGACATGGCTGGCTACTCACAGCAGATCCCATCACTGGGGTGATCATATATCCAATCTCAACAAGTGACCACAACACTATACATCTGCCAAAACACTGAGAATCATGGTACAACCAAGCTGATACACAATCTTAACCATTACACATTGTCTGCCACAAAAGTTGTACAGGGCATAAAAGGTTAAATGTTTGTTAGATGATAAATCCAAAGACAGTCTGACTTCATTAACTTAATGAGGGGGCTCCTGGTGCCTTCCTGTCTATATGCAAGTTATTATAACAGCTGTCTTATCTACTTCTGCTGTAACAGAAATACTGCAAGTGGACAGCTTTAACAAAGAGAACTTTATTGTCTCACAGTTTAAGAGGCTAAAAGTCCAAAGTCAGGGTGCCAGCTCCAGGGGAAGGCTTTCTCTCTGTCAGTTCTAGGGGAAAGTTCTTGCCATCAATCTTTCTTACAGCTAGGAACTTCTCAGTCCAGGAGCCTTATGTCCAAAGAACATATGTCACTCCCAGCACTGTCTTCTTGTAGTTATGACGTCCCTTTGTCTCTCTGTTTGCTTCTCAATTTTGTACCTCAAAAGAGCCTAATTTTGTAGACTGACTCCTGCCTTATTAACATAACTGTGTAATTAACACCGTAGAGCTGGGAATTACAAAGCATAGGAAAATAATATCTGATCACAAAATAGAGGACAATAAATCAATATTGGGAATCATGGCCTAGCCAAGCTGACATAGATTTATGGAGGACACAGTTCAATCCACAACACTAAATCAGAATGGAAAAGGCATGCTGCAGAAGAGCCAGTGCAATGAAAAGAGCTGTTTTAGCCTTCTTTGGATAGGATATACCCCAGGGGGAAAGCACTAGCTTGGGTGATCTGTACACTCGGCTATAGAACCTCTGCTTGTCACTAAGGATTTTCTCTTCAAGTGTGATTACCTTAGATTGAACACTCAATATCTGACCTGCATTTCTAAGAACAAGGAATCCCCCCTTATGAGTGTTATCTTTTATGACCCACCACTAGATCTGATCTTTAAGAGAAAGGCTACTAGCCATCCCTCTACATTCAGAATTTACTACAACGCCTGGCACTTAGTAACAGAGTAAAATACTCAGTAACTGTATGTGTTTGATAAATAAATAAACAATATTAGCTACTTACTGGATATTTCCCACACATGGGGTCTGGTTCCAAGCAGTCTATGCCAGCCAAGCCAAGTGCCGTCGAGTCAGATCATCCATTAATTTAATTCTTACAATCCTATGAGATGACATTATTAATAATTTCCCACTTTCAAATGAGGAATTCATAGCACAAAAAGTTAAGCAGTTTGCTCAAGATTACACACTGAGCACGTGGTGGCTTGGGATTTGGATGTGGTTGGTCTGGCTCCTGAGCCTATGCCCTGAACCACCAAGCATTGCTCCCTGAGCAAAAGTGTAAATAACTGCAGTGAAGGCAGAACTAAAACCTGAAGAAGTAATGGACTCGAAAAGGGGGAATTATCCAAGGCAGGAATCTTATAGAAGTGTGGTAGTAACTAGTTAACTGTATAGATTCTCGAGTAACACTGGTTTGAATTTCAGCCTCTGCCATATATTACCCTATTATCTTGAGTGGAGCACTCTCCAAGTATCAACTTTCTATCTGAAAATTAAGGATTAGAAGAACTCCTGTCTCACAAACCAAAAAAATCTAATCCTCAATGCTATAGACTGGTTCTGACTCACAGTGACCCCATGAGATAGCGTAGAACTGCCCATAGCATTTCCGAGGAGTAGCTGATGGATTCAAACTACTGACCTGTTGATTAGCAGTCAAGCTCTTAACCACTATGCTACAAGAGCTCCATTAAAAAAAAAGAAAAAAAAAACTCAATCCCACTGCCATTGAGTGATTCTGTTTCATAGTGACCATGTAGGGCAGAATAGACTTGCCCCACAGAGTTTCCTAGAAGTGCCTGGTAGATCTGAACTCCAAACATTCTGGTTAGCTTAGGTAGTGCTTAACCACTACACAGTCAGGGTTTCCAGGATTCCAGTAGGGCTGTAAATAAAATCTGTCTCCATCAAGTTGATTCTGACTCTTATCACCCCTATGAGACAGAGTAGAACTGTCCCACATGTTTCTAAGGAGCAACTCCCAAAGGGCTATCGTGAGCCAAAAATGAGATACTAGCAGAATAGTGAACACAGCACTAACATCAATGGTTCACGTATAACACACACTGAGGGAATATTTACCTTGCACAGGTAAGGGGTAGGAAAATGAAATGGCCAAGCAATGTTTAGAAGATAAAACTGGAGTCAGATGAAGGTACATTTACATAATATATAATAAAATTTTCCCTCCAAAATGTTTATTTATTTTTAATACAGTGAAATCTGAGAAGTTAGAAAACAAAAAATAGTTAAAATGTAATTGGAAGTAAGAATTTCAGCTTTAAAAATGTCTCTTAATCAAGTTTCTTTTTTATCAAGAATGCTGGGTCAGCCTTTTTGGAAAAGGTACAGTATATAAAAAAGTTTTAGTAGGGCTACCCAGCAAGTAAAAAAGGTTAGATAAACTGCTAAAACCTCAAAGAGTTAATAGGACCACCAATGAACAAAAAGCAGAAAATGATCCCACAAGAAAGAAAACTCCAGCATATTCAAAAGCTAATGCCAGTTTTCAAATTAAGATTCAATGACACTATAAGGAAATCCATTTGTAAATACCAAGTGACAAAAGGTTTGGAACCTGTTGACACAGGTTTTATTAAAAGAAGGTAGTGCCAGGCAGGTTGAATAAGCCTGTGATTGAGATCTGATGAAAGAAGTCACAGACATGGTCATTAAGGTTGTCTAAACAATGACTTTCTGCACACCAATGAAGGCTTTCTTTGAAAAATAGCAAATAATTGCCGTAATAGTAGAAAATGACACATCTTAAATTTCACTGGCAAAAAAATAACAGTTGAGAGAATCCTCCTGTTACCTTTTTCCAGCCTGCTGTGATTTGCCCTCCTCCTCTGCACTTGCCTTCTTCTCTGCCTTAGGCAAGCCAGGGGAGGGACAGGAGAGCTACCTGAGTGACAGCAACAGTGGTCAGGAGGGGCTGAGTATGATAGTCTAAGTCTACTGCTTCCTTGTTCCTACCACTCATTAAGCAATAAAGCTTTGGTTCCCCATGTAGAAATTGGACACTTCTTTCTTTCTTCTCCGTCTGCAAAACGCAGTAGAAAGTTACAACAAAAACATTTACATCTTTTATAAAGTGCACTTTCATAAAAGAACTGGCTCTGCAAGGCTGTCGGACTAGCAACTACAAAATGTACAGTGTTCCTTTTCTGCTTCACATGTTCATTATGCAGTGCTATAGAATATAAATGATGCAACCTTTTTCCAGAAAACAGGCAAAGATAGGGATAGAAGGCAATATTTCTTTAAAATTTAACAAGCACAAAAGTATTTTAAAAAATGTAACATAAAATAATATGCAAGGCTACCTTGACTTTTATTGACTAAAACAGTGAAGTTTTGCCTTAGGTACCTAACATTGGCTGTAACACAAATACCACAAGAGAGTGGCTTTAAGGAACAAAACCGTATTGTGCGCGCCGGGGGCCAGCCTCGTCAGGGTCTGGGATCACGAAGGGATGGGTGGCGTCGGTGAAGAAGAAATGATGAGACTCAGACAACCAGGAATCTGGAGATCAGCAGCTTGTTGAGGCCTGTCTTTCTTTATTTTTTTTTATAATCAGTGAGTGACGTGATTTCTCCTTGACCACATAAGCTGTTGGCTGATACCTTGTGGTCTTTTTTCATGTTAATCATTAGGGCCTTTTAGGTAATGGCCCGAGGCAAGTATATTGTGGTTATAATCAACAGGGAAAACAAAGTTATGCCTTGAGCTCAACCAGCTCTATCTATACCTCAAGGTCAAAAAGTGCAGGAGGAAGGGTAAACTCATCTAAAGGTTATAATCTGGCTGTCTCTATTTGTTCCTTCTTTGCTCTTTATTTTATCTCTTCCTGTGGGGACAGTAAACACCTACCGTTCCCCACCCTATGCCTTTCTTAAGCTGTTCTAAGAAGGTTATTTCTTTAGCATTTACTCATTTGTCATACCAATTATAATAAACTTGGGAGCCTATCCATCTTCCTGATGCAGGGAGTGGGATGTCTATATCTAAGGGCTGTGTGAGGGTCATCCGTGGGGAGCTTCCCAGGGCCTTCCTGCAATCTTGTATTTCACATGTGGAGGGGGATGTGCAGTTGGGGGAAGTCAGCGGGGCAGGGCCGGCCTCGGCATTCCCGGGCTGGGCGTGCCATGTCGGAATTCATTAAGCCAAGGGGGTTGTAAAGCCCTTCTTAGAAGGCATTTTCCTTAATCCTTGTGCTGGGAGATGAGAGGGTACTTTTGAGGAAGGTTTGATTAGGATGCAAAATATTATCAGGGAGAATACAGCCAAAAATACGCCAGTGGTGAGATGCCTCCAACTGCCATCACATAGGCATGTGGCTTTTCTTACAGGGGCTTCTGTGGGTGACGGGCCTCGGCATGTGTGTGTCTATTCTGCTCTTTTTATAACTCAGAAGCGATTAGTTCAGGATGCAATCTGATACTGGTAAGACCTCATTAATGTAATGAGAGAAAAATCCTATTTCCAGAAAGGATTACAAACACTAGTACAAGGGCCAAGAATTTAAAATACACTGGGGAGGGGCAAAATTCAAATCGTAACAGATTCAGTTATTCAGCAAATATCTGTGAAATCTAGAATATGTGCCAGTCAGTATTCTAGACACAGAGGAGTCAGCGGTAAATAAAAGTCCCTGCTCTCCTGGGCCTTGCATTCTAAGGAGGCAAACAGATGAAAAGCAAAGTTACATAGGGAAAGTGGTCAAGTGTTATCAAGAATGGTAACTCAGGGTGAAGAAACAAGAGGGCAGGTTATAACTCTCCTTAGGTAAGGTGTACAGGGAAGGTCTCTCTATGAGGTGCCATTTAAGCAGACACCTGCATAAAGTGAGGAAGCCCTGCACATGTCTGAGGTGAGAGCATCCAGACTGAAAAATGCCAAATACAATGCACAGGAGGTAGACTTGCTTCAAGGACAGAAACCTGTGCAGTAACATGGGGCCACAAGCTTAGGAGGACACTGTGCCGTAAATTCTCTGTAGTCACTGTCTTGATGTACTTGATAATTTTTAAGGAAGAGACCTCACATTTTGACTTTGCCCCCAAACCAAACCCACTGCCACTGAGTTGATTCCCACTCATAACGACCCTATAGCGATCCTCTTTTGTACAGTAGCTGGTTCTGCCATGAGATGGGAGTGGGCTTGGCATGTTTGAAGAACAGCAAAGAAGTAGCATGGATGGAGGCGAGTAAGCATGTGAAGAGTAGGGGTACAAGGGACAAAAGGAGAGAGGTTAAGAGAGAGGAATATGATAATGGAATACTACTGGTAACTAATAATCTAACCACACTCAGGATGGTTATCTTGGTGCTTGATAAGATGCTCATAAGCTATATTGTTGATATATAGGTTATTGATACCAGATCTGTAAATTCCTTGGCTTTCATTATAAATGTCAGTGCTATTGGTGCAAGATTATATTTGGAATAAAATATTGGAAGTCCAAGGCCAAAGCTCTCCATCTCACAGAAAACAAGTTGGCTTTTGCTTTTTGTGCCACACCCACACCTAAGGCTAATGAGTGGGGACTGACCCAACCAACAGAGATCACCTAGGGGCCACAAGAGACATGAGTTAATCTACTATAGCTACATAGTAAGGCCGATAACAGCGCCGAGACCTAAAACTTAGATGTGGCTCCCTGGTTGGTGACCAAGCATAGGTAACACCCCTCTTTGGGACATGAAAGCTTCAAGCTATGACTTCTTCCAGACCTCACCCTATGTGTCTCTTTGTACCCTTTTTAGTTATAATAAATCTGTAATTAAGTATGGTATACTCTGGGTGAAATTCTTCGAGTCGTTCCACTGAATTAATAAATCCATCGTGGCAATGATGCTGCTGAACCAAAAGCAATTTAATTCCTCCTATTGCTGCAGCCAAATGCAGAGATACGGAAAAAGGTTCAAAATATGTTTTATTAACAGACAAGCATGCAAGCGTGGGGAGCACTGGGAACAGCTTCTCCAAGACTCTCCTGCTTGAATTAAATCCCAGTGGCTTTTATAGCTGGATTACAAAAGGGGTTTGCATGAGAAAGAACAGGGAGTCACAAGATTCCATTACATCTTACTGAATAATGTAAATTACCCCAAATCATTACCTCCCTAAAGTTTTTGAAATAACCAATTCACTATCATGGAGACAGGGAAATGAATGACAAGTCTGCTGATCCGGTTCAGCAATCTAGTGACCTTTATGCATGAACAATGAGAGCCATCAGGGGTTGCCACCTGCCTGTTTTGCAATCTGAAAGACGCTATCCTTCTAAGGTGTGAGTTCTGACTACAGTCTGGATGAGTGGAGATGAAAGATGATACTTGTCTGACTTATGAGCTCTGACTCTACTCAATGACGTGGTTGGGATTGAGAGTGCTGTGTAAGTGGCTGTGCCGAGGAAGGAGAAGAGGGAAGATGAAAACACAGTCCGTGTCCACACTACTGGAATCCAATTCATGCTGATTCTTACCATACAGTTAGTAATGAAGATGGCATTTGCCCACTACATCCCTTGTTTAGTGCAGAAATGATTTAGCTACATTTGCTAAGGCCACCACTGAATCTGAACCCAGGATGTAGGATCATTACCTCAAAAAGTCATTCACTTAAAAAGATCCGTTGTTTTCAAAATGTCATGTAGTTTCAAAAATAAACCTAAATAGCCTTAATAAAATTATAATTGCTCTCCCCACTAAGGTGAGTAGCAAGGCTCATTGACCTTTTCCACTGTGTCTGATTGTATCTAATTTATAAATTTAAGATGATCTTTTGAAGACCAAATCAAAGGTTGACTAGACATTCAGGTATACACTCCTCTGCAATTATGAACATCTTTCTCAGACTTAAGGTCAAATTAAAAAGATCAGATTAAAAGCTATAATATTTTTGACCTCAGTGAGAACCGGCTGGAAAGATCTTGTCAAGACACATCATGCTGGCTCTCGCAATGAAGAGGGGCTGGGTTGGCCTTACATGTCACAGAACACAAATTTCACTTTTCTTTGGTCCTAGAAATGGGCTGTTGCAGTATGTACCATGAGCACTGCTTCTCGTGGGTCTTATGTCCCACTGAGTGGCTATTCTAGGAAGCAGTTTACACCCTCAAGCTGGTTCAGCTGAGACCTGTGAACCTTGCAGAGTCCCTGCCTTCTCTCTGCTGAGATCCTGTACAAGCTGCTAGCTAATACTTGCAAAGTTTCTCCGCTGTCTCTCAAGCTTGTTCTACATGATTTCGTATAGCCCCTTGAGCATTTACATCAGCTTTGAGGAAAACAAAGATTTTAATGAATTTTATGCTTGTCACTGGAAGTTTCTTACAGGGAGTATTTGAAGTTTATTAAGGTAGCTGGATTTTACTAAACAGCTTCAATGTCAAACAGTGCCTTTACCTTGATACTTCAGTCTGATGTATACATTGTGCCCTACTGTGCTCCGATGTCCCACTAAAGTCAGTCCCTGAAAGTAAGAAACGTGTTGATTCATGTGTCTTTAAATACTCTCAATTCACTTTCAACTCCTCAGTGTATGTTTTTAGCACAGGTTTCTCCCTGAACCTCAGACTTACAAATTCAGCTACCTACTTGACACCTTCAACTGTTTGTCTATTACATACTTCAATATGCCCTAAGAACAGTCACTTCCCTTAGTTTTCCATCCCAGTAATACATAAAATCTCATCATTCCTTATTTGTTCTGTCAAAAACCTTGGGAACATTGTTCGTGCCTCTCATTCTCTTATACCCTACATCCCGTCTATTAGCAAATTCTGCTTCTTAGGGACAGATAGAGACAGGTGGACAAGAAGCAAGAGAACCACAAGATTTGCTACTTGGATTTAAACCAATCATGAGCCCCTCAAGAAACCCTGAACACCAGGAGAAGAGGGTGTGCACAGACAGGGCCCCAGGAGTCCTTCACTTAACCTTTCTATGTTAATTAGATATTACAATTATCACACATTGTAGTTGGGCCATGAATGTCTGGAGTCTTCCACACCTTGCCCAAAGGCATCACCCACCCTGCCCAAGGGGAGGCCTAGAATGTTTAAAAAAAAAAACTAATAAAGCCCCCCAGCCTAAATTCTACCAGGTCTCCCCCAGTCACAGAGGATGACCTATTCTCCCTGAAAGGCACTGTTGCTTCTTGCTGTTACTGCTTCTTTTATGAGGACAAATGACCACGTGAATGATTCAAGGGTAGAAGTGGAGCAGAATCTTTGCTCCCAGTGGCAAACTAAGACCAGGAGTGTATCATGATCACTTTGCCTTCTAAATGTATTTAGAAGTCAGTGACTTCTCACCATCTCTTCTGGAATCACTCCAGTCCAAGTCCCCTACCTTTTCCTAAAGCCCTTTAAGTGATCTGTCTGCTTCTGTTCTTGTCCCCCTACAAAAAGGGTCAGACTATGTCACTTCTCTCCTCAGAGCCCTCCAAAGGCTCCTCATCCTGCTCAGAGCAAAGCTAAACTCTTTTCATAGGCATGCAAGGCCTCCCGTGATCCTCAGGTACTCATTTCCTCCTAGGCTCTTCTACCCTCACTCGGCTTTGCTTATCTTGCTGTTTCCCAAGAGCGCTGGGTTGCTCCTTCCAGGGGCCTCTGTTACTTGTTATTCCATCTCCAAGATTTCTCCTCCCTGAAATAATCTATCAGTCTCCTCTAAGGTCCCCTTCTCAGTGAGCACCTATTTAACATCACCGCTCTCATTCCCAGAACTCTACCCCTTTCTCTGCTTTATTTTTCTCCATAATACTCATCACCATCTGGCGCCCTGAGTACTTTGTCTGCTTCTCGTGTAACTCCTCTCCACTAAAATTTGAGTATTATAAAGGAAAGGATTGTTGTGCTCTCTACCTAAGTGCTATCTCCGGAACCTAACACCTGGCACTCCATAAGTCTTAGCTGAATGACTCTGAGTGGTCATGTGGTCATGATGGCCATGACTCTCTGTGGTGCTTGCTGGAGAGCATGCTAGGATGTGACATTTCCAGGTACCAGTGGAAGCATAGAAAAACCTATGAGAAAAACAAAACTTCTAAGGATCCGCTACATGGGTTAGCGGGGAGGTTGGGAAGACCAGCACAGCAGCCTGCCTGGTGAAGTTGCCCGCACCTCCTCCGGCCCCCATCAGTCCTGGTAGCTAGAAGAGGGCTGGGTGGGCTTCCTGGTCGAGCCAGCCTAGGCTGGACAGAACGTGCACGAAGGCTCTGTCACAGAAGTTCTTTTCATTATGCATGGATCTTGACACTTCCTGGGCCTCACACTAGTCCCCAGGTCCCACCCCCGCTCCTTCAGGCCTCTGGGCACAAAAACAGAAAGGCTCCTTCTATTTCTCTGAAAACAGAATTCCACTGCCTTTGAGACAGAGCCCAGGACTTAGAAAAACTGGTTTATCCTCCCGAGGGAATGGGGGCGGGGGTAGGAGAGCCCAGAACATGGAAACCTCAAGGCTCCAAGACTTTCTATCCTCACTTAATACCTAAGTGTGCACAGGTGTGTGTGTGTGTGTGTGTGTGTGTGTGACCACCTTACTAATTAAAATGGTGCTGGAAGTCAAAATGATATGAGCTGAATCAGGTTTTTCCATAAAAGCAACAAGAAAAGAATTTTATTTTGACTGACGGCCTAAGGAGTGCTCAGAAAGACCGTGTTTAATCAATTATAAATTATACAGCTACATCATGCAATTTATATGAGTATGTCTACCTAGATGGGACAAACCTAGTAGTTTGTCTTCTTGAGCTTTTGTGCTAGTTGAATGTGACAAGAAATGTGGGCTTTTTACTAATCGATCAATAGTATCTGTTTTCAGAAACAGATGCAATTATTAAAACGCTCACTGCACTAAAACGTATTTTCAGGTGGCCTTTTCTCTGACAGAAGTAAGAAGACAAATGTAACACATTTATTTACAAAGGGTTAATTGAATTGTCAAATTAACAAAGATATAACTTGGCAGACCAGAAACAAGGGGATCTCCTTGTTGAGGGACCAATATGACTTTACAAAAGATAATCAAACAAGCTAACAGTTATGCTACAAAATAAAATCAGAAAATAAGCCAAGGTCAAGTACATACAAAGAAATGACTTCAAGATAGCCAATTGCCTAAAGAGGACCAAGAAATGAGACAACAGAGAGTTACCTAATAATAACCATATAGTATGGTTGTGGCTGGCATTATTAGCTGGGAACTGATCACCTCTGCTATTCAAATATGGCAATAAACCAAATTTAAAATCACAGTTTTGTATAAATTGTTGGAACCTTAAAACTGCAACAGTAAAGGAGAAAAAGGAAAGACAAGTGCCAGTCTACACTCATGCAAATGTAAACCTACAAAACGTAGGTTGGAATTAAAATTGGAGGATATCTACTTTATGCCAGACATATACATTAACTATTTCATCCTTCCCAGAACTTACTGATGTAGGCATTACCATATCCACTTCACAGAATGAGATTTTGCAATGGACACAAGATCACAAAGCCAGCAAGTAGTATTACGGGGATTTGAATTGAGATCTGCCTACAATTGCAAAATCCTGTTTGATTCTACTCCATGACCTAGCCTCCTTTCTGACCCCAATTAAACAGGTCCAGATAAATGAGATTCAAAGAAGGTCCTGGGAACCTGGAGGTAGGGTAGAAATAGGACTGAGCTTTGGGCTGCAGAAGCAACAGCCAAATAATACAAAATAATAGTAACAGCAACTAAGACAATGATGGTAACATATCAGACATCAAGCTAGAATAAAGAGTTAAGAAGACAATTTAAAAATCAACAGGATGCTAGCCAGATAAGCTGAGCCCTGTACAAATGCCCATGTGGGATATACCTCCTTGAAAAAAGCCTTGAGACAAAGAGCAAGCTCTTTAACACCTAGAGGGCGACAGTGGTATAGAAGAAAACTCTACTACGACCTGTGAATGGGTGAGATGAGACAGCAGTAAAACCCATTATAAAATTACACACAGGAAGCTAGGTTAGCAACTGGGGTCATTGTATGTCTCATGAAACCATGTGAGGTCTGATAATTAAGTTCACGAAATCCATCCTAGAAAGTGCTACATACCTCATTGCTGACTATCAGTGCAGTCACCTTTGAAGTACTCCCCTTGGGGAGTCTAGTCCACTCTTCAAAGCAATTTTGGAACTGTTTTTCTGGAATGGCCATCAGAGGTGTCATCCTACTACCCTTGATGTCCTGAACATCATCAGAATGTCTTCCTTTTAATATTTTCTTTATCTGTGGGTAAAGAAAAAAGTCATTTGGAGCCAGATCAGATCAGTAGAGGGAGTGTTAAAATACAGTTGTTTATTGACTAAAAACCCTCTTACAAATGTGCCAGGTGAGCTAGTGCATTGTCATGATGCAAGAGCCATGGGTTGCTGGCAAAAAGTTGAGCTCATTTTTGTCTAACTTTTTCACATAGCCTTTTCAGCGCTTCCAAACAGTATACTTGTTTAACTGTTTGTCCAGTTGGTACAAACATTGAAAAAAATTAGCAACATCATTTTGACTGTTGATTTGGACCAAGGGAACATTTTTGGTTGTGGAGAATTGACAAACTTCCACTGTGCACTTTGGTACTGTCTCTCCGGGTCATAGTGGCACCCCATGTTTCATTACCAGTTATAACATGGCCCCAAACATCACCTTGCCTCTCCCAAAGGTCTTGTCAAACTTTGACTCTCTTTTGCTTTTTTTTCATCATTGAGCTCCTTCAGCACCATTTTTGCACATACTTCTCTTACGCCAAGAATTTCAGTTAAGATTTTCCTGTCTATCAGTGTGTACATGGTCTGCTGTGCTTCTCACAGTCAGCAGATGATTTTGACACAATTCGATGAATTCACATAGTTTGATGAATTTTTGCAATGTTTTTGACGTTTCTGATCATTACTGGCTGCTCTGACCTCTCTTCATCAGGGGTGCTTTCTCCCCTCTCAGAAAACATTTAATCATTTGTACATTGCCGTTTTCTTCATAGCATTATCTGCATAAACGTGGACTGATATGTCCCTGATTTCATTTCCACTCTTGCCAAGTTTAATAAGAAATTTAATGTTGATTCATTGCTCTAATTCAAGCTCCAATCTTCTTATGACAGCATACAAAAACCTGCAACCACAAAAAAGAACGCTACTCAGCAAAACGCAGCCACATCTCAACACAAACATAGCTATGAGACACTGAAATACCAAGGTTATGAAACCTTACTGAGTTGTTTGTACAGTGCTGTCAACATAAGCACACAGTGGGAAATTCGTGAACTTAATTGTCAAACCTTGTATTTATCGTAACAGGAGCAGCAGCCAATGTTTATTAAGGCCTGTCAAGAACTATGGTGAATGCTTTGCATGTATTACTTAATTTGATGAGCTGATATTCACAATGTTCCTCCTAGATAGATACTTTGTTGAATTTCACTTTACAAATAAGAAAACTAAGGCTGGAGGATCCCCTGGGAATGTGGATTCCAGACTCTGTAACCCTAAACCACATCCTGCACCACAACCAGTTCTCCAGAAAAAGATTGAACTGGACTATATGAAACGTGGAGTGAACATATTTAAATATGTACATATGTACATGGAGGCAAGATGATATGGTGAGGGGGAGCAGTTCTTACTCAAATGGACACATGAAGTTGAGGATAAAGGGAGGGGTGTGCTGTTACAGTGGGTGGGGGCAGGTGTGAGGGTGGGCAGTTACAGTAGAATAACAGTGAAAATTCCTCTGTCATACATCAAATTAATATCGATTATAAGCTTGTACTTAAATCACAATAAAATTCATTTAAAAAAATAAAAGAAGAAGAAAACTATGGCTGTGGAGTAGTTTGGCTCCAGAGCTGTTAGCCACTACATTATGGATTATTTCCTATAGAAATACCCAACCCCCATTAGAGAAATTCCCACTTTGAACATAACTTTTATTCCATTTCTTGATAAATAATATTGTGGTTTTATTATGCTAAGAGATCCTTGCCACCCTCTTGCCATGAATTCCATCACCAAATGTCTTACACTGATTTAATAATAAAGAATATCAGGCCCAAATAACTTCTGCATAGTCACTAGGCAGTTGAAGGGAAGAGTCTCAGATCACTCAAACTATATTTGCTTAAGATCTCAAAAGATTTTATGTGCCCAGAATTTTAAGTATCAATTTTAAGCATGGCTATGTAGGAAAACACCAGAAAACAGCGGGAGCAAACAGGACACAGTGAAGAGCTGGGTCTATAGTCAGACTAAGTTCAACTACTGTTCTCCTACTTGTTAAATTTAATGCCATAAGCAAGTTATTGACATTTCTATGCCACTGTTTTCTCAATTCTAAAGTGGGAGGTGTTTTTTTTTTGTTTGCTTTTTGCTTTTTCTTATTTGTGCTTCACATGAGTATTTACAGAGCAAGTTGGTTTCCCATTAAACAATACACACATTGCTTTTTATATTGGATATTGGTTGCCAACATCTCAAAGTGTCAATACTCTCTTCTTCTTGACTTTGGGTTTCCCATTATCGGCTTTCTTGCCCTTCTACTTCCCTGTCTTTGCTCGAGGGTTAGTGTGCCCATTTAGTCTCATTTTGTTTTAAGGGCCTGTCTAATAATTGGCTGAAGTGTGAGCCCCAGGAGTGACTTCTTTACTGAGTTAAAAGGAATACCATGGGCCATCCTCTCAGGGTTTCTCCAGTCTCAGTCTCTGTCTGTGTCAGACCGGTAAGTCTAGCCTTTTTCAAGTTACAATTTTGTTCTACATTTACCTCCAGTTCTGTCCAAGATCCTTCATTTGATCTTCGTCAAAGCAGTCCGTGGTGGTAGCTAGGTACCATCTCTCTACCAGAAGGTCAGTTGGTCAGGAAGCTATCTTCCAAATATCTTGGCACATGAGTGAACACTTCCAACACTACCTCTTTTGTTGAAATGTCTTTATTGGTACTATGTCATTTCTTGGGAGTCTGCTTGTCGCCAATGTCATCAGTGCAGCTTAGTCCTTAAGTGACTCAACATTTCTTTTTTGTTATTGTTGTTACAGTGACTTTCATCTTCATTTTATGCTTTCTGTATGGTTTAGAACTTTCCCCGGAGAATCTTTCAATATTGTAACTAAAACTTAAAAATTTTCTCTAATTTTTTCAGCTTGAGAAATGCCAAATATGTTCTTTCCTTTTAGTTTTCTCACTCCAGGTCTTTACACATTTCCTTACACAACTTTGTTTTGTCTTGAAAGACCCTTTGAAATCTTCTATTCACCTCTTTTACGTCATCATTTTTCCTTCTGTTTTAACTACGCTGTGTTCAAGAACGAGTTTCAGAACCTGTTCTGACATCCATTTCATCCATTTTGGCGTATTCTTTCCTCTCTTTTTAATGACCTCTTGCTTTCATCATATATGATGTCTTTGATGTCATTCTACAACTTGTCTGGTATTCAGCCATTGGTGTTCAATACATAAAGCCTTTTCTTTAGATGGTCCCTAAATTTAGGTGGGATAGATCCAAGGTCATACTTTGGTTCTTGTGGACTTATTCAAATTTTCTTCAACTTCAATGTGAATTTGTGTATGAGCAAATGATGGTCTATTCTGCATGATGACAAACTGGCATACTCATGGGGATATATATACATACATATATCTGTGTGTATATATATACATGTATATATACAAGTCAGAATCAACTTGATGTTAATGAGTTCTCTTTTCTTTTTTAAATATATGTATATTTACCTAAGCATGCATGCACACACACACACACACACACACACACACACACACACGCTTTACTGGCTTTGCTTTTCTAGAGAACCTCACCTAAGACACATGTCCTATTGTAATCAATTCCCTTTGACTGTGAGTTGACCTAACAGCTGGCTTCTAACAAACAGAATACAGGTAAAAGTGATGGCATATCACTTCCAAGATTAGGGTATAAAATGACTGTGCTTCCATTTGGGGCATTATCTGGCTCTCCCTCTTGTATCACCAGCTATCATGATACGAAGACATTCAGAGAATCAGTGGAGAGACTATGTTTCAAGAACCAACTCATGCCAGTTCTAGCAACATAACTGAGCTTGGAATCAGATCTTCTGAAGCCTGCCAACAGCCATACAAATAAGCTCAGGAGTGCATTCACTCTCTGCATTCTGCCCTCTCCACAAGCTTCAGTCAAACCTTCAGATGAGACTGCAGCCCTCAGTCATAGATTTTGTCATAGACTTGTGAGAGACTGTTAGCCAGAGAGGCCAAGAGAAGCTATGTCCAGATTCTTAATACACTGAAACTGTAAGATGATGTGTATTTGTTGTTCTAAGCTGAAGTTTTGAGTTGATTTGTTAAGCAGCAATTGATAACTAATACAGACATCTACTCAACATCATTGTCATGAGGAGTTAAAAAATAAAAAACACTTAAAATGATGCCCAGCACAATCTAACACTCAGTAAGTGTAAGCTATTATTTTAGCTCTTGTACTTTCTATTTTATCTGTCTTAGGTTTCTTTATACAATCACTTTTCTTTTGACACACATGTGAATGCCATTTATGTTTTATGACAACTGGAAAGAGCTTCCTCTTCAGGATTTCACAATTCTAATATTCAAAAGTTTAACTTTATTGTGTAAGCCAAGATATAATTAGACTTTTATTTTCTCCCCACAGGTAAAATACAATTTAGAAATGCAGAGATAATTCACAGACTGACTATGAAAATGTTAAAAGATCTGTAGGTAGAGAAAAACCTACAGACACACTAAACCGAGAAGCGACATGAAAGATAACTTCAAGAAGACCAGCAGTGGATGTAAGCAATTTAAATAAAAAGCAAAAACTAAACCAAAAATCAGGTCTGTGTGATGCCCCATTCCCTCATTTCTACACCTCCATCCCTGTCTATAAATACATACACATACACAAATGCTCAGGGCCTGAGCTAGGGCATAGAACTCTGCAAGTTGTACAGCTACAACTGAGATCAGGGGATTAGCAGAATTTTTCTGTAAGGGGCCTGAGGGTAGACATTTAAGACTTTGTTAGCCATCTGCTCTCTGTCACAACTAGTCAACTCTGCTATTGTTCCACAGACAATACAAATAAATGTGCATGGCTGTGTTCCAGTAAAATGTTATTTATGCACACTGAAATTTGGATTTTACACAATTTTCTTGTGTCACAGTTTGTTATTTTTCTTTTGATTTTTTCCATATTTAAATGCATAAAAGCCATCCTTAATGTGTGGGTCATACCAAAAAAAATTCGATGTTATATTTGGACTAGCGACCATTGTTTTCCAACTCCTGGTTTGGAGCACAGATCTACAACTCTAATCAGAAGTACTGCACACCATACTCAATGTGCGTCTGTTGGGAAAGCTGAGAGATCCTCTAAATATAAAAACATTCCATTTGGCTATATTAAAAACTTTTCCAATTTTTGGAGTGGTAGTCATCATTTTTACAATAAAAGCTAACATTTATAAAGAGATTAATGTACGACAAATTCTGCACTGAAGTGATTTTTATGCATTATATCCTGATGTCTTCAGAGCAATCGTATGAAATTGGCACCATTATTATTCCCATTTTTTCAGGTGAGAAATGTTAGGATTAATAAGGTTAAATGAATTTCATAAATCACTCAAGTGCAGGTGGCAGAGCTGGGAACTGAATCTAAGCAGTCTGCCACCATAATCTTGTTACTCTTGGTAAAATTTTAATTCTATGAACTCCCTAGGAATAATCCATTTTCACTAATTCAACAACAGGATACACAAAAAATATTTTATATTAAATGTATTAAAATGGCATCTTTAATATTCAAACTAAATAACTCTGGCCCCTATCACAGTGATTAAAACAATTGACTGCTAACCAAAAAGTCAGTGGTTTAAAACCACCAGCTTCTCTGTAGAAGAAAGATGTGGCAGTTTGCTTCAATAGAGATTTACATACTTGGAAACCCTACAGGGCAGTGGGTTTGGTAAGACTCTATTACAACAATGAGAACATTTTTGTTTCCACCTCAAGTTTTCTCATCCATTGTAAATTCCAGATACTAGGGCTTTACTCAGAATTGGGAGTGCATGTGACATAGAAAAACAAAGCAAAAGAAATCCAGTGCAATTCTGTTGAGTCAATTCTGACTCATGGTGACTCTACAGGAGGGAGTAGAACTGCCCCGCAGAGTTTTTAAGGAGTACCTGGTGGATTCAAACAGCCCACCTTTCAACACTCTGAATGCTCACTGCTAGCATCTGGAACTGTGAGACAACACAATTCTGTTCTTAGACACCACCCAGTTTCTGGTATTATGTTACAGTAGCCCTAGGTCATTAGTATGCCAGCCAGCCAGCCAGGTCATTAGTATGTCAAGGGGACTCAAATGTTGGGAGCAGAACTTTCCAATCATTTGCACTGGGCACAGAGCCCAGCCATACAAGCATTTCGAGGGGGATGCCCGAAAACAAAAAAATTAAAAATTGAAGTATTTGCCCCACAACTTTTTTAAAAACGAAGAATTAAAATTGAAGCAAGTGAATATTTAATTAAATGTTTATCAAGGTAATATTAAATCAACTGGTCAAAACAATAACAACGAACCAAACGCATTGCTATTGCATCATTGTCAACTCATAGTGACCCAACAGGACAGGGCAGAACTGCCCCTACAGAATTCACAATTAGCACCCAGTGGATTCAAACCACTAACCTTTTGTGATTAGCAGCCATAGTTCTTAATCACTACACCTCCAGAATTTCTGATCAAGTGGTCAGCTGCAGCTAAATCTTCATCCAGTTATGTGAAATTCCAGGGCATAGGGGCATAGCTGAAATTATTAAATGTTCAGGAAAAATAAAACACAAGGTAACACTAAAATTTATGCTATATGATTGATTTTAATGGTGGCATGATGCCAAGCCAAGTGCTTGGTTGCTAAACAACAGGTTGGCAGTTTGAATGCTTCCACTGCTCCTTGAAAATTCTATAGGGCAGTTCTACTCTATCCCTTAAGGTTGTTAAGAGTTGGAATCCACTCTATGGCAAGTAGTTTTTTTAGAGTGTTTTAAGGGGTGTGTGTGTGCAGTGTAGCTTCATATTTATTGACATACCTAGTGAAAAAGACTACAAAACAGCAAGATCATGGGACTCTCTTTTTGGCTTTTGTGAAGACTAGAAGTACCTATAAGTGGCACCAGTTTTTTCTTTGTGGTGGAATCACAAGCAATTTTTTTCTAATTTTTCTCAAGAGGGAAAAAAACATCATGATCCAGTCCTTAAGAAACAGCGTTTTACAATGGCATATACATGTGGTCACTATCATGTCTATATCAGATGGCTTGATGCCTGAAAACAAAAAAATTGAAAATTGAGGTATTTGGCTCACAATATTTTTGACTGGATGGCAACTGGTTTGGTTTTGTTTTTATAAGGAACATAGTCAGTTTATACTGGGGAAAAACTAAGTAATGATATTTGTCTTAGTCATCTAGTGCTGCTATAACAGAAATACTACAAGTGGATGGCTTTAACAAAGAGAAATTTACTGTCTCACAGAAATGTAGGCTGTAAGTCCAAATTCAGGGAGGGAGCTCTAGCGAAAGCTTTTTCGGTTGACTCAGGGGGAAGGTCCTTAATGTCAGTCTTCCCCTGGGCTGGGATCTTCTGAGGTACAGGGACCTTGAGCCCAAAGTACATTCTATGCTCCTGGCACTGCTTCCTTCTTAATAGTATGAGATCCCCAACTCTCTGCTTGCCTCCTTTTCCTTTATATCCTCAATGCATAATGCAATCTTACAAATTGAGTCCTGCCTCACTAACACAGTCATCACCCATCCTCCCTCATTAACATCGCAGACGCAGAATTTACCACATGGCTGAAAATCACACCATACCAGGAATCATCATCTAGCCATACTACTACACATGTTTGAGGACACAATTCAATCCATGACAGTATTTAAGGGTAATACTCTGTCTGTGAACAAGTTTCAAATGAAGTATCATAAAAAGCAGGGGGTGATGTCATAGATGCTAGGGGAGCTAGCAGCCTGGTCTTTGGTTCTGGGTTCTGGGTCGTAAGTCAGCAACTGCATGATGGGATCTCTCTTAGAGAGTGTGATAATTATATGGGGATAGGATGGAAATATGGACCAGGTCACTTCTAGTTCTTCCTTCTGTACAAGTGGGTACGTCACAGACAGCCAGGAGAATTTTGTCGGTATCACAGCTATCATGAAGGAACCATCTTATCTGTGATCACCAATCCCAAGTCCCAAACTACATACAGACTAGATTCCCTAGCTAATTTTGTATTTCCAACTGTCAGGAAGGAGCTGTCTTATCCGTGATTACCCCTCCTAAGCCTCAGGCAGTGGCAACCACATTCCCTTGGCGACCTTATCATTTATTATCTATTGTCTTACTGCTCTCAGTTATCTAGCACTGCTATACCAGAAATACAAGAAGTGGATGGCTTTAATAAACAGCAATTTATTTTCTCACAGATTAGGAGCTAGAAGTCTGAATTAAGAGTGCTGGCTCTATGGGTAGGCTTCTTTTCTCTCTTGGCTCTGTGGGAAGGTCTTTGTCTCTTTTCAGCATCTTTTTTTGGCAATCATGGTGATCCTAGTGTGGCCTAACATTTATTTTCCCTCATCTATGGCTTTCTTAATTTGTTCTTTTATATCTCAAAAGAAACTGACTTAAGAAACATCCTACACTAATAGTGCCTCATTAACATTACAAAGAAAGCCCATTCCAAAATGAGATTAAAACCACAGGTATAGGAATCATGATTTATAACATGTATTTTATAGGGCATAGCTCTTCATAACACTTGGTGTAGAGGTTAGGATTTACGACACATATTTTGGAGACCAAAGGATTGAATGGCAAACTTATGAGGCAGTGAAATGAGAATATACATATATATGTGTGTATATATATAAATAGACAAGAAATCCTAGAACTGTTAACAGCCATACATCTGCCGGCAGAATTAGCCATTATACACTGTCCAGGACATCAAAAAGACAGCTCTGCCATAGCAAAGGGAAATCAAAGGGCAGATGCTGCAGCAAAGCAAGCGGCCCAAGAGCTTGCATCTTACCACGCCTACCCTCCCTCGATTCCACTCAAGCCTGCAGACAATCCTTCCAGTACACTGAGGAAGACCTCAGTCACATAAGACAAGCAGGATTCACCCTTAAGACTCCAGAAGGAATCTACCAGACAAAGGAAGGTAAAAATATTTTGCCCAAAGAAACCGCCATGGCTTATTTAAGACAACTACACCTCCTGACCCATTTAGGAGAGACTAACTTAACCAAGTTAGTGAAGAAGTCTCCCTACTATATAATTGGACTTAAGGATCTGGCCTCAAAGATAGTAATGGATTGTGTCCTGTGCCAACTTGTCAACGTGCCAAAAACCTACAAAGGTAGCGGAAAAAGGTTACAAGGAGACCGCCCAGGATCATACTGGGAAGTAGATTTCACTGAAATAAAACCCACTAAATATAATTTTAAATATTTACTAGTTTTCGTAGATACTTTTTCAGGACGGACTGAAGCCTTCCCTACGAAGAAAGAAACTGCCCTAACAGTAGCAAAGAAAATTCTGGAGGAGATTTTTCCTAGATTTGGCGTGCCTAAGGTAATTGGGTCAGATAATGGGCCCGCATTCACCGCCCAGGTAAGTCAAGGCTTAGCAAAGATTCTGGGGACAGATTGGAAATTACACTGTGCATATCATCCCCAGAGCTCAGGACAAGTAGAAAGAATGAACAGAGCCCTAAAAGAGACCTTGACTAAATTAACCATTGAGACTGGTTTAAAAGATTGGTTAGCCCTCCTTCCCGCAGCTCTGTTTCGGGTTAGAAACACACCTGGCCGTTTCGGTCTAACTCCTTTTGAAATTATGTTTGGAGCACCAACTCCAGTATCTTCTGCTCATCTACATAGTTCTTTAGAGTGTGTCACTAATACCCCTTTACTTGAAAGGTTGTGGGCCCTCGAAGCCGTGCAAAAAGAAGTGTGGGAGCCTCTACGAGAAATCTATACTCCAGGAGAGTCAACAGTCCCACATCCATTCCAAGTAGGAGACTCTGTCTACATCAGAAGACATCAAACCAAGAATCTTGAACCTCGGTGGAAGGGACCCCACGTGGTACTTTTAACCACCCCAACTGCTGTTAAGGTAGATGGCATTTCCGCTTGGATTCATGCATCCCATGTTAAAGTAGCCCCTCCTCCAGAACAGGAGTGGAAATTAGAAACGACTGATGACCCCCTTAAGCTTCGTGTCCACCGTGTGGCTACTGGTAATTAACTCTCTCCTCGAGGCCAACCCCCATGCTCCCCAACAACTCACTTGGATGATTATAGACTTGGACACGGGTACCACTATCAACAGTACCAGTCACCAAGCCCCACCTGGTACCTGGTGGCCTGATTTATATTTCTGCCTACGACAGATCATCCCTTCAGCAAAAAGCACTCCCCCTAACCTGGTGCGTAGTTATGGATTTTACAGCTGCCCAGGGCATAATAAGGGTAAAAACTGTGGGGGAATGGAGAGTTATTACTGTGGTAGTTGGAGTTGTGTCACTTCGAATGATGGGGATTGGAGATGGAATACAAAGAAACAGGACCTTTTGAAATTTTCTTTTGTAAACCCAGGGCCTGGTACACATAGTTGGCGCAGTGGTAAAATAACCTTAAAACTGTACAGAGATAAGCCATGCTCTCAGAAAGACTTAGATTATGTAAAAATTCAGTTTACAGAAGCAGGAAAAACTGACACCTCAAAATGGATAGATGGTTTAACTTGGGGTATAGTGTTCTGGAAATACGGGGGAGGGGCAGGGTCCAGTCTCCACATTCGCCTCAAAATAGAAAGTCCCCCAGTTCAGTCGGTAGGCCCGAACAAGGGACCCCTCCCCGCTCTAACTCAACCAAAACCCTTTAATCTCTCACCCTCTAGTATCCCAATAACCCCTACAACTACCCCAGCTCCCATCAACACCAAGCAGAGGTTACTGAATTTAGTACAGGGAGCTTTCAGTGTACTTAACACCTCTAACCCTAACATTACTAAATCATGCTGGTTGTGCCTGGCTTCCAGGCCTCCCTATTATGAAGGGGTGGCATTTGCAAGAAACTTCAGTAATACTACCTCCCACAGCTTATGCACCTGGGGAACCCAAAATAAACTAACCCTTACCGAAGTAACAGGAAAAGGAACTTGTTTAGGAAACGTCCCTGCAGATAAAAAACACTTGTGTAATCAGACATTAGCTAGCCCTCACACTTCCACCACCTACTACCTTGTACCCCTGTTAGAAGGGTGGTGGGCTTGCAGCACCGGGCTCACCCCTTGTGTTGCCACCTCTGTTTTTAATAACTCCAAAGATTTTTGTATATTAATTCAGCTGGTACCCAGAATCATATACCATGACTCAAAATCATTCGAAGATCAATTCGATTCAAGGAACTATAGAGTCCGAAGAGAACCCATATCAGTAACCCTAGCTATATTGCTGGGCGCAGGAGTAATGGCTGGAGTAGGCACAGGGACCACTGCCTTAATCCAAGGTACACAGAAGTACATAGCCTTAAGGGCAGCAATAGATGAAGATTTAAAAACCATAGAAAACTCAATTTCTAAGTTAGAAGAATCTTTAACCTCCCTATCTGAAGTAGTCCTACAAAACAGAAGGGGGCTAGACTTATTATTCCTAAAGGATGGAGGCCTCTGTGCCGCCATAAAGGAAGAATGTTGTTTTTATGTTGACCACTCAGGAGTAATCAGGGACTCAATGACCAAACTAAGAGAAAGGTTAGACAAAAGACAAAGAGATCGAGAGGCCCAGCAGGGATGGTTTGAAAATTGGTTTTCTAGATCCCCCTGGCTGACCACCTTAATGTCCTCCCTAATGGGCCCCCTACTGATACTAATGTTACTTGTAACACTGGGACCCTACATCCTCAACAGACTAATAAGGTTCATTAGAGAAAGAGTGAGCTCAGTGCAGATTTTATTACTCAAACAACAACATCAAGCACTGCAGCAACACTCTAATTATAGAAACACGAACATCTAAATTTTCTATGATTAGAAAATGTTTGCAAATCAGAAGAGTAGGGAATGAAGAAACTGTTAGAAAAACAACAAGAATTCATCTTTGCTGGCCATCTATCTCCTAAGAATTTAACCAACCCCACACTTCCAAGAAATTGTCTGTTGCCCAGCCCTGTGCTGACCATCTGTTCCTCCAAGATGATTTTGCCTGTTGACCAACCCTGTGTTCTCATCGATGACCATCTGTTCCCTCAGACCCTGCTGACTGCCAAAGATAACTATGTGTGATTCCCCGCATGACCCTCACCCCACCATCAAGAATGTAAAGTTTGCCTTTAAAAACCCTGTACTATTTCTGCTCGGGGCCCAGTTCCTCTGCTCTGTGTAGAGCACGATCTGGGCCCCGGTTTGACGGAATAAACCCTCTTGCTGTTTGCATCAAGTAACGTCTCTTGCGAGTGAATCTGGGGTCGCGCCGAGACCCATGGTACAACAGTAGAATGTAAGTCTGAATTCAAGAAGCCCACTCCAGGGGATGGCTTTTCCCCGAGTCGACCCTGAAGGAAAGTCCTTGTGTTGCATTGATTTTTGTTAATGGAGCATCTTGGTGCAAGAACCTCGGGTCTGAAGGACATGCTCTTCCCTCAGTGCTGCTTTCTTGATGATGTATGGAGGTTCCCAATTCTCTGCTTGCTTCCCTTTCCTTTTATCTGTTATAGGATGAAAGGATAAAGGGTGGCACAAGCCATACTCCAGGGAAACTCCCTTTACAGGGCCTTAGAGTACAGGCCTCTTGAATCCTCAGGGACCAGTCCAAGGAAATCTGGCATGGTGAATTCTAGCTCGGTCACCGTTTTTGAAGAGGTGGCCCCAAAGGCAGCTGTCTGAGGACACTCATTCTTCTAGTGGCCTTGGACATCACAAGCTTGACATGGCTTGGGTGGAGTTCAAAGGTTTTGGCAGAAGGAGGCCCAGTGACCTTCTTTCCTGCATTTGAAGCAAGCACCTGGAGACTGTAAGGAGCTACACTGGGGTTTCTTGAAGGTTGCTGGGCAGTTCCCACCTTGTCCTTGGAGGGCTGAAGCCAGCATTTGGTATTTTGCCTGTTTGTTCCCGGCAGCCCCCTCTCTTGGTTTTGAAGACCCTAAAGGCCAGTTATAAAAGATTCTCCTGGGGAGTTAGTGGACCATCCTCAAGTTTTTGGAGTTTTTTGCAGATGTCTGAGGTAGATTGGGAAATAAAGTGGATATTCAAGTAGAGTTGTCCCACCTTAGACACGGAATCTAGATTAGTATATTTGATTAAAGTTTCCATGAGTCTATTTAGGAAGGCAGCATGATTTTCATCTGCCTTCTGGGTGATTTAATTCCTCTTAGGGTCCATGAAGGGCATCATTGTTGCCACAGGATGGGGTAGCAGTTAAGTTGTGGGGTTTGAAGTGAATTAGCAAAGGCTATAGCCTTGGACCAGATAAAGATCCTGCCACATGAGATTATAAGACTAGGTTAGATATTGGAATTTTTTGCAAAAATAAGAGGGGTCAGATGAAAAGGACCTAGGTTTTTTTCTACTTGGGATAGGTAGGGCAGATTGAGGGGAATGTGTACCCAGACGATGCCTGCTATCTTTAAGGAGTCAAACGAATTCAGAAGGTTGTCCCTAGACCTATTGTGTGGAGCTGAAAGGGGGTTGTTGGAGGGGTTGGAGGAGGACCTCAAGTAGCTGCTAAGTCACGGAATGTGTGAAGGGGGTGGGGGGTTGGCATAGAAGGAGAAAGCAAAATTCCAGAAGAGGAGTGAGAGTCTGCTGGAGCTGAAGTGAGAAGGCAGGTATAAGGAGGGCAAAGAGCATGGTCAGAGGGATCAAAATCAGGTTCAGGGAGTAGTGTCTTAGAAGACTGAGTTTTTTTGTTGAGGAGAATTTGGAAAGTAACGCAGCGTTGGCAGATGGGGGCGATTACGAAGGAAAAACAAGGCTTGGATATAAGGGACCTCAGAACACTTGCTATTGCACGTGATGAAGTTGTCTAAAATCGTGAAGAATGTAAAATCAACTGTTTGGGCCATATTTTTTAGAAGGCACCCCAAGGGAGTGCCCTTAGGAGACTTAGAATGACTAGTCCCCATAATATAGAGTAGGAGGAAGAGAGAGGGGGGAAACGAGTCCTAGCAGGGACAGGCAGGTATCCCTGCTTCTCACTGGGGACTGGGTTCTGGCAGACCCAACTCTTCACCTGGGTTTCCCTAGAGATCCAAGATGGGGAGCCAAGGAAGCAGTGTTTCCACACCCTGAGGGAAGCCTTGACCCAGCACTGGGCTTTGTAGAGATGAGATAGAGGCGGCAAGGCTTCCCGGCAAGGAACGTCTCACCCTCTGATGCGCCGGTTTAGGGGTCTGTCAGTGTGCTGTTGCTCATTTGGAGTGCTGTGGCAAGAGTTTCAGTGAAAGGAGAACCCTGGAGCTGGTGGTCTCCTTCACCTCTGTCCTGGGTTTCCACACCCAAAATGTTGGGAATAGAATGGCACAGAACAGGGGCAGAGATGCACCAGTCCAAGAGTCCAGTGAAGTTTATTCAAGGAAAAAGAAAGTAGGGTCTGAAATGAGATGTGGTTCAGCCCACCCAATAGCTGGTGGGGACAGTTTTTATAGTTTTAAAGTTTTGATGAAGAAGTGAGGGGAGACTGATGCAGAAGGTATTCATAGTTTTGTAGCAGAAAGCGCCAATAAGGACGTGGGTGGCTGGTGCAGAAGTTATTCACAGTTTCACAGTTAAGTGCCCTTGGCGCACACATGTCAGGTTGTTTTCAGCTACTAGCAGGGTCTGACCACTGGATAAGAAGACCTCCCTGAATTCCAGGGACATAGTTCCCTCAGAAAGAAGTCAAAAAGTGAAGGTAGCAGAAAATAAGACTTATGGACTGCCCGATAACAACCAGAACCAAGCAAACAACTTCTATAAAAATCTAGCACTTGGATTTGGGGTGTGCAGTCTCTTAGAGTTTGCGTCCACCACTCTGTTGCTGTATCTCATCCTCAACGGCCTGGGCGCACAATCCCCTCTGAGGGTCTGTGCCCACTGGTCTGCTGCTGTGATGTGACTCAGTCCTAAGACCTTGGCCTGTTTCTGTGTTGTGACCTCATCCTGAGACCTCATCTGCTTCTCCCTCAAAGGTCTGGTTCCAGTGGTTGTGACTGTTTCTCATTTTGGTGTCTGAGCCTCCTATGCTGTCCCTGCCGGATCTACTTCCTAGATGCCTTGTCACTCTCCGGACATCTGAACGGCCCGGTGCCAGTGACTGCAACTATTGGTGCCTGAGCCGTCTATGCTGTCCCTGCTAGCTTCACCTCTGAGACACCTCACGTGGAAGAATCCTACTCCAGATTCTCCTGATGTCTAAACGGTGAGAACACAGCCAATCTCCACATTTCTGAAGAGTGGAACCCACCCTTAAGGAAGTGCAAGTGATGACGTTAAGATTAACTACACAATCCTTGTGGGATCAGGTTGGAACTGTGTCAGTCATAACTAATGCAAATGAGAGCTCTTAACTAATGCAAACGTAGATAAGAGTTCTTAAGTAATGTAAGTAAGCTGCTTTGGGGTGGTGCCTGCGCCTCTAACTTCCCCGTGCTTAATTGCGAATGTGTAGTTTGATCAAATGAAGCTTATTACTGACTCCAAGCCTTATAGTTATATATTTTCCTCTCGTGACCCCCGACACTTTCCGGGTGCTCATTACGGGCAGTGAATTCATATTAATGGGTGAAGAACGATTTGGAAAAGGAGGACAGGCACTGCTGCACAACCTGGAGAATGTAATCAGCATCATTGAATTGTACATGTAGAGACTGTTGAATTGGTGTATTGTTTGTATATATGAAACAGAACCCCCACGGTACTATATTCTTTACCTGACTTCCTCCCCTACAGCGCTGCATCGCAAAATCCTTTCCTTTGTGGGCTCTGCCCCTCAACCTCAACTTTGTATTTGAACCCTGCTTTTATGAGTTGGAATCCCCCCAGCAGCCGTGGATTTTGTTTGGTTTTTGGTACTGCCTGGAGGTTAGATGTAAACCCCATGGTGCCTGTGTAGTATGATTAAGAATGTTGCTGACATAACTTCTATGAACTTCCTACTTGAAAACTTCTTTTAAAGTAACCGGCTTGCCCGCCCTTGGTGAACAATCTTGGCAACAGTAAGGTTCAATTGACCTCATTTCCTTGTACAATGAAATAAAGGTGCTTTTCTGTTCTCCCACCTTGAGTTCTCCTGTATTGGCCAATACATAAGAACCTGGAGTCTCCACCCAGTAGCATATAAACACTTTTAACAATAAAAAAATGGATCATGTTTAAAAATATTTAAAGACACCCCTGTTTCACATTGTGTAACCTCTGTAAAATGTGTTGCAATAGCTAGCAGGGTTTTTAATCAGAGATTATAAATTTATAAAGGTTTTAGGGAGTTTTTGAATCCTCTGAAATTATACATATATCTGGTATACTTGTGAGTTAGGTATTTTGGAAGTAGGGGGACAATTCATTGCTATTTTCAGATTTTTAATGGGACAGGAGACCAACAACAAAAAGAAGTTAAGAATCATGAGGGCATTACAAAATTATAGCTGAGACTCACAATATGCTGTATATTTTTGCAGGTTAGAAATTATCTATGTAATTTTCTTTTTACAATGCTTGGTACAGAGCCAGAAAGAATTAAGAACTTAAATCTTTTTTTATGACAGTAGTTATGACATTTTTTTTCTTTTTAAATAGGAGAAGCAGGTATAAAAACTAGAAGTGAGAAGTAGAAAAAGGACACATTTAGAATGAGGAAGGCCAATTCCTGAGAGTAGCAAAAGACCATGAAACAAAGAAGAAAACAAGAAAAAAAGAAGAAAGAAAGAGGAGAGGAAGGAGGAAAGAAATAAATTAAAAGAGAAATAGAAGCACAAAGCAGAAGCAAGAGACTGTAAAAGAAAGCAGTGTGTTTATTGGACTGTGGTGACTTCCCTTCCTCCCCAAATAATCTCTCCAAGGCAAAGTTTCCTTAGAAGTCCAGTAGAGAAAAAGTTTTCATAAACTTAATTAAGGTGCATGAAATTGGAATTTTAGCTTAGTCTGACTGTATTGCCTCTAGCAAAGCGACTGTCTTTCTGTAACCAGAAAACCTGGTCACAGCTTCATGCTGCCTGTCACCACAAAGCCAGACATCAACATGGGGAGGGACTGTGCCTTATTCAGATGGGCGATGAGCTGAGAAGATGGTTGGTTAGCACCCTGAAAACCATCTTAGCAACTCATCTCAATTCAGAGGTTTTTATAGGAAATAAGAGTAAGGTTTACGAGAAAAAAAGCAGGGTGTTATTCAGGTGCCTGCAAAGTGAGCTGTCCAGGAACTGTGATGCTATCTGGTTAGTTGTCTCAGATCCCTGGGCAAGGCATGGAGTCACAAGGTGGGTGACATCACCATCTCAATCTGGAGGGTTCAGGGGTCATTAGGTTGGGGCACAAGATGAGCCAGAGTCACTGGCGAAGGGGATTGTTAGAGGAACTATGATGTTATCTTGATGGTGGTCTGCCCCTGGGCAGTGTGTAGTCACAAGGTGGGTGATGCCACCATCTCAAGCCGGAGGGTTCAGGGGTCCTTGGTTTGGGTCACAAGGTGACCCAGAGTCGCAGGCTGTTGTTAGAGGAACTGTGATGTTATCTGGCTCAGTCCCCTGGCAAGATCTGAAAAAAATCCTCAGTCTCCAGTTTCTGTCTGAGAGATCAGACAAGGATTTTTAATCAGTAGTTTACAATCATTAGCTCTTCCATTTCCAACTAAGTTTTCTTTCTCTGCAACTTCCAGATAGCTAATTTTTTGTTAAGCAGGAAAAAAAAATCCCCTGTTATCAGATACGCTGTGTTCCAAAAATTCATTTTAAGGTAATCCAACTAGAAGAATGAGTTTCATATAAAAAGAGTGTTATAAACAGTAAAAACATATTTAACATGTAATGAACAAAAAGGGAACTGGACTTGTGGCCATCATATGGGAGCTTGGTAACTGGAGCATTTGTTCCCATATTGTATCTGTTCCTGTACTTGCCCCTAGGGAGCTTTGTATCCACCAGTGTTTATAAACCGGGGAATGTGTCTGCCCTTCAGACAGAAAAGCAGCAACACCATAAATGGCCACTTGTATACGAGGAGCGAAACTAAACCCCTTGGTCCTTATTCCTTCCCTCAATTCCTTCCTCCCCGACATGTGTCTTTCTTTTCCCTAGTAAATTACCTCTCCACATTTTATCTAGGGTATAAATTCCATCTTTCACGTGGATCTGGAGTTCTGATCCTTCTGAACTCTGGAGTGATGACCACATCTTTCTCCTATGGAGTGGTTGTTGAGATTGAACCACCTACTTTTTGGTTAGCAGTCAAGCGCTTAGTTAGTAGTCAAGCTAGTGTGTCACCAGCAACTCAAATCGCAAAGTCCTTCACCTAGATACTCACGTCTCAAAATCGACTGCACTCAATTTGATTCCAATGCATAGCTGCCCCATAGGACAAGGTAGAACTGCCCCATGAGGTTTCTAGGCCTGAAAGTTCCTACGGGAACTGACTGCCACATCTTTCTCCTGTGGAACAGCTGCTAGGCTCAAACCACTGACCTTTTGGTTAGCAGCTGAGCACTGTGCCACCAGGCTAGCACCTGACATTTTCTTAACCAGTAATATCCTAAGCAAAAGTCTAATGTACAGGAGGACAGGGAATGTTATTCTAACTGACAAGGCTCTACATGTATAAAATGTTCTACTGTCTAACTAAATGGTTGAAGTAAAGCAGGCAGAAAGACAAAACGCTGCTCCTTCTCGACGGTACTTGGCTTGGCTTTCTTTTAAAAAAGGAAGTCAAACTCCTCTTCTTAGACAGCAAATAGGAAGATGGGTGTAATAGAGACATTCGTTTAGAAGCTGTCATGGGTTGAATCATACTCCCTAAAAAATCTGTAACACTGTGTTTAGCAGGGCATAATTCCTGGTGTTGTGTGATGTTCCTCCATGCTGGAAATCTTACCTCTATGATGTTAATGAGGGTGGATGGGCAGCAGTTAGGTTAGCAGAGCAAGACTCAATGAGTAAGATTGTTCTGTGCCTTGAGGCTGTCTCTTGAGAGAGAGAGATATATGTATATGTATGTGTGTGTGCATACATATATATATATATATATCTATATGGGAAAGGGAGGCAGGCTGAGATTTGGGGACTTCTACCAACAAAAAGCAGTGCTGGGAGCTGAGCGTATTCTTTAGAAAGGACCAGGGTCCCTGGGCTCCAAAATCTCCAGTTCAGGGGAAGATTGATGACGAGGACCTTTCTCAGCCCAGCAGAGAAAGCCTTCCCCTGGAGCTGACACTCTGAATTTGGACTTTTAACTTACCAGACCATGACAAAATAAAATTTGTCTTTTTAAAGCCATCCACTTCTGGTATTTCTGTTAGAGCAGCACTAGCTGACCAAAACAGAGAAAGAGGAAAATAAAGACAGTCTCATGTGTCTGATACCTCGATCCATTTAGCAAAAGTCAAGTTCAGCTCAAACCAAAAGTACAGCTTGACTTAAATTGGTTCTATAGGTGGACATATACATGTACCTCATTCCTTGGTACAAAAGAGGATATGGCAGGCATGTGTACAAGGACATTTGTAAAGGTGTAAAGAAGCCACAGAACTTATATTAGAGGAACCAATCCCAGGACTTGCACTAACAAATGACAGAGAGAACAAAAAATTCTCCTCTGTGTGGGCAGAAATGCCTCTCTATAAAAAGTTAAGACTAATTGGCAGATGCAATTAGTATCAAGAGAAAAATAAAGAACCATTATACACAATCAATTTAAACAGAGTTTATGTAACTGTAAGCCTAGAGAAAAATAATGATTTGCAACTTCTATTTTTACAGTAATTTAATAGTTACTACTACTCTACTGACAGTTACTTTGCACAATACAGTAACAGATTAAGAGCCTATATTAAGCTGTCAGTAGACAGGTGGACTATCAGTCAAGAGGACTTATGTTACCAACAAAACTTCAGAACTTTCGTTACCTGCCTCCCCACAAAAAGCAAATCTCTGAGACAAGTATTTGGGTGATTGATCAAAGGCTTTATTAACTGTGTTTTCCCCAGCAAAACATGGGGGACAGATAAACATATCTGATCTCCAAACTGGACAGGCATAAACAGAGGCTCTATACAGAAGGCACCAGTTACATGCCAGCACAGGGGCCTTGGAAGAACAGTGGGAGCAGTTGCAAGGGGCCCCTCCGCATATCAAAAGCTGAAATCTAGAGCCCTCAGCTGTTTCCAGCTAGCTGGCACCTTCATTAAGCGTCTTCATTTGTTTGAGGTACCTAACGACAACTGCAAAAGCTGCAAAGATTACTATCTCAGTAGCTCCTGTCGGTTAACTTGGGACTTCCTGCCATAGCACAGATGAAGGAAGCCAGGAATTTTTAAGGCAGGAGAATAAAAGGTCACCTACAGAATGGGAAAAAATATTCGGCAAGGATATGTCAGACCAACACCTGATCTCCATAATCTATAAGGTACTATAAAATATCAATAAGAAGAAGATAAATAATCCAATTAAGTGATGGGCAAAGGATATGGACAAACACTTCTCAAAGAGGAGATCCAGGCAGCCAAAAAACATATGCAGACGTGCCCACGATCATTAGTTATTAAAGAAATTCAAATTAAAACTAAATGAGATACCATGTCACCCCAACAACGTTGGCCATGATACAGAAAATGCAAAACAACAAATGCTGGAGAGGCTGTGGAGAAATTGGAACTCTCCTACACTGTTGGTGGGATTGCAAAACAGTGCAACTTCTTTGGAAAGCAATCTGGTGCTTCCTGAAAAAGCCGGATATAGATATACCATTTGACACAGTAATTCCACTGCTTGGAATATATTCTACAGAATCCAGGCCATTCATACCAGCTGATAAATCCACACATATGTTTACTGCAGCACAGTCCACAATTGCCAAAAATGGAATCAACCCAGATGCGCAACAACAGAGGAATGGATAGATAAACTATGGTATACATACTCAGTGGAACACTATGCAATGATAAAGAACAACGATGGTTTCAGGAAACATCCTATAACCTGGTTTCAATTGGAGGACATTACGTTGAGAGAAAGTAGTCAGTGACAAAAGGACAAATATTGCATGAGATTCCTATGATAAGAACTTAAAAATAGGCTCATGCATAGAAGACAAGACTCTGATGGCTGCAAGGGAGGGGAGGGAGGGAGGGAGAGGTTGGGGTATAGGTTAGATAGTTGATAGAAATTTGGTTGGGTGAAATCAGTGACAGCACACATTAGAAAGAAGAGCAGTTTTAACTGGACTTCAACGTAACGTGATTACTCCTCCCATCTTAATCCAATATTGCAAGGACAGAATAGCTGGGGCAAGGTGTTGGGAACCATGCTCGCAGGGGAATTCGAGGCCAACTGGCACAACCAGCATTTTGCTAAGATAGTCTTCTACATCCCACATTGGTGAGTGGCATCTGGGGTCTTAAAATCTGCCAAACTGCCATCTGAGGTACACCAAATGGTTCCAACTCAACAGGAAGAGATGATCACAAAGGACCAAAATGACACAGGGGGAAGAGAACCCAGAAGACAGAGAGACCCTTGAGAGTGGGGCACCACACTGACACGTGGCTAGAAGAACCAGATGGTGCCTGACCAGCACCAGCAATAGCCATGATGGGGCTTACAAAATTGAGTCTCACTGGCAGCACAAGAATAAAAAGGGGTGCACCCTGAGACCTCCACTAAAAGTCTACAATTAATGGTCCAGTGGCCTCGAGGTTCGCCTGGGAGCATGGCGCCTGGCCCTGATGCTTCCCCTGTCCATAAATCATAATGAAGGTCAATTCTTCGGACAGGAATGGATTGGAATTGGCGACGCAGAGTAACCATATGGTGTGTGCACTTCATGGTTCTATGCATCTATAGGATGTTGTCCTGCTGACCTCTTACTGGAGGCAGGGGAGATGGTGGGGAGAAGGGGGTAGGAGATTGTTAGGAGGATATGACATGTATAGAATGAAGAGGATGAGTGTGCTATCATCGGGCAGGGAGAGCAGTGGGAGCTGCACATAGGCGGACATGCAAATTTACATGGGAATGTACATTTTCACTCAATCATAAACAAATAAAGAAAAAGACAGGAGAAAAGACAAAAGGGAAAAAGTTAATTCTACAAAAAGAATGAAATCCCAGCTGTCTATTTTAACCTGTCATTTTCAAATTGGGTGTTTAAATCTTCTCCCCTGTTTCACTTAGAGCTAATAGCCTTACATCAGAAAAGAGATTCCCATTTCCAGAAACAGTAGCTTCTGCTTCTGGAGGGTCATATTAATCCACAGACTTATGAGGCTCTGTCAGAAAAATGGATCTTAGAAATCACTCAGTCCAGTTCCTTTATTTTAAATGATTGCACTTGGATGAAAATCACATATATATTTCAGTATAAATACCTTTACAGTGAATACGTTTCTGCTTACTGATGAGTACTTGTTGGTTGCTGGGTGCCACTGAGTTGGTTTTGGACTCATACCTATTTCATGTGACAGTGTAGAACTGCCACATCAGATTTTTTGGCTATAATCTTTACTGAAGCATCTTGCCAGATCTCTTGCCTGCTGAGCTGCTAGGTGGGTTCAAACCTCAACCTTTCAGTTAGCAGCTGAGCACTCCTTAATATTTGTTGCTAGGGAACAAGAATGTGGAAATAAATGTTGAAATATTTGTTTAAAAGATATTTCCTTTTAAAAGCTTTTGTCAATCTACTCGTTATCATAATTATACTTGGTAAAAATAGCTACCACTTACTTGCAATGTGTTAGGCAAATACCTTCTTTGCAAATATCCTCTCATTTAACTAATACATACACATCTAAGAGACGGGTGTCATCATCTCCCCTCTACAGTTGAGGACCGCAAGTCTCAGAAAGCAGCTAGTGACACAGTCATGATTACAACATGTCCAACATTCAGTACTCTATCTACTTGTATCGCAATGTAGATGTTTTAAAAATATATTAGAAAGACAGGAAAACATAAATAACTTCCTTGATTTCCACTTTACACTGGGGTCTCTAGAGAAGCAAAACCAGTGAAACATAACATAGATAGAAATTTATATCAAGGAAATGGCTCATGTGGTTGTAGAGGCTGGAAAGTCCCAAGTCTGTGTGTCTGGTATCAGGTTTGAGGCTTCCTGACTTGTGTACTTTCGGGGCCTAAAGAACCCCAAATCAGCAGGTAAGACAGCAGGCTGTCAGCTCAAGTTCCAAGCCCCAGAGACCAGACAATGACATGTCAAATGCAAGATCTAGAGGAGAGCAAAAGCCAATGATCTTTGCTGGAGAGTTTATATATATTTGGATAGCAAGCCTCATCACCTTTTCCACTGATTACCCTCACAGCAGTTGCCATCATGGAGGTGATCACACTATATGAGATCTCATCACGGAGGTGATTACATAGTTACAAAACTGCCAAACTACATCAATAACTGCCAAAGCACTGAAAAACATGGCCCGCCAAAGGTGAAACATAATCTTACTCATCACACTTTCTATGGTATGTACTGTCTCAAGTATCCTTAAAATGTGTGTGCAAGTGCAGACTCCAGCCATCTTTGCTACAGTATTGGGGTTTACCTAAGGTAAAGATGGTCATATAGAAGGCTAGCATACCAAAGATATTTCGGAATTCTACCTCTGATTCAGACTGAAACATGAAAATGTTAAAAGCTTCAGTAATTGTTGAAATTGCCATTGATCCACACAGAAATGCTTTGGGGCTCATTTGTGGACCGGTAAGAAGACTGACAGGCTGCACCGGACCTAGCTCTCTTCACTTCTCATGTGCAGCACTGACCCTAACGGGTTGGCCATTAGAAAAAGCTGACTCTAAATAGAGCAGACCCATTGCCTTTAAGTCAATTCTGACTCATTGCAATCCTACGGTAGAGTAGAACTTCCCTATAGAGTTTCCAAGGAATGCCTGGTAGATGTGAACTGTCAACCTTTTCCATAGCAGCCATAGCACTTAACCACTACATCACTAGGGCTTCTGAGGGCAACTAAGGTGCTTTTAATTCTAAATTCCCGGAAGAGAGTTTGATAGACTCAGTTTACTTCCAGAGTGCCACCCTGTCCAATCACTATGGCCAGGAGGGGACAAGGATTCTTATATATAAACATAGCTATGAGGACCTAATCTGCAGATAGGAGTTGGGGAGAAGCGACAAGGAAGGAGCTTTTCTCATGAAGGGTAGACAGAAGCTCAAAATGGTAGCTACCACAGTCAATCTTTGGGGATATGGAAATACAACTTAAAAGAAAAAAAGAAATATTATGCCACTTTATGAAGCTAAGACTTACATGTTAGTACTTTGCAATGGTGGAGGTAATATACACATTGATAAATAATTTATTGCTTAGATTTTAAACTAAAGCAAGGTTCACCAATTCTATTTAAAATAAATATTTTGTGGATTTGTTGAGCCACTAGGGAAAATGATTAAGGAGTGTTGTGATTCATGTTCCAGGGAACTGAAGGAACACAGAATAACCCCAGGGAGCCCAACCACTTAAGTTGAGAACATTTCTCTAGATGATGCAAATTCCTCAGCACACAGGTGGCAGTCTCTGCTTTCAAGCTAACACACCATGAGTCATGTTGAGTCTTCTTCCCTTGAGGTTAAAAGTATTTCTAGACCTTTTTTGTTTTTTACCTTTGTCTCTCTCCCTCTGCTCCTTTCTCTAATTTTACCCTTGTATGTGCCAGTCAATCCAGAAAACAACATCGGTCTTTCTAATGGTCTCAAAATCTTGGTAGATTTTGTGAAGGAAAATTTTAGAATAAAAACCATTTGAAAAATGCTTTTTTAGTTTCAACAAGGCAAAAATACTGTATCCTGGAAGGTATTTTTCATATGACAGGAGAAGCTGTTTTGAAATATACACCATCATCAGAAGGATTTCCCCTATGTCAGCTTCCTGGCATCTGGTTTTCATTTACTTTCTAATTTGATAATGAGAAATGGGCATCTGAAGCTCTGCCCTTTGTTTCTAGGGTGCTTCTTATTCCTACTCTGGTTAATAAAGAGGGTAGCAGGGCTTCTTTATAACCACAAATAACCAAGTGCTTAGTTAAGCCAGTAGTGTCAAACTGATTTTGGGTCTGGGTTGAACAGCAGAAACAAATTAACAACAAAAACTATGGAAGTTGGATAATCAGGACTTTAAACTTAAACCAAGGCTCTATTCTACTCATTCTCCCATATTTACCTACAGGGTTAGTCATGTCACCAAATTGTGCATAATTGCATAATTTCTACCTTCCCCCGTGTATTCCAAGTCCTGCTCTCTGATGAAGACATGTTCTACCATTTTATTTTTTAAATAATGATATTTTATAGCAACTCTTTCTACTCTGTCTTACACAGTTGCTATGAGTAGGGATTGACTCAGTGGTAATGAGTTTTGACTCTTCACTTATTGACATAGTTAGGCTCAGGGGTCAGCTCTACCCTGGCCCCTAAGGTTGCCATGAGTCAGATCTGACTCGACGGCACTTGGCTGGCAGGTTCCAAAGACAAGGTCATCTTGTGAAAACTAGCATTATTAGAAAAAATGGAAGAGGACCACATCAGATCACAACATGGAAGACAACCGCGTCATTACCTGACCGCCGCACCACTGAGAACCATGGCCTCACCAAGTTGATACATCACCTTAAGCATCACAGCCAGTGTTGCTGTCACCTGACACCTGATCATTATCAGCAGACATACATCATTAATGCACAAAACAGTCAGATAATAGATTTTTTACTACTGTCATTAATACAAAATGTCAGACAACAAGGCAGTTGATAAGGGAGGAATGGATTTTTGGTGAAAGTTTACACAGCAGTTTAGGTTCCAGTTTAACAGTTTCAGTACAAACTGTTTTGTGACATTGGTTACACTCCTCACAACACGTGAACATTTTCATTATTTGTTCTGGTTGCTCTGTTTTCAGTTGTGGTGCAGTGAATTGCTTTAATATGGCCTCTGTAGCTATGGTCTTATAATTTTCACAAAATGATTGGGTGGGGCTATATAATAAGGTACTTGTGGCCCACCTAAGGGATGAGACAACTATGCTAATGCAAACAAGGTACATGGAACCCTTGTAGGGGACCTCATTGCCTTTAAGAAGAGAAACCAGGAGCAGAGCGTATCATTTGGATCCAGTGTCCCTGCACTGAGAACCTCCTAGACCTAGGAAGCAGAGCTGTAAAACTGAAGACAACATGAGACAGCAGAGACACAAGGCCAGCAGATAGCTTCAGCACTCATTGGTGGACCTAAAAGTGTTTGCTGACCCACAGAGACAGCTGGGGGCCTTGGGGCTAGAGGCTTTATGGGGCAGTAAGGTGCCTCAAAGCACTTAGGGGTGGAGCTAAAAATCTCTGTAACATTTACCTGAGCAGAGCAGAGGCCAGGACAGAGGACCAAGAATAAGGGCTGAGAACCTAAGGCTAAAACACAGGCCTGCCTGTGGGCATGGCTGAGAAGCTATCCTGACAGAAAAACTATAAACATGAGATGCTCCTGCTACTTTTAAGTTGAATTTGAATTTTAGTCTGCTACTTCCCCAATAAAAGTCATGATTATGCTTACGATCTGTGAGTTTTATACGGTCATTGCAATGAATTAAGAACCCAGCAGAGAAATAGTGACTTCCATGGGTGGGACAGCTGGCTTCAGAATTCATAAAAAGGTTAGAAAACAGAAGTATGACTGAGCTCTGTCTCACAGCAGTCATCTTTGGACTGATGCTGCTGATTTTGATTCTCTCTCCTTCCCTTGAAGTAGAGGAGGCTTGACACTGTGCCATTTTTACTTCAGTAGCCTAGTTTCCCTAGTTTCCCCCTAGTTTCCCCTACCTTACCTTTTGTCATGGATTGAATTGTGTCCCCCCAAAACATGTGTGTAGCAGTCTGGCTAAGCCACGATTCTTGGGATTGTGTGATGTTAATATATGCTGTAAACTCTGCCTCTGTGATGTTAATGAGGGAGGATGGGCAGTGGTTGTGTTGCGGGGGACAGGACTCAATCTATGAGATTATACTATATCTTGAGGCAATCTGTTAGGATATAAAGGAAAGGGAAACTAGTAGAGTTGGGGACCTCCTACCACCAAGAAAGCAGTGCCAGGACCAGAGGGGTCCTTTGGACCAGTGTCCCTGTGCCTCAAAAGCTCCCAATCCAGAGAAAGACTGATGACAAGGACCTTCCTCCAGAGCCAGCAAAGAATTTTCTCTGGAGCTGATGCCCTAAATCTGGACTGTCAGCCTACTGGACTGTGACAGAATAAAATTCCTCTTTTTAAAGCCATCTACTGTGGTATTACTGTTACAGCAGCACTAGATGCCCCATCCTCGTTTTAAAGTAACTGTGATTCATTTGGTCTCATGCGGATGATTTTTAATCTACCTTTCTTCCCCCTTGCTGTTTGCTCTACAGTAAACTCTTAGACTCAGATCAAAGTATTAATTAGTTCAATGTATATTTATTACTAAGTATGCTTAATTATCACTGTTACCATAAAATGAGCACATACCCAGGAGAGTTATAAAATAATTCATGAAAAGAATAAAGAACTAGTCATAATTATGTATTATTTTAAAGTACAATGAATTTACCATGGGCTAATAAAATGAAATCAGACAAATGATCTTGCCACACTCTGGAATCCCAGCTGCTTACTATGAATGATGCTTTTACAAAGGTACACAATAAAATCAGTAGATAACATTGTCACTTTTTAAAAGAAAAATGTTCATGGTGTTCTTAGGTAAAATATTTAATGCTTAATTGCTTAAATACAAAACAGTACAGATCTCATAATCCTAATGTAAGTAAAAGACTGCCAAAAGTTTACAATTTATGCTGCCACACATAATGTCATTGACTGTCTTTGGAGGCAGGTTGGGATCATTTGCCCCAAATTATGAATACAGAAGTTGAGATTTAAAGAGGCTAAGTGGCTTGTCACAGGTCACACAGCTAGCTGGTTTATAAAACTAGGAGGAGAATTCAAGGCTCAGGGATTCCACACCTCCATCCACCATATGTTACACCACGACTGATGGTGTTCAAATCTCAGTGAAATTCACAATAGATTTCTCTATTATGAGGCCAAAAAATCCTTATTTAAGTCTCATGGATCAAAGATAATACCAGCATAGTATGTTACCCTTTAGAGTGAAAAACATGTATGCTACCTCATTGGATTGTTGTGCCAAACAACAAATAATTAAACACTTGCCTATGTTCTTGGCACTGTGCTAGGTCCTACTACAACCAGCTTTATTTGTAATGTGTTGCAGGAAATTACCTCCAAACAATAATCATTTATTATTTTACAGTTTCTGTGGGTCAGAAGTCCAAGAATAGCTGAGTGGTTCTGGCTCAGGGCCACTCTTGAGGATGTCAAGATGTTGACCAAAGATGCAGTCATCTGAAGTCTTAACTAGGGCTGGAGGACACTCTTCCAGGATCATTTGCATAGTTGTCAGAAGGCCTTAGTTCCTCACCGGCTATGGGTGACAAAAGCCTCAGTTCCTCACCATGTGAGCCTCTCCATAAGCTGCCTGCACGTCTCCCGACATGAGGTGTGAGCTTCCTCCAGCAAGCAATCCTAGAAATAGAACAAGATGAAAGCTGGCATCTTTTATAATCTCCAATCAGAGGCCATACTCTGTCATCTCTGCCATAGCTTATTTGTGAAAAGCAAGTCACTAGATATAGACCAAACTCAAAGAGAGGGGAATTCAGCTCCACCTTTTGAAGGAAGAGGCAACAAAAATTTTGGTGGATGTATTTTAAAACTGCTACACCACCAAACACAATTTAATTTTACACAATTTAATTCAATCATTACAAAAATGATTTGCTAATCTACTTGTAATACTTGGATATTTCGAGGGAAACTAAATTTCTTAGAGAAAATTGTGGGTTTTTGTTATTGTTGCTTGTTTGCATTTTGTGTCCCCACTATCATCTCAGCCTATTACAATATTCTACATGTAGTGCTAAATGGAAGATGCCTTGACCTATCTTATTATATCAGTTAGGAAGTGCATTCAATGCTTATAATAGAAAATCCAAATAAAGAGGTTTGGAGACAGGTTTATTTTCCCTCAAGTAAAAACCAATTTAGAAGCTGGCAGTGCAGAGCTAATAATGTGGCCCTACTAAGCAGTTGGAAACCCTGGCGATGTAGTGGTTAAGCGCTACGTCTGCTAGCCACAGAAGGTCAGCAGTTCGAATCTGCCAGGCACACTTATGAACCGCCTGGCTTCCTAAGCTATTAATAGTGTGTGGCTTTTGTTATCATGGTCATATCTGGTATCACATTCGTGTTCCAGGTAAGAAAAGGGATTTGTGTAGGTCAAATGGCTAAAGGAATGCTTCTTCTATAAAGGTTTCTACGAGCTCCTACTAGGGATGCCCACTTTCACTGCATCGAGAGGTCACAGAAATCTGGGGAAATGAATTATTTTTATTGGACATATTGTCACTGTGAAAATAATAATAGTTCTGCTAGTGAAAAAGAACAAATGTTGTTTTAGAGAACTACTAGTGTCCAATAACCTACTTCAGGAGCTTTGATACACATTATTGAAATAGACACCAGACAGACAACAATATTGTACAGGGTTTATGTGTTTCAAATGGGAGGATCTGGTCAGTTCTGAGTCTCACATATGCGGTATACTTTTCAAAGTAACCACAAGTTCCTTTCCTCTAGATGATAGCACTAAAGAATTGGAGGATATCAATGCCAGGAATTAATTCTAGGAATTTGCCCAAGTAGATAACTGCACATTTGGAAAGAGGCATAAGAAAATTCATAGGAGTTATTTATAACAGTAAAAATTTGGGAAATCAATCTATAGAATACTGGTTAAATGATGCTACATCCACTAGATAGACATTACACAACTTTTAAAATGTTGCTATTTATGGCATACTTTGAGTGAATAAAAGAACTGTTTGTAAACAGTATGATCCAATTTATGAAACATTCTATTTACACCATTTTGTGTTCTTTATTCTCAGGTACCTAGAAGAATGTAATTAAATTTTAACCACAGTTAAGGCTGGATTATGAAATTCCTACAAACTGTAAACATCTTCTTTGCATTTTAAATTTCTTTGAATATGTATGTACCATTTTTATAAACAACAGCTATTTTCAAAAACAACAACAAAAAAGTGGATGATTCGATGCATTACTGTCCACATCAACACTTTTTCCTGCCAGTAACATTCTGAGGCAAAAACCTTGAACGGATTTCTGAAATTTTACTGGAAAAAAAAGTTGTTCCTTATTCATTATACCTTTCAATTAAGTTAGTGTGATAGACTTCCAGGTTTTCTGTTTTGTTTTACATTCTGTTTGCAACACTGTAATCTCTGGAACATTTTTTTTTTTTTAATTATGTATTAGGTGAAAGTTCACAGAGCATGTTAGCTTCCCATACAGCCATTTATACATAAAATGTTTGATGACCTTGGTTTCCTTTCCCACAATAGGTCAGCACTCTCCCCATTTCCATTATGGAATCTCCATCTTCTTTCATCCTCATTTTCTATCCCTTTCTGCCTTCTCATGTTTGCTTTTGAGCAGATAATACCTTGATAATTGATAATCTTACATACTGTTCCTACCTCATGTGTTAAATGGTATAACATATGTGCTTGTCTTGTGTTTGGCTGGGAGTGGTCTCAGGGAATAGTTTCAGTTCCCAGACAGAAAGGTTGTCTGAGGCTCATAGTCCCAAAGGTTCCTCTAGTCTCTGTCATACCACTTAAGTCTGGTCTTTTTTTGTGAATTTGTCATCCTGTTCTACAATTGTCTCCCCATCTGTCCAGGATCCTCTGTTGTGATCTTAATCAGATCAGCTGGTAGTGGTAGCCAGGTACCATCTAGTACTTCTGGTCTCAGGGTCGTGTAGACTGTGGTTCACTGGTCCTTTGGACAAATGGGCCTTTGAATCTTTGTTTTTTTTTTTCACTCTCTTTTGCTCTGGAAAGGAAGATACCAATTGTTGTATCTTAGATGTTATATCTTTTAAGACTCAAGCAAGTAGGAAGCAGAATACTGTCTTTACATACTATATTGCACCAATGGACATACATGTTTCCCAAGACAAAAAAAGTTTTCTGGGAGGTAGGGCTAAGATGTCAGAGCAGTCAAATGCTTCCTGTGAACCTTCCAATGACAAAGATCAAAAAAAAAAAAAAAAATGCATTGATTATAAAGGATATTCTAGGAGCCCTCAACATCAAAGGAGAAGCTGAAAAATCAGACTGAGTGACAAGGAAGGGAGAGTAGGTCCAGAAGTACCTAGGACTAGCCAAACCTGAGCCAGCATGGAATCGGTACCCCACAGGAGGGCTGGCAGTAGCCAGCGTGGTAAGCAGAGCAGTGGCTTTTGGAAAGCATCTTCTGTAGTGCACAAGACTGAAGTGGAGAGCCCACTCACACCTCCAGAATCAATGAAAAATGGCATTCAATCATCAAAGCCAAGAAGCTTGTGTCTAACCTGTTATGTGTGGATCCAAAACTTTCCTTCAGACTAAACCTTTTCTCCCTTTTCTCAGCACTTCTCTCACCCTTCTGTGTACTACACTTGGCTTGACAGACTGATGATCTACCTGGGCTGGAAGTAGGATTCCTTACTGCGCATCCTGAGTCATTCTCCCAGAGTTAGAGAGGAAACAATTTAACAAATTGGAGAAAAAATAAATCTGCCAGCTCCCCTAAGCCAAGAACTCGGGCCAGAAATAAGTCCTTTGCCTAGGCACAAGCATAATGGGTGCCATGGATGCTGAAAGCCTCTCACACTGTATACAACATCCAGCACCCACTGTCTTACAGCAGAAGCTATTATACATTCATATAATGCAACAGGGATAAGCCTTCCACACAGACATTCATGGATGGCTGTTAACAAACACCTTTCACAGCATATTCAGTCAGAAAACTGTGCCTACACCAACCATTCCTGTCCTTCTAGGACTGTAGGGGAGAGCTTACACTACACACTTGGTGACAAACTACGTTGGCAACTGAGCTGAATACATACAAGAAAAGGAAAAGGATGCCTGGGCTCACATGCCTAGTAACAGCTCAAACCATCTGGTGACAGGATGTTAGAACCTATAAGCCATCAATAATCAAAACAGCTCATACAACCAACCTATTTGGGTATTTCAAAACAAAACCAAAAAGTAAGCAGACAAATAAATACAACAACTTACTGAAGGCTCAGAAACAACAATAAATATCAAATTACTTACAGAGGCAGACCACAATGGCTTAAGAAAGCTTCCAAAACAAAGAATCAAGAAATTGCCCAGCTGACCTCTGGCTAGAAGAAGGAGAATGGGTGGAGAGGAGGGGAAAGGAGACTGTTGGGAGGATAAGACATGTATGGAGCAGAGAGGAATAGTGTGCTGTCACCGGGCAGGGAGAGCAGTGGAAGCTGCATATAGGTGGGCATGTAAATTTATACGGGAATGTACATTTTAACTCAGTCGCATTAAATATAAATAAGTAAATAAAATAAAAAAAAAAATTAAAAAGCTGAAAAAAAAAGAATGGCTAACAAGTAAAAACAAAAATAAAACCTGCTGTTGTGTTGACTCCAAAAAAAAAAAAAAAAAGAAATTGCCCAGATGAAGAGAACTTCCTGGAATTATAGGAGGTAAAATATGCAAGATTAATATTTAGAACTCTTCAAGAGATTAGGAAGGAGATCAAGCAAAATGTGGCAGAGCATAAGGACAAATTGAACAGCCTTTAGGAAATCATTGAAGGACAGCAATCAGAAACTCAGCAAATTAATAATAAAATTACAGAATTAGATAACTCAATAAAAATCAGGGAAGCAGAACTGAGGCAATGAAATACAGAATTAGTGAGACCAACTATAAAGCAATTGACACCAATATATTTGAGGAAAATTGGATGAAACAACTAAAACACTGAAGAAACACTAAAAGTTATCAGGGACTCAAGAGAAACACTTTACAAGTGATTGGAATATCAGAACACAGGGGTGGATGAGGGAGACAACAATCAATACAGAGAGAATTGTTGATTTCCTGACAGAAAACTTCACTGATAGCACGAAAGATCAGAAGATATCCAAGATGTTCATCAAACACCACACAAGGTAGATCTCAAGACATATTATAATCAATCTCACCAGAGCTAATGATAGGGAGAGAATTTTAAAAGCAATCAGGGGTAAATGAAAAACAATCTTCAAAAGACAGTGAATAAGACTAAGCTCAGACTACTAAATAGAAACTGGGCAGGCAAGAAGGCAATAGAATAATGTAAGAAAAGCCTTGAAGGAAAAAAAATTGCCAGGCAAGAATTATATATCCAGCAAAGTTGTCTCTCAAATACGATGGCGATATAAGGCATTTCCAAATGAACAGCAGTTTAAAGAATTTTCAAAAAAGCATGCCAAAATTGCAAGAAATACTAAAAGGAGTCCTTCAGTTAGAAAATCACTATCACCAGATAATAACCCAACACGAAAAGGCAGGACAGAGCCAACAGACATCAACTCTGATACGGAATTACAAAAATAAATTAAAGCTACAACACTGAAAAAATGGAGACAGACATATGTAAAAGATGACACTGCAGCAAAAAAGAAGAACTAAAAATAATGTAGTCATAGATCTTTTACACGGAGAGCAAGTCAAGGCAATACAGAGAAATAAAATACTGGTTTACATTTAGAAAAACAGGGACAAATATTAAGGTAAATACAAAGAAAATCAACAATCCTACTCATCAAAATATAAAAACAACAAAAAACAAAGTTCAGCAAATACAAAACCAGCAATAATGACAAAGATGAAAAGCAAACACAGAGAAAAACAACTCAGCACAGAAAATTAAGTGGAACAGTCAACAATGCACAAAAAAGAGCATCAAAATGACACAACTAAAGTCATACCTATAAATAATTATGATGGCTGTAGATGGATTAAATGCACAAATAAAGACAGAGAGAGAGTAGTATAGTAGATGAAAAAACATAATCTTTCTATTTGGTTCCTACAAGACATACATCTTACACTTAAAGATACAAAGTAAAACTCAAAAGAACGTGAAAAAATACATTAAGCAAACAAAATTCAAAAAAGAGCAAGAATGGGAATGTTAGTCTTGGGTAAAATATGCTTTAAAGTAAAATCTACAATAGTGGACAAGAAAGGACACTATATAATGATTAAAGAGACAGTACATCAGGCGGACAAAACCACATTAAACACTTAACACATCCAACGACAGGGTTTCTAATGGCATTGAAAACAGAAATAGACAGTTCCACAATAATACTAACAGATTTCAGCACACCAGTTTCAATGATGGACAGAACATTCAGAAAGAAGCTCAATAAAAACACGCAAGATGGAAATGCTATAATCAACCAACTTGATCTTATAGACATATATAGAACACTTGGCCCAATAGCAGCCAAATATGCCTTGTTTTCCAACGCATATGCAATATTTTCCAGAACAGTCCACATATTTGGTCACAAAACAAGCCCTAACAAAATCCAAAGAACTGAAGTACTGCAAAGCATCTTTTTGGACCATAAAGCCCTAAAAGTAGACATCAGTGTCATGGACTGACTTGTGTCCCCCCAAAAATATGTGTAGCCATGTGGCTGGGCCATGACTCCCAGTATCTTGTGACTGTCTTCCACTTCGTGGTTTTCCTATGCTGTATGTTAAAGAATTAAGGTGGGACTGTAAATTCCTTTATAAGATCACCTCCCTGCTCCCCTGTAAAGGGAGTTTCCCTGGAGTATGGCCTTGCCCTGCCCTTAATCCTTTCATCCTGCAAGAGATAAAAGGAAAGCGAAGCAAGCAGAGATTTGGGAACATTTTACCATTAAGAAAGCAGCACTGGGAGAGGAGTGTGTCCCTCAGACCTGAGGTTCCTGTGCCAAGATGCTTCCTAGACAAAGACTGATGCAATACCTAACTTTCCTCCAGAGCCAACAAGGGGGAAAGCCTTCCCCTGGAGCAGACACCCTGAATATGGACTTGTAGCCTACTGGACTGTGTAAGAATAAACCTTCCTTTGTTAAAGCCATTCACTCTGTGGTATTTCTGTGAGAGCATCCCTAGCTGACCAAAACAATCAGTAACAGAAAAAATAAGGCAAAAAAAAAAAAAAATCAAACAATAGAAACTGAACACCTTGCTCACAAACTACAGTTACAGAAGAAATCAACGAAGGGAAGAAAAAATTACCAGAATCAAATGGGAATAAAAATGCATTTTACCAGAACCTTTGGAACACAGACAAAGCAGTGCTCAGATGTCAATTTATCTCAGTAAAAGTACACATCCAAAAAGAAAAAAAGGTCCAAATCAAAACATCAACCTTGCAACCTGAACAAGTAGAAAGAGAGCAGCAAAAAGAAGCCCTCAGGCACCAGAAAAGAGCAAATAATAAAAATTAGAAGAGAACTAAATGAATTAGAGAATAGGAAAAAAGACAAAAGGCTGGTTCTTTGAAAAGGTCAACACAATCAATAAACCACTGACCAAACTGACAAAAGAAAAACAGGAGAGGAAGTAAATAACCTGAGTAAGAAAAGTGGCAGGTAACACCACAACAGACACAACTGAAATTTAAAAAATCATAGCAGAATACTATGAAAAATTGTACTGTAAAAATTAGAAAATCTAGAGGAAATGGACAAATTTCTAGAAACAAACTACATAACTAAACTAACACAAAAGATGTAGAACAACTAAATGAACCCGTAACAAGAGACTGAAATCATAATTAAAAAGCTCTAAAAACAAAAAACAAAAAACCCTGGCCCAGTGACTTCACTGGAGAATTCCACCAAACTTTCAGAAGACTTAACACCACTATTAGTAACAGTACTTCACAGCATTGAAAACGATGGCTATTCCCAAACTCATTCTGTGAAGCCAGCATAACCTGACACCAAAACCAGGTAAAGACAGCATAAGAAAGTAAAATTGCAGACCAAAGTGCCTGGCATTGCTCATGAACTTAGATGCAAAAATCTTCAACAGAATCCTAGCCAATAGAATTCAGCAACATATCAAAAAAATAATTCCCCATGACCAAGTGGGATTGATGTAACAGATGCAGCGATGTTTCAATGTTAGGAAAATAATCAATGTACTCAACTACATATAGAAAACAAGACAAAAGAATCACTTGATTATTGATCAACTGATACAGAAAATACATTTGACAAAATCCAACACCCATTCATGTTAAAAACTCTCAGCAAAATAGGAGCGAAGGGAAACATACTACGGGTATTTATACAAACCCAACAGCCAACACCGTCCTAAATGGAGAGAGTCTTGAAAACATTGTACTTGAGAACTGGAACCAGACAAGGATGCCCTTTTTCACCCCTTTTATTTAACATTGTGCTGGAGGTTCTAGTCACAGCAATCAGGCTACAAAAAGAAATAAGGTGCACACAAACTGGTAAGGAAGTAGTAAAAATCTCCTGTTTGCATCTGATATGATCTCACACACAGAAACCTCTACCCCCCTCCCCCCCAAACTACTGGAACTAATAGAACAGTTCAGGAAAGGATAAGGATACAAAACAAACATACAAAAGCTCACTGGATTCCTCCACAGCAAGAAGAGTACTTCAAAGAGGAAATAACTACCCTTTACAATTGCCCCCAAGAAAACAGAACACTTAAGAAGAAATCTAACCAAAGACGTAAAAGAGCTGTACTACGAAAACTACAAGACACTGCAAGAAACCAAAGGAGACCTATGGAAGTGGAGAAACCTGCCTTGCTTATGGATAGGAAGACTCAACATTGTGAAAATGTCTACAGATATAATGTAATCCTGATCCAAATTTCAATGGCACTTGTTAATGCGATGGAGAAGCAAATCATCAGCTTCAAATGGAAAGAGAAGCTCCAGTTAACTAAAACACTTTCGCAAGAGGAACAACATGAGAGGCCTCACACTAGTTGACTTTAGAACCTATTATACTTCCACAGTGGTCAAAACAGCATGGTACTGTTACAACAGACACATACGCTAAAGGAACAGAATTGAGAATGCAGACATAAAATCATCCACCTATGAGCAGCTGATATTTGACAAAGACCCAAAGACTATAAATTAGGGAAATGACAGTCTCTTTAACAAATAGTATTGGCATAACTGGACACCCAGCTGCAAAACACTGAAAGAAGACCCAAACAAGACTCAAAATGGATCAAAGACGTAAATATAAAATCTAAAATGATAAAGAACATGTTTGAAGAAATAAAGACAATGCTGGGAGCCCTAATACAAGGCATAAACAGAATAGAAAAGATTACTAACAATGCACAAACATTAGAAGCAAAAATAAATAAGTGGAACTCCTAACAGTCATATACTTATGCATCCAAAGACCTCACCAAAAGAGTTAAAAATCAGCTTACAGACTGGGAAAAAAATTTTGTCTATGACTAATCTGACCAGCATGTAATCTCCAAAATCTACAAGATACTGCAAAACCTCATCAACAAAAAGGTAAATAATCCAATTAAAAAAATTGGCAAAGGATATGAACAGGCACTTCACCAAAGAAGACATTCAGGCAACTAACAGATACATGAGTAAATGCTCACGATCATTAACTATTAGAGAAATGCATATTAATACCACAATGAGATATCGCCTCACCCCAACAAGGCTGGCATTAATACCACAATAGCAAAATTATAAATGTTAGAGAGACTGTGGAGAGACTGGAACACTTAGGCACTGGTAGTGGGATTATAAAATGGTACTACCACTTTGGAAATGTATTTGGCATTTTCTTAAAAAACTAGAAATAGAAATACCATATGATGACTTCTTGCAATGTATCTGAGAAATAAGAACTCTCACAGAAATAGATACCTGCACACCAATGTTTATGACAGCAGTGTTCACAATAGCAAAAAAGATGGCATCAACCTATGTGCCCATTAAAGGAAGATACAAACTATTGTATAGTCATACAATGGAACATTATGCAATGATAAAGAACAGTGATGAATTTGGGAAACATAATACGGAAAAATCTGGAAGGCAATACGCTCAGTGAAATTAGTCACAAAATGACAAATACTGTTATGAGAATCATTATTATAAGGATTCAAGAACAGGTTTAAGTACAGCACAACACATTATTTGATTGTTATGGGAGACTAGAGGAGAGAGGTATTTGCCTAGTTACATAATAGACAAGAATTATTTTAGATGAAGGGAAAGACAACACATAGTTAAGGAGAAGTCAGCACAAATATACTAAACCCATGGCTTAGAAGTATTCTAAATAAAACCAAACACTTTGAAGGATAGAGCAGTAGAATCCAGAGTCTGAGGACCATGGTTTCAGGGGATATCTAGGTCAACTGGCATAACAATGATTATTAAAATGTTCTGCACCCCACTTTGATGAGCCAAGTCTGGGGTTTTAAAAGCTAGCAAGTCACCATTTAAGATGCATCGACTGGTCCCAACACACTGGAAGCAAAGAAGAAAGAAAAGCATCAAAGACACAAGGTATGCGTGAGTCCAACAGACAGAAGGGGCCACATAAACCAGAGTACATCACTATGAGACCAGAAGATCTAGATGACTCCTGGCCATCACCAAATACTGCCCTTTCAGGGAAATTAACAAAGAGTCCTTGATAGGGCAGGAGAAATGTGGGATGCAGAACCTGAAGTCTAGTTCAAAGAGAAGACTTGATCTGGCCAACTTGAGAAGGCCCAGAAGACATTACCTCCTGACTCTATCTTAACCTAGAATTGAAACCTTTCCAGAAGACAACTCCTCAAAGATTGAACTGCTATATATGACATAAAATGACACTGGTGAAGTGTGTGCTTCTTAGCTTGGTTAAACACAGGAGATTAAGCAGGCAGCTCTTGTCTGGAGGTGAGATGAGAAGACAGAGGACAAGAGCTGGATAAGGGAAATACGGGGTGGAGAGCAGGAGTGTGCCGTCACAGTGTGGAGAGAGCAGCTAGGGTCATATGGGAAAGTGTAAATTTTTATATGAGAAATTGACTCCAACTATAAGCTTTCACTAAAATACAATAAATAAATAAGTAAGAATTCATTCTTGAATCCCTGGGTAGTGCAGATGATTAATATGTTCAGCTGCCAACCAAATGGATGGAGATTGGAGTCCACTTAGAAACACTTCAGAAGAGAGGCCTGGAGATCTACTTCTGAAAAGTTAGCCACTGAAAATCCCATGGAGCACAGTCCTACTGGGACACGTATAGGGTCATTATGAGGTGGAATCAACTCAACAGCCACTGGTTTAACTGTTGGAAGGGAAGAGGATGAGACTGAGCAGCAATTGCATGCAAGTTGGGGAAAAGACCATGCAGGTGAAGATGTAAAGCAGCAAGGTTTCCGTGTGCGGGCTATGGGAAGAGCACTACCCTGGGGAATCAGGATACCTACACTTCTATGACAAGTGTGTCAGTTTAATGCTATGGACTTTAGTTTTCTCATCTGAAAAACTCAGTCTGGATCAGAATCACTAGATGGGCTTTAAGTGTTAAAATTCTTTGGATGATTCTTTTGGATCTACTGATGGAGTGTTCTGGCAAACTACACAAGAGCTGAACCTAAACAAATTAAAGGGGAAAAAAACAACAATAAGGAAGATAAGTGGTCTATTATTTCTCTCAGGCATGCTGTAAAGAAACTTGTCCACGTAACACAGGTAATAGGCGCAGGGACCAGGATACCAACCCAGGCAGTCTGATTTCAGGACCCACACCCTCTTAATTCCCACGTCATAGGCCACTGAACAACTTCCTGAAGAGGGGACTTGAAGGAAGCAAGACAGCTGCCCCACTCTGAAGTTTGGTCTTGCAGATAGTTAACGGCTATAGGGCTTATACTTTGTATCTTCATTAAGGTTGCCTCAACAGGCTGCAGCTCTATCCCCAAAGTAGCTTCCAGATTCATAGGCCTTTTGCCGACGAAAAAAAAGGAGATGAGTTTTGCAAAACATGAGGAACCCGTTCCTGCCACTGCTTCGAGTACTGACAGAACGGAAGACCACATGAGGCTTGGTAGTATCACTGGGTTTTCAGTTCTTCCTGATTCACTCCTCTGGTTACCTCCCACTGGTTTGCATACCTCATCTTGCTTTATTTCCGTTCACGATCCTGGAGAGAGATAAGTAATGAGGTTTGGAGAAAGAACGAGCAAACTGGATGGATTAAAAGCAAGCTAGAGGCCAAGAGACTCTTGCAAGGTTTGACCCTGTCCCCTAAAGGTCCTTCAGGCACCTCCACCCTCAGTCCAGTGGTTTCTCTCTATTAGTCTCCCTCAAAACCCGGGTTTAGTGCATGCACGAGTAAAGTGCCGAAGCACAAACGGTGGAGACCGGAAGAGAGAAGCCACAAGGGGTACGCGCTAAACCTATTGCTCCTGGACGACCCCGACTTCCCACGCCCCTTCCCGGAGGGGCGGAGCGTGCGATCGCTGGCCAATCCCCGCGTCCGCACGTCGCCGTAGCCTTCCCTTCCCAGCCCCCCTCCTGCTCCGCCCTTCCCTGGGGCTGGTGCGGCGGCGGCAACGTCGGCGCTAGGAGACCCCTGGGCGGTGGCTGCGCCGTGGGCGGGCCGTGGCCTTGACGCGCTGCGGGGAGGGGCGGAGCGAGCGGGCGGGAGCGCGCGCAGGGCCGCCTCGGCCGCCGCCGCCGTTGCTGCCGCTGCCCGGGTATGTTCTGGGCGGCAGCGGGCGGCCCCGGCTAGCGGACCGAGCGCCTCTGCGGCTGCCGAGAGGAGCGACGGCCGCCGGTCCCGTTTCGCCCGTCTCTCCGCCCCCAGGAGGGGTGAGAGGGAGCTCCAGCTGATGTCAGGTACGGCCGGCGGAGGCGCCCTCTGACTGCGGGTCCAAGGTCTCGGCTCCCCTCGCCCTCCCTCTTTCGAGTGTGGATGGGTAGTCGGAGTGCGAGGGCAGAGTGGAAGGTGGAACCAAACCCTTGGCCTCGCGAAACAGGTGTCCTTGGTTGGAGCAGGGGCGAAGGGGCGTCCGGGTTCTCGAGGGGGGCGCGGGGCACTTCCTGCTCCCGGCGCCTCGGCGAGCTGCAGTAGGGGCCGCGTGCTCCGCGAGCCGCTATGCTGTTGACATGTAGCAGCCTGCCAGTCGTGGGTCCTTCCCGCTTGCCCTCCAGCTAGTGTTGGGTAGCGGCGGGGAGGCGCGGACTGCCCTGCGGGATCCCGGCTGTACCGCTTGGCGGTCCTACCCCGCTGCGGCCCCTGTCTGCTTCCTCTGGGGCCTCCTCCTGACCTGCGGGCCGGCGGGACACAGCACTTCTGCCAGAGGCACCGTCCTGAGAGCCGCCGGGCTTCCGCACAGTCCGAGCGCCCAGCGAGCGGGAGCCTTCCAGAGGTGCCCGGGGATTTGCTTCCAGCTTGTTCGGATCATCAGGTTTGTCTGGCACTTTTTTGTTTGTTTGTTTTTTTCTTCTAAGTTTCTTTTCTGCTGGTAGAGTGAACGAGCCAGGTGTGTCAGGTCACTTACTGCTTGAAAGAGGGAGTTTTTTTTTTTCATCGCACCTCTTTTTCTCATTCCCCTACTCCAAGTGTGACGGCATTAGAAGGTGCTCACAAGTTATCCATACTACTTTGAATTTGGATGAATTGTATACTTTTAAAATGTAACCATAATTTAGGAGAGATTTATGCCTGCTGTGAGTTGCAGTCGACTCAAGGACAACACGTTTGTTTTGGGGTCAGCCCTAGCCCTCTCCCCGTGTTATTTTGGGGGTGGGTGGGGAGTAAGCAGCACACAGTCTGTAGAGGGTGACCTTATTTATAATTTAGAGAACTAAACTTATTGTAAATATTGTAGTATTTCCTTTTGATATTATTAAGATTGAAAAGTATTGTGCTAACCACGAATTGATTTTACTATGAATTAAAAAGTTTGTTTTGAAGTCAGAACTTAGCGTGCATCAGAAGGGTTAATTAGGTCACTGTGTAAGGGAGGGAACTGTGTTCACTTACTAAAAATTGAGCATAGAACACAGAATGCTCTCTGATGCCAGGGAAAAGTGTGCAAAATTTCCTGTTCTGGTGTGAGATTAGATGGTGAAACTGTGAGGTTTTAGAAATTACTTAGATGACAGTCTTCCACTTCTTTATCAGATAAATGTTAAAGTAAGCCTTCTGTATGGTATTGTAAGTACTAAGTATTATACATAGTGATCTACACTTGTTTTACTTTCTGCCAGCTTTAGTATGTTGGCAAATGGTGTAGTGGTTAAGGGCTACAGCTGCTAACTGTAGCAGCTGGAATCTTTACCTGCAGTTGTTGCTCTCTGAAAACTGTGTGGCAGTTCTGCTCTGACCTTTAGGTTCGCTTTGATTCCGACTCATGGGCAAGGTATTTTGTTTTTTCTGCAGTACGTCGAAGTACATTTTAAGTGAATATAAAGTTTCAAGTCACCAAACAGCTAGCTAATTTCACCATATGTTAAGACGGTGATTTAGTAAAGAAAGTATGACTCATTTGAAAGTTTTCATAGGAAAATAGTACGATTTTATAGTACTAATGACAAGCTATTAAATGCTTGTCTGGAATTTGTGTTTTTCTGTATCTTTTTACTTAAGACTCAGCATTTTAAAATATTCTGTGGTTACTACCCATTTAGAAATGGTTATGCTTCCCCCCCCCCCAGCCTCCTAGTCTATATTTTCTAGCAAGTTTAGTATCCAGAAATTCTCTGAATTTTATCTTAAACTTACTTAGGAGGAGATACATATGAATAGGGGAGCAGCTGTAGCTCTTAACCACTACACCATCAGGATTTCCTAACATACTAAAGCTGGCAGAAAGCAAAATACAATAGAAATACAACTAATTTACATTGTTTGGTTTAGTCCTAGAAGTACAAGAATGTGTCGCTGGGCATATGTTATCTCCTGTTTGCATGTTGATTTGTGTCTACTAAGATAAAGATTTCACTGTGCAATTTCACAACTTTTACAATTTATAAAGTTTATAAATCACAGTATTTTAGTGTCTGTGTGGTGAAATCACTGGAATTCCTTTGACAGTGCAGCTCTAAATAAATAATAGAAAATGAATAACTCAGTCCTGAAATTCAATTCAGAATTAAAATGAAACTTAAAATTTTAAGCTTCCCAGTACAGCCATCTTACTTAAAAAGTGTTGTTGAGATTTGAGTAAAGAGGCTATTGTATAAGCTATACTGAGGATGAAAGAAAAGTATAGCAGAATTCTTTTTACCCAAATTTTGGTAGAATTGAGGGCATTCTTTTAAAAGAAGAGAGGAGAAAACGAGATGTTCCATTAAAAAAGGGAAATGAGCATTTTACTTAAAATCTTGTTTGAGAAGATCCCTAATGTGTATTTAAAATATTAATTTTTCACTCTGAAACTAATTCAAATGACTGAGGAAAGAATAGATGCCAAAATCTGTAGCGTGTGACAGTGGGAAGTGTCCCCTTGAAAAGAAAATACAAGAACTGTACCTGTGAACTATGGAAACCTGTAACAATGTAGGAGAAACTAGAAGGAAAATCTGAATCAATTATTTGACACTTGTTATACAGGCGGCCTTGCATATTGCAGGACTGGGAGAGTGTTTAATAAATTGGGGAGATTCTGAAACAGGAAATCTGATTAGTGTACAGTGAAAGCTACATATTAAAGCACACTTAAGCTAAGGGAAGCTGGATAATAGGCAGATCTGAAATGATACACAATTTGGTGTGGCTAATTTGCATACTTGGTCATATAGTTTGATTTATCCTATACCAAACTTGGAAACTCTGGTGGCCATAGTGGTTAAGAACTACTGTTGCTAGCTAAAACGTTAACAGTTCAAATCTACCAAGTGCTCCTTGGAAACTCTGTGGGGTAGTTCTGCTCTGTCCTGTAGGGTTGCTATGAGTTGGAATCGAATTGAGAGCAATGGGTTTTTCTTTTACTGTTTAAACACCAAACTCATTGCTATCAAGTCAATTCCAATGCACAGCAATCCAAAGCAACAGGATAGAATTGTCCTATAGGGTTTCCAAGGCTGTAAATCTTTACGGAAGCAGACTGCCACATCTTTTTCTTACAAAGCCAGTTGGTGGATTCAAATCATGGTCATTTTAGTAGCAGAGTGTGTAATCATTGTATTACCAGCTCTCCTCTCTATAACCCACTGCCCTCAAGTCTATTGTGACTCACAGCGACCATACAAGACAGAGTAGAACTGCTCCATAGAGTTTCCATGATGTGCCAGGCACTAGTAATGCAGCAGTGAGCAGATGGACAGAACTGTCTGCGTGGAGTTTATATTCTGCAGTGTTGGTTCTCAAGGTACAGCATCACTGTCATGCAGGAAGCTGTTAGAAATGAAAATTAGCATGCTCTAGAAACTTTTAAGACTTCCAGGGTTTGAGAACCATTGATCAAGATGGAGAAGAGAAACATTCAATCAGATGATTAAGTAAAATTTGTAACACATTAGGTGTTGATAGGTGCTATAGGGTAGACCCCTCAGAAGTAGAAACTGGCAGGAGTTAGTGAGTGTTTTAGTCATCCGGCGCTGAGCCAACAGAAATACCACAAGTGGATGGCTTTAACAAAGAAAAGTTTATTCTCACACAGTGTGGTAGGCTACAAGTCCAAATTCAGGGTGCTGGCTCCCGGGGAATGCACTTTGTCTCGTTTGGCTTGCAGAGGAAGGTCTTTGTGTTTCATCTGTCTTCTTTGGTCTGAGAATATCTCATCGCAGGAACCTCAAGTCTGAAGGATGTGCTCTGCTCTTGGTGCTACTTTCTTAATGATATGAGGTCCCCAACTCAGTGCTTGCTTCCCTTTCCTTTTATCTTCTTGTAGGATAAAAGGTGGTACAAGCCACACTCCAGGGAACTGCCTTTTACATTGGAGCAGGGGGGATGACATTAGGAAGGATACTGAAAGTCCCACGCTAATCCTCTTTAAAGTAATTTGATCTGTTAACCACAGTGAGAGGTTAGGACTTCCAGCAAAGGAAAATCACAAAATGGAGGACGGTCACAAAATAATGGGAATCATGTACCAGCCAAATTGTTAGACACTTTCTGAGGGACAGAGTTCAACCCATGACAGTGAGCCTTGGTATCGGGTTGAGATGTGCTAACAGAGAACAGCAAGGAGTCCAGAGCTAGAAGAGCGAGGAAAGCAGATAGTGTTACGGTGCATGCTACCATGCATTCACTGTTATAAATACACCAAACACTGTATTACGAGAAATCAGAACAAAACGGGCGAGGGTAGGATAACCAATTGTCTGGAAGTCAACCTAAGGTTTTAGATTTCTCCCTCAGTCAGATGGAAAGACACTAGAGGGTTTTGAGCAAATGATTTAAATTTTAAAAGGGAGGGTTTCTCTGGTGGCTTCTCAAAAACAAACCTTTGGACTTTAATGTGTACCTGGGGGGGGGGGGTTTGGGTGGCATAGTGGGTTAGGTGCTATAGCTGCTAACCAGAAGGGCAGCAGTGCACGTCTTCCAGGCGCTCCTTGGAAACTCCACAGGGCAGACCCCTCAAGGGTCGCCATGAGCCAGACGCAACTCGATGGCAGTGGGTGGGCAGTGTTTTGGAAGCTCAGATCTTGGTCAAAGGGTCACAGGAAGTTCTGGATGAAAGGGGAAAGTGTTTGGGGAGAAGGGGGTGGCACTTAGAGTAGTGATGGAAGTTTCAGGTGTTACATGGCAAATTGATACAGATTGTTAAATTGTTCTGAATTACAAAGTTGTTTTAAAAAAAGTAGACTCAAGAAGGAAAGCAAGTTGTTTTTTTTTTTCTTCTTACTCTGTTTAGCTCTTGGCTTAGTTTCCCTCTGCATTGGCAACAAGTGTTACAGTTAGTCTTTATGGATTTTTCTATATTTATAAATTAATTTTAATGAGTTAACAGTTCTCAGCCAGTCCACTTTGTCTCTCGGGACACTTAGTCCTGGTAAGAAGAGTTAAAGCAGTCAGCTGCTAACTGAAAGTTGGAAGTTGAAACCCACCGGCTGCTCCCTGGGAGGAAGAGGAGGTAGTCGGCTCTCATAGATTGTTATTAGGTGCCATCAAGTTGGTTCCAACTCATAGAGACCCTGCATACAACAGAACAAAACAATGTTCACTCCTGCACCATCCTCACAATCATTGCTGTGTTTGACATTGTTGCAGCCACTGTGTTAGTCCGGCTTTTCTAGGATCTGCCTCTTTTTTTGCTGACCCTGTTTTACCAAATGTGATGACCTTCTCCAGTGACTGATCCTTTCTCATACTTGTCCAAAGGGCATGAGATAAAGTCTTGCCATCCTTGCTTCTAAGGAGCATGCTATCCGTGCTTATTCCAAGACAGCCTTCTGACAGTGTATGGTAGATTCAGTATTCTTCTACAGAGTTCTATGAGTTAAAATGGCAATAAAACTAATAAACCCAAACCTACTGCCATCGAGTCAATTCCAACTCATAGTGACCCTGTAGGACAGAAGAGAACCGCTCCATAGAGTTTCCAGGGAGTGCTTGGCATGTTTGAACTGCTGACCTAGTGGCAATAGGTTTCTTTTTTTTAGGTTTTCACCAACACCACAATTCAAAGGCATCATTTCTGTTTTGGTCTTTTTTTCACATGCAGATGAGGCAGTTGAAATTATCATGCCTTGAGTCGGGTGCACCTTAGTCCTCAAGGTGATTATCTTTGCTTTTTAACACTTAAAGTGTCTTGCCCAGTGCAGGAAATACATGCTTTGATTTCTTGACTGCTGTTTCCTTGGGTGTTGATTGTAGAACCCAGTAAAATGAAATCCTAGACAACATCACTTTCTTCTCCAGTTATCATGATGTTGCTTATTGGTCCAGTTGAGAGTATTTTTGTTTTCTTTATGTTGATATGTAATCTATACTAAAGACTTTGTCTTCTTGTAATCCATACTGAAGACTTAGTCTTTGTCTTCATCAGTAAATGCTTCAAGACCACTGTACTTTTGAGCAAGTAAGGTTATATCATCCATACCACAGGTTGTTGAAGAGTCTTCCTGTAATCCGGATGCCGTATTCTTCATATAGTGCATCATCATTGACTATTTGTTCAGCGTAGAGATTGAATAAGCGTGGTCAACAGATACAACCTTGACACATACCTTTCTTGATTTTAAACTATGCAGTTTACCCTTCCTTGTACTTTTCAAATAACTTCCCCGTAGTCTGTGTACAGTTTCCTCATGATGAAGTATTTTGAAATTCCCATTCTTCACAAGGTTATTCATAATGTGTTATGATGTACACACTGGAATGCCTTTGTGTCATCATTAAAACACAGATAACTATCTTTATAGTATTATCTGTTTTAACATCAACAATGATATCACTCATTTCACTTCCTCTTCTAAATTTGGCTTGAATTTTCAGCATGCTGCTGCAACTGTTTTTGAATTATCTTCAGCAAAATCTTACTTGCATATAATATTAATGATAGTGGTTCAATAATTTCTGCATTCTGCTGCATCACTTCCCTTTGGAATGGGCACAGATAAATGAATCTTTTTGAGTCAGTTGTCTGGGTAGCCATCTTCCAAATTTCTTGGCATAGGCAGAGGGAATACTTTCAGCATTGCATCCATTTGTGGAAACCTCTCAGTTCATATTCTGTCCGTGTCTGGAGCCTCGTTTGTTGCCAGTGCCTTCAGTGCAGCTTGGACTTCTTTCTTCAGCACTGTAGGTTCTTGATCACATGCTGCCGCCTGAAATGGCTGAACATTGACTAATTCTTTTTAGGACAGTGATTTTGTGTATCCCTTCCATCTTCTTGGTATACAATGAATTATATGGCAAGTATGCAAATAACCACACCTAATTGTGTGTAACTTCAGATCTGTAACTTGTAAAGATTACAGGCTTGGGACAACTCTTCTGTCTCCTGTGTGGTTATTATGGGCTGAAATCAGCTCGGTGACAGTGGATTGTTGGTTTGGAGAGAGTTTGACTGTCACAACTGGGAGATCATGGTGCTCCTGGCATTTGGTGTTCAGAGGCCAGGGACGTTGGTGAACATCTAACAATGCATAGGACAGTTCTCCACAAAAAAGAATTACACAGCCTACAGTGTAAGTAGAACGTAGGTTGAAAACCCCAGCTTAATGGAACCTACAAACGTTGGGGCACAGATAGCAAAAAGAAGAGGGTGTTTTAGACAGAAGACAATAGGAATGTAGGAGCCAACTGTACTGAGATGTTGAGGGAAGTACAGATAGTTCAGGTATGCCGAAACATAAATTTATTAGGCATGGAATAGCAAAAGATAAGGTTACAAACCTCGACCAAGTCCAAATCAAAGAGAGACTGTATCATGTTAGCTAAAGATGCTTCATTTTTGTCCTCTAGGTGGTTGGGATCCATGGAAGGATTTACAGGATGAGGTAGTCAACTTTTTTAATTTTAGTTAGCCCATTCTGGTAACAGATGGGAATGAGCTGAGGAGAGAAAACACTTGAGACAGGGAGATAGGTTACATGTTGCAGTAGGCTAGGGAAGAGACAAAGGTCTAAAGTAGGGCATGCAGTAGAAATGGAGAGGAGAGAATAGATTGAACAAGTGTTTAGGAAATAAAACTAGCAAGATTTAGTAATTGGATATTGGGTAAGGATAAGGGGAGAATCAAGGATTGCTTCCTAATTTCTAGCTTAAATAATCACATGACTCCAACTGAAATGGAAATCCTTTAGTGGATAATTTAGGTGGACTACCAGTAATTTTGACAAGGTGAGCGGGTTTAATTAAGATAATTGATTCACTTTTGGACATGTTGAATTTGAGATGCCTGTGGTTCTCCATGGGAGAAAGATGTTGCAGTCTGCTTCCATAAAGATTTACAGCCTTGGAAACCCTATGGAACAGTTCTATTCTGTAGGCTTACTGTGAGTCAGAATAGACTCAGTGGCAGCAGATTTGGATTTTTGGTTTTATGGTCCAGGTGACAATGGTTAGTAGGCATTTTCATATAATGCTGAAACTTGGAGTAGTGGAAAGAATCAGAAGTTAACTACTGTTGGAGATGTTCTCCTGTATGTAAGGAATTAACTGCCAGTATTAAGTGAAAGATCCCTGGGTGGTGCAAATGGTTAATATATACCCAGCTGTTAACCAAAAGGTTGGAAATTCAAGTCCACTCAGAGGCCCCTCTGAAGAAAGGGCTGCAGGCTACTTGGAGAAAATCAACCATTGAACACCCTGTGGAGCACGGTTCTACTGTGACACACAGGGGTCACCATGAGTAGGAAAAGGCAACCGGACATAACTAAAAGTTACTACTTTTTACTCTTGCTATATACATTGCTTTATTATATCATCCTGCTAATTTTTTTTTTTTCCCTTACAGTAATACAATTTTGGGAAATGGCCTCTAAATCTTGGCTGAATTTTTTAACATTCCTCTGTGGATCAGCAATTGGATTTTTTTTATGTTCTCAGCTATTTAGCATTTTGTTGAGAGAACAAAGTGACACCCAGCCAAATATTCTCCATAATGATCCCCATGCCAGGCATTCAGATGATAATGGACATAATCACCTAGAAGGGCAGATGAACTTCAATGCAGATGCCAGCCAGCATACAGGTACTGTCTACTTTCTTAAGGAGTACGCGTACACAGTGTTTCAGTCTAGGAAAGTATTAGGATTGAGAAAAGTTATTTGAGTTTTGTGATACAACTATGAAAATGAACTCTTTCAGATATTAAAGTAGAATAATTCTTGTTTTGTCTCAGGAGAAAGAAATTGCTAAAACCTAGATTTATTTAGGGAGTGGCACATTCATTTTCAAGTTCTTTTTAAGGAGAAACTTCAGGAACTGTGATTTGGGGAAAGATGCAACTTTTTAGATTAGATATCTTTCTGAAAACTGTTCTTTAGGTCTGTCTTTTTTTTCATGATTTATATCTGTGTCTGGTTTTTGCTGTTGTTTTGACTTAGTCTTATTTTCCTGGAGACACTCAGGAAGTATGTAAATCTCAATTTATATTTTCATTGGTAGCTAATATAACCAATCTTATTCTATGGAGAGGCATAAAAAACTAGGGAAGTAGAAAGCTGAGGATGTGTTTCTTATAAAGATTCCATTTCCCAGGCCTCTATCTTTAATCTTTCTCACTGAATTCTCTTTGTGCCCCACAAGTATTTCCTCCCAGCTTCTTTGCTTACCAGTCAACCCCGTTCATCAATAAATTTTAACAGTTCTACTTTTTTACTGTTTCTCGTCTGTCTGTCCTCTCAGTCCACACTGTACTTCACCTCGTTCAGACCAGTCTCTGTACCCATGTGTCTGTACTCAGCCAACTTCCCCAGGCCTTTTGTCCTGCCGTCTGGTGAATGTAGGTCGTGGCGACACCTGCTTTCCCCTTCGTCTCTTCCTGTTCCTACTCCTGTGATCGCGCTTCTCTTTTCTCCCTGGGCCTCCATCCCCCTGCTCTGCGGTACTAATCAGGCACTCCTTCCTTTTTCCTTAACACCCTGCACCAAGGTACATTCTCCATTGTACTATCTCATTGTCTTTGGCAGTTGTCCGTGTGCGCATGGGCTCCTCCACTAGGCCGAATTTCTCTGCAGTAGGAAATATGTCTTAATCATTCTTTCATCTTCAGTGCTAGCACAGGCTTAGTACAGAGTAAGTTATGACTGCATCATTGAGAGAAAGAAAGCGAGTGTGAGTTTCCCTGAGACCCTGGAAGTAGGGAGAGAGCTGTCTTGTTCTAGGTGAAGCAGACTGGGGATTCCTGCATCTGCCATTTCTGTTTCTGTCCAGGGCTGTGTAATCTGTGTAGCCAGGAGAAGAAGTTCCTGAAGTGTGTAGGCTGTGACTAAAAAACAGGATAGTTTTGTCTGCTTTTGTCCCTTGTAATGTGGAGTTTTAATATTCTGAGGGACCCGAGAGTATTTTCATACCCCGCCCAACCTTTCTTCTTTCTCCCTTTGAATTAGCTAACTAGAAATTTTGTTGTAATTCACTGATTTGGCCTTCAGTGTGAGATACTGCCTAGAGCATTGCTACTCAGAGTGTGGTCTGCAGTCCGCACTGATCCTCCCTTGGTTACGGGTCCATGACAAAAGTGTGGAAATTGGAAAGGATTGTTTAGAAATTTTTCTATTAATTTGGCAGAGTAACTTTGTCAGGATCTGTGAATTACTATGGAAACCTTGGTGGCACAGTAGTTTAAGTGCTACATCTGCTAGCCGAAAGGTTGGCAGTTCAAGTCCACCAGGCGCTCCTTGGAAACTATGGGGCAGTTCTACTCTGACCTCTGGGGTCGCTGTGAGTCAGACCTGACTCAGCGGCAGTGGGTTTGTTTTTTGTTTTTTTAATGAATTATTGTAGAATTTTGTATTTCTTTTTTAAACTTTAGTAATTCTTCCTCATACTTTACAAAAGTATAGCTCTTCAGTATTAAAAATAAAAAGTAGTCCTTCACCACAGATAGTTTGGGAAGCACTGGTCTAGAGTCTTGTAGTTGGACTCTTCTTGACCAGTGCTATTCAAAAAGTGCTTCTAGACCTGATGGTATGTGAATTGTCTGTTACCTGTCTGCACCCATAAGAAGTTTATACCAGGATGTAAATCAGTTAATACACTGATTTGCAAAATCAGTGGCCAAATCAGTGAATTACAACAAAATTTCTAGTTAGCTAATTCAAAGGGAGAAAGAGGAAAGGTTGGGTGGGGTATGAATATTCTCGCGTTCCTCTCTAAACTCATTTTTTAGCTAAGTGGATTTTTTTTTTTCTGTGAATAGTAAGACTTTCTTAAAGCTGTAATAATGTTGTTTTATCTTCTGCTTAAGCTTCTTATTTCTTTGCAAACTGATACTTTGAATAACATGGTTCTAGACAGTTTTGGAAATGCTACCTCTAAACTATGTTCTCTACCTGATTGATGGATTTGTTTATATTCTGAAAAGAGATATGACTGTCAGAAGTAATGTCAACTTTGCCTTAACTCCTCTTCTTCAAATTAGGGTAATCATGAAAACTTCTAAGGTACTTGTAGAAAATTTAGTGACTCTTAGGAGCTCCAAAATGATGGAGTAGATAACAGTTGCCACTTAAACAGCATGTCTTTCCTATGCTTCAGAATCTCATTGAAAGCAGTGAGAAATTCTTGTCAATATTCTGCTGAGAACCAGCTGAAACGTCTTTGTAGCGTGGAGTGAAAAGTAGCGACTATTTAAGGCAATACCTAAGCTATGAACAAATCAAGAGAACTTGCTAAAATGCAGACTATGGCTCATTAAGTCTGGAGTGGGGCCTGAGATTCTGCATTTCTAACAAAAGTCCCAGGTGATGCCTGTGCTGTTGTATCAGTGGAGTACAATTGGATTGGTGTGAATTTAAGTTAGTGAAAATTCTTGTTAGCTCCAGTGATCTCCTAGATAAGATTCACATGAAGCCAATAAATCAGAATTTTGCTTTTTTCCAGCTAAATCACTAATGATGGGTGAATAGATCTTTGAAATTGTCTGTGAAAATGCTTTCTTGCATGTAATATGGGTTTTATATCTATGCATATAACTTTTGTTTTACTTTAATAGATGAGAACACAGACGTCTCTGAAAAACTCTATCAGAAAGTTAAAATTCTTTGCTGGGTAATGACAGGGCCTCAAAATCTAGAGAAAAAGGCCAGACATGTTAAAGCTACCTGGGCCCAGCGTTGTAATAAAGTACTGTTTATGAGCTCAGAAGAAAATAAAGACTTCCCTGCCGTAGGATTAAAAACTAAAGAAGGCAGAGACCAGCTCTACTGGAAAACAATTAAAGCTTTTCAATATGTTCATGACCATTATTTAGAGGATGCCGATTGGTTTATGAAAGCAGATGATGATACTTATGTTGTACTAGACAATTTGAGATGGCTTCTCTCCAAATATGACCCTGACAAGCCTATTTACTTTGGGAGAAGATTTAAGCCCTATGTAAAGCAGGGCTACATGAGTGGCGGAGCAGGATATGTTCTGAGCAAAGAAGCCCTGAAGAGATTTGTTGATGCATTTAAAACGGACAAATGTACACATAGTTCCTCCATTGAAGACTTAGCACTGGGGAGATGCATGGAAATTATAAATGTAGAAGCAGGAGATTCCAGAGATACCACTGGAAAAGAAACTTTTCATCCCTTTGTACCAGAACACCACTTAATTAAAGGTTATCTACCCAAAACCTTTTGGTACTGGAATTATAACTATTATCCTCCTGTAGAGGTAAGTGTAGAAGCTTTATAACTGTGTAAGCACTTAATTCGATTTACTTTTGTTTACTTTTTTTTTTTTTTACCTAAAATGTACATCAATCTTTAGTCCCAATGACTAGAAATTTTCCTTAGTTTATTTTTTTAAACTTTTTGTTTAGAGTGGTGGTATAGCAAAATAGATGAGACCAGTTACCTACCAATACTACTATATGCTGGACACTGAGAATATCGTAGCAAATAAAGCCAAATTCCAGTTCTTATGAATCTGTAATTGAGGCATACAATACACAGGCAGACTAGTTAGAATAAAATGTGATTTTAGGTACTGGCAAGTGCCCCAAAGAACAATAAAGCCAGGAAGAGGGATGGAAAGTGACCCACAGTTTAGGTGACTAAAAGAGGCAACTGTAAATGGGTGACTTTTGAGCAGAAACCTGAAGGAGTTCGAGAGCGGGCTATGTAAAGATCTGGGTAGAGAAGAGTCCTTCAGTCACCAGGAACAACACATCAAGAGAGTAGGAAGTTTAGAGAAATATAGGTTCAAATCCTACTTCCTCACTTAAAATCAAATGCTCTTGGATGGACAAGATTTGCTTCACTTTTCTCATTTAGCTCTCATTTGACACCTCCGCTTATATTCCCAAGACATTATTTTATGAAATATTTCAGGTATGCAGACTGAAGAATAATATACTACCTTGTACCCACCACCCAGCTTTACCAAACATGAATCTTTTGCCTATTTCCTCCAGATATATTGAAAGAAAAAATGTGGATATAGTTGAGGTCTGTGTACCGTTCCCAAACCAATTCCCTTACCACTTTCTTCAGAGTTAACCACTATCATGAATTTAGTAGTTTTTATTAGTATCCATGTTCTTCTGTTTTTCCTTTGCACTTATGCATGTTTATGTGTATGGAGGAAATACAGTATTGTTTTGTCATCTTGTCAACTTCAATGGATTTTATATATCCTATAATTTGTCCTTTTTTATACACTGAGATTTGTCAGCATCAGTATATGCATCTGGTTCTTTAATTTAAACTACTGTGTAATATCCACCATACAGCTGTACTACAATTGATCCATTTTCCTGCTGATACATATGGAGTAGATTGTTACCAGTTTCTTGGCTTGGCTGTTACCAGTTTCTTACTGTTTAGGCTTTGCTGCAGTGAATGATTCAGTGAGACCAGAAATTATGAAACCTGGCTTTTAGATTCAGTTCTGTTATTGATTAATGATGTTCTGAGGCAGGTTCATTTTTCATGACTTCTTGTCTCTGACCCGAAGACATAAATAATATACTTGATGTCTGAAAACTACCACTCTCTTCTTCACTAGCTATTGCCTTCACATCATTGTCTACAGCGGTGGTTCCTGTCCAGAGACAGTTTGTATACCACTCCACTCTACCTCCAGGGGACATTGAGCTGTGTCTGGAGGCCTTTTTGGTTGTCCTTTATTCTTAAGTTTTGTTTATATTAACTCTTAATCCATCTGAAATATAGGTATATAGTTCAGGTGAAGTGTTTATTTTTCCAAATTGCTAACTAATTTTTTCAGTACCATTTATTACTGATCTGTCTCCTTTACCACGTTCTCTGACCATCTCATGAGCCAGTGGCTGCAGAGTCAGTCCTGTTCACAGTGACCCCATGTGTGTCAGAGTAGTACTGTGCTCCACAGGACTTCCAGTGGTGGAGTTTCAAAAGTAGATCTACAGGCCTTTCTTCCTAGGCACCTGTGGGGAGACTTGGACTTTTTAACCTTTTGGTTAGTGACTGTGTTAACTGTTTGCACCAACCAGGGACTTCTCGTGACTTATAGTAGGAACTGTGCCTGAGATTTCAATTCTGTTTTGTTGTTATATGTGGTTTTAACCCAGCATCATGTTGTTTTGAACCTTGTAGCTTTATAACCTTTTATATTAATTAAAAATATGTGTCCCGTCACCCCTGCCTGCCTTCAGAATTGCCTTGGCAGTTCTCCAGCCTTTATCTTTGTCCATCAACTCATTAGTTTAGGAACAGTGGACATCTTTTCCCAGGACTTGAGTTATCTTCTTTGTGAAGTTTACAGTTTTCTTATATACCTCCCTAGGTATGTAATATTTGAGTTACTATTCTGCTTCAGCTCTTTATAAAAATTGTCATCTTTTTAACTGGTATAAATGAGAGTTTTTTGTTGGTTTTTGAAGCATCTTTGTTACTGAATTCTTTAATTCTGATGATTATTCACTTTATGCTCTGGAATTTGGGGGTAACCGTAATCAGTGCATTAAACTATTTTTTCATACAGCTTTTTTCTGTCATTGTCTTTTATTGTTTATAATGCTTACCAACAACCCTGGCCATCAAGTAGAAACAAAACAGCATAATAAAGTATAACATAATTAATGTAGTAATTGTTATAAAAATATTACAGTTATGTCAATTACATAAACATTGGTTGGGATCAGCAATTTAAAATGAACTGTTCTTGCTGTAGTCCTTAATGCACACTGTCTGGTGTAGCAGCACAAGCCCCACGTGACTGTTGAGTATTTGCAGTATGGCTAGTCCAAATTGAGATGCACTTTATGTGTAAGATACACCTGGTTTCAGAGAAAACACAAAAATGATTTCGTTAATAATTTTTAAACAGTTATTGCATACTGAAACACTGCAGGCATGCCTGACATTATTGGATTTCAGAGATACTACCTTTTTCACACATTGAAGATTTTTGGCAGCCCTGCATGGAGCAGGTCTATTGGTGCCATTTTTCTAACAACACATGCTCACTGTGTGTCTCTGTGTCACATCTTGGTAATTCTTGCAGTATTTCAAACTTTATATCTGTTATGAATGATCAGTGATCAGTGATCTTTGATGCTACTATTGTAGTTGTTTTGGGGCTCCATGAACTGCACCCACATAAGGCAGTGAGTTTATATCAGGAAACGTGTGTGTTCTGACTGCTCTACCGACCAGCCATTTCCCTGTCCATCTTCCTCTTATCAGGCCTCCCTGTGCCCTGAGACTCAACAGTATTGAAATTAGACCAGTCAGTAACCCTACAATGGCCCCTGAGTGTTGAGATGAAAAGAAGAGTGTGTACCTCTTACCTTATGTCAAGAGCTGGGGATGACTAAGCTTAATGAGAAAGGCCAAAACAGGCTGAAAACGAGGCCTCTTGTGCCAAACAGCCAAGTGGTGAAAGCAAAAGAAAATTTCTTGAAGGAGATTAAAAGTACAACTTAAGTGAACACACAAATGGTAAGAAAGCAAAACAACATTATTGTTGACATGGTGAAAGTTCTAGTTGTCTGCATAAGGGACCAGCCACAACAGTCCCTTACGCTAAAGCCTAATCCAGAGACAGTTCTTAGCTCTTTTTGATTATTTGAAGGCTGAGAGGTGAGGAAGCTGCAGAAGAAAAATTTGATGCTAACAGAGGTTGGTTCATGAGGTTTAAGGACAGAAGCCATTTCCCTAACATAAAAGCTCCAAGTGAAGCAACCAGTACTAGATTGTAGAAGCTGCAGCAAGTTACCCAGAAGCTCTCCTGAAAGTAATTGATGGTGGTGGCTACACTGAACAGAAGATTCTCAGTTTAGACAAAACAGCCTTATAGTTGAAGAAAGTACCATTTAGGACTTGTAGTGCTAAAGAGGAGAAGCAAATGCCTGGCTTCAGAGCACTGACTCTCTCTTGTCGGGGTTAAGGCAGGCAGTGACTATGCTGAAGTCAGTGTTCCTGTATCATCCTGAAAATTCTAGGACTCTTAAGAATTATGCTAAATGTACTCTGCATGAACTTTATAAATGGCACAACAAAGCCTGGATGACAGCACACCTGTTTATAGCATGACTTACTGAATATTTTAAGCTCCCTGTTCAGACCTGCTACTCAGAAAACAAGATTCCATCCAAAATGTCATTCCTCATCGGCAGTACACCTGGCCATCCAAGAGCTGTAATGGAGATGTGCAATGAGATTATTGTTTTCATACCTCCCAGTACACCATGCATTCAGCAGCCCTTGGATCAAGAGTAATTTCTACTTTCATACCTTAGCATTTAAGAAATAAATTTCATAAAGCTATAGCTGCCATAGATAGTAATTCTGCTGATGGACTTCAGTGGAGGAAGTAACTGCAGATGTGGTGGAAATTACAAGAGAGCTACAGTTAGAAGTGGAATCTGAAGATACGACTGAATTGCTGCCATCTCATGATAAAACTTGAACAGATAAGGAGGGGTGCATCTTACGGACGAGCAAAGGAAGTAGTTTCTTAAAAGATGGAACCTATTCCTGGCGAAGATGCTTTGAATAGTGCTGAAAAGACAACAGAAGATTTGGAATATCATATCATGAATGTTTCTGATGTGACACCTCAAATGGTAACTCCTTTCCAGAAAGTTTTCAGTTTACTTTGCCGAGATCCATCAGCAGAAGTGCTGTCTATGGCAGCTACAGCTTTATGGAATGTATTTCCTAAATGCTACGATTGGAAAGTAGAAATTACTCTTGATCCAAGGGCTGCTGAATGTATGGTATACTAGCAGGCATGAAAACAACAATAATCTCATTATACATCTCCATTACAGCAGCAGGGTTTGAGAGGATTATCCCCACTACTGAAAGAAGTTCTGCCGTGGGTAAAACACTGTCAGACAACGTCACATGCTATAGAGAAATCTTTCACGAAAGGAAGAATCAGTCACTGGGGCACATTTTATTTTCGTCTTCTTTGGCTCACAAAATTGCTCTAGTCATTCCAACCTTCAGCAGCTGTCACCCAGATCAGTCAGTGGCCATCAGTATTGAGGCAGGGCCCCCCCTCCAGCAAAAAGACAGTGATTCACTGAAGGCTCATTAATGAGTAGCATTTTTTAGCAATAAAGTATTTTTTTTCATTAAGGTAGGTACACTTTTGTAGACATAATGTTGTTGCACATTTAATAGACTACAGTATAATGTAAATACAACTTTTAAATGCACTGGAAAACTAAAAAAATCGGTGTGACTTTATTGCAGTATTTGCTTTATTGTGATGGTCTAGGCTAAATAAACACAGTAAAAGTAACTGCCCCTATTGTTAACTTTTTTCATGTGATACTAGAAATTTTAGGACTATTAGGGAGCTCAGACAGGTCTGTTGAACAAAGCTGGTTTCAGTAATCACAAATTGAATAATTTTATTTTCATGTTTGTTCCTATCTTGGTATTCCCTAAAAGTGTAACAAGTAGGCACTGGATAATTTTCTTACATACTCACTTGTACAGGGACCTTATTTATTCATTGTTTGTTCCAAGGGAAGGATCAGCTGACAAGGCAAAGAAAGTGTGCAGTGGACAGTTTTCTGATAATTTTTGTTGCATTGTAAGCTACATACTTCCAAACATGAATTATTAAATGTCCCATAGATCAGCTTGAATCTTCTCTGGGAGTCTGCCAGACTGTTTCTCTTCCTCGAAAGTCCTTGGACAAACATTTAGAGCCTGAAGTTTTCTTGTGGTCACCTGTGTGAAGCTTTTTCCAGATACCAGTCTTGAGCCCCAGATTCACTTTCTGGACATTTAACTCTGGGGCCCCTCTAAATTGTTTTTTATTTTCTGTCTTTTCTTGCTGTTTTGGTTGTTTTCTTCAGGTCTTCAAACTGGTTCTTCATGGTTCAGTTATGGCCAAGGAAGTGACACTGGAACAGACGTCAGTTTTTAGAATTTGGGTACACTGGAGTAACAAGAATGGGAAAAAATGAGGTGCCCCTCTCACAGATGGCAGGCAGCTAAGTGGGCAGCTTTGTGCTCATCACTCTCCACAGTCCTGGCAGTAATCCAGTCGCACACATGAGGCTCCTGCAAGAGCTTACTAAGCCTCTCCCGCGTCTCCCATCCCAGGATGAGTTGTGTATTTCTCTCCGTTCCAGATCTCCTGAATTGTAAAAAGTCTGGTCTAGTCTGGTCTCACTTCATTGGCCATGACTGCATCATTTCAGAGCCCTGGTTTTGTTTCAAACCTGTTGTCACAGGAATTTATTAAGAATTACAGAACTGTTGGTGGTTGTTGTACAGTTGATTGTGACTCACGGTGACCCTGTATGTACAGAGTACAATTGCGCCATAGAGTTTTCAAGGCTGTAACGTTTCAGAGGCAGACCACAGGCAAGACTGCCAACCTTTGGTCTCACAGTGGAGCATTTAATCAGCTATGCCACTAGAGGCTTTTTTTTCCTTTTTAAATCTGATCTGCTTCTCAGATCCACCTCAATATAATTATTTTTTTTAAAAAGTTAGCATCGAATCAAGACTGACTCATAGCAAAGTAGACCACGCAACAGAGTTTCTGAGGAGTGGTTTGGGGATTTGAACTGCCAGATTTTGGACTAGTAGCCAGCTCTTAACTACTGTGTCACCAGGGCTCCCCGTCAATAAGAAGTAACATTTATTATAAACAAAGCAAGGTGCCAGGCACATTATACCTGCTCTCTCTCGTATAACCACCTCTTAAAGATGAGGAAATGAACTGAGAGCAAACACTGTATTGCGTGGTTACTGTGTAGGTAACGGCTGCAGACATAATAGGAAAACCTTTATAACCTCTCAAGGCTCCAGAGATCTCTCCTGAGACTGGGCCAGACAAAAATTACAGTGAGAAAACAATAAAGAGAAAGTAAAACTAGGAAAAATGCAGCCTTATTTGCATCGCTGTCCCTTTTATCTGAAGAAGTCGCGAATTTTTTTCTGCTGAAATACTACAGAATATGAAATAATATTATTTTGGTTAGAAATATTTGGGCAATTTCATGTTTGGTTTCAAATCATTAGGCCCTCTGAGAATGTTTGTTTTCTTCCACAAGTCTAATAAATTAGGTCCCTCTGTTAAACAGCTGCTAACCAACAGGTTGGCAGTTTGAGTTTAGCAGGCACTCCTTGGAAACTGGGGCAGCTCTCCCCGGCCCTGCAGGGCTGCTGTGAGCTGGAATCAGCTCAGTGGTAATGGGTCTGTTTTTTTCTATTCTGCTTTATTCTACCACTTTTAGTGTTGGAATTAAAAATAAAATATTTTTATTATGTGAATATTTCATGTTAGCAATGAATTGTTTATTAATGCTGTTTGTTTCCACTACTTTTTTAGGGTCCCGGTTGCTGTTCTGATCTTGCAGTTTCTTTTCACTATGTGGACCCTACTACTATGTATGAGTTAGAATACCTCATTTATCATCTTCGTCCATATGGTTATTTATACAGATATCAACCTGCCTTACCTGACAATATATTAAAGGAAATGAGTGAAGCATATAAAAATGAAGATCCAAAAGTAAAGTTAGGAAATCCTTGAGAGAAAAACACGAACAGAGAGAAAATGTTTCACATTGCACTGAAGAAAGACTTCCGCATTTCTGATGTAGAACACTGGAATCCCAGTGAGCATTGCATATTAGAAAATTTTCATAAGTGTAATGATAAACTGAAGCTTTAAATGAGCTGTGAAATGTGTTAATATGTGTTTTTGATACAGTAATTTATATGTACATATGAAGAATTTTTGTGTTTAAATGGTGGCCGGCTTCTGACAAACTAGAAAGAGATTTTGTTGCCTGTCCTTGATCACATGTATTACTGTCACTGAGAAACAAAAAGCATTAAGTTTGCTAAAATTACCATGGTACCATCTTAGTGTAACATAGATGATGTTAAACAGATATGCCTTAAAAGAAAACTCTAGAATAAAGTAGTTCCTCAGTGTTATTTGTAAACTCAAGATAGGAGTTGGTATTTGCAGTATGACATTAATGTACCCAGTCCTTTTCCCTCAGCACACACTGTTTTAGTCTACTGAAAAGCTTGCTGTAGTTATTTATAATTCGCAGTATTTTTTTTCCAGAAAACAAGAAAGTAAGAATGGCACTTGTCCTAAAGTGCATTAATAAAATTACATTTTAAAATTATCATGGGTCTTGACTATATTAAGTACTTGGTTCTAATTAGTGCTTAATCTTTTCCTAGAATAACTAGTATTCACCACGTCCCCAGTGACTATTTTCTAAATACGTTTAACCACTCTTGAATATGGTTCTCCACTGTTAAAATTTATATACTGAAAATATTAATAGCATTCTATACACATGCATTTAAATGTGTTTTGTCCCCAAATTTACCCATCGTTAATTATGGGTAACTAATAGTAACCTTGTAACTCCATTGGCACAGTGGTTAAAAGCTCTTCTGCTAACCAAAAGGTAAGCAGTTTAAATCCACCAGATGCTTCTTAGAAACCCAGGGGGCAGTTCTACTCTGTCTTGTAGGGTCGCTATAAGTCAGAATTGATTTGATGGCATGCAGAAACAAATAGTATACTATTTGGAGATGCTTCTGTATCTGTGCCACTCTCAGGAATTACAAGTAACATTTTAAACTGATTATTTGGACTATTGCCTGCAACGTAACTATAGTTCCTTTTATTCTCTTGAGAGATGAGAACTTATTTGTGCCTTTCATGACTTGTTTAAAGCAGTTTTTAAAAATTCTTCATTTTTGCATCTGAGGTGGCTATTAGTTACACTGGCAGAATAATTCAAATGTAAGATTTTGATCAGACGTAATTGAAAATATTAGAAAATGGCAAGTTATTAAACTAAAAGATGTCAGATGTTAAAAGACCATATATTCAATTTATAATAGTCTGAAGTTTGATGCTGACTTTTTCTATTTTGAGATTATTAATGTTTGCCAGGGGATAATTCTAACAAAATAGAAAACCCGTCTAAAACTGTCTTCAAAAACACATTTACAAATGTTTCATTCTAATTTTAGTAATCTTCTGTTTAAACAGTTTCTGAAAGGAAAGAAAATTGGTAATGTTCACTGACTTTAGCAATAGTATGTGAGTATATTTTACAGATTTTACATAAGATTACCTGTAATGTTATAAATGATTTATATTTCTCTTATGCTTACATTTATGCCAGTTTTACATGTCTGTCACTCCATGTACTCTGCTGCTTAGCTGAATGATTTATATTTATTGTGCCAAAACATGTCAAAACTATGACCTCTTTGGATGATATATTTGAGAGGATGTTCATTTTAGTGGCTAATTATTACCTTGTTCACACAGTGAAGACACTGACCAATGTTTACTTAACTGTATTTTGTTCTTTTCATGTTGGTATCACCTGCCAAAATAGCAAGGGATTCAGTTATATTCTTTGAACAGCTGTGTACTCAAATTTATGTGCAGTCCATATATGCTCCTTTTCTGTACTAGAAGTGTAAATGGTTTTTGGTAAATAGTCAAAGACCTCAAAATTTACTCATAAGAAATTAACGTTGTGAATATTTAGAATCACACTGCCTGGATTTAAATTCTTGCTCCATCACTTGTGCTAGCTTTTTAACCTTAAGCATTTACTTAATCTCCTTGTGCCTCAATTTTCTCATATGTAAATACAGGATAATAATGCTACCTACCTCAACAGGATTTTTCTGACAATTGAATGAGTGAATATATATATGTAAGGCTCCTAGAATGCTGTCTGCCCCAGAGTAGGAAACAGTAAATATCAAGTTTTATTATTATTCTATTAAAGCATAGATATCCCATTTAAATGAATGGAAAGTCTACTTTGGTCAAATCATACTGAAGGAAACATTTCTTATAATAATATGTAATAGTATTTATTGCCAACTGTATGCCAGGTACTATGCATAGGTACTCTGTATACATTAGTACTAATCCGCACAAATCGGGTATTATTCCCATATTACAGGTGAGGAAACTGAGGTTCAAAGGATCTAGGTAAATTCCCCAGTGTCAGAAAGCTAGTAAAGAACAGAGCTGGAATTTATACACAAAGGATTACGTGCATCATCCAGGCTGGGTTAATCATTTAGCACTATTTCCATTTCATTTACATGATATGTAACATAAAGAAACATTGATCTGTAATAGTCACACTCACTTGCCAAATTGTCAGTGGTTCTCTAATTGTGGTTCTTCATACTCTTGCCTGGGAACTGGTTAAAATGAGATCTCAAGACATCAAGTGCAAAAATTCTGAACTTAGCATGCGGCCCAGGAGTATGCATTCTTCTCAGTTACTCTAGGACAGTGGCTCTCAAATTGTGGTCCCAGTCAGCAGCAGCAGCATCACCTGTGACCTGGAAATGCATGTTCTCCGCTCTCACACTAGGCCTACTGAATCAAAAACCTTAAGCATGGGAAGCCTAGTAATTGGTGTTTCAGTGATCTGTCCAGGTGAGTGTATTTATGCTAAAGTTTGAGAACTCCTGTCCTATAGGGCCTAGGGCGATTGTGATGCAAATGACCTTTGGAATACACTGTAGATTACTGCCCAAAAAGTTAAGTAGTTTTCAAAGATTTAAATAAAGCATGTTTTAAATCAGTGTAGTCCAAGATCACATATTAAATGTAAAAGGCCTGAATGATAAAAAGTCAGTTAATCATTAATTTTGGCAAAATTCTTTAGCTTCTCCAGAGTGACTAATAACCAGGGCTGTAGTAAAATCTGTAATTTGCCAAGTTTAATAATGTCAGATATTAGTTTATTAAAAGCATACACAGATGAGTGTCATCAAAAAATGCCCACTGTTATTAGTAGAAATTTTAAGTAGACGTAGCAAATGCTATTTTATTATATGCAGAATATTTTTCTGCTAATTTGTATCATCAACTAGGAAGTCATAACTTTCAAGAATCAATTGACTTGTGTGTCCTGACAAAACAAAAACTGCAACTTTTTGTTAGAGCACATAAAATCAGATTTCATAATGGTAATGACTTATTCACCATCTTTTAGATTATGTTCTTTGAAATTGAGATAACCGTTGTCTCAAGACGCAAGGCAGTCTTAGAGTTTCTAATAACAGTATGGTTAGATTTTCTAGTGTAAAATCCACTGATTAAAAAACAGGTTTTTGTCCCAGAGCTAGATTACTTGCTTTCAACTATTACATTTCAGAGGATTTTTTGCTATATACTGAGATTTAAAAACAAATCAGTGATCAATCCTTAATGTTTCTTGAAATATGGTAATTGGATTTGAACATTATATTTGCTAACTGGTTATTTTCATAATTGCTTTTTGAGTATTAATTTTTCACTTCCTTGAGCCTGTCAACATATATTAGTATCAGATCGAGGCAATGTTATACTTGAAAGAGTCCCTCACTTAACGATTAGATTTTCTTAGGTCTGGCTTTTTATTTATTTAAATTTTCAGTTCATTAGATTGTTACTCTGTCTTTGACAATTTCTGCTGCTTTGTGTTTGTTGCCCTTTCTTATTTCCCTTAGAGCTAACTCCCATTTTCTAGCAACCCTCACTGCTGCCTGCTCAAGGCTAATTTAGCTATTATTAGTGATTAGAATTTGTATCACTTACTGATAATTTTATACCTACTAACTTTAGGTTTCCCTATGTGATTGAAAGTAAAAATCTAAAGATAAAATACTCCCCTAACTGAAATTTAAAACTAATAATGGACAACTATTTTTTAAAAAAAATTTATATGGATTCCTTCTCCCTGTTTCCTTTTCTCTCAAACTAACTTGCCTCATTTCTCTTTTTCTATACAAGATCTGACAGAAATATACTTAAATCTCGGTAACAACTTGTAGTTTATCTTAGGCAAAATTAACCTCGATTGATGAAAAAGTGACATGTTGATAAATGAATCGGAATAGAAATTTTAGCACAGATGGGAATAAAGAATTTTACAAATTCTTTTTAGAAAAAAATTTTAGGTGTTAAACAGATGAATTTTACACTGTTTTCAACTCCCATACCTCTGTTTGTAGTATTCAGTTTATAGTGAAACTTTGCAGGGCCCTGCAAATTAATAACCCACAACAAGCATATTATTAGAGGGAAACTAATCTTAACTGCTAAGCAGTGTGTTGTATTACACAGTGAATGTTTGTGTTTTGGAATTTAAAAAATAATGTGTCATGAATGGGTTTTAAAAAATGTCTGGTGACTTGCTTATTTTAAGTGATCACCTTAAGTTAGAAAAATGTATTTTTAAATACGTTTTTTAAAGTGCCTTTGAATATTTTTGAACAGTGGATTTAAACAACTGCATACAAATAAATGACCATGTTCAACACTGTCGCATCTGATTGTTTTAAACTGATGTAGTCTTTTATATACCTTTCTGATTATTTTCTCCCCAATACTAGGTTTTATCTCCCGTCAAAGCTCTTCAGTCTGAATAAACTTAAGTGATTTTTACTGTAACATTGTTACTTCAAAGTAGCAAAGTATTCCACCACTGGTTTTTAATAACATACTTAAAAAAAAAAAAAAAACAACTACTGTGCAGGGTCAGTGGTGATTCAGTGGTAGAACTCTCATATTTCATGCAAGAGCCCTGCTTTGATTCCCTGCAGCTGCACCTCACTCTCAGCCACTAACCGTGTGAACAAAGGCGGTCTGTTGCTACGATGCTGAGCAGGTTGAAGTGGGGCTTCCAGCCTAAAAGATGGAGTAGGAAGAAAGGCCTGACAAGCTACATCCAAAAATCAACAAATGAAAATCCTGTGCATCACAAAGGTCTGATAGACAACCATCATTGGGATGGCACTGAACCAGTCAGTGGCTCATTTCGTTGTACATGGGGTGGCTGGGAGTTGGGGGTCTATCTAAAGGCCAGCAACAACTGGTGAGTGCAGGCAAACACGCATATGTGTAGTGATGACTCTTGGGTATGTTTTGATCTCATGTATATGAAGAAATGTATTCACTAAATGGGTCTCAGCAACATCTGCTGAGAATACAGTGGTGAGCAAGACATAAGAGGATCCCTGTTCTTTCTGGAGCTGTAATTCTAGAGACAGAAGATGGGTAATGAAACAAGTGAATATTTCAGAAAGGGGTGCTGTTAGATAAAGCAGTGGTCTGGGTGGTAGACCTTTGAGAAGGTAGCATAGGCCAAAATCTGAATGACAAACATATACTTCAGAAATTATACCTATAGACAGTTTTGCTACTACTATGTAAAAAATGTTTTCACTTTTGTTCATGCCTTGGACATACAAGAAGACTCAGTGAAATGAAGTCTTTGGGCTAATAAACTTCATGTTTGCAGGCATATTTCTTACAGAACACACATCTGTTATCTGTCTGAGACTTTCAGGATGCAAATACAAATCAATTTAGTAATCTACCACTTCTTAAGCAAACTATAGTTGACAGATATTCCTAAGATCCTGAGTCTCATGTAGCTACCTTGGTTCTCAGTAATCTGTTATGCAGGATATTCCTTGCTTGTATATGTGATGTATATACATGTATGTACACACTGCCATGTGAATTGGGTGGCTTTAGAAAAGATGACATGGTACATGCCACTTTATGTTGCTTCAGTGGAAGACATGTATGGCCTAACATAGCCCCACTTTTTCCAAATTATTGCACTGTCACTAGTCATTAGAGAATAGGTTTATTTACCTACAATGTATAAAAATGTACTATATAAGGTTTCCAAAGGCATAATACTGGAAATGATGGGACTGTTGCTGAATGTATCCCACTCTTCTACCTAAAGCATTTATTCCTTTATTTTATACTGCCCGAAAGTCTGTTAATGGTTAACTAGGACTGAATGAACATTCAACAACTAAAGTTGACTAAGTTCAGCAATATTAGCATTCTCCACATATATGTGTGTTAGTAAAGCATGAAAGTGAGCTTTGTGTTGTCGTGAGTATTGTTACTAATTAATGAATTAGTTTCCTGCCCAGAACTTTCATCAACATGGTTCTTTTCTTTTTTTAAGATTTTTCTTGTGCATTAGGTGAAAGTCTACAGAGCAAATTAGTGTCCCCCTTGATAGTTTGGTAGTTCTTAAAAAATGTGTGCCATGGCTTTGGTTTCATCACCTCGTGTAGGCACTGCCCCCATCCCTGCCCTGGGTCTCCCATTGCCTTTTGTCCAGATTTTCTACCCCGTCTTGCCTTCTAATCTTTGCTGTTAGGCAAATTTTGTCTTTGTTATCTCCTATAATTGATTGTTCCCAGGAACATAAGTCTCTCAAGGATTAGTATATGAGCTTGTCTTTTGGTTGGAAGGAGGTCTCTGGGAATGGCCTCAGTTCCAGATCAGAAGGGTGTCTCCGGGCCACAGCCTCAGAGTCTGTGCCAGTTCCTGGCAGAACAGTGAGTCTGGTCTTCCTTGTGAATTTGGTCTGCAATTTTTTCCTGCTCTGTCCTGGACCCTCTGTTGTGATCTCACAGGAGTCAGTAGTGGTAGCCAGGCATCATCTAGTTCTCTCAGAGTTGGGCAGGTTCGGACCTGTTAGCCCTTTGGATTAACTGCTCTCTGGAGTCTTTGGTTTTCTTCATCTCCCTTGCTTCAGATGGAAAGAGCAATAGTTGCACCTTAGATGAACACTTGGATACTTTTGAGAAACCAGACACTATTCACCAAAGTAGGAAGCAGAACACTGCTTCTATCATCTGTGCTGTGCCAAGTGATGTAGGTGTCTCCCAAGTCTGTAGTCCTTTGCCTTCGCGCCTAAGGATTTTAACCCATGAGGTGCTAGGTTGTATCTAAGAGGTTTTCTTGGCCCTGTCACCTGTGTGCTCTGTCATCTATGTTAATATACACATAGTACCTACAATTATTGCATGCAAAAGCTGGACAGTGAATAAGGAAGACAAGAAGAATTGATGCTTCTCAGTTGTGATGTTGGAGAATGTTGAATGGACAACGGACTGCCAGAAGAACAAACAGATGTATTCTGAAAGAAGTACAACCACAGTACTCCTTGGAAGCAAAGACAGACTGCGTCTTACATAATTTGGACATGCCAGGAGGGATCAGTCTCTGGAGAAGGACTGGAGAGTCGTGACTGGAGACTGGAGAGTCTTGAGAAAGTGGAAGATGCTCAAGATGAATGGACACTGGCTGCAACAGTGTGCTTAAGACCAATTGTGGACATGGCACAGGGCTGGGCAGTGTTTTATTCTGTTGTACACAGGGTCACTGAGTGTGAACTGACTTGACAGCACCTAACAACCACCTACAGTTACGTGGAAATACCCACAACCAAGCCTGTATCTCGAGGTGTACATGCTCCCTTACATTGTCTCAGACCTCTTTATGTAGCACACCTATCTGGCTGTGTGGAAACGGCGGTGGCTGCAGTGGTTAAGAGCTACAGCTGCTAACCAAAAGGTCAGCAGTTTCAATCCATCCTTGCTCCTTGCAACCTCTGTAGGGCAGTTCTGCTCTATCCTTTAGGGTCACTATCAGTCGGAATCAATTCAACGGCATTGTGTTTTTTGGGTGGAGTATCCATTAGTCCAAGGCACTCAGTGGAAACTCTATGGGGCGGTTCTGCTCTGGCCTCTAGGGTCATAATGAGTCGGACATGATTCAACAACAGTGGGTTTTGGGGGGTGGTATCCATTAGATTATTGTTTGTTGAAACAGTTACAGGATTGTCTGTGAAACAGTAATTAACTCCCCAAAAAACCCAAGTCCATTGCCGATCAGTTGATTCTGACTCATAGTGACCCTATACGACAGGGAACTGTACTACTGATTTCCAAGGAGTTCCTGGTAGATTCCAACTGCTAGACTTTTTGGTTAGCAGCTGTAGCACTTAACCACTATGCCACCAATGACCCTACCCACTGCTGTCAAGTTGATTCTAACTCATAGTGGGCCTGTAGACAAGAGTAGAACTGCCCCATAGAGTTTCCAAGAAGTGCCTGTCCGATTTAAATTGCCAGCCTTTTGGTTAGCAGTCATAGCACTTAACTACACCACTAGTGTTTCCCCTGTGATCCTAGTTGCTCTTTATTCTTGCATTCTTTTCAGTGTCTTCTTTTGCCTTGGTCATGTTGTGCTGACTTCTCCCATATTGTGTATTGCCTTTTCTTTCACTAATATTAATGTGTCTTCTATTTGGCTGTATGTAATGATTTTCTCTCTATTCCCCCCCCATCCCTGGAAACCACCTGTCTTGGTCATGTATGTTGCTCTAACAGAAATACTGCAAGAGGGTGGCTTTAACAAAGAAAAATTTATTCTTAATCAGGCCTGAGTAGGCTGGAAGTTTGAATTCAGGGTGCTGGCTGCAGGGGAACATACACTGTCTTTGTTGGCTCTGGAGGAGGAACCTTGTGTTGTATCAGTCTTTGTCCTGGGAGCATCCTGGCTCAGGCACCACAGGTCTGAAGGACACACTCTGCACCTAGTGCTGCTTTCTTGGTGGTATGAGGTCCCCAACTCTGCTTGCTTCTGTTTCCTTTTATCTCTTGTAGGACAAAAAGTGGTGCAAGCCACACTCCAGGGAAACTCCCGTAGAAAAGGATGTTGCAATCCCACCCTAATCCCCTTTAACATAATTCAATCTATTAACCACAGCCAGAGTTTAGGATTTCCAGCATAGAAGGATAATCACACAGTACTGGGAATAATGGCCCAGCCAAACTGCTTCATACATTATTTGGGGGACACAGTTCAATACATGACACCATCAAATAATTTTTTCTGTGTGTAAACCTTTCCTTGTTTCTTTATAATAGTGGTCTCATACAACATTTGTCCTTTTTTGAGTGACTTACTTCATGTCAAATTCATCCATGTTGTGACATTTCATGGATTTCTCATTCTATATCATTGCATAATATTTCATTGTGTGTATGTATCACAGTTTTTTTTTATCCATTCGTTTGCTGATGGGCGCTTAGGTATCACTGTGGTTCTTACCATTCTGTATTGCTTCATTTCTTCTGCAAAAAGAACCTTCAGTTGTTTATGGTGACATTCCTCATATTCTGTTACTGATATTTCTTTTTTCTGGGTCTGAAAATCTGTCAAGGATATTTGTACTCTTTTTAGCCATTGTACAGTGCAGCTGAATACAGTAGCTTAGCTGTTATGAAATAGTCATTTAAAAATCTGCATTCAATACTTAAGCTATTTGGATTTTCTAATGAATGTCTACTGAAAGATTAATAGGACTTTGTCATTTGTAGAATGGCTAGATGGTGTGGTATCAATGGGTGCAGTGTCTTAGTCTTAACTAATAAGGTTTTCACTTTTGTAAGATTTCAGTTTTTTTCATGGAACTCTAAGTTACACTGTCTTCTCTCCTTCTATACCTGTAACACTGGAATCACACTCTTGGTAGCATTTAAGTCACATTTCACTTTCCATTAGTTATTGTTTTTAAATTGGAGATAGTGATAATGAAGTCCAGAAAGTACTTTGAAAGTAATGATTCTATTTTATTTCTATACAAGGCTGTCTGCCTTGTTTTTTAAATTTTTTGGTGGTGGTGGTGAGATGGATACTAGAAATAGGAAAGTATGGTTATTATATTTTAATGTTCGGCTTTTCCTTAAGACAAAATGTTAAAATTTTTGCTTTTTTGATATCAGTTAGCTTTATATAGTAAGATTTAATGAAGTTAAGTATGTACTAGGAATAATTAGGCATAATTTATGAATTATTAAAATAATTTTTACAAACCTACTTACCTGAATGTCCCTTTTTTGTTTTTGAATTTTTGGCTATTTTTTGAGACTCTTCCCCCCTCTTCTCTCATCCCATGCTTCCCCCCCCATTTTCTTTCATCATTGACAACTCTTTAGTCCTTCAAGACTGTATTGCCTCCACTTTCTATCTGCAGATGTGTTTTAGAGAATTCTTTGTATCAAGTTGGTTTTTTTAAGCTTCAATTCCTTCTCACCATCTAAAGAAACAAGTACATGCTATAATAATCGTAGAATTTCCTTTGCTCTAAAGAAATGAGTTTTCTTCTAGGACTTACCCCCCCCCCCCCAAAATACAGGTGCCTAATCCTTGAAAATTGGTAAGTATTTATCTTACTTTTTTTTTTAATTAAAAAAAAAACAATATTGATGTCATCTTGTCTGGCAAAAGTGGCACCTGAGGTTTTGAATTGCACTTATAGCACAGAGAACTATTAGGAACAGAATCACAAGTATTTGGAAACGATGAGACAAAAGGATTGTCCTCTGGTTTGCTGGAGATCAGGTACAAACAACAGTCTATTGGATCAGAGTTAAATAGCAAAGAGATGACTTGTCCTAGCCAGCATCTCTTGTCACTGCTAGCAGCCTTTGGCATGTAGACCTTCAAGTTCTGCTAGTGTGGGAAACAATGAAAGGGAAGTACAGCTTCTTTAGAAAGGCATGTAGGGGTGGGGAGGAGGGTTGTGCTTGAGAGGCACTGAGCTCCCTCTCCTAGGGATACACTGGTGAAATGTTATCCTAGATGAACTGAGGTATACAGAAAATAATTCATGGACAGAGGGGACCAGGATGTGATATTTTCAAACCTTAGGAAAAACAGATTCAAAGCTTCATTGTTTCAGCCTAAAGACCAGTCAGGGACCTTAACAAGAAGTGAGTTGATTTACACGGTTTGGATCCCCATTTTTTTTTAATTAGGGTTGTGTTTTAGTCAGCTAGTGCTGCTTTAATAGAAATACCACAGAGTGGATGGCTTTAGCAAAGGAAGGTTTATTCTTACACAGTCTGGTATGCTACAAGTCCAAATTCAGGATGTCCACTCCAGAGGAAGGCTTTCCCCTTTGTAGGCTCTGGAGTCTGGTGTTGCATCAGTCTTTGTCCAGGGAGTGTCTTGGTGTAGGAACCTCAGGTCTGAAATATGTGCTCTTCTCCCGGTGCTGCTTTCTTGATAGTGTGAGATTTCCAATTCTCTGCTTGCTTCTCTTTCCTTTTATCTCTTGTAGGATGCAAGGATTAAGGGTGGGGCAAGCCATACTCCAGGGAAACTCTCTTTACAGTGAAGCAGGGAGGTAATCCTATAAAGGGATTTACAGTCCCACCCTAATCCTTTAACATACAGCACAGGAAAATCACAAAATGGAGGACAATCCCAAGGTACTGGGAATCATGGCCCAGCCACATAGCTACTATATTTTTGGGGGGACACAATTCGATCCATGACATCCCACCCTTTGGCACCCCAAAAATCACATCATTGGAACATGTAACACATTCATCTCATTATAGCAAAATCATGTCCATCCCATACGAAAGAAGTGTTAAATCAGTTCCAAGTCCAAAATTCAAAAGCTGTTCTACATCTATGAAACCCAGAACGCAAGCTATCTGCTTCCAAAGGTACAATGGCAAAACAGGCACAAGTTACATTCCATTATAAATGGGAGAAATTGCACGGAAAGAAGGCATTAACAGGCAACAAGCGAGTCAGCAGAACTCATTACATTAGCCCTCAAAGCTTTGAAAATGCTTTTAACATTTTCTGAGAGATTTTACACAACGGCTGTGCCCTCCAGACTCTAGGTGTTGGCCACACTCTCTGGTTTCTGAGTGGAGATGCCCAGCCCTGTACCACAGCTCTGCCTTCAAGCCCCACCTGGACAGAAACTCTGCCCAATCAGCTTTAGGTGCACCATAAGCCCAAATGAGTGGCAATTTCACCCTTACAAACACAGGGCATCATGGTTCTACTCTCAGACCCCTGTGGTCATGGCTATACCTTTTGAGATTGAAGCAGCTCAGCTTCTCACACTGTTTGTGTCTTCAGCTTCTGCTTCCTATGGCCAGCTGGTCCAGGCCTCACACCCACAACTGCCCTGCCAGGGCAAGTTATCCAAAGCTCTGTAGCTCACTGACTGAGGCACCTCACTCTTGCTGGGAAGCATCCTGCACAAAAGCACTCAGCTCTCTCACTCTGTGGGTCAGCAAGGCTAGCTGCACCAATTCAAGTGCCTGGAGGCACCCCGTTCCATGAGGAAAACTCTGTGCACAGGCCCTTAGCTCTCTTGTTCTGTGGGTCAGCCTTTGGTTCTGTGGCTGCCACTGCTGCTGCCGCCAGTCCTCTGTTGTTTCTCACCATCTGTGCCTTCTTTGTTCCTTCTGAATCTTCTACCCATTCAGTTTCAAAATGGCTCCCACATTTTAGGTATTTGCTGGAGCAGCACTAGCTGACTAAAACAGAATTTGTTACTGGGAATGGGGTGAGTGGGCTGGGTAACCCAGAATCTCTGTGGGGTTAAGGCTGGAAGGCTCACAGAGCTCTAACAGAAATACCACAGAGTGGATGGCTTTAACAAAGGAAGGTTTATTCTTACATAATCCAGTAAGCTACAAGTCCAAATTATTTTGGGGGGACACAATTCAATCCAGGACATCTTGTTACATATGAATTCAACAGTAGCTTAAGAAATGACTGGAGTCCTAATATCATGCAGCCAGTTAGTTATCTAATGTTTAAGACTCTCACAACCAACAAATGATAAACTGAAAAAAAGGAAAACAGTATATTCCAAAGAATGATGGAAGACAAAAATATTCATATATTCTAATTTATCATAGGTGGGAGAGAAAGAAAAATCTTACCTTTGTAGACAAAGGATTTAATTCAGTGTGCTAAATCAGTCCTCTTTCATGTCTTAAAATCATTCACTGCTACCATTTGAACAAAGTACATATTCTCAGACTGTGTGACCTTTCACAGCCTGGTCCTAACATGTTCTCTTTCATCTCCAGACAAACTTAGCTACTAATCAAACATTTGATACTGGATTGCTTAATACAAGTAAAGTGTTGAGCTCCATAATAGGGATAAAATTGTGTGACCTTAAAACAAAAAAAAAATCTAGATTTAGGTAAGGAGGGATTTTGAAAGAAAAGTCTATTGCAATTGAGACTACAGTCTGACCATATCAGTAAATATCTTAAGAGTTGGTAAAAAGAAATTTTCTTTTACTGACAGAGTAAACAAGTATAGGAAGAACTAGATACTGAGAAATGGGATGAAAGCGTGGCATAATCAGATAGTAGATCAGAGACTGTTTTACGCCAAAGTCAGCCTGTCTTCAGAAGCAACTCTTTAATTCTCTATACATGTATGGGAGACCTGGGTTCAACTGAAGGCCAGTGAGCCTCAAGTGCGTTCTCTGCCTCTCTGCTGTGATGCTGAACAGGTTTTCAGCAGAGCTTCCAGACCAAGATGGACTAGGTAAGAAAGACCTGATGATTTGAGAACCTAGACTACATGAAGAAAGTGGCATCAAGATTGGTGGAAGATTCATTTCCAACCTGCAGTATGCAGATGATACAACCTTTCTTGCTAAAAGCTAGGAGGACTTGAGGCACTCACTGATGAAGACCAGAGACTACAACTTTGGTATGGATTATACCTCATAATAACATAAAGAAATTAAACATCCTCACCACTGGACCAGTAAAACAGTATCATGATGAATGGAGAAAAGACTGAAGTTGTCATGGATTTCATTTTACTTGGATCCAAAATCAACTCTCATGGAAACAATCAAGATAGTAAATGACATTGCATTAGGCAAATCTGCTGCAAAAGACCTCTTTAAAGTGTTAAAAAAGCAAAAGTGTCACTTTGAAGATGAAGGTGCACTTAACCCAACCCACAGCATTTTTCAATTGCCTTGTATGCATGAAAAAGCTAGAGTATGTATAAGGAAGACTGAGGAAGAATTGATCTTTTGAATTATGGTGTTGGCAAAGAATACTGAATATATCATGAACTACTAGAAGAATGAATGAATCTATCGTAGAAGAAATGCAGTGAGAGTAATCCTTGGAAGCAAGGATGGAGAGACTTCATCTCACTTACTTTGGACATGTTCTCAGGAGAGACTTGTCCCTGGAGGAGGTCATCATGCTTGGTTTCTTAGCTATCTAGTGCTGTTATAACAGAAATACCATAAGTGATGGCTTTAACAAGCAGTTTATTCTTTCACAGTCAAGTTGGCTAGGAGTCTAAACTCAAGGGGTCAGCTCCAGAGGAAGGACCCCCCTCCCCTGGCTCATCAGTCTTCTTCTGGTCGGGGAACTTCTCTGTATAGGATCCCTAGGTCCAAAAGATGCACTCTGCTCCCAACACAGCTTTCTGGTGGTATAAGCTCCCATTGTTTTTCTGCTCACATTTCTCTTTTATGTCTCAAGAGCAATTCTTTTAAGACATGACTTGATCTTATAGATAGAATCCTACCTCATTAACATAACTGCCATTAATCCCACCTCATCAACATCACAGAGATAGAATTTACAGCAGAGAGAAAAACCACATCAGAGGACAAAATAGTGGATAGTTACACAATACTGGGAATCATGGCATAGCCCAGTTGACTGACATTTTGAGGAGACATAATTCAAGAGAGTTGGTGTCTTAGTTATGTAGCACTGCTATTAAAAAAAAGAAAAAACACTACACGTGGGTGGCTTTAGCAAAGAGGAATTTGTTCCATCACAGTGTAGGAAGCTAGAAGTTCAAATCTAGGGTACCAGCTCTTGGGGAAGGATTTGTCCATCAACTCTGGAGGAAGATCCTTGTCATCAATCTTCCCCTGCTCAAAGAGCTTCTCAGTGTAGGGACCCTGGGTCCAAAGGATGCACTCTACTCCTGGCACTTCTTTCTTTGAAATATACAGAAAAGTACAAAGAAAATTCTCTACTATCTGGAATTAACCAATGCTACATCTTGCCAACTTTTTTTTGAGGGAGTAGAACAATGACTCATTTAATCAAAATAGTGAGCTCTGTTATAAAAAATCCAAACACTGTGTTAAAGTACAAAGATTGAAATTTTAAAATCACACCAACCTCCACCTACACCTCAAATATTCCAAGTACCTATGCATGTATAGGGACCTATGCATATATGCACAGACAGATCAGTAGCTAAATAGCTACAGTTTAATAACCAAATGAAACCAAACCCACTGCCTTTAAGTCAATTCCACTCATGGGGACCCTAATAAAGGTAGGATAAATATATACTGATTTTAGCACTGTAGTGTTTTTCTTGAACTTTCCCTGAATCTTCAAATTGTTACAAACAGGGAAAAATGGCATCTAAGCAATAACAGAACAAAGTCACTTCTGAGGAAGAGTGAGGTGACAGGAGGAACAAACTTCTCCTTAGCAACATTCAGTGACAAAGGAGAGTAAAGCGAAGTCTAGAAAATTCTCAGGAGGAAAAAAAAAGCTAACCTCAATTTTGAATATAAAAGCAAGAGAGAAATCAGAGAAGATAACATTGGTGAATGCTTCTTTACAAACCTACCAGATGATAAAATCCATCCAAAGCAAACAATGAATGGGCTGTGATGGTGAGACTGTGTCAACTTGGCTGGGCCATGATTCTCAGTGTTTATATGTAACCACTCCCGTGGTGGGATCTGCTGTGAGTACCCAGTCAGCTCAACGGGAGTTTCCTTTGAGGTATGGCCTGCATCCAAATATAAGCAGACATTCTGGCTTTTTGCTTACTCTGGATCCTGTTTATCTGACCTCTGGTTCTTCAGAATTGGGCTATCAGTTTATCTGCCTTTCTTGGGATTTTTCAGTCTTCTCGGCCTGTGAGTAGAGCCCTGCTCTCTAGCCTGCCAACCTTGGGTTCACCAGACCCCGCAGCTATGTGAATCAGGAGAAACCTTGCAGTCTTGCCTGCCAATCTTGGAATTTGTTAATATTCATGGCATGTGACCAAGCCTGCTTTCTGATCTGTCAGTCTGGGGTTCACTAGCCCCTTTGGTTTATGTGAATGGTCAGAAGCCTGTATCCTAATCCATGGACCTGGAGGGTCCATCCTGTACAAGTGTGTGAGCCATTTCTTAGATATAAAACTCTCTCTCTCTTTGTATATATATGTGTGTGTGTGTGTATATGTATATACATGTATTTATATGCTTTACTGGTTTTGCTTCTCTAGAGAACCCAGCCTAAGATATGGGCAAACACTGAAAAGAGGACTGGTGGTTAAGTGGTAAACTACTGAAATACATAATTAATGATAAACAGCAGGGTGTAGTTATAGAAACATATTTAAAGGTTATAAATTTTGACAATATACAAAAGATGAAGAACAGATCAGAAAATAGAAGGTGTTAAATATATTACCTAGTTTTTTTAAAAAAGTGTTTTTTCAGAGTGAGTTGATAGATATTTTATCAAGTTCATACATCAAGAAATACAGATATAACATTCTACATATAGTTATAAAGGTAATCACCCAAATAGTGTTAAAAAATATTTTTAAATCTTTAAATTATCAAAATGGAAATAAAAATAAAGATAAGACAGGTCACAGAAACCCTGGGGGTGTAGCGGGGAAGTGCCACAGCTACGAGCCAAGAGGTCAGCAATTCAAACCCACCAGGTGCTCCTTGAAACGCTCTCGGGCAATGCTGCTCTGACCTAGAGCATCATTGTGAGTCAGAACCAACTCAATGGCGCCTAACAATAGCAAGAAGACAGGTCAGATAGCAAAAGAAAGGGAAATTTCTAAACACAAAATGGGACACAAAATAAGACAGTAGAATTCAGAGCGAACATATCTGTTATATCAATAAATGTAAAGTAGAGTAATTAAACATGAATATAGAAAAAACTGTTGACAGTGACTACCCCTATGAAGTAGGATTAGAACTGGATGGATATTCAATATGCAATGTATTCCTTTATTCTTTTTTTTCTTCCAGATCATGTTCATATACTGTTTTCATAATTTAGAAAATTAAAATAAAATTCAAACCTACTGAGGGAGGTGAGGCCGAGATTGTCAGAATAGATAGATTTTTCACATGACCACTCTAACACTATAGACCTAAAATAACACATGCATCCTGCATACATGACATCCTAGTAGCACTAAACATCAACGGAAAGTTGAGAATTTGGACTGAGCAACAGGAAAGGGACAGTAGTACCAGAAGCACACAGGATTCCACAGATCTGACTGGCTAAGAGACAGTCACAGCTATAGGATGATGGGCTGAGAGTGGAGGCTGCTGCGCATTCTCATTAGCAGGAGTAATTGTCTAGAGATTCCACTCAAATCTCCGGCGCTAATGAGAGACAGCACTAGATTGTTGAAAGCTTAGTCTTTGCATGTAACGTGCTGTGTGTGGATCTGAATTATTTCTATGAAATTGGCCTGTCTCCTTTCTCCCAGCACTTCCCCCTCCCTTTGCAGCACAGACCGTGGCACTAGAGTCAGACACCATTAACTGAGTTGGAAGTAAGACTCCTCAAGTCCACCCTGAGCCATTCTCCCCTCCCTTTTGTGTACTGTGCCTGGCTCTGGAGTCTAACACTGTTAGCTGAGCTGGAAGTAGGACTCTTCATGCCCACCCTGAGCCATTCTCCACTTCCCTTTTCTGTACTGTGCCTGACTCTGGAGCCTGACGCCATTAACTGAGCCAGGAGTAGGGCACTTGAATCCTTCCCTGAACCATTCTCCAAGACTCAGGGGAAAAATTGAACAAACTTGGGAAAGGGGAAAAGAAAAAGAAATTCGGTTGACTCCCCTAAGTCAGGAAATCAGAGCAGAAGCTGTTCCATCACCTAGATTCAGACATAAGGGGATATGCAATCCTCGCTGAAATGCAGGGATGGCTGTTACCTGCTACCTTTCTCAGTGGCTGCAGCCAGACACCTATGCCAACACCAAACACTCCTTCCTATACAGGACAGCAAACAAGAGTCTGCACCACACATTTGGTGACTAAGTCTGGACACCTGAGCTGAATCCATATAAGAAAAGTAAATGGACTCTTAGGCTTCGATGTCTAGTAACAGTTCTAGCCACCCGGTGAAAGGACATAAAAGTTTCAAAGACAACAACAAACTACCACACATGACCCTCCTATTTGGACTTTTCAAAACAAGAAGCTAGAACAACACAGACAAACATAAAATAAATAAATACAATTTACTGATGTCTTGGAAACAATAGTCCATTTAAAAGCACGTAAAGAAGCAGACCATGATCTCCTCAGAAAGCTCCCAAAACAAAGAATCAAATTTCCCAGAGGAAAAGAACTACCAGGAATTATGAGGTAAAATACAAAAGATTAATATTTAGAAGTCTTCAGGAGTTGAGGAACAAGATGAGACAAAATACAGCAGAGCTTAATGACAAACTGAACAGGCTGCAAGAAAGAACAGAGGGGTTAGAATTAGAAATTCAGACAATTAAAAATAAAACTACCAAATTAGAAAACTCAACAGGAAGTCAAGGAGCAGAACTGAGGAATTGGAAGGCTGAATTAGTGAGACAGAAGATGAAGCACATGAATAAATATATTTGTGGAAAAATTACAAAAAGGAGCTTAAAAATCAATAAACACTAAGAATTATGTGGCACTCTATGAAGAAGAATAATCTGAAAGTGATTGGAGTACTAGAACAGGGGGATAACAGGAAACACAGAATCAACAATGATTTGCTGACAGAAAACTTCCCAGATGTCATCAAAGATGAGAATATATATTTTTCAAGACACTCATGGAACTCTACACAAGGTATATCCTAAAAGAAACACAACAAAGCATATTAGAATCAAACCTGGCAAAACTAAAGATAAGGAAACATTTTTAAAAGTGGGTAGGAACAAATAAAAAATAACCTACAAAGCAGAAGCCATGCAGGCAAGAAGGCAATGGGATGACATATACAAAGCCTTGAAGGAAAATAATTGCCAAACAAGAATTATATTTCCAGCAAAACTGTCTTGCAGATATGATGGCAAAATTCAGACATTTCTGAATAAATAGAAATTTAGGGAATTTGCAAAAACCAAACCCAAATTACCCGAAATACTAAAGGAAGTCCTTGGGTAGAAAATCAGTAACAACAGGCAACAACCCAAGATGAGAACACAGAACAGAGCAATTGGATATCAACCCAAATAGGGGGATCACACAAATCAATCACAAGCAAAACACTGCGAATAGGAAAACAGAGATGTCATTATGTAAATATTATAACAAAAAAGAGGGACTCAAAAGAAAATGTACTCATAGAGCTTTCATACAGCGAGGAAGCCAAAGTGATACAAAAACTTAAAGAGTGGTATAAATTTAGAAAAATATGAGTAAATATTAAGGTAACCACAAAGAAAACTATCAATCCTAACCATCAAAATAATAACCAAGAAAAACATTAAGTCTCAGCAAATACAAAACTAACAATGATTAAAAAGATGAAAAGAAAACACAAAGAACAATACTCAGCACAGAAAATTAAAATGGAAAAAGGAATTGTCTACAATACAAAAAAAGACCTCAAAATTATAGCACTAAGCTCATACCTATCAAACATGCTAAATGTAAATGGACTAAATGCACGAATAAAGAGATGAAGAACGGCAGAGTGGACTTAAAAAATGACCCATCTATATGCTGCCTATAGGAGACACACTTCAGATTCAAAGACACAAACTACAACAAAGGATGGAAAAAAATATATCAAGCTAACAACACTCAAAAAAGTGCTTAAGTAGCACTATTAATTTCTGAAAAAAATACACTTTAAAGTAAAATCCACCACACTGGATAAGGAAGGACATATATAATAACTGAGATATCAATACACCAGGAGGATATAACCATATTAAATATCTATGCACCCAATGACAAGACACAAAACAAACACTAGTTGCACTGAAAATGGAAACAGAAAGCATCATAATAATAGTTGGCTCTAGTCCAGGCAGTGCATCGTTCCGTTGTACAGAGCGTCACTAGGAGTCGGAATCTACTTGACAGTGCCTAACCACAACAGCAACAGTCATCAGTTCATTGACTGATTCCTCAGTTCATCCATTCTACAGTCAACTTTTACTGAGCACGTAAGGTCTGAACAAATATAAAGGAAAAAAGATGACTACACCTGCATGTAAGATCTGCCTGAGTGGTCTCACATTCTGGTTGGCATACCAGTAAATAGATAGCTACGCTGCAGTATGATACATCCTACGATACAGGTATTTGCAAAGAACTATACGGGGATGATGCATCAATAACGTGTTTAAGTTGCCTTGTTATCAGCCTTGAAACTTGACAGCATGTTATTTTAAGTGCCACTGTCTCAGTCATGTAGTGTAGCTGTAACAGAAATACAAGTGGATGACTTTAGAAGAAAGTTATTCTCTCACAGTCTAGTAGGCTTCGAGTCCAAATTCAGGGCAAGGCTCTCTCTCTCTCGGGCTCTGGAAGAGGTCCTTGTCATCAGTCTTCCGATGGTGTAGGAGCTTCTCTGCAAAGGAACCATGAGTCCAAAGGACACACTTTGCCCTCAGTGCTCCTTTCTTGGTGGTAGGAGGTCCCCAACTCTTTGTTCACTTCCCTTTCATCTCTTGTAAGATAAAAGGTAGGACAGGCCACACGCCACGGAAATCCCATTTACACTAGATCAAGCAGATATAACCTGAGTGAGGGTGTTACATGCCACCTTCATCCTCTTTAACATAATAGCATCTTGCTTCATTAACCACAAGCAGAGATTAGGGTCTATAATATGCAGGAAAATTATACTGATCACAAAATAGAGGACAACCACAGAATACCAGGAATCATGGCTTAACCAAGTTGGCCCAAACTTTGGGAGGACATGATTTAATCCATAACATTACTCCTACATTCCTTAAATTGGCTACTGCACGTCAGTCTTTATCCTCAAAAACAACATCTTGAAAGTGGAAACAGGAAAAAAGTTAGATAAGTGAAATCATCTACATTTTATTAATCATAATTTAGACACACGACTAGCTATTTCTGGTAACCTTAAGTAACTGATATTTTTTGTTTTCACTTAACAGTCTCATAATCTTTACCAGATGAGCCTATTATTCTACATAGCCTTGTACTTCGACCCACATAGTCTACTTGGGAAAATCCTCATACATCTTCACCAAACCGAAAACTGGCATGTAGAGGTCAAGTGACTCAGAGTCAGAGCAAGTTGAAGCAGAACTGAGTGGTGAAACTTAATCTGAGCCTGAAGTTTCAAAACACATCAGGATGCTGTTGTATTTGTATCTGAATAACATACTGTCCTATGAGGGTAGAAAGAGGTGAAAACTGCTGTGTGCTCAGATTTTAACTTGGGATCATCAATGACTTTTTAATAGAGCTAATTAACTTAACTATTGTTAATTAGTGGTTTGATGTATAACTTTTGCTATCTGATTAAACCAAACTAAAACCAAACCTACTGCTGTGGATAGACAATTCCAACTAATGGCTACTTTACAGGACAGAGAAGAACCGCCCCACAGGGTTTCCAAGGCTGTAATCTTTCTTTTCTTTTATTATATGTCAGATGAAGGTTTACAGAACAAACTAAATTCTCATTAAACAATTAATACACACAATGTTTTGTGACGTTGGTTGCCAAGCTGACAACACTGTCACCTTCTCAACCTTGGGCAACTATTACCAACTCTCCTGTCCCCTCCTGCCTTCTCATCCCTTGCCCCTGGGCTGGTATGCCCATTTCGGCTCCTTCTGTTTTATGGACCTGTCTAATTTGCCACCGAGAGGTAAACCTCGGGAGTGACTTTGAGACTGAATTGAAAAAGGATCTGGGGATTATACTCTCAGGGTTTTTCCAATCTCTGTCAGACCAGTAAGTCTGGACTGTTTTGTGTGTGAGTTAGACTATTGTTCTACATTTTTTCTCTACCTGGGATCGTGTGTTGTGATCCCTGTCAGAGCAGTCTGTGGTGGTAGGCAAACCATCTAGTTGTGCTGGACACAGTCTGGTAGAGGTTGTGGTTGCTGTGGTCCCTTAGTCCTTTGGGCTAATCTTTGCTTTGTGTCTTTGGTTTTCTTCATTCTCTCTTCTAGAGGAAGTGAGACCAGTGGAGTATCTCAGAGAGCATCCCACTAGCTTTTATGACCCCAAATGCTACTCACCAAAGTAGAATGTAGAACATTTTCTTTATAAACTACATTATGCCAACTGAACTAGATGTTCCCTGAGACCACAATCACCGCAGCTCTCAGCCTAGCAATCTGGTGCCTGAGGGAGTTTGGGTGTATCTAAGGAGCTTCCTTGACCGTTACCGAGGTCATATAGTCTTTATGGAAGCAGACTGCCGCATCTTTTTCCAACAGAGCAGTTGATGGGTTTGAACCTCTGTCCGTACAATAGCAGACAAGTGCTTAACTGCTGTGCCATCAGTGCTCCTCTGACATATATCAGACAGTAAAAACTGGTCTCTGTGTCATCTCACTAACTCAGTAGTCTCCATAAATTCTAAACTTGTAGAATATTTGCTAAATTTGCTGTTTGAGCACTCACCAGTGCACTGAATTGTGTGAAACACATTCTTCTTCAAGACTTCTTTTAAGAAGGATTCTTTTTTTCCTCTTTGCATTTAAAACTTTTGATGTAGAATTACCCAAACTTTCTGAGGCTACAAGACTGAAATAAATGAAGCAATAGGAGCTATGAAAATTTGAAATAGTGACCTTACCAGTAGCACAGTTGTCAGCATCAGTGAGATTATTTTTCAGTGAAGTCAGTTTGGTGTCCTGTGTACTGACACTATTTTGCTTCAGACTCAAGATTATACGCCGGGATGGTAGTTATTTCCTACTACTATTTCCTGTAATAGGAAATATTATTCTCACACCTAAGAGTTAAAAATTAATTTTATTCCATGGTATGTTGTGTTAAAATCAGGAGTTCTTCTGGTTACTTCCTTCATCACTTCTCCCATACGCTATTCTTCCCAAGAGTCAACCCAGACTATTCTATATGTACAAAGTCAACAAACACTTGTCTTATTTTGTTCACTTTTACATAAATCAAAATCACATCCAGGAGGCTAGGGTATGGTAACACACATCAAATCTCCTAGCACTCTAATTCTAAACTACAGTCAGTAAACACCCTCTTTTGTGTGGATAAAAACAACAGAAACAATTTGACAGGTTAATAATCACGCTTCTAGATCCAAGGACTGCTCTACTGCCATTGACTCATAGTGACGCACCAGGTGTCAGGGTGGAACTGGGTTCCACAAGATTTACAGTGACTGATTTTTCAAAGTAGATCATCGGGCCTTTCTTCTGAGGTGCCTCTGGGTGAACTCGAACCATCAACCTTTTGGTTTGCCGCTGAGACCTTAACTGTCTGCACCACACAGGGACTCCAAAAACAAGGGTTACTGAGGTTAAAGCTGGATGGTTTCCAATAACCTTCTGAGCAGTTGTTTAGGAACACTAACTCTCCTCCACTAAAAAAAGAAACTAAAAATCAAACAGTACAAAACTCATTCTTCAGGGACCTTTCTGTCCATTTAATTCAACAGCTGGATAAGGAGAGAAGCAGTATCTTGAAGGAATACAAATGCAGTGGTTTCTTCACTCACTACATTGTATACAGGGGTTGGCAGCAACTTGATTCGCTGCTTTTCTTGGCTTTATGTATTTTAGCCCTGGGCCAAAGTGACTGAAGAGTAACTTAATTCAATTATGTGCTGTGGTTGCTGCTGCAACACCCTTCACACTGCGTGAGCTTAGCTGTGCACTTGGGCTATCTGCTGAACATGTGAATGAGACAGGAAAAAATGTTTCCGTTACCAAAGGAGCCCTCTGCTCCACCACCAGCAGCTGCACCCTCACCAGTCAGGTGTTGACTGGTGAAATCTTTCACTTTTTTAATCTCACAAAGAATAAACACCGTATCTCTTAGTTATAAGAAAAATACCACTCTCTTACCTGTCATTTGAAAACCCTGGCGGTGCTCACTCAGCTATGTCAAGAAGTTTGGAAGACAGCTTCCTGGCCAGCCAACTGGAAGAAATCCGTATTTAAGCCCATTTCAAAGAAAGGTTATCCAACAGAATGTGGTGATTACAGACCACTATCCTTAATACCACACGTAAGTAAAATTTTGCTGAAGAAAATTCAAAAATAGTTGTAGAAGTACATCAACAGAGAACTGCCAAAAGTTCAAGCTGGACTCAGAAGAGGTGGTAGAATAAAAGTTATCACTGCTGATGTCAGATGGATCTTGGCCAAAGGCAGAGAATACCAGAAAGATGTTTACCTGTGTATTATTGATGCCCTCGAAGAATAGGGCATCAGAGGCATTTGACTGTGTGGATGGATCATAACAAACTACGGATAACATTGCAAAGAATGAGAACTCCGGAATACTTAATTGTGCTCATGAGGAACTTGTGCATAGATTTCATTTTACTTAGATCCAGAACCAATACCCATGGAAGCAGTAGTCAAGAAATCAAATCATGTATTGCACTGGGAAAACATGCTGCAAAAAAAAACCTCAGGTATTCAAAAGTAAAGATATCATTTCAAGGATTAAGATGAGCCTTTTCCAAGCCACAGTATTTTCAGCCACCTTATATGCATATGAAACCTAGACAGTGAATAATGAAGACTGAAGAAGAACTGATGCCTTTGTATTACAGTGTTAACGAAGAATATTGAATAGCCCACGGACTGCTAGAAAAATAAACAAATCTGTCTTGGAAGAAGTACAGCCAGAATGCTGCTTGGAAGTGAGGATGGCAAGTCTTCTCATGTACTTCTCCTGTTATCAGGAGAGATCAGATACTAGAGAGACATATTGCTTGATAAAGTAGAGGGTCACGGCAAAAGGGGAAGACCCTCAATGAGATGAATTGACATAGTGGCTGTAACAATGGGACGAAACATAGCAATATTGTAAGAACAGTGCAGGACCAGATAATGTTTCACTCTGTTGTAAGAATGTCATGCACAGGGTCATTTTAAGTCAAAACAGACTCAACAGCACCTAACAATAAGTGGTGTTCCCAGACACATTCATATGTTAGCAATCCTCCATTGCACAAAGAATTTCTGTATGAAAAGATTTTCCTTGAGTGCTTGATATGTTAAAATATAGGTTAACTGCTAAAGAACTTCCAAACAAAATAAACTCCATCACTGACCAGTCAATTCTTACTCACAGAAACCCTATAGGACAGAGTAGAACAGCCTCATAGGCTTTCTAAGAGCCGCTGGTGGATTCAAACTATGGACCTTTTGGTAGGCAGCTGAGTTCTTAACACCTATGCCAGCAGGGCTCCTGCTAAAGAACTTAGCACCCTAAAGTACCTGTATTTCAGTACTGTGAACTGTTATTATAAGGTCCTTCTAGCCATGATCTCGTGACTCATACAAAATAATTGGATGGGACTATGAAAATAAGGTGCTTGGGTCCACCATGGGTATTGATAGTTTTGCTAATGCAAATAAGTTACATGGAATCCTTGTCGGGGTTGGTCATTTTTTCCATCCTGCTAGGCTAAAAGGGAGTCAACCCCAGAGGTTATGTGTTGGGGGGGTAGGGGTACCTCATTGCCATCAGGAAGAAAGCCAGGAGTGGAGCACATTTTTAGACCTAGCGTACCTGTACTGAGAATCTCTACACCCAGGAAACACAGAGAGCTATAACACTGGAGATTGTACAAGAAAGTCAGAAGTACTGGCATAGAAATGGCAGCAGCAGAACCGGAGACCAGTGAGAGACAGCACATTGGGCTTTCCGGCCCACAGAGAGAGGCAGCCACAGTTGGTGTACCGACACTTGAACGACAGAGCTGAGTGCCCTCAGGCAAGAGGCCTCCTGGCAGAGTGGGTTACCTCCTGGCACTTGAGCTAAATAAGTAGGTGTAATACTTGCCTGAGTAGGGCACAGGCCAGGTCCAAGAGGAGGCTAGTTCCCAGGGGGCCAAGAAGAGGCCTATTCACGGGCTTGAGAAGAGGTCTGCATTCCCGAGGGGTGGGAGTTGGGGGTCAGGTGGGGTATGGCGTGTACCGCAGAAAATGGGGCTTGCTTGCTTGCACAACTGAGAGAGTTGTCTGCACTGAGGAAGGAAGGGATGTACTCTCCACTTCAGAGGACCCTTCCAGACTCAGCCTACTTGCTTCCAGATCCTGATCTCGAGTTGTACCTGTCATTTCCCCAGTAAACCCCGTAACCATGAATATGGTCTGTGAGCTCCGTGTGGCTGCTGCAGTGAATTACAAACCCAGCAGAGAAATAAAGAGTGTCACAGGAGGGACAGCTAGTGTCTGAATTGGTTAAGACGGTTGGAGAGCAGAGGTATGTCTGACCTCCACCTCATAGGAATCAGCCTCGGGCTGATGTTGGTCTTGATTCTCTCTCCTTTCCCTAAAGTTAAGACAGGTCTGACACCATGCCACTTTTTACAATGGCACTTCAGTAATAACACGACACAAAAAAATCACTTCACTGATGAGGTATGGTGCCATATCAATGCCCTTGTTAAATGAATTCTATTAAGGTATTTACTTTTTGAAGAGTTAATACATATAAAAATGATGAAAAATTTTAAAGAGAATACAGTAAAAAAGAAAAATACACTCTTCCTGCTCTATCTTGCTTTGATTTTAAAACACGATGCAAGAACTATAGGACTGTGGAACTTGGACCACCTGTAATAGCTAAAGGGGGAAATTAATGGAAAGAAAATATTAAATGAGTTTGACTCCATAGTTATTGAGGTTCAACATAATGAAAACAAAAATCCTTACAATGAACCAACAGGAAACATCATGATAAATGGAGAAAAGATTGAAGTTGTCAAGGATTTCATTTTACTTGGATCCATAATCAATACCCATGAAAGCAGCAGTCAGGAAATCAGATGACACGTTGCACTGTGCAAGACTGCTGCAAAAGCCTTCTTTAAATTCTTCAAAAGCAAAGATGTCACCTTGAGGACTAAGGGGTGCCTGACCCAGGCTGTGGTGCTTTCAATTGCCTCATATGCATTCAAAATCTGGACAGTGAATAAGGAAAACTGAAGAATTGTTGCCTTTAAATTATAATGTTGGCACTGAATGTTGACTATTCCATGGACTGCCAGAAAAAGGAACAAATGTTTCTTGGAAGAATTACAGCCAAAACATTCCTTAGAAACAAGGATAGTGTCATGGATTGAATTGTGTTTCCCAAAAATATCAACTTGGCTAGGCTACAGTTCCCAGTATGACTGTCCTTCACTTTGTCATCTGATGTGATTTTCCCATGTGTTGTAAATAATATTTCTGTGATGTCAATGAGGTGGAATTAGCAGCAGTTATATTAGTGGGCAGAACTCTATATGATTAGATTTTGTCCTAAGCTAGTCTCTTTTGAGACATACAAGAGAGACATAGGGGCATCATACTACCCAAAGAACAAGAGCCGAAAGAACAGCGTGTCCTACGGACCCCTGCTCCCTGTGCTTTGAGAAGCTCCTTGGCCATGGAAGATTTATAGACAAGGACGTTCACCTAGTGCTGACAGAGAGAGAAAGCCTTTTCTGAAGCTAGCACCCTTAGGCTCCTAGACCATGACTTGTGGCATTTCTGTTGCAGCCAGCCGGTAGTCTAGTCGATTCCAGCTAACAGTGTACCTATGGGTCAGAGTAGAACTGTCCCATAGAGATTCCAGGATTGCCTGGCAGATTTAAGTGCTGACCTTTAGGTTAGCAGACGTAACACTTAACCACTAAGCCACCAGGGTTTCCTTTGTTATAACAGCACTAGTTAAGACAGATGGCAAGATTTCATCTCATGTAGGTAGACACACTATCAAGAGGGAACAGTCTCTGGAAAAGGACATCACACTTGGTAAAGTAGAAGGTAAGCAAAAACAAGGAAGACACTCAACAAAATGGACTGACACAGTGGCTGCAACAATGGGCTCAAGAATACCAGCAATTGTGAGGATGGCACAGGAGTGGGCAGTGTTTCTTTATGTTGTACATACAAGGTCTGGCAATTATATTTGAAAGCTCATACTAGAAAAAGTGCTATATACCTCCTTGCTGAATGTCACTATGGTCACCTTTGAAGTACTCCCCTATGCACCAACACCAGCACCTAGTCTACCCTTCAAAGCAATTTTGCAACTCCTTTTCTGGAATGGCCAGCAGAGCTGTCATCATATTACCCTTGATGTCCTGAGTGTCACCAAAATATCTTCCTTTCAATACTTCCTTTATCTTCAGGTAAGGAAGAAAGTCATTGGGAGCCAGACTGGGTGAGTAGGGAGGGTGTTCCAGTACAGTTATTTGTTTACTGGCTAGAAACTCCCTCACAGACAACTATACAATCAAGTTCATGAATTTGCCACCTTGTCACCCACGTGTGCAATGGCCATTCCAGAAAGGGTTCCAAAATTGCTTTGAAGGGTGCACTAGGAACTGGAGTCAGTGCACAGCTTCCCAAGGGGAGCACTTCGAAGATGACCACTTAGAATAATTAAGTTTGCAGACTTAATTGTGGGACCTCACAGGGTCTCTATGAGTCAGAATTGACTCAAGAGCACATAACAACAACTGCAATTCACACTTAGGAAAAGAAATGGACAGAAGTCCTATCTTAATCTGTAAAAAAGACATGTAGGGAAAACAAAAATTGGTAATAGACTCTATGTACTGCTCAGTAACTAATGTTGGATGCCACGTACCTGGTGTACTTTTGTGTTGAATCCTCACAATAACTATAAAGTAGGCACAATCATCCCAATTTACTAATGAGGGTGAAGTTAGGCAATTTTCTTGGGTGTGAATCAAGGTTCACCCTGTACCAGCTGGAGAACCTTCAACAAATTTTTTAAAAGTTTGGAGCCTCACTTTCCTCACTATTAAATATGAATGAACAAAGTTGCCAACATGCAGCATAGTGATCAGACATACAGGAGTTTAGTTATGCTTCTACTATTATTATATCACCGTGAGTTGGAATCTAGCCAACAGCAGTGGGTTTGGTTCAGTTGGTTTTTTACTGTGTATGTCTTGGTCATCTGGTACTGTTCTAACAGAAATACCACACAAGTGGATGGCTTTAGCAAAGAAAAGTTTATTCTTATACAGTCCAGTAGGCTAGAAGTCTGAATTCGGGGGGCTGGTTCCCCAAGAATGCCTTGTCTCTCTGTTGGCTCAGGAAAGGCCGTTGTGTTGCATCAGTCTTTCTTTGGTCTGAGAGCATCTCAGTGCAGGACCTTCAGATCCAAAGGTTATGCTGGGCTCTCAGTGTTGCTTTCTTGATGACATGAGGTGCCTAACTCTCTGCTTGCTTCTCTTTCCTTTTGTCTCTTGTAGGATCAAAGGTGGTGCAAGCCACACTCTGGGGAACTCCCCTCATACTGGAGCAGGGACGTGACCTTAGGAAAAGTGTTACAGTCCCATCCTAATCCTCTTTGACATAATCCAATCTATTAACCACAGGTAGAGATTAGGATTTACAGCATAGGAAAATCACAAAATGGAAGGCGGTTGCTCAACACTGGGAATTATGGCCTAGCCCAATTGTTACACACATTTTTTAGAGGGACACAATTTAATCCATGATAGTGTATGTAAGTCAATCAGACCTACGACGGAAAACAGCAAATTAGAAGGAGCTCTGCTTTTGTTTCTTTATATTCTTTCTTAATATCCAACTCTAAACCAAGGCATCTCAGCCCTCACACTACATAACTAGAGTTCTATTTCTTAAGAATGAAAATGTCACCTGAGAATCTCATTTTCCAACATAGGTAATCTTCCTCAAGTCTTTAACATCTTAGCTCAGTCTCCATGGATTTTGATAAAATTACTAAAACCCAGAGACATTTATTTACATTATAAAACACACACACACAAAAAAAAAAGAAGAAAAAAAAGAAAGACCTCTATTGCCCTCAAGTTGATTCCAATTTAAGGTGACCCTGTGTGTGTCACAGAACTATCCTCCACAGAGTTTTCAGCAGCCGATTTTTTACAAGTAGATCCCCAGACCATTTTTTCCAGGTGCATCTGAGTAGACTTGAACCTCCAACTTTCCCATCAGTAGCAAATGTATAAAGCTGTTTGCAACACCTAGGGACTCCAAAAAATGAAAAGAACATGTCTTCTATTTTCAATTCTTCTCTATGATTCCCTGATTCTCCAACTGCATGAGCTTCCCAGCACCCTACCCATTTAATTGTACCATGGAGTATCAGTGATAAGGGTTTGTAGTTTTCTGTAAGGTGATCCACTTCTTTTCTCAAAAAATATTGTTAACATGTGGTCATACAGAAAGAGAAGAAACTTCTGTAGATGTCCCGGTGGTGCAATGGTCAGGCACTTGGTTGCTAACCAAAAAGCTGACAGTTCAATCTCACCAGTTGTTCCACAGGAGAAAAATATGACAGTCTGCTTCCACAAAGACTGTAGCCTTGGAAACCCTACGGGGGCAGTTCTAATCTGTCCTATAAACCCCCTCACAACTCACTGTCATCAAGTCAATTCTGATTCATAGCTGCCTTATAGACAGGATTAGAACTACTCCATAGAGGCCTAAGGAGAACCTGATGGATTTGAACTTCCAACTTTTTGGTTAGCAGCCTTAGTTCTTAACCTCTATGTCATCAGAGTTTCCAAGTAGCTTGCTGTAAGTTGAAATTGACAGCAAAAGGTTTGGTTTTGGTGGGTTAGATGTTTTCAAAGCCAGATTAAGGCGGTCAGCTGGGCATCTGGCAGACGCACCAGTCTCCACGAGGGGCATCTGGAAATACTGATGGAATGTAAGATTAAGAAAACTATGCCCACCAGAACTGACCACAGGGAGAGTACTTTATATACAGGGAATATCCTAAGAGACCCCTGAGGGTGAGAACTAAGACCTCCAGTGGGCATTCTGGAGTAACACTAGATGTTCACCGAACTATCAAGAGTTGGCTTAGTTAACACAATGCCTGCTGTTTTGCTACTGGGTATGAAAGACTGAAGCCTGAGCTGTTACCAGCATTCCATCTTCTCTGTCCTTTCTCCCTGCAAAGTTCAGCCTTACCTATAAAAAGTGTTGAACAGATATTTGGAGGTATGAATATAAAGGGAACCCAAGTACTCACTAGTCTTTGTTTATACAATATTTTCAAATGCCATCTAGTACTATGTACATACAATTTGCACTGGATTTTGATCTTGAATGATAGATTTAAATCCTCTACACTATTGTATTTTCCTTGGAGTTGCAAGTTACCTTTTCTAGAAAGGGAAGACATGACCAGTTTCACCATCATGAACACAAATTTATTGTGTCAGGATTCACTGGCCCCACATCTTGATAGTGACCCACTCACTAATGTACATAACTGAGCCAAACACAACTTTGCTGCTAATTCAAATATAAACAACAAAATGTCAGTAACAATGTGATGAGCTGGCTTGCTTATGCATAGGGCTGTTCTGCCATGGCTTCATCTGTGTCACCATGAGGTACTGCTTAATCCAGGACACATAACAGCATAGACAGCTTTGTTTGGAGACTTAGCATTAACCGTTAATGTGTTGGTTATAGTTTATGCTGCAGCAGAATTCCCTACTTTTGTTAATTTTCTTTGTGCGTATGTGTGTGTCATGTCATACAGACACAAACAGAACCAAACCAGAAGTTTCTTGCAGTTTCACTTGTTCATTGCAGACGGATAGGACACAACAGCAATGCGTTCTGTTCACCTTATTTTCAAACACTGAAACTGTCTGAATACTTGGTTTTAAAATTAAAGTGCGAAGAGACACCCTCTTACCATGCATGTACCAGGAAGTGAGTTGATCATAGCAAAATTAGGAGGATATGTGGGTTTGTATGACTTTACAACTCTGAATATAAACATTCTGTTAAGGGGGAAATCCACTCGACAGCAATGGGTTTATCTGTTTGTTTTTTATTAAGTGGAAAAATTACATGCCCAGAACTGAGCAGTGTATTCCAAAGCAAAAAAACCCACTGCCATGGAGTCAATTCCGACTCACAGCAACCCTATAGGGTGTTACAGAACTGCCCCATACAGTTTCCAAGGAGTGCCTGGTAGACTCAAACTGCTGACCTTTTGGTTAGCAGCCATAGTATTTATTTAACTATTATGCCACAACATTTTCCAAGTAGTAGAAAAAAAAATCATATTGGAAGCAGATGTGTCAAAGAAACATCAGCAGGTTCCCTCATCTAATGATAAGATCTGTTCTAAAATTCACGTGATAAACCAGGGTATCTGAATGCAAGTTATCAAGAATGCAAAACTTATTCCTTTAAAAGTGGGTATTCTGCTTGAGGAGTCAAGAGATATTAATGGTTACAGTAGGCTGTTGAGGGAGCACCAGCCAGAGGGAGCATAGATGAATTTTTTGGTACAGTGAGTTGGTTAACTGGGAACAGAATACATGTGATCATCAGAGATTTCTTTTTGAACCATAAGCTAACACTTGATGTGCATGGATCATTTTTTACTGATGGCACTCTGTACTATGCTTGGTAAAATGTCAAGCTTTGTTTTCTATGTAAAGAAGGGAATACTTCATTTATACACTGTATTAGCATGCATTTGGTGCAAGGAGTTTGTTGGAGAAAAAAAAGAATATTCTGTCTTCTTGACATAGTAACAAGAACTTTACCAGGAGAAAGAAATTAAGTCTTTGCCTCTTCTGTGATTTTTGTACAGGAATTGGTAGCAAGCACATCCCCAATTTCCAGATACTAGTAAGCTGGCTTCCTGTGGCATGTGTTAATTTTGTAACAGGGTAAAATCATGAAAACTGGTAAACTGCTTTTCTCTTTTTGCCTGAGAAGGTGGCCTAGACCCAGCTGGGCTGACTGTGCATGTAACTGAGGCTGGAGGGGTACTATGGGGAAGACCAGGATTTATAATAAGAAGGAATGCAAAAAGCATTGTTTTACATTATTCAGATTCTGATACAATTAAGACTACATGGAGGCAGGTGGGGAGACTCCCAAATCAGGACACTACCTTCAGACAGAATTTTCAAAGATTGTTATCTCCCCTATTTATCAGAGTTCCAGAGTGGAGGACCCAGTTTATGTAGGTCTCCATAGGTTGAAGAAAATACCTTTTCTATCTATGACAACAAAGTCATGGATTGAATTGTGTCCTCCCGAAAATACGTGTAGTAATTTGGCTGGGCCAGATTCCCTGTATTCTGTGACTGCCTTCCATTTTGTAATGTTCTTATACTGTAAATCCTAATCTCTGCCTGTGGTTAACAGAGTAGGTTATGAGAGAGAAGATTAGGGTGAGACTGTAAATCCTTTCCTAAGGTTGCCTCCCTGCTCCATTGGAGTTTCCCTGGAGTGTGGCTTGCACCACCCTTTATCTTTTTATCTCTTGAAAGGGAAGCAAGCAGAAAAATAGGAACCTCACACCATCAAGAAAGCAGCACCAGAAGCAGAGAGTGTCCTTCAGACCTGAGGTTCCTGAACCAAGATGCATCCGGACCACAGACTGATATAACATAAGGATTTTCCTCCAGAGCCACCACAGGGAAAGCACTTCCCCTGGAGTAGACACTCTGATTGTGGATTTGTAACCTACTGGACTGTGTAAGAATAAACTTTCTTTTGGTAAAGCCATCCACTCATGGTATTTCTGTTAGAGCAGTACTAGAAAACTGAAAGACTGCTGCTACACTGTAGAAACGACATCATCAGGAAATGAATAAAGGCCAATCACCTCCCCAGTTTTCTTCCCAGGGGATGGTGAGAAGACAGCAAGCTGGAGACGGGGTACTAGAAAAGCAAAGGATGCAGATGTATGTCTCAAGGCCCCTACTTCCTCAGAAATAGAGCAGTGGGGAGTTCTTGTCCCAACTCTCCACCTGGGACCCTGGAGGGACCACTCCTCAGGCTGTTGTGAACCAACCTGGAAAGAATCCATATTACCTGATAATGCAGGAGGCCAGAAGAGGTTGTGGTTTCTCAAGTGGCCTTGGGTCTTGTGTGGTGTATGCAGAGTCCCAAAGTCACTGAGTCTGGGGTCGGGAGCTTACAGGAAGAGGTTGCTATAGTGAGTATGGGATATGCTGTAGAGGGTTACAGAGCAGGTCACCAAGCTAGGAACTCTGAAGTGTCTGCGGCTCCTAAGGAACCAGGGTGGGGCTGAATAGGTCAAGGAGAAGCCAGATACCAGAGTGGCCACAAAGTCCCTCTGATGAGCCTGTGTTCCCACTGCAGATGAAGGCCTAACAGCAGCTCTGCAGGACTTCTTTAATGATGCCTAACTGTCGGCAACAAAGGAAAGGCCCAGAAGGACATGAAGCATGTTAGAGCTCATGCCGGGAATGGAGATGAACATGCAGATAGCATCTAACCAGCAGCCACAGTGGCTATGTGGCCACTGCACATGGTACAGGCCACAAAAGTCAGCCACAAGTATCAACCGGGCAAGTACTAATTAGTTGGCTTAGTCCCATAACTGCAAAGATGACTACACTCAGTACCTGGGCTCTTCTTCTCTACACATGAATCATGAAAACCACACCTATCTTCCCTTCCCCACCTGCCTCCAGCCCCAGAAGTCACCTTGGAATAGAGTCAGAGGGACATGGAAGAGAAGAAAACTGACAGTCTGGTTCTTTTTGTTTTCTCCCCCTCCCAAAATCTAATTGTTATCTGAACTAAGCTTTATTAGTTTGAACTAAGATTTCAATCAGTTACAGCTAAAAGTTAAGAATTCTTCCTCTTACTACTTGAGGTCAAGAGGAAGTCCACAGTATTTATAGTTAAAAATACAAGTTATTATAAGTTAAATATAAGTTAAATGTGTTACAAATATGTAAGCTAAATTAGCAACTGATTTACTTTTGAAAGGCATGAAAAATTACTATTTACAATTAAAACAATAGTTACTATGTAAAAAATAGAATGCTTATCCTTCATCTAGAATTTACAGTAGCTGTGTTCAAACATAAAAATGAATACAATTAATCTATGTAAACACTGATGGAAAAGAGACATGGTATGGCCAGGGAAAAGTTATCTGCTTTTAGAAAGAAATTTCTAACTGGAATCAAGCACATTGAAATAACTTTCTTTTTCCTGGAGAAAGAATTTTAGAAATGAAGAAATGACCATCACAACTGTTGTGACTAACACGTCTGCTACAACTTCAAGGACATTTTTTTTTCAATAGAGATCTTAACATAGCCAAAAACAAACACAGAGGGAAATAAATCTAAGAATACTGGAATAATTTTTTAGAAAATCCTTGACGCTATCAGTAATGAAAACAAACAAAACCGCAAACCCACTGCCATAGAATAGATGCCTACTCAACAGTGACGGCATGTTTTAGAGCACAGAGTAGACCTCTGCTCCGTGGGGATATCTTGTCTGTAATCTTTACATATGCCAATCATCAGATCTTTCCCCTGCAGCTCCCACCAACCTTTCAGTCAGTAGTTGACTGCAAACCATCCGCACCACCCAGTCTCTTACGTATAAGATCATGTTATCAAAGTACGTGGCTATGACTCTATTTTATCAGAAAAAGCTTGAGAATTTCTGGTGAGCTTGACTAGCATATCCTACAAATGATAGTGACAGCAGTGGACAGCCTTATGTCATGTGCAACCACATACTAATATGATTTTAAGCTTTTCTCACTTTCCTATATCAAAATGAGGTCCAGATGCTGGTGATGACATGAAATGTAGTCATGTCCCAGTAAAATGTCCTTATTTCTTGAATGTCTTCACACAAAGGCCACAGAAGAGTGCACTGTTTCTGTATAGCTGTGACTTTAACATGTTTTTATTAAATCAAGATTACAACACACTAATTACATTTTTCACTCTCTAGCTACAATGATCCAAAAAAAGTATTTGCCCAACTCAAAGATTTGTAATGCCTAAGAATATATCTTGAGAACAAAAGGAATGCAAGTTGCCACGAGGTTAAGGACTAGAGTTCTAAACCGAAACTGTTAGCACAGCTTTCCAAAGATCTGGCATCTATGCTCCAAAGGCAAGAGCCCAGCTTTGAAGTTCACTGTCTTGACCTCAATGTAATTGAATCCTAATGAAGGCATCCGTTTGCCTTTTAGTTTAAATCATGTCTTACAGAGATTTTTATAGAATGCAATTTGTGTTAAGACACAACTTGGAAAGCTGGGGCATTACATAATCACTCTTGTTGATATAAAACATATGTAGTAACTGTGTCTACATTGCAAAGTATGTGTTGCATATAAAATCATTTCAAATACGTATTTTTTTTTATCAGAACCTATTGGATACTAAAGATTTAGCTAGCTCCTGCCAACGTATTAGCTCAGCATCACTTCACCTTTCCATTAGTGTTTTCCCACTTGGCAGCCCCCGTACAGCATTAGGTCTGTGAGTGAGACAAAGATTTGTACTCAGCTAACAGCTTGGCGGTCTGAGCCTACTCAGCAGTGCCAGGGAACCATGGAAGAAAGGCCTGGTGATCTAATTTTGTAAAGACTCCAGCCAAGAAAGCACTCTGGTGCTCAGTCTGCAACACATGGAGTTGCCATGAGCTGAAATCAACTTGATGGCAACAGATCTGGTCTTTGGTTTTGGTACATCCATTTGCCAAGGACCGGTCCCTTCCCTTAGTCGCAATTAATCTTACTTAAAACTGGTCAGACACGCACCTGAAGATCTCAGCCTATTGTTCTCCTCACTCTGCCCTTTGTTGTCCAATTACTGCATTTTCTTACATTCCAAGGGGCAGCAGATCTATTTTCAAGGTTTCTACGTTGAGATGATACTCGTAGTGTTGAAAATCCTTACCAATATAGTATTTCATTAAATGGTACATTGGTTAGGACTGTGCAGTTAGAAGGGCATTCAAAGTCAGTTTTACTGACAAGAACAGTCTGCTTCTCCCAAGCAGAAGGTCTGTCCCAGTCACATCATCATGTCTCAAGTTATCTTCCCGGGATGTGTAAGCTTGTTTCTTGGAAGCAAAGACACTGGGGCTTCTCCCAAGCCGGCCCCTGCAGGTGGCTGTGAAGTTCTCATCTGCTGATTTCAGGTTCTCATTTCTGTCTGTGTCTTAGTGAATCTGGCTGCCCATTCCAGCATCTCAGCCAACCACCTCTACACATCTCCAGCAACTGCTTAACGTAGATTCAGTACTGAATGTATACAACCTCTTTTTCATAATTTCATTAATAAATCAGCAAAGTGTTGTAGCATATTCACTAATGCTACAAAGCCCTTTTCCTGTCACACACTGCCTTGTTCCTGCCAGAGTCTCAGCGACTCTGCACTTAGATTTTCCTGGTTTTGACTAAGACTCTCCCTCTTTGGCCCACTACTGCATCCTCAGATCATCTCAGCTCACTCCATTTGACCAATAACCAAAGACTCACTTGAATGCCACCCTCCAACAGGAAGAAATTCAGCAAGATCACATCAGTTTTACAAATATAAAAAAAAAAAAATATCTGATTAATGTCAGCTATTGAATAAGAGCCAATATACATGAATTTAATTCTGGGTACATTTCTAGATCAAGATCAACTCAGCTAAGCCAAGTGCCGACTCAGAGGTACTTAAAATGACACCACACACACACAAAAGAGAGAAATAAACATAGAAAAAGGAGGCAGAGAGTGTATCAGGGAGGAAACACAGATTCTTGCAATGAAACCCTGGGAAGCTAAAAGAAGATAATTGCAAGTAACCTTAGACTCAAGAACTGAACTCAGGTGGAGACTACACGTAAAAAGAGATACTAAAGGTCTGGGAGACTGGCAAGCAGCAGAGAATGTCAATAACTCCACAGTTACAAATTTGGAAAGGGATCTGCAGCCAATATGGAAATCTACTGAATCCCATTTTCTTCTGTGTTAACAAAATGCTCATTTGTTTGGAGGACCAGTGTCACCAGTTAAAAACACTGACCTTTCTGGACTCCCTTTCCCATGTGACACCACTGAAGTGTAGGCAAATATCCCTAGAGAATGCTTTCCTTCCCCACTAAATGACAACACTTCAGGAATAAAACAATTCTGCTATCTCTCCTTTGCCCATTCTTTCTTCCTGCCTTGTGAGTGGCTGGTAAACCCTGGTGGCTTAGAAGCTAAGTGCCAGAGCTGCTAACAAAAGTCAGCAGTTCAAATCTGCTAGGTGCTCCCTGGAAACTTTATAGGGGCAGTTCTACTCTGTCCTATAGGGTCACTAGGAGATGGAGTCAACTCGAGGGTAGAGGTTTGGCTTGGTTTGTGAGTAGTCTTGATATTTTCGGATGCAGCAGCCATTTCGGAACCACAAGAAGACAATGCACTAAATGTAGAAGGGAAGCGCTGGTGGCTAGTGGTTAGGGTCTATGGCTGATAACCCAAAGATTGCTGGTTCGAATCCACCAGGCACCCCTTGGAAATCTATGCAGTAGTTCAGCCCTGCCCTGTAGGATAGTTATGAGTCAGAAATGACTTGGTAATAATGGGTGTGGTCTCTTGGTTTTAAAGAAAGAAGGAACTGAAAAATGGAAGAAGCATGATTCTTTTTTCAATGCTTTGAGCCACCGCATTTGCTGTCATTTGAAACGGAAAACATTTCTAACAGAGTATTTGAGAACGGACTCACCCAGATGATAAAAGATTCTCCTTCCTTAGATATTATTATTTCCAACAAAACTCAGACATTTCCCACTCAGATGGTAAGGGGGTGGATTTTTCCATGAGCAAGGACTGATACTGAAACCGGGCCCCACTTGCCGCCCTCCTTCCTCTTGCTCCGCAGTCCTTGCAGACCCTGGCTGCCAACCGAGGTGTGCTCCCGGTGCCGGGTCCTCGCGCATGCCTGAACCCGGATCTCAAGCACGTGCAGAGCAAAGGAGCTCTGTGTTTACCTGACCCCGGAGCAAGCGCCACAGGAAGAGAAGATACTCTCCAGCACACAGTTCCCCAGCCCTTTTGGCCAGTAAGAAGTCCCATTGTGTAAACTTCCTATTAAGAGTGACTCAGCATGACTCAGCACCGGATGTCAGAATTTGGTCATAGTAGGGTTTGGGGTGTAGGGTTTCAGATATCAATCTCTGCCCCTGTCCCCAGACACTTGAGGACAAAAAAGGTCCCTGATCCCCTAAGATGGGAAGTATGTGGTCTTTAGGCCACTAGGACTTGTATCATTCCCATCTGCACTTTCTGTTCCCATTGCACTTGGGAAGAACCCAAGAAATTTGGTCAGGATCCGTGGAACTTACTGTACCTTGCTTGTCGTTATGCATGTAAAATGAGTAAAACAATGTGAATCGCACTTCTTTTCAGGGCTCTGTCTTTGTTGTATTTTAGTAAATCTAAAAATATAAAGGTTTTCCTATGAAAGCTCTGGTAATGTAGTGGTTAAATGCTATGTCTGCTAACCAAAAGGTGGGCAATTTGAATACGCCAGGTGCTCCCTGGAACTAGGGAGTGGTTCTCCTCTGTCCTACAGGGTCGCTATGAGTTCAAATCGATTGGAGGGCAGTGGGTTGGGTTTGATCCCTAAGTTTACTTATAAAATCAGTCTTCCAAGTCTTCCTACCAGGGCTGCCAAGTTCACAAACTCATGCTAGAAAAGGTGTTATATACCACATTGCTGAATATCACTACAGTCAACTTCGAAGTACTTCTCTTGGGAAGCTGGGCACCTAGTCCACCCTTCGAAGCAGTTTGGGAACTCTTTTTCTAGAATGGTCATCAGAGCTGTCATTGTAGTACCCTTGATGTCCTGAATGTCATCAAAATATCATCACAATGTGTTCCTTTCAATATTTCCTTTATCTTTGGGTAAAGAATAAAATCATTGGGGGGGGGGGAGATCAAGTGAGCAGGGAGGATGTTCCAATACAGTTATTTGTTTAGGGGCTTAAAAAGTCCCTCACAGACAACTATACAATTAAGTTTGTAAACTTGCCACCTTGCCACTGTGCGCAATGGCCTTTCCAGAAAGAGTTCCAAAACTGCTTTGAAGGTGGACTAGGCACTGGAGTTAGTGCATAGCTTCCCAAGGGAAGTACTTGGAAGGTGACTGTAGTGGTGTTTACTGATGAGGTATGTAGCCCTTGGAACAATTAAGTTCAGGAACTTGTCAGACTTCATATGTTTCTTAGATTAAGGTTTTAAGTTCTTGAGCCTCAGAATACTTTCTTAGGTGTTTTCAGGAACCTGAATCTGGTTGAGGAAGAACTACAGCTTTTTAATCCTCTAGGACTTTAAGCCCGGAGATACAGACATGCCAACATCACAGGCACCTGTTGGTTCCGCTCTCTCTTCAGCTTTGGGAGCTTGGGTATGAGCTCTTAGAAACCTAGTTATTAGCTGGATAAGAAACAGACACCTGCAACAATGCAACTCACCCTGTGGGTTCCTTAATAAATACTTTATTATCTGAACAAATCCTAAGGGCATACACCCAAAATGAGTTAGGGAAAATTAATTACAGACTCTAGAGAATCTGAGAATGGCAGGCAGCCTAGTTATGCGGATCCTGAAACGTGATGTTTCAGAGTCAATCTACCTTAGGTAAATTCAGTATTTATTTTTGATAAAATGGCATATATGAACACAGGACACATGTCCAAGGAACATTGTCTGGGAAATTTGGATATATATTTGTTTTAATATGTAGTAAAGTAAAGAGAATATACTTTCTAAAATTTGAAAAATAAATTTTAAAAATAATACTTAAAAAAAATCAAATACATTTAAAGTACATAACCCCGGTGGCACCATAAACTGAAAACTCTTCTAATCTCAACCCACTATTGCAAGGATAGAGTAGACGGGGAGGGGTCTGTGGGGCATGCTCTCAGGGGACATCAAGGCCAACTGGCATAACTAACCTACTGCTAAGAGTCTTTTGCACTCCATATTGGTGAGTGGTATCTGGGGTCTGAAAAGCTAGCAAGCTGCCATCTGAGGTACACCAATCAGTCCCAACTCATCCAGAACAGATGATCACCAGGAACAACAAACACATGAGGAAAATGGAGCTCAGAAGACAGAAGATCCCATTTGAACGGGAGACTGTATCAACAATACAACCAGCAGAACCAGATAGTGCCCGGCCACCACCAAAGACAGCTGTGATGGGACACACAATGTTGAGTCCCTGTGGCAACATGAGAAAAAGAGATGTGCAGTTCATGAACTCTACTGAAAGAGCACAGTTAATGGTATGATGGCCTGGGGATCCCCAGGGTGCATGACCCCTAGCGCTGCTGCTGCCCCTGACCAGAAAACACTACTGAGGTGAACTCTGGACAAAAATGGACCGGACTCATGGACACAAGGTGACCAGGTGGTGTGTGTATTTTATGGCTCTGTGCACTTACAGGACACTATCCTGCTGCTCTCTTTCTAGATGGGAGAAGAGAGGGTGGAGAGGAGGGGACATGAGCGTGTTAAGAGGCTACAACAAGTGTAGATGAAAAGGAGGAGTGTGCAGTCACTAGGCAAGGTGAGCAGAAGGAGCTGCAGATAGGTGGGCATGCAGAATTAACTTTGTATATTTTCAGTTAATTGCAAAATAAATAAGTAAATAAAGCCATGATGACAATTTAAAGAAAAAAGTATACAGCCCTTGTGGCCAAGTGATTAAATACTACAACTGTTAGCCAGAAGGTCAGCAGTTCAAATCTACCAGGTGCTCCTCAGAAACTCAATGGGGCAGTACTACTCTGTGCATAAGGTCACTATGAGTCAGAATGGACAGCACTAGATTTGTTTTTGTGTTTGTTTGTTATATAATGCACAAGTGGGTAAAAGTAATTTACGAAAAGGAAAAATTAATTGAGTTCAAATGACTTGTTTCAGAATCATATTAACCAAAACCAAACGTGCTGCTGTCGATTTGATTCCAACTCATGGCAACCCAATAGTCAGAGTAGTACTGCCATAGAGTCTCCAGTGAGCACCTGGTGGGTTTGAACTGCTGACCTTTAGGTTAGCAGATGTAACACTTAACTGCTATGTCACCAGAGCGTCCAGAATCATGTTAGTTTTCTTTTATTCAGAAATGGACTAAGTCAACTTAAGTATTCTTATTTTCTGATTGTGACAAACACATTTGTAAGAAAACACTTGCCATTTCAAAATTCTTTTTGCCTCCCATTGAGTGACATCAGTTGTATTCATCATGTTGTACTACCATCACCATTGTCCATCTTCAAACAGAAGTGTCATGTGTTGCACCACAACTACTAACATTTTTGTTACGCAGTTTGGAAGAAAGAACACGAACCAAATGTCAGTTCTACCTTAAGTAAAGCAAATCATTTCCTTCCATTTTCATAGGTGAAATCTAAGAAAGAAAATGAAGCCGATGGGATATCATCCTTTGCATATAATCCCACAAGTGGAAGAGAGCGTGTTCCAAAAGGCAGTGTAGTTCCAAGGAGTCCAGTGGGTTTCTCCCCCCGGTCCGCGAGGGCTGGCTGGACACTTAATTAAGCAGAATGTGTCTGACCAGGCGAGACCTTCCAATCCAAGCTCCTGCTCAGTCAGGGGAATGCTGATGACTGGCTGACAGCTTATCACCGACTTCAGGTACTTTTTCTTGGCATTCCTGGCCAGCTGTCCTATCTGGCAGCTGTGGTTGTGCAGACCGCCCGCAGGCAACACATTCACTATCTTGAAAGGATTCTCTTTCCAGTAAGCCTTTTTTTTTTTTTCCCACTGTGCCTCTCTCTGTAACATCTCTATTTCAGGTCTTTCTAGGATTGGTATCTCTGCCAACCAGATTTTAATTTGCAACTGTTTGTTATCTTGCCTTATCTAACTTCTTTTTCAGTTTCATGAATCCCTGTCTGATCTCCCCAGTAGATCAATCTGTCTAAATGACAAGAGCCAAGTCTTTATTTTTTGCCCTTTTTTGTGGTGTTTTCACACCAAGCTCTTCTATAGACTAGTAAGCTGCATAAATTACATCACTAATTTACATGAATTATCGAGTGGGGAGAGAAGGGTGGGAGTGGGAACAAGTGAAGACCCAGGCTGGTCACAATACGTGTCCCTAGAGGAAAGTAGGGTGGTAGGTGGGGAACCTTTGCCTCTCTGGTCTTAACATCTCTTAGACACCACTAGTCAGAGTTGGTCCTCAACAAGCATCAGTCATTTGTGTTTACTTTAGGGCAAAGTTCTTATGAGCAAATACTAATGATTCTCATAATGATATATGATAGTCTAAGTAAAATCCTCAGATGATAATAACAAATCAGAGGTATCACAAATATGCCAAATACCTAAAGAATATTATGATTTAGTGTTCAGTTTTATGCACAGATGGGTACTTCTGTGCATCTTCTTTATAACCAATGTGTAAACCTGCTGGCGTAGTGGTTAAGTGCTACGCCTGCTAAACAAAAGGTTAGCAGTTCAAATCCACCAGGTGATCCTTGGAAACTCCTTCGGGCAGTTCTACTCTGACCTATACGGTTGCTATGAGTTGAAATTGACTCAGTGGCAGAGGGTTTTGGGTGGGTCTTCCTCCCTTGTGCTTTTTGCCATGGTATACATGGGTCCTATTTATAAAACAGATTTAAAGAAAGTGAAGGAAATAGGCCCCCCTGATGGTAAGGCTGGGAATGTCAGTGAAAATGGGAGGGATGAGGGATTCCCATCTAAATGAAAAGCTGTGTTTGGGGGCTCCCTCCTCTGTGACTGCCTCTTTTCTGCTTTTGCCACTTCATGTTAGCTGAAGGTATTCAGTGCAGTAGGTGAATGGGAAGTTCAGAGATGAGTGAACCAGAAGAAGAAAGTATACTTGAATGTGTTGTTCTTTCACTTTCTCAATGAGAAGCCAGTCACTTAGTGTTTTCCTTGGTCCCTTTCCACTTTCTTTGGAACTGCAGCCAAGGACTTTCCCTTAATTATGAGGCTCTGGCTGTTGAAACTACTGTTTATGCTTGAACAACCACTGAGAATATCACAGTAATTAGAACTCTGTCCTTCTGAGTGCTTCAAAAATAGGCGCACAATTGACATGTTTGGAAAAGACTAAGAAAATGTTTGTTGCTAAAAGAAAAATGGGCTAAAACTTCATTGATATTCCATTACAGTTCTACATTTTGAGACTATCTTTACTGCAAAGGCAATACCTTGAATTTGTAAAATTCTATAGTGTTTTTTATTGTCTATACCACTCTCCATGATATAAGCTGGATAGTTATCATTATACCCAGTTTTCAGATAAGAAAGCAAAAGCAAAGTAGCTTGCCGTGCCCAGTGTCTTGTTTTTGTATCCATGATCTGTGTGGGAACACACCTGTTATAGGGAGCAGTTGTGTGAGTGAGATTGTTCGTGCCTTGAGGCAGTCTCTTGAGATATAAAGGAAAGAAGCTAGCAGAGAGGTTTGGGAACTTCATACTACCAAGAAGTGATATCGGAAGCTGAGCACATCCTTCCAAAGGACCAGAGTCTGCACACCTCAGAAGCTTCCAGTCCAGGAGAAGACTGACAACAGGGACCTGCCTCTGGATCCAGCAAAGAAAGCCTCCTCATGGAGTTAACACCCTGAATTTGGACTTTAAGCCTACTGGACTGTGACAAAGTAAAATTTCTCTTTTAAAACCATCCCCTTGTGGTGACGGCACTTGGCTTTTGGCTTGTGATATTTCTGTTAAAGCAGCACTAGATGGCTAAGACATCCCCCATCACCATGGTTCCTGTCACCTCCTATGTGTGGGGAGAGGACTCGCCAATCATTGTCTTCAGCCTAGACTTCTCTTTAGAGGTTAAGTCCCACGTATCTTCCTAAACATCATTCACAGATGTTGTGCAAGTACCTTGAAATGAGTACTGGAAAACTGGATTTACTCTCTTGACCCCGATCTTGTCCTTTTCTGGCCCAGTGAATGGTCCTGCTACCCAAGCAGTCACTCGAGCCAGAAGTTGGGCTTCAGCCCTCTGGCTCCGCTCCATCCCCTGCATGACTGCCTGTTATATCTTCCTCATATCTAACTCCTCCTCTTACTGCCACTGCTTAGTTCATTCTATAGACTGTTTCATGGACCTCTGAGATTGTGTCCTGAGTATTCTTCCTTCATCTAGCCCCAGCTAGTCCAATGCTCACCTGCCACTGTAAGCTCTTTAAATAACAAATCTAGTTAATATCCTTGAACAGTTTTGCATGGCCTATTAAATAATATTTTGATGATGTCATATGGCGTCTGTGACCTGGCACTTGCCCACCTCTCCTGCTTTACAATCTCCAAGCCTCCACATAAACCCAACAACCATAGTTCACTGAAAGGGTGTGTATATTTTGATTCTCTTTCATGCAGTCTGTAGCAGAAAGAAATGTGCATGATTCCATGATACAGTGTTCTTGAAATGACAAAATTATGGACACAAAGAACAGATTCGCTGTTGCCAGGGGCTAAGAAGGAAGTGGAGGCAGAAGGGAAGTGTGTGTAGCTACAAAATGACAGTGTGAGAGGTCCTTGTGGTGATGGAGATGTTCTACATCTTGGCTGCTTCAAAGTGAATATCATGGTTGTAATACTGTATTACAGTTTTGCAAGATATTACCATGGGAGAAACTTGGTAAAGTATATATGGGATGCCTTTGAAATATTTCTTACATTTGAAACTAGTTACCTCAACTTAAAAATTTTAACTTCAAAAAATAATTGACACAAGTATTACAATGAACATATGTCAGATTGGCCAAAATATTGTGAGAGTTATTTAAGATTAAATCTTAGCACCTTTATATATTAGCTGTATAGTTTTAACTTTTCTGAGCCTTATTTTTAGTCCTCTGTGCAGTAGGAAACAATATTTTATAGCAAAGCTTCCAACTGGTGCGTGGAGGCACCCAGATGTCCCACAAATATGTTACAAGAATGTTGAGATGTTGGCTGGTTGCCTCTGGCTTTGAGCAGCCTCTACTGTTCACCACAGTGAAGTGAGCAACTATTACCATTTTCTGGCTGAGTTATGACCTAAAGAAGTTTCTGCTTTGTAGCTTGCTGAGGATTAATGGAAATAACATGTGTAAAGTGCCCAGCATAGCGTCTGGACTACAGAAAGCACTGAAAAGCACTGGGTGGCATTTTCTCAAAGGAAGAGAGTCTCTCCTGTTTGTTGACCAGTTACTGTGTATTGTCGCTAGGTGCCGTCCAGTCGGTTCTGATTCTTAAGTCACCCTGTGTGCCACAGGACGAAACCCTGCTTGGTCCTCCACCATCCTCACAGTCACTGTCATGGTGTCAGCCGCTGTTGCAGTCTTGTGTTTTCGTCAGCTGGGGCTGCTCTAACAGAAATACCAGAGTGGATGGATTTAACAAATGAAGGTTTCTTCTTACGCAGTCCGGTACGCTGCAAGTCCAAGTTCAGGATGTCCGCTCCAGGGGAAGGCTTTCCGTCTCTGGAGGGAGGTCCGGTATTGCGTTGGTCTTTGTCTAGGGAGTGTCTTGGTGCAGGAACTTCAGGTCTAAAGGACCCGATCTTTTCCTGGTGCTGCTTTCTGGATGGTGTTACATTCCCAGTTCTGTTGTTTGCTTTTCTTTCCTTTTATCTCTTGTAGGATGAAAGGATTAAGGGTGGGTGAGCCATACTGCAGGGAAACGCCCTTTATGGTGGAGCAAGGAGGTAATCCTATGACGGAATTTACAGTCCCACCCTAATCCTTTAACATACAGGACAGGAAAATCACAAAATGGAGGACAGCCACAAAATATTGGGAGTCATGGTCCAGCTACATGGCTACACATATTTTTGGGGGGACACAGTTAAATCCATGACACTGTGCCTATCAATGACATTGAGGGTCTTTTTCTTTTTCACTGACCCTCTACATTACTAAGCATGATGTCCCTCTCCAGGGACTGGTTACTCCTCATAAAGTGTGCAAAGTACATGAGGTGAAGTCTTGCATACTGGATATACTTCTTCCAAGACAAATTTATTCCTTCTCCTGGTATATTCAATATTCTTCAACAACTCCATAATTCAAAAGCATCAATGCTTCTTCAGCTTCCATATTCCACTGTCTGGCTTTCCCATGCTTGAGATAATAGAAAACACTATGTCTTGTGTTAGGTCCACCTTAGTGCTCAAAGTGGCATCTTAGTTTTTTTAACATTTGAAAGAGATTTTTCACTATGTCCTTTGATTTCCTGACTGCTGCTGTCACGGGTGTTGATTACAGATCTAAGTAAAACGAAATCTTTGACAACATCGATCTTTTTTCCATTTATCGACGCTGCATATTGGCTCAGTTGTAAGGATTCTTGTTTTCTTTATGTTGAGGTGTAATCCATACTGAAGGCTGTAGTCTTTGATGATCATCAGAAGATATTCTATGTACCAGGCACTTTATATGCTATATCGTCTCTCATTTAAACCTCACAATGATTTTATCAGCTAGATAGTACTATTATTAGTCACACAGAAAAGGCCTTTAGAGTTCACTAATTTGCTCAATATTTGATAGGCAGTGAAAGGTTAGCTCAGAAAATCTGTGCTTTTAATGCCAGAATCCAAGTTCTCAACACAGCCCAACCTCATCTTACTTGAAAGTCCCTAGATTCTGCTAGCACTGATGGTAAATGACAGCCTTGTCTTCATACATATGGGAAAGTCAGAAGGGTGAATCGGGTAGGTCAGCGACTATTAGTTTCCTAGGGTTGTTGTAACAAAGCATCAGATAACAGACAACAGAAATGTATTGTCTCTCAGCTTTGGAGGGCACTAGTTGAAATTCAGGATGTCAGCAGAGCAGTGCTCTCTGTCAGCTCTAGAGTATGACCCTTCCTTGTCTCTTTCAGTTTCTGGTGACCCCTTGACTTGTTGACTCATCCTCACAGTGCCGTCTTCCCTCAGTGTGTCTCTCTGTGTCTGGTCTCTTTTTAACGACCTTACTCAGAAGGCATTAGGACATATCCCACTCCATCCAGTATGACCTCATGTTAACTGATAACAGCTTCAAAGATCCTATTTCCAAACAAGGTCACATTCTTGGTGGTGAGCAGAGCTTGGGATGTATCCTTCGGTGGTAGACAATTCAGTCCAAAATAGAGACTTACAAGGGCTTAATTTCTATTATCAAATAAGCATATGCAGATACTCGCCATTCTATTGCGTCCTATAGTTTAACTACGAGTCAGAATCGACTCAGTGGCAACCAGATTGTTTTTGTTTTGTTTTTAATGAGAAGCAATACTTTAGACACTAATAGTGAATAGTTCTTTGGTTTGAGACAATTTCTCGTAATCTTTTCTTGGAGAAGAAATGTAAATAATCCCCAGCTCAGGGCCTCTGTAAGGAAGGCAAGGTGGTGCTTTTCCTAGGCCCTCAGTAGATACAAACAAGCAGAAGGTGGGAAAAAAAACCCTCAGAAAGAGGAAGCCTAGTGCTCTAACGCTGCCTCACAGTTTTTCCTAGCCGAATGGGGTCAGGGAGATTTGACCACTTTATAAACGTTTGTTCAAAGCTGGTACCATTTCTCTCAGTCCCTTTCGACAGTCCCCCAGGCCTGATACAGACTAACCGGCAGCTTTCTAAGAAATGACAGAGGATGTTCTAATAAGCAGTCTACCAGCAGGGCAAGGGGAACCCTGCACAGCCTTAAAGTGGCACTTGCTAAATAAAATATCATCAGCAACTTAAACAATGACGGCTTTGTTGAATCACTACACAAGGTGAGTGATTTCTGTATAATTAACCACTGCCTTGGATGTAGTGACTCAGCAGGCCTCAGGTTTCCCACAGACGGGGATGGCAGATGTTTCACTCGATTTCCAGTAGACAAGTTCCTTTCCTCTGCAGTGAATGCAAAGTGATCCACTTTTTAAAAAATCATGGTAAAAATATATATCACAAAATATTGGCTGTTTTATTTATTTTTTCCCCATCAATTTACCTATTGTCATCAAGCCTATTCAAACTTATAGTGACCCTATAGGACAGAGTAGAGCTGCCCCAAAGAGTTTCTTTCCTAGGCTGAAATCTTTATGGGAGCAGATCTCCAGGTATTTCCCCCCACAGAGCAGCTAGCAGGTTTGAACTGCCTATCTTGGTTAGCAGGTGAGTGCTTCACCACTGCATCACTGAGGCTCCTTATGTGCAATTTAGTGAATTTAATTACTTTGATCACACTGTGCAACCATCACTACTCTCTGTTTTCATGTTTTTCTATCAGCCTTAACAGAAAGTCAGTGCTCCCTGAGGAAAGATTCCTCACTACCCTCTTCCTCTTGACCTTCAACCCAAACCCAAACCTGTAGCCACCAACTCAATGTAACCCCATGGTGTCTCCAAGGCTGTAATCTTTTATGGAAGCAGACTGCCACATCTGTCTCCCACAGAGTGGCTGGTGGGTATGGAACTGCTGACCTTTCAATTAGCAACCCAATGCTTACCCACTGTACCAGCAGGGCTCCTTCCTCGCAGCCCTGGTAACCACTGACAGCTTTGGCCTCTGTACTTTCAGCTATTCTTGTTATTTCATACAGGTGGGTTCGTGACTTATGTAGAATAAAGGGCTGCTATGAGTTAGAATCAATTTGCTAGCAATGTATTTGGTTTTCAGAAAGTTTTCAAGGTTCATGTCAGAGCATCTATCAAGACTTCATTTCTCTTTGTGACTGAGTGATATTCCATTGTATGGTGCCCCGGCCCGCGGGACAAATCAACGAAAGGACGAGGGGAAGCCTGTGAAAGTAAACAGGAAAGGCGGAAAAATGGAAGGCAAGACAAAATTCTGATCAAGCCCCAATTTTATTATCAAAATGAGGTATATTTATAGAGGTAGGAATAAAGGGAGGGATCAAGTGACGTAGGGATGGAGTGACATTTGGAGTGAGGTAGTTGTCGGCTGGGGATTGGATATACATATGACTAAGGCAGTGACATCAGGCAGGAAGTTTTTCGCGCGCGCGGGCCTTTTGAATTTCGCGGGCGCGGGCTTTTTCAAACTTGGCGCGCGCGGGCTTTTTCAGCCCTACAAGCTTCCTGTATGTCGGGGCCTGGGGGCTCACCCACGGCTCCCGACATCTCCTCCCTTTTGTTTTAATTAATGGGAGGTGGGCTTTAACTGGGCGAGGGGGTATTGACCAAGGCTCCTCCGTGTAGAACTTATGGCTCTTGGTATCTTTTGAGGAGGAGAGGCAGAGCCGTTTTGATGTTGAGATAGATACCAACCTCTATGCAAGCCAGGTGTGCCCCAGGGAAACGTAGAGGAGTTAGTGTTAACTTTCCCTTGCAATGCTTTGCTTCGCACTCGCACCAGTACCCATATCTCTCTTGCCAGATTGGTAAGGAGGTAAGCATGCCTCTACTTTTCATGCTGTCCCTGTGGGGAGGAAGCTAGGGTACCCCATTTCAATGGCATAAGCTTTGTCAACTGCCAGGCGATGGTAGTGAACTTGAATAGGTTTAGCTTGTACATCATCTATTTGTTGTTTGATGAAGCTTGTTATTCTTCTGAATGCCCAAGGGCCGAAGGTCAGGAACAGTAATATTCCTAAAACAGGGCCAGCAAAACTGAGAAGTAGATTAGTAAGCCATGAAGTTCCGGTAAAGTTAAAATCAAGCGGTCCTGAGCCGCCTCCCCATTCTTGTTGTCTTTGATTAGATTGCTCTCTGAGGTTAGTTATAGTGTCCTTAGTGACCCCTGAATGATCTGTCTTTGTTACATGGTTTAGAGGAACTAAATCTTTTGATTTTATCATAATACTTAGTAAAGGAGAAACTTAAGAGGTCTGAAGAAGGTGTGGACCATTTCCAATTTCCATCACTTGAGGTAACGCAACTCCATTTGGCGCAGAAGTAGGAATCGGTTGTCCTACAGTGAGCGCCTTTATTATAGTTGGGGCAAACATAAAGCCCGAAGTTGCACACGTGTTTAGAGGCGTATTCTTTTATGCGTGGGATGACATCTTTAAGGCAAAAGGAAAGGTCAGGCCACCAAGTGTTTAAGGGTTTGGTGTCACTAGCATTATAAAGTATGGAATTATCATTTAGGTTTATAACAGCCCATTTAAGGCTAAAAGGAGCATGGGGGTTGGTAGGGGCAAATCCTTCATATGTAAGAAAAATGATTAACAAGAAGGTTAAAAAGCTTATCTGTGATGGATTGTTGACTTCCATATCGCAGAGTTTTCTCAGCATTTCACTCCAGCAATGCCGGACACAGGCGGCCTTCACAGCCTACAAAAGAGGAGAAGGCTTCTCAGGGGTATTTTCCCTGGAAATGGGGTTATCATTGATGGGCTTAACAAGACGTTCAGGTAGCCACCGAGGGGCCCCTTCTGCAGTATCATACACACATGCGTGGCCTCTTCCCCAGATAAGAACCGGATCAGGACCGTGCCATTTGTGGGTTATGGGATTTTTCCACATAACCTTGGCATATTGATTTTTAGTCTCTTGATGCCAAAGACGATCTGCCGCAGATTTTTCATTAAGATCTAATTGTAGGAAATTAAGGATGAACAATGCATGATTTAGGAGGTTACGAGGGGAACCTTTAGTGGAATAAACAGTGTTTGTCTTAAGTTTGGATATGGTATACTTAAGGGTCTGGTGGGCTCGCTCTATTATGCCCTGTCCCTGAGGATTATAGGGAATGCCAGTTACATGTTTGATCTGGAATTGACCACAGAAATTTTTAAAGGTTTGTGATGTATATCCTGGTCCATTGTCGGTTTTGATTTGTTGGGGCTTCCCCATGATGGCAATACATTGGAGAACATGTGCTATAACATTTTTAGAGGCCTCACCACTGTGGAGGGTGGCATGGAGGAACCCACTATAGGTATCAATGGTCACATGGGCATATTTGAGATTACCAAACTCAGGAATATGGGTAACATCCATTTGCCAGATTTCATTGGGAAGCAGGCCCCTTGGGTTAACCCCTAGGTGGGGGAGAGGCAGAAGAGTTACGCATGCAGGACAGTTTTTAACAATTTGTCTCGCCTGTTCTCTGGTAATTTTAAACATAAGGCGGAGTGTACGAGCATTGAGGTGGTGGAGAGCATGAGCCTGTTGGGCTTTGGTAATGGGCTCTAGGGTAGCTGAGAGGACCAAGTGTGTTTGTTTATCTGCAAGGTTGTTGCCTTCGGAGAGGGGTCCTGGAAGGTCAGTATGGGCACGCAAGTGTCCAATAAAAAAGGGGTGTTGTCTTTTTAGGATGAGTGCCTGAAGTTGTTGAAAAAGAAGCACAGCGTTAGAAGATGTTTTGATGTAAGGAACAGTTTCCAACACTGGGACTGAGAGAGCTATGTAAGCACTGTCGGTGTAAAGATTGAAGGGAACATCATGTAGTATTGTGAAGACCTGTAAGATAGCGAAAAGCTCTACAAGCTGGGCAGACCTGTAAGGAGACTGGACACTGTTTTCCTGTGAGTCTATAACCCACGCGGCAATACCAGAGGAAGATCCATCTGAAAAAACCAGGGAGGCTTCTTTCAAGGGCTGAGTAGATGTTATTTTGGGGAAGATGAAGGGGTGCCTCTGGGCAAACTGGAGGAGTTTGTGTGAAGGATAATGGTTATCTATAGCACCCTGGAATGTGACTAGGGTAATTGCCCAGTCATCATCATTTTGAGAGAGCCAGTCTGTTTGTTCCTTGGTGTAAGGAAGGATAAGCTGATCAGGGTCCCTGCCGAAATGCTGGCGGCTCTTTTCTCGGCCTAGTCTTATAAGTTTGGCCACTAGGGAGGGATAGGTGAGGAGAACTTTAGTCGGGGTGGAGGATAGGTGTATCCACAGGAGAGGGCCATTCTGCCACAAAACCCCCGTGGGTGTATGTAGTGTGGCACAGACAATAAGGGCAAAGGGCTGTTCATAAGTTATGAAGGTAACCTGTTGTTGCTGTATGGCCTCTTCAACAATGCGAAGGGCCCTTTTTGCCTCCGGATTGAGGTAGCGGGGAGAGAGGGGGCTGGCATCTCCATGTAGAGTATCAAACAATGGTTTTAATTCCCCAGTTGTAAGTTTGAGGTATGGTCGGAGCCAATTAATATCTCCCAGGAACTTTTGGAAATCATTAAGTGTGTGTAGATGAGAGGTTTTTAAGTGAAGCTTTTGAGTGGTGATTTGATTATTATTCAATTCGAAACCGAGGTAACAATAAGGGTCAGCAAGTTGTATTTTGTTCGGAGCAATTTGAAGTCCAAGGGAAGTTAGTTGGCAAGTTAGGTCCTGACTGCACCTAAGTACCTCTAAGCTGGAGGCCCCCGCCAGTAAAATATCATCCATGTAATGAATGATATAAATGGAAGACCACCGACGCCTGAGAGGGTCTACAGCCTGAGCAACAAATTTTTGACACAGAGTGGGACTATTGTCCATGCCCTGAGGGAGAACTTTCCACTGATAGCGCTGCATTGGTCCTTTAAAATTAATAACTGGGAGGCTAAACGCAAAGCGTTCTCTATCAAGTGGGTGAAGAGGGATAGTGAAGAAGCAATCTTTGAGATCAATAATGATTTTAAAGTAATTAGCTGGAATGGCGACGGGGGAGGGGAGTCCAGGTTGGAGAGCCCCCATTGTAAACATGGTTTTATTAATTTCTCTGAGGTCCTGAAGGAGTCGCCATGACCCATTTTTCTTTTTGATCACAAATATAGGAGTATTCCAAGGAGAGGTAGTTGGTTCTAAATGTCCAGCAGCCAGCTGTTCCTGCACTAACTCTGTGGCAGCTGCGAGTTTTTGCTCAGTCAAGGGCCATTGATCTACCCACACTGGAGACTCAGATCTCCACTTAATTTTATCAGCGTGGGGTACAGGGAAGTCAATGGCCACTACGAAAAATTTTCGCTTCCCAAGCCTGAACGATTATTTTTAGGCGTTATAAGAAGAGGCTGCTTCATGCCTTGATTATTCTTTCCCAATCCCTGTCCTGGTAGGAAGCCCAGATTAAGCATCTGTTGGGTAACTATTTCATTTGGGCTGCACATGATGACCCCCAGCTGGGATAAGACATCACGACCCCACAGATTAACAGGCAAATCCGGAACTATGTAAGGTTGAACTTGTCCTGAGTTACCCTCAGAGTCCTTCCAAGTAAGAATTTTTGAGCTTTGCTTAGGATTGACAGACTGACCAATGCCTTCAAGATGAGTTATTGAGGTCTCACAGGGCCAGTTGGAAGGCCAATATTTAGCTGAAATTACTGTAGCATCAGCTCCTGTGTCCATTATTCCTTCAAAGGCTTTGCCATCTAACTGGAGAGTAAGTTTTTGTCTATTGGGTGTGACTGGTTGTATCCAATATGCATCTGAGGACCCGAAGGCAACGTCAGGCCGCCGGGGAACTAAATGCCTATGGGGTGTGGGTAATAAAGGGAGCAACAAGATTTGAGCTATTCTTTGACCTGCATGTATGGATACTGGCCCTGAGGGGGCAGAAGCTAAAAGAGATATCTGTCCTGTATAATCATTGTCAATGACTCCTGGGAGGATCTGAAGACCGGCCAAAGAGGAACTGCCACGCCCTATTATCAATCCAAACGTTTCTGGGGATAATGGTCCTCGGACCTCTGTAGGAATGACCTGAATGCCCTGTTCAGGGGTTAGTATTGCACTGATGGCAGATTGTACGTCCAACCCTGCACTTCCAGGGGTGACGCGACAGAGGGAGCTGAAACCTGTCTCTGTGTCTGCTTTTGGGGAACAAACCTGACTGCCCCTAGGTTCTGTTCCAAGGGTGGGGCCAGGGGCTGGCCCCGCTGGGAGTTTCCCTGTTTCGGGGGGAGAGGCTGACCGTTGATGTCAGTTTTGGAATAACAATCTACAGCCCAATGCTTGCCTCTTTTGCATCGGGGGCACACTGAGGTGGGAGGCCCACGATTTTGTTTTCCCAGGGAACATTCGCGCACAAAATGGCCAGGCTGCTTGCAATTAAAACAAGTTTTTTGTAATGAGCTGGGGTTCAAGCCCTTAAGCGCTGCTCCTATGGCAACGCCGATAGCATGAGAGGCTCCAATACCCGAACAAAGTCGGACATAATCGGAGAGATCTCCTCTGCGATGAGGTCGTAGGGCTTCTTGGCAAGAGGGGTTAGCATTTTCAAAGGCAAGGTGTTTGATAAAGGCACTGCCAGTCTCACCTTCTCCCACTAGCCTTTCGGCAGCATCGGTTAATCTGCTGACGAACTCACTATACGGCTCATCGGGTCCCTGGCGGATGTTAGCCAATGAGGTGGTGGCTGCGCCCTTGGGGGGGAGACGTTTCCAGGCTCTAAGGCCGGCGTTTTGTATTTGTGATAATAAACCAGGGGGAAAACTTGCCTGTTTCTCATTGGTGTCATATGGAGCCCTCCCCAAGAGTTTATCTCTCGTCCAGGTGCGGGAGGTCCGGCTTTCTCCGTTACGCTGGGCCGTCTCCCGGCACAGTTCAGCAAATTTGGTACGCCAGAGAACAAAGTCTCCCCCTGATAAACAGGCCCGAGCCGAGAAATGCCAATCATTAGGTGTAAGCCATCGGTCACTAAGGCTCTCAAGCAATGCTATACTGTAAGGGGCTGTCGGGCCGTAGTTATTGACAGCCGCTTTTAAGTCTTTAACATGTTTCACATTTAAGCGGCGATATTTCTGGGGGCTAAGGCTGTCAGGTTGGACAGCATCTATATCAGGATTCTCAGTTTCTTCCTCTTCTATCTCAGGGCTTTCCTGCTCTTCTTCACTCTCTATTTCAGTCTCTATCTACCCGTGCTGGCTACGAGTTACCGGAAAGGTGAGGAGAGTCCTAGGACGGCCTGGGGCACCTTTTGACACATTGTTCCCGGATCGAGTTTTAGGATCCTGGGCTAGGCGGAGTGAGTTAAGCTCTTGCTCAAGGGCTTGGAGCTCCTTTTGGAGATCTAACTGTCTGTGTCTGCGAGCTACAAGTTTTTCTAGCGTTGATATATCTTGATCAATGGAGTTTTCAGTCGATCGGGGAGGACAGCTGGGTTCCAGGCCAAGGGGTGGGGCGGTCAGGTTAGGAGGGCCTGGAGGATGAGGAGGAGGTCTCTGAAAGGCAGGGGCCGTAAAGGTATAGGGGTAGGCATTCTCATGGTAATGAGCGGCATTTTCTTCAAGAGTGGTCTGACCCTCAGGGGACAATGCGTTAGAATCGGGTTTATCAATGAAAGCTCTCAGGGACGGGTAAAGCCCCTCGGGGGGGTCAGTATGACTCCCTTGCGGGGGTGTGTGTGTTCCAAAGGCTTGAGGTTTTTCTGGAATATCAAGAGAAACTGAGGGGGGACGGGACCGTTCTTTCATAACCTTTTCACCCATCTGGACTAGATGTTGAACATCAGGAGCATTATGAGAACTCTGGAGGACATCATTTATCAAATTCCAATAAGAAAAACAAGTGACTGGGACCTTCTCGGGTCCGAAAGTTTTATAATAGTAATTCAGACAATCTCCAACCCGTTTCCAGATTTGCAGGCTAATGGTGCCTTGCTGCGAAAACCACGGACAAATGTCTGATAGGAACATAAAAAACTGAGCTAAGTCTTTCTTTTTCGCCTTAATTTTCCGCCTATCCAATGATTTTTCAATGCCGGTAAGAAACAAGTCATGCGAACTTAATTCCTGTTCCATGTCTATATAGAACCACCACTTACCTCTTCAGACCAAACTCGCAGGGCGGCTACTCCTGGTAGGGTGTAGCTCCAGGGCGGTGATCAGGACAAGTTTGACTCACGGGCAGCTTTTCCCGTGGAAACTTCAGTCGAGCGAGCTCACACCCGGTGCGGTCGCTCAGGATGCCTGGCCAGGACTTCCTTCTCCGTGGTGGGTTTCTTTCAGCAGCTCCGTACCTCGGGCCCCACGTTGAGGCGCCAGTTTTGCCCCGGCCCGCGGGACAAATCAACGAAAGGACGAGGGGAAGCCTGTGAAAGTAAACAGGAAAGGCGGAAAAATGGAAGGCAAGACAAAATTCTGATCAAGCCCCAATTTTATTATCAAAATGAGGTATATTTATAGAGGTAGGAATAAAGGGAGGGATCAAGTGACGTAGGGATGGAGTGACATTTGGAGTGAGGTAGTTGTCGGCTGGGGATTGGATATACATATGACTAAGGCAGTGACATCAGGCAGGAAGTTTTTCGCACGCGCGGGCCTTTTGAATTTCGCGGGCGCGGGCTTTTTCAAACTTGGCGCGCGCGGGCTTTTTCAGCCCTACAAGCTTCCTGTATGTCGGGGCCTGGGGGCTCACCCACGGCTCCCGACAGTATGGATATACTACATTTTGTTTACCTGTTTATCTGTTGAGGGCTGTTAGGCTGTTTATCCCTTTTAGCTATTGTGAATAGTATTGGTTTCAATTCTTTTGAGTGTCTAACTATCTTAGTCATCTAGTACTGTTCAAAAAGAAATAACATGAACTGATGGCATTAACAAAGAGACATTTGTTCTCACAGAGTCCAAATTCAGGGGGCCGGCTCCAGGGGAACGCACTCTTTCTCTGCTGGCTCTAGAGGAAGGTCCTTGTGTTGCATCAGTTTTTGTGTGGCCTGAGAGCATCTTACAGGTCCAAAGAACACTGTTCTCAGCGTGCTTTCTCGGTACTATGAGGTCCCCGAATCTCTTCTTGCTTCCTTTTCCCTTTGTCTCTGGTAGGAAAAGGTAGTGCAAGCCACACTCCAGGGTAACTCGCTTTACGTTGGGGCAGGGAGGTGACCTTAAGAAGGGTGTTAAAAATCCCACCCTAATTCTCTTTAACATGATCCTGTCTACTAACCACAGGCAAAGATTAGGATTTCCAGCACAGGAAAATCACAAAATGGAGGACAGTCACAAAATACTAGGAATCATGGCCCAGCCAAATTGTTACACACATTTTGTGGGGGAAACAATTCAATCTGTGACAATAGCTAAGAATAGGATTGCTGGGCCACAGGGCTCAACGGCTAACTGAAAGGCTGACAGTTCAAACCCACCCAGCAGCTCCATGGGAGAGAGATCTAGTGGTCTGTTCTCATAAAAGTTATAGCCTAGAAAACCCTATGGGGCAGTTCTACTCTGTCACATGATGTCATTATGAGTTGAAATCAGCCCCATGGCACTTAGCAACCTACTAATTCTCTATTTAATTTTTTGAGAAACCACTACAATTGTTTCCAGGGAGGCCGTTTTACAATTCTACCAGCAATGGATGAAGATTCCAATTTCTCTACAGCCTCATTAACACTATTTTCTACTTAGGAAACCCTGGTGGTGTAATTGTTAAGTGCTACATCTACTAACAAAAGGTTGGCAGTTCAAATTCACCAGGTGCTCCTTGGAGACTCTATGGGGCAGTTTTACTTTGACTTCTAGGGTCACCATGAGTTAGACTTGACGGGGTGGCAGTGGGTTTGGCTTTTTTTCTTTTTTTGGTTTTCCACTTATTTTGTCCCATGGGACACGCCAAATTGTTCTTGCCCTGACAAACTGTGAGAGTACAGGTTGTCCTCGGCAACCTGCTCCCCTCCTTCTGCTCCCAAACAGGGCCAACACCTACCACAGCCTCCTGGCTTTAGACTTTCCCAGGTAGGAGACAGATGGTTGTTCCAGTGACTCTCAAACATCAGGGGACACAAGTTCAAGCTGTCCAAATGTGATTTTCCCTAAGCTGCTTCTATTAGCTTAAGGTGAAGAGCAAATAATCCCTTCTGCTCCCCTGATTTGGGGGAGACACCAATAACTGACTTCAAAGCAGGGTCACCAGCCTTCCAATGATGCTTTACCTTCTTCTTTTGGGGTCTGCAAGTGGGCGATGTGCAAAACCATTTCACAGTGTCTTCACATGCCCTGCTTAGGTGATCCACTACATTGCTTTGGAATGAGGGAGGCCTTGGCACTTATTGTCTTGTCTTTGAAACTTGTGGCCTCTGGAGAAGTTTCTAAATAAAAAGAATTCATTTCTGACACCTCGTTATAATATGTGTTATCAATTCTAAGATTATGCAACACCAAAAATTGGGAAAGAGTAACAGCATCACGTTAAGTGTATGATTAACAAGGAGCTATATCTCCATTTGAGGATATCAGAATGCAAGAGGGACCAGCCTGCTTTTCAGCAGAGGAAATAATATTTCTCACATCTCTCTACCTCTCTCCATCCTCACTGCCCCTGCTGGGCTTTAGAACTTAATGCCTTTTGCCTGGGTGGCAGTATAACATCTCTAGTCATTGATCTTAGTCTGGGTGTTTATTACTTCCTCTGCTCTCAACAAATTGTTTCTAATACATCACCATAAGGATCTCAGGATAAATAAATACAATTGGAACATTTATTAGAACCAAAGATGGCGAGACTTCATCTCATGTAATTTGGACATGTTACCAGGAGGGACCAGTCCCTGGAGGACAACATCACACTTGCTAAACGAGAGGGTCAGCAAAAAAGGCAGACCCTTCATGAGATGGATTAACACAGTGGCTGCAACAACGGGTTCAAGCGTAACAACAATTTTGAAGATGATGCAATGTTTTGTTCTGTTGTACACCGGGTCACTGTGGCTCAGAACCCACTTGCTGGCACCTAACAACTACAACAGTTCCTTCTAAAAGAAAAAAGGATGAAGCAGATAAAAATTTCACAGTGATATTGATCTTTCAGTATTTCCTGTTCAGCCCAAAGTTCAAGCACTGGAAATCTCCTCAACATCACTGATTCTTTTTAGTTCATCTGTTAAAGCTATTTCATAGAGTGGATCTGAAAATTAAATGAGCCAATCTTCCATAAGTTCCTAAGCCTTCCTGTAGACAGTCTGTGTTCAAATCCTGCACATTTCCTCCCCTTTCCCGTAACCTGTGCATTTAAGAGTGACAACCCTGAATAGCAGATCATCAAGGTCAGGTCAGTCCTGAGCAGTCAAAGCCACCAAATGTAAAAAGGACCTTCAGTATTTGTTGTTTAGAGCCACAGAACCAGAAGTCACATCTCTGACCTCCATACTGGGTTTCTCCTCTTACCTAGTATTTACATTTAAAATAAACCTCTGAGTTTATCAGTCATTGAAACATTCACAGCTGAGAGCTTTATAAGGAGGTTTTGAATAAATGGCAGTCTGTTTCCCTAAAGATGACAGCCTCAGAGACCTGCAGGGTACTTCTACTCTGCCTCATCTTGTTGCTATGAGTCAGAATAGACTCAATGGCAACGGGTTTGGTTTCAGGTTCAGGTCTCTTATTAAATGCCTATTACATTATCCCCAGAATGATAAACTATTTTATTCCCCAGAATGACAAACTATTTTATTTTCACACCAAACTTTTCTCTAGGGATGGCAGAAAGTGGAGAACATGTGGGGGTGGAATGTTATCTCAGAATAAGTCCTTCTCCTGTCCTCCCCTCCCCTCTTCTCTTTTTCAGGGACTCTGATAATTGGGCCACTAAACAATAAACACCAACCTGTTGTCAGCTGGGTCAGTTACGACTTACAGAAACCCTATGGGACAGAGGAGAACGGCTCCATATGATTTGTAAGGAGCAGCTGTTAGATTCGAACCGAACGGTTAGCAGTTGGACCACTAGAACTAAGAGGTTATCAAGTCATCTGTTCGGTGCCAGCTGGGGGAAAAGATCAGGCTAGGGGACTCCCAGATTAAAAAGTAAAAGGGTGGCTTTCACCTAAGTTATTCCGGCCTATTCCAGGCTCCAAGCCACTTTTCCTTTCAGTGGTAGGTGAGGCTGGCCAAGCAGATTAACAGCAACCAGCATGCCCTAACCTGGCTGCACATCTGCTGAGGTTTGGACTGGATTCCAAGAATCCTGCCAGAAAGGAAGTTACTGTACTATCTTGCTTCCTGGGTGGGTCTGGGCCCCTTTAGAAGACAAATGGCAGGCACCTGACGGCTCATGAGGAACTGACACTCCTTCAGGGAGGTAGACACAGTTTGCAGCTTCCCTCCAGGCTAGAAGAGTGTTAGGACACTGGGCTCCAGGAGACGGAGGAGTTCGAGTCACCACAGCTCTCAGGGCCTCTGCTCCCGCATCTCTAAAAGGAAGCCCCTCCTTGCTCTGTTTTCCTTTAGCTCATGAAGTTGCAAAGAACAAATTGTTAAAACAATTATCTTAAGAAAAACAAACACACAACCAAACCTGTTGCCCCTGAATCCAATCAAATTCACATGATCCTATGACTGTAAAATGGAGCTGTGCTCCTTAGGAGTTTTGGTGGATGATTTCTCAGAAGTAGATCACCAGGTCTTTCTTCTAAGGCCCTTTGGGTGGATTTAAGCCTCATGCTTAACCCTTTGCACCACCCAGGGACTCCTATCTAATGTAAAGCTGCAGGTGAGCCAGAGGGCCTAAGTCAGGGGACTGTAATACAGCTCCAGGGAGCATCATCACTGTCCTGGGTCTCTGTGGCTCCACCAGTCACCTCTCTGCTTCCCGCTTCCTTGAATTCTACCGTATATCCTTTCTGCTCTCCAAGAAAACCCTTTGCAATTGGCCTGATGTTTCCATGGTTCTGATTCAAACTCATCACATCATTTTACTTGAACTTGAATGCTAACTGGTTAGCTCTAGGTGTTTCTTGATTCGTATTCCCAAGAGAAAAAGTTTGATTGAACCAGCTTATCTTTTCATGCCAGGCCAACCTGAGAATTTGTTTATCTGGAGCCTGACACTTAGCCCAATTAGCTAAGAGAGACAGGCGAATGTCATCTACTCTTGGCAACTTGGGGAGCGAGGCTGTAGGAAGAGCAATTTCTTTAGCAAGGAGGGGTGAGAGTGGATAAGTATCTGGTGGTGACCACACCATTACCCACAAGGTGGCCTTAAGTGTCCTTTCTTCCTACAAACATGTTTGCATGTTCGCCCAGGATTGGATGCCGTATGTGGATGTATTCCACCCATAGGAATATTTTTCACATTACTGTCCCCCAAAGCAGTGTTTTTAATGTCAATTATTTTCCCACTAAATATGAAAGAGAATTCCAATTCCTATAGAATCTAGACTTTCAGGAAACATCGAGGCTGGAGGGCGACCTGAAACTACTGCCCTTAGATAATCTTTAACACTGAAACCATAAACAAAAAGTATTTCCTGAAGCCTTCTTTAAACCAAACAACACTATAATCTAACTAGCAAAGAATGTCTGCTGTGGACTGGATGGTCCCCTGAGAACATGGCCCCCAAATGCTGTTAGCCCAGAGCTTAAAACAGTACCAAAGCTGACTCTCTGGACAAAGATCAGACTACACTGTAAGACATAGAGTGATGCTGGTGAAGAGTAGGCTTCTTGGCTTAATATAGACGTGAGGCCGTGTGAGCAGCTCTTGTCCATAGGTGAGATGAGAGGGCAGAGGGGCACAGGAGGTGGTTAAACAGATATGGGAAGTACAGGTGGAAAGCAGGAGTGTGCTGTTACCCGGAAGGGGTGGGGGAAGCAGTTAGAATTGCACAATGGTGTGGGTGTGGGGATTTATATGGCAAATTGACTTGGATTGTAAACTGTTAGTTAAAGCACAATTGAAAAAAAAAGAATGTTGTGCGTACAGTGCTGTTTTAAAGAACTCACTGTTGTTGTTAGGTGCTGTAGAGTCAGCTTTAGCTCGCAGAGCTTCAAATAAACAGAACCACACAGTGCCCAGTCCTGGGCCGTCCTCACAATCAGTGTTGTGTCTGAGCCCGTTGTTGCAGCTCTTCCACCACCGTCTCACTGAGGCTCTTCTCCTTTGCAGTGACCCTAGACTTTACCAAGCATGAGGTCCTTCTCCAGGGACTAGTCCCTCCTGATAACATGTCCAAAGAATGCGAGACAAAGTCTTGCTGTCCTTGCTTCTGAGGAGCGCTTTGGCTGTATTTATTCCAAGACATACTCGTTTGGTCTCTGGCAGCCCATCGTATAATCAACATTCTCTGCGAACACTATAATTCAAAGGCATCAATTCTTCTTTGGTCCTCCTTACTCATTCTCCAGCTTTTTCATGCATATGAGATTATGGCTTGAGCAAGACACACCTTAGTCCTCAAAGTGATAGTTTTGCTTTTTAGTACTTTAAAGAGGTCATTTGCAGAAGACTTACCCAAAGCAATATACCATTTGATTTCGTGACTGTTGTTTCCATGGATGTTGGTTGTTAATCCCAGTTAAAATGAAATTCTTGACAAATCCAGTATTTTCTCCATTTATCATGATGTCGCTTATTGGTCCAGTTATGAGGATTTTTGTTTTCTTTATGTCGGGGCATAATCCAAATCGAAGGCTGTGGTCTTTAATCAGTAAGTACTTCAAGTTATTTTCCCTTTCTAAAAGCAAGACTGTGTCGTCTGCATATGTCAGGTTGTTAATGAGTCTTCCTTTAGTCCTGATGTCTCATTCTTCTTCATGCAGTCCAGGCTTCTTGGATTATTTGCTCAGCATACAGATTGAATACATACAGTGAAAGAATACAACTCTGAAGCACACCTTTCCCAATTTTAAGCCAGTATTCCTTTGTTCTGTTTGAATGACTGCCTTATGGGTTCTGGAATTCTCATTCTTCACAATGCTCCACAGTTGAACGTGTTTGCACAGCCAATAAAACCTAGGTAATTCTGATATTTTCTGTTTTCAGCAAAGATGCACCAGACATCAGCAATGATATTCTTCATTCCACTTCCTCTTCTGAATCCAGCTTGAATTTCTGGCAGTTTCCTACCAGTATACTGCTGCAACTGTTTTTGAATTATCTCCAGGAAAATCATACTTGTGTGTAATATTAATAATATTGTTCAATAATTTCTGCATTCTGTTGGATTGCCTTTCTTTAGAATGGGCACAAATATCCATCTCTTTTAGTTTGTTGGCCAAATGTCTTGACATAGACAAATGAGTGCTTCCAGTGTTTCATTTGTTGAGACGTCAATTTCTGGAGCCTTGTTTTTTTCTAGCACTTTCAATGCAGCTTGTACATTTCATTGTAACACTTTACTTTGTCTCACTGAGCTGCCTTTTGAAATCTTCTGTTAAGCTCCTTTATTTCATGATTTTTTCTGTTTACTTTAGCTACTCTACATTCCAGAAGTTTCAGAGTCTCTGCCAAGATCCATTTTCGTCTTTTCTTTCTTTCTTGTCCTTTTAAAGACTTTTTGCTTTCTTCATGTACAACATCTTTGAGGTCATTCAACATCATGTCTGGTCTTCAGTCATTAGTGTTCAATGCATCAAATTCTTGAGATGATCTCTAAATTCAGGTGGGATATACTCAAGATCTTACTTTGGCTCTCATAGACTTGGTTTAATTTTCTTCTGCTTCACCTTGGTGGTCTGTTGTGCAGTCAGCTGCTAGCTGTGTTTTGAATAATGATATTGAGCTTATCCATCACTTCTTTCCACAGGTGTAGTTGATTTGATTCCTGCGCATTCCATCTGGTGAGGTCCGTGTGGATAGTAGCTCTTTGTGTTGTTGAAAAATGGTATTTCCCATGAATAGGTCAACAGTCTTATGAAATTCTATCATGTGATCTCTGGTTATTTCTATCACCAAAGGCTTACTTCTTAACTGCCCATCTTAGGCACTCTAATTGCAATTGATAAAGAGCTTCTTCCTGAAAGTACAGTCAAACTTAATGATGTGAATGGAGTAAACCTTTGGGGAGTTTCATTTGTGAAGGTGGCATGACTCAAAATGAGAAGCAGCAGCCCAAAAGTAAACATCCATTGACAATAGGTGCATGGAACATACGTTTATGAATCTAGTGAAACTGGAAGTTGTCTAAAATGAAACAGAATGCATGAAGATCCATATCCTAGGCCTTAGTGAGCTGAAAGGGACTACTATTAGCCATTGTGAATCAGAGAATCATATGGTCTCCAATCAATTTGGAGATGAATGTTGTCATATTCATTGTCAAAAAGCACGTTTAAAGATCTATCCTGAAGTTCATACTATCGATAGGATAATATCCATACAACTACAAGACATTAAAACAACTATTATTCAAATTTAAATTGGAATTCAAATGTATGCACCTGCTGCTAATACCAAAAACAAAACAAAACAAACAAACCCAGTGCCATTAAGCCAATTTTGACTCATAGTGACCATACAGGACAGAGTAGAGTTGCTCCATAGAGTTTCTGAGGAGCACATGGCAGACCTGAACTGCTGACCTTTTTGCTAACAGACATAGCATTTAACCCCTTGGCCACCAGGGTTATCAAAAGTGAAGAAATTAGAGACTTTTACCAACTCCTACAGTCTAAAATTGATCAAATATGCAATCAAGATGTATCGGTAATTACTGGTGATTGGAATTTACTATGTAAGATCAAACTGTGAACAGCACCTCAAAAGGTTAGATAGGAAATTTAGGGGGAAATGAGTTTATGTCAGGAGGGGAAGAACAAATCAGAAAAGGTGGGTGAAAATTGCTGTACAATTTGAAGAAGGCATTTCATGTCACTGTACTATGTGTATAGAAATTACTGAATTAGTATATCTTTTCCACAATAAACAAAAGCTTTTTTCCATCTGTAATTCCCCAGAGAAAGTTTCTTCAAACAAAAGATGTGTTGGTGAGTTCACAGGTGCGCCTGGGGCAGCACTGCCCACCCACGCGGGGCATCACTGAAGCTGGATGACTCTGGACTATGCCAGCCTTGAAGGCAATTTTACCTGGTACAGCCAGAGGCAACTGTTATTAATGATCTTACCCAGGACAATGAATAGAGCCAAGATTCATATCAAGTGAACTTAAAAAATAAAAGTAGGGTCCAGGACCTACGGGCATGGAAACTTGGAGAAAAAAAAAAAGCCATTTAAAACCAAGATCATGAATGATGAGTGTGTGCAGGAATTTTCTTTCCTGTCTGTCTTAGACTAGGTTCTCTAGAGAAACAAAACCAGTGTATATGTTGAGAGAAAGAGATCTGTTTCCTGGAAATGGCTCACGCAACCGTAGAAGCTGGAAAGTCCCAAGTTAGTGGGCCAGGCTGGAGCCTTATGCTGACTTATGCAGCTGCAGGTGCTGGTAAATACAAGATTGGAATGTCAGATAGGAGGCCTCTGGCTCAGAGGCTGTGAAGGCCAGCAGATCCCGAGACAGGCAGGTAAGCTGCTAGCTCAAGTCCCAAGAACCAGAGGTCAGATGAACCGAGGTCAGCTGCAGGATCCAGAGGGAGCAAAAGCCAGCAAGCCTTGGCAGAAAGTCCACTTACACTGGACGTAGTTCACACCCCCAAAGGAAACTTCCTTTCAACTGACCGGCTGCTAACAACAGATGTCACAATAGAGGTGATTACATCATCAAAAAGCTGCTGAACTACATCATAACAAAGCACGGAAGGTCTTGGCCCAGCCGAGCTAACACACAAATGTAACCATCACATTGTCCAGGTAGCGTGTGTTTCCAGGGTGGATGCTGTATCTTAGCAGAGTACGGAAGTCAGCCTAAGACTCTCAATTCCTAAAAATGCTTTTTTTGTGTGTGGAACTCACTTTTTGTTAATAAATAAGCCACTCTGATGTATTAGTACTCTAGATTTATGACAATAGCCTGGAATATTTGTTCAGTAAACTAATTCTTGATTTAGGAATAGAATGGGAGACAGTAACTCATTGATGGGGTTTGCTGGGGCTCAACTGTGCCTTTTGTCTAGATATACTCTGCTTTTTGTTGTGTTTTAAATATTTCTCTTTTATGAATGCAAAAGTAACAGCTATTTGTGCACAGACAGGGTGAATCTTGTTTCAGTGATCATTACTATGACTGTATTATATAAGTCTTTTGGATCAGATGCTGGTTTAGAATTGTTTCCTTCTATCTTCTCTATTACTGTTAGTATATATCTTTCTCTTCTCATGCCCTCCAACTCTACCCAGTTGCTGCTGAATTGATTATGACTCATAGCAACCCCATATGTGTCAGAGTAGAATTTGTGCTCCATAGAGTTTTAAAAGCCTGATTTTTTTTGAAAGTAGATCAGCAGGCCTTTTTTTCTTAGTTCCCCCTGCTCACCTTTTGGTTAGCAGCTGAGTGCATTAACCAACTGCATGGCTCAAAGACTTGCCAGCAACTCTAGCTTTGCTATGACAACCTTAGAATTGTCATCCTCCCAAGAAACACTTCTTACTCACTTAGTTCCTCTATTAAAACAATGTTTTGCAAAATATCTCAAATGACAGGAATATATTACATTATCTATGCATACATTTTTCTGAAAAACCCTGGGAAAGATCCCTATATTGGGCAGAGACTTCTTGACACCCACTTACAGCAATACTTCCTTTTTCTGGGAAGCAGATGGCAATAGCAGGCTCTGATTATTGTCTACCAATTTTCAGCAAGCTACAACAAGATCTGTGCACCACTTCCTAGAGATAGCTGACTATTTATAAAAGGCAGGAGAAGATGTCATGTCTGCAAATTTCCTGTTAAAAGTCCTTTTCTGTTTAGAAATAATCCTTGTTTCCTTTGAATGTTTCTAGAAGTTTTGAAACGGAGTCCCTGGGTTGTGCAAACAGTTAATACCTTCAGCTGCTACTACAGATATTGAAAGAAAGCCCTAGGAATCTGCTTCCTGTAAATCAGCCATTGGAACCCCTTGGGAGCACAGGTCTACTCTGACACACAGGTGAGGGTTGCCATGAGTCTGCATCAGTTCTACAGCAAGCGGATGATGATTTTAAAAACAGGGAAAAATTAGCCAAATAGTGACCCCTATCAAGTGAAAGAAGTGTGCTGGTTAAGTGTTTGGCTGCTAACTGAAAGGCTGGTGGTTCCAAACCACTAGCAGCTCCACAAAAGAATGATGTGGCAGCCATTTCCACAAAGATTAAAACTGAACCCAGTGCCACAGTCTATTCAGACTGCCAGCAACACTATAGGACAGAAGAAAACTGCCCCATTGAGTTTCCAAAGGCTATAGTTGAACTGCCAACTTTTCATTCAGCAGAGTGCTTAGCCACTGCACCACCAGGGATCCTTCCATAAAGACTACAGCCTTGAAAGTCCTATGTGGCGGTTCTACTCTGTCCTACAAGGTTGCTGAGAATCTGAATCAACTCAACAGCAATGGATTATGGGTGAGATATTTGCATTATCATCCCCTGGTAAAGGTTGTAAAAAGGTGTCTCAAAAGCCCAAGCTATGTAAATGGTCATTTGGTTATCTCCACAGAAGTTTGGCTGTGGCTGGAGGACAAGATTAGGACTCAGGGTTACACCCAAACAATCACTAACCATTGGCCTTAAACCATGTGTGTGGGCCTTCATATTCCAGTGTGCCGCCATACCAATGAACTCTCTTTTCATCACCATGCTACTGAAAGAAAAATTCACCCACATGTATTACAGTACTTTGTTGCAATTTGGGTTCTACTCCTTTTACTGTCCATTATGTTCTTTCTCTTTAGTCTCTACTTAAGCTCACCATGGACCTCTGTTTTGAATTCCAGATGTACACTGTCACATGCCCACTGGGCAGCTCTCCCCCGATGCTCACCTGGATATTCGGCTAGACAAACCTGAAAGCGTACCGACCACCAGTCTCCATACTTTATCACCCTTGTCTTCTACCCTCACCCAAAATGCTACTATTGACTTCCCTATTTTGATGGTAGTTATAGATAGCCTGGAAGCGTTTTTTACTTCTCTTCCTCTTGAGCTCCTAAATCCTCCACCACTCAAAGGTCTCTAATATCTGTTTTAGTCCTCCTTTCCTCTGGCTTGGCAGAATGTAGTTGGTTTTTAAACAGTATTTTTACCTCTAGTCTCTTTGCTTTTTCGGCCTCCATTCTTCTCCAAGATGACCGGTTAGTAATATTGACTATACATTAATGTTTCTCTATTTCTGCATTAAAGATAAATGTACTGAAGAAGTTTCCATTGAGTTCTGAGATACGTCTTAAGGAAGACTTATTTCTTAAAAAAAACAAATCAGTAAACAAAACCCATAAATGTATAGAAACGTCTGCAGTTCAAAATTAACAAAGAAGGCTGGAAGTTCAGAAAAGTGAGGAAGAATAAAAGACAAAGATCCACTGAGCAGAGAACTGAAAATAGGAGGGGAAATATGGGAAAATATGAGAATAAGAGAAAAAGAGATTAATCCAGCAGTGCAGCAGATACACCTAACAAGAGTTTCAGAAAAGAAGAAACAAAGGGAGTGATGCTTAAATGAGGAGATGCAAATGTCTCCCAGGAGGTGGTACTGGTCTTGGGACCATCTCCAGCAGTTCTCCAGAGCTTACTAGATCTTGACTTCTTTTTAGAGATTATCTGTAGAATCAAGTAGAACGGGTTCTGAAGAATTGAGCCCAACCACAGAAACCTTACTACCTGATAGCAAAAGATAATGAAGCCAAAACCCAGACCAAAACCTGCCAAGCTTAAAGATACCTATTGCCAAGCAGATACAAATAGTCCTGCAATAACTTGCTGGAATTTGGCACCACTCTGTCCTCTGCTTGAAAGAGCAGTGACCCGCATTGCCAACGACTGACTCCCTCTGAAGCCAGTGTTACAATATTACAGGATGAGAGGCCTTGCAGGTGGCGTAGATGGGGGTGGCGGCAGCGGCTGGGGTGGAGTCTTTATTGAGCCCCACTAGCATACTTGTGGAAATCCTGGTGATGTGGTGGTTAAATGCTACAGCTGTTAACCAGCAGGTTGGCCATTCAAACCTGCCAGGTGCTCTCTGGACACACTATAGAGTGGTTCTACTCTGCCCTTTTGGGGAGCCGGCATCAACTTGATGGCACTGGGTTTTGATTTAGTTTAGTATACTTGTAGATTACTGGAAAACCTGGTGGTATAACGGTTAACAGCTAGGATGGCTAACCAAAAATTTGGTGGCTGAAATTCACCAACCGTTCCCTGGAAATTGTATGGGGCAGTTCTACTCTGGCCTATAGGGTCAGAATCAATTCAATGGCAAATGAGTTCATTTTTTGGTGAGCACAAACCCAAACCAAATCCACTGCTGTCGTGTCAATTCCCACCCACGGCAACCCTACAGGACAGAATAGAACTGCTCCCATAGAGTTTCCAAGGAGTGCCTGGTGGGTTCAAACTGCCAACTGCCTGGATAGCAGCCACCGTAGCACTTAACCACTATGCAACCAGGGTCTCCTCAGTGACTATAGATACCCATAAAAGTCGTTAGTTTTAGTAAATCCAAACAGTTGTGTTGACATCACTACAATCAAGTTTTAGAACATTTCTGTCACCCCAATTTCCACTTTTTCATTTGGATTCAGTCTGCTCTCCCATTCCATCTGCTTTCTGACTCCATTGCTTTGTCTTTTCTAGAAACTTCAGGTAAATGAAATCAGGTTTTCAATTTTTTTAAACCCTCAACCTGCTTTTGGGTATATTTTGGGAAGTTAGCAAAGAGGGCACATATGGAGGAAAGAGGTTTTAAAAAAGGAACAACGGCACCCTACAGAAGCCGACTACAAGATGTCCAGAGGTGATTTCTGAGCCCTACACAGTGGCAGCTGAGAGTGTGATGGACGGCAGTGTTGACAGCAATTTGCCATGAAGAACCTGTGGACCAGGCAAGCATTCGTCAGTGATTTCAAGAGATTACCCTGGGAAGATAAACCCAGTACAAAGACGGATTACTCTGGGTTCTACGGGATGGAAAATTCTGCATTGCTGACTTGTGGATACTTCAAAAAAGTGACTTTATTTCATAGTCATAGACTTGTCAGTATGGAGACCACATTAGCCACACAGACTTTTTTCAGTAATCACTGTCTATTCCCTGGGGCACTGGAGCAGTCAGAGTATTAGCTGCTCCTTTCAAATTAAAACCAATCAGATAAAATCACATCACATCAAAGTGTTCTCTTTCCCAAGGATGATATGTGCATTTTTAGGACATATTAGCTATCTCAGAGACACTGCTTATTACAAAGAAATAAGTGGTTAGCTAGGAGAATTTCAGATAGGTGTAACACGTAGACAGAGAAGATGTGGTTTACTGTGCCCTGGAGCATCATGGTCAGTGCTCAGTAGCTAATCAAAAAGGTTGACAGTTCAAACCTACCAGCTGCTGCATGGGAGAAAGATGTGATAGTCTGCTTCCATAAAGATTACAGCCTTAGAAGCCCTATGGAGTAGTTCTACTATGTTGTATAGGATTGTTATGAGTCAGAATTGACTCAAAGGCAATAAGTGTATTACACAAATACATGACGCTACAGTCTCCATATTCATAAATAAGTCCTCCACCCCTACCCCCCCAAACCAAGAATGACATCCAGTCAGGTAAGCTGAAAGGAGAACACAAAAGGAACATTTAAACCCCATTAGCTATACACTTAGACAACCTCTACATGTCCAGTTATTTTGCTACTAAAAACTTCTGTGTCTCTAGTCAAAGAGAAAGCTCCAAAACAGATAGATAAGTTATTAGATTTTCAGACTTCAGGAATAAAGTGTGATTATTTAAAATGGATCCCCTTACTTCTTAGCATCCTTTTTCTGAGCGTTATTCATATTGACACATACAAGGCAACCTGATACGAAACTGCACGTCAGCAAATAACGTTACCTAAGAAACTGTCCTTGGCGTCAGGCTGTGACGGGTGCTCTCCCATCAGAATGAGTTAAGCTCTGAGAAGACAGACCCCAAGCCCAAGAGTTGGTTGGGAAATATTTTGGTGTTTTTGTTGTATATTTCTTATTCTCTCTCTATTTTTCTCTTTTCCTATCTCCTCTACCCCACACCCATGCACTTACTAGCATCCGTGCTCCATAGTCTCAGAGGGAGATTGGAAATTTCTTAATTTGTTTTCCTAGAAGCATAAGGCAGCTGAGTAGGTTAGGAAATGACGGAAAACTACAGTCATTGTGGGGAGACGGAGTGTGATACAGCATTCTTCCACTTGTGGGTCTTTGAACAGTAGGGTTATGGTCTTGTTTCAGAGTGGTATCCTGAGGAGGTGATAAGGCTCAGGGAACTGTGGCTGCAGGGCAGGTCTACGTAGAAAATGTTATAGGCCCTGGGATTCTAAGCCGTATCCCTGTGGACAGTTGTTTAGCCACCGTTTAGCTAGTCCTCTTCCCAGTAATACATAAGCCCTGGAAACTTGACAGCAGGCACCCAGGTAAGGAGACTTAGAGGAGCTAAGGGTCAGCTTCATGGGGAGTCAGAATAAAAACTACTGTATTTTAAAAACAGAGGTGAGATTTCTCTGTCTTGACTCTACTTGAGCTGCAGTTTATATGGATGTACAGGTATAGTCTCTTTCTCAAATGGAAATTTGAGGTGTTGGGACTACAGTGGGTCTCTCGGTGGGAAACTTTTTTATAGAGGCAACGAGAAGAGGCAGATTGCAGTAAGGGAGCCATTTTAAAAAATACTGTCCAGTCAGCAAAGCTTTATCTTCAAGTTTTGCTACCTTTGGAGTAGGTAGGGGCCCAGCTGCTGTGAATGGAAGGACACACAGGAGGGAACCTTCTCTCTAGAAGTTATCCCCACCCTTCCCATCCCAGTCCGTCAAAACATTTTTTTCCCTTGCTTTTAAGCTTTTGACATCTAAATTTCAAAATAGCAAATGCTGAAAAGATCTCAGCCTTGCTTTCCAACCTCCCCTCTCACTGAGAGAGGTTCCCTTGGAACAGAGGAGAAACTTGTCTAGACAGGAAGCCTCATCAGGAAAGCCAATGGGGTGGACCTCCTTTGACCAGTGCTGATGAGGGAGGTGGTAGGCAAGGAAGGCACCCGGCCTCAGCCAGACTTCCCAGAGCAGTTAATCTGTAGAGAAAACCCTGTTGACAGGGTTGTATGTCAACTTGACTGGACCATGGTTCTCAGTGGTTTGCCATTTATGCCATTCAACAGTCTTACAATAATGTCATCACCTCCATGATGAGACCTGATGTTATGAGATCACCTCCATAATGGGATCTGCTGTGAGAAGCCCATCAGTTGAAAAGGAATTTCTTGGGGATATTCTCTCCATCCAATACATGTAGACTTTCAGGCGAAGTTCTCTGACTTTTTGGTGCTCTGGATCCTGCATTCGGCTGGTCAGCACATGACCTCCTGTTTTCAGGCTTGGATCAGCAGCCTGCTGTCTGACCTGTGATCTTGGGTTCCATAGTCCTTGCAGCTAAGTGAGTCAGGAGAAGCCTCCAGCCTGGCATCTGATACCTGACCTATGGATTCAGGATTTGCTAGCCTCTACAAACGCAAGAGCCATTTCCTTGAGATAAATCTTTCTCTATATACATAATATATACATTGTCATGGATTGAATTGCGTCCCCCCCAAAATGTGTGCAACAATTTGTCTGGTTAATGAGTCCCAGTATTGTGTGATTGGCCTCTACTCTGTGGTCCTCCTACATTGTAAATACTAATCTCTGCCTCTGGTTAATAAAGCAAGACTGGGTTACATAAAGAGGATTAGGGTTGGGACTGTAACATCCTTCCTAAGGTCACCTCCCTGTTCTAACGTAAAGAGTTTTCCTGGAATGTCCCTTATACCGCCTTTTATCTTCCAAGAGATAAAAGGAAAGGGAAGCAAGCAGAGTTGGGGACTTCATACCATCAAGAAAGCAGCAGTGAGAGCAGACCGTATCCTTTGTACCTGTGGTTCCTGCGCCAAGATACTCTCAGACCAAAGAAAAGACTGATGCAACTCAAGGACCTCCCTCAAGAACCAACAGAGAGAGGGTATGTTATCCTGGAGCTGCTACCCTGAATTCAAACTTATAGCCTACTGGACTATGAGAGAATAAACTTTTCTTTGCTATACTTACCCACTTACAGTATTTCTGTTGGAGCAGCACTGGATGACTAAGACATACATATAAAGGCTTCACTAGTTTTGCTTTCCTAGAGAACCCAGCAAAAGACACTTTGATAAAGGCCCCCTGAGAAAGAACAAATGATTCATCCACTGAAGAGCTGGCTTTTGGCCACCCTCCCTGTCTGTAGGACCCATGTCCAGACAATGTTAGAGAGATGGCAAACAGCTAAGAGAAGGGGGGACATTCGCACTCCAAGAATTCTTCCCTGCAGGAAGCCCTGGCAGTGAAGTGGTTAAGAGTATGGCTGCTGACCAAAAGACGGATATTTCAAATCCACCAGCTTCTTGGAAACCTTATGGGGATGTTCTGCTCTGTCCTACACGGTTGCTATGAGTTGGAACTGACTTGACAGCAAAAGGTTTGGTCTTTGGTGTCTGTTCCTTACTAGAAGTGTCGTTGTTACTGCAATCCTAAATGGAGCTGGGTTGGTGTTGCCTGCCACAGTCAATCCCTGAGACTGGTGAGATTAGAAGAAAGATGTTTATTAGTACCAATAGGCAAGGTGACAGAGGGACCATTCCTCCCTGCCTCCCTGAAATGGAGACTAGCTAGAGCTTTTACAGATATCACTGCTATGGAGTCTATTCCAACTCATAGTGACTCTACAGGTCACAGTAGAGTTTCCAAAGAGCAATTGGTAGATTTGAACTGCCAACCAGTGTCTCTTTACCGGAGAAGGGAATAAGGATTTGAGTCCTACATAGAATGTTAATCTTCTTTAGGTGGTCACAATGGTCTCATCTCACATGTGTTGACAACTTAATTGGTGTTTTGGGCCCAAGAGATTGTCTGGCTATTAGATAATCTCCTGGTAAATTCCTTTGTTTTTCTTTTATGGTCTTTAGATTATTATTACTTGTTTTCCACAGTCCTAAAGAGGGCATACTTTAGTCCTTAATCTTGAGAAAAAAACAGGGGAAATAATGGACTCAAGAAACAAAACGGCTCAAGTCATGCTCAAGATGCAGTCACTTATTTTACTCCACCCATTCCGGAGTCACAGAGCAGGACACAAGAAAGGGGCTGAGACAGCAGATCACTCCTTCCTCCTTCCCTACTTCTGGGGCCACTACTGTAACCTGTGCTAGAGTTGGGAGGGGAGGGTTTGAATTTGATACAGAAGTTTTACAAATTAGGGCTTCATTGCAGATTGAAATTTTGTAAGTGAACATGACTGAAATATAAGAATTGCAAAGAGATGTTTTAATGACTGAAAATTTGTGGCATTAGATAAAAGATTGTTGACAAGTTAACAGTTATGGAGTGCGTGATTTTAGTTAACAGAAAAACCAAACCTACTGTTGTCAAGTCGATTCCAACTCACAGCGACCCTAAGCGAACCCAACAGCTTTTGGAAAAAAAATAAAACTGTATTTTGTTTATACACCAGTGAGTTGAGCTTGCTCAATCAAAGTGATTACATTTATGAGCAATGTATTTTCTTTTTTATGCTTTTTCTGGTTTTCCACTGGGCTGTTGTCTTTTGTCTTATGGATTAGTAAATGATTCTTTGCAAACTAGGGAAATTAACAGTGTCATGTGTTGGACAAGTATCTTTCCCTGGTTTTTCGTTTCCATTATACAGGTTGTCCCTGACTTCAGATATACTTGTATTATGACGAACTGCACTTATGACTGTCCGGGTTTTTTTTTTCTTTTTTTGATATCTCCAATCATTAATGATATGTACTCCATATAGTTCCTGTTATCATTCCCAGATGTTCACTTGCAGATGTTTAGTGTTACGATTTACTGTTCAGAACACTGCCAAACAGCAGCTGATAAAATGCCAATGTTGTCCAACTCTTCTTCATTACCAGAGTAAATTTTTATGATTTGTGTGTTTCTATGTATATATGAAAATATGTTTACATGTTTATGTGTAATGTTGGAACCCCTCAAAGACAAATAAGGATGGGATTTATGGAAATACTGATAATAGAAAGCAATAATCCTGAAAACTAAAAAAAAAAGAAAACAGAAGTCTTTGACTTACATCAGCACTACCTAATGATAAAGTCATTGGAACAGAAGCCCTTTGTGTGCTGGGGACTACTGTGTTTTTTTTTTAAATGAATTTTCTTCCAGCAGTATTTTATATAGCCAAGTCCTTATTATTTTCCCTTGTGGATTCTGGGTTTTGTGTCTTGCTAAGAAAAGCATCTTTGCTCTAAGATGATAATAATTAAAAAATGATTCCATGATTTCTTTCAGCTCTTTCGCGTCTGCACATGTCTTCTTGAGAAATGCGAACTAACCTTTAACAATTCATCTCTTGTAGCCAGCACTTTTCCTCTCCTACCTGATTTGCTACGGATCACTGACATTTCCTTGCACCTCTGCCATCCGGCTAATCAGTCTTATTTCTCACTTTATACCACACAAATGTACTGCATCGTACTCTTAACACGTGTGTTACTTACTATCACCCTGAAGCTCTGTTCAAGAAGCAATGTGGTCAGATAAGAGTAGAGACAGTTTCATGTTAGGATCCCAGCAGTCTCTCAAATTTGAGATCAGCAGTACCCTCAGTGGACCAGGACATAATCTAGTCTCCTGTTTCCTGGACTTAGGCTTGGGTCCTATTCTCAGTGCCATTTTGAAAACAAAGCAATGCCTTCATACTCGTCTTCCTAGAATTTCCAGCACCTGCTGGATAGGGGTTTTGTTCTTGAAGTCAGCAGTGCTTGTTAGTAGGTGGAAGGAATTAGTATTAACGTAACTAAGGTGTGGTGTGTCTTTCATCAGAGGATTCACACTGGGATATTGCCAGCTTGATCCTCCTTTCTCTTGGGATTCCTATTTAGGCTAAAGAGTAATGTTTCTAAAGCCTTAATAAGCCTTCCTAAGAAACAATCAAAAGTTGTTATCATGATAGATGTCTCCTAAAGGGTTTGTTTTTTTCTTTATTATGAAATCTTCATTGAGTACCTACTATATGCCAGACATTAGGGACAAGGTGTTGAACAAAACTATGTTCCTTCTGGCACAGTCCACTGAGCTACAAGTCCAAATTCAGGACATCACCTCCTGATGAGGGGAAGTCTTTCTGTGTTGGCTCTGGAGAAAGGTCCTCGCCATCAATCTGCGCTGGGAGCTTCTGAGCTGCAGGGACCCACGTCCCTTCCAAAGGACATGCTCTGCTTCCAGTATCGCTTCTTAGTGGTATGTGGTCCCCAGACCTCTGCTTGCTTCTCTTTCCTTTATTTCCCAAAAGATTGCCTCCAGGCATGATATAATCTTATACATTAAGTCTTGCTCCATGAAAACAACTGCCACCCATCTTCCCCCACTGATATCATAAAGCAGGGCTTACAACATGGAGGAACATCTCACAATACTGGAAAACAGGTCCTAGTCAAACTGCTACACACATTTTGGGGGGACACAATTCAATCCATGACACCTGCTTTTATGGAATGTATCTTTTCATAGAGAAGACAGACAAAAAAAAGTTAATAAAAATATTGTAAGTTGCTGCTATGCGCTAGCTGTATGGGATTGCCTCATATGGTTTCCTAGGCTGATATATGTGTGGGATTGATCACTAGGTCTCTTTCTTCTGCAAAGCCAGTGATGAGTTTTGAACCACTGACCTTTTAGTTAGCAGCCAAGAGCCTACCACTGTACCATCAGAGCTCCTCTACCATAAATTAGACAGTGATAAACCAAACTAAATCCAATCTGCTGATTGACTTCTGAAAATCAGTCAACAGAAACCATATGGATGACAGCATCCCTATTCACAACCAATCAGGGGGAGGTTGCAGGAGCAGGCAATATTTCATTCTGTTTGTTCTCAGAACTGCCATGATTGGAGAACTAATTCGAAGGTGGCTCCCAACAACAACAACTTAAAACACTGTCTTAGGTTTATTTTCTGTTACGTAACAACTGAACTTGATCCTCAGTGATACACTAGTTGTTCAGTCTTAACCTTTCCTTCCTGCAAAAGCAGTCTCCCTCTCATTCACCACCACTGAAACAAAATGAGGCTGGAGGCAACAGACCACAGTTCTAGGATCATTTCTGCTTGTCCTGTATATCCATTGCTGTCGAGTTGATTCTGACTCATCACAACCTTATAGGACAGAGTAGAACTGTCCCCGTAGAGTTTTGAAAGATTGCCTGGCAAATTCTTCAGTCAGAAGCCATAGCATTAGAGATCATGCCCCAGGGTTCCCAGTCCTGCATAGTGATGTAGTTTCTGTCAGGTCACTCTAGCAATCTTCAGGCTTCACTTCCCCCATTTGGCAAAGGAGTGTATTAGCAATACTAGTCTTTGAGCTTCCTTTATGAGTTTACAATTTTTTCCTTCAGAATTTGTCCTTAGTTTTGTCAGTGAGCGGGTTCTGGTTACACTGCTTGAAGCAAATGAGAAGGCAGTACCTTCCTAGGCCATGGATGAAATGACATCTGTGGGAAAGAAATCATGGGCTACAATAAAAATAAACTCTTACAAACTTCCTGCTACAAAAATAGATAGCTTTGTTCCTTTTAGTGCCCACCTGCTAAGGCAAGAAAATGCAAGAGCAAAAATTTCAGTTGTAAATGAAAACTGCACTTGACATAAAATCATGTTTACACATCTAAAAGCCTGGATTGAATTACAAAGTCAGAAAACTAAGTCAGAGGTCTGGGGGATTTGCACATATGTGGGCATGCAAGGACTTAAGCAACAACTGCTAGAGATACCGGCAGAACCCACCAAGCTCCCCAGAGAATGAGCAGTTAATTCCGGGAGCTTAATTGTTCTAACTGCTGCATACCTTATTGCTGAGTATCACTATGGTCACCTTCGAAGTACTCCCCTTCGAAAGCCATGTGCCAACACCAACGCACGTCCACTCTTCAAAGCAATTTTGGAACTCTTTCTGGAATGGCCATTGCACACAGTGACACAGCGGCAAGTCTGTGAACTTAATTGTACAGTAGTCTGCAAGAGAGTTTTTTAGCCAGAAAACAAATAACTGTATTGGAGCACCCTACCTACTCACCCGACCTGGCTCCCAATGACTTTTTTCTTTACTCGAACATAAAGGAAGTATTGAAAGGAAGACATTTTGATGACATTGAGGATATCAAGGGTAATATGACGACAGCTCTGATGGCCATTTTAGAAAAGAGTTCCAAAATTGCTTTGAAGGGGGCAGTAGGCGCTAGTGTCGGTGGATAGCTTCCCAAGTGGAGTACTTCAAAGGTGATGGCAGTGACATTCAGCGACGAGTTATGTGACACTTTTCCTGGGATGAGTTCGCAAACTTAATTGGCAGTCCTAGGATGTCGATCAGCTTGAATGGGAGCTCGATCCTTTGCTGAGGACTGACACTTTAGAGCTGTGTGATTGACTTTAAAGCCAAGACAGAGGGAGTGTGTGTATTTGTGCGCTTGCGTGTTCTCACGGATGTGTGCACATCTGCTTCTGTGCAAGTGCGTGCGTGCGTGCGTGCGTGCGTGCGTGCGTGCGTGCGTGCGTGCGTGCGTGCGTGCGTGCGTGCGTGCGTGCGTGCGTGCGTGCGTAGAGAGAGTGGGAATAGGGCAAAAAGAGAAATGGAATACCCGGGAGCGGGAGGCAGAAAGTGTTACCTCCCGAAAGGACTGATTTTTAAAATGCCATCTGCAATCACTGATAATTAGATCTGAAATACCAGCATGTAATGTACTCATTGCAAGGGTGGTGTCCACCCAGGGTTGGGTGATTTTTCAAAGAAATTGGAGACAGTTACAGAAATAGTCCTGGCAGAACTGTTTAAGTCTGCATCAGTGGTTATATTCGCCTAATTCCTAAGTACCTGGTGAGGCAGGTTCAGTAGGTACAGGATATTATTTGACCCACTCTTGTCATTGCTAGATTGTGGAGAAAATGGGACTTCCTAAGACGTTAAGGAAACCCCGATGGCGTAGTGCTTAAGTGCTATGTTTGCTAATCATGAGGCTGGCAGTTCAAATACACCAGTCCCACCTACGAAACTCTGTGGGGGCAGTTCTGTTATTGTTGTTAGGTGCCGTCGGGTCGGTTCCGACCCGTCGCGACTGCGCAGCAGAATGAAACACTACCGGTCTTGCACCATGTCCACAAACATTTTTATGCTTAAGCCATTGTTGTGGACACTGTCATTCCACCTCTTAGAGGGTCTTCCTCTTTTCGCTGACCCTTCACTCGACCAAGCATGATGTCCTTTTCCAGGGACTGATCCTTCCTGACAACATGTCCAATGTATGTAAGAGCAGTCTTGCCATCTTTGCTTCCCAGGAGCACTCTGGTTGTACTTCTTCCAGAACAGATCTGTTTGTTCTTTTGGCAGTTCTACTCTGACCTATAGAGTCACTATGAATCAGAATTGACCCGATGGCAGTGGACTCTTTCTGTTTTTTTTTTTAAGAGAAATTAAAAACAAAACCCAAACCTATTGCCATCAAGTTGGTTCTGACCCATGGCAATGCTATAGGACAGAGTAGAACTGTACCATACAGTTTCCAAAAACCACCTGGTGGATTTGAACTGCCAAAGCCCTCCTTAGCACTGTAGCTCTTAACCAGTTCAGTTCTTGAAATCCAGGTGGCAGTTTCTGTGAGGCCACTAGTGAGTGGATAGGGGAACTGGTCAATTTGCTCTGTAGTTGACCTAACTCTGGACTTTGCTGAAGCTTCAGCTGGATTCCACTAACCATTTGCTTCAAGTATTTTGAAGATGGGATCAGGCATTTCCCTTCAGCAGGGCCTAGGATTTGAGCTCCAGCAGGACTCCAGGGAACTCTTGATGCTTGATAGCCAGCCACAGCTTTTGGGTCTCTGGGAGTTCCCTTTGCTCTCCAGCCCAACCCAGCTTCCTTGCACCTAAGGACCCCTCTCTAACCACCAGAACAACCCCTGCCTCCCTTTAGGCCCTGTTTTGCACTCTGTGAAGCCTCACCGTGCCTGAGGGAATTTCTGTCAGGGAAAAAGACACTCTGTCCCTGGCAGATTCTTCCTCTTTCTGCTGCTGTGGTAGGGATGAAAGCTATCAACAACCATCTTTCTGCTAGAAAGGGTTGGCCACTTTTGGCAATTTAGTTCCTGTGGGCTTCTTTGCACCTGCAAGGATCTCACAATTGTGTGTTTACATGATAATTTTGTAACCTACCTGCGTCATTCTTGTTATTAGGGTGGGAGTAATGGTCTCATAGGACTTCCTACATCTAACAAAGGAGAGCAGCCTGATTATGCTCTGGTTCCAAGCAGGACTGCACTTGCTGGGACTGGACAGTTCAAGGTGGTGCTATGTGCAGATGACAGCAGGGAGTGATGATGACTTCTCATGGTACCTGCCTCCAGCCTCTTACATTTGGCCAAAAATAGGCCTGGGAGGCAGTGTCTGAGTTCAAAGACAGGTCTCTGTGTTGCTGATGGGAGGATTTCCCACTGTGGGAAGTACATGAAATAGTTGTTTTATTGTGAGCGAAGACTTCCTAGCCACACTGATATCACAGCAGCTTGGAGCCTGCTCCATCTACATTGAAAACCTGCACAACAGCTCTCATAATACGTAAAAGGACTGCAGCTAATATGAGGGAGGGGAAGGCATGCCTCAGAGAGAGAACAGAAGATTAGAAATACTCCAACGAGGCATAAAGCTGATGCTCTTATTGCTCCTTCTTGCATCCTAGCCCCAACTCCTGAGAATTTTTTATTCATCCCTCAACTAATACATGTATATTGGAGCATCTGTTATGCAGAAGACACTACAGAAGGGGCTGGGGATACAGTGAGCAAGGCATAAACACCTCAGGAGAGATAATAAAAAGTAAACAAGTAAGCATGTGAGGAAATAAAGAGGTTGATGAAAGTGATAAAGCCTTGCTGGGGTTGGGGGAAACAAATCTAGACATGATGGTCAAGGGAGACCACAGCAGCTGAGCTGAAACCTCAGAGATGAAGAGGAAGCAACTAACCAGCAATGGAAAGAGCTGGGAAAGTAGCAAATATGAGGTCTCTGAGATGAGAAAGAGTCTTGTCTGTAGAACAGGAAACATGCTCATGGCTGGAATAAGTGGGAAGAAGTGTGGAAGAATCAGGTAAGCAGTCAGAAGCGGGGTCACAGTGGCCTCTGGAATGTATGTCTAATAAGTCCACAAACTAAATTGTTCTGGGTGCTACATACCTCGTTGTTGAATATCACTACAGTCACCTGCCAGGTACTTCCCTGAGAAGCTGTGCACTGATGCCAGTCACTAGTCTACCCTTCAAAGCAATTTTGGAACTCTTTCTGGAATGGCCATTGTGCATAGTGGCAAGGTGGTAGGTTTGTGAACTTAATTGTATAGTTGTCTGTGAGGGAGGTTTTAGCGAGTAAACTAATAACTGTATTGAAACACCCTCCCTACTCATGTGATCTGCCCCCCAATGACTTTTTCTTTACCCAAAGATAGAGGAAATATTGAAAGGAAGATATTTTGATGACATTCAGGACATCAAGGGTAATATGATAACAGCTCTGATGGCTATTCCAGAAAAAGAGTTCCAAAATTACTTTGAAGGGTGGTCTAGGTGCTGGCATTGGTGCATAGCTTCCCAAGGAGAGCACTTTGAAGATGACTGTAGTGATAGTAGTGAGATATGTAGCACTTTTTCTGGGATGAGTTCATGAACTTAATTGTCAGACCTCCTATGAAAGATAAGCATTCTACCAGTGAGCCACAGCACTCCATTGCAGGAGAGTGACTCAACATAATTTGTATAAACAAGGAGCACAGTGGTGATCATTAGGAAACATACTGTGTGTTGGAGTTGAGGGTGGAGAGTGATTGTGGGGGACTAAGGAATTCCTCAGCCTCATTTGTTAGCCAGGGCTGTAGCAGCAGAAGGAAGAACCAAGGTTCTGGGAAACAGTTATTATTTCTACCCCAGTCCCACACAGATTTCCTTCTCCAGCTCCTGGAAATTTCAGTGGCACTTCATTTTCTTTTGTGGCCTGTTTTATTCATCTAGAGCTGCTGTAACAGAAATACCACAAGTGGATGGCTTTACAAAAGAAATTTATCTTCTCACAGTCTAGTAGGCTAGAAGTCCAAGTTTAGGGAATCAGCTCCAGGGGAAGGCTTTCTCTTTCTGTTGGTTCTGATCATCAGTTTTCTCCAGGACTATGACACTCTCCATGCAGGAACTCTGGGTCCAAAGGATGTGATCTGCTGTCAGCACTGCTTTCTTGGTATATGAGGTCTGCCATCTCTGCTTGCTTCCCTTTCCTTTTCTCTCTTGTATGATAGAATGTGGTGCAGGTCACACTCCAGGGACATTTTCTTTACATTGGATCAGAGGCGTGACCTTAGTAAGGGTGTTACATGCCACCCTAATCCTCTTTAACATAAAATTAGTCACGAAATAGAGGATGACCGCACATTACTGGGAATCATAGACTAACCAAATTAACACATATTTTGAGGGACACAGTTCAGTCCATGACATGGTCATTGTGTTCTTCAGCTGAAAGCATAACACCACATTCTTGTGAATTTTTTATTGACCATCCAGCGGCCTTTTCTGCCATCTATATGCAGGTTTCCCCCTCGCACATCAATGCCACCTGCTGTCCAGTTTCTGTGAAGACTTTGCAGCTGATTTTATGTCATGTCTAGAGAAATTTCACTTGGCAAGAATGTCCCAGAATCCAGTCCAGACTTGCCAAAGCCACGACCAGCTGCCCCACGGAGCACATCTTTGATTGTTCTCCTGTGGGGTTGTCCCCACCTCTCGCTCTTTCAGTGGCTCTGTTCAACCCAGCCACCTCCTACTTTCCTGCTAACAATAAACATCCTAGAGTTGCCTCAGCTTTCATTACCATGTTCTGCTCTCTTATTCCCATCCTTCTTTCAGTCAGATCCAGTGTGATTCCAAATTTGTGACCCCAACTTTTACCCTTGGTAATGACCATTTCCAGATGATATTTCAATATTTGGACCTCAACTTTTCCTAATGATCTCTGATTTGATTGTTCTCTCCCTATCTCTGTCCCTGGGGAAGTTATAGGCAGTCCCAGCCGCTTAACTGGTCCCTAATGCCCTGTGAGAAGGGTTTGAGGGCTGCTTGGGATGCAGCCTCTGCCCAGTTGCGTCACCCCACCCATAGAATCCAACCACTGGATTTGACATTGCATTTGCCATTTCTTTCAGGAGCCTAAGAACACCTTTAGGCAAAGTGGCCTCATAGCTGACCCAGATAGCCTAGAATTTCCAAGGCAGGCGTGAAAATTAAATCTAAACTGTGATTTTCATTTTACACATATGCAAAGGATGTGCCAAGCCAAAGCCAAGTGCCATCGAGTCGGATCTGACTCATGTTGACCCTAGAGGCCAGGCAGGGGCCTGCAAATTGTGAAAGCAACCCCAATTCATCATAATCACTTTTCAAATGGCAATAATTGTTTTGTGATTTCAACCTGAACACAAAGCATTACTCAATCATAGAAAATTAGTAGATAGTGCCGCATCTGGATCACCAACTACATGTGGGATGACACAGTCTCTCTTCTCCTTGTGGTCTGCTTGATATCCTAGCCTCAGAAGTACTCAGATCTGAAACAGACAGTGGGCTGTGAGACGGTTCTCTCAATATCTGCCCTTCCCACACATGTTGTTGTTAGCTGCCATCCAGCTGACTTCAGCTCATGGTGACCGGATGCAGAACAGAATGGAAAGCTGCTGGGTCCTATACCATCTTGACAATCACTGGTGGGGTCAAGTCCATTGTTGAGGTCACTGTGTATCTTGAGTGCCTTCCAACCTAAGGGGCTCATCTTCCAGCACTACATTGGACAATATTGTGTGTGATTATTAGGGTTTCATTGACTAATTTTCAGAAGTCAATTTCCAGGCCTTTCTTCCTAGTCTTTCCTAGCCTGGAAGCACCAATAAAACCTGACCACCATGGGTGACCCTAGTGGTACTGGATGTACTGCTGACATAGCTACCAGGATCATAGCAACACACAACCCACTGCAGTACAACAAACTGACAAATGAGGGACAAGGTTCTTCCTCGCTACCTAAAAGAGTCTAAATACATAACTGAAAAGATCCAGACTCAGCAGAAGCACACATGACTATCTTCCTCTTTACAAGGCCAGCAATCAGGCCACTAAGTAAGTGGTTTGTCTTAGTCTGGGTTTTCTAGGAAAGTAAAACTAGTAACACCTGTATGTACAAGAAAAGATTTGTATATATAAAATACAAGGTAAGATATATACATAGGAAACAGCTCATGCAATTGCAGAAGCTGAATGTCCCAAGTCCTGGCACAAGCTTCACATGGCCATGGGAGCTGGTGAACCCAAGGTCAGCAGGTCAGAGACCAGAGTTCTGGATCACCAGTTGCATAGGTCAGCAGATCTCAAGCTGGCAGCCATATGGAGCTGCAGAGGCTGGCGTACCCAGGATCAGCAAGTCAGGGAACAAGACTCTCAAGCGCTGGCTGTAAGGGTTTATGAATCCACCAGCTGCTAGTCTAAGTCCAGGAACCAGATGCTAGAAGAGAGTGGGAGCTGCTGGCTACTTGAGCAGACTGGCCATAGGTGGTGGAAGGCAGAGAGAAGAGAGCTGAGGGGCTGGAAGCCACCGCAGGCCCCACCCTGCCACTTAATACAGCAGCCAAACATGGAGTAGCCAAGTTGACACAATCCTGACCACCACATCATGGGCTGAATTTTGTCCACCCCCACCCCCCGCCAAATACGTGTAGCCATGTGGCCGGGCCATGGTTCCCTGTATTCTATGATTGTCCTCCATTTTGTGTTTTGCTGTACTGTATGTTAAAGGATTAGGGTGGGACTGTAAATTTATTTATAGGATCACCTCCCTGCTCCATTGTAAAGAGAGTTTCCCTGGTATGACTTGCACCACCCTTAATCCTTTCATCCTGCAAGAGATAAAAGGAAAGGGAAGCAAGCAGAGAATTGGGAACCTTGCGCCATCAAGCAAGCAGCACTGGGAAAAGAGTGCATCAATCAGACCTGAGGTTCCTGCAGCAAGATGCTCCCTGGATGAAGACTGATGGCAATACTGCACTTTCCTCCAGGGCTGACAAGGGGGAAAACCTTCACCAGGAGTGGACATTCTGAATTTGGACTTGTAGCCTATCTGACTGTGTAAGAATAAACCTTCCTTTGTTAAAGCCATCCGCTCTGTGGTATTTCTGTTACAGCAGCATTAGCTGACTAAAACATGGCTAATAGATCACTTCCCTGGGGATGAGGAGGGAAGAAAAATTATGTCCCAAAGAAGTTAGTCATTTTTTATAGGACACAAGAGGAAGCAGAGACTTTAGGCTTGCAGTTTTCGTTTTGTTTGTTTTTTTGAGTAGGGTTGTAAAAGACTTAAGTTTATGGCTTGATAGCCAAAAAGGATTTGTAGAGAATTGGGAATAAAAAGGCACATGTATAAAATCAAACAAAATTCAACATCCGTGAGAGAAACATAAACACTGTTTGCTGTGAAAGAGTGGGTGTGGTGTTTCAGAGTATTGCTTTTTTATGATGTAGCCACACAAATATTTGAATACGCCAATAGTCATTTAATCCTTCTCTCATTCAGGTCAATGTGGTACACAAAGACAGCAAGGGAAGGGCACTGGCCTAATAGTGAGGAGACATGTGTGGTGTGAGGACAAAAGGCCAGCGTAGGCCTCTGTACAAGGGATGTCTTTGAAGGATGGCAAAGAGCCAGGGGCTGGAAAGTGTCCTTACAGGTGAGTTTCCCAACAGATCCATCCCTATGACTAACTCAGAGATCAACCCCTCTTCAAATAGAGAAGAATGCTGGTAATAAGTTTTTGAGATTACAAGAGGATTTAAACATTATCTGTTCCATGGTAATCCCCTCCCCTTCACCTACAGAACATGTCTTCCCAGGGAGCGTCCGTTCTACCTATGTACAAACCAAGCCTTGGCCACTCCCTCTGCAGCCAGGCAGAAGGCTCTGTATACTTAGTGGGCCTCCCTTGCCTTCCTCACCAATAGTGTTAATGCTTACTATGAAACTTGGGTTCCATTCTGAAATCTGTTTGTTCGCCCTTCCCAACACTGGGGTACTTCCCTGTAATTGAATTCTTAAGGGATCTGGAGCTACTGTTGAATTAAGAGAAACAGAACTGTGAAAACTACAGTATTTTAAAAAATTCACTTAATTTTTGTTGTTGTTGAGCATACATACAGCAGAACATATACCAGTACAACAATTTCTACATGTACAGTTCGGTAACATTCATTACACTCTTTGAGTTTTGCAACCGTTCTCACCCTCCTTTTCTGAATTGTTCTTCACACATTAACATAAACTCATTGTCCCCTTAGTTTCCTATCTAATCATTCAACTTACTGTTGTCAATTTAATCCCTTATACATAGTTTTTAAAAGATCATAATGCTCAAGGGAGAGTATTCATAACCAATTCAGTTAAATGGATCCAACTCAACAGCACTTGGCTTGGCTTGGCATTGTTTGGTTTAAAGAAGACTTCAGAGGATGTTAATAGCTTAAGGTTTAAAGATGATATCATGGCAATAGTTTCAGGGGTTTATGCAGGTTCCACAACTCCAGAAAGTCTGGATTCCGTGACCAGTTAAAGAATTAGTGCAAAGAGAAGTTATCATTTTGCAAATAATGAAACAAACACACATATACTTAAAACTCACTGCCATCGAGTCAGCTCTGACTCATGGTGACTCCATGTACTACAGAGTAGAACTTTTCCACAGGTTGTAATCTTAGGGAACCACATCTCGAGGCCTTTCTTCCATGTTGCTGCTGGGTTAGTTCACACCACTAAATTAGTTGAGAGCAAACCATCTGTACCACCTAGGGACCCTTTGGAAACCCTGGTGGTGTAGTGGTTAAGCCCTGTGACTGCCATCCAAGAGGCTGGCAGTTAGAATTCACCAGGCACTCCTCGGAAATTGTATGGGGCAGTTCTACTCAGTCATACAAGGTTGCTATGAGTCAGAATCAACCTGATGGCAGTGGGTGGTGGCGGTGGTAGTAGGGACCCTTCACAAATAATAACCAGTGGTAATTATAAAACAATACATATAGCATCACACATGGAAATGGGTATAAAATGGGTATAAATCCTAATGAAACTTGAGCTGGATTCTTCTTAAGCCACAGAGCATGGAGGACTGGGAAGGGCTTATTTGGATTTTGAGATTGTGGGGAAGGAAGCTAGGAATTTGTTAAAGTGCTTAAAATTCTAAGACACCTGGGTCCGGGCCACTGCTGATGGGTTACATACTCCAGAGACGTATTGAACGACTTTTCAATTTCAGTTCAACTTTAAGAGACACTCTGTGACTTGTCCACAAGCAGTATTGTAAGCAGTTATAGTTCTGTCTTACACTTCTTACGTGACCTGTGCAGGAAAAAAAGAAGTTGGGTTTCTATTATGGTAGTTGGGATACCTGGAGCCAACCAAACCGACAGGTTTGATTCATATTTGACACACCCTCTGGATAGTTGTAACCCAGGAATGACCCAGAACCAGAAAGACTGGAGATTATTGTTTCTCTACCATCAGACTCCTAGACTTTATGAAACCACACAATGGACAGTATCCTGAGGCCTAGACCAGGAGCCTTTGGGGGCAGAGGCTTTGTGTGAAGTATTCTAAGCCAGTCATTGATTCTATTTCCAGATATCCTGAGCCACAGCCTGGGCAGTTAAAGCAATAGCAAAACATTTCTTGAACAGTAAGTTTACTACCTACCGGGACTAGCTAGAGCAATTAGCTAAAGTAACTAGGTAAGTGACTAGGAACAAATTATTTAGATTTCTAGAAACTGAGTTCTGATATCTATAAAATGAAGGTCTTGGAATCAGTAATGACTGGTGAACGAGAAGCTTTTTATTAAGATTTATGATAAGAAACAATAAGACTTTTATGTAATTTATAAGTATTCAAAGAAAAGCCTAACTCCAGAACTCCCTATTTCTCAAATGATTCTATCAAGTCAATCTTGAGGTCATAAATGAAGATACTTAACTGATCTGACAATCTTTTCAATTTCCTTAATAATGGGTGACAGATCCGAACCAAGCCCATTGCCACTGCGTTGATTCTGACTTATAGCACATAGTTTTAAAACCCCATTACTCTTACCAAAAAAAAAAAAAAAAAAAGAAAGAAAGAAAAAGAGAGCAGTAGTTACCCACTTGGCTTCTGACCAAAAGGTCAGCATTTCAAACCCAGCCACTCCGAAGAAGAAAGATGTGATAGTCTGCTTCCATAAAGATTACAGCCTTGGAAACCCTATGGGGACGTTTTACTCTGTGCTATATAAGGTTACTGTGAGTTGGAACTGACTCAATGGCAGTGTTTATTGTTGTGTTTGGACTGTTAATAAAATAAACTTTCAGTATAATAGAAATAATTTAGATTATGAGAAAAGTTTGTTTGAGTAGGACCTGACATTCCCTAGTGATGATGATGGTTACATGAAATACTATTTTTGAGGGAAGAACTATTAACTTTAACTGTTAACAGAACAAAACCAACTTGGCAATAACAGGACAAATCCAAGCAAACAAAGAAAATTACTGAGGCTCATAGATATTAAATGATTTGCCGGAGGTCGTACAGAGCTGCAGGTCACACAGAGTTGCAGGTGGAATCTCATACTCTGTCCCAGGATTCTCTGCAAGGTACCATGAGTGACACCAGGATCACTTAATGACACCTGCTCAGCATGTTTGGAGACCAAGTTATTAAAAGTAAAATCAGAAGGGCCTATATGAAGAAAAAAACACAAGTAAATACTGTTAAAGTGTTTAAAATTCTGAGACTCTTGGGTCAAGGCCACTGCTGATGGCTTATACACTGGACATGAACATGAAGAGCCTTTGGAATACATATCAAATATGAAACAGTTACTTGGAACTTTGTTGGAATGAAAGCTAGGAATGAAAAATGAAAAGGAGTACTATGTTATTGACACGATACACAATCAAATTTTATTTGGAAATTATTTGTGTAAATGGTATTAGAGCTCTTAAAGAATATCGATTGGCATGTAGAATGGTTGCCATCTTAAGCTCTCAATTATATGAAATATTATTGAAATTGATTTGCTGTCTACACATGGATATAATCTAAAACCGACTCCTTCAGTATGTAGGCTCAATGGGGGAATAATGTTTTTTAATTCTTCTTCAGACCCCACAACACGTAATTCAGTATTCTAAACACAGTCAGCATTCAATAAAAATTTAATTCTTGACTGAATCTAGGCAGTCAGGGGAGAAAAAGGACATCACTATTTGTTTGGACATGCCTCCCTGATTAAATGCCACCTTCTCCTTACTAGCTAATCAGTCAGCAAACTAAGCTTTGTGGATGTTTGATCTTTCCCCTTAGAGAAGGTCAGTAGCTGGAAATGAGAGCCAAAGTGATGACACTTGGAAGATTTTCCTGTGTGCTCTGTCAGGGAGATTGAATGTCCTGGAGCCTTCCACATGGCCCCTTAGAACTAGTTCTCATTGTCCCTGTCTTTTAAGAATGGCATCCAACACGTTCATTGTCAATTTTCAATCCTGCAATTTCTAAACAAGCTAAAAGGGTTACTTTTTTCCCCTGCCTTTATAATTTATGCGTTCCTACTTACTTTTAAATATTAAAGCAGAAAATAGAATTTTAACCATCGCAGTTATCTTCTAAAAATTCTCAGTGTTCTTTCATTATTTAAAATATTCTCAAATAATAAGTTGTTCTAAGGTTGATGATTTTTCTAATTTCAGCAACAAAAACTGTTTTCTGATCTTTTACTTCCTCATTCTACCGAATTCTATCTCCAATTTTGTTTCTCCTCTCTGTAACTGTTATGACTTGGTGTTCAGGATACAAAGAAAAAGCCACATGGTTTCTGACCTTCTAGGAGCCTGTAGTCTAGGAGAAGAACATGCAAACAAACTCTCATGATGAATGCTCAGAGGCGAAACTAGAACAGAGGAAGTTTGAGTGTAATTAAAGTAAACCGGCCTGTTGGTGGAGCTTCCATTCTTGGGTCCTTTTTGTTTTTTCTATGAGATGTACATGTGTTCCTGGTATCCAAAACCTATTGCCATCAGTCCATTCCAACTTATAGCAACCCTGTAGGATAGAGGCTGTCCTGTATGGTTTCCTGGACTGTAATATTTACAGACATAGCTTTCCAGGTCTTTCTTCTGACAAGCAGCTGTTGGATTGGGACTGCAGATGTTTCCATTAGCAACTGAGTATGTAACCACGTTGCCACTGCTGGTCCTCGTTCATTTTATAATGGTTAGAAGTTCAATTTCTCCTGGAACTCAGTCCGAGGGCCTATGACCTAAGAAGTTATAAACTCGTCACCATCCCCAAAGCATCTCCATAAACAAGCTATCAGTTAAACAAATTTAGTTTCTCAGCAAAGTTTTTTGTGCTAAGAGATGAAATTACCTGGATCATCATTTCCCTTTGCTTCTGCTTGCACACTTACACTTTTTCTCCAACTTTATGTTAATTAAGTTCAATTTTTCACACAGACTTTCTAGCCACATCTGTCATTGATGGAGTTGTGTCTGGGGATGGAGCAGACCTGTGTGCGCTGCCTGGGACCCTGAGGCGGAGCCAAAGCTGAAGTCTCCTTTCCACTGTGGCACCAGGATTTAATTATGCAGCTGAGGTGCTGGCTCTTCAGAGCCAGGGAGGTGTCAAATAAGCCCAGGCTTTTAACTGAGCCACTATTCCCTAGACACTGCTGAGAAATCACTGCCAATAGAAAGAAAATTCTAGGAATTGGCATGCCAGCAATCATGCCTCCTGGAATTATGAGCTTTCCACAGTGGTCCTGGCAGGGCTTCCTCCCCCTCAGTGACAGCAGTGGCTGGGAGGGGACTCAGAGGCAGCAGGGAGGGCAGAGACCTCACTTTCAGAAGTGTCTGGTTCTAGGCCATACCAGTACCATCCAGCTCTGACTCCTGGCAACGCCATGTGTGTCAGACCAGAACTGTGCTCCACGGGATCTTCAGTGGCAGATTTCTTGGAAGTTTATCAGCAGGCTTTTCTTCTGAGAGGCCTCTGTGTGGTTTCTTTTAGCAGCCTATTGTCTCAGACATTTGCACCACCCAGGAACTCTGTTGTAGACCATAAAACACAATACAAAAACCATGAAACACAATAAAACCATAAAACCACAATACAAAACCATAAAACACAATACAAAACAAAAAACAGTTGTCGTCAAGTCACTTCCAAGTTATGTGACCTGTGTGTTTCATAGAGTTTTCAATGGTTATGACTTTTCAGAAGTAGATCACCAGAGCTTTCTTCCAAGGTGCCTCTAGGTAGATCTGAAGCTTTCAATTAGTAGTTAAGCCTTAACTGGGCCACCTAGGGACCCGTGTTCTGGATCATAGATAGCTAGTTTGTTTCTAGTACTGTGTTCTGGAGTCATCAACAGGGTGAAGAAAACTAGTCAGTTTCACCCCTTCAAGCCTAAGAGGGCTCTCTCTGTTACACCTCAGAAGCCTCCCACCACTGCTATTTCCGCTTTCTTCTTTGCTCTCAGGCACAAGCCCCATGCCTTGTATTTGGCTGGGATACACAGGCTGAGAACTACTGCATCCTTACAAAAACATGAAGGGCTCTGGGTTTAGGTAGTGTGAGGCATGTCTCTAACTGTTCTCCAAAGTGCTGAGGGAGGCAAACAGAACTTATCAATTATCATCCTCAGATGCTTACAATTCCAGGGTGCCATTTGATCCTAGAATCATTCAGAGTGAGAGGCCAAAGAAAAATAGGATTATTGAAAAGTGAAGCTTGAGACTTAAACCACTTAATAAGGACCAAAAACAGCCTCAGATTTTGAAAGTAGAAGAAAACTAGTTAGCATAAGACATAACTTCCTGCTTTTGAAAAAGTTCCTTCCATGTTCATTCTATATTCTGAAATTAAATGTGTTATTTCATCTAGATGACTTTGGAATATTAACCATCAGTTTAGAATGCAACTCCAGGGCAAATCCTTTCTGCTACTTTCACTATGTTTTGCTCTCCCAGCTCCTCAAAGAAATTACATTAGCTCCAGTCTTTAATAAACTGTGGCAATTAAAAATTTTTAGTTCCCCCTCTTTTTTATGAGCCTTACACAGTCCGTTCCACCTCTTCCCACAAGCGCATCTCATGGGAGTCAGAGTCAGGGGCTGCTTCGGATGCCTTAAATCATGGCATGGGGTCTTGGGGGGTTGATGCAAATTGCTGCCATCGCCAGTCTGTGATAACCTGGTGCATCTGCGCACTCAGCCAATTGCCATCAAGCAGTTGACTCCAACTCATGGCAACCCCATGCATGCCAGGTAAGAGCTGTTCCCCACAGGGTTGTCAGTGACAGATTTCTTTGGAAGTAGATCACCAGGGCTTTTTTCTAAGGTGCCTTTCAACTCAAACCATCTAGCTTTTGATTAGCAGCTGAGCACTTGAGCAATTTTGCACCATCTAGGGACTCCTATGGAAACACTAGTGGTATTGTGATTAAGAGCTGTGTCTGCTAATCTAGAGGTCAGCAGGTCAAACCCACCAGATTCACCTTGGAAACTCTATCAGGCAGTTCTACTCTGACCTACAAGGTCTCTATGACCAGAAATCGACTAGACAGCAATGGCTTTGGCTTTGGCTAGGGACTCCTATATCTGGTCATTGAAAGGTTGAAAGTGATCGCCAAATAGGGCTATGAGCTGGTGTGCCTCCTCCACATCTGCTAGGACAGGATGAGTCCCGTCGCATATTGGTTTAAGGTAAATTTAAATAATTTAATTTTGTGAATATCTTGAGAATTGTCTATTATTTCTTAACTCAGGATGTCTTAGTCATGTGGGGCTGCTGTAACAAAACACCACAAGCAGATGACTTTAACAAAGAGAAATTTATTCTCTCACAGTCTAAGAGTCTAGAAGTACAAACTCAAAGTGCCATCCCCAAGGGAAGGCTTTGTCTGTCTTGGGGGAATTCCTTGTCATCCATCTTGCCCTAGACCAGGAACTTTTCAGTGCAGGGTAGCCAGGCTCCACATTTTTGGTAGTATGAGACCCCCTTGTCTCTCTCCTGGCTTCTCTCTTACATATTTCAAAATAGATTGTTTTAAGACACAACCTAATCTTGTAGACTGAGTCCTACCACGTTAATATAACTGGCTGTAATCCTGATTCATTAACATTATAGAGATAGGAATTACAACACATAGGAAAGTCTTATTAGATGACAGAACAGTGGCCAGTCACACAATACTGAGAATCACAGCCTAGCCAAGCACATACCTGTGCAGGAAACAAATTCAATCTATAACACAAGATAATTTTGCAGTCACTACGATTAGGGGTTGGGTTGCTATACAAACACTTCTGATTGCTCCAGGATCAGTTTATTTACTAAACACTGTGTTGATAATGATGACATTCCTTAGGCTGGAGGGAGATACAGGTATAAAAAGTTGAGGTTAAACAAAGAGACAAACAAATCCAAAACCTGTTGCTATCCAGTCAATTCCAACTTACAGTTACCTTACAGGACACAATAGCACTGTCCCATAGGGTTTCCGAAAAGTGGCTGGTGGATTCAAACTGCCAGCTTTTTGGTTAGCAATTAGCTCTTTACCACTGTGCCAAGTCTAAGGGATATAGGAGTATTATATGCACAGGGAGAAACAAAATATGAAGTAGGAAAACAGAGATTGGAAAAAAAATATAAGAAGAGGTAAATGAAACGAGATGCAGAAATTTATTTTTTAATTTTTAATTATTTTTTAAGGAACTGTTTTTGTTGGGAGTATAAATTGCTTTCAAAAACTGCTTCAGTGATCACAGGTTCCTAGCAGCAAATTAGGCAAGTAATCCAAAAAGTTGGATTAAGTGAAGAAGAACATGGCATCAGACTTGATTGGAGACTCCTTGAAGTTGGATTACATGAATAAGAACATGGCATCAGGATTGGTAGAAGACTCCTTGACAACCTGAGATATACAGATAACACAATCTTGCTTGCTGAAAGTGAAAAAGACTCAAAGGACTTACTGATGAATATCAAAGACTACAGCTTTCAGATTACTTGCTCAGCACACAGGCTGAATAAGCAGGGTGGAGGGATTCAACCCTGACTTAAACCTTTTTCCATTTTAAAACACAAAGTACCCTTTTGCTTTGGCTCTTAGCCAATGCACTGTTTGTTTGTTTGTTTTTTATTATGACTGAGTGAAAATGTACATTCCCGTATAAATTTACATGCCCACCTCTATGCAGCTTCCACTGCTCTCCCTGTCCAGTGACAGCACACTATTCCTCTCTGCTCCATACATGTCTCATCCTCCCAACAGTCTCCTTTCCCCTCCTCTCCACCCACTTTCTTTCCTCCAGCCAGAAGTCAGCAGGATGATATCCTAGAGATGCATAGAACCGTAAAGTGCATCCAGTATATGGTCACTCTGCATTGCCAAGTCCAATCCATTCGTGTCCGAAGAGTGGACCTTCGTTATGATTTATGGGCAAGAGTAGCATCAGGGCCAGGGGCTACGCTCCCAGGGGAATCTCGAAACCTCTGGACCATCAGTTGAATTCTTTTAGTGGAGATCTCAGGGCAATACACAGTTTTGTATGAGCATGGTTAAGAGTCCTGGAATTCTCACTCTTCACAATGCAATCCGTAATTTGCTACATTCTACTCACTCGAATGCCTTTGCGTAGTCAATAACATACAGGTAAACTTCTTTCTGGTATTTTCTGTTTTCAGCCAAGATTCATCTGACATCAGCAAGATATCTCTTGTTGCATGTTCCCTTTCGAACCCAGCTCGAATTTCTGGCATTTGCCTGTCAACAGAGTGCTGCAAATGCTTTTGAATGCTCTTCTGTAAAATTTCACTTGTGGGTGATGTTAACGATATTATTTGATAACTTCTACCTTCCATTGGATCACCTTTCTTTAGAATAAGCACAAATATGGGTCTCTCCTTTCAGCTGGTGAGGTAGCTATCTTTCAAAAATCTTGGCGTAGGTAAATGAGCACCTCCAGTGCTGCAGCCCTTCGTTGAAATGTCTCAACTGGTATTCATTGGCATAAAGACCATTTCAAGATCCATCATTTGCAAAGTGAAATGAAATAAAGAGACATGACTGTTCCTGATGGTATCCAGCCCAAACTACTACTCGTTCATTCGTTTGTTCATTGGATTGTCTTCGGCTCCATCTCTGCTTTGTCTTTTCTCTTTGCCATTTAATGGATCAACTGTCCATTAAATTATCTTAGTAAGACATAGAGTTGCTATGAGTTATAAATCAATTTGATGGCACCTAACAACAAGAAGACATGAAACTTAATTTCAACTCAGAGATCACTCCAAAAGCAAATCAAGTAATAGCCAAATAAACGCATCAAAATTTCTCAGAACATAATCTGTCAATAATAACCATCTGTAAATTTCTTCAGGCTTAAGCATTTTTTTTTCCAGTAGACTAGGGAACAAATAACATGATTAAATGCTATGTCCTGGGCTATACATACATGGTCTGATTTGGATTTTGCATTGACCTCATTAAATGAGTATTAGTTTTCTCATTTTAAAGATAAGGAAACATTTCTGAGAGTTTAATTGTCCATATTCTTTCTTACTGCTGAAACACCAGCTTTTATTTTTCTTTTTCCAGAGATAATTTAAAAACCAATGAAGCTGTACATCAACAGACAGCTGCCAGAAATTCAAAAGTGCACATGGAATGAGGAATATCATTGCTAATCACATGATCTTGGCTGAAAGCAGCGAATACTAGAAAAACATTTATCTGTATTTTATTGACTGCACAAAAGCATTCGACTGTGGGTCATATGAAATTGTGTATAACTTTGTGAAGAATGGAAATTCCAGAACTCTTTATTATGCTCATGAGGAACATATACATAGGAGGTAGTCACTTGAACAGAACAAGAGGGTGCTGCATGGTTTAAAATTGAAAAAGGTCTCTGTCAGGGTTCTACCTTTCACCATACTTATTTGGACTGTATGCTGAGCAGATAATCTGAAAAAGGTAGCATCAGGATTGGTAGAAGACTCCTTAACAACCCGAGACACACAGATAACTCAGTTTTACTTGCTGGAAGTGAACAGGACTTGAAGCACTTACTGCTGAAGATCAAAGACTATAGCCTTCAGCATGGAGCATACCTCAACACAGACATCCTCACAACTGGAGCAATAAGCAACAGGAGTTCTTCACACTCAAGCTAATCTGAAGGTGATAACTTTCAGAGGGACCAGAGTCCCCATTCATTTTACATTTGATCTCTCTCACGTGTCTGAGGATCTCCATGTCTCTACATGCACCAAAGGGTTTGGAAAACATTTCAGTCCTGTGATTCGGCTCTCTGTCATCAGTATTCCCACCTCAGTCCTGTCTTAACTTGGACGACTTTCATTTCTGTATGGAACAGCCCTCTACCACCTTGGCCTCTTGGGTTCATGACTACTTTCTCCTCTTCAGCTACCCACTCTCATGGCCTTGTTTTGAACACTGTCATTACCTGAGGCTCGACTGCTCCTCGGAAGTAATGAATTCAGTAATTTTGTTCGCAACTGCAAACTTGCCTTCCTCTAATTCTCTTTCATCCACTCCTATAATGTTGGTTCTTCTATCAACAAAACACTAGTCACTGGAAATACCATCTCCTTCTATAATTGCTTCTCTTTTAGTCTGAATTGGATTTCATGAGCTGTCAACCACTCTTTCTCTACTTCCTTTCTTCATTTTTTAGCCAGTACACTAGCTTAGCACAATCTCAGCCCTAGAAGACTGTCAGAGTCTGTCTTTGCCATGCTACATTTAGGTAGCTCAGTGTGATTAGAGAAAATTACCAAACTGCACTAGTTTGTGAAACTTTAACATCATGATCTCAAATCTCCACCAGACCTACTCTTCCCCTCTTTAGATCTCTTTCCTAACAGCTCTTGTAACTATCGCAAACTTTTCCCGCTGTACGCACATCTCCAGACCCTTTTACATCCCTCTTGCTCTTAATCTCTTGCCTTCTTCAGTGAAAAGCAACCATCAGACCACAATTGACTGACTTCCGATCCACCAAATCAAGACGTCTCTCTGCTTCAACATCTGTCTTCTCTTCTTGTCCACATGTGACAATGGAAAGAGTATCTCTGGCTAACTCTTTCATTTGTGCTGCAGGCCATATGCTCTCCTTTATCCTAAAGAACTTTCTTTAGTCTGATATCTTCAACCACTCTTACTGTCCGGACTTCTTTGCAATACCATTTAAATATATTCAAGTCTATTTTATTACAAACAAAACAAACACAAATACCAGCTCTCACCCTATGCAGTAGGTTGCAAGAACGATCCAGTTCTGCTCCCCTACTGACGTGCTTTGCAGTGAGACTTTGCAGCTTCTCCTATCAAGAAATTTGTCTCTTTCCCTATGCCTTGAATCTGGGTTGAATTTATGACCTTCTTAGGAGACTATGACGTGGCAGAATGCTATGCCAATTCTATCACAAAATCTCAAGAGACTTTCCAGCTGTCCCCTCTTGTTAGAACCCTGCCATCATCACCATGTGAATTCGCTGCCTGATACTGAGAGAATCACAGCCCCATTGTCTTGTAATTCCAGCCAACAGAAAACCACCATCCAAAATTTTAAGACCCTCCTATATAAGTCGGCCTTCCACCAGCCCCAGATGCTTGCAAGGCTCTGTCTGGGCCCACATCAGCAGAACCATCCAAGTCACCCATATATTCATAAGTAACAGTAAATGCTTATTGTTTCAAGCTACTGAATTGGGTTGTTGGTTAAGTGCCACAACTGCTAATCAAAAGGTTAGCAGTTCAAATCCACCAGGTGCTCCTTGGAAACTCTAAAGGGCCATTCTACTCTGTTCCCATAGGGTTGCTATGAGTTGGGATTGACTCAATGGCAGCGGGTTTGGGTTTTGTTTTTGATTATACTCCAATAGCCACGTAATGTACCTCATGTTTTCCTACAGCTACTACACAGTTTGTGTCCTGTTAATGCCCACTAAAATTCTTGAAAGAACATATTACACTTGCTTTTTCAACTTCTTCAGCTACCATTTACTCTTTTAGGCATCCTAGGGTTGCTCTGGCCCTAGCACTCACTCCTCTGAGACTGCTTTTCCAAGGTCTCCATGATGATCCTATTATTAAACCCAGTGGACACTTTGACCTAAATTTTACCAGAACTCCTAGTAGCATTAATCACTACAGACTCTTTTGCCTTACCTTCTGTGCTAAACTCCTCTCATTATCATGCTAAATGTGCTTTTCTTTGAATTCATTCTGCTTAAGGGTCATTGAAATTTTTTGAGCTGCATGCTAATTTTCCCATCTAATTTGTCATTACTGTCATTTCTTCAAATATAGAGTATTGTCATTATTACCAAACAGGGCCAGATTACTCAATAAGCAAGGTATACACAGGCCCAATTATGCCATCCTACCAATCTGCAGGATACAATTTCATCAAAACAAAGATGTGTAAAAACTGTGAGAAATTGCTCCCCATAGATTAGCAGGTAAATACAATTAAATCCACTTGTACCTTGCTTAATGCAAGCTAGTACATACTGTGCTTACTGGTTAACCCATTCTTGCTACAAAAAGCTCCGTCATGTTCTCTACAGTCATTGTCCCTTGGTGAAAACGTCTCCTAGTAGACTCCTCACTTTATGTGATCTTAAAATTTTGTCCTTGTCATCCTCCAACACCACCACAACCAAAATTTAAGACATTTTGAAATTTCAAGAGCAAAACAGCTCCAATACTTTACTGATTTCTCTAATTCCCATTTTCCCTTAGATCTTAGCTTCATAATTCTTTAATATCTTATTAGTAGTTTGGTTCTTTTAAGAAAATTCTACCTTCTTCAGCACTTCAGTTTCAGCAGAAGAATTTATTCAAATAAAGAACCTCAGATTAAGATTCCAAAAACCAAATGCACTGCCTTCGAGTTGTCTTTAACTCATAGCAACCCTATAGGACAGAGTAGAACTGCCCATAGGGTTTTCAAGGCTGTAAATCTTTACAGACTGCCACATCTTTCTTCTGTGGAATACCTGGTAAGTTCAGACTGTTGACCTCTTGGTTAGCAGTTGAGAACTTTTATCACTGAGCCGCCAAGTCTCCATTGCCAGGAATAGAAGTCTTCAATTGTAAATAGATTAATTTATTTTTTGTTAGTAAAATAAAATCACGCATTTCTAAAGAATTCTTCCAGAAAGAAACACATTCTTTCTACAACGATGACAATCTAATGAATAAAATGACCTTCTCTATTAAAGGTCATACATTGTTGTTTTAATTGGAAAGAAAATGAAGACTTCCTTTCATACTGGAAAGCATACCAGAAGATTAAATAAAGCATACAAAAAGTACTGGAAACCTATTCAAGGCTTTTAACATGTTTATGACTATTTTGTAGTTATATGTTTGGGAAATCAAATGATACCACACACATACTGTAATAGTTAATTTGAGAGGATATTCTCAAAATAAAATAATGAAAAGTGATTTTGGAAGTTTGTGTAAGCTTTATATAAAATGAGGTGACCTACAAGAGGGGCAGGATTTTTGTTGGCAAAAAAAGTTTTAAGAGAGATTTGAAACCAATGATTCCAGGAAGAGGCAGATAACAAATACATCACATGAAAAACTTTCCATCTCTTTGTGCCAAAGCTCCACGTAGAATTTATTTGCCAAAGCTTTTTGATACTGGAAATATAAATATTTTCTATGGAGTTAACTTTAAAAATTTCATTATCTTAAGATAGTTAAAATTGCTATTTTTTTAAACACACCAGATTAATTAGTTACAAATATTTTTGGCAGAGCTAAGAACCCTGTCCTAGCCTCACTTCTTTACACCAAGTTATTTTTCCCACACAGTGATGGACTCCTATTAAAATGGATGGTAATGTCTGCACCAGAAAAAAGAATGTACAGGGACTCTCAATTCGCCTTTAGTGACACTGGTCACTGTAAAGGAGCAACTGGTTTCCTTTTCTCTGGTGTATCAGCCTCTGCTTAAAACACTTAGTTCAAGTCTGCATTGGAACGGTATCACTCCATCTGTCAGCTCGCAATTTCTCTTTTTCAGATCAGTAGAATTATTAACAGAACTCCTAAATGCTCCGAACCAGCACTTTCTTCTTCTAACATCTTTTTAAGAAAAGTGATTAATCTTCATATTTAGCACTACATTTCCAAACGTGTTCTTAGGCTGTAAGGGGCTTCGAGAAGGGAGTCTGCAACCACAGGCTTAAGGAGAATCTCTCTTTTCCTGCTACTTTCTTTTCACTCTAGCATCTCAGTGACTTTGCCCAGCCCAAACCTCTGTCACTGAGGTGGTTTTTTATTTTATTTTATTTTTATTGTGATTAAGTGAAAGTATGCAATCCAAGTCCATTTTACACGCCCGCCTCTCTGCAGCTCCATCTGCTCTCTTCACCCAGTGACAGCCTGTTCCTCTTTTTCACTCTGTATCTGGTATCTTCTTAACAAGCATCTGTCCCCTCCTCTCTACTCTCTTCCCTCCCATCTAAAAAGAAATCAGTACAATAGCCTCCCATAAATGTACAGAACCACGAAGTACACACACCATATGGTCACACTGTGTCCCCAAGTCCAGTTTGTTCTTGTCTGAAGAGTTGACCTCAGTCCTTGTTTCTGGTCCGGGCCAGCAGCAGGTCTAGTGGCCATGTTTCCAGGGGACCCTCCAGGCTGCTGGACCATCAGTTCTGGTCTTTTGGTTAGAGTGCTTGAGCTGCACACCTCTTTCTCTCGTGTTGCCTCAGGGACTTTTGTGTCTCCCATCGTGGCTGCCCTTGGTGGTGGCTGGGCACCATCTGGTTCTTCTGGTCTCGTATTGCTACAGTCTCCCATTCACATGTATCTTTCTATCTCTGGGCTCTTTTTCCCTCGTGTCTTTGTTGTTCTTGTTCATTATCTGTTCTAGATGAGTTGGGAATATTTGGTCTACCTCAAATGGCAGCTTGCTTAAAAAAAATCAGCTTTATTGAATTTTAATTGCCATACAACAAACTGCAGAAACCCTGGTGGTGTACCGGTTAAGTGCTCCATCTGCTAAGCAAAAAGTGGGCAGTTCAAACCTTCCAGGTGCGCCTTAGAAACTACAGAGCAGTTCTACTCTGTTCTATAGGGTCTTTATGAGTCAGAATCAACTTGATGGCAGTGGATTTTTTTTAATACAACAAATGATATACATAATTCTATTCTTATTATGATTAAGTGAAAGTTTAGAATCCAATTTGTCATATAAAACCCAGTCACCTGGCTTTGTGCAACTCTATCTGTTCTCCTTACCCTGTGACAGCACATTTTACCTTTCTACTCTGCATTTCCAGTCTGCACTCAGCCAACACTTGTCCCCTCCTCCCATTCTTCTCTAGAGAGGAACCAGTTGGACAGCCTCACATAAATCTGTGTATTAAACCATAAAGTTAAACTGTGTATTTTTAAACTACATAATTTGATAAGTTGTGACAGAAGTATACAATCATTTCTTTTTATGCTTTGTATTTCATTAGTTTTCAATCTGATATTTATCCCTATTTCTTCCTCTTATTTTGGGTTGAATTGCTCTTTTTCAGTCTCTTAAGGTAGATGCTGAATCATTGACTTGGACCATACTTCTTTTCTGATAGACATTTAGTGCTATCAGTGTCCCTCTAAGTACTGCTTTAGTAGCGTCCCACAAATTTTGACACTTTCATTTTCACTCATTTCAAAACATTTTTTAATTTCCTCTTTGACTTACTGATCTAGAAGTGCTTTACATAGTTTTGAAATACTTGATAGTCCTTCCAGATACATTTCAATTTTGATCTGTAATTTAATTCCATTGTGATAAAAGAATATATCTGGTATGAACTGAATGTTATCCAATTTATCAAGAGCTATTTTGTGGTCCAAAATATGTACTTAGTCCAGTGTCCTATGAATCCTGAGGTTTTCCAGATTGGTTAGTGTGAACAAGTGGTGCTATTTCCAGCCCTGTGTAAGCACCTGGCACTACACCCTCTAATTCTTTCAGTAGGTTCTTTTCTCAGCCTCCAATAATTCCTGACATATATTCACTCACTGATATTCAGCTGAAAACTCATTCCTGACCCACCTCCCAAGAACTTTCATGTTCTCTCCTTGTCCTGTCTCTTCTTTCCAGTATGTGGACAGATCAGCCCAGCTGCCTAGGCCATCTTAGATATTTGTTCTCTATACTAACCCTGCAAGTCTCCCAGTTTCCCTTTGGATGCAATGTAACTTCAAAATTCTCTCAAGCCAATAAACTGGGGTAGTCACAAGACTCATCTTGTTTTTTGCTTTTTTTTTTTTTTTTTGCCCTTTTTCTTAAGGATCGTTCATTTTCTTTGTCTTATTTACAGTGTCAGGAAAGTCACTGTCACATATGTTTTATCTGTTTTTTGATTGTTTCAGGGGTGAGGGTAAAACTAGTTTGTGTTACTCCATCTTGGTTGAAAGTAGAAGTGTCCAGCTCTCTCCTTTTCTTTCTTCTTACAAGAAACTGAAACGGTAGAAGTGTCAAGTCCTTTTTCTCCACGGGAAGAAACCTGGCCATCTCTTACTACCTCACTGTTCTCTCAAGTCAGCCAAGCCAAAGGCTACAAGAAACTTTCAGCCACAGACTACACAAGTCTGAGTGTAAGCATTTACACTGTGGTGGCAACGAATTCCAAATCTAAGTGGCTTATAGCAACACACATTTATTCATTTTTAAATTTTATTGTGCTTTAAGTGAAAGTTCACAGTACAAGTTAGTTTCTTATTCAAACAGAATTTCTTTCGTGGTGCTGTTGAAATCCCTGTACTGTGTCGGCACTCTCTCCCTCTCTGATCCAGGTTTCCTGTGTCCGTCCTTCCAGTGTTGCTGTCGCTTCCTGCCTTCTCATCTTTGCCTTTGGGCAGGTGTTGCACACCGGGCCTCACATACTTGATTGAACTATGAAGCACTTTCCTTGTGTCTGTTATTGTTTATTTTATCTCCCATTTTCACTGAGTCAATTCTGACTCATAGAAACTCTACAGGACAGAGTAGAAATGCCTAAAGCGCTTCCAAGGAGTGCCTGATAGATTTAAACTGCAGATGGTTTGATAAGCACTCTGAACTCTTAACCACTGCACCACTGGAGCTCCTTTTGTCCTCTTTAATCTCTGACTGAACGATTACACAGGCCCATGAACACAGGTGGGTGTATGTCTGTTCATATGACAGCTCTTATTTCTCTAGAATATCTTCCTAGGAGTGGGATTGATGGGTTGTAGGGTATTTCTATTTCTAGCTTTTGGGGAGGCACACTTCTTCATGTTAAGGGAAGAATGCAGCTCTGTGAGCTTGGCTTGGTTCAGTTGGGCTTGCATGGGCTCAGCTGAGCTCTATGCATCTTCTCATTCTAGAATTGAGGACAAAGGCATGCTATTTTCTTGGTAGAGGGTCAGAGCAAGAGACACACAGTGCCAGGCCATGCAAACACATTTAAACCTTGTGCTTAGTCATGGCCTACATCACATCTGTGCACATTGCATTGGCCAAAGCAAGTCAATGGCCAAGCTCAAAGTCAAATGTGTGGAAGTGTACACTATACCTACAGGGAACAAGGCAAAGATAGAGAAGGAAACAATAAATATGAACAGACAACAGCATCCGCCACAGCACTGATGACTTGCTCTCTCTCTGTTTTCTCTACTATGTGCTCTGTTAGTTCCATTTACCTTTCTTCAAAACACTGCACCCACAGTAATATTTCTCAGATTAGTTTTAATTCAGTATTTATTTACGTGAGTTTTGTGTGTGTATGTGGTCTTTCCTCCACAGAAAATGTATTTCATAAATGCAGGAACTGTGCCTAGCACATAACCCACTGCCACTGAGTCGTGTCTGACTCTTGGTGATCCTAGAGAACAGAGAACTGCACCATAGAGTTTCCAAGGATTTGAACTGCTGACCTTTTGGTTAGCAGACATAGCATGCCTAGCTCAGCACATAGTAGGCAGTAAATGACTGTTGAGTGAATGAAATGTCTTTTTCTGCTTACTTTCCCAAGGCACTAAGGAATGTTCTAGACTGGCATTTGATTCACAATGGCTCAGGTGTCTTACAATCAGAAGATGCTACATAGGGTCCAACCGTGCTTACTAGAGAGCTCAGCCATGGCACTTCACTCAAATGTTAAAGGTAAATTGGGATTGCTTTCCTTTGCTGTTGTTACTTGCACATACGTGTTGTTTACTTACCTTGTAGACATAAGGAGCTGGGGTTTAGAACAAGACTCAGATATTCACTGGGTATATTAATTAATAGCTTATAGAACCATACCCAGCTGTAACACCTGGCACAGTTTAGGCAGGGCTGACTAGCAGCGAGAGAAGCAGAGCATCAGATGAGATCAAGGCCGCCACACTAGACAAAGCTTCTGGTGGTGCTAAAGAGCCCCAGTGGCACAGTGATTAAAACACGACTGCAAACCAAAAAAAGGTCAGTGGTTTGAACCCACTGGCTGCTGCACATGCAGTCAGCTCCTGTCAAGATTTGCAGCTTTGGAAACCCCATGGGGCAGTTCTGTTTGAACCTGTAGGGTTACAACAAGTTGGAAGCGACGCAACAACCACGGGGTTTAAGGTGGTGTTTAGCACTTAACATTGCATCCCTGTGAGCCACAAAAGGTGAGGTAAGCTGCAGCAGAGCTCCAGTTTAGAACACTTGGCCTTTGGACTATTAACCTTAGATGTCTAGGTGATTCTGACTCCAGACGATCCAGTGTCAAGTATTTGGAGGCAGTACTAGGTTGGCTATTCCATGCTAGCTTGTCTTGAAACTCATCCAAGAGTGACCTTTGGGGGTTCAAGTGGCATAGCCCTGGGCTCAGTAACGGGGGTGGGGACCTACCAACCATGTTGTTAAACACAGTGAACTCTCAATATTCACATAGCATAACTAAATCACCATAATCACTTATTTTCAAGTTGACTTTGGGATTTGTTCATTTGCGGATAAATTTAAAGGGAGCTTTAATGGCACTAGTACTAATTTGTTTCCTAAGCTGTGCCATAGGTACACAGGTTTTTTTAATATGATAATTTTATTTGAAACCTTACCTATATATAATATGGATTCTCTTGCATATTCCAAATAATTCACAATATAAAGAAATGAAAAAACAAGAGAAATATAGATCAAACTGAGATTCCATTTTTACTCATCAGGTAAGCAAAGATAAAATAAAGAAAATACTCAGTGATGGTCAGGATGGAAAAGAAGACGTGTCCATAAGTGAGTAGAAATATAATTACTACAGTTTTGAAGGAGGGTAATTTGGTATACCTATTAATGTAGGAGGTCTTTGTAATTTTCCTTTATGAATATGTTCTACAGAAATATGCTTATACAAAGATTAATGGGTCCAAGGACAGTCATCAAAGCTTTAACTGTAATAACAAACATTTAAGTTTCCAGCAAAGATGAACTCAAAAGTTAAATTTAACAATTATAAAGATCTTAAAAAGAATAATGTAGCTCTTTGGAAACCCTGGTGCCATAGTGGCTAAGTGCTATGGCTGCTAACCAAAAGGTCAGCAGTTCAGATATACCAGGTGCTCCTTGGAAACTCTATGGAGAAGTTCCACTCTGTCCTATAGGGTTGCTATGAATCAGAATCGACTTGATGGCAATAAGGTTTTTGTTTTGGGGTTTTATGTGCTGACAAGGAGTGAATTCTATAATGCTAAGTGAAAGAATGAAAACATAAGGAGCAGACTAATATGCACAATATGCTAGCATTTCTTTTTAACACACAGACATACACACACACACACATACTATCCCTGGAAGAATATATAAAAAGTTGGTCTATTAAACACAGAGTAAAGGTTTATCAAGGGCCAGCTGTTGCCACTGAGTCAACTCCAGTTCATGGTGATCCCATGTGTATCAGAGTAGAACTGTGCTTCACAGGGTTTTCAGTGACTAATTTTTAAGAAGCAAATAGCCAGGCCTTTCTTACAAGGCACCTCTTGGTAACTCAAACCCCCACTCTTTCAGTTAGCAGCCAAGCATGTTAACTATTTTGCCACTCCAAAACAAACACACATAACACATACACACACACACACAAAAAAAAACACGCCAAAACTTGTTGCCTTCAAGTCAGTTCTGACTCATAGTGACCCTACAGGACTGAGTAGAACTGCCTTATAGGATTTCCAAGGAGCACCTGCTGGATTTGAGTGGCTTCCCTTTTGATTAGCAGCAGTAGCTCTTAACCACCATGCTGTCAGGGTTTCCATATTGCCACCCAGGAACCCCATATCATGGGCAGATAAATTTGAAAGTAATTAAATAACTTTAAAATAATTGCAAGAAAGAAGAATAAATGGAAGGAAGGCAGGGAAGCACAGAGGCAGCAGATATGGGCTAAAAAGAGGGCAAGAATGAGGAAAGGAAGTAGAGAATGCCACAAGGAAATGAATAGTGCTTTAAAAAGGTGATTAGGTACAGCTCTGGATCTGGGGAGAGATGAACTGGAAAGGTAAACAGGAAGAAAGTCCAGAAGGGCCTTGAATACTAACACTGGAAGATTTGTCTTTCATACTGAAAACAATGCAGAGAGGATACAGATTGGAGGTGAAGAGTAGCCGAGGGAGGAATCCAATCTGGAAACCAAATTAGGAACCACTACAGCTCCAGGGTAGAGATGAGCAGAAAGAAGACTGACATGCTCTAGTAAGCAACTGGATATAAGGAATAAATGAGAGAAATGAGCATGGGATGCTTTTCATGAGCCTGATCAGGTCACTAGCTGGGTGATCACACTCTTCCCAGTAAGGCGGAATAGAGGGACCACTGGTTTGTGGAGAAAGAGTGGCACAAGTAACTTTAACAGACTTGCCCTGCAATTTTCAGCATCAGAAAAGCTTTAGGTAACATTCCGAAATTTGGAAAGGAATTATTTAGTCAATTTTAATGTGCTTGTCAATATTTTTCTAATGACAAAGCATACAATAACCACAGGGAGGAAGTCTATACAAATTCCGATATCTATTTCCTGGAATATTAGAGATAGAATGATTACATAAAGGCAAGGGCATTTTTGAACATGTTCGTTTTTTTAAACAGCCAAAGGCAAGTCTGAGCAGTGATTTATTCATGATAGAACCAGTGTGAGAAAAATCCTAAGTTGCAGAGATCCGCACAATCATAACATTCTTCATTAAAATGCGAGAGAGGGAAAACTGCCAAATAGTAAATTTAACGTAACACTGACTAGCATGCCACGGAAAAAGTAACTGGAGAATTTCATTAGCATTTTAAAATAACATCAAGGAACTCTGAGTGCAGAGTTTAAGGACAAATCCGAAGGATCGCAAAATAAAACTGAAACCTCTAGTCAATTTCAGAGAAAAGTCTTTGTTGTCCTTGCAACATACAACTCCTGATGTACTTTTTAGAATCTCTACTACTTGCTTGGAAACCCTGGTTGCCCAGTGGTTAGCAGTTGGAATCCACCAGGCGCTCCTCGGAAACTCTGTGGAGCGGTTCTACTCTGTCCTATCAGGGTTACCATCAGTTCGATTCGACTCGCCGCGGTGGGTTTGGTTGTTGGTTTTTCACTGTGATTCCTCGGTTTCTTTTCCCTTCCAGGATAAAGGGAAAATTTCCTAATGTCTTATATTGATGCTGCCACTATCTTAGGTGGACTCTTCCCAAACCAAGCCCGTTCCTGTCCAGTTGATTCCAACTCACAAGGACTCTACTGGACGGGGTAGACCTGCCCCCATAGTTCCCAAGACAGGTCTGGTAGATTCCAACTGCCGAGCTTTTGGTTAGCAGCCTTAGCTCTTAACCTCTACGCAACCGGATTTCTGGTGGAATCTCCAGCAACACAGTCTTTAAAATAAAAGACAGGCTCCTTTGCTCCTGTACCGTCCTCCAGTCACCAAGAACATTCTCATGAGCTAGAGGGCGTGCTCTAAAGTACAGGACAGTGCAACAGCCGAGGAACCAGAACAAGCTGCTACAGCAGACTGAATGAGAGGATACGTTGCCTGTCTTAAAAGAATAAAAATAAATTATGAATGGTTCAGAGAAGGGATTTGTAGGAAGCTGAAGACACAGGAGAATTCACAGCTCAAGTTAAAACGGTGGGAGTTGGTGTTTTCCAAAGAATGGACTAGCTCAGGAGGAGATATACTACCAGAAGCGTTCAGCCCAAGAATGCTCCCTCAGTTAGCTTGTAAGCTTTAGAGGAGGCATTTGGACTAGAAGACTTAGAGGATAATTTGTTACTCTGAAAACCTGTATTTTCTTAGACTGATTAAAATGGAGTTTATTTTTTCTAATTTTTGTAATCTGGTGTGACTTTCATTAGTTCAAATGAATTTTTCAGAGATTTTTATGTAAAATGATAAGAAATAATAACTGCTTTTAGGAATTTTATCAGTTTAATACTTTAAGTGTGATTTGGGCTGTAATTGTTCTGACAGTCACACACTCATTTCCATAATATTGTAAGACATGCGTTATATTAGTGACATTTCACTTAAGTACATTATAAGGAAGGAAAAAATACCTTGTGTGCTGCAGCAGCATTAATGTATCTTTGTGTTGATATTCACAAAAGACCCTGAATTATAGATTTGCAGAGAAAATGGCATAAATAGTTAAACACCTAACCTTCAAAGTAAAAAATTCAACTCTCTCTCAGGGTTGGTGTGATTCAGACATCCTGTCAGCAGTTCTTGGAAGAATCACCTGTGGCTTCTTATAAATGTGCAAGCGACCAGGCACCATCCTGACCCACTGAAGCAAGATTCTCTCAGACATGTGTAGTTTAAAAAAATGCACATGTAAGTTTTTTCTAAATGTTACTTCGTTTATTAATGTTTAGAATATACATAGCAAAACATATACCAATTCAATAGTTTTTACATGTACAGCTTAGTGCCATAGATTACATTCTTCGAGTTGTGCAAATAGTGTCCTCCTCCTGTTCTGAGATGTCCCTCCCTTATTAACATAAACTCACAGCCCCTTAAGGTTCCTAAATAATCTTTTGAGTTGCTGTTGTCAGTTTCATCCTGTATGAGTGGTTCTTAAAGACCTACTGCTCAAGGCCAAACTTTTTTCACTAGTTAATTCAAACTATTGTTTTAAGATGACTTTAGGGAATAAATTTGGTTTAAGGTAAACATTATCTTGGCAGCAGTTTCAGGGGTATAGCCACCCTCCATGACTCCAGAAAGTCTAGAGTCCACGAGAACTGCAAATTCTGGTTTATATTTCCCCCCCTTTGATCTGGATTCTTCTACAGAGTTTTTTTTTTTTTTTTTTTTTTATCAAAATGTTCAGTAGTGGTAGCCAGGCACCATCTAGTTCTTCTGGTCTCATGGCAAAAAAAGGCAGTTTTTCATGGAAGTAATTAGCCACATAGTCCACGTCCACTATGCAACAAACCAGGAGGCAGAACAGGAGCAGTGACTATTTGGCTGCTTAACTGTGATATCCCATGAAACCATGACCCCAATCCTCCAAACCAAGGAACTATGAGGCAACTGGTTGTACAAAAGCAGCCTCAGCAACTACATTTTTTTGTCATTACTGTAAATGCGTCTATCATATAACTTTTGCCAATTCAACTTATTACAGTTGTACAGTAAGTATATTGACAATTACACTAATTGGCTATGCAACCCTACCGTTAATCAGTATGATTTTTCAGTCATCATTAATCCACCTTTTCCCTCTTCCCCCCACCTAAGGTCTTCAAGCTCCGTCCGTGTTGTTGTTGCTGTTACTTGCCATCAAGCTGGTTCCAACCCATGGGACCCTGTGCACAACAGAACAAAACACTGCCTGGTCGTGTGCCATGTTGATAATCATTTTTATGCTTTAGCCCATTGTTTCAGCCACCGTGTCAATCCGTCTTGTTGAAGGTCTCCCTCTTTTTAGCTGACCCTCCACTCTACCAAGCATGATGTCCTTCTCCACAGACCGATCCTTCCTGACAACATGTCCAAAGTATGTAAGACATAGTCTTGCCGTCTTTGCTTCCAAGGAGCACTGTGGTTATATTTCGTCCAGAAGAGATCTGTTTGTTCTTTTGGCTGTCCATGGTACTTTCTTCTCCAACACCACAATTCTAAGGCATCAATTCTTCTTCTGTCTCCTTTGTTCATTATCCAACTTTTGCATGAATATAATGTGACTGAGAAAACTACGGCGTGGTTCAGGAGCACTTTAGTCCTCAAGGTGACATCTTTACTTGTCTGTCAGTGGAGACTTGCTTGTTGCTGTGATGCTGGAAGCTATGCCACTGGTATTTAGGTACCAGCAGGGTCACCCATGGTAGACATGTTTCAGCTGAGCTTCTGGACTAAGACATATTAGTACAAAGGACCTGGCAGTCTACTTCTGAAAAGAATTAGCCAGAGAGAACCTGATGAATAGCAGTGGAATATTGTCAGACATAGTGCCTGAAATTGAGCCCCTTGGTTGTAAGGCACTCAGAAGACAACTGGGCAAGCACTGCCTCCTCAAAGTAGAATCAACTTTAATGAGGTGGGTGGAATAAAAAAGCCTTCAGGATATTCATTTGCTGATGTGGCACAACTTAAAATGAGAAGAAACAGTTGCAAACATCCATTAATAATTGGAACATGGAATGTATGAAATATGAATCTAGGAAAATTGGAAATCATCAAAAATGAAATAGAATGCATAAACATTGATATCCCAGGCACTAGAGAGTGGAAATGGACCGGTATTGGCCATTTTGAATCTGACAATCATACAGTCTACTATGGTGGTGTCATGGATTGAATTGTGCCCTCCCCCCAAATATGTGTAGCCATGTGGCTGGGCCATGATTCTCAGTATCTTGTGACTGCCCTCCATTTTGTGGTTTTCCTAATGCTGTATGTTAAAGGATTAGGGTGGGACTGTAAATCCCAGGATTACCTCCCTGCTCCACTGTAAAGGGAGTTTTCCTGGAGTATGGCTTGCCCCACCCTTAATCCTTTCATCCTGAAAGGAAAGAGAAGCAGGCAGAGAATCAGGAACCTCACACCACCAAGAAAGCAGCACTGGGAGCTGTCCTTCAGACCTGAGGTTCTTGTGCCAAGATGCTCCCTGGACAAAGACTGATGTGATACCAGACTTTCCTCCAGAGCCAACAAGGGGGAAAGCCTTCCCCTGCAGTGGACACTCTGAATATGGACTTGTAGCCTACCAGACAACGTAAGAATAAACCTTCCTTTGCTAAAGCCATCCACTCTGTGGTAATTCTGTTAGAGCAGCCCTAGCTGACTAAAACGATGGGAACAAAAACTTGAAGAGGAACAATGTTGTGTTCTTCATCAAAAAGAAACAGATGATAAATTATTTTAAACAATTGAAACAACGATCACTTTGATTAACTAGATCAAATCTAATATTTCTTTAAGTTATTCTTTGCTGTGAAACTGTAATTTTCTTTTTTAACCAATTCCTTCTTTGGCAACTACTGTTACCAGCTTTATATGTATATCCTTTCAGATTTTTCCCAGTGCTAATACAAATATATTACATATATATTTTTAGTTTTGTTTATTTTATAATGATGCCATCATACTGTGTATTATTGTTCACTTTTCTTTTTCGGAACACACAGCTTACCAAGAAAACCCACTTATTTATCTTTCATTCTGTGTACTAGTTGCTTAATTTTTGCTAATGTCAGTATAGTTTAGTTTATTAAGTCTCCTTTTGATGGGCAATAAACTTGTTTTCTATTTTTTTCTGTTTTTTGGTATTAAGAAGGGGGACCATAAGTTCAAAGAGCATGTACATTTTAAATTTAAATTTCTCAGATAATTTCTCCAAAAGGTCATTGAAATTTATAGTTCTATCAATAATATATGAAAGTGTTTGTTCCCCTACAGTCTAGCCCAGACTGGTTGGTATTAGCCTTTAGGATTTGCCAAACTAATGGTAAATCTGGCACCTCACTGTTTCAGCACGCGGTGATGAAGCTAAGCCTCTCCTCCTATGTTTACTGGACATTTACTATTCACTTTCTTTGAATTTCTCCTCTTTATCCTTCCCTTACTTCTTCTTTCTTATAGGATCTGTTGGTTTGTTAGAGATGTTAAACAAGTGCTTGTTACAAGTATTACAAATGTCTTTGTCTCATTCTCTTATGTATTTTGGTTGGGTTCATGTAAACCTAAGACTAAAACGACTACTTAATTATCACTTTGTAAATTTAGCACATTCTTCAGACATCTGGTTAGAGTACTTCTTGTAGTGAGCAACACAGCGGTTTCAAATAAATGAAAATGATAGAAACCATAATCTAAGGTATTCTAACATACTGATGATTGTTTCCATTGTTAAAATTCTTAAACATCATTGGTACTTGATAACTGTTGTAGTTGGCTAGTGCTGCTCTGGCAGAGATACCATAGAGTGGAGGGCTTTAACAACAGCAACCAAACCACTGCCGCCAAGCTGAATTTGACTCATAGCAACTGTGTACATCAGAGTAGAACTTCCCCAGAGAGTTTCCAGGGAGTGCCTGGCAGATTTGAACTGCTGACCCTCTGGTTAGCAGATGTAGTACTTAACCCACTAAGCTGCCACAGTTTCTGGCTTCAACAAAGCAAAGTTTATTCTTACCCAGTCTAATAGGCTACAAGTCCAGATGCAGGGTGTCTGTTCCAGGGGAAGGATTTCCTTCTGTCAGCTCTGGAGGAAAGTCTTTGTGTTGTATCAGTTTTGGGCTAGGACACATCTTGGCTCAGGAACCTTGGGTCTGAAGGACGTGCTCTTCTCCCGGTGCCGCTTGCTTGATGGTGTGAGGTTCCAACTGTCTACTTGCTTCCCTTTCCTTTTATCTCTTGTTAGATAAAAAGATAAAAGGTGGTGCAAGCCACACTCCAGGGAAACTCCCTTTACACTGGAGCAGGGAGGTGACCTTAGGAAGGGATTTAGAGTCCCACCCTCATCATCTCTAACATAATCCACTCTGTTAACCACAGGCAGAAATTAGAATTCACAGCATCAGAAAAGCACAAAATGAAGGGCAGTCCTGAATACAGGGAATCCTGGCCCAGCCAAATTACTACACATATTTTTTGGGGTGACACAATTCAGTCCACGACAATAATCCATTGCCATTGAGTTGATTTCAACTCACAGTGGCCCTATAGCACAGAATAAGACTGTGCACAGGGTTTCCAGGAGTGGCTGGTGGATTGGAACTGCCTACCTTTTGGTGAGCTATAGCATCTGATAACTTTTAATCACTGTGCCACCAGGGTAGCCTACTGGGTAAGATATTAAAAATTCCCCAGTGTCCTACTTTAAAATAGATATTTCTCTAGATATATGTTCTTGTTTTTAGCCCATTATGCTCAAGTTCTGTTCTTTCCTTTCTCAGAGAATGGAGAAACAAAATGCCGTATCCCTCCCCAGCACTACTGGCTTAGTAAGCAGCTTAAAATCAAAATAGAAATCACCATTCTCTTTTCCAGAATTAATTCTCAGATTGTTCAGCTCAGTCTTTTTGATCCTTATGTAGTCAGACAGTCTTCAACTTTTCCGTTTTCCTCTCCATGGAAGAAGCAGGAACTAGGGGGAGGGGACTCTGGATCTCAAAATAGATGCGAAAGTAATAGTTTTCACCAACTGACGTATCACTTTTGTCTTCTCTTACTCTTCGTTTAAACTGATCACGTATTTTTTTCCTGATCTTTTTCTATTCCTGTCCTGCCAGTAGCCAATTATCTCTGTCATGATTTATATAAAATGAGTTCAATTTATTCATTTTTCAATGCATTTGGGTTCTTCCAATGTGCTGGGACTAAGGAGACAGCAATAAACAAGGTATGTGTTTGCTCCTAAGCAGCTCAGAAATCAGACAGAGCAAGCAATGATCCCCAAAGACATAAGCACCCTAATCTTTAGAACATGTGTTACCTTGCATGACAAATATGATTAAGGTTATAAACTGTGAGATGGAGAGATTGTCCTGGTTTATACAGGAGTGCCCAGTATAATCACATGCACCCTCAAAAGCAGAGTACTTTTCTGGCTGTAGACAGAGAGATGACACTGTGAGAAGGACTTAAACCATGGTTGCTGGCTTTGAAAACAGATGAAGGGGCCACAGACACAGAGTGTGGACAACTTCCAGGAGGTAGGAAGTATAAGGAATTGGATTCTTGCCTAGATCCTCCATAAGGGAACACAAGCCTGCTAGCTCCTTGATCTTCACCCAGTAGGCTCTGTGTTGGACTTCCAACCTCCAGAATTGTAGCAGGGAAAATTAACCAGCAAACAAGGCAAGCATAAGCTTACAGTAAGCAAGGTAACACAAGTAAGCCTGTGTCTGCCTTGCTTATTGGATAATCCTTTCCTGGATAGAAGATAATGAATTTGTGTTGTTAAAACCACCAAATTTGTGGTATTTTGTTATGGCAGCTATAGGAAACTCATACAGACGCTCTCCACTAAAGTGGGAAGCAGCTGGGTTGTGGTCAGTGGAGCATACAGGAGTAAGTCCAGTGCTCTGGGCGTGCAGCATAGGTACCGCAGAAGAGGCGACCAGTTGTCCTTGAGGCTCTAGGATTTGACCAGTAAGAGGAGAGGTATGTTCCAGATGGAAATCCAAGTTAACCTTGCAACAAGATTGCATATCAATTTCCTATGTGTGCAAAGTTGTGAAAAGCAAGCTTAAAAAAGAAATATAGGCAGTTGTGCTTTTGACAAAACTGTAGGCTAGATATTCTGAAGGGCCTTTCAACTTCCCACCAACCATAGTCTGACTGATACAGACTTTTAAATGTGTTGCTGGATTTCCAGGAAGTAGGAAAATACCCAGTGTCATGGATTGAATTGTGTCCCCACCGCCAAATATGTGTAGCCATGTGGCTGGGCCATGATTCTCAGTATCTTGTGACTTCCTCCATTTTGTGGTTTTCCTAATGCTGTATGTTAAAGGATTAGGGTGGGACTGTAAACCCCTTCGTAGGATTACCTCCCCGCTCCACTGTAAAGGGAGTTTCCCTGGAGTATGGCTTGCCCCACCCTTAATCCTTTCATCCTGAAAGGAAGGAGAAGCAGGCAGAGAATCAGAAACCTCACACCACCAAGAAAGCAGCACTGGGAGGAGAGCGCATCCTTCAGACCTGAGGTTCCTGTGCCAAGATGCTCCCTGGACAAAGACTGATGTGATACCAAGCTTTGCCCCAGAGCTGACGACGGGGAAAGCCTTCCCCTGGAGTGGACACTCTGAATATGGACTTGTAGCCTACCAGACTATGTAAGAATAAACCTTCCTTTGCTAAAGCCATCCACTCTGTGGTATTTCTGTTAGAGCAGCCCTAGCTGACTAAAACACCCAGAGCCTTTGAACTCATGACAAAAAGTATGGTAATAGGCATTTCTGAAACTCAGATCCACTTTGCTGCTGAAGACAACTGAAGAAGATGGAGTAAAAATGCAAATAAAATCAGAAACCACAAACAAAATCACTCTTTAGAAGTCATAAAGGAGCCAGTAGGATCACAAGGAATTACTGGGTCACGATCCGTAGGAGCTGCCATAAGTTGGAGCCAACCTGATCACAACCAACAGCACCAATATTCACACAAATGTTATACAGAGGTGAAAACAAAATGAACACGCATGAATGACAATGGAATAGTATAGCAAGTTGCAGAGAAAGGCATACTATGACAGCATGAATTTTCTAAAGCTCAATAAAAAAGACAAAAACTAAAATATTTAGGAATACAACTGCGTAATAAAATACATAAATAAATTGAAATACATGGTAAAATACGTGAATGGATGGAAATAGTAAACCGCAGAAAATTATAGTATGATACTATCTTGATAACGCTCTAAAATTAAGGAACACTACAAGTATACTATTTAGAAATGCATACAGATACATGTAGCTTCATGCGTGAAAGCAATAGCAAGTTGACACAGTAAAGACAAAGTTGACAACGGGATATTCCGTACGTAGAGCCGGGGTTGGGATGGTGGAGGGGGCATGGGAAGTGTCAACAGAATTCAGCAGGCTGTGTGATAGGTTTTCTGTAATCATTTTGTTTTTGTGTTTTCTAACTTATGAGTATGTTGTATATGTTGTTTATTTTGTAGTATCAGGTAATACATGATGAAGTTTTAATTGCACTACAAAAAATTATAATACAATTTTTCTGGTCTACGGAGTCCAGTGAATTGGAATTGACAGCAACGAGTGTGGTTGTTGGTTTTGCTGGTGTACCATATCCCCTTCTGGTGTGCTCCTTTGCACTGCATAAGCAGAGTGAGGACACAGGCCTGAAAGCAGGAGAAAGTGTATTGAGAGGATATATAGAGATGCTGTCTGAATTCAGCTCAGAACTAATGATCTTCCCAGGCAGGATGTCACAATGTTATCATAAAATGACAGAGCCAATTTTCAATTACTCTGTTGGGTCATATTTCAGTTTGGTGGCTCACTTTTCACTATGAGTCCTATCTTTAACATAACCTGTTCAGGACTAGAGGACTAGTGGGTGATTGGCTGTCAAGTGCCTTCCCATTCCACCCACATAAAATTGAAAGTTCTCTTTGCACATTTTAAAGAAGAAACAAGTCAAGCCAAACTTGTCGCCATCAAGTTGATTCTGACTTATAGCAACCTTGTAGGGCAGCAGAGAGCTGCTCTACAGGGTTTCATAAGCAGCTCTCCACTGCCCTATACGGTGTCCAAGGAGTGCCTGGTAGATTCAAACTGCCAACCTTCTGGCTAGCAGCCACAGCTCTTAACCACTGGGCCACCAGGGTTTCCCCACCTGTGAAAGAGGTTAGTAATACATACGCACATCCTAGGGTGAATGCCAGGATCCAATTACATTCATAAATTATAGATATTCAATACACATTCAAGGGCAGTACTCCATTTATATTGGGTGAATGTGTTGAAGTTACAGAACTTCTTTCTTGGGTTGTTTATTGAGACAGAGAGTTGATGCACTACAGATAAATTTACCTGCTCAGCCTTGAATGATGATTTCTTGACATTCCTTTTCACTGATGAATCTATTTCCTGAGCTATTATAGTCGCTGAACAAAAATTGCCATAATACCACCAACCCACATATTCACGGTGGTTTTCAGGCTTTAAGCCTTCTAAATATCTAGGATCTGGGGTGAGAAAAGGACCACAATTATTGTAGCTTTTTCTTTCACTAGAGACTAAATGTAAATGCTTTATGAAGTTATATGTATGTGTGTATATATATGTATATACATATATAAACTCAGTTATTTTCCATGTATACTAACTGTCCAACTGAGAGAATATGGACCTAAGTTAGTGTAAAAAGGGTTTCCTAATACCCAAGTATCCCCCATCATCTGAAATTCTACCATTAGATGCTTATTTACTTGAAAACATAAGGCTTTTATCCTCTCAAACACCATAAAAAATATATATATTTCCCTAAAAGTGTAACTCTGTGAACCTTCATTAGCTAATACATTAGCTGAGATTAGTTGACAGAAGAAAGAAAGATAGGATCTCTTTCATTTTCTTTGGATTTGATTTTAAATGAATTTAATATTTGGAGTAAGAATGATTTCTGGTTGGCAGACACATTCTCTCCCAGTTTGTTCACAGAACACTACAGTCACATATAACTGTCCCCTGCTAATTAAAACCTTATGATTACAAAGTAAGTCAACTAACATATCTCTCTTTATGTGATCATTTCCTTTGAAAAAGAGCACCTCCCAAGGACACTAAAAACATGATATGACCTACTAACATAAGTTTACACATAAAATCCAGAAACATGCCTTGTCTAAAGGCAAAAAGAGCTCCAACAATGAAACTGTTTTGAACTGATGAGGTTCTTTTCATTACAGAACCTCCCTTTTGCTAAGTGTCTTTATACTGCATGATGTTCCTTGTTTGTTGTTTGGTACCAATAAGTTCATTTTGACTCCTTAGACTCCATGCAACAAAGTAGAGCTGCTCTACAGGGTCCTAAATTGTGCCTGACCCAAGCCATGGTGTTTTCAGTCACGTCACACACGTGTGAAAGCTGGACAGTGAATAAGGAAGCCCAAAGAAGAATTGACACCTTTAAATGATTGTGTTAGCGAAGAATATTGAATATACTGTGGACTGCCAAAAGGATGAACAAAGCTTTCTTGGGTGAAGTACAGCTACCATGCTCCTAAGAAGCAAGATTCTAAGACTAGGTCTCATGTACTTTGGACATGTTATCGGAGGCAGTCAGTCCCTGGAGAAGGACATCAAGTTTGGTAAAGTAGAGGGTCAGTGAAGAAAAGAAAGACCCTCAATGAGATGGACTGACACAGTGGCTGCAACAGTGGGCGCACGTATAAATGAGGATGACGTGGCAGCTGGCAGTGTTTCATTCTGTCATACATAGGGTTGCTGTGAATTAGAGACAACTCAACAGCACCTAACCACAACATAGGTGTTTTCTAGGCTATAATCTTCACAGACACAGATCTCTATAAAAATTAATTCTGTACAACAGCTGGGTAGTTCTAACCACCAGCCTTTCAGTAGCAGCCAGGTGATTAACCTTGGAGCCACCTGGTTCCTTATGATTCTCTGTACTGCTATCATTCATGTTTTCCATCTGAGGAAGTGATTCCAGTGCGGCAGGAAACAGAAAGAAGACCAAATAAGTACTTGCTCTCTAAGGTTTCTGTTCTGTCAGGCCATTCATAGGTTATAAGCTTCATTTCTCAAAAGCAAAACCAGCCCTTGCTTTTTCCTTCCTTAATCATATTTAAAGCATGTCTTGATTTGTTTATTTTCTAAATCTAACCTTTGAATCTACCTCTCTCACAAAGACTCTTTAGACCAAGTGGAGAGGACTGGTGGATTTCACCTAAATGGACACTTACAAAGAAAAAATACATGACGTATGTTGTTTAAGTTGTTTTCAAGTCAATCTAAGCGTCTTTTGGCCAGGACATTGTCCTTTTTGTATGTTCTGTAGAAAATATCTATATAATGACTAATTCTCTGTGGATATTAATGCCACAGAAAATAAGACGAATCAGAATCCATATTTTCTGCTTCTTTCTTTTTGTTCTACAATTCAGCAGCCAAAAACTCAAAAGCTTACCTGTGTGAAGAAAGTCACATATTAGACAACAGGGAGCAGTGAGGTCTATGGTAAATACGAGAGCACAAGTTCCTCTAAAGGCATTCACATTAAAAAAAAAATAATAATAAACACTAGGAGAACCGAGTGGTTAAGCACGTGGCCGCTAACTGAAAGGCTGGCGTTTGAACTCATGCAGCAGCTCCACAGAAGAAAGATGGGGCCATCTGTTTCCATAAAGACTGCAGCCAAGAAAACCCTGTGGGAGAAGTTCCACTCTGTCACAGGGAGCTATGACTTGAAAAGAGACTCAGTGACAACAACAACAACATAAGAACTAAAAAACATTTCATAGGCCAAATTCGTTCTGTAGGCAGTTTTCAAACTCTGTGTGTAATCCAGTGGAAAATGCTTCAGTCCTTCCTGTACAGCTGTAGCATTTTCTCTCTGGATGAGAACTGAGAGGCTATCGGATCTGCAGGTGCAGCAGCTGGTAAGCAGATAGCTCTTATCTTTGTGCTCCAAATTCACCAGCTATTCACTTAGAACTAGACTTAGAGTGTGGCTTCCAGGGCCTCCGCCCTAGCCTGCGGAGCTTCTGAACAATGGCCTCTGTCAGCAGCCTTACAGGAGGTGGTGGTGGCCAGCCTGGCATTCCTGGTAGGCTCTGGAGGTTATTCCTGTCATTCTTGGAGTGGTAAACTACACATACACCAAATTCACATTTTTCTTTCTCATGATATGAAGTCAGAAAAACTACTTCATTTTTTAGAACATTGAAGGAGAAGGTCAGCATTGCTTCTTCTCCTCAAATCTTCAACATTAATTATTTCAAATAAAGGCTGGGTTACAAATGGAGATCTCAGATCTCAGGAAATCCTGCCCCTTCTTTGTGTCATGGATCCCTGAATACAAAAGTTGTGGATTGTCCCCACTGTTTCATGTGGGGGTGGTACATATGTACACGCACTTTCCATCTCCAGGCACACATACATATGTGTCTGTTGGGCCTTCCAGACGGATCTATATGAAAGATGTGAAGATGGAAGGATTTTGTCTTCATCTTTTTCTCATCACTAGTGTAAGAAATGTCCCTGGGTAGCACACTTTGTGCTCAGTAGTTGGTGGGCAGTTCTACTCACTCTGCAGTACGGTGGGAGACAGGCTTGCAATCTGTTCCCTTGAGGATTACAGCCATGAAAAAGCTACAGAGCTATTTTACTCTGTAACACGTGGGATCATCATGAGGCACAACAGACTAGATGGCAACAGGACTGATTGTGTGTGTGTGTGTGGTTGTTGTTTTTTTTTTTTTTTTGGTTTGGTAAGAGGAAGAAAAATAACCATTCATAGTTTTCACCTTATTCCCTCCCCCACCCTCGAGGGCTTTTTCTCTGAATTTCCTATTACTGAAGAATTAACAATTCATTTCAAAATACCTACTGCGAATTTAATCAATTTTAGGATTGGGCATTTGAGTGGCAAAAAAACAATAATACAGCTAAAATAAAAACAACAGGACAACAGCATTCACTTTTTGACTTATTCAACTGTTGGCCAAAATCTCAGTTGAAGACTCCTTTTGTCTGCCATTACGATAACCCACACACCAGCTAACGCTATATGCTATAGGATACTTAGCTTCTAAGGACACATAGGGAATGAAGGCTATAATTTCAAAAGGAAATTTTATGGCATAAAATTGGAGTTTCATCTAAATTTGTAATATGTAATCAAACAAGGAAGAAAAGGTATTTTGCTTAAATAACTTGTCAGTTATCCCTGATTATAATAGCCAGGAGCTAGGCAAATCTTTTATGAGATTAAAAATGTTCTTTTTTCCCCCTTAGACTTCAGCTATGTGGTATTGAGCTAATAATTCACTTCAGTTCTTGGCACAGTATTGTCATTTGTTGTTTCAAGGACCCCCCCCTCTTGTTTATTGCTTTTTGTTTACTTATTTAAATAGGAAAATCTGTGACCTAAGTACTTTACATATGATGCTTTTTTTTTTTTACCCAAAGTTCCTGGCATCCTGTGACCAGATATCATCATGAGCTGGTGGAGATGGTTAAGATTGTACGTCAACCTGACAGGGCCATGATTCTCGGTGTTTACATGTGATCATTCTCATGATGGAGTCCACTGTGTGTAGCCCATCAGCTTAAAGGGATTTTCCTTCGCATGTGGCCTGAATCCAGATATATGAAGATGTGTTGGCTTTTTGCTGTCTCTAGATTCTGCTATTCATCTGATCCTCCTGTTCACCTATCAGTTCTTGATACTGGAGCTAGCAGCATACCTGCTGAACTTGGGATTCCCCAGTCTTCACAGCCTGTGAACAAGAGCACTGCTCTTTGACAAGTCAATCATGGTTTCACCAGCCACTGCAGCTACAAGCCAGGAGAAGCTTGTATCTTGTTCCACAGACTTGGGAAGTTTCACCTTCTGCAACAGAGTGCCATTTCCTTGCTACAAATCTCTCTCCCTCTGTTTGACTCAATGGCAGTGGTTTTGTTTTTTTTTTTTTAATGTATATATTTACATGTTTTACTGGCTTTTCTTCTTCAGAGAACTCAGCCTAAGACACTGTTGCTTTTGATTCTGTATACCTTGCTCTGCATGCTTGTGTGTGGGTATGTGTGTGTGCACGCCTGTGTAGTACCAGATGAGCCAGAGCAAATAGTGCTATTAGGGTTGATCATCAGACAATCAGGCATATGTACAGGGCACTCAATTAAAATAGAACCTTAACTTTCACTAGGCACCAAAGAACATTTTTAGGTGCAAATGACAGTAAAACTATCATTTAATGTTCTTCTTCCTTTCAGAATGGCTTGTGTTCACATGCGACATTTTGAAAGTGAACTTTGTTACAGTCATGGAACTACAGAATTTTTAAGGCTGAAGGAAAGTTTTCTCAGTCCCTTCATTTTCTATTGGAGGGAAATGTAAAGCTCAAAACGATTTTGCCAAATGTTATTTGACAAGCTAGTGGCAAAATCTGAGAAACAGTTTGTCTTAGCAAAGGAGCACTTTTCTTTCTTTCTTTTTTTCCACTTGCACATATTTCAAGTAAGAAATAAGTTAAAAGAAAAGTTGGCTGATGGGTAGTTAAACAAAAATAAAAGCCAATTAACTTCAGGCTACATACCCTGAGTGGTACAAATAACAAGCTCAGCTGCTAACTGAAAGTTTGGAGGTTCTGGTTTACCCAGAGGTGCTTTATAAGAAAGGTAATCTACTTCTGAAAACTCAGCCACTGAAAACACTCTGGAGCCCAGTTCTACTCTGATAAATGTGGGGTCACCAGGAGTCAGAACCAACTCAACAGCCACTGATTTCCTTTGAAATCAGTGAGAATGTTCCTTTGAAGAGATGTTTGGAACTTAATTGCTGTATTGTGGTTTTTTTTAAAGGTATTACATTAGCTCAGTCTTTAAATCTTTGTCTTGTTCAAGTCCTAAGGCTTCACAAATTATTCTTTACTTCTTCTAAGTTGAGAAGTGCTTTCTTTCCCAGTCACATCATCATTTGGGAATTTTGGCTACTTAGAACATTATCCCTCAAGTTCTAGAAATAGTGAAATTAATTTTTTCTTCATAGATGAAAATACTTCATTTGATCTTTGGATCCACAGTATTTTCAGAGTGTTGAAGCAAATGCATGAAGGCTAAGGCTTCCAATTTTATAACTTTCTTTCTTATTACAAAAGTAAGTACGTCCTGGAAGAGAAGACGAAAATCATAAGCAATTCTATCTCCCAGAAATAGTAATTGTTGATATTTGGGTATATTTTCTGCCAGTCTTTTTTCTATGCACACACGCTTTTTAACAAAAATTACTGTATGTTTGGTTTTCTACACTGTTATTTTTAATATTTTTTGACAGTTCTATTTTTTTGCTGTGTCTCTTTAGCACTGTTTTAAATATATAATAGACATGATGTTTAGTTTATACCCCTCCTCCCCTACCCCATCACAAACCATACAGTTAATTGCTGGACCAAACGATACACATATATTTAAGACTTTCAGTAGAAACTCTTCTCCAAAAAGTTTTATGAATTCACACTCTCACTAGAGAGTGTCTTCTTCTACGATCACTGTTTCTAGATATTATGATTTAAAAGTCAGATAATTGGCCATTTGATACATGAAAAACTCTTCATGTGATGTACACAGCCCTGCTACAATCTGTCCCCACCACACATTGACAACTTTATGCCCAGCTCATCTGGCCAAGTAGGCTTTGTTCCTCCTTTCTCTTCGTTCTGCCTCGGCCTCTCAAAGTGGAGCCTCCCATGTTGTTCCAGGAACAGTTGTCCCTCACAACCAGGAAGTACCAGAGCTCTCCCTTTCCAGGCTGTGCACAGTCCCTTCCAACTCTTCTGTGCTTTTTCTTGATCATGTAACAAGGCTACTTCACTCCTCTGCTATCTTGTATTGTTTCCTGTTTTGCACAGTTAAATATCATTTCCCTGAAAAACAGAATTAAACCATGCCCTATATTTTTCTTTTGTCTTTCTTTTGGGGGGGGGGGGTGTTATTTTTTTCTAATCTGTTTATTTTTGCATCTCTATAGCACCAAAAGGGAAACCCTGGTGATACAGTGGTCAAGTGCTATGGCTGCTAACCAAAGAGCAGTTTGAATCCACCCGGTGCTTCTTAGAAACTCTATGAGGCAGCTCTACTCTGCCTCTTAGCATCACTGTGAGTCGGAACCAACTCAGCGGCAATGGTTTGTTTTTTTTTTAAAGCACAGAACAAGCAAATAGTAGCCACTGAAAAAATGCAGAATGGATTACAGTTGTTCTGTTACACTTAGCTTTGGACTGAACTTAATAAATATATGTAAAACAGAAGGGAGGCCAGATAGACAACTTATTTATTTGATTCTTCTAAGCTTTAATGTCATTATTTTAAAACAAAAAAGATTTGATTCTAACATAGCTTCTGACTTTAATATCTTGGATTTAAACAGCCCAAACTTTACTGGCAGTATACATATGGAATTCATGATCAAGGTTGCCTCTGGGGAGAGGAAGGAAGAGAAAAAAATACTCTGCAGAGGAACAAGCGAGGACTTGAAATTTACTGAAGCAAAAGACAGTGAACAAACAGAAGCATTGGTAAATTCTGGTGTGGGCATCCAGGTGTTTGTTACATGTATTCTCTGTTCTTCTTTACAGATCTGAAACCTAAAAGCAAAAGCCTGCCTATGGTTTCTGTTATATTTCTACTCTGTCCTCAGCAGTCTGCCCTGGAGGAGGAATGTTTCCAGCTCAGCACAGGGGCTTTGCATAGTAGGACAGGAGGACAAATCCTAGAGGGATGGGAGGACCCCACAGCTGGAGTGCTGGGCTGCTTCTTGCAGCTGGACAAGCAGATGTGTTGTCATCATTGCCTCTCAGCCTTAGAGCTGATTTTAAGGGAAAGAAAGCAGACTTAGTGCAGCATCTGAAGAAATGTGAATGCCTGCGCCAGGGAGGATTACTGACCAGGTGCCAAACAATCCCAAAGGTCCTTTGCTATCTCATTGCCAAACATTTCCTTGTAATTCATGACCCCAAATCTTGCATGTATTACGGACAGGCTCTTTACATCTGAGGTCATGTCTGCTTTGGATGAATGCTAATCATCATCTGCATTAGTCCATCTGTGAAGACAGGCTTTTCCCAGCTGTGCAAGCCCAGACCTCTCCCAGTGGACTATGTAATTCAGCTATTTCCAGCTGGCCCCACAGCCAGTGCCTTTAAGGTGACTGACTCTTCCCAGGGAATCACACCTTATGCCCCATCTCTCTGCATTTAGGTATTTAGTTTTTTTTATTTTCATTTTAAAGTTAACTCAGGATCTTTAGGAGCACTTTATGCTTAGACTTTGCCTCCACTGATTGATCCTCTAACTTAGGGAGAAAAGAATTATGTTAAGTACCAAGAAGGGTAGCAAGAGACTAAGAAGTGAAGGAACTGTCAAAATCAAAGAAAAATATTTTTAAAAAGAATGGCAATAGTGCTATACATAAAAGAGAACTCAAGCAATAAAACTGTTCATTGGATTTGCCTATTAAGAGGTTGTTGGTCGGTGGCTAGCATAAATGGTTAACACATTTGCTGCTAACTGAAAGGCTAGCAGTTCAAGTGTACCCAGAGGTGCCTCAGAAGAAAGGCCTGGGGATCTACTTCTGAAAAATCAGCTGCTGAAAACTCTATGGAGCACAGTTCAACTCTAACACACATGGAGCCATCATGAGTTGGAATCAACTCAACAGCAACTGGTTTGGTTTATTTGGTTTGACGCCTTTTTAGGACAGATGCTGGAGGCAGTTGCCTGACTTTAGAGGGCTTCTATGTGAACGGAAATGAGAAACAGAGAGCAAGAGGAAGCACAGTCTCAATTGGAATAATTAAATTATAAAGAGACTGGAAGTGATAAGGTAGTAGCAAGAGGGGATGTGAATTAAATGAGGGTTAGGGATTTTTTTAGAAGGGCTAGTTTGAAGATATTGACTATAGAGAAGTTGTCGGGAGCAACAGCAGAATGGGGAGCATAGTGAAGCGAAGTCCTGGTCAGAGGAGATAGAAGGAATGGGCCTCAGGGTGCAGAGGAATATGAGAAAGTATCGTATCAGAGTTGAAGATGGAGTCCAGGGTCAGATTTCCTAGTGATATAGGGCACATACATTTCCCACCTCCCAAGGCTCTAGTTCTTGAAAAAATTACCAGTGGATTCCTAGTTCCAGAAATGGCGTTAATTGGTTCCTGAGACGGAATAAGTAAGGAAGTAAGGGTTGTGGGCAAGTCAGTGTAAGAGATTAGGGAGATGTAAGAGTGAACATGTAAACGAGAATAGCTGAGCAGTTGTATGACAATGACGGATCTAGAGAAAAGTGGCCAGTGAGATAGGGACCATGGGTTAAGTTTCTCACTAAAGAAAGAATGAACAAAAAGGAGGTAAGAAAACTGGCCTACTGTGTTAGCTTCCTGTAATTTACATCGGTGCAGAATACACATTTCCTTCATGGAAACAAGGACCCTGCCTCCCAGAGGGACTATTAGTTGGCAAGCATTGTCCTTTATTAAGATGATACCAGGGGAAGGAGAGACTCATAGCTTCCCTCCCTTATTCCTCCTCCCTTTATTCACACCTCCTGGTTGGATGGATGCACGACAGCCACACCAAGGGACTCTTCCTGCACTAGCTTGGCTATCTGTGTCATTGCGTTGGAATCACTCTGCACAGGAATCCACAGCGTTCTTGCTCCCAGTGATGTGAACTATTTGCAGTTAGGCAATAATTTTTCACAATACAAAAAGAAGCTTTTCAAATGGGTAAGTAGGGCTTTTTTCCTTTCTAGTCTTTCACAGGGATACAAAGTCAAGAACATTAAGAAACCTGCTCCTGTGAATAAACACCCTGCACACTGCCATTAGTTTACTCATTTAATACACTTAGAATATCAAAGTGACTTAATGAAGGAAACTGATAATACTTATGTGCTTAATGTACCATTACAAGAAATAACCAGTATGATCAAATGTTTACTTGATTTTATTACCATATTCTAATTTGTATCCTGGAAATCTTGGCCCAACTGACCAAGTCCAGAAGAAAGGGAACATGAAATATCAGTATTTTTAGCCCCATAAAAGATAAGGAACTTTTAATGTACACAATCCCTTCTGTAACAGTGTTGCACTTCATTGAAAAAATCTTCAGAGTTATTTTTTAGTCTAACAGTTGGCGTAGGATTCATTGAGCCAATAAATTACTTGGGGAACATCTTCTGTGTGACATAGCAGTACCTTAGAGCTTGAATGGGACACAAAGTTTAATTAGACATAGATCATGTCCTCAAGGAATTAAAATCTATTAGGAGAATTAAGTTATATACATAAATAATTATTACCAAAGTGAAATGTGATCAAGTCCAGAATAAATTATCATGGAATCTTATGAGTAGTTATAGCATAAAATGCATGTACATTTTTAGCATTCCAAAACTGGCCTGCAAGAGCAACAGAGCAGAGGACTCCTGAGTGTTCTGAATTTAATAGACCCTAGGGGATCCTCCTGCTTTCCAGATTTCCCAACACCCCTGTTTCCAGATGTTTAGAGTAAATCTGCATCAAGATCACATTTAATCCCTCAATTAGATGTAATGCTTAAAATATAAGTGTGTCTCAGAGGTGAAACCCCCCTGGACTTACACTGAGTCTAAAACCCAATATCAGAGTTTTCCCTAAGAATGTATTTTGGTAGAAAAAGAAGGAAGGAAGAGCTAGGTGTCCTCAGGGAGTAACAGGAAGGACAACTGAGAAAAGACACAGAGACACAGAGACACAAAAAGCAAAAACAGGGCCTCAGAGAGCAGCATTTACTTGCATTGCCTGAGACACTGTCTGATTTGCTCAGAAACCACTCAAGAATCTGTAAGTTTTCATAGTTTATTTTGTATACTTGGATACTATAATTGTTCTTATTAGATAAAAGTATACAAAAGCTTACATATAAGTTTTTATATTTAGGTATGTATACACTATACGTATCGTATGACAGACATAAATGTGAATACAGTGGACATATGTTCATTCAAATTAAACATCAATCAGGTACATTTCTTGTTTAAAAATCCAGTCATGCCTTGGAAGTTTTGTAAGGAGAGCCAGGATGAGAAGACTTAGCTCAAGTTCCTTCCAAGAAGCTCCTACTGACTTGTTCGGAGGTCACTAGAGAGACCCAGTGAGGCTCATTTTCCATCCATTTGGCTCTTGTGTTACGTGAGGTCCAACAACTAAGTCTGCAACCTTGATTGTTCTAAGTGCTACATACCTCATTCTGGAATATCACTATGGTCACCTTCGAAGAACTCCCCTTGGGAAGCTATGCACCAACACCAGTGCCTGGTCCACCCTTGAAAGCAATTTTGGAACTCTTTGTGGAATGGCCATTGCACATGGTGGCACTGTGGCCAAGTTCACAAACTTGACTGTTTAGTTGCCTGTAAGGGAGTTTTTAGCTAGTAAACAAATAACTGTACTGGAACACCTTATCTGGCCCCAGTGACTTTTTCTTCACCCAAAGATGAAGGAAATACTGAAAGGAAGACATTTTGATGACATTCAGGACATCAAGATTAATATAATGACAACTCAGATGGCCATTCCCAAAAAAGAGTTCCAAAATTGCTTTGACGGATGGACTAGGCGCTAGTATCAGTACATAACTTTCCAAGAGGAGTACTCTGAAGGTGACCATAGTGATATTCAACAGTGAGGTAGGTAACACTTTTTCTAGGATGAGTTTGCGAACTTAACTGGCAGTCGTCATAAAAGCAAACTATTTTGGATGCATAGTTTTTTGTGACTGTCCTGCCCAGCTACTAAAGCACTCTGTGTCATAATCTATTAATATCATTTATCTCTTGTCATGGGTTGAATTATGACCCCCCCAAATGTGTGTAACAATTTAATTAGACCATGATTCCCAGCATTGTGTGGTTGTCCCCTCTTTTGTGATTGTAATTTTCCTGTATGTTATAAATCCTAATCTCTGCCTGTGGTTAGTAGGGCAAGACTGGATTGTATTTAAAAGGATTAGAGCAGGACTGTGACACCCATGGAAACCCTGGTGGCAGAGTGGTTAAGTGCTACCACTGTAACCAAAGGACTGGCAGTTTAAATCCACCAGCCACTCTTTGGAAACTGTGTGAGGCAGTTTCACACTATCCTGTAAGGTTGCTATGAGTCAGAAACAACTTGATGGCAGCAAATTTGGTTTGGTTTGGGTTTTTAATATCTTTGCTCAGGTCACAACCCTGATCCAACATAAAAGGAGTTTCCCTGAGGTACGGCCAATCCTGCCTTTTCTCTTACAAGAGATAAAAGGAAAAGAAAGCAAGCAGAGAAAAGGGGCCTCATACCACAAGAAACCAGCCCCAGGAGCAGAGTTCCTCCTTCGGACCTGGGAGGTTCCTGCACCGAGATTTTCCTAGACCAAGGAAAGGTTGATGACAAAGACCTTCCTCGAGAGCCCACAGAGAGAGAAAGCCTTCCCTTCGAGCTGATGTCCTGAATTTGGACTTGTAGCCAAATTAATTTCTTTGTTAAAATGATCTACTTGTGGTATTTCTGTTACAGCAGTACTAGATGACTAAGATATCTCTTAAGGCATCAAACTTCCTAGTCATCGTACAAGAAGAAAATTTATACGGTCTTGCTGTTGCTCTGTCTGTCTTAGCTGTCTTGGCTGTCCCTCCGGCACACCTCCACTCTACATGGCACAAACTAAACTCATTAAACAACCCAGACTGCCTCCTATACTCTCTCATTTAATGGTGTTTCAATCCAACCATCTCCAAACTAGGAAACTAATAGTCATCCCAAACCTTCCTCGCTCTTTAATCTCTGGCCCAGTCACTTTTGTTGTTAGGTGGCCCCATGTAACAGAACAGATCTGTCCCAGGGTTTCCTTGGCTTCAGTTTTTAATGGAGCCGATTGCTAAGTCTTTCTCCTGCAAACCCACAGGGTGGTTTCAAAAGCCAGCCTATTGTTCAGTAGTCAAGTGCTTAACCGTTGCACCACAAAGGATCCATATTTTATCACTAAATCCCATTAATTCTGCTCTAGACATGGTTTTCTAAATGGTTCCTACTGTACCTGCTTTCATTTAGAACCTCATTATCTCTCACCTGGACTGTTCTACCTGGTTTCTGAGCCTCTAAGTCTTCTCCCCTTCTCCTCCTATTTACAGACCTTCACACTGTAACCAGAATTACTCCTCCTGTAAACCAAGCAAGATCTTTGCCTTAAAAACTCCTCTGCTGTCTCCTGGATACCTATCTGTGGATGAAATTCAAGTTCCTGAGATTGATATAGGAAAAAGAAAAAAGTTGCTGTCAAGTCAATTCTGACACACAGTGACTTATAGAACCAGAGAACCGGTCTACAGAGCTTCCAAAGAGCAACTGGAGAATTTGAACTGCCAACCTTTTGGTTAGCAGCTATATCTCTTCACCATTCACCTCTAGGGCACATGAAACTGTTTACAATTGGTCCTCAAATTGTCTGTATCAGTTTAATTTTCACCCTTCTGTCTCCCTACCCACCCCCCCCACTTCGGCTATGGTTACACTAAATTTGTTCTAGTTTCTTGAAATTTCATGCTCCTTTGCAATCCTACTGGGCCCCATGTTCCCTTTGCTGGAAATATATTTTCCTTTATTTTACTCTAGAAAAACTGTAACTTATTCTTAAAATAGCCCAATATCACCTCCTCTGTCAAGTCTTCATTACTGTCCCCTGAAAGTAACTGCACTATTTCTTGTGCTTACTCATCCGTAGCTCTGCCAAGTTTTCCCAGTTTTTACTCATCTGTATGCTCTCAACACAGCTTGGACAAGACATCTGGTCCTAACCATCTCGGATAGGCCACAAGTTTCCCTAAGGCAGGAATAGTGTCTTATGAATGGCCACTTAGCCCAGCCATCAATGATTGATAAATACTGTTGGAATATATTGCTGTTGATAGACCTAAAATGTAATCCAGTGGTTATAGGAGAGCTCAGTTTAAGTGCCACTTTCTGTATAAAATTTAAGCATGCTCCTGTTTAGGAAGACTTCAGAAAAGGACATTAGATTGACTGGGGGTAGGACACAGCAATAACATTCTGTGCTTAGGAGATAGCTTACATACATTACTTTAAATATTTCAAAACGTAAAAGCATACTTTAAAATGCTTCAGTATAAACCAGGGGCCAGTAAGTCACTGAGGGCCAAATACAAGACTCTGCCTGTTTTCGTAAATAAAGTATTATCAGAACACAGCTATGCTTAGTCACATGCTGTCTGTGGCTGCTTTTGCATTTCAACATCAGAGGTGAATGAATCTAAAAGAAACCAAATGGCCTGCAATGCTGAACATATTTAATACATAGTCCTTTACAGAGAGAACAAACTGACTCTTTATACAGAACATATGGTTTAAATGCATGCTTTAATTTCACTCTATAGCCCAGAGGGCAGTCCCTTACGCTAACTGGAGCTAACAGTTCACAGTTGGTTAGTATTTAATCAGATAGAAATATGGTTGATGCCTTTCTGCCCTTTTTTGAACAGGGCATAAAAATCTATAAGCCTTATAGTCTGTGCCCTTTAGAATGACATCCTAGGCTTGATCCCTGAATAGATGTGGGTCTAACTGCTGATCTGGAAGTTTCTTAGGGCCTAAGTCCAGAAAAACAGTTAACCAAATCATGATGCTAGAGTATTGTTGTACTTGTTCATGTTGAATCTTTCATGTCCACGAAGTCTTCATCAAAAGACAGCACAGAGTTCATGAATATTACATAATAGAAGTGTGATTACATCCATGCCTCCTTGCTAGAGTGTCTCTATGTGTGTAGGAGAGATCTATCTGAAACTTACTTTAACTGTAACCAGGTGGAGAACAGACTTTAGCTTTCACCAGTAACTATGGGAGTGTCCTTATTTTCACCTAAACAATCTCATTTGCTCATGTCCTGATAGGCTTCTGTCAGTTTGCAGAACCTTGCTGTACAGTCACATCTTTCCTCAATACATTCAGGAGGTAGTTCTTCTCGTGTATAAATGAGCAAAGTATCCACCCCCATACCCTGTACATGTAACCTTCCTTCCAGTCCCTACTCCAAGCACTGAAAGTGGGAAACAAATGAGCTAGAGTGGGGCTTGTAAAGAGTGAAAAAGTCAGGTTGAGGATGTCCATACTCTGATGAAATCTGAGAAGGTGCAAAGTGGGAAGAGGAAACACAGATGGATGAAGGAGAATGGTAACTTGGTACGATAAATTCTGCAAAGTTCAGTTAGTGGGTGGATTCACATAGGGTAGTATTAATGTGTTTTAGTGTACATGTTTATTTGGGTAGTAGCAGCAGTATGATATAAAGATATTATTGGCAACATTTACTAAATAATTACTTATAAAATATGGAAAAAATTTAAAACCCCATATTCACGCTTACAGACCTTCGAGCTATCTCAGAACTGGAAATCTGGAGAGGAAATGCTAACCTTTAGACCTAAGGACCTGAAGATACACACACCTCGGCAGACTCTGAAGGGCAAAGGGAAAGATGGTCTTTGAAGTAAAACAGACAGAACATGCAGAGTTGACGTCTCAGATTAAACAAAACAGCTATTTACTGAAGCAGTCACTTTTCTCTCAGGCTCTCGAGTGGGTTTATTGAGTTCTTCCTGTAACATTTCAGGTTAAAATAGCAATGGATTAAGGTGGCAAATGCGAAAAGAACTAAAATTCACACAGACGTATTTCAACCAATTTTTTTTCATGGTGTCTTTGAAAAGCAGAAAAAGAAGACAGTAGAAGCAATGTAACATTACTCAAAACCTACCTCAAGACATCTTCTCTGCTTTCCCTAAAATCAGCAGACAATTCCCCATCATTTGAAATTAATTTCTGGTAAAAAAAGTTACAACACATTTTATCTCATCTGTATGAGGTCAAAAAGAATATAATTTGAAAATACACAATGCCCCAAATAGGCAAAAGAATGAGAACAAATACTTGCTTATACAAAGGAGTCGGATCTGACTTGATGGCACTTGGCTGGCTATACAAAGTGTCACTTAACAGTGAAGCAGTACATGTAAGGGACTAGATTTACCCACAAGTCAAATAGGTATTAATGAAATAAATATCTATCTTTTAGAAACAATAAAAGGCCTGCCAACCCAAAATATATCCCTCATTGGCTATAACTAATTACTGAATTCTTTGGATGAGATGATAAAGGTCTCCCATTATTAAAACATAACTTGTCTCTGAAAATTATGATACTTTGGGCCATTCTAACACATTATCCACCCAATGAAATTGACTATATCAAACAAACCCAGGTTAGAATATCCCAGGTTAGAAAGCTCTAATGCAAGGGAGGGAAATAGAAAAAGGACAGGTTCTGAACAGCGAATGCTGTCGATATGGCCAGCATGCTGATAATCCAGAGTAGGCAGGGCCAGAATGAGGCATCAAGGGCCTGTGCCAGGCCCTACTCCCTCACTGGCAGAGGAGGAGGGGGGACAGAGCCAAGCTGAAAGCTGGAAACACACTCAGCATAAATTTACCCAATTTACAGGCTGAGTTGTCAGGTTCCCCAGTGCTGGAATGTGTTCTGCTATAAAACAGTATTAACTATAATATAGTCATAGATGAGTCCACATCTTGGATGTAAACATCTATTAATGAGACATGGTATATGTACGGTAGAGAATCCCATCAGATTAATATGGACTCTAAGATGAATATTCAAAGGTCATTCTGTAAAATAAATTCTTGATATAAACCTTTCTTCTCATCTGTTTTCATGAAAGCAGAAACTAGAATGTGCCTTTTATTTATGTTTTCCATGTTTTTTGATTTTTTTCATTCAAAATATTCCATTTAACTCATACTAATTCTGTGGTGATAGTCTCCTTTGCTACTGGCTTGCTCCATTGTTTATTCTATGTAGGTAACTTTCTGAATGTTAAGTAATTTTAGCAATAGTCCCAAGTCCTATTCTTTCTCTTCATCCAAGTCTTTTGACTATAAACCCACTAAAACCAAACCCACTGCCAATGAGTCAGTTCTGAATCATAACAATCCTAGAGGATAGAGTAGAACTGCCCTAAAGAGTTTCCAAGGAGCACCTGGCAGATGTGAGACTCCAACCTTTTGGCTAGCAGCCGTAGGACTTAACCACTAGGCCACAAGGGTTTCCCCAATTAAAAAACTCCAACATCAACAACTTATGATGAATAGATACACACAAACTGGATAATACTAAACATTTGTGCCTCTCTGTTCATATTTTATGTTTTATAATTTAACATAAACATGGACACAAGTCTCATTAGGCTTCTCATCAGATGTCCAGTTTTGGTCTGGAAATGATGCAGTACTTGGAAGAGCAATGTAATATCCTTCCTTCTGCAGCAGACAGTTCTACTTTGCATGGTAAAGAAGTCATTGAACAGAAATACACGCTCATCACCTGGGTTGGTACCAATTAGTTTCATTTCTTGGTAGATTATGTTAAAGTTGGGGTCCCTTTGTTTCAAAACTCCAATCACAAATATCTCCACATTGGCTTTATTGGTTCTGTCACCTCGTTTGTCAGGTTACATTTCTCTCCAGCATCTGTCTGCCCATGAGTGATGGCCAAGGCCACCTTCTTTATACCTGGCCTTGCATGCTGGAACATGTCACTGGCTACATGGAAGGCTGAGGCTACGTAGGTACCTTCCCCAAGACACCACATAGTGTTCATAGCCAGCTTCCAGTCATTCTTGCTGAGTAAGTCTGTCAAATTAGCCACCCCCTTCAACTCTTGGAAAACCCTGGTGGCATAGTGGTTAACTGCTATAGCTACTAACCAGAAAGTTGGCAGTTCAAATCCACCCAGGCACTCCTTGAAAACTTTACTGGGGGCAGTTCTACTCCATCTATAGGGTCACTGTGAGTCAGAATCAACTCAACGGCAGTGGGTTTGGTTTTGGTTTTGACCTCATGGCTACAGTTGATTGTGCCTATGTGGGTGGTGTCAAGATCCAGAGTAAGTTTGCCAGTAAGAGTCACCACAAAATTTTGGGTCATCTAGAAGTTGTTTAGCCCCATGCTTCCTGAGCTGTCAGTCACAAACACCAGATCCAGTGGGGTCTCTTCACACCTCTGACCACAGTCTGCAAGTGAATGCTGAGATAGAAACAGCGCAGGAATGAAATTCAGAGCACGAATGATTGGTGTCAGACTGAAGGGGGTGAGAGGAGACAGGGACAAGACGAAACTGAGACCTGGATTATTATCTGCCTTTTGTCTGAGTATTAAAAGTTGACAACTGTCTCCTTTCTGGTTTCTGTACTTTTTACAAAAATAAAATATTGCAGAAACATTAAAAAAAAAAAACCATAGTAGATAAAATAAACATCTACATACCTATTACTGTTATCAAAAAATATGTTTTAGACAAGTTAGTGTACACCCTCTGTGTATATCTTCCCAGTTATATTCCCTCCTCTCTCCCCAAGAGGTAGCTGCTATCCTGGATTTGCTCTTCACCATTTCTCCATCTATATTTAATCTGAATGTGCCCAATAAGGTAATGGGATGAAAAATTTTAAGTGTGGACAAGAACTGGGGCTATTAATGTACAGTTGAATAGCTTCCCCTGGCTACTCTAGTTTATGCTCCTAGTTTATGTCACTCACTGAGATGACTATGACAGCTCCTGTGTTATCAGGGAGACCAAAAGTCCATCCACACTACAAATCTTTTGAGAAGAATGATCATAGAGAATATTGGTCAGTAAATAACTTTTCCTTAGAGTTTTGAGTCCTGAGTAGTGCAAATAGTTAATCTGTTGGCTGCTAACTGAAAGACTGGCTGTTCAAGTCCACTCAGAGGCACCTCAGAAGAAAGACCTGGTAATCTACTTTCAAACTATTCTATAGAGCCCAGTCCTACTCTGACACGGGAGACTGTCATGAATTAGAATCAACTTGATGGTGAACATTTTTAGTTTTTGTTTTTAGTATTTAGAGTTTACCATTCAAAGCCATTTTCAGAGTCACGAGGCAATAAGAACTACAAGTATGCATTTTGTTTATTCATACATCATGTTGCCTAACAATTCGAACACAGAAAATCATCAGGAATCTGGGTACTGTTCTCCCAGGGTTTCCAGAAACCAGCCAGCAGTCATTCCATTTAGTTGGATACCAGAAAGGGTCCCAGACTGATTCCTAACATCCAGGAGTCTTTTGATGACCAAACAGTCCTGGGATTCTCTGTACAGAAGAAAAATGGTATTCCTGCCTCTTTCTACTGTAAATAACAAAGTTTCTTTTATCACTCCATCAATCTCTTACCTTTCAGCACATCTCTTTTCTTTCTCTTTCTGGAAACTATTTTCAATCTAAAATGTTTAGCCATGGAATTATTTACATCTAGTTGTAACGCATGAGCAATTCTTCACTGTGTCCTCCTGCTTTGGGGTAGAGGGCAGTATTAGAAATATTGCTCAAAACTCAATTCAGAAAGATGTTCCGGCTTCAGGAAAGCACAGACATAATCACCAAGTTGGCAGTACTCAAATACCAGTTGGGTTCTTGTAATCATATTTCCTTTGCTGTGTTTTTCTTTCCTAGCCAGAGCCCAGGTAAATGTCACTGAATACAAATCAGTGCTGTGCTTAGAGAAAGCCCAGCTGCCTGCAGACACAAGGCTGGTTTCTGCACCCTCCTTAATTAGCCTGGAGGATGATTTCCTTGTCCTAAATCAGTATTCTCACAGCCTCTCTCATTGTTTTCTGTCAGTCTCCCATCAACTTTTCAAATGCGCTTCAAACTTTCTCACTTGCTATGTAATGTACATCTTCTGGGTGAATACATTTTTCAGCCAGAATAGGGCATAAGCGGGGTTCGTATTTTGAAGTGGTGATTTTCTCTTGATAATCAACCCTTACCACATATTTCAATAATAAGTTTGATAAGTTCTTCTTTCCAGAAGAAAAATGAAAAAATGTATCAATATTAACTACATGGCTATATTTTTGCTTATAGTCATAAAAGATACATCTTATTACAATTGGCATTGAGCCATTGATTTCATCTTTCTGCTGCAAAAAAACAAAATTTCCCAGAGGTTAAAAGTTAGACATAATGTGTCTGAGATCCAGCTGAATTATGAAACTTAATAACTCAGACTTTGGGAGGTCAAACTGCAGCTCTAACGTTTACTGGCTATTTGACAGTGGGTATTAGGTGATCTGACAGTATCCTTGTCGCAGCCCCGCAGTGCAGACTCAGTGAGGTAACATACACAGGACCAGCACAGGGTCTGGCACCACTAAGCACTACTTATTAAGGCATGGAGCAATGCAGGCATTCAGTTACATGATTCAAACTATGTACTCTGGGCAATGGAGATAAGCCAAAGGGCCTGAAGAGAATTCACTACATCTCATTCTCCTTTTTTCCTTTCTATATCAATGTGGAAACCCTGACAGCATAGTGGTTAAGTGCTGTGTCTGCTAACGAAAAGGTCAGCAGTTCAAATCTGCCAGGTGTTCTTGGAAATTCTGTGAAGAGTTCTATTCCATCCTATAGGGTCACTATGAAAGTCAGACTGGACTTGATGGCAGTAGGCTCTTTTGTTTGTTTGTTTGTTTACATCAGTGTTCACCTTTGAGAGTTCTCTGTTTCCTAATGCTCTTGCTTCCACTCTTCCATGAAGTGCTCCCTGCTCTGGAATCATTCCTTCCTTGTCTGGCTGCCCATCAGCTCTCTCAGAAGGACTGAGATGAACTGGGCATGAAAAGAATATCTGCTGATGCCCTGCCCTGTGGAGTATGTTTAGGGATGACTGGATGAGAGTACAGAAGGCAGGATTAATATCATTGATGAAAGAAATAGAAGTCCAGAAGCACAACAGGAAAGAGTGAGCTGGATCCAACAAGATAAAAGATCAGCAAGAGCAAGAGTACAGTTTAAAAGAACAAATGTATAATGGCAAAATTGGGAAAGAGATGACACAGCTGGTGACAAATCTAACAGTAGTATATATGGAGGAAATTCAGGCATTTTTGCATTTCATTTCAAACTGGAGGCCATTTGGGCAGGGAATTCTGGAGTCCCACACATCCAGAGTATGGGCTCTGCCTTTTGGTCCTATGGACTCCTCATGAAGGGTGAAACTTGAAGATTAGAGTCCTGAGTGGGGACCTCTGAAGTGTGGCCCCAGACACCTTGTGACACTGCTGTGATGGAGTCTAGCATGGTACCTGTCACATACGAGATTCTCATTTAACTGAAAATTTTTTTTCCCAACTCCTTCCTACTAGTCTCCTTTCCCAGAATCTAGAGGACTAAGGTCCGCAGAGTGTCGTCCGCATTTCTAAGGGTCATTACCTTTAGCCCAAGAAATAAGAGTGGACAGTCAGCAAAAGAGAAGATCCTCAATGAGGCAGACCGACACAGTGGCTGCAACAATGGGCTCCAGCATAGCAACAATTGTGGGCATGGTGCAGGACTAGGCAGTGTTTTGTTATGTTGTACACAGAGTCCCCTAACAACAACATATATATACTTCTTTAATTTGAGGAACTCTTTTTATAGTCCCCAATCCAACAACCACAAAAAAGCCTCATTGCTGTAGAGTCGATTCTGACTCACAGTGATCCGACAGGACAGAGGAGAATTGCTTCACAGAGTTTCCAAAGAGCCCCTGGTAGATTCAAACTGCTGATCTCTTAGATAGCAGCCATGGCACTTAACCACTAAAGCTCACCAGGGTAGCCTTATAATCCAGAGGTACCATAATCTAATTTATGATGAACCCAAGATCTCAAGGCTGTAGAGAAGTCTAGATACCATCTGAACAGTTCATTAGCTTCAGGAAGATGAGCTATTACATAATTTTACACCTGACTTCCCTGATATTTTCTGTATGATGGGTTGTAAAGAATTTTCTGCTAATTAATTTTGGTTTTCTGCTTATCTTTTTTCTTTTTTGTGGTAAATATATACATAATAAAACAATTGCCATGTCAACAATCTGCCCATGTACAATTCAGTTACATTCAGTATGTTCCTCATGTTGGTTCAGCCATCACCGTCAGCTGCTTTGGAGAATAAAGAATATGAGATTTTACAAAGTGAGCATGTGGGCAGGTAGCAAAGGGAAAGCATACTGATTCACTTTCAAATGGATTTTTTCCTTTGAGCATTACAGAGAAGAGTGACAGAAATAGGAGAGCTCTTCCAAAAGCCAAAGTAAAGCTATTGAGACCCTAAGTCATTTCTACAAGGTCCTCACATACTTAAACTTTGAGCCTGGGATGCCACAGTCCATCGTGTCCTTGCTGCCCCTACATACTTTATGAAAAGGAACACTTCTGTTAATTTCCCAAGATAACTCAGAATATTCGTTGGTTCAGAAACATATTTGCAGTTTCAAAGCTGCGTTATAGTATTATGTAAGTTTTGGAGACATACATGTCTACTGATTTATATATACGTTGCTGTCACTGACTAGTTTTCTAGTAAAAGTTTAAAAAGTGACTCACTACCTCTGGGGTAAGGGTGAGGGCTCTGACTTGTGTCTGCCTATTTTTGTGGTATGAAGACTCTCACTGTGGTCAATTTCCAGTGTGAACGTAATCTCAGTTCACAAATAGCTGTTATTTCAGTTGTAGTATTAATGGTGATTTCTAACGTCTTTGTATTTTCCTATACTTTCTGACATACCATCTTAATAAAACTAAACCCGTTGGAGTCAAGTTGATTAAAACTCATAGCAACCCTATAGGACAGAGGAGACCTGCCCCATAAGGACTTATGCAGTATAGTGCAATGAGTCTCAGTCCATCCAAGGAGACTCACCACCAACGACGGAGAACTTTCCGTATTAGTTACTTAGTTGATTAGAATGAGTGGGTAGGGAATATTGGTTTTCTTTATTCAGTTTACGGTCAAGAGACAAAGGACTTTTGTTACCAGAAAACCTGGTGGTGTTGGGAGCCCCAGAACCCCAAATAGGGATTGGTATCAGTTAAATAAGTCCTAGGTACTTAATCAACACTCAGTGTCTCAGCTGGGGATTCAGGAGAAAGAAAAGAAGAAATACCTGCTCTGTTTCCAAAGACTGCTCTCCTAGCATGGGTATCAAGAGGAAGAACAGGCACGAATGTGTGGGTAACACAGTCCAATCTCATTACAATCACGGAAGAAGGTACTAGGAGTGGATCTACAGCTTCGTCTCTGACTATGAACGGTGAAAGGATCTGCCGACAGACCGGGTGGCTAGCTCACGAGTGCCGGTAAGGACGCTGAGAAATACGTGTCCGAGATTCTACTAACCGCCCTTCTAATTTAAAAAACAAATCAAAAACAGGTATTATAAGAAACATATTCTCTTGAAAAGGGTGTCTTAGTAAATGAAACTTTGATGTAAAGTAGTTTCATTCTGCTTATTTGTAGAGGTGAATGAGGACATCATTTAATCAGGTACCTGGTTGAGAGGTAAGTTTAGGTTGTTAAGGAGATACTTCAAACTGCGGACCCTGAGTGGGGGATCAAAAGGGTTCCTGGAGAAGTGGAAGGAAAAAGTAAATGCTCATAGAACACTAACAGGAAACCCGTAGTCGGCTTTGACCCAACCCTGAAGAACCGAACATTGTGAGAAACAAAGAAGCTGGAACTGCACTACAACAGTGAATTATCATAGAGAATTATACCTTTAGACAGAGTAGGTCCAGAAACAACTCGAGACCTTACTGACAATTATTCAGAGTAATTATTACTTTTACAACCTTTCAGATTCCTATAGTAAGTAATACAGAAGATGCTCAATAAATGTTTATGACTAACTAGCTACATTTAGGAAATTACACAATTTCCTAGCACAGCTGAAAGCTACTGTGGCTTCACTGCCATGCCCTAGGGGAAACTGCAGAGGAGTCAATTACGACCTCAGCATCAGCTCCTTGCTCAGGAATCTATTTTGTATTACTTCCTAATACAGACATTTTACATGTAATTGTTAACACTGTAACTTCTCCAGACAGCTCAGTTTCCCTATAATAAAGGCAAATGATTTGTTTGGGTTTTTTTAATCACAAGTTTCCCTTTGAAATACTTGAATTCTTTCTATAATTTTCAGAGCCAGCTATCTGGTTAGACGCCGTTAGCAAACTCATGCTTCAACTTGACGGAAGACAATGCTACTCAATGCTATACAGATAGATTTTTTGCTTTACAAGCTTCAGGAAAATCATGGACAGTGATCTCAGCACTGGTTGGAAGCAGCTACTGCAAAGAACCTGTCTAACTGAAGGTATAATTAAACCCAAGTCTCACGTTCAGTTTCTTAATCACTCTTAGATGTATCTTGCTAAACATATGAACATTTTTTCATATCACTGCTTGTTTTCTGGAGAGAAATTTCTAAGGATCATGCACAATTACTTAAACATTTCAATAGATAATTTTTGCATTACTGTTATATCATGAAGGAAACCACAGATTTTTCTTTCCATGAAAACAATTCCTTTTTCCAGTAAGATGCAGTAAGAAATAAAAATGTCAGATTCGAAGATGATCAAAAACTATAATATGGACATCTGGCTTCGTTTTCAGGTGGTTGTTGTTGTTAGCTAACATCAAGACAGCTCTGATTTACAGCAACCCCATGTGCCATAGCACAAAACACTGCTGGGTCCTGTGCCATCCTCACAGCTGTTGCAGGTTTGAGCCGACTGCTGCAGCTACTGTGTCAAGAGCCTCACTGAGGGTCTTCTTCTTTTTCACAGACCCTCTGTTTTACCAGGCATGATGTCTTTCTCCAGGAACTGGTTCCCTGATAATATGTCCAAAGTACACAAGACAAAAGTCTCACTATCCTTGCTTCTAAGGAGCATTCTGGCTATATATGTATCTTCCATGACAAATTTGTTCTCTTGTGACTCTCCTTAGGGTATTCAATGTTCTTTGCCAACATCATAATTTAAAGGCATCAAGTCTTCTTCAATATGCCTTTTTCATTGTCCAGTTTTCACATAGCAATTGAAAATAGCAAGGCTTTGGTCTGGTGCATCAAAATGACATTTTTGCTTATTAACAAAATAGATCTTTTGAAGCAGATTAGCCCTATGTAATATGGTATTTAATTTCTTGACTGCTGCTTCCATATACAATTGATTGTGGACCAAGCAAAAGGAAATCCTTGACAACATCAATATTTTCTCCATTTCTCATGATGTTCTTACTGGTCTATTTGTGAGGATTTTTGTTTTCTTTAGGTTGAGGTATGATCCATTAAAAAAGCTGCAGTCTTTGATTTTCATCAGTGAATGCTTCCAGTTCTGTTCACTTTCAGCAAGCGGAGTTGTCACTTGCATATTGCACGTTGTTACTGAGTCTTCCTTCCATCTTGATGCCACGCTCTTCTTCATATAATACAGCTTCTCAGAGTATAGCTCAGCACACTGGCACACTGGTTGAATAAGTATAGTGAAAGAACACAACTCTGGCACATATGACTGATGATTTTAAACCATGCAATATCCCCTTTGGGAACACTGCTGGATTTTCCCAGGGATGAACCCTACCACACATTTTCATTTCTAGATCTACAACTAGATCTAAGTCCTAGAATTCCCTAAAAGGTAAAGTACAAAGTGTGATCTAGGAGGAGGTATCTACATTCCAAAATAACTGATACAAATTTTCTAATATATACCAACAACAACCTGGGGACTGTATTTGTAGGAATCACCATCAACAGTGTGGGATAGTGACACAAGGAACATAAAGTTGGATTAGTCTGCACTTTTCGATATCTGCCCACTAAGTATAGATCTTCCATTCAGTGTCGCAGCCTGCGATGTTAGAAAAGGACATAGAAGTTATGTGGTTGGTTAACTGAAGTATGGATTAAGTGGTAGGCTGTACTAAATCAAGGAGAAGTACCAGACCTGCCTTGATACACTATACAAGAAGGTATCTAAAGGCTTAGGGAAACTAGCATGTTAGAATGACTCTATCAGGCTAGATTCACAGACCCATACATGGAGTACCCAGAGGATACACCTTTTACCATAACAGTAAGGAACACATTCATGAAGGGAGCTCTAGCGTCCTTGAAGACTGCTGTGAATGTTATGTAAGTCAGATTTGACAGTGGGAACTGCCTAAGCTGAATTAAGACACGTAACTACAATGGTGCTGACTGAACTCCAAGGCTGCAAGGGCCAAGTGGTGGCAATCAATTGACAAAGACAATGTGGGCATAATTACTGTAACAGTAGTCAAAGCAGTCATCATAACATTCTGGCTCATGAGGACTTACTTAACTCATACGGACTCACATGGCACTGGCTATTTAGTAATGCTGTTCTAGGAGTGAAATAGATGGAAATCGACTAACACTATGGTGCACAGTTCTAGTCTGACACACATGTGGTTGTGATGAGTCGGAATCAATTCAACAGCAACTGGAAAAGATGGAGAAAAATAGAACCACTGAACAGGACATATCAGAGACCTTCTCTGAGGCACAGGCACAAGGGGAAGACCTAAAGCTGATACTGACTTCATAGCTGACATAGGAAAACTCTTTGGGAACTCATGTCCCATCTTCACCCAAGTTAATGCTTAATAGAAGTTGACTACAACAGTAAAACTCAAATTCAGTTCAAATCTTGATTATATTACTCAACCCGCTCCCTGCAAAAGACCTAGGAAAAGACAAAGGAATGCTCATTGATAGGCATAAATATGAGACACCACTGGTGATATAGTGGTTAAATGCTATAGCTGCTAACCAAAAGGTTGGCAGTTTGAATCCACCAGGTGCTCCTTAGAAACTTTATGGGGCAATTCTACTCTTATAGGGTCACTATTAGTTGGAATTGATTCAGAGGCAAAGAGTTTGGTTTGGGTGGTTTTCACCCCTCATTATAAAATATTTCAAATTAAATAAAAATAAAGATGTAACTTATCAAAATTTGTAGGACATAGCTAAGGCAGTATTTAGAGAGAAATCTATACATAGCATCAAATGCTTGTATCCAAACAAGGTAAAGTCTCAAGTCAATCACTTCAGCTTCTACTTTAACAACCTAGACAAAAAAACATATTACTGTTGCAATGCTAGCAGAAGAAAAATGTAACAAAGAGCAGAAATCAGTGATGTTGAGAAGATAAAAAACAGTGGAGAAAACCAATGAACCCAAAAGTTGTTTTTCAAAAGATCATTAAAATGGATCAAAATCTAGCCAGACTGATGAAGAGAAAAAGAAATGCAACACAAATTACACATATTAGAAATGAAAGAGGAGCCATCACATAGCCGTACAGACATTAACGAGGCACTGAGTGAGTCAGATCTGACTCGACGGCACTTGGCTGGCTGGGAGTCAGAATCAACTCAGTGGTAGAAGTTGGGTTTTTGGTTTTCAGGGAATACGAAGGAAAACTCTAGGCCCATAAATTCAATAACTAAGAAGAAATGGACAAATTCCTTGAAAGATAGAAACTACTAACTCTCACTCAGGAAGAAACAATATAATATCTGTTAAAGAAATTGAATTGCCCTTCAATAGGGACAACATATAGACCTGTCTAATCTTTGGCTGAAGGGCGAATCAATTCATTTAATAGATACACTATTTCTGTTTGAATGAAGGTTAGCAGTTTTTATCTTTCAAGGAACTTGTCCATTTCATCTCACTTACTGAATTTATGGGCATAGAGTTGCTCTTAGTATTCTGTAAGGACAACAGGAAACCCTGATGGCATTTTGATTAAGTCTATGACTTCAAACAAAGGGGTCAGCAGTTTGAATCCAACAGGTACTCCTTGAAAACTCTATAGAGCAATTCTACTTTGTCCTATAGGGTCGTATGGTTTTCAGTTTTTATAGGGACAACAATGTCTTAGGCTGGGTTTTCTAGGGAAGCAAAACCAGTAACACGTGTAGGTACAAGGAAAGATTCATAATATATAGATAGACAGATAGATACAGATATAGGAAACAGCTCACGTAGTCACAGAAGCTGAATGTCCCAAGTTCTGGCACAAGCCTCACATGGCCATGGAAGCCGAGGAACCCAAAGTCAGCAGCTCAGAGGCCAGAGTTCTAGGTCACCGGTTGTGTAGGTCAGTGAATCCCAAGCTGGTGGTGAGACGAAGTGACAGAGGCTGGTGAACCCAGGATCGGCAGGTCAGGGAGCAGGACTCTTAAGTGCTGACTCTAAGGACTGATGAATCCAACAGCTGCTAGTTCAAGTCCTGGAACCAGATGCCGGAAGAAGAGAGCAGGAGCTCCTGGCTACGGTGAGCAGACCAGTAGTAGTAGTGGAAGGTCAGGAGATGAGAGCCGAGGGGCGGGGAGCCACCACAAACCCACCCTGCCACTTAATACAGCAGCCAAATATGGAGCAGCTAATTTGACATAATCCTGACCACCACAAACAATAATACACATGAGAGATGGGCTTTGTAGTTTCATTCATACATACATGACTAGTGGGCACACCAGCCCAAAAGCAAAGATGAGAAAGCAGGAAAAGACAGGAAAACTGAAAGACTGGAAGCAGAAAATGTGGGATAAAGAAGGGGAGAGTGCTGACACATCATGGGTTTGGCAACCAATGTCACAATACAATTTGTGTATTAACTGTCTAATAAGAAACTGTACTCTGTAAACTTTCACCTAAAGCACAATTTAAAGAGAAAGAAAGAAATTAAATTGGTAAAGTCTTCCAACAAAGAACATTCCAGATATTGAAGATTTAAGGAAAAAAAGAATACCAGTGCTTTATAAACTCCTCTGAAATATAGGAGGTTACACTTTCAACCTCATTCCATGAGACAAGCATTACCCTGATATGAAAGCCAGACAGAGACATTACAATAAAACTAGAAACCAATATTCTTCATAAATATAGACACAAAAATCCTCAACAAAATACTAACAAATCAAACTTGACAATACATTAGAAGCATAATACATCATCACTTAATGGATTTTATCATAAGGATGCAAGGTGGTTGAACATTTGAAAATTAGTCAAAGAAATTCACTAAATCAACATATGAAAATACAGAAACCATATAATACTCACAAAAGATGCAGAAAAAAGTATCCAATAAAATAAAATATCTATGATAAAAACTCCCAGCAAACTAGGGATAAAAGTGAATATCTTTGACCCAATAAACGGCATTTACAAAAGAACTACATCTAATATCATATTTAATGTTTAAAGATTAAATGTTTCCCTCACAAGATCAAGTACAAAGCAAGCAGGTCTACTGTATCCACTCATATTCAACAATGTTTTGGAAATATAATAATGCAATAAAAAGAAACAAAATGTATTCTGGTTGCAAAGGAAATACAACTGTATTTACCAATCACATGATTATGTCAATCTATAAACTGCTGAGGACCTTTCTCTTTTTCACTGACCCTCTGTTTTACCAAGCATGATGTCCTTCTCTAGGGACTGATCCCTCCTGATAACATGTCCAGAGTAAGTAACACAAAGTGTTGTCATTCTCACTTCTAAGGAGCATTCTGGGTACACTTGTTCTAAGACAGATTTATTCCTTCTTCTGGAAGCTCACAGTATATTCATTACTCTTCTCCAACACCGTAATTCATGTGTATCAATTCTTCTTTGGTCATCTTTATTCACTGTCCTGCTTTTGCATGCAAAGGAGATGATTTTAGTTAGGTAGACATTAGTCATCAAAGTATAACTTGTACTTTTTAAAACTTTAAAGAAGTCTTCTGCAGATTTGCCCAGTGCAATACATTCTTTTATTTCTTGACTACTGTTTCCATGAGCATTGATTGTTGATCCAAGTAAAATGAAATCCTTGACAACTTCAACATTTTATCCATTTATCCTCTTATATTGCTTACTGATTAGATGTAAGGATTTTTGAAAAACCAGAAAAGTGTTTACTTGAGTTCTATCAACTACACAAAGTCATTCAATTGTATGGATTATAAAAAATTACAGATATGACTGTGAAGAATAGGAATCTCAAAACACTTAATTGTGCACATATGGAACCTATACATAGACTAAGAGGTTGGCATTTGAACAGAACAAACAAGGAGATACTGTGTAGTTTAAAATCAGAAAAGGTATGCATCAGGGTTATAGTCTTTCATCATGTCAGCTGAGAAACTGGACTACAGGAAGAATGCAGCATTAGAATTGGAGGAAGAGTCATTAACAACCTACATTAACTAGACAACACTACCTTGCATGCTGAAAGTGAAGTGGACATAAAGCACTTAACGATGAAGATCAAAGACTACAGCTTTCAGTATGGATGACATATCAACATAAAGAAAACAAAAGTCCTCAGAGCTGGACCAATAAGCAAAATTTAAAACACACAGATATTTATTTCTAAGAAGAGATGCTTACTTCACATTTAGGAAGGAGTACTTGGAACTCCACTATTAAAAGGAAAAGAAAATTGTTTCAGTACTTCCCCATTGCTCCAGACTGAAATGTGGAAAGTCAGAGAGAAAAAGAAATAAAAAATTCCAACTATAGAATCTGAATGGGACTTTGGTCTAAATCCAGGTTCAGTTTGGTGAAACCACATCACCATTTTATCATTGCAACCATTTCATTTTACTACTGAGCTGTAAAGAGAAAGGGATAAAGTAAATCATTACAAAAGATGTCCAATTGCCAGTATTTCCAGCCCAACCTGAAACTTGAGTTTCTCCACTGTCAAGATTTATGGTCCTGTCTGAGAAATCTTAAAGCCCTGGTTAAACAAACAAAACAAAACAAACAAACAAAAAAACACAGCCATTGAGTCAATTCTAGCTCATAGCGACCCTAGAGGACAAAGCAGAACTGCTCCATTGTTTTCAAGGAACGTCTGGTGGCTTCAATATGTTGACCTTTTGGTTAGCAGCTAAAGGCCTGATTAGGTATTAAAAACAAAATGAAACCTCTGGTTAATCTTCAGTCATAGATTAACTGGACCAATGCAGGTTAAGAGTACTTGTCGAAGAAGTTCTGTTATTCTGGGAAAAGGAAACATTTTATGTTTGTACAGAATTTATCTTGCTAAGAACTCTACTAAAAGACCACAACTGGTGGTACAACATCCCAGGGGATCCCCTGGGAGCATGGCCATTAGACCTGCTTCTGCCCCTATCTACAAAACACTACTGAGGTCAATTATTTGGACGATAATGGACTGAACTCAGGAACACACTGTGACCATATGGTGTGTGTACTTTATGGTTCTATGCATTTATAGGAGGCTGCCCTACTGGTCTCTTCCTAGGTGGGAGAGAACAGGGTAGAGAGGAAGGGGCAGGAGCTTGTTAAGAGGATATGACAAGTATAAAATGAAAAGGAGGAGTGTGCTGTCATAGGGCAAGGATAGCAGAGGAACTGTAGATAGGCAGGCATGCAAAATTGATTTGGATTGCACACTTTTACTTAATCATGATAAAAAAGAATTTACTTTGCTAGGATTCAATCACATAATCATATTAAAAGTCTAAACCCAACTTCTAGCCAACAAGGCACGACAGACAGAAGCATCATGCTGTCCCTCTACAGCAAAGACCTGAAAAACTAAGTAAAACACAAACATCAATCCTAGAATGTGAAGTGTCAAATGAAGAGACAAAGATCTAAGCCAAAAACTGAACAGAATAAGAAACTGAGAGAAAACAGAGAATGAGATGAAATAAGAGAGAAACTTTCCTATCAGCTACCCAGCATGGATTTGTCATCTTGGTTTTCTGTTGGAGACTGGCAGACAGAGAATATGGGGAAAGAAGATTCCTAGAAATCTCAGCAGAAGACAAAGTATTTGGTGGCAAGCAAGCAATGGTTTCCCAACCACATCTTCTTCCCGCTGCTCTACCTCCAACACTTCCTGGCTAGCTACAGTGGCTCAGTCAGCCAGAGAGTACATCCTCCATGCTGTTTGGATTCACCACACTTGCATCAAAGATCAGCAGACAGGGAGTAAAGGAAAGCATCTTAAGAAACTCCCAGTATCTGCTGGACCTGTGCTGCTACACCACAGCTGAGTGAATGGCTCTGCCTATTGGACAAAGAGGTGAAAAATATCATGATCACAGACCAGCAAACAACAAAGAAAGTACAGCTTGCCTGCTCTGACATACTAAATAAAACAAAAACAGCAGGACTAAACATTTGTTTAGTCCTACAATCAGGATCTACAATCATGAAACAAAGAAAGTAACTACTGAATGGCCCAAGACTGCAGAAAATATCAAAACATATTTAAAAATGGAAAAATAGACAGGAGAGGAAGTTTCCAGGAGTAGGCCAAAATAAAATATCACATGCCTTTCCAGTACAAGAAAAAGTACTAGAATTACCTGACAGGGAATTCAAATCTCTAATATTTAGAGCTATCTAAGAGTTAAAACAAAAAGCACAACAAAATGAGGAAAAAAATAGATAAATTTATGGAAAAGGCAGACAAATTCATGGAAAAATTTATGAAAAATAATACAGGAACAAAATGCCAAAAATAAATTCATGAGTAGAAATCACAAAAACAACAATTAGAAATCCAAAAGACAACCAAGATTTTAGAAATGGACAGTATCATGAAAGGGCTGAGGAGCAGATTTGAGATGATGGAACACAGAATCAGCAGAACTGAACATAAATACAAGAAGCTCAACAAACTCCATACAGGACAGACCCTAAAAGAAAATCACCAAGGCATATCACAACTACACTTGCTAAAACAAAAGACAGAAAAAATTCTGAGAGCAGCTAAGAATAACAAAAAGTCAAATACCGAGGAGAAACAATAATATTAAGCTCTAATTATTTGACAGAAACTATGCAGGCAAGGAGGCAATGGTATGATATACGAGTTCTGACAATTAAGTCCTCAAATTTAATTGTTCTAAGTGCTACATACCTCATTCCCAAATATCATTATGATTACCTTTGAAATACTCCCCTTGGGAAGCTATGCACTCATGTCAGCACCTAGTCCATCTGTCAAAGCAATTTTGGAACTCTTTCTGGAATGGCCACTGTGCACAGTGGCACAGTGGCAAGTTTGCAAACTTAATTGTATAGTTGTCTGTGAGGGAGTTTTTAGCCAGTAAACAAATATATGTATTGAGTACTCTATCTACTCAGCTGATCTGATACCAAGTGATTTTTTTCTTTATCAGAAAATAAATAATGAAAGGAAGACATTTGGATGACAAACAGGACATCAAGGGTAATATGATGACAGTTCTGATGGCCATTCCAGAAAAAGAGTTCCAAAATTGCTTTGAAGGGTGGACTAGGCACTGCCATCAGTGCATAGATTCCCAAGGGGAGTACTTTGAAGGTGACTGCAGTGATATTCAGCCACAAGGTATGTAGCCTTTTTCTAGGATGAATTTGCGAACTTAATGTCAGTCCCTGAAACCCAGAAGAAAATAGCTGCCAACCAAGAATAATATATCCCACAAAACTCTCATTCAAATATGGTAGTGAAATTAACAGAAATAAACAGAAACTAAGGTAATATGTAAAAACCAAACCAAACTTATATGAATTGTTAGACAGGCTTTGGCCTAAGAACAAACAGTATCAGACTACAGCCTGATCTAGGATGTAAGACTGTACCAGCCAGATAACAACCTAGGAAATGAAATCTCGAGGACTATCTAAAACCAAAAGAATTATGACATGTACCTAGAGAGGTTAATCTGTAAATGACAACATCAGAACAATAGAAGAAACAATAAGTAGTATAGATCTGAATGGCCTAAAGACAGCAGAAAATATCAAATACAGAACTTTCTATGGAGTTAAAGGCAAGGTGCTGCTAAGTTACAACAGACTGATTTAAACCTAGGAAGACAAAGATAAATTTCAAGATAAAAACAAAGTTTTTAATGAAGTTATTCATCAAAATAAAGAAGGAAAATAAAGTCTCGATAAAAACAAAATCTACAAAAACAAAAGAAATCCACAAACTAAAGGAAGAATAAGAACAAAGAGAATGTCACCACCACAGAAAAAAAGCACAAGAAAATGACAGCAATAGTATGCCATTTGCAAGAGACACATCTTAGAAGCAAAGATGACTGATTCTAGTACAATGACAAATAAACTGACCATTGGAACAGAATTGAGAACCCAGATCTAAATCCAGTGGAACAGAATTGAGAACTAAGATGTAAATCCTTCCACCATGGTCACCTGATCTACAGTGAGAGACCAAAGTCCATCAAATGGAAAAAGGACAGTCTTTTTAGCAGATGGAAACCCTCGTGATACAGTGTTTCGAATTCACCAGGTGCTCCTTGGAAACTCTACGGGGCAGTTCTACTCTGTCCTATAGGGTCGCTATGCAGATGGCAATGGCAAAACTTGACGTCATCTCATAACATGGAACAAAATGGAGAGCACTGTGCTGAGTGAAATGAGTCAATTACTGAGGGACAAGTGTTAAGTGAGACCGCTACCATGAAAGCTTACAAAAAGGTTGACACGTAGACAGAAACAATCATTGATGTTACTGGGGAGGGGAAGAGTGGGATTGGAAAGAATAAACCAATAAATCAGTTTAAACCCATCCTTATCACTTTGTGGCCCCCAAATAATCCTAGAGTAAGTAAATTTATCATTTTCCCTGTCTCTCTTCCTGTTAGTCCTTTCCTTCTTTCTAGTAGAGATTAGAGTATTGATAATGGGGAATGAGAGGAGTTTTAAATTTTGAAAATTGGAAGTGAAGGTGTTATTCAAATAGGTCTTCTGTCAGTTTGAATAAAGAAGCCAGTTTACTGAATTAAGAAGTTGACTTAGTAGGTAATAGGAGAGTTAGCAAGACACCGTGATGTGGGAAAATATGTTAACTCTCTTGACATGACTGCAGCCATCTTGGCTGCTATACTGTTACTTCAACTTTATATAACCTTTTGTACTAAGAGCATGATAATCAATTACCTTGACTTTACCATTGTGTCTGGTAACAAAGGAGTTACATGGGAACATATCCAGTTAATGAAATAGGGCATGTGGGAATGCAGAAAACCGTGACAACACAATGGGTAGCAGAAAACCATTCCCCCCCAGCAATCAGCCAGGCAACTGGATGTCCTCAACTTCTTGGTTTCTGGGATACTAATTATTATTGGTGAATGGTATAAATACTTCAATAAAGCTTGATTCTGGGCTCTTGGCTGGGATGACCATTATCCCCCTGATCCCAAACTGTTGCCTGTCTGTCTTTTCCTCAACCTCAGCGTGGCTTCTCCTCTGTCCACGTTCATTGGAGAACCCTCTGACTCCGACACCCTGACCTGTATTTTGTCCAGAATCCAAGAACCACTGTCTATTGAAAGGGATTATTTTATTGTGCTTTGTGGGTACATCCAGCTTACTTTAGAAGGAAGATAATATTTTCCTGGTGGCCTACTTATACATATAATTGCGTATGTCAACAGAAGGTGCTTACCCAGTGACCAGTAGAACAACCCAACAGTCAGGCATTTGGGCATTTATTTCCTTCTCTCTGAAGTTCTGTCATCATAATTTCCTGTTATAACTAGCAGCTGCCTTTTATTATGTATCTATATGCCAAGGACAGAGCTAGGAATAATAGAGGCAGACAGGCTCTTATTTAATTTTTTTAATGACCCTGGGAGCAAGTATATACATGATAAAATCAAAGTTTTGCAATTATTCCATGTCACCTGTGATTGTATCTGATTTTACAGGAACACTTTGAGCAGTAATTCTCCCAAATGCAAGGCTGACAATTACTGCAAACAGTGTCTTTGCATCTGCCATTCCAGTATTATCCTCCACAGAGAAGTCAAGCAGTTTTCCCATCTCTAGCCCAATAATTAGTAAGTTTCCATTTCTTAAAATTCTATTCCTCTATGGGATTAAATTTCTCTAATTTAATGTCTCATTTTGCTATGTTAACATTTTATAGTGGGGCCTAAGATAGTCTATTGATTGTCCATTAATCAAAACTTAAACTACTGCCATTGAGTCAATTCCAACTCATAGTGACCCTATAAGACAAAGTAGAACAGAGTTTCAAGGGGCACTGTCATGGTTTGAATTGTGTCCCCCCAAAAATGTGTGCAGCCATGTGGCTGGGATATGGTTCCCAGTATCCTGGAAATGTCCTCCATTGTGCGGTTTTGCTAACCTGTATGTTAAAGGATTAGGGTGGGGCTGTGAATTCCTGCTATGGGGGAAGTTTCCCTGGAGTATGGCTTGCTCCACCCTTAATGCTTTTAGCTTGCAAGGAATAAAAGGAAAAAGAACCAAGGACAATTTGAGAACCTCGCTACCATCAAGCAAGCAGCACCGGGAGCAGAGCACGTCCTTCAGACCAGAGGTTCTTGTGTGAGGACACTCCCTGGACAACGACTGATGCAATACCGGACTTTCCTCCAGAGCCGTCAAGGGGAAAGTCTTTCCCTGGAGCGGACACCCTGAATATGGACTTGCAACCTACCGGACTGTGTAAGAATAAATCTTTCTTAGTTAAAGCCATCCACTCTGTGGTATTTCTGTTAGAGCAGCCCTAGCTGACTAAAACAGGCACCTTGAATTGCTGACCTTTTGGTTAGCAGCTGCAGCACTTAACTACTATGCTACCAGGGTTTTCAAGTCATTAAGGCAGCCCCCTTTTGTTAAGAATGGAATCACTGAGCAGGTTGTTATCTGGCAAGTTGCTTGCTGGAGTATATCCCAGGCTCATCTGGTACCTGGTTAGGATATTGTCATAGTGAGCTTTGAATTATTCATTTATTTAGTTTTGTTTCTTTGTTTGTTTTTTATGATGCCATGTTTTTTCACTAATGGAAATGGATACTGCATCATTGCTGGTAGTTTATTATCTGAAAAAAATGGGGTGACAATTGCAAGCAGGTCATATCAGTATTATGTTCCATGAAGCATATCACAAACACAGTGCATTCTGGTATCACAGGGGAGGAATAGTATTAAAAAAGTCATTGGGAGGTGAGCACTTTGTAAAAGATGTCATCAGATAGACAGCAACTAATTTAAGTGGGCCACATTGGTCCCATACCCCATGAAGCACACCACACACATTACGTATCAGCCCCACGGCCCAAGAAGTACATCACAAACTGTTTTCACCCCCCAAATCATTCATTCATTTAAATATTTCTGAATGTCAGTATAGTATGTCTTAGCTATCACAGAAATACCACGAATGTATGGTTTTAACAAAAATAAGTTTATTTTCTCAGAAAAGCAGGCTAAAAGTCTAAATTCAGGGCATCAGCTACAGGGAAAGTCTTTCTCTGTTTGCTTTGGAGGAAGGTCTTTGTCATCTGTCTTCCCCTGAACTGGGAGTTTCTGAGGCACAGGGACCCTGGATCCAAAGGACACACTGCTCCCTGCACTGCTTTTTTCCTGATGGTATGAAGTCCCAACTCTGCTTGCTTCAGTTTCCTTTCTATCCCAAGAGATTTCCTCAAGACACAATATAATCTCATGCAGTGAGTCCTGCCCCACCAACACAACTGCTGTCCATCCTTCCTCACTAGCATCATAGAGGCAGGGATTATGGGGAACATCACCAAGAATTACAGCCTATCCAAACTGCTACACACATGTTTTCAGGGGCAATCCATGGCACCCTACCTTCCCATTAACACAAAAGAAATGGTAAGCATACTTGCAAGCTTTATCTTATTGTACACAAGCCAAAAGATACGAAAGTTTACACAATCACTCCTCCAGGAAGTATCTTCTCACAGGAATGGCTCTCAACACTCAAATGTAGTAGAGACAGATCAATTCCTTGCTTTTAGGTGACTGTACTAGCATCCACCATGAATGCCAGAATGCAACCGAGTGGCTCCAATGCTTTCTAATAGATTGCAAGGGGTAGAAAATGTGAAAGGTCGTCACAGCCAGTGGCATATGTGAAAGGGTTCAGGAAACACCAACAGGCTTTATTATACTTGATTTTCATTCCAATGGTGAACTAGCCCCATTGTGTCCAACACAAATTATTTCTGCAGACTCAGGGGCTGATTTACTGATTCCTCAAAATAGTTTAAAACCTGTACCATTTGTATTTCTCTTCTCCCCAAGCCCCTCACTTTGAGGCCTTTGGTAGTAACCAGAGCAATGCGCAGCAAGGGTTTTAAAAACAACTCCTGGGAAACACCCGTGAGGTGTACCAATATGCTGCTGGCATTAATACTGGTGGCTGTGTTACTGTTGCTGCTGTAACAAACAAGCACAATTTTAACAGCTTGAAATACCACAATATTACTATCTTACAGTTCTGGGGGCGGAAAGTCCAAAATCAGTTTCAGTGGGATAAATTCAAGGTGTTGGCAGAGTCGTTCAGAGTCTCTGAGGGCAGCACCCATTTCCTTTATCAGCTTCTCGGGACCACTTCTATTTCTTGCCTCATAATCCCTACCTCAGCTTCAGAGCACACCTCTCCAGTCTCAGCTTCCATAGTCACATTGCCTCTTCCTCTTCTATAAGCCAGTGTTCTTCTGCCTCCCTCTCTTAGGGCCCATCTGGACAATCTACCTTGAGAAGCTTAATTTAATTGCATGTGCAAAGTTTCCTTTGCCATATAAGGTAATGGTCACTGATTCTAGGGATTAGGACTGGACATCTTCTGGGGCTTTTGTTCAGTGTACATCAATGGCTTTTTCCCAAATTAATATAAAAAGTAAGATACTTATTCTTTTGTCTAATTTACCTTCATATACTTCAGTTTAGACTGTATTGTAGTATGTGTATCCACAGTTAATTTAATTTACATACCCACTGTCACCAAGTCAATACGGTCTCATAGCAACTCTATAGGTCAGTGCTGCAGTTAGTAGCCCATACTTCAAAAGCACGTGTGTCAAGAATCGATGATTATGAGGCAAGAAAGTTGATGCTCAAAACAATTTATCACTGGTGAAGCAAAGGGTGCTCAAGACATGTTCTGGTGAAATGTCGTACAGGTAATTCACCCCTCATACAAATGGATGTAAGAGTTAGATGAGCCCAGTAGCCTAATGCTTTTGGTAACATACAAACAAAAACAAGCAGTTGCTGTGGAGATAATTCTGACTCATGAAGACCTTACAGTGTGTCAGAGTAGAACCGTGCTCCACAGTTTTCCACGGCTGATGTTTCTTGGGTGAGGGGTGGGGGGTTGAGGGGAGGCTTAAACTTTCATCCTTTCAGTTAGCAGCCAAGTGAGTTAACCAGTTACACTACTCAATACTTTAGCTCGAACATCCCAGTTCTGCCAAGCCAAGTGCCATCCCAGTTCTAGACCCCTATAAATTCAGGGCATCATCCTACCATGAGAATCTCTTCACACAGTCTGACTAAAGAAGGCCTGGTGGTGTGGTGGTTAAGTGCTACAGTTTCTAACCAGACGGTTGGCAGTACAGATCCTCCAGGCACTCCTTGGAAACTCTATGCAGCAGTTCTACTCTACCCTATAGGGTCACTGTAAGTTGGAATTGACGCAAAGGTAGGTGTTTTTTGTTTTTGTTTTTGTTTTTTTTTATTTGACTAAAGAGTTAACTGGTGTCCTAGTCACTGGATACTGCTCTAACAGAAAATACCAGGAGTGGATGGTTTCATGTAGAGAAGCTTTATTGAGACAGTCCAGTAAGCTCCAAATCCATTTATAAATTGTAAGTCCATTCAGTAAGAGAATTTATCACAGTCCAGTAGGCTGAGTCCAAATCCAGTGAGAGCATCTCGGCACAGGAATCTCCGGTCCAAAGGACGTGCTCTGCTCTCTGTGCTTCTCTCTCGGTGGTATGAGGTTCCCAACTTCCTCAGCTCACTTCTCTCCCTTATATTCCACAAGCTTGAGTCTTGCCTCAGTAACACAACTGCAAACCATTCTCCATCATCAATATCACAGAGGCAGGATTCACAACACATGGGAGGAAGGGTACCATTTTGGAACTCTAAACCAAGTCAAATCAACACATACATTTTTGGGGAGACACAATTCAATCCATGACAACTGGTCTTGTTATGAGAATATTGTTGTATATGCCTCAGAGTGATCATTTTAAGTAAAGATTGTCAAGGTGCTTTTAAAAGGAACGGGACTGGAAATTTCACCAAGTGCTTACTATGTACTTTTGTGCCTTCTTGCTAATAAAGGGCTGAATGCAGAGGAACAGTCTGTTTGAAACTTGCCTTAATTGAAATGTGCCACCTGATAGCAAGACTGTTCAGGAGAAGGAAGGCAGCTTCTACCCACTTCTAATCGTCAGGTCGTCAAAAAGAATCTGGCAAACTGTAAATTTCCAAAATGGCTCAACTTAGCTCCTAACAGCGATAGCCAACTGTTCTCAATTTAAAAATGTCTTCCCCCAATCATTTTTAATTAAGCCTATGGTACTTTCCTTCCATTTTTTCTGCATTAGCAGATGATAAAGTAATTGAACAACTAGCAAATGAATATTTACAAATAATCTCAGAAACAGTCAATTCATTGGACTGCACTGCTTCATGGACACATGTGTTCACTGTTAAGATTTCCTGGCCAATTCACAGAATTTAGACTGTTTTCTGACATTAAAATCATTCTAAGTTTGAATAACAGATTAAAATACATAGACAGTAGATAGTGTGAAGGGTATCAGGGCTCCCAGGGGTTTTGCCTGCCAGATGCAGCTATCCACATTGTTACCTTCTCCTGTCCTCCTGCCTAAACAGCCGTCTGTGAAACTGGCCAGTTTTCCTTAATGTTGTAAATGGTATTTGAATATATTTACAACACAAGTGATAAACACAAAGAAATAGGGCTGGCTTGGTAGCAGTTGACTGCTTGAGGCAGGAACTCTGGATTGCTCCCTTTGCACACCATCTGCACAGTGCAGCATCCTGGTTTCCCTCCAGGGTTTCTAGTGCTTTGTTCGCTTGATTAGTCTCTAGCTGACTGTTCTGATGCCTGTTTGGTGCTTCCCAGCTCTCAATGTACATGACTGCCATGGTCTCTTACCATTTTACCACCCTTAGCAATCTTGTCCACATCCACAGCTTTAGTGGAGACCCAGTGGGGATAATCCTTGATTTTCTAGCCCCTAGTTTCATCTTTATCCCCAGTCTCCTAATATAACTTTATGATTGCTTTCCAGATCTTTCTAAGTGCCAGTATATTAAATTCAATCATTTTAGAATAAAACCCATCAAATGCAAAAAGCTTACTCCACTGTATCAGCTCTCCTCTTGGCTTGCCCACTGCCGCCACTCAGTCTTCCAGGCACAGGATCTTCTCTGGGTTCTGACCTCTGAACTCCCTGAACACTCCCATCCAATCTGTGGGCAAGTCCCAGCCCACCAAACACAGCCAAGAAGTCTTGTCTGATTTGCCCTCACCAAAATCAATAGTGTCTCCCACACCAACCTTTACCTTTTGCATAAACCTCAAACCAAACTCTCTACCTTTAAGTCAATTCTGATTCACAGTGACCCCATATGTCAGAGTAGAACTGCCCCACAGAGTTTCCAAGGAGCACCTGCTGGACTTGAACTTCAAACCTTTTCATTAGCAGACACAGCACTTAAACACTACACCACCAGGTTTTCCATAGTGTATGTCAAACCATAACAGGTTTGGATGCTCACACAACATCTACCCAAATTATTATAACCCTCTATGTGGAGGTACTTTGTCTTATTTGTTTTTCTTCACCCTGAGAGGCCTATTTCATATTATACTGAACTAAACCAAGTAGATTTGATGTGGGGATAAGCCTTCTTTTTTTAGTAGAATTTGCCTGGTGATCATGCACCCTAAACTCTGACTTGTTCAGTTTCAGAAACCCCTGCCAGCCAAGCACAAGTACATAAATACCTATGGGGTTAGTACAAGGCAAATTTCATGTTAGATTTTGAAGATCAATGTCTGGAGATAAAATAGGATTATATGGGAAATGCCTGCAGAGGTTAGTTAGATGGCTCAACCAAAGGAAGGTTTAAAACCAGGTTCTCAAGCCTCAAGTCTACAGCCGGGACTAGTACCACTTCATTCATAGTTTCTGTGCTCTGTCCTCTGATATCTGAATGAAGCAGGTAAGTCACATCACTGTGACTCCTCTAAGTACCTTTCTGCTGACTGCACAGGCCACTTCAGCAGTACTGCCAGTGTGCAAGGACAGCGGGAACTGCTGACCTATGCAGACTTAGTCACCACCACAGCCACCACCACAGCAGCAGAAATGGGGCCTCCTGCTCAGGTGAGTCTTGGCTCATGATATCCAACCCCTGTGTATACGTTTGCTGAATTATGGACTTCCATGATAGGATTTATGCTTTCCAAATTACTTTTTTCTTTTCTACTATATCTATTAATAGACAAGAATGGAACTCAAAATACTGAAAAGGGCACAGCCTCCTTCCTGCTGATGTGAAACTTCAGCAGGCTGAATAATGCTCCACAAAGATATCTAGATTCTAATCTGTGAAATCTATAAATGTCACTTTGGTAGGCCTTTGAAGACATGATTAAGCTAAGGTCTTGACAGGGGCAGGGGCGGACGATCCCTGGCTTGTCTGGTGGACCCTTAATGCCATCACAAGAAGTATCCTTACAAAAGGGACGCAGAGTTTGACTTGATGGAAATAGAGAGAAGCTGAGTTAGAAACAGAAGATACTATGCTGCTAGCTTTGAAGATGAATGAGGGAGCATGAGACAAGAAATGCAGCTCTAAATACCGGAAACAGCAAGGACACATTCTCTCCTACACCTGAGGGAGGGAGAATGGCCCTGCTGACACATTAATTTTAGCCTCATAAGACATGTTGGCGATCTATAGTCTCCAGAACCATGAGAGATTAAGTTTATGTTGTTTTAAGCCACCAAGGTTGTGGTAATTTGTTACAGCAACAATAGGAAACTAATACAGATGAGAATGCTACCATTTCTTTTACTTTTAGCAGAACAGACCACAATACAGACCATTTTTCATTACACTATCAAGGCAATGATTTGGCTTAGAAATAATTTCTACTCAAGTATCAGAAAATGAAAAACTTGACATTAAAATGAGGAGGCCATGAGCAATGCCAGCTTGGCTTTGTGTTTTGCAAGCAAGCTGCTCTAGGCAAAGGCAGTTCTTCAGGGAGTTGTGCTTTTCTGTGGATGTTTCTCCCTCCAGGGTAGAAAGCAATGATGAAAAATAATATTTCATTTCACATTAAGAGAGAAGCTATTTAATGCATCACTTTGCTTTTGCAGTGTAATTGGAGACTGTTGGGGGAAGGCCACGAGTTATTACTGCTAGTGGATCAGAATCAACAACTTTGTCCCTTCCCTGTTTCAGCTGGTATCAGCTTTGGCCTAAATTGTTCCAATAACTTCTTAACTCATGTCTTTGATTTCAGCTTATATCCATCTAAAAAGGCTGAGCATTGTGGGAAGGGAATGGAGAGAAGCTGCTAATGGGTATAAGGTTTCTTTTTGAGGGGATGAAGTGCCCTAAAATAAGACTGTGGTGATGGTTGAGCAACTCGGAATATACTAAAAGTCCTTGAGTCATACACTTTCAGTGGGTGAATTGTACAGTGTGTGAGTTATGTCTCAGTAAGGCTGTTAAATAAATAAACAAATCATTCCAGTGCTTCCCATCACCACAGCAGAATGTACTTTGCTAATTGGGTGATTCGTCCCTGCCCACCACAGTATTATCTCAGCAAATAGGTAACCACCTCTTCCTAAAGTTGGTACTTTTCACATCCTTTGTCCAAATCTTCTGGGGTAGGGGCCATAAAAAAAGTAAAATCAAGCATTATTCGTGAGACGTAAATGTAAGATTCCACAAGGATTGAAATACATAAGCCATAAGGTCTTAGACATGTGGCAAAAGGATAAATTCTAATAACAGTTAACTACCCTCAGTATTCGTAGACCTCAAAAATACTAAGAGAAACACATGCTGAGAATCTGGTATCTGCTAAGATCCACAGAAAAGAACATGAGGCAGCTTTATACTAAGCAGAAGGTAGCAGATTGCAACTATCAGACTTAACGTTAGTATGACTTGACTGTCATACTTTTAGGTCTAAAGCTTAACAAAAAATGATGTTTACCTTCTATCATCACAACACAATTCTAGGGAAAGGAAAACTTGTTTAGACTGTATGTTAGATGTGTTTTTTTTTGTTTTGTTTTTTAATCAAAAACAATATTCTAATGTGCCATCTAGCTAGATCTTCCTAAGGGCCTAAGTTATTTCCTGTTACTAGGATTGGTGAGGCCTGTTAAACTTGTGTGGTGGACCCAACAGCAGACTCAGGGGAGGATTACCTATTACCTATACTTTAAACCATCTATACTGGTGATAGCAAAAAAAAAAAAAAAAGTCAGCTACTGAAAACCCCACAGAGCATGATAACAGTTGGTCACACAGCTCAAAGAATGTAACCAGTGTTACTGAAAGTACACAGAGAAACTCCTGAACTGGTATATGTTTTGCTGTGTCTATTCTCAACAACAACAAAATTGTAGAAAATAATAATGAATATAAAAAAGAAAAGCGGTAGAGCCCAATTATACTCTGTCACCTACAGGGTCATTGTGAATCACAATGAGTCAGAGTCAACTCCCTGACAACTGATTTGGTTTTGGTTGTATACCTCGGACACCAATGACTTCTGCCTCACTTGAAGCAGAGAGCCTGCTCTGTGGCCTCAGCTGCCAGGTCGGGTCCCCAGTCATCCTGGTTCCTAAACTGCTGCCTCTCCCATACAGATATTCTTGACATAACATTGACATCAATAACAAAAGGCCATGATGGAAACATACTGCTTTTAAATTCTTGCATTTGGGAAGTGGGTCATAGAAAACGAAGCCTATGTATTCCCGTAGTTTCATCATCTGTCAAAAAGAATTATAACTACTTAAAAGCAGTAGCACTCTATAAACTGTTTGTTCTCTAAATGGAATTAACAACACAAAAAGTACTAACAACTACTTCTCTCTCAGAGAATATCTTTCACCAGAGGATTCACAATATTAGGTTTTTTTAATCTTCCTTCCTGAATATTAAAGAAGTAATACAGTGAGTAAAGAAGTACTATGAATAAAGTCCTGTGAAATCCTTTTTTTTTAATTGTACTTCGGGTGAAGGTTTACAGAGAAACCTTTTGTTGTCGTTAGGTACTGTTGATTTGGTTCTGCCTAATAGCAACCCTACATACAACAGAATGAAACATTGCCCAGTCCTGGGCCATCCTGCAACAATCACTGTTGTTTCAGCTCATTGCAGCAGCCCGTGTCAATCCATCTCCTTGACAGTCTTCCTCTTTTTTGCTGAACCTCCACTTCAGCAAGCATGATGTCCTTCTCCAGTGACTGGTCCCTCCTAATGACACGTCCAAAGTATGTGAGACATAGTCTCACCATCCTTGCTTCTAAATCATTATGGCTGTACTTCTGCCAAGACAGATTTCTTCATTCTTCTGGCAGTCCACAATATCTTCAATATTCTTCACCAATACCATAATGCAAAGGTGTCGATTCTTCTTCAATGGTGTCAATTCTTCTTCAATATTTCTTATACATTACCCAGCTTTCATATGCATATGAGGTTACTGAAAACACCACTGGTTGGGTCAAGGGCACTTTAGTCTTTAAAGTGACATCTTCAGTTTTTCATTCTTTAACATGGTCTTTTTCAGCAGATTTGCCCAGTGCAATGCATCATTTGATTTCTTGACTGCTGCTTCCATGTGTGTTGATTGTGGATCTAGGTAAAGTGAAATCTTTGAGGACTTCATTATTTTCTTCATTTTCATGATGATACTTATTGGTCCAGTTGTGTGGGTTTTTGCTTTCTTTATGTTGAGGTGTAATCCATGCTGAAGGTAGTCTTTTATCTTTGTCAGGAAGTGCTTCAAATTATCCTCACTCTCAGCAAGTAAGGCTATCTCATCTGCATAATGCAGGTCTTACTGAGTCTTCCTCCAATCCTGATGCCCTGTTCTTCTTCATATAGTCAAAACAGCTTCTCAGATTATTTGCACAGCCTACAGACTAAGTACAATGAAAGGACACAACTTTGATGTACATCTTTCCTGACTTTAAACCATGCAGTATCCCTTGTTCTGACTCTTGATTTATGTACAGATTACTCATGAGCACAATTAAGTGTTCTGTAATTCCTATTTTTCTCAGGCCGGGCATCCATAATTTCTTATGATCCACACAGCCGATTGCCTTTGCATGGTCAATAAAACACAGGTAAACATCTGTCTGGTATTCTCTGCTTTCAGCTCAGGACCATCTGAAATCAGTAATGACATCCCTGGTTTCACAGATTCTTTTCTGAGTCTAGCTTGATTTTCTGGCAGTTTCCTGTTGATGTACTACTGCAGCCACTTTTGAGTGATCAACAGCAAAATTTTATTTGTGCATGGTATTGATATTGTTCAACTGTTCAACTGGATCACCTTTCTTTGTACTAGGCATAGTATGGGTTTCTTCCATTCAGTTGGCCAGGAGGCTGTATACCAAATTTCTTGGCAAAGAGGAATGAGTACTTCCAGCACTACACCCATTTGCTGAAACATCTCAGCAGGTATTTCGTCAATTCCTGGAGCTTTGCTTTTCATCAAATGTTTCAGTACTGCTTGGACCTCTTCTTTCAGTGTCATTAGCTCATGGTTATATGCTACCTCCTGAAATGGTTTGGTATAGTGATTCTATGTATTCCTTCCATCTTCTTTTAATGCTCCCTACATCATTTAATATTTTCTCCATAGAATCCTTCAATATTGCAACTTTAGGGCTGAATTGTTTTCTTCAGTTCTTTCAGCTTGACAAATGCCAAGTGTGTTCTTCCCTTTTGGTGTTCTAACTCCAGGTCTTTACACATCATTAGAATACTTTGTCTTCTTGAGCTGCCCTTTGAAATCTTCTGTTCGGCTCTTTGACCTCATCATTTCTTCCTTTGACTTTAGCTACTCAACATTCAAGAGCAATTTTCAGAGTCTCCTCTGACACTCATTTTGGTCTCTTTCCTATCTTTTTAATGATTTCTTATTTTCTTCATGTATGATATTCTTGATGTTCTTCCACAGCTCATCTGGTCTTCGTTCACTAGTGTTTTGCTGCAACTTCACCAGAAGCAGAGAAATCCAAGAGCAGGCTTGGGCAGCTAAGAGCTGTAACACTTGGAGACAAGAGGCCTAGAGGCAGGCACGGCAAGCCCACAACACCCTGTGCAAGTACGAACAGGCCCAGAGGGTGTAGGCAGCACCGCATGCAGGGAGCCACTCATTCCAGCCCACAGAGCTTGAGTGAGCCTGATGCTAGGGGCAATCTGTAAGATTTGGAGTAACTTGTGCCAAGATCATCTAAAGAGCAATTCTACTTTCACACACTGCCAGCCCAGAGCTGACGCTGGCTCAGGGCTGTCCTGAGGCTGCTGATTGCAAGCTGGGATAGTCGGTGATGGTGATAGAACCAGTCAAGAGGACCGCAGAGAGAAAGAACCTGGCATCTGAACCATGGCATACCTGATGACACCAGTACCACGAGGTGCCAGCCCAGTGACAGAAAAATGAACACTGGGTTTTGGGAAGGTTGAGTAGGTTCTCTTTGAGAGAGTCTTTCTCCTATAGTGCAAAGTGGCATAAGCATGGAGTAGCTTCTATCCTGCTCAGTCTTGCAAGCCCCGGGTAGCCTGGCTTACCATGGAACTGTTTCTGTTGTTTACTGTCTGCTTTCTGTAAGTAATAAGACAGCACAAACTTTGCCACCCGCCCCCCACCCCAGAAAACTAAACAAGATACCTGCTGTCTTACTGTCTAGTGATTTAAATAAGAAAATGAGCACTTACAGTATGAAAGTGCTATGATGGGGGTTATCTAATGAACAGTGGAAAACACAACTGAAGCTAAGCTTAAGAAGACAGTGAAGGCTTCTGAGGAAGTGTTATCTAACACGAATAAGAGCAAGCCTGTTGAAGAGTGTGTGTGTGTGTGTGTGTGTGTGTTAAAATGGGGTGGAGGAGGGGGATGAGGACCTCCAAGCAAAAGAAACAGTACTGGGACCACAACTTTCACATGGAACAGAACAACTTTCAGTGTGACTGAGCCTTAAGACTTATGGGGTGGAGAAGACTTGAGCATGGGCACCCGCATCATAGAAAGCCTTGCTGACTCCTTTGGGTACATATTTTAAAACTCTTTATACTTGTTTTCTTGATAAATAAATACATTAAAAAATCAAATGGATTTTGGATAGTATCTTGGGTAGTATCTTAAGAGATACACTTCAGAATGTTTTTTCATGGCTGATAGAAGATAGACACCTGTTTTACTGGACTTTGCTGGGGACATCAGGTAAACATGAGTGGTACTTCCATACAAGTATATACTTAGCCCTGTAATATCACCCACAATGCCAAAGCATGCAACAATCCTACAAGAAGAAGAAAATAAAAGGCAGGAATTCAAACTTTGTTCTTTTTAGGTACATAATGGAAATAGGCATCTAGGGTTAGGATTTTTTGGTTTTGTGCCACTTTCCAGATATATGATGTAGTACTATGTCATTCAACAGCCTAAAATTCAGTCAGTAGAACTGGAATCAGATTTATATCTCTGTCTTTAATCTTGTCATCAAAGAATATTTTCTATTATAAGTTTCTGCTTCTGACCTAGGCTACTACTATATATAAATCCTTTCCTAGGGAGTTAAATTTATGTGGACTAGACTCAGCCAGCCAAGCCAAGTGCTGTCGAGTCGTATCCGACTCATGGTAAAACTTTAATTTTTAAAATGCCATTTGTTCCTTTTATAGAACATAAATAGAACACAAATCACAACTAACGATTATATAAATACCAGAAGATAAACTAGATAAGGGGACCTTCTAAAAATGAAACACTTATGCTCATCAAAAGACTTCACCAAAAGAATAAAAAGAGATCCTACAGATTGAGGGAAAAAAATTTGCTTTCCCAAATCTAATAAAAGGATTAATCTCTAAAATCTATGGGTAAAACCAACACATATACAACAAAAAGAAAAATAATCCAATTAAAAAATAATGGGCAAAGGATATGAACAGACACTTCACCAAAGAAGATACTCAGGCAGCTAACAGACATGTGAGGGAATGCTCTGGATCACTAGCCTTTAGAGACATGCAAATCAAACAACAATGGGATACCATCTTATCCTGATATTACCAGTAGGAATCAAAAACCCAGAAAATAACAAATGTTGGAAAGGCTACAGGAAAATTAGAATTCCTAGGCACTTCTGCTGTTTTTTTTTAAATGGAGAGATGACAAATGATAAACAAATAAACAAATGAGCAGATATTAGGATACAAAAGGGCTGAAATAAAAGAGAAGAGAGCACCACTAAAATGTAACTGAGAGACAGGTTATTAATTTTAGGTACTAAAAGACTTAAAGACCAAACCACTATTAAATATAACATGGAATGTAAAATGGTGCAACCATTTTGGAAGGCAATACAGTGCTTTCTTAAAAAGCTAGAAAAAGAAATATCATATGATCCAACAATCCCTGAATCAATCTACAAATATATCCTGTCATGGATTGAATTGTGTCCCCCCAAAAGTGTCTGTTGATTTGATTTGGCTATGAGTCCCAGAATGGTGCCCTTCCTCCCATGTGTTGTGAATCCTGCCTCAGTGAGACTGATGATGGAGAATGGGTAAGAGTTGTGCTAGTGAGGCAAGTCTCAAGCTACAGGCTTGTGGGTTATAAGGGACAGAAGTGAGCACAGGAAGTTGGGAACCTCCGTACGAAAAGAGAAGCACCGAGAGCAGAGCACACGTCCTTCGGGCCCAAGGTTCCTGTGCTGAGATGCTCTCACTGGATTTGGACTTATCCTACTGGACTGTGATGATTTCTCATGTTGAATGGACTTGTAACTTGTTAATGCAATTGTGGCTTACCAGACTGTGACAATATAAGCTTCTCTTCATGAAACCATACGCACGTAGTATTTTCTGTTAGAGCAGTACCAGGTGACTAAGACATGTCCTAAGAAAATCAAAACTATTACACAAATAGACTTATGCATACCCCGGTTCACTGCAACAATGTTCACAACAGCAAAAAGACAGAAACAACGTAAGTGCCCATCAACGAATGAATGTGTAAACAAACTGTGGAGCACACACAGTGCTACTCAACAGTGAAGAATAATGATGGATCTGCAAAACGTATCCACATGAGTGAATGTGGAGGGCATTATGCTGAGTCATAATCACAAAAGGACAAATACTGTATGAGACTATGATTATAAAAACTCACAAAAGGTTTACACACATTAAGGAACAATCTTAGATGGTCAGGAGGAAAGGGAGGGATGGGGAGGAAAAATCAAACTAGACAATAGATAAGCAGTAACTTTGGTGAAGGGTAAGATAGTACATAATACTGGGAAAGCGAGCAGAATTTGACTAAGGCAAGGCCATGGAATTGTCATAGATATGTCCAAACACCATGAGGGACCAAAATAACGGGCTGAGGGCTAAGGACCATGGGGAACACCGAGCTCAACTGACACAGCATAGTGTATAAAGAAAATGTTTTGCATCCTACATTCGTAAGAGTCATTTGGGGTCTTAAAAGCTTATGAGTAGCTGTGTAAGATAATTCACTGGTCCCACTTCATCTGGAGCAAGAAAGAATTAAGATAACCGAAGACACAAGTGAAAGACTAGCCCAGAGGACTAACGGACCACAATTCCCACAACTTCACTAGACTGAGTTTAGCACAAGATGGTGCCTGGCTACCACCACTCACATCTCTGACAGGGATCACAATAGAGGGTCCTAGATAGTGCTGGGGGAAAAAGTAGAACAAAATTCTCCAGTCTTTATCAGGCCAGACCTACTGGAGAAACCCCTAGAAAATGGTCCCTAAGCACCCTCACTCCTGAGCTCATCCTTCAGCCAAAGATTAGACAGGTACATAAAACCAAATGAGATTAAATAGGCACATCAGTTTACGGGAAAGGATGAGAAGTCAGCAGTGGCAAGAAAGCTGGTAAAAGGGAACCCAAGGTCGAGAAGAGGAAAGAGTTTACATGTCATGTGGTTGGCAACCAATGTCACAAAACAACTTGTGTATTAACTGTTTAACAAGGAACTAATTTGCTATGTAAACCATCTGAAGTATAATTTTAAGAAGTGAAAAAAAAAATAAAATGAAGTGTCATTTGCAATTGCCTGAATTCCTCAAAAAGCTTCTCTTACTCAGTCCTGGCTCTGCCACAAGCTATTCCCAACACAGGGGACATAAAAACCGTTTTAAAAAGTAAGTTAAACCACGTCACCCCTCCTACCAGCAGATCACTCCCACTTCACTCTGACCTAAAATTCAAAGTCCTTACAAGGGTCTCCTGGCAGCCAGTGATCTGTTACCTCCTTGACCTAATTACCAGCTATTCTCCACCTTACTCTGCATGCTCCAGCCCCAGTGGTCTCTCTGCTCTTCTTTGCACACGCCAGGAACCCGCCCTTTTCCCTCTGTCTTGGATACTCTTTCTCCACAACTCTACGTGTTTCCCTCCCACCCCTCCTTCAGGTCTCTGTTCAAAGATGATCTTCTTGTGAGCTCTTCCGAGGCCATACTACTTAAAACTATATCACACCCACATCGCCCTCACGCTGCTCTCTCTCTCTGTTGAAATCATAGTGCTTTCATCTTCAAACATACATTGTTGTTGTCAATGTTAGCTAACTCATGTGACCCTACGCAGAACGGCATAAAACACTGCCCAGTCCTGCACCATCCCTGTAATGGGTTGTAGACGAGACTGCTGTGTTTCGTAGGGTTTTCCTTAGCTGATTTTCAGAAGTGCCTTGCCAGGCCTGCCCTCCTAGTCCATCCTAGTCTGGAGGGGCTAAAGAAACCTGCTGAGCCCACCACAGCAGTATGTGAGTCCCCCTGACAGATAGTGGCTGCACAGGAAGTGCACTGGCCAAAAATCACACCCAGGTCTCTGACACGATGGTGGCCCTCCAACCTACTCTACAGTTTATTACTATACCAAGTGATTTGCCAACAGAATGCAGTCTCCAACTGATTATTAGAGAGATGTAGGAAATCAGACTGTGTAGTCTTACAGTTTCCTGATCTTTTTTACTGAATGGATATAAGGGTGACTAAATGGTGACTAATCTATTGCCAGTAGAACGCAACCTCCATAAAGGCAAGAATTTGTCTGTTTGGCTTATAATATACCCCAAGCACTTGGTCTGGCATAATACATATGCTCAATAAGCATTTATGGGACAAATAAAATTTTGCACAAACTAGCCAGGATTGAATATTGGAGTTAGCATTTTTTCATTTTGAGCAGAAGGAAGATCTGATTGAAAACCTTGTATGTAAGTTTATTTGTCTTATATACAAAACAAAAGTAGATGCTGTCTGAAGGGCATTTTAGCATTATTTATTTCACAATCCTGGTAAAGGTGTGTATGTACATCATTTAAGTTTATACACAGCAGGAAAATACAGCAAACATGATGGTTCACTTTACAAAAATCACCAGAGTCATGCAACTTAGAAAGGACAGATTGAGGTCTGTGGAAGATTTCTTTCTTTCTAAAAGTGGCACCATAATCATAATGGGAACTCTTGACTTATTAAATTTCGTTTCTCAAAATGAACAGAAGATAGTCAGAAAACTTCAAAAAGACTAGTGTTCTCATGGATTAAAAAATCTATTTTCTGCTTTGAAATTTAAGAGTCACTATTTAAAGACCTAATTGTATATGCTTAAAAAATCTTATAAAAACTTATTGTCTCTATGCTAATAAACAGACATTGATCATGGATGTGTTAGTGCTGCTATTTAAATGTCATCTTTACAGATATGAACTTACTAGGAAATCTGTCACTTTCCAAATCTGAAACTTCCAGGTAAAAACTATAAAGTTGTGAAATCTAGCAGCTGGATGGCAGTGAGTCTCTTATTTACTTTTAACTCAATTATTAACCTAAAAGGACCATGGAGAGCATAACATGAAATAATGATAGGCTGGGCTGATGAAAGGCAAGAACAGGTTAAAGTTCGTCACCCTTAGCTCTCTCATCTATTTGTATGTCTTTGAAAGTAGCACTTACATCCAGTGTATCAAGAGTGTACTGCAGAAGAACTAGACAGTGTCCAGCTACCATCACTGATGCTCTGCTAGGGATCACAACAGAGAGTCCTGGATAGAGCAGGAGAAGAATGCAGAACATTCAAATTCACACACACACAAAAAGACCAGACTTATTCGTCTGACAGAGACTAGAGGAACCCCTAAGGCTGTGCCCCCCTGACACTCTGCTAAGTCAGAACTGAAGCTACTTCCAAAGTTCACATTTTGAGCCAAAGATTAGACAGGTCTATAAAATAAAAACACACACATGAGGAATGTACTTCTTAGTTTAATCAAGTATGAAGAACAAATGGGCAACACCTGCCCAAAAGCAAAGAGAAGAAGGCACAAAGGGACAGGAAAACTGGACAAACAAACTCAGGAAAGCTAGGGAGGAAAGTGAAAGGAGGAGAGTACTGACACAACGCAGGGATTATAGCCATGTCACAAAACAATTAGCGTATAAACTTTTGATTGAGGAAAAAAAAAGGAATGTGCTTGCAAGGAGGTCACCTGGTGGGTGAGGACAGAGCTTGCTGCTGATGTTAGCTAACTCATGTCTTCACCCACCAGGTGACCTCATTCAGTTATTCATTATTTGGTTCATTCTTTCAATGGGTTCAACCAAGATTTATTAAGTGCCTATTATATGCCAGATACTCTGTTAGGTGCTGGCAAGTTACAGGTGGACAAAGGAGAAGACAAAGTGCCTGCTCTCACAGAGGTTTTTTTTTTAAATGGGGAGATGACAGATGATAAACAAATAAACAAACAAGCAGATATTAGGACACAAAAAGACTGAAGTAAAAGGAAAGAGAGCACCATTAAAACGTAACTGAGAGACAGTTTATTAATTTTAGACACTAAAAGACTTAAAGACCAAACCACTATTAAATATAACATCCTAATGAAACGGTTACAGTAGATTTCCTATTCTCTTTCTTTTATTTCCCTTTTTCCTTTTAAATTCTTTCTCTCTGTCTCAGAGGTAGATAATTTTTCAGCCTCTCTTTCTTCATTTCAATACTCTTTGCTCTTCTACCTCTGTTTGGCTTTTTTAGGACAGGTTATGCACAGTCCCAACATTGTGGCTGGGCTCCTTATCCCCAGCCCAACAATGTGAGACCCGGTTAAGAATCGCTAACTGAAAGACTTGTCACAGGATAAAAGGAAGATCATTCTGAAATTATCTTCATAGCCTGTCAATTTGAACCACAAATTCTGGTTTATGACCAGAATTTTATAATTATGGCTTTATAACTTTATAATAGATTCTAAACTTCATAATCCTGGCTTTGTTAGGGGTCCTCTGAACCACCCCAAACCAGTAATTATACACCATTTGCAATCATTTCTTACATATAAGGAGAAGCTGTATCAGCAACTAGATAAGGAACAGTGCTAAGAATAAAAAGCTGGTACTTGCAAACTTCTTAAGATGTTTGTAAGAGAAACAAAAATCAGATTACATACCAGCTGGCTACTCATTGACTTGTCAAAGAGGTTTATGATACAAAATGGAATGTTCTCAACCAGCCAAACTGGAAAGGGCTTGATAAGCATTCCAGTGTGTGACGCCACTGTGGTTGTTACCACCTCTCCCAGAACAGCCACACACGCAATCCAGATCCTGTTGTAATTTCTGGTTAAGCCTAGCACTGACTGCAAAGGTCATTAAGATCAACCTTTTGGTAGACTGTACTTGGGGAGGACTATTTTTTTTTTAGTATCACTGGAAATTTTGTTTAGAATATCAGGAAAAAGGGCGTCACTGAGTATTATTTCACATCTGGAAGGAAATACCACCGTTTAATTTCAAGATACAAACATTTTGAATGACACTTTTTAAAGCCTCAGGTTGATAGGTTTCTTGTCTCTGGCATCTACCCTGACTTGAACTGACATGTGTTTACTTCAAGGAGGGTACATAGGACAGTGGCTGTGAGCCTGAGCTCTGACATTAGACTTCCCAGATTCACTTCTTGCCTTATACATTTCCTGCATCACTGACCTTGGGCATGTTTTTGCATTTTAGTTTCCCAGGGCCTATCTCATAGGGTGATAAGGCTTGACTGAGACAACACACACGTGATTGACAGAGTGTAATGGCCCTTCCTCTTCTCAGAAGACAGCCCTGATTCAGACCTGCTAACTCCATAGCCTGACCTCTGGTCGAGTACCCACCACTATGTACCAGGCATTTTACACAATGTTATTTTCATACGACCTTGTAAAATAGACTTTATTATCCCTACTGCAAACATGAGTAAGCTCAATAAAGATAAATGATAGGCCCAAGGTTATATAGCTGGAAGGAAGCTGAGCCAAGATTTAGGCCAATGTCTCAATCCAAAGCCCCTTCTTTTCCCATTACACCACTGAGGTCAGAATGTATCTAGAGCAGAGAGGCTAAGCTGAGTTTCTTTCCATTTCCAGGTCCCAGATGCCATGGCATTTGACCTGCTGGTTTTATGACAATGCAATCACAGTGCTTAATTACTATTGGTCAGCTTTGGAGACACTGGAATTCCTCTTGGGTAGTGTTCACCAGCTGGGAGCGGCAGTTCAGCAGTGGAATCCTCACCTTCCACACCAGAGACCTGAGTTCACTTCCCAGCCAACTCATCTCAAGCCCAGTCCCCACTTGTCTGGTAGTGGAAGCTTGCATGCTGCAAAGATGCAAAACAGGTTTTGCTGGAGCTTCCAGACTGAGCTGACCATGGAGAAAGATCTGGCCAAGTACTCCTGATAATGAAAATCCTATGGATCGAAACAGTTAGATCCCACGGTGCAGCGGGTCACCGTGTGTAGGCAGATTCAGTGGCAACTGAAAACAACAACCATGTTCACCAGGTTCCCTAACACCACTGAGGCTACAGCCAAACTACAGAAAGAGTACCCTCAGCCAGAGTTAGATCAATGACATTCAAGCCTGACAAACTGAAGGCAGTGGCATGGAGGTTGTGTTAGTGAAGAGTTTATGTGTAGAGCTCAGTTCACTGATCTACCTTACCAACTCCTTCGAGTTAAGGAGAGCCATCATAGGGATCTCCTGTTCCTCTGAGAAAAATACTAAGAATACTTCAGAAAGGATCAGGGCCCAGGAACTGACTTGAACAAAGATGAAGAAAGGGAGATGGGAACAACCTCAGTAGGGAAGCAAAGCAAGGAGAGAGCAGTTTCTGTTCATTTTCACACTTGGTTTTTGAACCTGGGTGGCCCACCCACTCATTATGTCCCTTGTGGTTGCTATGGGGAAACCACAGTGGTGTAGTGGTTAAGTGTTAGGCTGCTAACCAAAAGGCTGGCAGTTTGAATCTATCTGGTGCTCGTTGGCAACTCTATGGGGCAATTCTACAGTGTCCTATAGTTAGGGTTGCTATAAGTCAGAATTGACTCCATAAGGTTTGGTTTTGTGTGGGTTTCTGTGGGGCTAGCCCTTAAGGGGCTCTGTCATGGATTGAACTGTATCCTCCAAAAAACCTGTGTAGTAATTTGGCTGGGCCATAGTCCCCAGTATTGTGTGATTGCCCTCCATTTTGTGATTTTCCTATGCTGTAAAGCCTAATCTCCGCCCGTGGTTAATACAGGGGATTACATTAAAGAGGATTAGGGTGGGACTGTAACACCTTTTCTAAGATCACTTTCCTGTTCCAGTGTAAAGGGAGTTTCCCTGGAGTGTGGCTTGTACCACCTTTTGTCCTTTTATCCTACAAGAGCTATAAGGAAGGGAAGCAAGCTGAGAGGTGTGGACCTCAACCATCAGGAAAGCAGAGCTAAGAGCAGAGTGTGTCCTTCAGACCTGAGGTTCCTGCTCCAAAATACTCTCAGAGCAAAGGAAGGCTGATAGAATACAAGGACTTTCCTTCAGAGTCAACAGAGTGTGTTCCCTGAAGCCGGCACACTGAGTTCGAACTTCTACAAGAGAATAAACTTTCCTTTGCCAAAGCCACTCACTCATGGTATTTCTGTTAGAGCAGTACTAGATGACTAAGATAGGCTCATTGGTATACCAAAGAATTTCTCAAAACCTAGGACCTTCCCTTCTCTGGCCAGATGTAATCCAGGGGACTGCTGGTATGTTTAGACAATCACAATAAGACTTGATCATGGCTGCATAAACCTCCTGTCACAGGAGCCATAAACCTGAAAGATCAAAGCCACTTTAGGACCAAAGAGCCATAATCTCATCTTTGTTTGGCCAGCTTGTTATCAAGAAAAAGCACTGAGGTCTCTGGAGGAGCCACAGCAGTGCAGAGCCAGCTGGGCCCATGGGAACTGCAAGTGGCTGCCATGACACCCAAGTCAAGAGTCTGCCATGCTCTTGGGATTGCACAAGACCAGGGCTGTTACAGTGGGTGGGCCCAGAGCCCCAGGAAGGCAGGTGGAGGGGTTTCCTTGCAGATGAAAGTCTTCCACTTGGAGAATCAGATGAATATACAGTGGCATGGGAAGCAGAGCCATCTATAGATGGCATCCAGAGTGACTCTTTTCCAAATATCCCCTGGTCATGCCACCCTCCTTTGATTTCTAATTGCCCTTAGGTTTAAGGTGAAACTCATTGCTCTGCCATACAAGACCCTGCAAAGGCTCTGCTCAGCCTTGTTGCCCCACATAAAACCAGCAACCTTCGCCTGGTCCCTGCACTATATTCTCTGAAATGCAAAGTGTGATTATTTTATACCCATGAACTCCCTGAGGGCTAAATTAATGGCTCTTTTCACTCACACATCATCCTAGCTCTTGGTTTATTCACTGCCAAAGGAAGTATTCAATCTGTTTTGGTTGGTTGATTGAATGAATAAATAAGTAATGAGTTAATACTCCAGTAACACGCCTAGGTGTGTCCTGGAGTAGATCACTTTCATGACTGTAACCCAAGCCCTTATTTCCCTGTGGGTGGGACAGGAAAGACAACAGCCCAGTTGGGACCCAATGTTAATGTGTAACAGCAAGAAGGGCTTCCATCTAAACCTACTCAGCAGTCACACAACAGAAGCAATTTGCACTGATACAAATGGTACTTAGAAAGTGGAGGGGAAAAGGTCAATAAATAAACATAAGAAATGAAATGTCACAGATCATGTAGCCTTAAAACAACTCAGGAGGGTCAGAAAACTTGATTTTTCCATTCCCTCCCTTCTGCAGTGATGATACCACCAAGGGTTGGGAAAATGAAGTCCAAGTCCCAAGGGAAATCATTCTGCCCTGCTGTCAGTAGGATGCCAATTAACTCAATATTTCTAGAGAAGTTTTATGAGTCAGTCTTGGTCAAGGCTCACTGCCAAGCTGCATCAGGACACAGCCTTTAGTGGAAGAAAAGCTTAGCTCAATTCAGCAAGGACTGGATATGTGGCAGTTTTAATTTTGGTTCTTCCATGTGACTGGAGGCTTTACGACTAGTTTCACTCAGGATGGAGTTAGTACTTGGTGTAACCTAGAGGGCAGGAAAAGGGGCGGTAAGCCAGGTGAGTCACCGCTGGTGAGGATTAATTAAATGCACACAAGGTGTTCCTGTGTGAATAAGCAAGTACGTCCAGGACAATAGAAGACAGACAACTGGCAATAGATTTAAAGAGGGAATGAACGAGAACAGCTCATCTGAACTGGACTCATGCTGTTCAGAAGACCAGTGGTCTAACCTGGGCTTACTGCTTAAACAAACTCTTAAAAAAAACACATAGCCCATCATCCCCTTTTAACCATACAATTTAAAAGATTAAGTGTAAGAATGATGTTTTTAAGGAGACAGACTTTTGCTGCATTTTCCAGTGCCTATACTTACTGGTCAACACGTTAACTGTGTGGCCATTGCTTGCAGGCAGAGCTGACAGATAAACAACTGTGCTTAAAAAAGCCTGCCAAGGAAGCCCCAGGTTTTATGCGACAGAATGGAAGGCTTAACACAGATTTAAGTAGTTTTGCTCTTGAGTGAGATCCTTTCCTCTACACTGAAGTAGGCAGTGTAATTTCAACACAGGATTTTCACATTTATTATCTTAAGCTACTGTTTCATACTTACTAAGGAGTTCTGCTATTTTGAAAGGAGCTTATTTTGAATGCTTCCACTTTCTGAGAGTCAATCATAATTATCCAGGGTTGAACTACTCAGTATTGAAGCTTAACCAAGGAAAGGCAATAAAAGACAGCTTATTGTGGAGAGAAAAAAGAATAATAGTGAGTGAGGAAAAAAAACACAACAACAAACATCATCATGAAGACTAAGGTGTGTCTGACCCAAGCCATGGCATTTTCAATCACATTATATGCATATGAAAGCTGGACAATGAATAAAGAATACAGAAGAACTGATGCCTTTGAATGGTAGTGTTGGAGGAAAATATTGGATGTACCATGGACCGCCAAAAGAACAAATAGATCTGTTTTGGAAGAGGTAAAGGCAGAGTGCTCCTTAGAAGCAAAGATAGCAAGACTGCATCTGTTGTTAAAAGTGATGTTCCTGGAGAAAAACATCATGCTCTGTAGAGTGGAGGGTCAGTGAAAAAGAGGAAGACCCTCAACAAGATGGATTGACACGGTGGCTGCAACAATGGGCTTAAGCATAAAAACAATTGTGGGCATGGTGCAGGATGGAGCAATGTTTTGTTCTGTTGTGCATGGGGCCACTAAGAGTCGGTCGGAATTGACACAATGGCACCTAACACCACCACCAACAGTAAAACAAAATCTTAGAAGTAGAAGAGGGAACTGTTTGAAATTACATGGTGACTTCTAGATGCCAGTTTGTCTCCCGAGAAATGGGATATCGGTTAAGTCTCACTTTGCTAGACAGGCTGTAAAAGCAGAATGCAGATGGATGTAAATTCCAACAACATAGATTCATAGAGCAGAGGCAGTGGCTGGTACCTTGGCACTCATGGGAATCACCTGGGGAGCTATTTAAAGCTACAGTACCAACACTTGACCCCTAGGGATTCAGATTTGATTACCCAGGATAGGCCTAATCATCACTATTATTTAAAAGATTTCAAAATACTCCTAGGTGATTGTATCTTGAGCACTTTCGGGAACCCTTGGGCCATGAAGGAAGCAACAGTTGGAGAAGTTAAGAGAGAATATACAGCTGGATGTAAATGCCCCTCTCATCTCAGAAACTAGCAAGAACAACAAATGATCTTTAACAGAGAAAATTTTTACCAAGAAATGGTTGTACTGTTTAAAAAAATCTGTTGATGTTGAGTCAATTCTGACTCACAGTGGCCCTGAAAGACAGAGCAGAAATGCCCCATAGAATTTCCAAGGAGTACCTGGCAGATTTGAACTGCCAACCTTCTGTTTAACAGCCATAGCACTTAACTACCACGCCACTAGGATTTCCGTGTACTGTTTAATGTTTGTGAAACTATTGTACCTGTATCATTTTTATGCTTCTGGGTGATTTCTCTAAATGCTGGATGCAATTTTAACTGCCAAGCTTACAATCAAATTCACTCTACATTTTGCATTCTGTCCACGACCCCAGTGAATTGAGAGGTGATTCTAGCATATCCACATCACTCCCTTTAATCCCTTGTGAGCCACAGCCCAAGGGGCCAGGAGGGCCAGGCAAGCCTTTCTGCCCAATGTCACCTTGTTAGAAGATGAGGGGCAATCAAAAAGAAAGCTTAAGTGGATTTAGGAAGAAGCAACATAAATATTACAACTTGCAGCTTCATTCTCAGTCCACCCGATGCAGGACTTCACCCATGATCCCCATAAGCTATTTCGTACTTACATAAAGAAGATTTTTCAAATTTTTTTAGGCTATAGAATCTATTTTGTAAACAGCATCTTACATATAATGCAAATCTAAAGAAATTAATCACCCATGTTCATTGCAGTACTGTTTACAACAGCAAAAATATGGAAACAACCCAGGTGTCCAACAATAGTTGTATGGATAAACGAATTACAGTACACACACACAGTGAAATATTATGCAATGATAAAGAACAATGATGAATCTGGAAAACATCTTATAGCATGGATGAATCTGGAGGACATTATGCTGAGTGAAATTATCGTTGTTAGGTGCCACTGAGTCAGTTCCGACTCACAGCAATGCTATGAACAGAACGAAACACTGCCTGTCCTTGCGTCATGTCCACAATTGTTTTTATGCTTCAAGCCCAGTGTTGTGGCCACTGTGTCAATCCATCTCTTCAAGGGTCTTCCTCTTTTTCACTGACCCTCCTCTGTATGGAGCATGACATCCTTCTCCAGGGACTGATCTTTCCTGACAACATGTCCAAAGTATCTAAGATGCAATCTTGCCATCTTTGCTTCCAAGGAGCACTCTGGTTGGAGTTCTTCCAGAACAGATCTGTTGGTCTTTTGGTGGTCCATTGTACATCCAACATTCTTCTCCAACACCACAATTCAAAGGCATCAGTTTTTCTTCTGTCTTCTTTGTTCATAGTCCAGCTTTCGCACATGTGTGATGCAATTGGAAAATACCATGGCTTGGCCAGGCGTGTTTTAGTCTTCAAGGTGACATACTTACTTTTGAATACTTTGAAGAGGTCCTTTGCAGCAGATTTTCCCAATGCAATGTGTCTTTTGATTTTTTGACTGCTGCTTCCAAGGGTGTTGGTTGTGGACCCCAGCAAAATGAAATCCTTGACAACCTCAATCCTTTCTCCATTTATGACAATGTTGTTTACTGGTCCAGTTGCAAGCATTTTTGTTTTCCTGATGTTGAGGTGCAATCCATACTGAAGGCTGTGGCCTTTGATCTTCATCAGTAAATGTCTCAAATCTTCTTCATTTCCAGTAAGTAAGGTAGTGTGAGTGAAATTAGTCAGTCATAAAAGGACAAACATTTATGAGACCACTATTTTAAGAATTTAAGATAAGGTTTAAACACAGAAGAAAACATTCTTTGATGGTTATGAGGCTGGAAGGGAGAGAAACGAAATTCACTAACTAGATAGCAAACAAGAATCATTTTGGGCAATGGGAAAGACAACACACAATACAGGAGAAGTAAGCACAACTGGACTAAAGTAACAACAAAGAAGTTTCCTGAATACAACCACTTTGAGGAAAAGAGTAGGTCAACTGGCATAACAGAGTATATTAAGAAAAACGTTCTGTATCTCACTTTGGTGAGTGGTGTCTGGGGTCTTAAAAGCTTGTTAGTGGCCATCTAAGATGCATCAGTTGGTCCCAACCCACCTAGAGCAAAGGAAAATGAAGAAAACGAAAGACAAAAAGAAAATGTTAGCCCAAGGGGCCAAAGGGCCACACAAACCAGTGCCTCTATCAGCCTGAGGCCAGAACAACGAGATGGTGTCTGGTTGCCATCAGTGACTGCCCTGACAGGAACACGACAGACAGTCCCCGATGGAGTTAGAGAAAAGCACAGAGCAGAAATCAAAGTAAAAAGACCAGACTTAATGGTTCCCCGAGACTGCAGGAACCCCCAAAACTATGGCCTTGGATGCTCTATTCAGCCAGAACTAAAATCATTCCTGACGCTCCCTTTTCCGACAAAAATCAGACTGAACTACAAAACATAAAATAATAGCCGTGAAGAGCGCGCTTCTTAGTTCAGTCATATACTCGTGACCAAATGGGGAGCTCTGTCTGCAGGCAGGATAAGAAAGCAGAAAGGGACAGGAAGCGGTTGAACGGAATGGACACAAGATGCCTGGGGTGGAAAAGGGGAGTGTGCTGTTCCATTATAGGAATCACAACTGTGTCACATAAAAACGTGTAGAAATTTTATATGTGAAATTAACTTGAGTTGTAAACTTTCACCTAAAGCAAAATAAAATAAAATGAAGAAGTAAGGCAGAGCTGCTAGGTATGGTAGAAGTGGAGTCCTGGGAACCCAGTCAGCTTGACTGTAGATTGTCTACAAGTCCCTGGGTAGCGCAAACAGTTAATGCACTCACTACTTACTGAAAGGTTGGAGGTTCAAATCCATTCAGGATGCCTCAGAAGAAAAGCCTGGTGATCTCTGGAAAAACCAGCAATTGAAAACCCTGCTCTAGCACACATGAGTGTGTCATGAGTTGGAATCAACTCCATCACAACTATTTTTCTTTCAGTTGCCCCACCACTAACCCCCAGAAACTGGGGCTACACAGCACCTCGTCTGAACACCACTGATGCTGCTCTGTTTCAGTAGTAATGCTAAAGCCAATTCACTGGGTTTAAAGTTAAAGATTTAGTAGATATTGACGTGAATTAGTATTGTCTGAATTTTTAAGAAAATAGGTACAGAGGAGGTAACAAACAGGTTTAGCATTTCCTGGTATGTGCTCTTTATAACACTACCTGACAACATGTTTCTTAAAGACAGACTTCTGTGGTCAATCAAGATTCTACATTACGGTATGTGGTTCCTTTTTGAGATTCCCCAACTTGTTTTGGAGTTTATGTAGATTTTTTGGGGGGTTTTACATAGAAAAAGTTTACTTTATCAGACTATAAGAGGAACATCTCATTATTGGGGGGGAAGGAAGGAAATAAAGATGGCAATAAAGAAAGAATAAAATACACTATCTTCCCATCACCCAATGTACAATTATATATTGCCAAGCCAAGTGCATTATATACTAAAGGCTCTAAAATATCCCACCCCACTTTAGATAAATTAGTTTAATTTTGCTTAACACAGAAGTTCGTGAATTAAACGTTTGATGAAATAAGCTTTGTGAAATGCCAATTAACATAAGTGATTATGTAAGTCACTCTTCTTTCTTTCCTGTACAGAAAAAGGAAACCCTGGTTGCATAGTGGTTAAGTGCTGTATCTGCTAAGAGTCAGAACTGACTTGACAGCAGTGGATTTGTTTTGTTTGGGTTTTATATAGAAAAAGCTTACTTTATCAGATTATAAGAGGAATATCTCATTATTGGGGGAAGAAACAAAAATGACAATAAATACAGAATAAAATACACCCATCTTCCTATTACCCAGTGATTGCTACATTTAAAGGGGAAGTTTATCAGCAAAGTGATCTACAAACGTAGATGGAGTTGCTAGACCAAAACAAGAAGATAAACTAAGAATCTTGGTAATTCCAGGACTCTCAGTAAAATCTTTGACGTACTAAGCCTTTCCCCGTTCCTCTCTGATAATGGAGTAGTAACTCACTTCTGAGAATTTGAGTATAAATAAATCAATTTGAATTTGACACCTGTTCTCCCCAAGGACAGACCTGATATTTCCTTGTTTTCAAACAAAATAAAAACCATACTTGCTGAATGAGTAAATGAGCAATTAAAACAGTTCATCAGCGTCAGCACTGTGGATATGCTCATCGAATAGCTCTCTGTTATGGGAGGCTGCCCTGCACATGGCCGGATGTTTAGCAGTGTTCCTGGCCTCCACCCAGCAGATGCCAGTAGCACCACCACCCCACTCTTGACAACTGAAAATTTCTTCAGACGTTGATAAATGTTTGCACTCATTGAGAAATATTAGATAAAAAGAACAAACATGAATAATCACCAAACTGAAGGTAAAAAAAGGAGGTAAAATAAAAATGAAGGTAGAGGGGACAAGGCAAGTTTCTCTTACCTTTCATAAACCCACTGCAGTTGAGTCACTTGTCACTTATAGTAGCCCTATAGGACAGGGTAGAACTGGCCCACAGAGTTTCCAAGGAACACCTGGTGAATAAGAACTGCTGACCTTTTGGTTAGCAGTCATAGCATCTAACCACTATGCCACCAGGTTCCCTTACCTTCTAAACGATATATACACACATATTTTAAAAAATGCACTGCTATCGGGTTGATTCCAACACACAGAGACCCTACAGGGCAGGGTATAACTGCCCCATAGAGTTTCTAAGGAGCTCCTGGCAGATTTGCACTGCTAATCTTCTGGTTAGTAGCTGTAGCATTAACCACTGCATGCCGTCAAGGATTCCTTACCTTCTATGGGGACCATAAAACTAGACCCTTGCATTGATGACCTAACAGACTGGATGACACACATGTGGTACAAAAGATACTTTAACTGGTGACCAGCTCAAGGGCCAGCTCAGGCTCCTCTGGCCAAAGGAAAGATATGCTTCTTAGGGATGGCACAATCCCTATGAAGCTTGGCAATATCTTAAACATTCTGTAACTTTTTTTTTTTTTTAAAGAAAGACTAATTTTTTTTAAATTTCTTTTGGGGGAAAATAATGGCTTTATTAATTTGAATTTTCTATTTTACTGAAGGTTCATGTCATGACAAAACTAGGCTTTTCACCAGCATTCAAGAAAAAAATAGTGAATACCAAAATAAAAGCTCATTATGAAGTTAATACTCCCTTGTTCTCACTGATAGTACCTGACCCTCACATGGGACAAACCTGACAACTCACCTTTGGCCCTTGTATTCCTAGTCCACTAGTCTCCTGGAAAAGACACCATAAAATGACAAGTTACAGATGTTTCGAACTTTATGTTGTATAACATTTCATACTAAATATCTTTTCAAAAAACACATTTCAGAATCCCCAAACCCTTGAACTGAGCTCTTTGCTCCAGTATCACTTCCCCATACTTCACACTGTGTGTTGTCTCCTTTGCTTCCATTTCTTACTACTTATGAGGGCAACCTTCCAACTGTCTGATATGGGTCGATTGCAAATCAATCAACTCAGTTAACTTCCTGGTAACCTTAATATATATTTTTTTTTTCAGATCTCCTATCTCTGGAATTTGGAAAGATAATTACCACCCTTATAAATTTTCCCTGAACAAGGAGAGGAAACAGAAAAAGAAGGAAATCATAAAAAGTAATCACTAAGGTAGTGCTATTTACATTGCTATTATTATTTAACGAAACAAAGAATATGTTATTTGGGCTCAGGACTATGATATTTCTGCCACTAGAATGGTTGTGACTGCATGGTCAGTTGTATAGACCTTTTCCAGTTTCTCCAAATCACGATAATTTCATAGCATACAAATACCACTGGGGGAGTCCTGCTACCTGATGAGGGCAGATCAAGCTCTGTGATTAACCTATTTGAGATTGTTGGAATGAAGCAGAGGAATAAAGATCTCCTTACTAATTACCTAAGCATATTCATATGTGTTATTTGATACAATTTAATCTTCATAATAATTCCATAATACAATGAGTAATTTACCTAACTTCTCTGAATCTTAGTAAAGTCATCAGATATGTAGAAAATCATGCTCACATTTCAAGGATAGGAGGAGGTAGTCACACAAGGGCCAGGAGAGCTCCTGACACAATGTCTATCACAGAGCAGGTTTTGGTTAATGTTAGCTCACCATCCCACCTGTTTTACTGAGAAAGAAACTGGTTTACCAAGGCTGCATAGGTGTAAAGAGGTAGGGCCAAGAGGATATGGACAAACAGGAACCCTCCTACACTGCTAGTGCCACAACCTTGAAAAACAGTTTGACAGTTTCTTAAAATGTTCAGCATAAATTTACCATGTGGTCTAGCGATTTCACTTCAAGAGAAATTAAGGCACATATCTAGACAAAGACTTTCACTCAAATATTTCTAGCAGCATTATTCATAATAGCCCCAAACTGGAGATAACCTAAATGTCCATCAACTGATGCATGTATAGACACAATGTGGTACGTGCACAAAATAGAATGGTATTCAGCAAAAAAAGGAAACAAACCATGGATACATTCCACAACATGGATAAGCCTCAAAAGCATATTTTGCTCAATGGAAGAAGCTGCACACAAGATAACACACGCTGTATGATTCTATTTATCCCAAAATCTGGGTGTGAAATGTCCAGAAAAGGAAAATCCATAGAGACAGAATGCAGATTAGTGGTTTCCTAAGCCAGGAATGGGCATGAGGGAATTTTCCGAGGAGATAAAAATGTTCTACAACTGTTTTATAGTGATGGTTGCACAGCTTGATAAATTTACCAAAAAAAAAAAAAAATCACTGAATTATATTCTAGAAATAGATTGATTCTCTTATATACCAAGTATGCCCCCAACAAAGTTCCAAAAAAAAAACCAGAATCAGGCTTTTTTACCCCAGATCCCCAAGCTCTTTGTTGTGGGTTCTGTTTTGCCCCCTGTCTTGTTACTAGCATGACAGCTTGTAACATTCAATAATGTGAAAATCACAGATTACAAGAAATGTTGAAATCATTTATCTAAAGAAACAACCTATCCTTTAATTTAGTTCCTACTTCTAAGGAAACTCTGGTGGCATGTTGGTTAACACTACTATAGCTGCTAACCATAAAAAGCTCAGCAGGTCTATCAAAAACATGAGGGAAAATGAACCCAGGAGACAGAAGACCCACTTGCCTGCGAGACTATGTCAGCATAAGACCAGAAGAACCAGATGACACCTGGCCACCACCAGCCTTGACAGGGGACACAATGTACAGTCCCTGACATAACTCGAGAAAAAAAGGTGTGCAGATCAAGAACTCTACTAAAAGACTGGAACTGATGGTCTGACAGCCTGAAGGGTCCCCTAGGAACATGGCCCTTAGACTTGCTGCTGGCCCTGACTGGAAATCAGTACTGAGGTCAACTCTACAGACAAAGAATGGACAGGACACAGAGAGAGCATGTGATGTGTGTACTTTATAGTTTTATACATTTATAGAATGCTGTCCTACTGGTTTTCTAGACTGGAGAAGAGAGGATGGAGAGGAGGGGACAGGTGTTCTTTGGTAGGATACTAATAGCAAAGAGTGAAAAGGAGGAGTGTGCTGTCACAGGGTGGAAAGAGCAGACAGAATGGTAGAAAGGTGGGTATGCAAAATTGGTTTAGATTATATACTGTCATTTAATGATAATAATTTTTTTTTTTAAGGTAAGCAGTTCAAATCTGCCAGGTGCTCCTTTGGGGCAATTCTACTCCATTGAATCTGAACCTGACCAAGAGTCTACATCTAACTTTTAGTTTACAAAAAATGCACAGGAAGGAGAAAGATGTTAAACAAGACCAGGAAGATGCAAACAACAAAATTCTTGCAGACAACTAACCCATCAACAAAATGCAATGAAAAAACAAGGGAGAAGTAGTGCCTTGATTAAGGGATTTATGAAGAATCATGATCAAATGCAATGTATAGATATTGTTTGGATCCTGATTCAAATAAACCAGCTACAATAAATTCACTGGAAATTTGAACACTGAATATTTAATGATATTAAGGAATTATTGCTAATATTTTTAGGTGTGATAATGTGCTATGATTACAATATTTTAAAAAGGAGTTAGTATATTTGAGATACAGACGCTAAAGCTATATATGGCGATACCTGGAATTGGCTTCAAAACAATCTACCGGGTGAGGAATGGTGGGATACAAATAAAACAATATTGATCACCTGTTGATATTGTTGAAGAAATGTGATCAGCTCAACAGCACTTGGCTTTGGCAGGTAATTCCTTATATTATTCTTTCTACTTTTGTATATGCTTAATAGTTTCCATAATAAAATGTTTTTAATAACATAAAAAACCCACAAATCATATTCCACAAATGTCTCTCCAGTGAGGAACTGTTGCTGTGATGTTGGCTCCTTATATGAACACAAGATTTGAAAAATGGAAAGCTGGGCTTAGGGCAGGGGCACGTAGGTAGATTAGACATCATCAATAAACTTTACATAATTTTTTTAATTATGGATACAGACAGAAGGCAGAAGGTGAGTTTTCTTTTTATACAGTTGTGTTTCTTTCAGGAAATAATTTTGCATCCTATTATTTAATTAGAGATATTTCCTTTTAATGATTTTAATTAAAAATTCCTTCTTTACTAATATTAGTCATAATAACATGCATGCACATACATGCACACACATATGCGTGCGCGCACACACACACACACACACCAGATGGGAAAGTAAGTGGGTAAAACTCTTAGAAATAAGTTGAAGGTTTACTTTAAGCCAGCCTGATAATACTGTGTATTGCTAATCATTTTCTCCTTCATATTCTATCTCATTCAGTCTTCCCTAACTTCTTCCACTTAGGAGTGTCTGAAGGCTAAATGCAACAGCCCAGCTGATTCTGTGGATACAGTATTGCTTTTTCTATCCTTGCATCTTTGACCAATGAACTTTAAAGGGTGTGATCCTATGTCATCTATGGTCCTATAGTGTTTACCTTAAACAAGTCATCCATTCTTATCTACATAACTGCTGATATATGGCTGTTTAATCTGTAAAAACAACCTTTTGTTTCCTTCTATGTGAATATAATCTGGTAATACAGTGATACTTTTATGAATCGGATAGGTTTTAAATTACATCTTGTCTTACATATCCTACAGATCTGAGAATGGGTTACTCAAAATGTGCGATACATTCAATAGACAGGAATATCAGGTACTTAATGAGGTATGTGTATTCACAGAGATATTATCTTTGAAAGTGCCTTGTGTCTTTTGTTGTTCTATGGGAGATGGGCCCACTCTAGGTCAAGACATTTTGTGACCGTGAACAAGAGGGCTGTGGTCACAACTCACTTTGCCATTCGATTACATTGTTCTGCAGTAAAGCAGCACCATCAGTGTCTACGAAGTATAATTAACTGTGATATTTTCAGATATGTAGTTGCATTAGATGGACTGACTAACATCCACAAATAAAAAGAATCACAACAGGTCCGCGCATAGCTGGGCCTAGCTTCCCACACAGGATCTGAGGGTTATTAGAACCTGTAGAGGGAGCCCTTGTATCAGGAGATCACAAACATGCCTGAAGCATATTCTAGAATTACCATTTCTGAGGACATCCATCCATTTCCTAAAACCGGAGCCTTGATGCCCTCAAAACAAAGAAGCATTAACCTTGTAGGCTGCCTACCACTTCCTCTTGCCCCACAAAAGGTATCCTAGATTGGAAATGCTCCTTTCATAGTCACAGGAGGTGATCGAGTTTGGGACTATCTCCAGTACTGTATATGTGGCCTTAACAAAAGATTCAGTGAAGGTGTTACCTAACCTTGGAAAGCAGTTAATCTTCAACTTCTTGAAAAACCCACATGATTTTCTGATAGACCTAGCAATCATTCATTGAACACTACACTTAAAAAAAAGAGGGAGAGGGAGAGAAATCCTGCTATAACATTCACTTATTTTGTGAACAGCAAATCATTGCATTGGTTACTATTAAAATGATTATAATTAATATTTATTAAATTTATTATGTGGCAAGTACGTTCCACTCATTGTTTTACTTCATCTTAGCAATACTTACATACTCCATTTTACAGGACACTATGACTACAGCGGACACAAAACCACCCTGCCCGAAGCAATTCGAAGTCAAGTCTGACCCCACAGCCCTTCTCACATCTCAGTGTTGGCCAGGACACAGATAAGATGTTACCTTTTGGCTGTAATCTTTGAGAGAGAATTTGGCCAGGTCATTCTCCTGCAGAGCTGCTGGGCAGTTTCAAACCTCCAACCTTGCAGGTAGCAGGCAAGTATTTACCCAATGTGGCACCAGGGGTCTTTACCCATGTATTAATAAAGCTTTAATCACTCTCTCTCCAGCTGTGCCAGTGAAGTCTCTGCCACTCTTTGAGAGGACCATCAAAGCAGTTTACAGCAGTTCTAAGACTGATTTCTTGTTTTCCTACTTTGGGGACAAGAAAAAGCAAGTTGAATTCACAGTGGAAAGAACCAGTCTTTTAAGAATTTTGCAAGGAATTGCACTCTAAGGATTCTAAATGGTGAATCCAAGAAACAACTGCATTTTAAAATAAAATAGAAGTCAAAGTGATGATCAGCAACTGCTCAATGTTTCTTTCTGGCTTTTAAACAAAATTAAGATATAACCATAAATTTACACGTGCATTTTCACTCAGTCATAATAAAAAAAAGATATAACCACTAAAGTTTCCAAGTACCACAAATGTGGATAAACACCACTCCAGAATGAATCATGTAATTAGCATGTGTAACTTTGGAATGCCTCACCTGGGGTCACCAGGAGGTCAGTGGAAATGCTAGGGGTCTTATTCTGAGCTATAGACACACAAACTTCCCCAACATTGATGATATGCATCGATCATTGACTGGTCATTGTCTTTTCACACCATCATTCCTTACTGGCATTCTTTAATATGAAGACAGAGACAGTAATCATCACAACTGTTACCATGGGAATGAGGAAAAGATTATTAGATGATTTAAAAAAAAAAACCCTCAAGTTTCTATCACATTCCTTTTGGGCATTTTTCCAGCTTTGAATTTCAAAATACTTAAAAATTTTAATCTTCAATTTCTCTCCTAGAACTTTAATATTAACCACCTCCCCTCCCCCCATAGCAGTATCTCATAGTCTATAGTCTATCGTAATTTAAAAACTTGCTTGACAAGTTGGGGGAATTTCTTGTTGTTTCTTCATTGAAGATGAACAACTGATTGCCTCATGTGAAGAATCTCATTGGAGAGGAAGAGTCTTTCTTAGCTGCGTGAGGAATCCTGAAATTGCCCATAATGATAGGGAGAAGAGTAGGCAGGCTCTCTTGTACTGATATGCAATGTAATTTTCCATTGGGGGAAATTTCCTCAGTCTGCAGGATTAGAAATGCAAATGTGTTGACTGTGATCTGGGCAATGACTTGTTAAAGGGATTTAGTGTATGTTTCCAGGGTTAAAGGGAAGGTATATATGAGCTCTTGGGGACAGAAATACAGAGCAAGGAAAACAACCAAGAGAGATGAAAGCAGTATCAGAAGTGATAGGATAGACTGAGAGCAATGCTCTGGTTTCAGATTCAATATTTATCTATATTAATTCTCATAGGTGAGACAATTTAAAAATTTTTTAACTTTTCTGATATTTAGTGAATGTCACACTATGAAAAAGACATTATCAGGAGTAGAACTGAACTGGAAATAACCTTGAAGTCACCTAGCATAGTTTTCTTAGCCTTAAGTGTGACTTTTTCTGAGACTTGAGGGTCAAACTGTGCACCATTCAAACTTTATATGACTGTCTTTAATTTGTCCTGTTGGAGCTGATGTTCTCCCTGTAGCAGTTCTGCAGTTGTACTGTGGGGAGTTGCATTTCTTCAGTTCTCACTAGGGAATCTGAACCCTTAACTTCACTGTCATTAAGTCCCATATCTTCAGCCAGCCCTCTGTGTTGGGCACTGTTCAAAATCGAGTTCCTTGTGCAGTCCTTGTCTGCTGATGAAATCCACAAATTCCTAATGCATCCCGGTGTAAATCAGGCCTCTATTTTACCACTGCCTGTTGCTGTGCACACATATGTGAGCCATCGCAGGGAACAGAGAGGCAATTTAGATGCAGGAAACATTTTCAAAATAATGATGCTCAGTGGAATTCCACAAAGGCTTGCATTTTAATTTATGGCTGTGGGCCACTTCTGTCAAATAAAATATATATTTACAATATTCAAACATTTAAAGCTTTTGAAAAAGTGTTTAGATTTTTAAGGTTTGCAATTTATGTTTCTCTATAGTGTTTATATAAAAAACTAAGTTTTGACAATGGAAAAACTAGAACAAAAAGAGAATCCAGCTGACAAACTGTGCTGAGATAGTCAGAATATGGACAACACTAAAGCAAGTCATTCCTTCTGCTCTGATTTACCTATCCACGCAGTCATTCATTCATTCTTTCATCCATATTCATAGACGCCCTCTCACACACAGACACAAATACATCATGTTTTTATGTTGTAAAAGGGCAAGTTGTACAACCTAGCTGGTCCTTGATTTCCTTATCTATAAAAACAGGCAGTTCAATCTTCTGTTGTGTTCTGGAAATATACAGGTAGTATATAATAATCAATAACAACATTAATGATACAAGCACATTGTGCCCACAGACTATCCTAACCATTTGGTAGTTAAGAGGCCCCATGAAGGCCCCAAGCCTTGGTCTGCTAACGAAAAGGTCAGCAATTTGAATCTGCCAGCTGCTCCTGGAAATCCTATGGGGCAGTTCTACTCTGTCCTATAGGGTCTCCATGAGTTGAAATCAACTTAACAGCAACAGGTTTGGTTTTCAGGGTTTTGTTTGTTTGTTGCTTTTTTAAAGGCCTCCAAAACCATGTCAGATTTCCTCTGTGCAAGCTTTGGCCTAAATTCAACTGTTACAAGGCTCTAGCGAAAGCCCAGAACTTTTCCTGCAATGAGCTACCCTACTAAGGGAGAAGAAAGCTAAGAGAGGTGCAAGCAGGGTGCAAGTACTCTCAAAGAGCTCCAAACAGTCTCCGTTTGTATTCCTCTTCTCTGAAGCCAGGAAGGAGCTGTCACATCTCAGGGACATCATGGAATCAGCACCTCATGCATTGTTGGAGATGAAAATGCAACAGCAAAGAGCTACCTACAGCTCCTTGAAGGGAAATGAAAGTTATGTCGTGATTGTCTGAGAATCACAAGGGTCTTCAGGGGGCTCCAGTGAAGAAGGGTAAACCTACAGTGTTAGGATGGATTCTGGAGCTTGTTTTCCTCGTCAACTAGCCAGGAGTTTGGATTCAGGAGCCAGGTCCTGCCACACTTAGCAAGAGACTAGACTGTCAGTTCCTCTTCCCAGCTTGCTGGAAAAGTAGATTTTAAAACTGTATCTACTGCCCCCTTGGATGCTGTAGCCTATACAAGAATTCTAGAAATCTCTCAGATGCTTCTGTCAAATTTTGAATTAAACTCAAGGTAAGTGTATATAGAATACAAGCATTGCCAGCATAAGGAATGTTTCTACTTAGAAAAAAGTCATTGAGCACAAGGGTGCTAGATATCAGGGACTGCTTTTTATATGTTTTGAATCATAGAAGCTTTGATTCTAATGTCTTTCTCATATGCTAAACACATGTGACCTTAGGTAAATATCACAAAAACCCCACCATAAATTAATAGTCAAACTTAATGGTTTCCTTATTTCAAAACACATTTGCTCTGCAACTTAATGCCCTAAGGCCAAGATTGTAAAGTGACTACATAGAGTTTAAATGAAAAACATCAGGTTATATATGTTTGCACAACTGCACACACACGTACATTCTCACATCTTAGAATTTTTCTGTCATTTTAGCCCAGAATGGAAGGAGAGAAATCTTGTACCTGTTGGGGTCCTGTACCTCTGCTGTTATTGGTAACTTTCGGTACTTTGAGAGTCTGACCTTCTCTTTACCAAACCATAGGGTCCAATTCAAATGGCATTGTTGTTGTTAGCTACCACTGAGTGGACTCTGACACACGGTGACTTTATGTGTAACAGAATGACAGGTTACCTGGTCCTGAGCCATCTTCATGATTGTCACTATGATTATTGACTTTCTTTATCAGTGCCTACCTATGAGTGTGTGCGTGTGTGTATCCATTCAAAAGGGGTCCTAAGTAAAAAGATCACAAAGAGAGGCCACACAGACCTCAACGAAAGAGGGGAGACAATTTAGAAAATCATTTAAAAGCTGCCCTTTGTCTTTAGAATTTCTCTTATTTTGAAGTTTATGATTCACGTTCCTTTGACTCTAAGATGACCAGCTCATTAACATCTTCCAGGGTTGGAGATATCCTAGATGACACATGTTTTGGCATCTGCAAGAAGAGGCAAGAGGCAAACACGGAAGAGAAAGGTAGATGAAAGGGAGGTAGGCAGATAGTGTCACCAAAGGAGGGGCAGAAACCATTAGATTAACTCCAATTTATGGTGACCCTCTTAGGACAAAGGGGAACTGCCGCATAGAGTTTTGGGGGAGCACCTGGTAGGTTTGCTTTACTGACCTTTTGGTTAGCAGCCAAAGCTCCTAAGCCTGATACCACCAGTGTTTCCAGATAGACACATGTCCTAGCTTAATGCTCTTTCTGCAGCCAGAGGCCAGCTATAGGTTGAAGTTTTCACTAGCCAACTATGTGAGCTAACAAAGACAAAGTGAGTTTCACTGAATTCATATCTTCTGGCAATATGCTTGCTCTTTGGAGGCGGGTGGGAAGGCAAGATGAAATTTTACTAGAAACACCTTCGTCTTGACATACCCCCGAAAATGTATGTGAAAGTAAACACAACAGACTTTTGAAAGGAAAAGAGTATATACAATCATCTAGTAAATTTTGTAGTTTTATCTTAAATAACCCACAACTATGAAATATTCATAAGAATCAAATTTAAAATGTATTTTATCTGTGCATAAGTACCTTTGTTATTATTGCTAATGTAAAGCAGTAATGTAATAACACAGTGTGATATATTTGTTATTGTATTGATGCTGACCCATAGTGAGTCTGTGTGGCAGAGTAGAACACGGCCAAAATCATTACAGGAACAGACCACCATGACTTTGCTGCCGTGAAGCCACTAGTGAGTTCAAACTGTCAAGCTGTCAGTTCGCCGCTAAGCACTCGTTAATATGATATATTTTTATTTTAAAAATATATACAATAATCTAGTCTCTGAAGATGTAAATGATCATGTTTTCAAGGGAATAAAAACACCTTCTAACACATATTTAACACATTTCATTTCATAACTTACTTTAAATAGCCAGCCAAGTGCCGTCGGAATAAGCTTTTATATCTGTAACTAAGGGAATATTTCATGCAATAACAAAAATTTTTGCCAATGTTTGAATCAGAGCAGAAAATAATGTTTACTTATTCATTTGCCATTTCTGATTTTCTATTTTAATATTTTGACAGGTACTGTGCCCTAAACACAAATCCTGGTGGTGTATTGGTTAAGTACTAGGCTGCTGACCACAAGGTCTGCAGTGCAAATCTGCCAAGTTCCCTTTGGAAACTCTATAAAGCATTTCTACTCTGCCCTATAGGGTCACCATGAGTCAGAGTCAACTCTACAGCGGTGGGTTTAGTTTCTAGGTTGTCTACCTTAAAGAGAAACCCTTGTGGCATAGTGGTTAACAGCTATGGCTACTAACCAAGAGGTCAGAAGTCTGATTCCACTAGGTGCTTCTTGGAAACCATATAGTGAAGTTCTACTCTGTGTCATAGGGTAACCATAAGTCAGAATCAACTTGATGGCAATGTGTTTGGATTTTGTTTTGTATACCTTAAAAGTAAAATAACATTTTATAAACAAATTCAGTATGGCATAGATGACACTATCAGATGTATTAGAGAATCCCTTTCTTCCCTGAGTCAGAACAACCCACTACATTGATAAAAGCACTCAGGTTTGTGTGTTATTTTCTGTTTACATGCTACTTTCAGATAAATCTTTTCACTTGATTTTCACAATTACCCCAAGAGACAGAAACAGAGCCAGTATCAAGACCTCCTATGGCTGTTGTGGTTAGGTGTCAGTAGGTCAGTTCCAACTCATAGCAACCCTAAATACAACAGAAGGAAACACTGCCAGGTCCTGAGCAACTATTGTTATGCTTGAGCCCACTGCTGCAGCTACTCCTATCAGAGACGATATAGCATCATGGGTCTCCAATCTTTCATTCTACCTCAGAGAAGGCAAACCTGTTCCTGTCCCTTGTGAGGAAGTAGTTATCATGACGACCTCACTTGTAAGTGCTCTGGCAGAGGCCAAAGAAGCAAGACAGGAAGTTGGCAAACAGTACATAACACATTTCTGTCTGGTGACCTAATAGCTTTTGAAAAAGAAAAACAAGAGGACAGATCCGGCACTAAGGAAAACTTCTGACATTTGTCATTCATTCATTAGCTATTTATGCAATAGACACTATAGAGCTTCTGTTGGGTGCCAGGTATGTTTTAGGTATCAGAAATTCAGGAGTGAATATGACAGCAAAAGAATCTGCCTTCAGGAGAACTTACTGTCTAGTGGAATACGCAGAGCAAGAAATAAGTTAGATGATTTCAGAAAGTGGGATGTTCTGTGCAGTAGCTACACAGGATGATGTGATGTGGGAGGAGGTACAGAAGGGAGGCCTCTTTGTTACTGGGGTGGTAAGTAAGGTAAGATTCAAGCAAGAGCTATAACAATAGCCATGCTCACTATCAATATGTTTTTGAAAGACTCTTTGGGCTACATTGTAGAAAATACTGGGGAGAGGTCACATGGGTGTGGCAAGACCAAGTAAGACTATGAGAGGTAATGAGTTCTGGGGCTTGGCAGGGGTTGCAAACCATGTCTAACTGCGTGTTTTTGTAAATAAAGTTTTATTGAAACATACAGACATAAAAGGAATGAGCTATGTTTACAGAGTCAAGACCCTGAAGCAGGAACGAGCTGGAACAGGGGAGCCAGTATGGCCAGAGGTGGGCAGCAGGAGAGAGTGGAGGAGCTGAGTTTTTGTCCAGTAATGAGGGCCTCAACTATGGAAAGTGGTTGGAATTTTTTCTAAGTACAAAGGAAAGCCATCAGACTGATTTTCAAAGGAAAGAGATATGTTTTGATTTACGGTTTTTTAACCACTGTGTCCATTAGGCTATAGAAGAGTAGAGGTAGAAGAGGCAAAACCAGTGAAGAGGTTATTTTAATAGCTCAGTAAAAAGATGGTGGTAGTCTGCCCTGGTAGAAGCAAAAGCAGAAAAGGAGCCTGAGACAAGATATGTCTGAAGGTAGACTAAGAGGATTTACTGTCAGATTAGACATGGAGAAAGGAGAGGAAAAGAAAAAATCTACGATGGCTTATATACGAGGTCTGATAAGTTCATGAACTCATCCTAGAAAAAGTGCTACATACCTCAATGCTGAATATCATTATGGTTATGTTCCAGATACCCTCCTTGGGAAGCTATGTACTGATGCCAGCACCTAGTCTACCTTCAAGGCAATTTGGAACTCTTTTTCTGTAATGGCCATCACAGCTGTCATCCTATTGCCCTTGATGTTCTAAATGTCTTTGATCAAAACGTCTTCCTTTTAGTACTTCCTCTATCTTTGGGTAAAAAAAAATATCATTGGGGACCAAATCAGGTAAGTAGGGAGGGCGTTCCAATACAGTTCCGTGTTTACTGGCTAAAAGCTATCTCATAGACACTGCGTGTAAGCTGGTGCACTGTTGTGATGCAAGAGCCATGAGTTGTTAATGAAACATTCAGGTCATTTTTGTCTAACTTTTTCACATTGACTTTTCAGGACTTTCATATAGTAAAGTTGGTTAACTGCTTGTCCAGTTGTTACAAATTCACTATGATAAATCCCTCTGATTTCAAAAAAGGTTAGCAACATCATTTTGACCGTTGATTTGGACTGATGGAACTTTTTTGTTGTTGTTAGGTGCCATCGAGTTGGTTTCAACTCATAGCAACCCCATGCACAACAGCGAAACATTGCCCAGTCTTGTACCATGTCCACAGCAGTTTCAGCTATACTTTCCATGCTTTTGTCTATCTTTTTCCTTATTTTTCTCTGTATTCTCATAGATTGAATTGAGTCCACCCAGAAAAGTATGTGTTGATTTGACTCTGCTATGTGTCCCAATATGGTGCCATTCCTCCCATGTGTTGTGAATCCTGCCTCTGTAATACTGATGATGGAGAACGGGCAGCAGTTATGCTGGTGAGGCAAAATTCAAGTGACAGCTTGTGGGATATAAGAGAGAGAAGTGAGCACAAGAAGTTGGGAACCTCATACCACCAACAAAGCAGCACTGAGAGCAGCACATGTCCTTTAAACCTGAGGTTCCTGTGCGGAGAAGCTCTCATTGAATTTGGACTCTTGGACTAATGGACTGTGATGATTTTTCATACTGAATGGATTTGTAACTTATGAATGGATTTGTGGGTTACTGGACTGTGGCAATAAAAATTTATCTTTATGAAGCCTTCCACTTGTGGTATTTTCTGTTGGAGCAGTACCAGGTGACTAAAACAACATCTTCCCTCATTTCTTGGAGAATACTCAATATTAAAGTTTTGAATTTCCTATTAGGTAGTTCCAGTGCCTTTTCTTCTACCAGAAGGTCACCTGGTGTTTTATTTTGGTTGCTTTCTGAAGCCATCCTATCCTGTCAGGAAGGCACAGAGGCAGCACAGGGCAGAAGAAAAAAGAGGAATGATAAAGAAAAATAAAAAATATGGTGCCTAGGAAGCCAGCCTGTGGGGATGCACTGACCCTGGGAGGCCACACGCCAGAGGTCTTCTAGCCATGTGATACAGCACAGCCTGTCGAGAAGGTGTGGGAATGGGGAGACACAGACAGGGCTAGGTCAGTGGGAGAAAGGAAAGAAGAGAAAAGAAACTACAATTAAAGACAACAAGTAATTAGTTAATTAACTAATTGAATGGTGCTGAGGGAGCCAGTTAGTGACAGCAGTGTAACCTTGGGAAGCTGTGCAGACTCTCTCCACCTGAGTGGTGTAACATAGCCCATCAAGAAGGGACAGGAGCAGTGCACAGGCCCAGGTGGCAATAAAAAGAAAGAGAGAGTGAGAAGATATATTTTTTTCAAAAAAAAAGAAAACAAAACACAAAGCTAACAAACCAAAACAATCAGCCCATCAATAAGTGGGAGGGATGGTACTTGGGCCTAGTTGGAAAAAGGAAAGAAAAGTAAGGGAGAGAAAGAAACAACAAAAAAGGGGGGAAAAAAAAAAGGCTTAAAGTGGTGGGCCAGTGGGAGTGGGCAGACCAGACAGCAGCGAGCCAGTGTCTCTCCAGCTAAGCAACCATGGCCCGCTAGAAAGCAGTAGAGGCCCTACAGTGGGAAGAAGGGTAGGTGGTAGGAAAGCATGCATTCCCTGGTTACCCAGTACCCTGTCTCCTCTTGAGAGCTTCTTGAAGGTGCCTGCCTGTATTCCTTGTCCACGATCCTTGGGGTACCTTGAGGTACAAGTGAATTCAGGTGACAGCAAGCTGATGTCTTTCACGCTTAGTCACCAATACCTGCTAGAAAGCAGTGGAGGCCATGTAAAAGGAAGAAGGGTGGGGGCTGGGAAACCATGTATCCCTGGTGCTCTGTCTCCTATTGAGAGCCCTGTGAAGTTACCTTCCTATATTCCATGCCTGCAGCCCATGGTGACTAAGTTCCAAGATGATTAATCTAGACACCAGTGAGATGGTGTTTTTCTGGCCAAGCAACTGTGGCCCAGAAAGCAGCAGAGGCTTCGTACAGAAAAGAAGGGCAGGGGTGTGGGAAAGTATGTAACCCTGGTTACCAGGTGCTCTATCTCCTATTGGGAGCTCCATGAAGTTGCCTGCCTCTACTCCCTATCCAGAATCCTTGGCGGCTATGATCCAAGATGATCTATCTGTACTATGTTAGCTGGTAGGGGACCTCCACTCTATAGCTCTCCTCGTTCTCTATCCTCTGTCAGTTTTTCAGTCTATTCAGTGCTTGATTGAGTTCTTGATTCCTTCATTTGATGCTTAGAGTTCCAGGATTGATGTCTGTATCTGTTTTACTTAGCATTATAGGTCTTTACTGCAAAGGAATGGTATGATGCTTCTGTCTATAGCACCACGTTGGCTCGGCCTCTAAATCTATTGTCTTGATCAATGCGGCACAAATTTCATAGGGAATAAACAAAGTCAAACAAAAATAAAACCAGATTAATTTTTAAAATTAGTTATGAAGGGATAGGACAGAACATTCATAGTTCATAACTTGGAACCTGGGGAAAACATTATAAATGCTACTTTGCAATGACAATAGCAAACTTTAGCCTCCTTTGCTGAGGGAGAGGGGGTGATTGTTGCCCTTTTGGCCAACAGAGTTTTCTGAGATGTGTAAGTCTCCTCTAAATAGAAATTAAAGAAATTGATAGCAAAATAAAATGGAGGGAAAGAGAAAAGGAGAAAAATTCTTTTACGAAAAGATTTGTCAAATCTAAGTCCATTAAATTTATATTTAAAACTTTCAGTATTTCTTTTCACATCATGTTTCACTCTGTTACTGTAACAATTTTCACAAGGGTCCTTATGTTGATAAAGAATAGTTCATGTATGTATGGTTTCTTACACTGGAAAACTCTTAAACAGGCAAATCTTTGATTTCCGAGTTTGCAAAAGGGGACAGAATGTGCAGCTATTTTCCTTACATGCAAGACTCTCATGTGCTTTGTTTACATACAGGCAAATGCAGAGATTGTTCCTCTTCTTCCAAGCTCAAAAGTAATCCAAAGTCCAGCTGTTCCTAATTCTATCTTATGAACAAATGATTAAAATTTTAAAAAAGGAAGAAAGAAAAATGGCATAACTTTAGAGCAACAAAAAGTTGTTTATTTTGAAAGCCATAAATTCAGTGCCTATTTTTTCCCTATTAAATCTAAGACACTGGTTTTATATGACTGATCTGCTTAGGAATGATCACCTTCACAAAATGTGGCTACTTGCTAAAAGTTAATACACTATTAATTATCCTCATCAATAACAACAAAACAAAAAAACCCAAGATGACTTCTTAAAGTTGTGTGACACAGAGTAAGCAGGAATTCTGGAGAGGTGAGTTCTGGTATATTCCCAACTATAGAGCACTGCCACTTCTCTCTCTCTAGCAGTTTATTATGCTATTCCAACTAAGTTTAAGGCAAAATTCTAAACATCACTTGTGGAACTCACATCAAATTAAGATATTCATTACCTTCCATGTTTACACAGGGAGTCGCCAATAGCAAAACAAAGCAGCAACTGCTTTCTGGTTAAGTTGAGATAGAAAAATGGAATCAAAATTGACTTTTCCATATTTGTTTCTCATTTCCAAGCCTATAACAAATTATCAGCAGCTATTATTATTTAACTTCCAGCACTCACAGGATTGCGGGGAGGGGAAGTTGGGTTGAGTAATGGCAAAATACTCACAGTTTACAAAGATTTTTCTTCCTAGAGATCTTTGTTCTCTCTTCTGCAAGAATTTCAGAGTGCATGTTACTGCTAATGTTAATGGGGGTAGGGTAAGTTCTTTCTTAGATTTTTCTTTTGGCCTCCTCATAATATTTTTACACATGGAATTTTACCCCTCGGTCTTTCTGTGTTAGATTCAAGAAAATGTTCTGCAAAGCAACTCACTTTAGAGTATCTCTCTCATTCAATATAAATTAAGGAAGAAATCTTCATTTGGTGGTTTGAAATAGACCTTAGCAGGAGGGAGTCTGGGAGCTCTCTGAAGCAGTACACAGAAGTGAATGAATGTCCAAAACTTCCATCAGACATCCAAAAACTTCAGAACCATTACATTAGAGAAGAAAGGCAGGGTTCAGTGTTAAAGCACTCAAGTTGTTGACCAAAATGCTGCCGAACTAAAGCAAGCTCCTTCCACCTGTCACCGTAGCTGAAAATTCAGAAATGGCGTAGGGTTCAAGGAATATTTTGCTTACAGATATGCCAGCAAATCTGGGGAGCAGTGAGATTAGCTTCTCCCCAAACTGTCCCATTTGGATTACATTTCCAGCAGTGTTTATAACTGGAATTCAAAGGGATAGGTGTTTGTCACAGAAAATTGTCAGGACTCAAAAGATTTCATTTCATCATAAGGTTTCACTATATCTTATCAAACAACGTGAATTACCCAAAATTTCGTTGTCTCTCTCTGAGGTCTTAATGAATTTTACTTCCTCAGAGATAGGGAAATGCAGACCTGCTAATTCAGTCTGAGGGTGATAATTGAGGTAGAGGATGGAATGCAGCTAAACCTAAGGGACCTTTGTTAGGTTCTTACATTTACCACCAAAAAGATTGGTGGTTGGAGCCCACCACTGGTTTTGTGAGAGAAAAATGTCACAGTCTGCTCCTTCTGTAAAGACTTAAACACAATCTTAGAAATCTTACAGGGGTGCTATGAGTTGGAATCAATTCACGGCTGTTGGTTTTTTAGGGGGCAGGCAGAAGAGAAACTTTTGAGCTCAAAGGATCACAAAATGTTCGTAGTGCTGAGGAAAGTAATTTTAGATACCATCACCAACAATGCCCAGTAATGATCAGCAGAGAACAGGTAGCACTTATAAACTCTGGCAGCACATTTAATTGTATTTAATTTAATTTATACTACTGTCTTAGTCATCTAGTACTGCTCTGACAGAAATACCATAAGTGGATGGTTTCAACAAAGAGAAATTTACTTCGTCTCTAGGGAAAGGCTTTCTCTCTCTGTTCATTCTTGGAGGAAGGTCCTTGTGATGCATTAGTCTTTTCTTGGTCTGGGAAAATTTTAGCACAGGAACCTCAGTTCCAAAGGATGCACTCTGCTCCTGGCTCTGCTTTTTTAGTGGTATGAGGCCACTCAATTTCTGCTTGCTTCCCTTTCATTTTATCTCTTATGAGATAAAAGGTGGTGCAAGCCATACCCCACAGGAACTCCCTTTGCATTGATCAGGGAGGTGACCTTAGTAAGGGTGTTACACTCCCACCCTAATCCTCTTTAGCATAATCCAATCTCACCCTATTAACCACAGGCAGAGATTAGGATTTACAACACAGGAGAATCACAAAATGGAGGAGAACCACACAACAGTGGGAATCATGGCACAGTCAAATTGCTACACACATTCTGGAGGACACACAACTCAATCAATGACAGTGTCTGGCTACCACTACAGAGCACTCTGATCATGAACACAATAGATGAATCCCCCCCCAAAAAAGAAAAATGTGGAAAAGAATTTCAAATTCTTAAGCAGTCCAGACTCACTAGAGTACTGAGGCTAGAAAAGTCCTCAAGCCTATGGCCCTGAGTGATCTTCAAACCTTGAGTTGAAACTATTCCCTAAGTCACCTTTCAATTAGCCCAAAGAGTAAAAATCATTGCTCTTGAGTAATGTGTTTGAGAAAAATACATATTCTATATAAAACCAAAGAGCCAACAGCTATTTTAAACCACAGATGAGAAGGTTACAGGGCAGGGAGATTAAGTATATGGAAGTGAAACAATTAGAACAGAGATATGAGAATGTTAACACAATGTGAAGAATGTAACCAGTGCCACTGAGCAGTATGTCTAGAAACTGTTGATTCGGAGCAGGTTTTGCTGTGTATATTTTTGGTAAAAAGAAAATTTAATAATACAAAAACAGCCATAGGAGCTATTATTCTCCACATTTACAAAAAATAATCTGATTTTTAAAAAAGAGAATAGCTGTATTCTTACATCTGAGTTTATCAACAGAGACTGCAAGTAGAATAACTGCCAACCTATTAGGCATTAAATCTAGTCTTACTTTTCAAACACACAGAAGAAAAAGGATGTGATTAAAGGATATCTTTGGTCCATGAATAAAGAGTCCAGGTTCTCCCTTAAATCCAGACATCCCAGGTCCTCCTTTATCTCCCAGTACATTTCAAATAACAGTCACAGTTTCAGGCCATAGTTGCATGAGAAACCATAATGGCACACAGCATTAAAGAGGTTGGCTACTTTGAAAAGAACTTTATCTATCAGTTTTAGACCCTGAGGTAGTAAATTCTTCTAATACATTTGAGGAGAATTTTAAATCTTCAGTAAATAAAACCCATCAGAATAGTCTACTACAAGTGTCTCGAGAAAGCCCACTGAAATATAAGGTAGCTATTTAGCCTCAGGAGTCCCTGGATGGTTACAAAAATTTCCCTTGTTCAGCTGCCAACCAAAAGGTTGGAAGTTTGACTACCCAAAGGCACCTCAGAAAAAATGGGTAGAGGAGACCTTAGCTTCTTCAACTCCTTACTCTGCCTCTGCCCTTTAGTTGGTTTATCTGTTAAACATGAAAGCTGAACAAGATAATTTCTTTGGGATCTTTCAAAGCTAAAATTCTAGTTCACCAATGTCATGAAATATTTTTCTCCAACTGCCAAAGATCCAAGTAAAAGAAAAAAATATTCCCAATGGTGCATACCTCTGACCCATGTGATTCAGGAATTGACAGTCCAGGCAATTCAAAATGGTCCATAATGCTTGCTTCACCCTAAAAAAAGAACACTCATTACATTTCAAGCAGAGAAACCATATGTGGGGATTATATTAGAAAAAGTCACAGGAATGCCTTTGCAGCACTTAAAATTGGTATCACGGCCTCTGTCTATTTCAAAGGCCACTGCGAAAATATTTGAGCATCTTTATTAAACAATTGCTAAAGTTACTGACCATGAAGATTACAGTGCCTTTAAATAAATGATAATTCAATGAATTCCTTAATTTTAGGAAATGTTTATCTCTTGTGCATCCATTTGTTAGCTAATTAAAATTATACAATTCATGGTAAGCCCTTTTTGTGTTGTCTGCCAGGAAGTTCAAAAAGGAAAATTTTGTTCGCTTGTAACAGTTATTTTCAGCATGTGTATGTGAATTTTAATCTGAGGTGCTGACATATCTGAATTAGGTGACTCCAGACCTAAGTTAAAAACTCTACTCTAAATTAAACTAAAACTTTCATTTCTGTTCTCCTAAGAAACCATTCAGCCTTTTGTCGAAGTTTTATTGCCTAAAACAAAGAAGTCTGGAGCCAGAATTTTGCCTGGTGCCTGTTAGTAATATTACACAGCAAGCCCTACAGAAGAAGGTGTCTTACTGATAAATAGAATTAAAGCCTATAAATAATTTCATAGCCAAGGTAGGTATATATCAAGCCTCATCCCTGTTCTGACTGCCAAATTAATTTTTCCTCATTGCGATTTTTCATCCCAAGCAACTAGTTCTTTGTAATTGGTAACTAGGTAGAAATTAAGTTGTTAAAATAAGGAGGCAGATGTCAGCTATGAAATTACTGACTGCCAGTAACACGAGTGCAGAGATTCCAACTTTAACTTATGTTAATAAATTTTCTGTCTTAACTGTTTCTAAGAAGTTCACAAGTGAATCCCTGGGCCCTATATCAACCTTCCTTAACTGGATGGGTAATGTTTACATTCAAAAGCTTTTAGATTTACAGGTGATTTAATCGTCATTCTTTCCTAACTAACGGTCAATTTCACATTTCAAGGGCTCCAACTAAGTTGACTTAGCCTGCAATCAATCAGGAAACCTCCACATCAAGAATGTTTAGGGTAGAAAGGGGGCAAGTGCTGTCACATTTTAAGGAGAGCCACTAGAGTCACATAAAAATGTGTGTATAAATTTTTGTATAAGAAACTAAACTTTCACGTAAAGTACAATGAAAAACAGAAGAGGTTACGATAGAAAGTTTTTGTTTTTGTTTTTTTAAAGTGTTTATGTGTCTCACTTTTGAAATATTGTCTTAGTCAATTGTGTCAGAAATAAGAGATGTGGGATAGCTAGAAAATGATGCTAAGAAAGTGTATGTTTTAACCAACTCTTGTAAATATCCTTTTCTTCCCTATTTGAATGCCATGTGTTCTCTTTTCAGCAGAATGAAATTATTCCTTCAATAAATTTTTTTTTTTTTTTTTTTGGCATTCGAGTGTTAGTCCAGCACCTCTACTACAACAAGCACAAGTCTTTGAAGATACTGAGTAGTTATGTAATGTTCAACTTCTACCTTTCAGTTTATAACTCTTTTACCTTTATTGTTTTATTTTAATGGCCCATGGTATATTAGTCTTCCATTATGCATTATTCCACATCCATCTGTAGAGGTAGAGAACTTAAGGTAAAAAATAAAATTTTGAATAGAAAAATTTAAACATTTCTTAATTTTTTTTCTTTGTATCTCAACACTGAATTTTCATAAAGACTCAATCTGAAGCAACATGGCAATTTTTTGGTCCAAACTAGATCTAGATGAGTGATTCTCAGAATTTAGGCAGTGGAGAAATCATCAGAGGAGTCTGATAAAATGCAGGAGCCTGGGTTTCAGCCCCAGAGATTCTGATTCAGTGGCTCTAGAGCCTTGAACCCCAGCATATGATTTATATGAAACCCCTGATGGTTCTTAGGTGGGTACCAGACCTCTGAAAAAACAATTTCCTAAAGTAATGGTCTTCAAAAGGAAGTACATATACCTCATAAGATGTTAAAAATAATTCACTGAAAAAAATATTACTACTTCTTTATGTATTTTTATCTTATCCTTTTGAATTTCAATTACTCACACAAAGTTTACAACTAATTTCAGTTATAAAAAGTTTATTATTAACATATATTAGTGTGATACTGCATGTATAAAGATCATTTAAAAAATATTAAGCCTATATTGGAGTACAATTTTTTTGTTTGTTTGTTTGCTTTTTACTGATAGTGGTCTGCAATTAAAGCAATTAGGAAACTACTTCTCTATATTCAATGAAAACCCAACCCACTGAGTTGATTGCAACTCATAGGAACAGACTAGAACTGCTCCATGGGGCTTCTAAGGAGCATCTGGTGGATTTGAACTGCCAAACTTTAGGTTAGCAGCCTGAGATTTTAGCCACTACACTACCGTGCTCCACTGTTCTAGAGTAAACCTATTGCCATTGAGTCAATCCCAATTTATAGTGACCCTATATGACAGAGGAGAACTGCCCCAGAGAGTTTCTAAGGAGTGCCTAATGGATTCAAATTGTTGACCTTTTGGTTAGCAGCAGTAGTATTTAACCACCATGCCTCCAGGGTTTTCAAGAGTAGGGGTTGACAAACTACTGTCCTCAGGCCAAATTCAGCCTGTTGCCTGCTGCCTGGTTTTGCACAGCTGAAGGCTAAGAATAGTATTTACATTTTATAAATGGTTGCCATATAAGGACCTACATGATAGACTCAATTTTGCCTCTTGGCCTGCAGTGCTGGACATATTTACTGGTTGATCCTTCACAAAAAATTATACCAACTCTTACTCTGGGGAATGGACTGCTTCTATGTTTTATTTCAACCTGACCCTGTAGGATCTTAGATTGCGGATTAACACCACTTCTGCCTGATGCATGGCCTCTGAAAACTCAAACAGCGTGAGCTGCCTACTTGGTAGCCTACTTCCTCCAGAAAGACTCCATCCCTCAGACTCACTAGCAACGACTCCTGCTTGAGCCCTACTCATCTGAACAGCTGAAAGTCTTCCCACTGTGCTGATCACCTACCATGACATGTGATAAGACAGACCGTGATGGCCTGCTATGGCCCCAATTCATGCCAACACATATATACGTCAATCCTTAAATCCAAATCTAACAAGGTAATGGACTATGACATAGCAAGGATTCTGCCTATACAAACTTATGACAAAGGAACACAACTTCAAGCTGTTAAAAGCAGGGATAATGGAAATTGTGGTTCTAGGTTTAACCGTTCTTTAATTTTTTTTATATATATTTTATTGTGCTTTAAGCGCAAGTTTACAATTCAGTTTGTCATACAAAACACACACACACGTTATAATATAACCCTAGCTGCTCTCTCCATGCTGTGACAGCACACTCTTCCTCTCCATTCTGTATTTCCAGTGTCCACTCAACCAGCTCCTGTCCCACTCTGCCTTCTCATCTCACATCTGTACAGGAGCTGCCCAGTTAGTTTCATGTATCTACTTAAGCCAAGAAGCACATTCTTCATCAGTATCACTTTATGTCTGATAGTACAATCTTTGTCTGAGGAGTTGGTTTTGTGACTTGTTTTGGTTCTGGGCTAACAAAGAGTTTAGGAGACATGTCTTCTCGGCACCCTGTTGTCGATCAGACCCATCAAGTCTGGTCTTTTTAACAGAGTTCAAACTCTATATCCTACTTTTCTCTCACTGTGTCAGGGACTCCTAATTGTCTTCCTTGTAAGAGCAGTCATTGGTAGGTGGTGGCTGGGCACCATCAAGTTCCGGTCTCATGCTGATGTAATCTCTGGTTTATGTGTCCCTTTCTGGCTCCTGGGCTCATATTTTCCTTTGTCTTTGGTATTCTTCATTCTCCTTTGTTCCAGTTGGGTTGGGACCAATTTATGCTTCTTAGATGGCCACTTCCTAGCTTTTAAGACCGAGAAGCCACTTACCAAAGTGGGATGCAGAACATTCTCTTAATAAACTTCGTTATGCCAACTGACCTAGATGTCTTCTGAAACCATTGTCCCCAGACCCTTCCCCCTGCTACTGTGTTCCTCAAAGTATTTGATTATATTTAGGAAACTTCTTAGCTTTTGGTTTAGTCCAGTCGTGCTGACTTCTCTTGTATTGTGTGTTGTCTTTCCCTTTACCTAAAATAATTCTTGTCTACGATCTGATTAGTGAATATCCCTCTCCCTCCCTCCTTATCCTTGTATTAATCAAAGAATGTTTTCTTCCATGTTTAAAACTTTTCTTGAGTTCTTATAATAGTGGTCCATAAAGTATTGGTCCTTTTGCAACTGACTGATTTCACTCAGCATAATGCTTTCTAGATTCCAGTGTAAGATAGTTCATAAATTTATCATTATTCTTTGTCATTAGATGGTATTTCATTGTGTGAATATACCACAATTTGTTTATCCATTCATTCATTAATGGTTGATTCTACCATTTTACTAATATGGACAGTGCTGCAATGAACATTAGTAAACATGTATCTATTCATATGACAACTCTTATTTCATTAGGATATATCCAAGATGTGAGATTGTTTGATTGCATGGTTCTTTTATTTCTAGTTTTTTTTTTTTAAGTGTAAAATCAATTTCTAAAGTGCTTGTACCATTTTATATTTCCACCACAGTGTATAAGTGGGTCAATCTGTCTATCTCACCAACATTTATTATTTTGTGCTTTGAGGATTAATGTTAGCCTCGTTGAGGTGAAAGGCTCTCATTATAGTTTTGATTTGCCTTTCTCTATCTGCAATAGTTAATGATTCTGCAGCAAAAATATTAAATGACTCAAGAAGCATCAAAAGAAGATGGAAGGAATACACAGAATCATTATAACAAAAAGAACTGGTCAAGCCATTTGAAGAGGTAGCATGTGATCAGGAACCAATAGTACTGAAGGAAGAAGTTGAAGCTGCATTGAAGGCACTGGCAAAATAAAGGCTCCAGAAATTGATGGAATATCAATTGAAATATTTCAAGAAACAGAGGCAGCACTGGAAGTGCTCATTTGTCTATGCCAGGAAATTTGGAGGACAGCTACTTGGCTAACTAACTTGAAGAGATCCATATTTATGCCTGTCCTTAAGAAAGGTGATCCAACTGAATGCAGAAATTACTGAACAGTATCTTAAATATCACATGCATGTAAAATTTTGCTCAAGGTCATTCAAAAGTAACTGCAACAGTATATTGACAAGGAAGTGCCAGAAATTCAAGCTGGATTCCGAGGAGGATGTGGAACCAGGGGTACTATTGCTGATGTCAGATGGATCTTGGCTGAAAGCAGAGAATACCAGAAAGATGTTTAGTTGTGATTCACTGACTATGCAAAAGTATTCCATTGTGTGGATTGTAACAAATTATGGCTAATATTGTGAAAAATGGGAATTCCAGAATATTTATTTGTGCGCTTAAGGAATCTGTATGTGGATCAAGAGGCAGTTGTGCGAAAAGAACAAGGGGACATTGCACGGCTTAAAGTCAACAAAGGTGTGTGTCAGGGCTGTATCCTCTCACCATACCTTTTCAATCCTTATGCTGAGGAAATAATCTGAGAAGCTGGACTATATGAAGAATGAGGCATCAGGATTGGAGGAAGACTCATTAACAACCTGCATTTTACAGATGCCACAACCTTGCTTGCTGGAAGTCAAGAAGATTTGAAACATTTACTGATGAAGATCAAAGACCACAGCCTTCAATATGAATTGAACCTCAACATCAAGAAAACAAAAATCCTCACAATTGGACCAGGAAGCAACACTGTCCTAAATGGAGAAGGGATTGAGGTTGTCAAGGATTTCATTTTACTTGGGTCTACAATCAATATCCATGGAAGCCTCAGTCAAGAAATCAAGACACATTGCATTGGGAAAATCTACTTCAAAGGACCTCTTTATAGTATTGAAAAGTAAAGATGTCACCATGAAGACTAAGCTGCACCACATCCAAGTCAGTATTTTCAATCATGTCATATACATGCGAAAGCTGGACAATGAACAAAGAAGACAGAATAAAAATTGATGCCTTTTGAATTGTGGTGCTGGAAAAGAATATTGAATGTACCATGGACTGCCAAAAGAACAAACAGATCTGTTCTGGAAGAAGTACAACCAGAGTGCTCCTTGGAAGCAAAAATGGCAAGACTGCGTCTTACATACTTGGGACATATTGTCAGAAGGGATCAGTCCCTGGAGAAGGTCATCATGCTTGGTAGAGTGGAGGCTCAGAGAAGAGGAAGACCCTTAACAAGATGGACTGTCACAGTAGCTACAACAATGGGCTTAAGCATAAAAACAAATGTGGGCATGGCGGAGGACCAGGTAGTGCTTTGTTCAGCTGTGCATTGGGTCCCTCTGAGTAGGAATCAACTCACCAGCACCTAACAAAAACAACAATGACAACAACAGCTAATGATCATGAGCATTTCCTTAGGTATATGTTAGTCTTCATGTATCTGAAACATCTTCTTTGGTGAAGTGTCTGTTCACATACTTTGCCCAGTTTTTAATTGGGTTATTTGTCTTTTTGTTGTTGACATTTTGCATTATCTTGTAGATTTTAGAGACTACATAGTCATTGGATTTCTCACAGCCAAATTTTTTTCCCCATTGTGTAGGTTGTCCTATTATTCTTTTGGCGAAGTGTTTAGATGTGCGTAAGTATTTGATTTTTAGGAGTTACTAGTTATCTATTTTCCCTTCCAGAGTTTGTTAGAAATGTTCTGTACTCTGTTTATGCCTTTATACCATATATCAGAGTTCCTAGCATTGTTCCTATCTTTTCTTCCATGATATTTATCATTCTCAATTTTGTATTGATTCACTTTGAGTTAGGATTTGTGCATGATGTATGAGTCTTGTTTCATGTTTTTTTGCAGATGGATATCCAGTTATGTCAACACTTCTTGTTCATGAGACTGTCTTTTCCCCAGCTGATGGGTTTTGGGCCTTTGTCAAATATCAGCTGCTCACAGGTAGATGATTTTATGTCTCAATTCTCAATTCTGTTCCATCGGTCTATGAAACTGGTGTACCAGTACCAGGCTGTTCTGACTACTATGGTTGTATAATAGGTTCTAACACCAGGTAATGTGAGGCCTCTCACATTGTTTCTCTTCTTTTTCTTTTTTTTTTTTTAAGGGTCAGCTACTTTTGAAATGCAAAAACGTGTTTTAGAGAGTGTACAGTTCTGTTAAAAACCCTGTGTCATTACTTTAAATATTCCAGTTCTTCATCTAACAGCTCAGTCTCAATAAATAAGAGTATTGATTTTGAATAAGAGTAACTAAGACATAAAGAATTACTGTCATTAATACTAATTTTGAGAAGATGAACAAAATTGACAAACCACTGGCTAAACTTACTAAAGAAAAGCAGGAAAGGAAACAAACAACCCAAATCAGAAATGAGAGGGGGGTTGTCACCACAGATGCAACAGAAATCAAAAATATCATAACAGAATACTATGAAAGACTGTACTCTAACAAATTTGAAAACCTAGGGGAAATGGACCAATTCCTTGACTCATACCATCTACCCAAATTATCACAACATGAAGTAGAACAACTTAATAAATCCATTACAAAGGAAGAGATTGCAAAGGTCATTAAAACACTGCCAACCAAAAAAAAGTCTGGGCCCAGATGGCTTCACTGCAGAATTCTACCAAGCATTTCGAGAAGAGTTATCTCCAACACTATTGAAACTATTTCACAGTATAGAAAGGGATGGAGAACTCCCAAACTCCTTCTATGAAGCCAGCATAACCCTGATACCTAAGCCAGGGAAAGACCCAACAAAGAAAGAGAACTACAGACCAATATCATTCATGAATCTAGATGCAAAAATCTTCAAAAAAATTCTTGCCAATAGAATACAACAACATATCAAGAAAATAATCCATCATGACCAAGTGGGATTCATACCAGGGATGCAAGACTAGTTCAACATCAGGAAAACAATTAATGTGATGAACCACATAAATAACACAAAAGACAAGGATCACCTGATTTTGTCCATTGATGCAGAAAAGGCATTTGATAAAGTCCAACACCCATTCATGCTAAAAAACTCTTAGCAAAATGGGCATAGATGGCAAATTCCTCAACACAATAAGGGCCATTTATACAAAGCCAATTGCCCACATCATCCTGAATGGAGAGAGACTGAAAGACTTTCCCTTGAGATCAGGAACTAGACAAAGATGCCCACTCTCACCTCTTCTATTCAACATTGTGCTAGAAGTTTTAGCCAGAGCAATTAGACAAGACCAAGAAATAAAGGGCATCTGCACTGGCAAAGAAGAAGTTAAAATCTCCCTGTTTGCAGATGATATGATTGTATATGCAGAGAATCCCAAGGAATCTATACGTAAACTACTCAAACTGATAGAAGAGTTCAGCAAAGTCTCAGGATACAAGATAAACATAAGTAAATCAGTAGGATTCCTTTATACCAACAAGGAGACTGTTAAGGAAGAAATTATCAAATCAATACCATTTACGATATCCCCTAAGAAGATAAAGTACCTAGGAATTAATCTAACCAGAGAAATAACAGACCTTTACAAAGAGAACTACAAGCCCTTACTATAAGAAACTAAGAGAGACTTAGATAAATGGAAAAACCTACCCTGCTCATGGATAGGAAGACTTAACATTGTGAAAATGTCTATTTTACCCAAAGCAATCTATTTATATAACGCAATCCCAATACAAGTTCCCGCATCATTTTTTAATGAGATGGAGAAACAAATCACCAATTTTGTTTGGAAAGGGAAGAAGCCCCGGTTAAGCAAGGTACTACTAAAGAAGAAGAACATACTGGGAGGCCTCTCATTACCTGACTTTAGAACATATTACACTGCCACAGTGGTCAAAACAGTGTGGTACTGGTATAAGAACAGACAGATCGATCAGTGGAACAGAACTGAGACCCCAGAGATGACACCATCTACCTATGAACAACTGATATTCGACAAAGGCCCTAAGACATTAAACTGGGGTAAAAACAATATCTTCAACAAATGGTGCTGGCAAAATTGGATATCCATCTGCAAGAAACTGAAACAAGATCCATATCTTATACCTTATACAAAAACCAACTCCAACTGGATAAAAGACCTAAATATCAAACCTAAAACGATAAAGCTCATCCGAGAAAAGGTAGGAACAACAATGGAAGTTTTAATACACAATATGGACAGACTCCAAAATCTGTCAAACCACAATCATCGGAAGAGAAAATAGATAAATGGGATCTATTAAGAATTAAACACTTTTGCTCATCTGAAGACTTTATTAATAGAATTAAAAGAACACCTACCGAATGGGAAAAAATATTTGGCAACTCTATGTCAGACCGATGCCTGATTTCTATAATCTATAAGATACTACAAAATATCAATAAGAAGAAGATAAACCATCCAATTAAGTGATGGGCAAAGGAGATGGACAGACATTTCACTAAAGAAGAGATCCAGGCAGCCAAAAAACACATGCGGACATGTTCACCATCTTTAGTTATTAAAGAAATTCAAATCAAGATGACAATGAGATACCATCTTACCCCAGCAAGGTTGGCCATGATCCAAAAAACACAAAACAACAAATGCTGGAGAGGCTGTGGAGAAAGTGGAACCCTCCTACACTGTTGGTGGGGTTGCAAAATGGTCCAGCCTCTTTGGAAAGCAATCTGGCGCTTCCTTAAAAAAATGGATATTGATATATCATTTGACCCAGTAATTCCACTACTTGGAATATATCCCACAGAATCAAGGCCTTTCACACCAACGGACACATGCACCAGAATGTTTATAGCAGCACAGTCCATGATAGCAAAAAGATGGAATCAACCCAGATGCCCAACAACAGAAGAATGGATAGGTAAACTATGGTATATATACTCAATGGAGCACTATGCAATGATAAAGAACAACGATGACTTCAGGAAACATCTCATGACCTGGTTTCAACTGGAAGACATTATGCTGAGTGAAAGTAGTCAGCGACAAAAGGACAAATACGGTATGAGACCTCTACGATAAGATCTCAAAAACAGACTTATGTATAGAAGAAAAGACTCTGACAGCTACAAGGGAGGGGAGGGAGGGAGGGGGGAGGGTTTAGATTAGATAGTTGCTAGGTATCTGGTTGGGTGAAATTGGTGATAGCACACATTAGAAACAAGAACAATATTAAGTGGACTTAAACATAACATGAGTACTCCTTCCATCTTACCCCAATATTGCAAGGATAGAGTAGCTGGGGTAGGGGGCGGGGGACCATGCTGTTAGGCGAAAGTGAGGCCAATTGGCACAACTAGCATTTTGCTAAGAGGGCTCTCTACACCCCACGATGGTGAGTGGCGTCTGGGGTCTTAAAAACTGCCAAGCTGCCATCTGAGGGCACAGCAAATGGTCCCAACTCAGCAGGAACGGATGCTCACCGAGGACCAAAATGACATGGGGGAAAGACAACCCAGAAGACAAAGAGACCCACATGAGTGGGTGCCTACATCGACTTGGGACCGGAAGAACCAGATGGTGCCCAGCCACCACGAGTGATAGCTGTGATGGAGCTCACTAAGTTGAGTCTCACTGGCAACACAAGAATAAAAAGGGGTGCACCCAGAGATCCCCACTAAAAGACCTCAATTGATGCTCCAGTTGTTTAGGGGTTCCCCTGGGAGCATGGCCCCTCGACCTGATGCTGCCCTTGATCATAAATCATAACGAAGGTCCACGCTTTGGACAGAAATCGATTGGACTTGGCGATGCAGTAACCATATATTGGATGCACTTTATGGTTCTATACATCTATAGCATGTCATCCTGCTGACCTCTGGCTGGAGGAAGGAGAGTGGGTGGAGAGGAGGGAAAAAAGAGACTCTTGGGAGAACGAGACACGTACGGAGCAGAGAGGAATAGTATGCTGTCACCGGGCAGGGAGAGCAGTGGAAGCTGCATATAGGTGGGTATGTAAATTTATATGAGAATGTACATTTTCACTCAGTTATATTAAATAAAAAAATTTTTAAAAATACTAATTTTGCTGCTGCTATTTGTTATTTAGTTGTCCCCAGGGCTCACGGCAACCTCATGTGTTACAGAGTAGAGCTGCTACATAGGGTTTTCTTAGGCTATAATCTTAATGGGGGAGCCTTCATGGCTCAGTGTTTAAGAACTTCGCTGCTAACAAAAGGTTGACAGTTCAAATCCACCAGCTGCTCCTTGAAAACACTGTGGGACAGTTCTACTGTGTCCTGTAGAGTCACTGTGAGTTAGAATTAGCTTCAAGTAACTGGGTTTGGTTTGGGTTGTTTAACTTTAAGGGATATAGATTGCCAGGTCTTTTTATTGAACTTTAATAGTCTGGTCTTTAAACATATTCCTTGCCTCTTTCTTATAATTAGTGTTTCCTAGAGGCATGAATTCTTCTCAGTTTGCAGTTCCTGACATATTCAGATGACCTCAATAGTCTCTTCTGCTAAGTCAGGATGCATACTTAATTACTTGCCTCACAAAACTCTTTTCTTGTCCTTCACCACCCTGTTCTTGACAGTGTATCAGGACATTGATCTCTTTTCCTAGGAATACTTCTCAATAACTTCATGGTGTTGAACACTTGCTATGTGTCAGAAACCATGCTAAATGCTTTACTAACTCTGCATCTTCTCATCAAGCCCAGGATGTAGATACTAGCTTTTTTTTTTTTTTTTTTAACAATTGAAGCAACTGGCTCCAAGAGGTCTCCACAGTGGAGCAGGACCAGCATCCTGGTCCCTTACCTTCTGAAGCCATCTCTTCAACATCACTATGCTGCCTCTCAGTCTGTGACATTTTATTGTGGTTCAATAAAAGAAACTGGTGTAGACTTGGTATCACCTATGGTCTTCACCTTACCCCAGCTTCTGAGTATTTACTTTTTATTAGAGAAGACTGGCATACATACAATCTCTTATAACCATAGATATTCCAATGAAGATTACATATTTTATTCCATTCCACTATTATTTGGGAATGGCATGTTTCCTAGAGGTTTTTTTTTACTTGGGGGATGTTTTATATTTGTTGGGAAAGAAAGAAGGAATCAAATTTGTAGGGGAATCTGATATCCTGTTAAAATCAGACACAATTACAATACCCTCAAAGCATAACGAGAATATAAGAAACATAGTTTTGGGTCTTTGCCCTGGAAATCCCAAGTGTCTTTTATTTCCTTTGCTTCCACTTTTTTCTTCATCACTGTAGCAGAATAATTACAAAAATAAGGAGAACGAATTAACCATCTCCAACTAATAATAAGCAGTATCACAGGCAGATTCTCAACTCACATCAGTTTCAAGTGATGTACTGAGGCATATCTTGGTTGCCCAGGATTTGCCCATCTTCTTAAGTAGATTGCAGGATTGTTCAGAGTCTTGTCTCTGGTCGCATCTTTACTAAATATGATTTAATCTATGCTTAGTGTCTTTCTTTGAGGACTTCTATTTAAATTCATAGTTGTTTCGCATTCTTGGTCTGTCACCTGATATTTCTGAGACATTAAGTTTCAGAATTATTTGGGCTCTTCAGGCTTCTTCATGCTACTTTTCAGCTTCCAAGTCATTTCTGTTTTGAAACATAAAAAGAGACAGTTTCAAAATGCTATCCCTTTTTCTTTTTTCTCAGTGGGGAGTATAGTTCTTTCCCCCAAGGGTGCTAATAATCTTATTAGGAGAAAAACACTTGAGCAGCAACCTGAGACAAAGCTCGCAACTGCCTACAGGCCATTCCCCAGCATGGTTGTATAAGGCAGTACTTTCCCAAAATAATTTTGTTATCTTTAACCAAAAGCTTCACAGTGTCACAAGATTATCCTCAAACTAGCACACAGCTGTGTGGCATTATATCCAAGTGGGCCCAGCTCAAAGAGGAGCAACTACAGTTGAAGCTATTAAAACATTTATGACACAAATGCCCATAGCATGGCTTCCAAACTGGAGTGTGCATCAGAATCACCTGGAGTGCTAGTTAAATCACATTGCTGGGCCCTACACCCAGAGTTTCTGATGTAGTCGGTCTGGGTTAGAATCAAGAAACCCTGGTGACATCGTGGTTAAGTGCTAGCAGTCTGAATTTGCCAGGTGCTCCTTGGAAACTCTATGGGGCAATTCTATTCTGTTGTATAGGGTCACTATGAGTAGAAATTGACTCAACAGCAGTGGTAATAGGTGGGTTGGAGACTGAGAATTTGCATTTCTGTTAAGTTCCAGGTGGTGCTGGTGTTGTAGACCCAAGGACCATCAACAATGAAGACAGGCCACTGAGACAAGGTGACCTCCTGTAGAATTTACAGAGATGTAATTAACTCTCCGTGATTCAGACTAATGGGAAGCAGTGACATACAGGTAGTGAAAAAATTGTTGTTGTTACGTGCCATGGAGTTGCTTTTGACTGATAGTGATCCTATATATGAGGACTGCCAATTAAGTTTACAAACTCTTTCTAGAAAAAATTCTACATACTTTATTGCTGAATATCACTATGGTCACTTTTGAAGTACTCTCCTTGGGAAGCTATGCACAGAAGCCAGCACCTAGTCCACCCTTCAAAGCAATTCTGGAACCCTTTTTTAGAACAGCCATCAGAGCTGTTATCATATTAACTTTGATGTCCTGAATAACATCAAAATTTCATCCTTTCAATATTTCCTTTATTTTCAGGTAAAGAAAAAAGCCACTGGGGAGCAGATCAGGTGAGTAGAGAGGGTGTTCCAACACAGTTATTTGTTTCCTGGCTAAAAACTCCCTCACAGACAACTAGACAATTAAGTTTGCATACTTGCCACCGTGCCACTGTGTGCAGTGGCCACTTCAGACAGAGTTCCAAAATTGCTTTGAAGGGTAGACTAGGCGCCGGTGTCAGTGCATAGTTTACCAAGGGGGAGTAGTTCAAAGGCGACTGTAGTGGTATTCAGCAATGAGGTATGTAGCACTTAGAAAAATTAAGTTCCCAAACTTAATTCTCAGATCTCCTACAAAAGAATGAAACAGTGTCTGGTCCTGTGCCATCCTCACAACTGTTATTATGCTTGAGCCCATTGTTGCAGCCACTGAGTCCACCTCTTTGAGGGTCTTCCTCTTTTTTCGCTGACCCTCTGTGTTACCAAGCATGACGTCCTTTTTCAGGGACTGATCCCTCCTGAGATCATGTCAAAGTACATGAGACATAGTCTCATAGTCCTTGCCTCTAAGGAACACTCCAGTTGTACTTCCTCCAAGACAGATCTGTTCCTTCTTTAGGCAGTTTGGGGTATATTCAATATTTTTCACCAGCATCACAATTTAAAGGCATCAGTTAGTCCTTTAGTCTTTCTTATTCGAAGTACAGCTGCCTCAATCATATGAGACAAACGAAAACACAATGGCTTGGGTCAGGTGAACCTTAGTCTTCAAGCTGAGATCTTTGCTTTTTTATACTTTAAAGAGGTCCTTTGCAGGACATTTTGCCCTGTGTGATATATCATTTGATTTCTTGACTGTGGCTTCTTCCATGGATATTGATTGCAGATCCAAGTAAAATGAATCCTTGACAACTTCAATCTTTTCTCTGTTTTTCACAGTGTGGCTTACCTGTCTAGTTGTGAGAAGTTTTGTTTTCTTTATGTTGAGGTATAATCCATACCAAAAGCTATGGCCTTCATCTTTACCAGTAAGTGTTTCAAGTCCTAGTCACTTTCAGCTAGCAAGTTTGTGTCATCTGCATATTGCAGGTTGTTAATGGGTCTTCCTCCTATCCTCATGTCCCATTCTGCTTTACATAGTTCAGCTTCTTGGATAATTTGCTCAGCATATAGATTGAAAAGGTATGATGAAAAGATATGAGCCTGACACATGCCTTTTCTGACTTTAAACCACAAAGTATCTTCTGATCTATTTGAACAACTGCCTCTTGATCTTGTACAGGTTCCTCAGGAGCACAATTAAGTGTTCTGGGATTCTCATTCTTTGCAATGTTATCCACAGTTCATTACGATACACACAATTGAATGCCTTTGCACAGTCACTAAAACACAAGTAAACACATTTCTGGTATCTTCGGCTTTCAACCAGGATCTATCTGACATCAGTAGTGATATCCCTGGTTCCACATTCTCTTTTAAATCTCACTTGAATTTTTGGCAGTTCGTTGTGTGTATTCTGCTACAGCCGCTTTTGAATGATCTTCAGCAAAATTTGTCTGACTGTTCAATAATTTCCACATTCAGCTGGATCATCTTTCTTGGGAATAGGCAGAAATATGGATTGATTCCGGTTGATTGGCCACAAGTAGCTATCTTACGAATTTCTTGGCACAGATGAGTCAGCACTTCCAGTAATGCATCTGTCTATTGAAACATCTCAATTGATATTCCGTCAGTTCCTCCAGCCTTATTTTTCACCAGTGCCTTCAAGAGCAGCTTTGACTTCTTCATTCAGTACCATTGATTCCTGATCATATGCTACCTCCAGAAATTTGCCAGTAGTGACAAAATCCCAACCACACATATCTGTTTTCTTCCATTCATCTCTAAATTTAGCTTACTGACTTAAATCACACCATAACACAACAGCAGGGATCCAACTAGACGTAATGAAGTGCCAACAGTGAATGATGGCATGCTTGGGCTCTATTATGTAACACAGTCCCGTCACTTTTCTCCAACAGCTTTCCTTAAAGTGCAAAGTGCTTCACAGCCACAAGCCCAGTGGTCTTTCTTTCCAATGTACAGTCTCCTTACAGTTCTGGTGCCATCTGACACCATTTATCACTTTAATCTTGTAGCTCTTTCTGCTTGATTTCTCTAACATGGTATGAGTGTGTTTATCCTCTCTACACCTGCCTTATAACTTGGGACTTAGAATGATCTGTCTCAGATCATTCATTCTCACAGCACTAATTATCAACTCTTGAGTCTCTGTTTTCCATGAGCGGTAGGGTGGTGGCTGAAAGGATTCTATTGCTCTGGTAATTCAATAACTAGAAATTCTACAAATATATTTAAACTTTATATTGTCACATTTAAGATTAAGGACTCAGTTTTAGCCAATGTTTTGATAAGATATAGACTTGTTAATGTATCAATTATTACTTTAATATAATTATAAATAGAATATGAATGAATATAAAAATTCCATTTTACTTTACTCACATACAAGTATAATTTACCAGAACCATTATACAGACATTGATGAACATACATAAAAACTGTAGAACATCTGGCTGCAGCTTATGTCCCCACTGATCTTACTGATGAATTTGGATTTTTCTCATCTTGGCATGTGCAGATGTGTTCAGCCAGCATTCCTACAGCGTGTAAAATAATGTATACCAAGTTGCGAAATTGAAACTGCCATTTTAAAGGGCTTATTTCTTCTTATTGTGTGATAGTCTATAAATATGGAATAAAATTTATGGCCTTTTAAGTCTTAGTGATGTATCTCCAGGCTTTTTCTTTCCTGTGTGTTTTTTTAAATGTCAATCTAACCTTTTATTGAGAAAACATGTGTTGAACTCTTCCACTCTGCCAGGTATTGTAATAGACATTAGGAAAGTTAAAATGAATAATACATACTTGCTGTGTTTCAAAGGCTCACAGGCTGGTATCCAGAATTTTAAGCTTGACGTAAACACATTTGACATAGCAAGAATAACAATCAAATTCCTCCCAAGCTGGTCTCAGAAAAAGGCAGGCTGCTTCCCCCAGTGCTGTGTCAGTTTTATACTTAGGGGCCAGGTTGTCCTTTTCCAGACACTTCTTTGGGGTCTTTTACTCCTAGACCCTCAGCTTCTCCCTAGAGGAGAGGACACTAATGTTTTAACTGCTCCTCCTTAGACAGTGTGCATAAATTTACACTGTCTCCTCTGATTCCCAGCAGACTGGGCTGAGGTGCTCAAAACAAGACCAGACCTTCACTCTAAGTCCTAAAATTAATTTGAAAGTTACCAACTTGATCAAACTCCAGTTTCACTTAAAGAAGCTGAAATATCATAAAAAAGCATGAATTTGTCCAATTTCTCAGCCAATTTCCAAAGCAATAGGCTCAGTTTCCTTTGGCACTTTATTCATAATTGGTGGATTTCTTTTTTAACAAGAAAGACCTTCAGGCTTTCCATCTGCTGTTTTTCACTACTTATATAAAAAAATTAGTATTTCAAATGTTGACTCACAATATCTTAGGAAATCTTTACAATGGTCTTACTTCTGGATTTCATTTGTAGACTCTCTTGTGGGGGCTCGGGAGAGGCAGTTTTTACCTAAGTTCAAATTAAAGTGCTTTCTAGAAATTCTGAAAGAACCAGGTCACTAGTCACCTTGACCAAAACACAAGAGAGAATGCAGAGCTCTTGAGACACGAACTATTTCGTCCTTTTAATGGATGCTCTCTCTGTCTGGGGTAAGCGAAAAGGGAAATTTAGAATTGTGGTTTTCTTTTTTGTTTGCTTGTCTGTTTTCCCATTTCTCTGGATGGTTTAACTTCAGCTCCTATAGAACCGAGACAGGAATTCAGTTTAATAATTTTCACTTCAGTAATATGAAAAATTCCACATTACCTCTTCCTAGTAGCCCAGTTTCCTCCTGGTACTCCTGGCTGCCCTGGTACTCCTATTAAGCCTGACTCTCCCTTGTGATGAAAAGAGATTACATTTCCCTGATTTTTATATTCATTGTGCACCTCCATTTTGAGGTACTTAGAAGTGGAATTTGAGGTTCTTGGTACTGCTCATGGTGTTGCTGTGAGTTGTAATCAACTTGAGAGCAACAGGTTTGGGTATGGTGTTTTAGAAAAGTCTCTGAGCTTAGAAATCTGATTAATAATTAATATTAATTAAACTATTTAATCTTTTTGGTCAGCTACTTTACCTCTCTGGGTCTGTTTTAGATTGCAGTTGAGGCCTTAACACTGCTTCCCTTTCTAATAGTCAATAATTCTACTTACTTCCATTTAATTTGTGGTTAGGAAAATAATTTCTCTAAAATGTTTGAAACAGCATAAAAGCATCTTTACTACATTTAAAAGACATACATATGCTACTAAATTTTGTAAATAAAAGCATTTTTTATATATTAGGGCCATTAGATATTTAAATGTAATATTTTTGTCAAATATATTTTATAAGATGAAAAATCCTTAGCTCTGTTTGTGTGTGAGAGAGAGCATATACAATAAATTTATTATCTATTTTTATGGAGCCCTGGTGCTTCAGTGGTTAAAGCACTAGACTGCTAACCTAAAGGTCACTGGTTCAAAACCACCAATGGCTCCTTGGGAGAAAGATGTGGCAGTCTGCCTCCACAGAGATTTATAACCTTAGAAACCCTATGGGGTCACCATGAGTTGGAACTGACTTGATGTCAGTGGGTTTTGATCTTTTATCTATTTTTAGTCAAAATTTCCTATTTATATGTCATAATAATAGCCAGTTAGCAGTTTTCTTTAACTTGGCTTAAATAAACATGTTTTAACATACGAAAAATCAGTCTTTCTCAATTGGTTTCTTTTTATTACATGCTTTATAGAGTCATGTAAAATAACAGGACCCTGGAGTCAGGTAAATCTAGTTCAAATCCTATTTCAACTAATTCTTCACTTCATCATTATAGGCGAATTTCTTAATTTTATCATTTTTTTCTGAAACAAAATTAATAACAGCTAGCATTTGTTATTACTAGGCATTACATTTAATCATAAAAGTTGGTTCATTTAATCTACATAAAGACTCTATGAAGCATACATTGTTATCCCCATTTTATAACTAATAAATTGAGGCTTGAAGAGGTTAAGTGATGGGAGACTCCAGACAACACGGCTATGCTTTGAATCTCCATCTCTGTTTTCAACACAGCGTGATAGGTGGCATATTCAAAAGGACAGAAGTGACGGTGGGACTCAAAGCTAGATAAATATCTCTGTACAGCAGAAAACAGAGAGAAGCTCAAGGCTGCCTGAAGCTTCAACCCTGCTGGGCTCTGTTTCTGGGAACAGATCATGGTAAGGAGTGGGAGAAAGGCATAACAGAAAGGAACAGTGTATCCTGAAGACCAGGCAAGAACCAGGCTTGAGTAGGAGGCCAAGAAAAACCACTGGCCTTCAAGGCCATCTGATATCCCCAATATCACCAAGGAGGCAGAACTGCTTCTGATTTGGGGGTCAGAGTGAATTCCAGATCACATGGACAGAGGGGGGCAGAATGAAGATGGCCGACTAAACACACATCTCCCTAAATCCCTCTAGAAACAAAGACTTGAATTGATAATTAAAAGGGGTCTTTCGGACACCTAGTGAGCCCTGGGATGCGGCTTAGGGCTGTTAATTTGGACTTCATACCACTGAATAGAAAACTTCCTCTCTTTTGCTGACCCCTGCTCTTGGTGAGTGCTGGCTTTCATGGACCAAAGGTAACTCTCCATTTCAGTGCTTTCTAAAGACGTTTTAATCATTAGAAGAGTAACAAGATAGGGACTTGTTCAACATATAATTTAAAAATGATAACAGTCTTGTATGAGTGAAAAATACTGAATAATTTAAGACATTGTTAGAAAATGCATAATTATGTATTTTTAAAATACAGACTCCACAGATAACAGAGGAAAGCCTAATACAGGAAATGCAATCTAACAGAGGGAAGAAATGAAAAGGAAAAATACAGTTATGAAAAGCAGAAAACACAAACAGGATTATAGAAACAAGTAGAACTATATCAATAATCAGTGTCATCAGACAATCACAGACAGATGGTCAGTGAAAAAGAACACCCTCATCGTGATGGACAGACGCAGTGGCTGCAACACTGGGTTCAAATTTAGCAAAGACCAAGAATGGCACAGGACCAGATAGCATTTCATTGGGTTGTACATAGGATCACTATGAGTCAAAACCAACTCCATGGCACTGAACCACCACCACAACACTTTAGAGTAACTTGCTTTGCAGCCAGTTTTGCTATAATTCAACCAATGCCTAGTAAAACACATTTAAAAACTGAATTTTAAAATCCAACTATGCCTTGTTCACAAGGGAAAATGAACCTCAAATGCACTATATGCTACTGAAAAATGTCAATCTCAAAAATCTGTATACTATATGAATCTATACAGGATTCTTGAAACGACAAAAATTATAGAGATGGAGAATAGGCTAGTGGATACCAAGAGACAGTACAGAGGTGAGAGTGAGTAGGAATGGATATAAATACAAAGAAGATAGAACATGACAGTTCTTTCGTGGAGACAAAGTGGTATGTATGTTGATCGTGATAATGGTTACACGAATCTGTATAACGGATACAATTGCATAGAACTACACACACACGTACATACATGCAAATGAATGTATATTTTTATAAATTGTGCAAACAGAATAAAACTTCCATCAAACATAAATCTAGTAATGTTAACTTGACATTGTACTACAGTTACATAAAGTGTCACTACTAGAGAGCTTCAGTGAAGAGTACTAGATTCTTTATACTAATTTTGTAACTGTGAGTCTATAGTTACTTAAAAATCAAGTTTTTAAAAATCACTTCCTGTTCAAGTATGCAATCTCAAGAACTATAATCCAAAGTATAGACAAATAGAGGGATAGATACATATCACAGATTGAAATTATGTCCCCCTAGAAATGTGTGGCAATCTGGCTGGGCCATCAGTATTGTGTGACTGTCCTCTATTTTTGGACTGTAATTTTCATGTACATTATAAAAGTCCTACTCTCTGCCTGTGGCAGGGGATGTCAGCTGCACCCCTTTTATTCTTTTAATCCTACAAGAGATAAAAGGAAAAAGAAGTGAGCAGAGGGCTAGGGACCACCTACCATCAAGAAAGCAGTGCCAGAAGCAGTACAGGTCCATTTGACCAGAGGTTCCAATGCTGTGATGTTCCCAGACCAAGGAAAGGCTGATGCATCATTCCAGGGACCTTCCTCCAGAGCCAACAGAGAAAGAAAGCCTTAACCTGGAGCTGATTCCCTGACTTTATATTTGTAGTCTACTGGACTGTGAGGGAATAAATTCCTTTTTTTTTTGAAACCAATAGCACTAGATGACCAAGACAATATAAAAAAAAACTACACGGAGGTAGTCCTAACCCAAAAAGCAACCTATTATAATGGTGCTAATTATCAGTTCAAATAACATTTAGGGCAAGACCACATTGATCATGACAAGCAAAAACACTACACAGTAGGAAAATAGACGATAAATAAAGAAGAAATATAAACCATGAGCTTGTATGTACTAACATAGGTTCAAAATATACCTGGTATGATAAAGTACTTAATACAATTACTTAATAAGGCCCTTCTAGCCAGAGTCTTTGTGACTTCCATATAGTGATTGGCTGGGACCATGCATGACTTAAGATGAGAAGAAATAGCTCCAAATATCTATTAATAATCAGAACATGGAATATACTAAAGTATGAATCTGGGAAAATTGGAAATCATAAAAACTACAATGGAACACACAAACATCAATATTCTAAGCATTAGTGAGCAAAATGGTCTTGTATTGTCCGTTTTTAATCAGACAGCTATATGGTCTACTGTGCCAGGAATGACAACTCAAAGAACAGCATTGCATTCACTGTCAAAAAGAACATTTCAAGATCAAAACTGAAGTACAACACTGCTATAATAGGATAATACACATAAACCAATAAGGAAAACCACACTTATGCATCAACTACTGAAGCCAAAGACAAAAAAAATGAAGATTTTTATCAGTTTCTCCAGACTCAAACTGATTGAAAATGCAAAAAATATGCACTGACAATTACTGGTGATTGAAATGTAAAAGTTGGAAACAAAGAAGAAGGATCAGTAGTTAGAAAATATGGCCTTGTTGATAGAAATGATGCTGGAGATAGTATGACAGAATTTTACAAGACCAACAACTTCTTCACTGCAAAAATCTTTTCTCATCAACATATACTATACACATGGACCTTACTAGATGGAATATACAGGAATCAAATTGACAATATCTTTGAAAAGAGACTCTGAAAACCCTGGCGGCATAACAGTTAAGTGCTAGGGCTGCCAACCAAAAGGTTGTCAGTTCAAATCTGCCAGACACTCCTTTGGATACTCTATGCATCAGGTCTACTCTATCCTATAGGGTCACTATGAGTCAAAATTGACTCAACGACACTAGGTTTTTTTTTTTTTTTTACAGAAAGTGATGATTGAAAAACTCAGTATCATCAGTCATAACAATACCGGGGCCAACTGTGGAACAGACCATCAGTTGCACATATGCAAATTCAAACTGAAGTTGAAGACAATTAGATCAAGTCCACAAGAGTCAAAGTATGACCTTGACTGTATCCCACCTGAGTTTAGAGACCATCTCAAGAACAGACTTGACGAATCAAACACTAATGACTGAAGATCAGACAAGTTACAGAATGACATCAAAAACATCATACGTGAAGAAAGCAAGAGGTCATTAAAAAGACAGAAAAGAAAGAAAAGACCTAATCAGATGTCAGAAGTGACTGAGTAGCTAAAGCAAAAGGAAGAAATGATGAAGTAAAAGAACTGACCAGAAGATTTAAAAGGGCAGCTTAAAAAGACAAAGTATCATAATGACATGTGCAAAGAACTGGAAATAGAAAACCAAAAGGGAAGTACATGCTGTGCATTTCTCAAACTGAAAGAACTAAAGAATCAATTCAAGCTGTGAGTTGCAATAGTGAAGGATTCTGTGGGGAAAATACTATATGATGCAGGAAGCTTCAAAAGAAGAGGGAAGGAACAGAGTCATCATACCAAAAATAACTGGTTGATGTTCAACCATTTCAAGAACCAATGGTATTGAAGGGAGAGGTCTAAGCCGCACTTAAGGCATTGATGAAAAACAAGGCTCCAAGACTTGAAGGAATATCAGCTGAGATGTTTCAGCAAATGGATGCAATGCTGGAAGGGCTTACTCCTCTATGCCAAGAAATTTGGAAAACAACTACCAGACTGACCAACTGGAAGAGAGCCACATTAATGACTATTACCAAAAAAGGTGACACAAAGAAATGCAGAAATTACCAACCAATATCACTAATATCATACGCAAGCAAAATTTTGCTGAAGATCATTCAAAAGTAGCTACAGCAGTACATCAATAGGAAACTGCCAGAACCTGAGGCTGGATTCAGAAGAGGATACGAAACCAGACATATCATTGCTCATGTCAGAAGAAACTTGGCTGCAAGGAGAGAATACTGGAAAGATGTTTACCTGTGTTTTCTTGACTACACAAAGGCATTCATCAGTGTAGATCATAACAAATTATGGATAACATTGCAAAGAATGAGATTCCAAAACATGTAATGGTGCTCATAAGGAATCTACACATGAATCAAGAGGTAGTCATTTGAAAATAAAAAAGGAACACTGCATGGTTTAAAGTCAGGAAAGGTATGCATCTGGATTGTATCCTTTTGCCATATCTTTTCAATCTGTAGGCTGAGCAACTAATCTGAGAAGTTTGACTGTATGAAGAGGAACAAGATATCAGTACTAGAGGAAGGAGCATTAACAACCTGTGTTACACAGAAGACACAACCCTGCTTGTTGGAAGTGAAGAGGATTTGAAACACTTACTGATGAAGATCAAAGACCACAGCCTTCAATATGAATTACACTTCAACATCAAGAAAACAAAAACCCTCACAACTGGACCAATAAGCAACACCATGATAAATGGAGAAAGGATTGGTGTTGTCAAGGATTTCATTTGACTTCACTCCATAATCAATGCCCATGGAAGCAGCATTCAAGAAATTAAAAGATGCATTGCATTGGGAAAATCTGCTGCAAGAGACCTCTTTAAAATTTTGAAAAGTAAAGATGTCACCTTGAAGACTAAGGTGTGCCTGACCCAAGTCATGGTATTTTCAATAGCCTCATATGCATGCAAAAGATGGACAATGAATGAGGGAGACAAGGAAGACAAAGAAAGACTTGATGCCTTTGAATTGCTATGTTGGAGAAGAATTTTGAATGTATCATGGACTGCCAAAAGAATGAACAGATCTGTCTTTGAAGCAATTACAACCAGAGTTCTGCTGAGAAGCAACGATGGTGAGGCTAAGTCTTACATATTTTGTAATTGTCAGGAATGACCACTCCCTAAAGAAGAACATCATGTTTGGTAAAGTAGAGGGCCAGCAAAAAAGAGGGAGACACTCAAAAAGACGGATTGACAACAGTGGCTAAAACAATGGGCTCAAGTATATCAATGATTGTAGGCATGGTGCAAGACTAGGCAATGTTTTGTTCTGTTGTACCTAGGGGCACCATGAGTTGGAAACAACTCAATGGTACCTAACAACAGCAACAACAATAACATGTAAATAAGGTGTTTGTGTTCACTAAGGGGATTAGACAGTTTACTAAAAATGTAAATAAGGTGCATGAAACTCTGCAGGGGTGGGACCATGAAATAAGGTGTATGGAACACTAGCAAGGGGATTGGTCAGTTTTGCCATCCAACTAGACTTAAAGGACAGCCAATCCCAGAGCAGAAGTGGACCTTGCTAGAACCAGGAAAGTAGAGGCAGGAGAGGAGTATGTTATTTGCACACAGGGTCTATGCACTGAGAACCAGCTAGACCCAAGAGACAGAGGGAGAGCTGTAACATCTCAGACAGCACCAGACTATGAGAAGCAGTGGCAGAGAAACAGCAGCACCAGAATCAGAAGACTAGTACCAGACAGCATGGTAGACTTTCTGGGACACAGAGCAAGTGGGCATGTCAAGCCAAAGAACACAAGAGCAGGAAGGCTTTGGGCAGGAGGTGTCAGTGCAGAATACAAAACCTCCAAGCACTTACTAGTGGAATAATGAGTTTTGTAGCACTTGACCAAACAGGACAGAAGCCAGGTTGGTGGGTCCACGCACTGAGGAAAAGGCAGGTCTATAGACACAACCAAAAAGCTGTCCTGACCAAAGAACTGCATTCTGAGTTGTTCTGATCCTGAACTCTAACCGGTTACTTACCTAATAAATCATATGATGGTGAATGTTGTCTGTGAGTTCTGTGTGGCCACTGCAGTGAATCATTAGACCCAGAAGAGAAGTAGAGAGTGCCATGGGAGGGACGGCTGGCATTAGAATTGGTAAGAAGGTTGGAGAGAGGAGGTGTGTCTGACCTCTGCCTCACGGGAAGCAGCCTTGAACTGATATGGATATTGATTCTCCCTCTTTGTGAAGTCACAGGTGGCTGGCTGCCTGTGCTGCCATTTTACAATCTATAAATCAAAATTCAACAAACTGTGAAGAGCAGATAAAAAATCTAAACATGGCATGATATTTTAGCATACCTCTATAAAAAGTTGATAGTATAAACATTTACTAAGATCATAAAAGGCTTCAAAAACAAAAGTCTTAACCTAATAGGTATCTCTAGAAAGCTGTATCCAGTAAGTAAGGAGTGTATTTCTTTTGAATACAAAGGAAATTTATTAAAAATTGGCCAAACATAAATTCACAAAGTTTTAAAACAATTACAGATATGGAGAACATATTCTTTTATCACTTTTATATTAGAATTTTTTTTTAAAGTTTCAAATGGTTTTGGAAACTTAAAATTCCCTTCTAAATAACTCATATTTAGAGAAAATCACAATGGATATAACAAGAAAATTTAGAATTAAACAAGCAGTAAAAGTACTCATTATCATAATTTGCAGACTGTAAAGTAGAATGTAGAGGTAACTTTAAAACCTTACATACATTCATTAAGAACAAATAGTATTGAAGACACTTGAATATCAGCTGAAAAATAAAATGTTTCTTTTTAAAGAAAGCACAGTGTCATGGATTAAATTGTGTTCCCTCAAAAATATGTATTGTTTGGCAGAGCCTTAGTTCCTGTTATTGTGTGATGTTCCTTTATGTTCTAAACCCTGTCTCTATGACGTTAATGAGGTAGGACAGCTTGCAGCTGTGTTAGTAGGGACAGGACTCAAAGTGTGTGATTGTCCTGTGCTTGGGGCAGTCTCTTGGGATATAAATGAAAGGAAGGCAAGCAGAGATTTGGGGACCTCATAAAAGCAACAAAGCAGTGCTGGGAGCAGGAGCAGAGCGAGCCCTTTGGAAAGGACCTGGGACCTTGGACTTCAGAAGCTTCCAGTCCAAGGAATGTCTGACAATAAGGACCTTCCTCCAGAGCCAGCAAGGAAAGCCTTCCCCTGCAGCTGACACCTTGAATTTGGACTTGTAGCCTACTAAACTGTGACAAAATAAAATTTCTCTTTTTAAAGCCATCCACTTGTGGTATTTCTGTTAAAGTAGTCTAGATTATGACGACTAAGAATTGTGTAAACCTAAAAATAAGGAGAAGGAAATAACGAAAAAAGCAAAAATATTAAAATTAAAAAAAAAAAGTTCAGCAAAATTAAAAGGTGATATCTTAGTTTAAAAAATTAACAGAAACTATTAAGCGTCTAGCAAGACTAACTAGTACTAAAAAAGAAAAGGCACAAATAGTGTTAGGGTTGCAAGGGAGACATAATTGCAGACATTGTATATTTTAAAAGTCATATAAAGTTTCTGTGATAATTTCAAGCAAATATATTGGAAAATATTAATGAAATGGATAATCTTCAAGAAAAATATGAATTGCATACATGAATTTTAGAAAATAGACAATTCCATAAACTAGTATTAGTAAATAAATTGAATCACTATTTAAGTCTCTAATTTCTTCCCACTCCCAAGATCCCTGGCCTAGTTCGTTTTACAGTTTTCATCAAACGTATAAGTTTTAATAAAGAGATTTTTCATGTCATACAGAAATACTTTTGAAAAACAGGAAAATGGGGGTATGAGTTCTCTTTAATTTACTTCACAAAGCTAATAATACCTTGACAGAAACTTTATATACTGACAAAGCAGTTAAAATGAATTTTTTAAATGAACAAACAAATGGGAATCAATGAAATAAACTAAGTTTTTCGGTTCCTTTTAAACAGTAAGAATTATGTTGGGCATCAGAGACTCTTCTGGATTAGTTTTCTCCTCTGGGAAATAATAGATAACACTTGCATGATCTGTACTACATTTGGATATAAGTTAAACCTTACATGATCTTACGGAAATGATCTAAATGTCATGAACAGCATAATCAGCTTACCTCTGTACCTTGTATTCCAACTTGTGACTGTCCTCTAGGGTCTATAGGTCCCATCTGGCCAACTTTTCCCTAGTAAGCAAAGCTATCTGAATGTAGCAACAAAAGAAAAATAATATATTCAGGTCTTTGATCTTCTTAGCAACTGTTTTATATCAACAAAGTGAGAAGAAAGTAAATTCATATGCCAAATTTATGTGTATGTTTCATGTGCTTTATACAATACATATACACACACACACAAAATTAGCCTTTTTTCTTTTAATCTGAAATCACCTCAGGCGAAGACATGAAATTTGTAAAATATACATATAGAATGTATATCCATAAATACATATATGGAAATAAACATGTGGAACAGTCTGACTTAAAATATGCTCCATGTGGCACACTCAATATTGATTTTAAGAAGACTTTGTCTGTGGAAGACACCTAGAAGAAACACGTGGTCTATTCCAGAACAAAAGAAAAGCTGAGACCTAAGAAGCCATGGTGACTGCTATTCAAGAGCACTGTAACCACAGAGAACAACCTGAGCTTTGAATTGTGAGCCCCAAATCGAACATCACCAAAGACTGTAACTGTATTTCACTGAGCTGCTTTTCACTTGAGCAGCAGTGAAGAGCAGTCTCAAAGAAGTATTTTTTTTTTTTTTTTTTTTTTAAACAATGGTTAATGATTATCTGGAGCAACTTTAAGGACAGTTAGTGGTGTAGCGGTTAGGTGCTATGTCTGCTAACCAAAGGGTTGACAGTTTGAATCTGCCGAATGCTCCTTGGAAACACTACAGAGCAGTTCTATTATGCCCTACAGGGTCGCTCTTAGTCAGAATTGACTCTGTGGCACTGGGTTTGGTTTGGTTTGTGATTTAACTAAAATCATAGCTGCAACAATGGGCTCAAACATATCAACAATTGTAAGGATGGTACAGGACCGGGCAATGTTTCCTTCTATTATAGAGAAGGTCTCCATGAGTCAGAGCCGACTTGACAAAACAACAATAATTAGATAAGTACCATGGCAAAACCCACTGCTGTCAAGTCAATTCCAACTCATAGTGACCCTATAGGTCACAGCATAACGGTTCCATAAAGTTTCCAAGTAGCACCTGGCAGATCTGAACTGCCAATATTTTGGTTAGCAGACCTAGCACTTAATCACTACACCACCATGTTTTCCAATAAGTACCATACCTCTCTCCAAAGGAGTAAATAATAATACTAAGGAAGGAGATCATGTGACTCCCAAGTTTATAGAAAAAACTTATGTGTTAGGTCATCTCTGACTTCCTATCTTTAACCAAATGTTTTAGTAGTTAGATCTACTGTGGCGGTGCTAGTGAGAGTGAGGGAGAGTAAAATGTCTCTCAGAAAGGCAGGTAGATATTAGGAATATTTACTGATGTTACTGTTTGAGTTGCTAGAATAGGGCCTCAAAAGTAAAAATAACAACAAAACAGTGAATGAAGATTATGTAAGTAAAAGCATCATAAAGCCTAAAAAAGATATACCACATTTTCTAACCTTTTAGAAATGTCAGGAAAGTAGAGATCTCTAATTTTTTCACTTATTTCAGCTGCTGTTTTCCAAATGCACTGGCCACTGACCAGAAAACAGCAACCACACTATAGACACAACAAACTGTGTTCTGATTTAGAAAATTACCTTGGGACCACGAGAGCCCTCTTCTGGGGGCCTTTGTGGACCAGGTGGAACAATGACACCTTTGATTCTCTTGGATTCAACATAAAAAAGAAATAGTGAAAGTAACAACAGATTTGTTTAATAATAGTTTTCCTTTCTCTGAAATCAAAGTTTGACTCACAAACCATAACAGATTACTCACACACAAAAACCATTTGTTGGATGGGGTAGTAGAAGCTGCTAGTTCAAGCATAATATGCATTCTCCTCTTCCTCCACAGTAACAGAAATGTTATCTATCTCAGATGGCTTCCTAGAATAAAGATGACATTGCCCAGTCAGTGTCACCCCCATGCACAGCCATGTGGACCAAGTTACAACCAGTGGGATGTGAATGGAAGTGATATGCGCAACTTCTCGTTCATGCTAAAGAAAGAGGTAGGCATCTCCTTTCACTCTCACCTCCCCACTGGCTGGAATAAAAACATGATGAGAAGCTATCCTAGATCATGCAGATGACAAAGCATCTTTGGTAAAGCTTATCAATAAGGATGAAGAAGTCTGAGCTCCTGATGACATTGATGAACAGAGCTGCCACACCAGCTTAGAATTTAATCAAGGGAGAAGTAAAATTCCATCTTGTTAATCCTTTCCCTATCTCTGTTACATGCAGGCAAACCAATATCCCAGCAGTACCCACAGATGTGTACCAAGAGGTTTGACTCAGGCTCTAACAAGCAACAGCAAGCAGACACTAAACCTAAGAATATTCTAATATGAACCAATTGTACGACTCTTGAGTCTCTCACCTACACTGCAAATACAGAAAGGGGGAGGGAGATGGGATTTATAGTTTTGCTTTGGAGAAAGTGGTTTTATAAAGAATTTTCTTGGAGAAAATGGGATGAGTATCTTACTCGTCTAGCACTGTTATAACAAATGTATTTTTGCATAGTTTAAGCCAAATCAAACTCACTGCTGTCAAGTCCATTCTGACTCATACTGACCCTATCTCTCACAGTGCAGGCAGCTAGCATTCCAAATTCAGGGCAACTGCTCTAAGGGAAGGATTTTTGTCTCTGGCAGCTCTAGGGGAAAGGTCTTTATTCCTTGGCTTCTTGGTGATCTTCATGTTGCATGGCATCTATATTCCCTCATTTTTGCTTGCTGATTTGCTTGTTCAGTCATCTTTATATCTCAAAAAGCATTGACTTAAGACACACCCTACACTAATCCTGTCTCGTTAACATAAAAAAAGCCAATCCATTTCTAAACAGGATTACGGTCTCAGGTATAAAACTAAAAATCCAGCAAACAAACACTCTGTTCTCAAGTGGATTCTGACTTCTAGTGACTCTGTAGGACAGAGTAAAGTTACCCCACAGGGTTTCCAAGGAACACCTTGTGGATTCAAACTGCTGACCTTTTGATTAGCAGCCATTGCGCTTAACCATTACACCACCAGGGTTTCCGTAGGCAATACAATGTACAACACCTTTTCTAGGGGCACAATTCAATTCATGACAATGGGTTTAGGTTGCTTCTTTCCACAGCCTAGTCTAAAACAGGGAATTTCAATGAAGCCAAACGGTATAACTTGATTTGCAGGAGGACCCAAGGACTGGTACCTGACTCATGCTAGCTAGGGACAGTCCCTACACCCTGCATTTATCAGCACAAAGGGCACATAAGTTTTTTCCATGCACCAGATGTAGTCTAGGAATAAGACAGAAACATCCTGAAATTCTTTTCAACCTTGCCCAAGAGAATATAACAGGGTAATGGAACTCCATCAGACAGAATGGGTATGATATTAAAAAACAAAAACTGTTGCTGCAGATTCTGACCCATGGAAACTCCATATGTTAAAGAGTAGAACCGCTCTATAGAGTTTTCTTGACTGTAATCTTTACAGAAGCAGATTACCACAACTTTCTCCTGTGGTGTGATGGTTAGGTTTGAAATGCCAACCTAAACAAAATCCAAACCCATTGCCATTAAGTCAACTCCCACTCCCAGGGGTCCTACAGGACAGAAGAGAACTGCCCAACATGGTTTCCAAGGAGTGACTAGTAGATTCAAACTGCCAAGCTTTTGGTTAGCAGCTGAGCATATAGCCAGTATACCACCAAGCACAAACTGTTAGCACCTCCCAGGGACTTTCAGGTACTGTAAACCTTCAGAAAAGCAGAAGCTGAGTGCAAAAGAAGCTGGAGGAAGAGTCCTTCACGCGTGTCGCAGGAAGTGCAGTCACAGGGACCTGTCGGGAAGCCCCATATGGAAGAGCATCGGCTTCAAATATTGCCGTGTTAGAGGGCCCACAGCCATCTGACCATAATCCACTGCGGTGTTGATTCCAACTCAAAGCACCCCTATAGGACAGAGCAGAACTACCCCACAGAGTTTCTAAAGCTGTCATCTCTACTGAAGTAGACTGCCACATCTTTCTCCCCTGGAGCAGCTGGTGGGTTCTAACTGCTGACCTTTCTGTTAGCAGCCAAGGACTTGGCCATTGTGCCGCCAAGTCTCCTCTCTGACAGTAGCACCAATCAAGAAAGAATCTTTATTCCCTCCTCCTCTCATCCTTAAAGCAACCTGGGAGGGATGAGAAACACACCCTCTCCTGAGCTCCAGGTCCTCTATGTAGCTCCTACTGAAGAATGAAGATTGAAAGGATGATTAACACACTGACTAGATAATTTCTATTACAGAATTGAAACTGTGATTTGGAATGTATAGTGACCTTAATCAAAAAACCTAACCAGCTGCCTTTAAGTAGATTTCAAGTCATAGCAGCTCCATCTGTGCAGGGTATAAATATACTCCTTAGGGTTTTTTTTCAGTGGCTGTGAACTTTCTGAAGATCACCAGACCTTTCTTCATAGACACTTCTGAGTGGTTTCAAACAGCAATATTTCAATAGCCCAGTGCTGAACAGATAGAGGCATCCAGGGACTCCTGGAGTGACCCTACACCTTTTTAGTACCTAAAAGTATCCTGGCATCTGCTAGAAATTTCTTTCTGTGGCAAATAAATAAATAAATAACTGCCTACACTTAAATGTAAAAGGATGATGAAAGAAAAAATAAAATTCTATTTTGCTTATACTTCACAAACCAAGGTTTTTCAAATAATGGTTACAAGTACACGATTATTTTATTACAAATGCTCTCACCCTTTGGCTAATTAGGTGATACAATTGTCTGTTCATTTTTAAATTACAAAGCTTACTCACATCTGTCTGGTTTATCAAGTAGCCCAAACAATTTAGAGTAGTTAAGTTTTTTTTTTCAAGGTTGTTATATTATAATACTGAACAGTTGCAAGAAGGCACCATTTCTGACTTGTACAGGCATCCACGAGTAGTATGTATGAGACACAATGTAAAAATAAAAAAAATCAAAGGAATGTGGCTGTCTATATATATACACATACCATTTTATTTATAAAAGTTTTGAAGTCGACACAGCTCTAAACATTAACAAAAATCTGTGGGTCATTTTAGAAGTATAAGAAATAGGTTGCTGAAAACAGAAGTTCCTAAAAGCAGGTGAGCAGGAAACTTCATTGCAACTTAACTATCAAATATACTCATAGATATTTGCAGGACTGATCTCCAGCGAACACAAGTGTTGGGCTAGAAAGTTCTATATGGAAAAGAAAAGAAGCAGCATTGATTACCTGATCCTCTTGACTCCCATTTCCAGGGTTGCTCATTGGTCGTTGGGGTCCCACAGGTCCTAAATCCCTCAGCATAGAAAATAAATCAGAAATATAGTAGCATAATGAAGCCTCATTATTTCATACTTTGCTAACTTGGAGTGCAAAGTAGAACTGTTTCATAGTGTTTTCAAGGCTATGACTTCAGAAGCAAGTCACCATGCCTGTCTTTTCAGGTGCCTCTGGATTTGAACTGCCAACCTTTCTTTTAGCAGTTGAGCACTTAACTCTTTGTGCAAACTAGGTGTAAATATGTGTATAAACACACCAGTAAAAAAGTTCTGCAGGGAAATTAATTGGGCAAACAATGTAGAGTATGTCTAATTTATGGGGAAGCAGCTGCAATTTTTGATAAGGTGGCCAGGGATGGCCTCATTGAGCAAGGGAATGAATCAGGTGGAAATGTGGAAGAAGAACATTCTAGGCAGAGGAAATGTCCAAGGTAAGGGCTATGCTCAGTATGTTCCAGAACATGTGGGAGGCAATGTGACCGGAGCGTGTGAGCGCGACAGCAATTGGTAGAAGGTTAACAAAAATACTTAGGTTTGCTACATAAAATATAATTTACAGCTTTGTAATCTTTCAAGTGGCTATACTAAAAAAAGCTTTCTTGTAGAATAAATTATCTAGAAAATTCGGTTATTTGGAAGACTCATTCTTTCAAGGAATACTGGAGCAGTTAGAATGTGCTAGACACTAGTCTAAGTACTAGACAGTTTGAGAATTCAAACACACACACACACACACACATACACACATGTAATATTTTTCAGATCATCTATTTGGTTGAAAACTTCTTCCTTAGTGATTTTACAGTGTTTTTTTGTTTTAAGTTACAGACTAAAAAGATATTACTAGCATAACTTTATGTTATAAACAAGAGGATAGATAAAACTGACTCCCATCATGTTAAAACAGGATTGTTACACCTATATCTGAAATTTTAATAAATTGATGTCAATAAAACAGCTAAAAGGTCATATTAGTCTTTTTGGAGAGCAGTAGATTCAGCTTAGAAAATTGGAAGAGGCTTCCTTTTACCTTGGAGCAGTAAATTCTTAATACAACAGACCCACTTTTTCATGAGTTCTGTAAATTAACTTTTTTAGATTTGTGACATGAAATTTATGTTTTCACACTTGGAGCTCATGCAAACAAAAAAAAATACAATAAAAAATAAAATTCTAACCTGTGCTACTGAATGCATTCTGATTTACAGTGACCCAACAGGAAGAGGAGAACTGCCACACACAGTTTCTAAGGCATGACTGGTGGATTTGAACTGCAGATCTTTCAGTTAGCGTTCAAGCTCTTAACCACTGCATTATCAGTAACCCCTTTAAAAGAAAACACACCAAGGGGCAGAGTCAAGATGGTGGACTAAACGCATGTCTTCCTAAATCTCTCTGGAAACCAAGACCTGAAATGATAGTTAAATGGAGCCTTCTGGATACCCAGTGAGCCGTGGGATGTGGCATAGAGCTGTTAATTTGGACTTCTTACCACTGAATGCAAAACTGTCTCTTTTTCACTGACCCCACTCTCGGCAAGCACAGGCTTACACAGGCTTGCACAGATCGAATGTTACTCACCATTCCGAATTTTTTTTCTCTATCTTGGCCGGCAGGCAGAACTGGGATTTGACTAGCTGCTGGTCTCAGATGCACTGCTGGTGGGACCGGCAAGTGTAATTGCCAGTTTCTGAGAGTCTGGCATTCAACTCTATATACCTTGGCTCCTCTGGCCTATTGGGAAAAGGAGAAGCCCAGGCAGATGCCCCAGCCGGACTTGGTTCCTAGGCTGGGAGGTGACATCTGCCAAGGAGAGAGTGCTTTTCTAGCAGGGAGACGGTGTTTTGCACAGTGTCACCTGGGGCCAGAGCCCAGCAGTGGGGGCTGTGGGCTCTGGGAATTTTGGTATTCTTGGCCTTTCTTTCCACTGGGAGCCTGCTCCCAGCCGGTTGGCGAACTTACGTGGGATGTCACCTTGTTTTGCTGGGAGGCAGGGTAATCCATATGGAAGCCTCAGCTGGACCTAATTCCTGGGCTGGGTGGCAGTTCCTACCCAGAAGAGACTGCTTTTCCAAGAGAAAAGCAGAATTCTACACAGTATCACCTACAGCTGGGGCCCAACAGCAGAGGCCAGCAGGCCAGTAGCCTTTCTGTATTTTGAGGTAGTTTATAACATTTGGTGTTCCATATAGAGGTGCTTACTTTGCCAGCAGGGAAGAAGGACATTTACACCTGGAAACCTGACTGACTTTGGAAGTTGCCAAATACTTTTTACGTCTCATTTTAAGACGGCCTAGAGAAACAATTGTGGTACATCTTCACAGCATCTCTCCAATCCTCTATTGGCCCACATGAAGCCAAAAAAGCAGCAAACATTGGAGAGGACAGTAACCTGTAAGTCACCAATAGCATTGGAAGACCCCCAAAAGAAACCACCTCAGAACTTCCCAGACAAAGAAGCTTTTCTGAAACTATCAGAAGGTGACTACAAAAGGATTATATAGAGAGCCCTACTAGACTTTATACAAAACGCAGCAGAGCAAAATGAAAAACTAAGCAAGCTGTTCGATCTAATGGAATATCAGTACTCTGAAATCCAACAGATCAAGAAAAAAATCAAAGACACAGAAACTTCAATGTGAAGCCAAGAAAACAGAATGGAACAAATGGAAAAGAGGATTTCTGATATGGAAGACAGAGTCACTGGCTCCAGCATCTATGAGGAGAAATCAGAAAAATGAAGAAGCATTAAGAAGCATGTGGGATTCTATTAAGAAGAAAAATCTATGATTAATTGGAGTTCCTGAGCAGGGCGAGACACTTGAGAACACAGATAGTATTGTGGCTGAGCTGCTGAGAGAAAACCTCCCAGAAATTATGAAAGAAGAGAACATAGATATCCAAGATACATATTGAACACAACTCAATATAGATCTCAATAGAAAGACTCCAAGACATATTATAATCAAGTTCAACAAAATGAAATGTAAGCAGAAACTCTTAAGGGCAGCAAGACTCAAAGCAAAGCTAACATTCAGAGGGAAACCCTGCAGGTTTTTGTTGGCTTTCTCTGCAGAAACAATGTTGGCACAGAGACAGTGGCATGATACATTCAAAGCCTTGAAGGAGAAGAACTTATAACCAAGAATCCTGAAAACTATCTTTCAAATATGAAAATGAAATTAAGACATTTGCAGATAAACAGAAACTCAGAGACTTTGTAAAAACCAAACCAAAGCTACAAGAAATACTGAAAGAATCTCTTGGCTTGAAAGAACAAAGCCACTAACTTTGTATTTTAGAAGGACACATTATCCAGAATCCTACTCAGTTAGGGAAGGCTCCAAACACAATCAAAGCTATAATAGTGAAAGAAATGATTTAGCGATCATATCATGTAAACTATGATATCATCATATTAAAAAGAGGGGTGTACTACAGTCATTATAGTCCTTCCAGATGGAGAGGAAGTTGACAAGACTGGTAGCAATCAAAATTGGGGTTATGTATAGTTTACTAAGCGGGATCATAGGGGCAGCCGTAAAACACAATAAAGAAGCAACATACCATATCAAGGAATGTAATACAGAAGTCTCAACAACCACAAAACCAACCCTGAAAAAGGTGAAAAGTCAACTCACAAAGAAGAAAGTCACAGAACAGATTAACAAGAACAACAGAGAAAACATCAACTCAAAAATAAACATATCATAATGGCAGCACTGAACACATACCTATCAATAATTACACTGAATGTGAATGGACTGAATGCTCCAGTAAAGAGACATCAAGAGACATCTGGGATCAAAAGATATGATCCATCTATATGTTGCCTTCAAGAAACTCACCTTAGACCTAAAGATATGAACAAATTGAAAATCAAAGGATGGAAGAATATATATCAAGCTAGCAATGAACAAAGAAGAGCAGGTGTAGCAATTCTAATCTCAGATAAAATCGATTTTAATGTAAAATCCACCATCATGACAAGGATGGACACTATTTATTGCTGAAAGGTTCAATACACATGCAGGACTTAACAATATTAAATATTTATGCACCTAATATTAGAGCACCTAAATACATCAAAGAAACACTGACTACACTCAAAAAGGAGATAGATCACTCCACAATAATAGTAGGAGACCTCAACACTCCACTCTCAATATTGGACAGATCACCTAGGAAAAAGCTCAGTAAAGACAGAAGATCTTATTGCCACAATTAATCATCTAGACCTCATCGACATATACAGAACTTTCTATCCATCAGTGGATGACTACACCTTCTTCTCCAGTGCACATGGAACATTTTCTAGAGTAAGCCATGTGTTAGGACATAAAGCAATTCTCAAAAAATCCATACCATTGAATTAATGCAAAGCATCTTCTCAGATCATAAAGCCATAAAAGTCAAAATCAGTAGCAGAAAAAGCATACATAGAAAGCGGAACTCATGGAAACTGAACAACACCTTGCTCAAAAAACCATGGATTATAGAAGTAATCAAGGATGAAATAAAGAAATTTATGGATTCAATGAGAATGAAAACACTTCCTACCAGAACCTATGGGATACAGCCAAAGCAGTGCTCAGAGGTCAGTTGATCTCCATAAATGAACACCTCTGGAAGGAAGAAAGAAACCAAATCAAAGAACTGACCCTACAGCTTGAACACGTGGAGAGAGAACAACAGAGGAACCCCTCAGGCATCAGAGGAAAACAGATCATAAAGATCAGAGCAGAACTAAATGAATTAGAGAACAGAAGAACAATTGAAAAAATTGAAAAGACCAAAAGCTGTTTTTTTGAAAAGATCAAGAAAATTGACAAACCATTGGCTAAACTTACTAAAGAAAAACAAGAAAGGAAATAAATAACCCAAATAAGAAATCAGAGGAGAGTTGTCACAACAGATCCCACAGAAAGCAAAAACATCATAGCTGAATACTATGAAAGACTGTATACTAACAAATTTGAAAACCTAGAGGAAATGGACAAATTTCTTGATTCATATCACCTACCAAAATTATCACAAGGTGAAGCAGAACAACTTAGTAAACTCATCACAAAGGAAGAGATTGAAAATGTCATCAAAAAACTGCCAACCAAAAAAAGCCCAGGCCCAGATGGCTTCACTACAGAATTCTACCAAGCTTTTAGAGAAGAGTTATCTCCAATACTACTGAGACTATTTCACAGTATAGAAAGGGATGGAATACTCCCAAATTCATTCTATGAAGCTAGCATAACCCTGATACTAAAGCCAGGGAGAGACCCAACCAAAAGGAGAACTACAGACCAATATCACTCCTGAATCTAGATGCAAAAATCTTCAACAAAATTCTGGCCAAAAGAATACAACAACATGTCAAAAAAATAATCCATCATGACCAAGATGGATTCATACCAGGGATGCAAGGCTGGTTCAACACCAGAAAAACAATTAATGTGATCAACCACATAAATAGCACAAAAGATAAGAATCACCTGATCTTGTCTATTGATGCAGAAAAGGCATTTGATAAAGTTCAACACCCATTCATGCTAAAAACTGTCAGCAAAATAGGAATAGACAGCCAATTCCTCAATGCAGTAAGGGCCATTTATACAAAGCCAACTGCCTACGTCATCCTGAATGGACAGAGACTGAAACAGTTTCCCTTGAGAACAAGAACTAGACAAGGATGCCCACTCTCATCTCTCGATTTTTCCTATTCAACATTGTACTAGAAGTTCTAGCCAGAGCAATTAGACAAGACCAAGGAATAAACGGCATCTACATCGGCAAAGAACTAAAATCCCTCTATTTGCAGATTTCCATAAGGAAACTACTCAAACTGATACAGGAGTTTAGCAAAGTCTCAGGATACAAGATTAACGTAAGTAAATCAGTAGGATTCTTTTATACCAACAATGAGATTATTAAGGAAGAAATCACCAAGTCAGTACCATTTACTATAGCCCCTACGAAGATAAAGTACCAGTCAGGAAGGAGGATGATTACTAAAGAAGAGAGGTGAAATAGCAGGTACTTGTGTTATACTCTTAATCCATTAGGGCAATTTACTAACAGATCATTTTTAAAAGATTTATATATGTAGTATATAGTATACTACATATAGAAACCCTAGTGGCATAGCAGGTTAAGCGCTATGTCTGCTAACCAAAAGGTTGGCTATTCAAATCCGCCAGGTGCTCCTTGGAAACTCTATGGGGCACTGCTGCTCTGACCTGTAAGATCTCTGTAAGTTGGACCTGATTTGATGGCAGTGGGTTTGGTTTTGTGTACTATATATAGTATTAATATATACAGTATATAATATACTATATAGTATGTGTATACTATATGTACTATATATAGGATATAGTATCCTTTTTAAAGGTCATAAGAACCTATTATAACTATAACACCCTTATCTGGTTTCTAATGAACACTTTATAATAAAAATATATATAATAAAAGAAAAGAATTATTAGTTAACAGCCTGAATAGTGAAAAGCTTTCATTGAGACATTAGTGACAAGACAAAATACAGTGATTTATTATAATCATCTTATTTTTTCCTTAATAATCTTGATAGTATTGATAACTAAGAAAAGCAGTTTCAATATACATTGCAAACATTGAACATAGCCATGCCAAATAAGAAGAATTAGCCCATAATCTTTAAATGGTGTTATCTATTTTATTTTTAACCTCAAAGTAATTATAGTTCTATTTCAGGGAAACTTTTTATTGCCAGTGTTCTGAGTAAACATCTTCCTGAAAGTAATATGATTACAGTCTTAATTGATTCATTTTTCACGGATCAGTCAAAACTATCAGGCCAGCATAAAACTAGTGGTAATTACATTATTGAAGATGATAGATGATGCTTCATAGTTGCATCATGGAGCTAGAATATTAATTTAATCTATCAGCAGATTTATGTTACTGTGATATAGAAAAGAGAGTTGTACTAAACTTGAAACTAAACAATTCAGGTAAAGAAATAAAAGTAACAGACTTTTAGCAGAATCTTTGGCAGTATTAAGGTAAGTCTTCATGTTACTTCTGAATAATTTAAAAAACTCACATTGTTGATTTTTACTCTGACATTTTATTGTAACATTTTGGTACAACATTATTTGGGATCCTTCCCACACTTATGGTGATTTTAGTTTCCAAATAATCACAAATTTTACAGCATCACACTGATTTGTTTAATTTTGACTTGGGAAGCAAAGGAACAAAAAACATGAGAATTTCATACTCAGGCAATATTGTTACAACCCTTTACCTACAAACATTTAGAAAGGAAAACAGAATTTTCTGTTTTCTTTAAAATGCATTTTAAAGGCATAGCTGAGCTCTAAAGAAAATGAAGGAAATCACCAAGTTAAAAAATAAAGAACAGAAAACTAGAGTGTTAAGCACATAATCTGATGCTGTAGCTATTCTGAACAGAAGATGTAATGAGAATTATTCTAGAAAGTCTAGAGAGAAAAGAAGTAGCAATGACTTCAGCTTGCTCAGTGGAAAATGAGAAGAGAATTAGAATACAAGCTCTTTTTAAAAGCTAGAACCTTCAGAGTTATTTATCTTCAGTGAAAGGGCACAGTTAAAACTCATCATACCACCAATACAATGAGATTAATGACAAGAATTTTGTTTTGACTTGGGCTCAAAGTGGAAAATACCGTCTTCTGAGAAGTCCTAACCTGGTTGTATGTTATTACAGGCTTTGGGTTTCAACTGACACCACCTAGGTGGTCCAGGAACAACACAGTCAAATCAACATGAAGGGTACCCCTGGAGTACGTGTCATTGCTGTTGTTAGGTGCTGTGAAATCAATTTAGACTCACAGAGACCCCACGTGATACAGCAGAACTGCCTATAGGGTTTTCTAGGTTGTAATTTTTTTTTAAAGGAACAGGTCTTTCTCCTGCAGTGGCACTGGGCAGGTTAGCAGCAAAGTGCTACCAGGGCTCTTTCCTAGAGTACATAAGAGATACAAATGCAAGCTTCTCTTAAACATACTCCACATGGAACACTTGGGATTTTCACAATGGAAGCCCTGCTGAAAATGAGTTAAAAAAAAACATTTCAAAGAATAAAATTTCAAGGAGTGACAGTAAGCCAAAAGAACATAAAATCCTCCAAGAACTGCTAATAATAGAGCATTATGATGGACTAAAAAAAGGGAGAGTGGCAAGAATATACTTTAGATAGTTAACAGCAGTAAGAAAAGAGAAGAAGCAAAGAAACAATGTAGTAGAAAGAAGTCAAATTAAAAAAAAATTTAAGAAAGCCTTATATTCACCAAATTGTAAAACGTAATTAATGAGTCAAAGAACAGTTTATAACCAGATGAAAATACATTTGTGAACTATAAGTAGGGTTGGAAGTAATTACTAAAATGCAACCAAATAAGAGGAAAAAACTGGAAGAAAACAGAATAAGAAATTCTTACAAATACACATTATTTCTAAATGAGTAGAGAGAATGGGGAAAGGAAATGTTTCAAAATGGGTAACTTTTAAAGATCCCTGAAACACAGTGAAGTTGAGGCACTGGAAATAACACTATGCATATTTACATACATCATAATGAAACTATAGAAAATTAAAGAAATAAGAACAATATTACAAAAATAATCTAACATCAAAGATAAATTTCTCACTAGGAAATGATTACTACACTGACAGCAGACATCTTAATAGGAACAAAGTATGTCGGTAGACAGTGGATTTGAACTCATCTAGATTTCTATACTAGCTAACCTATTATAAAAAAGGCACCAGCACGACCTTTTCAGCTGAAGACTGAAAGAGCTTAACACTAACATACTTTTACGGAAAATAAACTTCTAAAAGACTTGCTTCTGGAATTAGGGGGAAAAGGATATGTATGCCTTTTATTTCTTTATCTCACCTTAGCACACTGGCTAAGACCAATGGTATTATGGGTGGGGAGAACAGACATTCTTGCTTTATTCTTGATCTCTGAAAGAAAGTATTCAATCTTAGATCATTAAATATGATAGCTGTAGTTCTCGTAGGTGTTTTCTATTAAACTGAGGAAATTTTCTTCTATTCTCAATTTTCTGAGTTGTATAAAATATTGGTTTTCAACTTTTCAAGTGCTTTTCTCTGACAATTGATACAATCATGTGGTTGTTCTTTCTTAGCCTAGTTAATGTCAACACACTCTAGATTTTCTAATATTGAACCAGTGTTGCATGCCTAGAATATACTCCAGATGGTAATGGCATATAATTAGTTTTATGACTTCCTGAATTATATTTGCTAACATTTTGTTGGGAATGTTTGTTTCTATATTCACAGGAGATATTGGTCTATAGTTTCTTCCTATGTATTTTCACTGTCTGGTTTTGGTTTCAAGGCAAAATTGGCCTCAGAAAATGAGTTGAAATGTGTTCCTTCCACTTCTGTTTTCTGAAACATATTGTGCAGATGCCAAAGACTAATTACATCCCCCCCAAAATATGTATAGCAATTTGGCTGGGCTGTCATTCCCACTGTTGTGTGGTTGTCTTCCATTCTGTGATTTTCTTAACATTGTACATCCTAATCTCTTCCTGTGGTTACTAGGGAAAGACTGGATTGTGTTAAAGAGGATTACAGTGGGACCGTGACACCCTTACTAAGGTTACCTCCTAGTAAAGGGAGTTTCCCTAGACTGTGCCTTGCACTACCTTTTATCATTTTATCTTACAATAGATAAAAGTAAAGGGAAGCAAGCAGAGAGTTGGGGACCTCATACCACCAAGAAAGCAGAGCTAGGAGCAGAGCATGTCCCTTGGACCTGAGGTTCCTGTATTGAGATGTCTCCAGACCAAAGGAAGACGGATGCATCATCACAAAGGCCTTCCTTCAGAACTAACAAAGAGTGCCCTCACCTGGAGCCAGTAGCCCAAATTTGGACTTGTAGCTTACTGGACTGTGAAAGAGTAAACTTCAGTTTGTTAAAGCCATGCACTTGTGGTAGTTGCAGTACAGCAGCCCAGATGACTAAGACAGTAGACTTTACTATATTCATATTTTCTGTTTGTTGTCTAAAGAAAACATAAGGCAAGTGTGACAATATGTTAAGATTTGTCTACCTGGTGGAGGTTTATTAAATCATTCTTTATAGTTTTCAGTGTGCTTGACATATTTAATTGTTTAAAAGTGGAAAAAGTTTAAGAACTAGAATGAATTAGTAAAACTTACTCTTAAGTTTACTGCTAAGTTTGGAAAGTACAAATAAGAGGAAAGCACAAAATTCAGCCTGAACAAGATAATCATCACTTTATATTAAACAATAAAAAGTTGTGACTTTTTTCCCTGGCATTTCCAGGACTTTAGCTCCATATTTTCCACTTTGAAAACCTTAAGGGAACCCAACAGAGACAGAGATAATCCAGTTGTTTAGAGATGAAGTCTATTTCCTCTCCACTCAAATCTTTGTTGGCCTTATGATTTGTTTTAATGATTACATAACAGAGGTAAAATTCTGAGGCTAATCCTTCAGAAACTTACTCTTCTACCAGTTCAGCACTCCTTCTTGGAAATCAGCTGCCATGTTGTGAGGAAGCCCAAGCAGCCACAGGTAAAGGCCCTTGTGCAAGAGAATTAAGACCCCTGGACAACACCCTAGGTAAGCTCCCAGCCAACAGCCAGTGTCAACTTCCAACCATGTGAGTCAGCCTGTTTTTAACATTTCAGCACCGCCAGCTGGCATCACATGATGCAGAACTGCCCAGTCTGCCCACTGAATAGTGAAAGATAAAAAAAATCATCATTCTCAGACACTAAGTCTTAAGGTACTTGGTTATGAAGCATATGTCACCAAAACAGAAACCCAAAGAAGTTAATGATTTATTTTAAGATCACTATCTAGTTGGAGCCCTAGTGGTGCAGTGTTTAAGAGCTCAGCTGCTAACCAAAATGTTGGCAGCTTGCAACCACCACCTACTCTTTGGAAACCCTATGAAGCAGTTTTGTTCTGTCTTATAAGGTCATTATGAGTCAGAATTGACTCAATTGCAACGTGTTTGATTTATCTAGTTAGTGAAAACTGAAACTGAGTCACTGCTATCTAGAGAGTCTGGTGTTTGTTTTTAAACTATATGTTTTCTTTTCTGAATGAGTGTATTCTATCCAGACATCAGTGCAAACCCTAACTCTCAAACAATATGCTACCATTTCTCTCACAGAGTACAGCGAGGAAGCACAAGTTTCTGTTAATAATTACATTGGAGACCAACTGCTATGCGAAACCAAATGAGGAAACCAATCAGCTATTTTTATCTATGTCTCAACAAGTCAGCTATGGTTCTTTCCTAGGAAAATAATGACTACTTGAAAAGTCAAGAAAGTTCTTATAGTTGAACAGCCATGTTTTATTCATTTCTTCTCCAGCTCTCTTTTGAAACAAACATGTCTCTTTTTCTTCTCCAACAATAGTAAGCATCAAAGCTCTGTAAGTTAGGAACTACAGATAACATGGGTATTATCTGTCTGCCACCACAAGTCCCCATCCACTTTAGAACAAGCAAGAAACTCATTCCCAATGATTTTCTTCCAGCTACAGGCAGTTCAAAATCAAAATACAGAATGTAGGCCTGAATTTAGATCTCTTATCCTCTGCAAAATTTTTACACAGGAGAATTCTTCTTTCTGGGCAAGTTGATTAATCTTTTGTTTGTCAGAAGTAAGAGACAATTGTACAAATCTTATGTGTAGTTCTATTTCACATGTTGTACACCACAAAGATCTGGTCCTTGTATACTTACTGCCTTTTGTCACCTAAAAAGACATTGAGTGACTTAATTGAACTATTTCTTCTAACCATAAAGAGCACATTAGCACTTTATCTGTCTTTTTTATTCCTACTATAATTTATTGGCTGGCATAATTTATTGCTGCTTACTGGCTATCCTGGCTCACCAACTCCAATTGGTCTCAGAGCTCTTACTCTGCTTTCTTGGCCTCTTTCTCTCAAAGGAAAAGATATAAAAACAAAAATTGCATTTTTTCATAATAGAATGAAAGTGAGTTTTTAAACAAAGAAATTCTGTTTTTGCATCTGAAAGAAAAAAAAAGTAATTTCAAGCATATGAGAATTTCAACAAAGATAACTAGCAAAATGATCAAATTTCTCATATTCATAAGGACAAAAAAATTCTAGAGGAGAGGAAAGGGCTTAAATTTAAGTAAATTTAAATAACAAATTACTCAAAAATGTTCACCATTTCTTCATGTCTAAACGCAATGCAGCACTTTCAGCTTCCACCAACTACTGTGTAATAACTGACAGGATACACTGGCAATTCATTTTGGTTATTCATGTTACCAGGCTAACAATGCTTGTTCTAGTCCCTGCACCCTCACCACCAGCCTGGAACACTACCATCTCTTGTCCCAGCTTTGTTTCACTTGACTTCTCCTTTAAGCTCTGTTCCACACTTCATCTCCTTCAAAACCCCTCGCTAGTAACTCTGACAATATAAACTCTACCTCCCATGAAGTCTCAACGTGACACTTGATTACATTCAAAGTACACTGTTTTGTACTGTTCATTATTTTCTGCCCGAATCAACGTCTTACTGTCCCAATAACATAGAAAAGTCACTTAAGAGCTTCTGCTCTATCATACGCTGCATGACACAGAGCACCCTAGGGTATTGGGTATTTCAGCCCTTTCTAGTTCCCTACAAGCCTTTCTGTCAACATTTACCCATTCAGTAGTATAGTTTTCCTCCACGCTGATTTAATATAAGTATGGTGGCAGTTGATATGGTAAGGTGTTACACTTCTCAGTAACATTTTTGCATATTAACAGTTAAAAACCCAAAACCAAACCCACTGCTGTTAAGTTGACTCTGATTTACAGTGGCTCCATAGAACCTATAGGTTGAAATTCCATGGGGCAGTTCTACTCTGACTGCTTGGCTGGGATCTGGAGGTAAGCAAGTTTTTCATTCCAACCAAATAAAAAATTGTTCTTTGTGGTAACTGCTCCTGGCCAGAGCATTACGGTATCTGAGCCTCCAAGCTATAAGTAATTATAAGTAAGAGGCCCTCCTGGTCCCTGCAATAACTTCAGTAGTCATCCATAGGCAAAGAGAAAAGTATCTTTATCTCGAGGATTTGCTGTCCAATGCCAGGTTAATTCTGAAGAACCATAAGGAACAGGAGAACCTTGTTCATCCTAGAGGAAGAAACATGTTAGGTAAAGTCAACAGTACTTACTGAACAGCTCTTAGATGTATGTCATGGTGGTAGGGGCTTTGAAGGCAACTAAGAAAGCTACTGCACAGTCCTTGCCTTGAACTCTTTACAATATAGTTGGAAAGACAACATAAAACCCAGGACTGACATATTCACTGGGCACAGAGGGCAATGTATAGGGCCTATAACATTTTCCAGGCCCCCAAACCAAACCAACTGCTGTCAAATCAATTCCAACTCATGGTGCCCCATGACAGAGCACAACTGCCCCATAGGGTTTCCAAGGCAGAAATCTTTATGGAAGCAGACTGCCACATCTTTCTCTCATGGAGCAACTGGTGGTTTGAACCAATTAACAGGTCTTCCAATAAGGGTGTCATGTATTTGAACTTGAATAAAACAAGTTGTGTAAATGACACAGTTTTAATTGTTTTCTTATTTTGAAGTACACTTGATGGCATTATGTATGGAAACAAACTTTGCATAAATGGCCACTGGGTGCCTTCCAAATGGGGCCAAAAAATCAGTTATCATAGCCTAATATCTTTCACAATTGACAGTCACAGCCTCTCCTCATTCATCTTGGAGAAAATAATGGTCCACTGGATCAAAATCCAAACCAAACAGTAACTTTGGGGGGATTAAGTGGACATTATTGAAACTCCAGTGGATTCTCATCACTCCAAATGAGACAGTTTTGTTTGTTAACAAAACTATCCATCCAAAAATGGGCCTCCTTGCTGAAGATGACTTTTTTTGGCCAAAAGCAGGGTCAAATTGCTCGACAGCCCAGTCAGCAAATGTATGGTGCAATCTATGGTCATTGGGCTTCAGTTCTTCAGTTAAAACAGTTTTGTAAGGGTAAAGCTTCAAGTCCAGATGCAAAAGCCACTAAATTGTGGTTGACAAAAGGTTTAGTTCTTGTGCTCAGCGAGACACTGATTGGGATGGATTCTCGCATCCACTCTGATGAACGGTAGCAATGTTTTCATTGCAATGTGCAGCTCGTTGATGCACAGGTGTTGTCTGATTGGCAACAGATCCGGCTGTCTCAAATTTTTTTATTGAATTGTTCTCTCCGTGAGACGATTATGCACATTGCAAATTTCATGTAATGTACAGAATGTCTGGCAAATGGACCACATTTTGATAACAAACTTTAATAAGTTCTATGTGTTGTGGAGTCGTGTAACTTTTCATGACTACTTGTCAAAACTAACCAGAAAAACATGACAAATATGGCCACTATAGCTTCACAAATACAGTTGCTGTGAGCTGTCAAAAATGAACCCAGCACACTGCCATCTAGTCAGGTCTGACTCATAGCAACCCTAGAGGTCAGGGTAGAACTGCCCCATAGAGTTTCTAAGGACTGCGTGGTGGATTTAAACTGCCGACCCTTTGGTTAGCAGATGTAGCACTTAACCCACTATGCATTCCCTTTACCTTTCTGTTAGCAGCTGAGTGCTTTAACCACTGCACCACCAGAGCTTCTTTATGATATTTTTAGGAACCCATAAATGTTCCCATTTTAACTTTGAAATCAGAATAAAACAAACACGATAATATAAAACAATGATTCAGTCTGTGTATTTGTCTTTATACCAACTTTGTTATAAAATATAACTTTTAATAATTAAATCATAACATGGCCCTCAATTCATTCATTAAACAGATTAAGTTTTTAAAGCAGACAAATTTTCTTTCCTACTCAGTGACCATCGTCTCTGCTTCTTTTTACCTGCTAGGAAAACCTTGACCTGTTCAGTTCAGGGTCAGAAACTCCATGATCACAGATGACGTAGCATAAATAATAATCAGTCTGTAGCACTTCCCTTTGCCACTGATTATTCAAAAGTGGTCACTGTCTCAGTTTTGACAAATGAGTTGTGACAAACCTTACTGTATATAAAGAAGAAACTTTTTGCCTCTGCCTCTTCTTTTCTGTGTTGGACATTGATGTGATGCAAGGAGATGTGACAAACTCTAGGACAAAAAGTCAACAACTGGAGATGATAACACAGAAAAAATATAAAAGGGTCTAGCTCCTTGATGGATTCATTGAGCTATCAGCCTGATATTGTGATCTGAACTACGTACTTTCAAACAGTCTGTCAACAGTGTGTGTTCTTATGGTTTATGCCAATGTTGGTCAGGATATCTATTACTTGAAGCCAGACAATTTCTAATTAATGAAGTTTCCTATGCAACAGTCCCGTCATAGCCTTCATGCATTACAGAACTGAATGAAATCTTTACACTTCATAGGTAAGGAACCTCAGTCCCAGAGAGGTTAGCAGGCCCACCCAAACTGGCATAGTTCTTCAGATCTCTCAGGCTTCTGACCTTTCTGCCATTCTTCTTCTCCTGCTTCCACGAATAGACACACACACACACACCTCTACAAAGTGTGTGCCCATAGTTTTACTTATTCTTCCACTTCATTTGTTTCAACTAATAGAGCCATACACCAAAAAGCAGGCATAATAAAGATGACGGAAAGTGGATTAACGCAGCTAGAATCTGGTTTTCATAGCCTCCATATGAGTATGAGTGTATGTAACTATGAGTGTGAGCATGTGTGTGGCAGGGAGGAGGGCAGGTAGACTGCTGCAGTAATACCTCAGAACTTAAGAGCTGCCGTCTTACCTACCTCTAGGAGGAAGTCAATGTTTAATAAAGCCTACTATTTCCAAGCATGCCTCGGCACACTTAATATTATCTCATTTAATCTTCTAATAACCCTAAGGAAATAAGTATTATTTGTCCACTTTATAGTCTAGCAGTATAACTGCCATTTATTAAATCCATTTTTCAGCATGCATGAGATCACAGGGAAGAAACATTGCTTTGTAGTCAGCTTAGGTGTGAATACTGCATCTATAGCTTAACAATAGTGTAAGCTTTTACAAGTTTCCCATGTGCAAAATGAGGATAATTATACCTATGTTGCAGGATTGTTGGGAATATTCTAGATAATGTCTGCAAGACATCTAAATTGTAACTATTTGGAAGGACTATAATGACTGTAGTACATCCCTCTTTTCAATATGATGGCACTATAGTTTCATGATGATCACTGGATTGCTTCTTTCCATATTAAAGCTGTGAATGACTTTGGAGCCGTCCCTAAAAGAGTAGAGTTTTGAGGAGTGTGTCATTCTAAAATATAAAGTTAGTGGTTTAGTTCTTCTAAGCCAGAGCCAAGAACTTCTTTCAGTATTTCTTGTAGTATTGGTTTGTTTTTTACGAAGTCTCTGAGTTTCTGCTTATCTGGGAATGTCTTAATTTCATTTTCGTATTTGAAAGATAGTTTTGCAGGATATATAATTCTTGGTTGGAAGTTCTTCTCCTTCAAGGCTTTGAATGTGTGGTGCCACTGTCTCCATGCCAGCATGGTTTCTGCTGAGAAATCTGACGAGAGCCTACAGGGTTTTCCTCTGAATGTTAGCTTTGCTATGAGTCTTGCTGCCTTTAAGAGTTGCTGCTTATCTTTCATTTTGTTAAGCTTGATTATAATATGTCTTGGAGTCTTTCTTTTGAGATACATATTGGGTGGTGTATGATATGCATCTGAGATATCTATATTCTCTTCCTTCATGATTTCTGGGAAGTTTTCTGTCCAGCCTCTTTGGAAAATGATCTGGTGCTTCCTTAAAAAAAGGGATATTGATATACCATTTGACCCAGTAATTCCACTACTTGGAATATATCCTACAGAATCAAGGCCTTTCACACCAACGGACACATGCACCAGAATGTTTATCACAGCACAGTCCACGATAGCAAAAAGATGGAATCAACCCAGATGCCCAACAACAGAAGAATGGATAGGTAAACTATGGTACACATACTCAATGGAGTACCACACAATGATAAAGAATAACGATGATTCCAGGAAACATTTCATAACCTGGTTTCAACTAGAAGACATTATGATGAGTGAAAGTAGTCAGCAACAAAAGGACAAATATTGTATGAGACCTCTATGATAAGATCTCAAAAACAGACTTGTGTATAAGAAGAAAATACTCTTTGACAGCTGCAAGGGAGGAGAGGGAGGGAGGATAAGGCGGGGAGGGTTTAGATTAGATAGTTGCTAGAAATCTGCTTGGGTGAAATCAGAGATAGTACACATTAGAAACAAGAACAACATTAAGTGAACTTCAGCGTAACTTGAGTACTCCTTCCATCTTAACCCAATATTGCAAGGATAGAGTAGCTGGGGCAGGGGGCAGGGGGCAGGGGACCATGCTCTTAGGGGAAATCGAGGCCAACTGGCACAACTAGCATTTTGCTGAGAGGGCTCTCTGCACCCCACATTGGTGAGTGGCGTCTGGGGTCTTAAAAGCTGCCAAGCTGCCATCTGAGGGCACAGCAAACGGTCCCAACTCAGCAGGAACGATGCTCACCGAAGATCAAAATGACATGGGGTAAATACAACACAGAAGATAGAGAGACCCACATGAGTGGGTGCCTACATCGGCTTGGGACCAGAAGAACTACATGGTGCCCGGCCACCACGAGTGACAGCCGCGATAGAGCTCACCAAGTTGAGTCTCACTGGCAACACAAGAATAAAAAGGGGTGCACCCAGAGATCCTCACTAAAAGACCTCAATTGATGGTCCAGTTGTTTGGGGGTTCCTCTGGGAGCATGGCCCCTCGACCTTATGCTGCCCTTGATCATAAATCATAACGAAGGTCCACGCTTTGGACAGAAATGGATTGGACTTGGCGATGCAGTGACCATATATTGGATGCACTTTATGGTTCTATACATCTATAGGATGTCATCCTGCTGACCTCTGGCTGGAGGAAGGAGAGTGGGTGGAAAGGAGGGGAAAGGAGACTGTTGGGAAGATGAGACATGTATGGAGCAGAGAGGAATAGTGTGCTGTCACAGGACATGGAGAGGAGTGGAAGCTGCACATAGGTGGGCATGTAAATTTATATGGGAATGTACATTTTCACTCAGTCATATTAAATAAAAAATAAAAAAAAAATCATAACTATTCAGAGAGTAGGTGCTTAATGGGTATCAATTCAATTGTTATTCACCAAATCTTTCCTGAGCTCCAATCTAATATTGAGTACCAGGTTAAATAAGTGTAAATATAAATCAGTCTGCACCTGTAGTTGGCAAAAGCTTACAATCTGGTGATAGAGACAAATGAATATAAAATATAATGTAAGCATATGAATTAGCTATAACAGGTACTAGCAGAGCATTTAAGAAATCACGGTAGAAATATTTAACTCTGCCTTAAAGACTTTGGGAAATTTTCATATAGTATATACAAATTTCATACACATCAAGACAGAACCTAGAGGTAATTCTTGCCATCTTGCTGTCCCTCCTCTAACATATGCAATGCATCACCAAAATCCATGCTTCCTAACTCTCTCTATACCATATACTCTTTAAACCTCCACCAAGTCTTTAGAGTTTACATCAAATTACTATCTTCTCTTGCTTGGTCTACAACAAAGTCTTCAGTATTCTACTTGCATCCAGTCTTTCAGTTATCAGTATATCTTTCTCATGGTAACTCCACGTGTGTCAGAGTAGAATTGCACCCCTTAGGTTTTCACTGGCTGATTACTGAGAAGTAGATCATCACACTTTCTTTCAAGGTGCCTCTGGGCAGGCTTGAATGTGTAGCCTTTGGTTAGCAAGCAAGTGTATTACCAATCTGAATCACCCAGGGATTCCTCATTCATCTTTTTCCCTCTAACTTATTCCTGTCAGTGCTACCAGAGCAGTCTTTTCAAAACGCAAATCTGAGCAAGTCATTACCTGAGTAAAACCCTTCTGGGCCTTTTCATATGCTCTTAAGGCAAAGATAAACTTCTTACACAGTTTTTGACATCCTGGATGGTGTGCCCTGTGGCTCTCCATTCCCATCTATCATGGGGCACTGCTTCTTCACTCACCACTCTAGCAGCATAGGTCTTTGAGCCATTCTTTGTACTTGGCATTCTCTCTCCTGACATAGGAGCTCTGCACCTGCTATTCCCTCTGCCTAGGGTATTCTTTTTCTAGTTAAATCATATTCATCCTTTAGATCTTATTTGAAGCAGTGTGGCTTTATGGATGGTTTCTGTGATCAGGTCGACTTTCTATTCCAAGCACTGATAGCATCATTTTCCTCTTTTTCTGAGCATTTATTACCATTGCAACTTTGCATTTCTTGGTCTGTTCACTTGCCTCTCCCCAGACTATGGGGAGGGTGTCATGGGACTTGACTCAGCTTTGCATTTTCAGTGCTCAGTTAATTACTGCCATTCACTCAGCCATGCATGCATCAAGCATTTACTGAGCAGTGACTAGGGAGCAGGTGTTGTGCTAGAGGCTGGAGGTGAACAAAACAGGAAACTTGGTCTAGACCCAGGAAGGTAGGGGTCTGGAAATGCTCCTCTGGTTCACTTAGGTTTTCAACCAGGAGCAATTGTACATTAATTACTAGAGAGATTTAGCATAGCTATCACACAACTTCTCCTACACACCCACCCAGACACACAAGCCATTTTTTTTCAGCTGACAGAGTAATGAAAGTTCAATAGATAGCCTAAGGGTTCCCGTTAGGAGAGTTCAGCTAAGAAGAAATTCAATGCTCCTTATTCCTGGCACTGGCTCTAACCAGTATCAACATCCTTTCTTCCCCCAGGTTAATAAATAAGGGATGGTTGTTCAAAACTTTATCTTTTCTTGAATAACATAACTATGAACAGCTTAATTATATTTTGAACTCTTTTCAACATCAGAAAGAATTTTTAGCAACTTCTCATTATTTCCCAAATATGTGTAGCACCAACTGGCAAATATTCTCATACTTTCCAAATAGAAAAAAGTGATGGATGAGCATTTTGTAGGTGGTGGATAGCCCAAATATGACCAGTTATACTTCTTAGCTACAACTCAGTAAAGTAGTGACTATATGCAGAGCCTTCGTGAAAAAATTAAGAAAGCCTTCCCTTTCCCCTTTTCTGGAAGGACTAAAAATGGGGGAAGGAAGTTAATATTTATCAAGTACTTGCTAAATCAAATTCTGTTTTAATACAAGGTTTGTTTTTACAAAACATATCAGGTTAGGTTTGTCTATATTACTTTAAAGAGAGTTGTCAAATACTTAACTGATGGATAATAATTGCTAGTACATACTACTACTATAACAGGTGCTGTTCTAAGTGCTTTACATAGATCAACTCGTTTAATCCTTACAACTCTAAGAGGTATGTACTATTATTAACCCATTATGTGGATGAGAAAACAGAGGCACAGGGTGGTAGAGTTACTTGTCACAATCAAAGAGTTAATAAAATGCAGGGCTGTGTTTCATCCTCAGTAGTTTGGCTCTAGAGTTAGTCCTCTCAATCCTTCTACCTAACTGTTTCTTGAGACATTTCAATTCTATCATAAAGTATTTAGAAACTTCTTGCAAATCAAATTCATGTTTTTAGTTATGAGACAAAAAGAGATATTTTAAAAATCCATATAGTTACAACATATCCATAGTTAAAGATCCATCATATAAAAATAATGAGCATTTAAAATAAAACTCAAGAGAAAATATTTATCTTATGGAAGTTGACCCACACGCACCTCAGGTACATAAAGTCTACCTAGATCAATGCATTCACTAAATTAATGAAAAAAATAATGTAAATTGTTACTGGCAATACTGTGATCACTCGATATGACTCCAGGTATAAACTAGTTATTAACAAACTGTATTCTGTTTGGAACTACCATTATTTCAAATCTCCAACTAAAAACTTTTCTGTATACCAACAGCTTAGGAAAGAGAAAGCAGCACAGTCCACATACTATACTCATTTATGTTTTCCAAAAAAGCAAAAACTATAACAACAAAGAACTGGTGAAGAATACAGTGAAAACGGTAGCATTGTGACAGATTTTAGTAAACTTTAATAACTTACTTTCCAGATTACTATTAAGTTAAACTACATGACATTGACCATATTTGGCCATATCTGACCTACAAAAATGGTAATTTCTTATGATTCCATCTAACTGGAAAATCATGCTTAGGCACACATAATATTTTCTAAGGAATTTTTGCCATTTTCTCTAAAAAGAAAGACGAGTCAGTGACCTACCAGGGGGGCCTTTGAGGATCATGGCTCCAGTGGACACTGTTTGGGCATCTCCAGCCCAACATAGGTTTGCTGGAAACATTCAAGATGAGCCCTTTTCATAAATCTGAGACTGTGGACTTCAATTTATGAGAAGAAATAGGTTCATATAACAGAGTGATATATTTTTTGAAAATGCACCCTTAGAATACATTTAATTTCTTCTATTGCTACATTGCCAGTTAAAATAATTAGGGATACTGATGTAATTTATAAAAATATTTCTGACATTACTCTGAAGACATGGAAGTGGATGATTCTGTTCCACACACTGTACAGTTTGACTGGACATATGGGTTAGACTTAGTAATCTTGTGAGAAATACAGCAACATTTTGGATTTGTTGGTCTATTAGCACTCTCACCTTGACAAATCTCTAAATACACACACACAGACACACATATCATACCCCATCTGCCTATCCTCTGAGAACCATATGCATTAGAGTTTTGGGAATGGGAATCATCTACCTTGAAGCCATTGGCTGACATCCCACATGTTCTGGCAGCCACTTCAAATTGTCACTATCAGTTGTTACCTGTTAAATGAGTTGATAAGCTTGTTTAGAGTCCTGGTGAGCAGATGTGCATGTAGGTCACGGCTTTTTCCACAAGAAGAATCACTGGATTGCTAATGAGTCTTTCCTTTTAATTAGGCCCAGAAAAGAAACAGTACTTAGACTTTGACACCTCTAAGAGAGGAACACACACACAATTTGACAGCATGGGTTTGATTCTTCATTAAACAGATACTGAGAATTGAAACTATACAGGGAGTCTTCCTATACACTGAGCAGTCACAACCTTGTTCAAAGTTGTTAGACTAGAAAGCCTATTATTGTTTTTGGACAACTTAGAAAAGATGGTATGTTCTCCAACTAACCTGTATTTAAAATACTTTACATGAAGCCAACAGTTTACTCAGTTTGTTAAGAGAATTGTGAGCTTAAAAGAGTTTCTTGTTAGATTAGGTTTTCCTTACTTGGTATCATAGATGTCCACATGTTTCTTACAACTTAAACCCAATCAAGTTATAAAGATTATATCATGTTACCTATAGTGGATTTTGGTGGATAAAAATGAGATCATGATGTTAGGGGATTTTTAATATGTTTAATTGTGTGATTGCGAAACTAAAACTACTCAAGATGCTTGTTTGGATTTTTAAAAAAAAAAATTTATAGTTGTTCATATTGTGGTGTTGCACTACTTTGAGACCAAAGTTAAAATATTAGTTACATTCAGTAGGTTGACCTACTAAAGACACTAAGGTAATGTTAAGCCAGAGCAAGTACTCAAATACTGACCAACACAAAAATGTGTTGGTTTTAAAAATACTGAATCTTCATTAGTGACTTTTCTGTCTCAGTGAAAGTATTAACAATATAGAAAATGCAAGACCCTAAGCTGTATGTAAACTGTAATTTTTTTAAGTCCCAAGTCTTTAGGACACTGTTAAGAGAGAGTGGAGGTATAAATAGCACGTCCAATTATTTAACAAACAAGAAGTGTTTGATGAGTATGCCAATACTGTCCTTTTGCTCCTTGTTACCCAAATATCTAAGAAGAATGGTCAGCATTCCTGCCAGCTGCACCCTTCTGTCTAATTTCCTCCACAACCCATTGCCATCTTCCAATTTCTCTTTTGAAATTCATCTTTCAAAGGTTTCCAAAGACTTCACAATTACCAAAGTATGTGACCCTTTCCTAGTTTCTTCCTATATGTATGCAATATGATACCGTTGACCACTTATTCCACTTACAATGATCCACCTGTTCTTTCATTCATTCATTCATTCACTCATTCAGCAAATATTTACTTGTTGTTTATCTTAGGACACACTGAGTTTCTGTTTATGTTGACAGGAAATTTAACAATAAGTATTAGCGTTAGTTGTACAACATGATCAATGTAATTAATATTACTAAATTGTACACTAGAAAAATGTTACATTGGCAAATGTGTCATGTAAATATTCACAAAAAGAAAAAAAGAAATGTAAATAGAGAAAAAAACATACGCGAATATATGAATGAGCAGACATAGTGTCTCATATGTAACAATGGTGTTCCAGACATACTGTCACTAGATATTCTGCTTTAGATTCTTTTTTTTAAGCAGTGATGGACCTGTGTGTATCTATCTGTTCAATTTTCCTGCCACAGGTTCATGTATGAAAGAAGGTTATCTTAAAAAAAAACAACAACCCTGGCCCAGACAGATTCACTAGAGAATTCTACCAACCATTCAGAGAAGATCTCACACTAACACTACCCAAACTACTTCAGAGCATAGAAAAGGAAGGAATTCTCTGGTACTCATTCTATGAAGAAAGAAAATTCAATACCAAAGCCAAGCAAAGACATTACAGAAAGAAAAATTACAGGCCAATATCCCTTATGAATATATGTCCTCTGACAATTATGTTTGCGAACTCATCCTAGAAAAAGCGCTACATACTTCATTGCTGAATAAAACTACAGTCACCTTCAAAGTACTCACCTTGGGAAGTTATGCACCCATGCAAGGGTCTAGTCCACCCTTCTAATCAACTCTGGAACTCTTTTTCTTCAATGACCATCAGAACTGTCATAGGATTACCCTTGATGTCCTGAATGTCATCAAAACATCTTCCTTTCAATACTTCCTTTATCTTCAGAAAGAAAAAGTCATTGGGGGCCAGATCAGGTGAGTAGTGAGAGTTTCCAATATAGTCATTTGTTTATCGGCTAAAAACTCTTTCACAGACAACTACACAATTCAGTTCACGAACTTGTCCCCTTGCCACCTTGTCACTCTGTGCAATGGCCATTCCAGAAAGAGTTCCAAAGTTGCTGTAAAGGGTGAACTAGGTGTTGGCATCAGTGCATAGCTTTCCAAGGGGAGTACTTAGAAGGTGAGCGCTGTGATATTCAGCAATGAGGTACGTAGCACTTAGAACAATTAACTTCACAGACTTAACTGTTCGACTTCATAGACACAAAAATTCTCTACAAAGATTCTCAATTCTTACACTGGGTCAGGATTGCAACATGAGTAAAAGTGTTACATCCCTTCTTGATCTTCTTGAACTTAATTTAACCTTGCCTCACTAACCACAAGCAGAGATTAGGATTTACAACACATAGAAAACTTACAAGCACCAATTAGCCAATAGAATTCAACAACATATTCAAAGAAAAAAAAAGAATATATTATGACCAAATGGGATTCATACAGGTGGGCAAGTACCATTTAACATTAGAAAACCAAGCAATGTAATCCACCACATGAAGAAAACAAAAGAACTATGTGATCATCTCAATCAACAACAACAAAAAGCTACTGGTAAAGTCCAACACTCATTCCTGATAAACACTCTCAGTAAAATAGAAATAGATGAGAAATGCCTCAATATAATAATGGGCATTTACACAAAACCAACAGTCAGTATTATTCTCAGTGGAGGCAGACTGACAACATTCCTTTTGAAAATGGGAACTAGACAAGAATTTATCACCCTTTATTAGACTCTACAACATCAGGTTTGGTTTTTGTCTTATTCAACGTTGTACAGGAAGTCCTACCTAGAACAATCAGGCAAGTAAAGGAAAGGTATCCAAATTGGTAAGAAAGAAGTAAAACTATCCATATTCACAGATGGTATGATCCTATACATAGAAAATGCTGAAGACCCCACAAGAAAGCTACTGTTACTGATAGAAGGATTCGGCAAATTAGTAGGATACAAGATCAACCTACAAAAATTATTCAGATTCCTATACACCGTGTTAGTTATATAGAGCTTCTATAACAGAAATACCACAAGTGGATGGCTCTAACAAGGCAATCTATAGATAATACCATAATTCCAGTCTAAATTCCAACAACATTCTTTAACAAGATGAAAAAAACTAATCACAGACTTCGTATAGAAAGGGAAGACATCACGGACAAGTAAAGCATTACTGAAAAGAAAACAAAGAGGCCTCACACTGACTGATCTCAGAATCTGCTACATGTCCTCAGTGAAAGGAGGTTAGTAATGTTTAAAGGTATAATGTATTGAAGCTAAGAGAATGGAAACTTGATTAGCACATTGACAGCTACATGAAATATCTTCATGTGCATTCTTAGCTCCAGATATCAAATGTTGACATCCATTTTTGTAAAACCAATCTCTTTGCACAGCACATTTGGAAAAAAACCCAGGATATTGTGGAGGGATATTTACGAGATTTACAGTCTTAATTTCAGTGTGTGTACATTTAGCTATTGTTTACTTAGCTTCGTGATAAGCACTGTGTAACAATGGTCACCTTCTAATAAGTACAATGGTCACCTTCTATGTCCTGTGTTTGGAAATCTCAAAAAAAAAAAAAAAAAGGATGAAGATCTGACACGGTAGGGTAAGAACAGTTCTGCAGTGTCTAGGAATTGTGTGGTACAGAATTTGGGGGCAGTTTTAAATGCTTAACTTATACCCACTAACTCAGCCCTAGTGGTTAAGCACTTTGCTGCTAACTGAAAGGTAAGTGGTTCAAACCTACTAGCTGCTCCACCAGATAAAAGACCTAGCAATCTCCTTCCATAATGAATTCAGCCTAGGAAACCCTATGAGGCAGTTCTACTCTGCCATACGGAATTGCTGTGAGTTTAAATCGACTGGAAGACACACAACAGCAACACCTCTCTTGAAACATAGTTTAAGTTTATTCATTAATACTGGGTCTTTTGTGCATCTTGGATGGAAGTCTGATTCACTGGAGAATCTTTACTTACCCCGACCATCTGTGTTTTTTAAACTGGACCATACAGCTGCGATTTCTCTATAGGTTTTCATTATGTCTCCCAAGCTAAGCTGAATAGGAAGTAAGACCAAGTCACATATGTAAAAAGACATTGAATTTCTTACACTTTAGCACAGAAGAAGAAGACAACAGGTTGGGGGGTTGGTTGGGGGACTCTAGAAAATGTCCTACAGTAGAGCAATGGAAAGGATCAGAAGAAGAAAGGAAATTATTTCTATTAAGATAAATTAATAAATAATATATCATAGTATTTTTTAATTGTGTGAGGTTTAATATATGATGCTTTGCCTTGGGAAAATACACCAGGGATATTTCCTAGTGTTCTTTCAGCCCCAGTACTGATGCTCTAACGTTGGGACACTTCAAAGTGTCACAGTTTTTTCCTATGCACACCAGTAAGTAGTCCCTCCTCCCAGGAGCACAAAGACAGTCTTGGAAAGAGGAAATGTGCATGAGATTTGAGAAGAAAATACTCTTCAGAAAAACCTCATGGAATGGCAAAAATTACCTAACTGGAACTTGGCACACCCAGTGCTCTACTGTGTTTCCTTATTCAAAACTAATTTTGGTAATTTGTTCTCTGTGGTCTCGAAGGCCTGCCAATCTTGATCCAGTCTTTCAAGTTATTAGAGGGTCCATTCTATTGCCAGATGTGATTGCAACCTGAGCTGCAACGATCTCAGAGAAGTCAGCTTAGGGCTCACTCTTTACTCAGAGAAAAGCACTCTTCCTGAATTACATTTTCAGTTTGATTCTAAGAATAAGGCTTCTTAGGCTCTACCGTGATCCCAGTTCTCAGTGATTTCAGAAATCAACATGATATTCATGTTATGGCACTTGTGTATAGGAGAAGCTGAGGTAGCCATGGAGCCAAAGCTTCATTCAGTGAAACGTGTTTTGTTTCTATGGCAACAAGTTCCTTCAGGCCAGAATAGGTGCTAATTTGCATGCGGAAAATATTAATAATAGAAGCAATTTGAGAAATTTGGCCAGAACCACATTTTTCCTTGGTTTCACATGTGCTATTTTTTCTCCTGTTTGTTCTTCAGCTACCTTTTCTGCAAATTGTTTGGTAAAGAAAATCCAACCACTAGATTCACAAAAAGTGTTTGCTTTTTGTAGTTGATGAAACAGATCATTCATAAACGCAAAGATGGAGGCAGGTCTCATCTAAAAACTCTCATGGACTGTCTGCAGATGTTACAAGTCTAAAGGTCTCTATTTTAAGGAAGCATGAGAGACATAATATTTGAAAATGCACAATTAGCATCAGTGGTTCATTTTCCCAATGATTCTCTACTTTCTTTTGTTGCATTTCAGATGAACAACAGGTTGTCATAACTAACCAAAGCATGCCAGATAGGGAGATAGACAATTTTCATTCTGTAAAAAGAATGCATTTATCTCAGAACAAATATCCAGGAAATTCAACTTTTTTCCCTCTACAGAAATAAATATAATACACAGGCTAAGAATAGACTAGCTGGATTTGAATTCTGGTTCTCTCCCTTTAGCAAGTTGGACACATTGTTTAAACTCTATTTGCCTCATTGGCCTCATTTGAGGTAAGAATAAATTAAGAGATTACCTCAAAAGGCGATAATTAGTGTTATACAGGTACCTACAACTGTCCTTGTACACGGTTAATGCACAATAAATAAATGGTGGTGATTATAACAGAAATTACAAAGTAATTCCATACAGAAAATGCAGGATTACTAGATGATAGAGACTTTCTTGTATAATTTGCAATAATAATTTCTTAAAAATATTTTCTAATAAAATGTTAATGGATGAAAAGGAATAAGCTACTTTACTACATAACATTATCTTCATACTTATGAAGGTAACAGTTAAGTCTTCAAACTTTAAAAGTATGTTTTAAAAGGTCAAATGAAATCATTTCCTGAAACCTAACTTCTAAGACTATACTATAATAAATGTATAAAAAAGAAAATTAGTTGCAGGCAATATGACATGAGTCTCTTGCTAAGATTCAATAGTAAGTAGAAATCATCCAGAAATTAGCAATAAGTTTGAAGCAAGAATCCAGAGATCACTAAATTTATGACCGGAAATATAACTAGAGGCAAAAAGGGAAGCCACCTCACCTCCTCCCAACAGTTTCCAGTATTCTCTAAAAACGGCCACCTTTTCAAAGACTGTTAACACTGTGATGAAAAGACCTGGTGTGGACTTTGTAATTAAAAACTAAGTGGTCAGACTATGAAACATAAGAAGAAGTGATCAAATGATAGATCTGTCACCTCTCCTCATCAACATCCCCCACAGCTGCCTGACCTGCTCCCAGCCTCGTCCTCCCCAGATACCCCGAGGAGCTGACAGAACTCAGCTGTGCCTCTGTACCAGGCAAGGCATTTGATCCGAGTTTCATTTCTCATTTTCTAAGATAAGAGCATTAGAATAGTATGATCTCTAGCATATTTTGTGGCTCAAAAGCTCTATAACATGATCGCTGTTGGAAGCCAAGGAAACCTGAGCTCTGATTTTAAGCCTCATTGTCACAAACATGTGAAAATGATCTTAAGTAACCAAAGAATTCCGGAAATATTTGTGAACTGTCAAAATATACACAATTTTTCTTGCTGCAGGATATGAGCTATAACCAAAGCAATTTTATGAACACTTCTAGTCAGTGTTCAAAGGGACCACTTCTTTCCCCCAGCAAGAATTAATCATAGGCAAGGACTGGAAAAAGACAATTTCCCTAGATGAAGCTTAGGCACACTCCCACTAAGAAGCTCATTCTATTTTAATTTGCCAATTAAAAGTGGCCAGGGAACTCAGCATTGCCATTATCACATTAAAAATACTATACTTGTCATCTGCTTTCCTCTCCGGAAAAAGAACACTCAAGCAGAACAACTGCTCTTGAACTTTTTTTTTTTAATTGTGCTTTCAGTCAAAGTTTATAGTTCAAGTTAGCTTTTTATGCAAAAATTTATACACATATTGTTATATGACTCTACTTGCTCTTCGACAATGTGACAGCACACTCCTCCTTTCTAATACGTATGAGCCAAGCCAGCTAGAAGCCAAGTGCCGTCTGTTCACTGAACTCATCACAGAAAATTCTACGTACTTCACTGCTGAGTAGCACTACTGTCACCTTCAAAGTACTCCTCTTGGAAAGCTCTGCACCCATGCCAGAGCCTAGTCCACCCTTTTTCTGGAATGCACATCAGAACTGTCATTGTATTATCCTTGATGTCCTGAATGGCATCAAAATGTCTTCCTTTCAATATTTCCTTTTATCTTTGGCTAAAGACAAAAGTCACTGGGGTCCAGATCACATAAGTAGGGAGGGTGTTTCAATACAGTTATTTGTTTACTGGCTAAAAATTCTCTCACAGACAACATGCAATTAAGTTCACGAACTTGCCACTGTGCCACTGTGTGCAACGGCCATTCCAAGAGTTTCAAAATTGTTCTGAAGGGTGGACTAGGTGCTAGTACTGGTGTATTGCTTCCCAAGGGAAAGGTGACTGTAGCAATATTCAGCAATGAGGTATGTAGCACTTAGAACAATTACGTTCGCAGACTTAATTGTCAGACCTCATATTTCTTGTACCTATTGAACCAGCCCCTGCCCATTCCTGCCTTCTCATCTTGCCTCTGTACAGGAGCTGCCCATTTAGTCTCATGCATTTACTACATCTAAAAAAACACACTCTTCACAAGTATCATTTTTGTCTTATAACAATCAAAACTCACTGCTATCGAGTCAATTCCGACTCGGAGCTCCCTTACAGAACACAGAATAACTGCCCCATAGTTTCCAAGGAGCATCTGGTGGATTCAAACTGCCAACCTTTCGGTTAGCATCTGTAACAAACACTGTGCCACCAGTTTTTCCCTTGTGTCTTACAGTTCAGTCTAATTTTTGTCTGAAGAGTTGATTTAGGGAATGGTTTTAGTTTTTGGCTAACGGAGACCCCGGGACCCATTTCTTCTGGAATCTTTCCACTCTCAGTCAGACCAATAAGTCTGGCCTTTTAACTGGAATTTAAGTTCTGCATCCCACTTTGTCCTGCTCCATCAGGAACCTTCTGTTGTGCTACCCATCAGGACAATCATTTGTGGCAACGGGCACCACCTAGTTCTTCCCATTTCAGGCTGACGTAGTCTCTGGTTTATGTGGCCCTTTCTGTCTCTTGGGCTCATATTTTCCTTGTATCTTTGTTGTTTATCATTCTCCTTTGCTCCAGTAGAGTTGAGATCAATCGATACTTCTTAGATACCAGCCTGCTAGCTTTTAAGGTCCCAGACACCACTCACCAAAGTGGGAGTTTCATACTAAACATTTTCATAATAAACTCTGTCGTGCCAATTGGCCTAGATGTCTCCTGAAACCATGATGCCTGGAACCCCAGCCCTGCTACTCTGTCCTGCAAAGTGTTTGATCGTATTCATAAAACTTCTTAGCTCTTAGTTTAGTCAAGTTGCGCTGACTTTCATAAGTATTGTCCCTTCACCTAAAATAATTTTTGTCTACTGTCTAGTTTGAATCCGTCAGGTGCTCCTTGGAAACTCTGTGAGGCAGTTCTATTCTGTCCTACAGGAAGCGACTTGATGGCAGCATGCTTAGTGTTTTGGTTATCTAGTTAGTCAGTATCCTATCCTTCACTCCCTATCCTTATAACTACCAAAGAATGTTTTATTCTGCCCAAAACATAAAAAAAGAAGGATGCTGTCCAGTCAATTCCAACTCAGAGTGACCCTACAGGGCAGAGTAGAACTGCCTAATAGTGTTTCCAAGGAGAGGCTGGTAGATTTGAACCACCAACTTTTTGGGTAGCAGCCAAACTCTTAACTACTGTTTTATGGTGTAGCTCAATGACACCACTAAAAGACCAGAATTGATGGCCCGACGGCCTGTAAGATCCCCTGGGAGAATGGCCCCTAGACCTGCAGCTGCTCTTGACCAGAAAACATCACAGAGGTCAACTCCTTGGACAAAAATGGTCTGGACTTGAGAACACAGTGTGACCATATGGTGTGTGTACTTTATGGTTCTATGCATTTATAGGAGGCTGTCCCTCTGGTCTCTTTCTAGATGGTACAGAAGAGAGTGGAGAGGAAGGGAGGGGACAGGAGTTGTTAAGAGGACTGTGCTTTCACCAGGCACGGAGAGCAGAAGGAGCTGCAGATAGGCAGGCATGCAAAATTGAATTGGATTGTACACTTTCACTTAATCACAACTGAAAAAAAAAGACTGCCTTTAAAGAGTGGCTTTATCTAGGGTCAGGTCAGGGACAGAACTTTCTGCTGCTATTGCAGCAACAGATTCCACTAAGTCAACCACATTTATTGGATATGTACTTATCTGTGAAATTTACTATGCATTGGGAAGACATAAAAAAGAACTAATAGGTATATTTTTACATTATACTAAGTGAAGGAAGTCTATCATAAAAGGACAATATTCTATGATCCCATTCATATGAAACATCTAGAATAAGTGAATGTATAGAGACCAAAGTTTATTTGTAGTTACTAGGAACAGGGTGAGTGCTTCAGGGGAAGCCCTGGTGGCATCGTGGCTAAGAGTTTGGCTGCTAACCCAAAGGTTGGCAGGTCAAATCCACTAGCTGTTCCTTGGGAACTCTACACGGCAGTTCTACTCTGTCCTGGAGGGTTGCTATGAGCTTGAATTGAGTCAACAACAGGTTTTCTGGTTATCAGGGATGTGAGAAAGGAAGAAGGGAGAGGATGTTGCTTAGGATCCACTGAGTTTCTGTTTATGGTGATAGAAAGCATGGTGTTTTAGTCAGCTAGTGCTACCCTAACAGAATTACCAGAGTGGATGGCTTTAACACAGGAAAGTTTATTCCTACACAGCCCGGTAGGCTACAAGTCCAAACTCAGGATGTCCACTCCAGATGAAGGCTTTCCCCCTTATCGGCTCTGGAGGAAAGCCCTATGTTACATCAGTCCTTGTCCAGGGAGCATCTTGGCACAGAAACCTCAGGTCTAAAGGGCGTGCTCTTCTCCTGGTGCTGCTTTCTTGATAGCATGAGGTTTCCAATTCTCTGTTTGCTTCCCTTTCCCTTTATCTCTTGTGGGATGAAAGGATTATGGGTGGGGCAAGCCATACTCCAGGGAAACTCCCTTTACAGTGGAGCAGGGAAGCAATCCTATGAAGAGATTTACAGTCCCACCCTAATCTTTTAACATACAGCACAGGAAAATCACAACATGGAGGCAGTCATAAAATATTGGGAATCATGGCCCAGCCACATGGCTGCACATATTTTGGGGAGGACACAATTCAATCCATGACATCCCACCCTTTGGCACCCCAAAATCACATCTTTGAAACATTTAACACAGTCATCCCATCATAGCAAAATCATGTCCATCCCATGCGACAGAAGTCTTAAATCAGTTCCAAATCTAAAATTCAAAAATTCCTTTACATCTATGAAACCTAGAACAACAGCTATCTGATTCCAAAGATAGAGTGGCAGAACAGGCACAAGTTAGCCATTCCATTATAAATGCTAGAAATTGCAGGGAAAGTAGGCATTAACAGGCAACAGGTAAGTCAGCAGAACTCATTACATTAGCCTTCAAAGCTTTGGAAATACTCTTCCATTTTCTGAGACATTCTACACGATGGCCCTGCACTCCAGACTCGGTATTGGCCACACTCTCTGGATTCGGAATGGAGCCCCCCATCCCTGTACTCTGCCTTCAAGGGCCACTTGGACAGAAACTCTGTCCCATTGGCTTTAGGTGCACCTTAAGCCCACCTGAGTAGCAATCCCACAGGATGCCATGGTTCCATCCTTTCAAACCCCTGAGGTCATGGCCATACCTTCTGAGACTGAGGCAGCTCAGCATCTCATGTTCTTCACGTCTTTAGCTTCTGCTTTCTATGGCCACAGGGTGGCATGGCCTGGGCCTCAGGCCTGCATCTGCCCTGCAGGGGTAAGTGCTCCAAAGCTCTGTAGCTTCACTGATTCAAGTGCCCAGAGGCACCCTACTCAGCTAGGAAGCCTCTTGCACAAGATGGGTCAGCTCCAGCGCTGCCTCTGGTTCTGCTGCTGGCAGTGCTGATGCCACCAGTCCTCTGCTGCTCAGTTCTCACCATCTGCACCTTCTTCGGTGTTAACAGTTCTCCTCGGGTCCTTCTGAGTTTTCTATCCAGTCATAGCTTCAAAACAGCTTCCACATTTCAGGTATTTGTTAGAGCAGCACCCCACTCTCATGGTACCAAACTCTATTTTAGTCAGCTAGTGCTGCTCTAACAGAAATACCACAGAGTAGACGGCATTAACAAAGGAAAGTTTATTCTTATATATTCCAGTAGGCTAAGTCCAAATTCAGGATGTCCACTCCATGGAAAGGCTTTCCCCCCTGCTGGCTCTGGAGGAAAGTCCTATATTATATCAGTCTTGGTCCACGGAGCATCTTGGTGCAGGAACCTCAGGTCTGAAGGATGTGTTCTTTTCCCGGTGCTGCTTTCTTGATGGTACGAGGTTCCCAATTCTCTGCTTGCTTCCCTTTTCTTTTATATCTTGTGCAATGACAAGATTAAGTGTGGAGCAAGCCATACTCCAGGGAAACTCTCTTTACAGTGGAGCAGGGAGGTAATCCTATGAAGGGATTTACAGTTCCACCCTAATCCTTTAACATACAGCCCAGGAAAATCACAACATGGTGGGCAGTCATAAAATATTGGGAATCATGGCCCAGCTACATGGCTACACATATTTTTGGGAGGACACAATTGAATCCATGACATCTGGCAATGGACATTGGTGATGGTTGCACAGCTTGATTAATCTAATGGATGTCACTAAACTGTACTCACAAAAAACACAAAATTCACAAATGCTGTGTTGTACTTTCTTTTGCAGCACTAAAAAAAATGAAAAGTATGTTTCCTGCAAATCAATGACCTTTCTCATAAAAAAAATGGAGCCTTCCATCCAAGCCTTGTGAAGATTCTTCTTAACATCTTTTGATTCCATTAGGCTCTTATGCAACCTCTCCCTGTCTGTCTTGCCTGGTTATTTATAAAATGACATCACAAGCATGGCACTGATGGTTGAAGTGACAGTCCTGTCATCACAAAGCTTGAATTCCACTATAAATGTCCTTGTCTGGTAAGATTTCTATTGAAGTGGCATTACATGTGGGACACAGAATGATTGGAATCATGCTACGTGTTACTCCTTTTCAGTCTCTAGTGAACTGTGACATGACTAAGGGGCAAACGTAGAAAGAAAATAGAGCCTAGATTCTGGATAATAACATATTTAACAATGTCTCCCTGAATAATATATAATAAAACAAATCTATGCAACTGATCCTCCATGTACTTGCACATGATTCTATATACATACATGCAGAATACTATATATTTCCAAAAATATGTTCTCAAAGAGCCCATTGATTCCTGCCTAATAAAACAGTGTGTTACCACAGCTTACTAGAGGAAAGGCTAACCTCGCCTTATCATCTTGAAATCCCTTTGGGCTGGGATCCCATCAAGGTCCAAAGACCCTGCTCCAAGACAAAAATCAAGATTTAGTTGTGTGTGCAAAAAGCCAGCCAAGAATGGATCATTCTTTAGGGTCTCTGCAGAGCCTGGGGTTTGAAGTCAGGCTATAATTTACAGCTAAATTGGGGTAACATGAGATTATGAAATGAGAGAATATAAAAATTCCAAGTAGTTTCTAAAATGGCATTCATGCCAAGAAAGAGCATTTATTAATGAGGCTTTTTTTCCCTAAATCTGCATCTTAAGTGCTACCACTGCTAACCACAAGGTCAGCAGTTCAAATCCACCAGGCGCTCCTTGAATACTCTGGGGGTCAGTTCTACCCTGGCCTCCAGGGTCACCATGAGTCAGATCTGACTCAACGGCACTTTGCTTGGCAATCTGATTCTTGTGCTAGACAGATGCCTTTCTGGAAGATGTTGTCTATTAAACAGCCTTTTAAAAAACAAATTTGTCTTTACATTTTCTATATCTAAGACATCTCTAACTGAAGGTTGGAGCTTCCAATAATCCTGTGATAAACAGAGTTACTGCCTTGCCCTGACACAGTTCCAGGCCAAAGCAAAGTAGTACTAGGTACCATCTAAGAAATCTTGGGTAAAAGTATCATTTTCGATAGACTTTCTTGAAATACTCAAATTAACACTGCAACTCCCTCTTCATCCACAACCCTACTAGAACTTCAAAAAAGACAAGATCCCACACGGGAAAAAACTGCACCAGATTATTTCTGAAATTCATGGGGTAGGTCTAACTTAAATAGATGTCTTATAGTACCATTCCATAGTATTGAGCACTAACTACTTGTAGTGGTATAAAAGTATAAGTACTGTAGTTTAGATAAAGTACTTAGCTCTTCCAACCATATTATAGTAAAGCTACTGCCATGGAGTAGATTCCAACTCATAGAGGCCCTACAGGACACAGTAGAACTTCTCTACAGAGTTTCCAAGGAGCACGTGGCAGATTCAAACTGTCAACCTTCTGGTTAGCAGACATAACACTTAAGGGGGTTACAGCACAGTACAAAAAATGGCTACTTCCTCCTTTTAACTACTTAGAACTTTATCAGTCTTTAAGTTTTTAACTTCTAATCCCCTCATCTACTTAGTCAGCTTATCAAAATATTAGGGCAGTGATTCCCATACTTTGTTACACATTGGAATCACCTGAGGGTTACTAGCAATATTGATGTCTGGCCTCCACCCCAAAATATTCTGATTTAATCAGTAGTGCATGCACCTAGGTGAGGGGAACTTGAAAAGGTCTCTTAAAAAAAAAACTTCTTTTGCCATTCAGTCAATTCTAACTTACAGTGACCCTATAGGAGAGAACACAACTGCCCCATATGGGTTCAAGGAGTGGCTGGTGAATTTCAACTGTGGACCTTTGGGTTAGCAGACAATCTCATAACTACTGTGCCATCAGGGCTCCAAAAAAGGCTCCCTAAACTCTCTAGGTGACTCTGATATGCAGCAAAGTTCGGAAACCACTGCTTCAGGGTGAAATTGCCTCATCAATGTCAGAGTTCATCTAGCTACAACATATAGTAAACACAGGCTATAAAAGGCAATCAGAATGTCCTGAAATGCATTATGTACAAACTGGAAACTGACTGATAACGAATACGAACAAGAAAGAAAGAATGACACGTTTCAGTTATTTATATTATTGCTTCTAATAAGTTGTATTTTGCTTAAATTCACTAAAATCCTGCCTGTCATTCCAGGGCTTAGAGTTGTCAAAATAAATCTTAGCTTATTTATCTACATTTTTAATGCAATGAACTTTTGTAATCCAAATTTTAGATGTCAGAGATGGGATTACTTATTAGCACAAATTAAAACTGGTAAGGTACATTCAGCAGGAAAAAATTAATTATTCTTAAAATCAATTTTTTTTAAATTTCAGGTTACCTCAGATTTACTTGAGATAGCTTATTTTAATGCTGGCTATTAATTACAAGTAAAAATAAAAACAAGTATGCTGTTGTACCTGCTGAATTCACGCTACGTGGGGTTTTATGCATTCTATTGAATGAATTTTCCAGAATCTGCTTCCACTAAGTAAATACAGTCACATATTTATCCATCCATTATAATGTACACTGAAGATGATCAATTACTCATTCTGAAAGCCAGAACTTTATTTCATAACTACTTGAGCATTGATAAACCTGATAACAATGCTAATCAGACTAAGGTGGACACTGGAGACAGATAAGCACAGAGCAACCTGTCATAAGGTAAAGACGACAGAGAGTCCAATATGGGAGAACAAACTGGATAAATGGCTATTATGACTCCTTCTGTTGATATAGTTTCATTTTCTTCTACTGCTAAAGAGAAGTTGCAGTTCCCAAAATACATTCTTGTGTGTGTTCTCTGTTTTCACTATTGCACCAGTGTCAGACTTGGACTTTGTTTTACCCTTCTGACTTGAGGTCTTCTGGATGCTTTTGAGCCATATGGCCCTGGGTATCCTTGCATAGTAACAACAATTGTAAGTACTTTAAATATCCACCTCCAAACTGCAGTGATTTTAGGTGGGAGGGAAGGGAATGTGTTCTTGGTAAAGGCCTATCTTCCCTAGTTATTCAATCAAAATCATCAACTTCACTGTTAATGAAATGATCTCGATAAACAAGCCAACTAAAGGTCAAACTTTCCTTTACTAAACAAAGTCCATGAAAGCATGATTTTAGATGAAAGTACTTGTATATTGAGATTTTGATCAGAGGTTAAGCATATTTCACAAGATTCCTTACAAAGCAGTGACCTTCAAGAAATACGATTTTCTTCCAATGGGCAATGTAGTTAAATCAACAGTTTGGTGAGTTCCCAGGGTGTCTAGATCACTCTTTTGACTCTCTTCAAGATGTAGAACTTAGCAAAATACTATTTGTACTGAACTCTTGTCTAATAGAAAATATTTCATAATTAAGAAACCCTTAAGTTGTATTTTTATAAGAGTCTAATGTATCCTAGTCTCTTTTTTCCCACATTTCTATTTTTTTCTGCTTAACAAAGTAGAATCAAAGATAACAGTTTGACAATTATAGAAAAAGATAAATTAGGTTTTTAAAAAATCAAACATGCAGTAAAAAAGTTTTCTATTTTTTTAATTAAAAAATATCGAACATGCAGCATTAGTAAATTGAATAATATTCAAGAATAAGGATCTGTTTTTAGACAGCTAATGCTGCTCTAACAGAAATACCCCAAGTGGATGGCTTTAACAAAGGACAGTTCATTCTTACACTGTCCAGTAGACTACAAGTCCAAATTCAGGGTGTCCACTCCAGGTAAAGGCTTTTCCCTTTGTCAGCTCTGGAGGAAAGTCCTTGTGTTGCATCACTCTTTGTTCAGAGAGCATCCTGGCACAGGAACCTCAGGTCTGAAGGACATGCTCTTCTCCCAGTGCTGCTCTCTTGATGGTATGAGTTTCCCAACTCTATGCTTGCTTCCTTTCCTTTTATTTCTTGTAGGATGAACGGATAAAGGGTGGTGCAAGCCATGCTTCAGGGAAATTCCCTTTACAGTGGAGCAGGGACATGATCTTACAAGGCGATTTACAGTCGCAACCTAATCCTCTTTAACATACAGCATAAGAAAATTACAAGATGGAGGACAATCACAAAATATTGAGAATCACGGCCCAGGCACATGGCTACATATAGTTTTGGGGAAGCACAATTCAATCCACAATAGGATCTATCATAAGTTACTATTGATTTCCCCAGTTTTGACATTTAAATTGTTTTTGGTGAGCACTAACTTAAATTATAATGCATAATTTTGTGTATAAATCTTTGTCCAACTTCTGATCCCTTTCTAAAGGTAGGTTCTTAAAGAAGCCCTGGAGGCACCATGGTTAAGTGACTGAATAAATGGTCAACAGTTTGAATCTATCAGCTGCTCTTTGGAAACCCTATGAGTCAGTTCTACTCTGTCCTATAGGGTCTCTAACAGTCAGAATTGAGGCTCATAGAAAAGGATTACTGAATCACAGACTATTAGCATATTTAAGGCTCTCCCTTGCTCTCCTTCTGTCTCTCACAACATATAAGGAACCAGAAACTTCCCTCCATAAATTTTACTCAAACTTCCATTCCAAATGCCTCAGTATGAGAGAGTACATTCTCATCTTAAGACAGCCTCATCAGCACTATCTGTTTGCAGATCTGATAGGTGAAATAATATATTAATTTTACTTACCTAGTACTTAATGTGTTCAGATATTTTTCTTATTTGTTATCCATTAGTATCTCTTCTTTTGTGTCTCTTCATGATCTTGGCATGTTGTTCTTTTGGATTAGAGTAAACTCTCAACATCAAAACCAAACCCACTGCAACTGAGTCAATTCCATCTCATACTGACACTATGACAAAAATACTACATTGCATTGACTATAAGACATTTTTTTTTCCACACTTTCTATTTCTGACACTGGAATATGTTTTCCAGTCAGTTGCATCTTATATTTATAATTGGCAGTGTTTTTCTTTTTTTCTTACTGGCACAGAAAATAAGGAAGCAGTTCGCAATTTCTGACGTCTCAGTCAATTAAATGTGATATCAACTCTGCCAATCCTATTTATTTCAGATAGTGTTCCTAGTTTATTGGTTGGCTTTTACTTTTCTTCCTAGTCTATATTTGGCCCTTCTTCTGAATTTCCAAGTACCCATGTCAATCTGCCAAATTCAACATTCTCCAGGAAGAGCCCACTCATTATCACACTTTTCACTTTGCTAAGCAATATTTATCAAGACTATATTTTGCAGATCCATCTGACCTTTAACGCTATGTTAGTTTAAAAACTTTCAGAACATCTTGGGCCATTTAAAGTGTTTAGTTACACGAGCCACTGCCATATTTTATCCTCTTCCTTTCACCTTCTGCCTCATTTTCTCCCCACGGCTTCCTCCTAAACTGTAATGTAGACATTGAAGTTTAGTATCTTAAGGACATACTATTAATAGCTATTAACTATCATCAAAATTATCTGTTTATGCTCTGTAATTTTTTACTCATTATCTCTCTGTTTTAAAGATGGATCTATCTTCTGGTCCATTAAAGAACTCTTTCACATACTCAGTATTTTTGTTTCCAGCTAAAGTAATTTATTCGTACTTAATTTTTAACTGAAGGTAAATTCTTACCCATTGCCTATGCCTTGTTACATTTTCAAAATCTTAAACCTTCACCCCAACAAGGCTGGCCATGATCCAAAAAACACAAAACAACAAATGCTGGAGAGGCTGTGGAGAAAGTGGAACCCTCCTACACTGTTGGTGGGGTTGCAAAATGGTCCAGCCTCTTTGGAAAGCAATCTGGTGCTTCCTTAAAAAAATGGATATTGATATACCATTTGACCCAGTAATTCCACTACTTGGAATATATCTTACAGAATCAAGGCCTTTCACACCAACGGACACATGCACCAGAATGTTTATCGTAGCACAGTCCACGACAGCAAAAAGATGGAATCAACCCAGATGCCCAACAACAGAAGGATGGATAGGTAAACTATGGTATATATACTCAATGGAGCACTACGCAATGATAAAGAACAACAATGACTTCAGGAAACATCTCATGACCTGGTTTCAACTGGAAGACATTATGTTGAGTGAAAGTAGTCAGTGACAAAAGGACAAATATTGTATGAGACCTCTACGATAAGATCTCAAAAACAGACTTGTGTATAGAAGAAAAGACTCTTTGGCAGCTGCAAGGAAGGGGGGGGGAGGGTTTAGATTAGATAGTTGCTAAGTATCTGGTTGGGTGAAATCAGTGATAGCACACATTAGAAACAAGAACAATATTAAGTGGACTTAAACATAACATGAGTACTCCTTCCATCTTAACCCAATATTGCAAGGATAGAGTAGCTGGGGCAGGGTCGGGGGACCACGCTCTTAGGCGAAAGTGAGGTCAATTGGAACAACTAGCATTTTGCTAAGAGGGTTCTCTGCAGCCCACGTTGGTGAGTGGCATCTGGGGTCTTAAAAGCTGCCAAGCTGCCATCTGAGGGCACAGCAAATGGTCCCAACTCAGCAGGAACGGATGCTCACCGAGGACCAAAATGACATGGGGTAAAGACAACCCAGAAGACAAAGAGACCCACATCAGTGGGTGCCTACATCAACTTGAGACCAGAAGAACTGGATGGTGCCCGGCCACCACCAGTGATAGCCACAATGGAGCTCACTAAGTTGAGTCTCACTGGCAACACAAGAATAAAAAGGAGTGCACCCTGAGATCCCCACTAAAAGACCTCAATTGATGGTCCAGTGGTTTCGGGGTTCCCCTGGGAGCATGGCCCCTTGCCCCGATGCTGCCCTTGACCATAAATCATAACGAAGGTCCACACTTCGGACAGGAATGGATTGGACTTGGCAATGCAGAGTGACCTTATATTGGATGCACTTTATGGTTCTATGCATCTATAGGATGTCATCCTGATGACCTCTGGCTGGAGGAAGGACAGTGGGTGGAGAGGAGGGAAAAAAGAGACTGTTGGGAGAATGAGACATGTATGGAGCAGAGAAGAACAGTGTGCTGCCACTGGGCAGGGAGAGCAGTGTAAGCTGCATATAGGTGGGTATGTAAATTTATATGGGAATGTACATTTTCACTCAGTTATATTAAATAAATTTTTTTTTAAAAAAAAAATCTTAAACCTTGATCTGCAACACTGTTAATAACTACTTCATGGCATTATCCCCTCTGCTTTGGGAAGTTATTGGTCTCAGCGTTGACAGCTGGATTTGGATTGTATATTTTCACTTAGTCACACACACACACAAAAGAGTGCTTATAGTATAAGATTCTGCCATGAATCTTTAAAATGTTAACTGTTCCAACCTGAGTGTACCTGGGGTTGATTGTGCTGGCTTAATTACTCTTTTCACCTTAACACTCAGTAGGCTTGGCCTCAAAGGTTAGGGTATCACAGCACAAAAATCCGTAAGAAAGGCATTTAGGGGCTCTATTAACTCAAGTCAGCTATTACTTTGTTTTCTGTTTCATGTTTTACAGATGTGAAAATTTAGCCATTGCCTCTGCAACTCCAGTAGTGAAATCAACATAATTCATCCTGGGAATTTTCACTTCAGAAACCTCAACTCAAAATGGATCACAGCTGTTAGCATTTTAAAAATACGTTCCTTACTTTGTCACCTTTAATTCCTGGTTTACCACATTCTCCACATTCACCCTAAAAAATTAAAAAAAAAAAAAAGTGAAACAAGAGCACATCATTAGGTGGTATCACTGATTTAATCCACTCAGGTTAAAGACGACTCATGGATAATAATTTTCAGAATTCAATGCTCATAAAATCTATAATACTGAGGATAAAAGAGTGTAGAAATTATGAGAAAAATAGGTGTGCAGCCCAAGAATTATACAAGGTTAACATTTTAAAGAGTCATGGCAGAATCTTATACTACAAGCACTCTATGATTGCTACACTCTTTGTTTATTGTGACTAAGTGAAAATACACAATCCAAATCAGTTTTGCATGCTCACCTATCTGCAGCTGCCTCTGCTCTCCCCACCTGGGGACAGCACACTCCTTTTCACTCTATATATCTAGTATCCTCTTAACAAGCATCTGGCCCTCACCTCTACCCACTTCTCTCCCACCTAGAAAGAGACCAATAGGACAGCTTCCTTTAAATGCATAGAACCATCAAGTCACACTGTGTGCCCAAGTCTAGTCCATTCTTGTTCAGAGAGTTGACTTGTTACTTGTTTCCAGTCACGGACAGCGGCAGGTCTAGGGACCATGTTCCCAAAGGATTCTCCAGGCTGTCAGAACATCAGTGCAGGTCTCTTAGTAGAGTTCTCGGACTGCACACTTTCTTTTCTCATAATTTCTGCACTCTTTTTATCCTAAGTATTGTAGATTGCATGACTGAATTCTGAAAATTATTATCTGTGAGACATCCTTAACCTGAGTGGATCAATCAGTGATACCACCTAACACAGACTGACATTTGCAAGAGACTGACGAAACCGGAAGAAAAAGAATGAAGATTTACTGAACATCTACCATATGTAATCAAGTTGAATCCATGTAACAGCCCAATGAGATTGGTTTTATAATTCTCATTTTATAAATAAGAAAACTGATGCTCAAGAAGATAACTTCTGAGATGATACAGGTCATAAGTAGAAGAATCAAGGTCTGAATTCAGGTCTTCTTTCATTTGGAGTCCCTCTTCCGAGCACAAAACTTGGTCACTTAGTAGTATTTGCCTAAAGAACTGTGACAGAAGCTGACTGTGTCATGACTTGATGGGAAAAGTTCCTGTGATAAATGGCAAGCTCTGCTGTGGAAGAGACAGTGGGGCATGGTGGCAAGCCAGCTATATATTTTTCATCAAAAAGTTCTACTGTCTTGCCTTCCCTCAGATACAAAGATAAAAATCATAATATTTGAATTATATTTTACAAACATCTGTTAATCTGACATTAACTATATAAAGGAAAAATTATTATCCCAATTTTAAGGACAGAAAAACCATGATTTAGAAAGGTTAAACAATTTCTTGGATAGAGTGACAATTAGGACCTCTGAATACTAATCTACAATATCAGGCTTTTAAGACTTCAAATAACAAGAACTGAAAAGTAACAAAGTCCATTGTGACTAAAATTTCATAATCATAATATTGTCTCTTGCTTATAAAGCACTTTAGACTTTTCAAAGTGCTTTCATCTAAATTATTTATTGAGCCTCAAGGTAATTCTGTTTTTAAGATGAGGAAACCTCACTGGAGAAATTAAATAATATACTTAAATGAACATGCTAGCCAAAGGCAGAGGAGAGCTATGATTTCTAGTCCAGAGCCCTCACTATTAATTTCTGCTTCTGCTACTGCTTTATCATCCATATGCTGCTCTAGGACATGCAAGTTAAAGTGCTTCTACACAATGACATAAGGAAAGGAACTTGTGCTAGAATGTAAATCAAGGCACTGTTTCCTTCATTGAGGAAGTCTTGTTACAGAAATTAACTGAATGTAAATGGAAAATCATTCTTGAAGAATCAATCAGGAAGCAATTAATTTTATAACGATGGATGGAAACAAAATGAGTCAACAACTAAAATGTAAAACAGAAAAGTTTCATAAACACTCTCAAAACTCTTCATGCCAGAATTCACATTCCATTTGTCCAGACAGGTTTCTCAGTTATAGGGTCCTAAAAACAGCATTTGTTTGGGGAAAGATTTTCATGAATGAAAATACTGTATTCATGTTATCTATCTCTGCAAAGGTATTTCTTTCTATTTGTCCTTTTTGGTGGGCTCATTAACCCTCATGGAATACCTAAATCATACAGTTGCCAAAATCATACAGTTCCAGGAAGCAAGTGCTTCAGAAAGATATGAACAGATTAGCTCTGTTGCTAGCCTCTAATTTGTACACTGACACCCCTTGTACAATTTTGGTTTGAATGTCAATGGTTTGGGGTCACTTTGGTCTGACATCATGGTATGTTCTACATGAGAAGTCTTCTAATAAAATCATAAGTCCCCAGACAGTTTAATGCCAAGCCAAGTCAAGTGCCATTGAGTCAGATCCAACTAATGGGTCTTTTAAGTATATATATAAAACTTCCAAATTATAATGCAATCTCAATTCAAATGGAAAAACTAATCGCCAACTTTATATGGAAATGAAAAAGGCCTGAACAGCTAGAGTGATACTCAAGAAGAACAACAAAATAAAAACCTTACACTTTCAAAATTCAGAAACTACTATATAGTCACAGTAGTCAAAACAGCCTGGTCCCATTGCTGTCAAGTTGATTCAGAGTCATAGTAACCCTACAGGACAGAGCAGAAACACTGGCAAAAACTACAGACACATAGACCAATAGAACAGAACTGAGATTCCAGAATTAAATCCATCTGTATAAGGACAGTTAATATTTGACAAAGGATTGAAGTCTATTCAATGGGGAAGAGAATGTCTCTAACAAATAGTGCTGGCAAAACTGGATATCCATTTGAAGGAAAATGAAACAGGAGCCATACTTCACACCATACACAAGAACTAACTCAAAATGGATCAAAGACCTAACTGGTAGAGCTAAAACTATATAGTTCAAGGAAGATAAAACAGGGACAAAGATAGAGGTCCTAATTTTTGGCATAAATACACTATCAAACACAACTAAAAATGCACAAAGATAGAAGATAAGCTAGAAAACTGGGACCTAAATAGTAAATAATTGCATTCTTCAAAAGGACAAAAAACAGCCTACAGACTGAGAACAATTCTGTGTAACAACACACTGACAAGGGTCCAACCTCTAAAATATTTAGTAAACGTCAATGACTCAACAACAACAATAAAAAATCCAATTAAAAAATAGACAAAGGACACTAACAGATAAGACATTCAAGACTACCAAATAAGACATCCAGGCTGCTAATAAACACATGAAAAGATACTTTTAATCATTAGCCATTAAACCGAACCAACCCATTGCCACCAAGTCGATTCCTACTCACAACAACTCTATAGAACAGAGTAGAACTTCCCCATAGGAGTGTGTAGGTCACCTTTCAACCAAATAATCGATTGGCCTATAAAATAAACATCACTAGTGAAGCATTTGTTCCTTTAAATGAACAACTATATGAGATCAAACAGTTAACATTCACACAAAAACAAAGACAGGAAGGCAAGGGTGGGCAGGGAAACCGATGGATGCAAACAGAGCAGGCAGGGTGGAAATGATGAGAGTGCTGACACATTACTGGGATTGTAACAATGTCACAGAATAATCTGTTTATCAGCTTTTGAATGGGAATCTAACTTGCTATGAAAACTTTCACCTAAAGCACAATAAAATATTGAAAAATTATATAAACAAAGCTTACTAGTGTTAATAATCAGTTCATTATATAAATCAAGAAGCGAAAGCATCCATAAGGTTCCTCAACCATACCGTGGAAATTTTGTAATCAATCTTGAGACTCATACTTTATCGTTTTTTCCTTGCCTCTTCATGATGGCACCTTACTTGTTTCAATCACCAAATCGTCCCACAGGGGTTCAGTCACATGTTATTCCACTTGATCCTCCAACTAGCTGAAAAATAGGCCAGAGGCACAGTGGGGGAGGAAGGAACAGAGGGGGTACTTGCCTCAGGGCACAAGTCCAAGGAGGCACCAAACATGGCACAGAATGGTTCTGAAGTACCACAAATATGAAAGGTACCTGACTGGGATCGCTATACAAGAAGTGGTAAGGGTCTGCTGGTGATGTGTCACCACTATAAAGCAAAAAACAAACCCACTGCCTTCAAGGTGATTCCAAATACAGCAACGCTACAGGAAATGTCTTTTTACCAGTTCAGTTCTATACAGATGAAGGAACTGAGACTACAAGATGTTGACTTGCCCAAATTCTGTGGCTCTCAAAGTGCCAATGTTGCTGTTGTTGTGTGCTGTCAAGTTGATTCAGACTCATAGAGACCCTATAGAACAGAAAAGCACTGTCCCATAGTGTTTTCCATGCTGTAACCTTTACAAGAAGAGATCGCCAGGTCTTTTCTCCCAGGGAGCAGGTGGTGGATTCAAACTGCTGACCTGTCAGTTGGCAGCAAAGTACTTTAATCACTGCACACCTGGGATTCTTCCAAAGTGTAAAGTCATGGGATTTCTTGGATTTTTCACATTGCCAGTGACTGGGAACATATTTATTTGTCTGCATATAGTCTCACTCCATTCATCAGTCAGTTCGTCTCACTGTGGCAGCTTGCTTGTTGCCATGATGCTGGCAGCCGTACCACCAGTATTTCAAGTACCACAAGGGTCACCTATGGTAGGTAGGTTTCAGTGGAGCTACCAGACTGAGGCCTAGGAAGAAGGACCTGGTAGTTCATTTCTGAAACAACTGGCCAGCAAAAACCTCATGAACAGCAGAAAATCATCATCTGATAGAGTGCTGAAAAATAAGCCCCTCAGGTTGGAAAGTGGTCAAAATAATTGCAGAACAGCTGCCTCCTCAAAGTAGGGTCAGTCTTAATGTTGTGGATGAAGTCAGGCTTTGGGGAACTTCATTTGCTAATGTAGCATGACCCAGAAGGAAAAAAAAAACAGCTGCAAAGATCCAATAATAATTGGGATGTGGAATGCACGAAATACAAATCTAGGAAAATTGGAAGTCGTCAAAAATGAAATGGTATACACAAAGATCGATATGCTAAGCACTAGTCAGCTGAAACAGACTGGTAGCAACCATTTTGAATCAGATAATCATGTGATCTACTATATTGGGAATGATACATTGAGGGGAAATGAAATTGCGTTCATCATCAAAAAAAAGCATTTCAAGAGCTACCCTAAAGTACAACGCTGTCTGTGATAAGATAATATCCATATACCTACGAGGAAGACTTGTCAATTAATACAACCATTATTCAAATTTATGCACCAACCACTAAGGCCAAAGATGAAAAAACTGAGGATTTTTACCAGTTTCTGCAGTCTGAAGGTGATCAAACCTGCAGTCAAGATGCACTGATAATTACTGGTGATTGGAGTATCAAAGTTGGGAATAAAGAAAATCAGTAGTAGGAAAATATGGCCTTGGTGATAGAAACAAGGCTGGAGGTCAGGTGACAGAATTTTGCAGACCAATGACTTATTCATTGAAAATACCTTTCTTCAACAATATAAATAGCAACTGTACAAGTAGACTTTGCCAGATGTAATACACAGGAATCAAATCAACTACATCTGTGGAAAGAAACAATGGAAAGGCTCAGTATTATCAGCTGGAAAAAGCCTGGGGCTGACTGTGGAACAGACCATAAATTTCTCATATGTACGTTCAAGCTGAAGCTGAAGAAAATTCAAGCAAGTCTATCAGAGTCAAAACACAACCTTGAGTATATCTCACTTGAATTTAGAGACCATCTCAAGAAGAGTTTTGACTCATTGACCACTAATAACCCAACACCAGACAAGACATGAAGTGTGGATTATATCTCAACATGAAGAAAACAAAAATCTTCACAAGTGAACCAATATGCAACACCATGATAAATAGAGAAAGGATTCAAGTTGTCAAGGACTTCATTTTATTTGTATCCACAACCTTGGAAGCAGCAGACAAACATCAAATAATGTATTGCATTAGGAAAATCTGCTACAAAAAACTTCTTTAAAGCGTTCAGAAGCAAAAATGTTACTTTGAGGATTAAGGTGTGCCAGATTGAGTGGTATTTTGAGTCACTTCATGTGCATGTAAAAGCTAGACAATGATTAAGGAAGACTGAGGAGGAATTGATGCCTTTGAATTACAGTGGTGGTGAAGAATACTGAATATGCCATGGACTACCAAAAGAATTAACAAATATTGGAAGGAGTGTAGCTAGAAATGCTCCTTAGAATTAAAGATGGCAAGACATCATCTCACTTACTTTGAAAATGCCATCAGCAGGGACCAGCCTCTGGAAAAGAACATCATACTTGGTAAAGCAGAGATTGGCAAAAAAAAAAAAAAAAGGAAGACCCTCAACGAGATGAACTGACACAGTGGCTGCAAAAATGAGTCAAGCATTATAACTGCACGGCTGGTGCGAAGGACCAGGTAGTGTTTCCGTTCTGCGGCACACAGGGTCACAACGATTCGGAACCTATTTGATGCCGCCTAACAACAACAGGCGCGTCCCTGGTATTTGCAGAGCTAAGACAAGGTTACAAGCTAAGCTGTAAAAGTTATAAATGAAGTCAAATGGGGCTAATAAACAAAATGTAAATAAACTACATTTTATCTTTCTTCCTTGACAAATATATGCCTTCATAATGAGGACTTAGAATTTCTGGATTACTCAAAGGTCTGTGCCAGAGCACAGTTTTCAGACATCAGTCTGGGATCCAGCCTCTGCTGCTCTACCTACCTCCAACTCCTTCCATAGTAACAGAGGCCACGAGGACACACATGAAAATGCCCAGGTAGCACAACCAAGCCCCCTGCATGGCTCACTCCTTTCCCCCAAAGCAGTGGCTATGTGGTTTTCTTCAAGTCCAGAGAGAAGACAAACATGGAAAGGAGGTTTACATACACCCTTGAAGCATGTGCAGGCCAAACGGCAAGGACGTCTGGGTTTGATACCCAAGGCCTGGTCTAGGATAAGGGGCCACAGGCCTCTTACCTTGAAGTCTCCTAGCTCTATGGGGAGATGGGGAACCACAAGGCCAGAGGAGACTCCGAGCAAGACCTTCTAATATAAGGGCCACTTGCCTGGGTCCACAGGTTGTACCACCTGTAAGACAAAATGGGTGACAGGAACATGTTCTAAATTCAGAAAGAAAAGCTGATAATAGAATTATGGGATAGACTTATCAACGAACCATGAAAATGCACTCTCAGAACATCCTGAACCCCAATCCAGCCTGTTAATTTATTTTGAATCAAAATCTGATTATCCTGAAGTAGTCATAGAATAAGCACCACCCATACCTTTTGTCTGTCTGTCTGTCTGTCTGTCAAATCTACTCTCCCTGCAAACACTACCCAGATGTCTGACTGAAGTCAGTAGTTAATTCCTGCTTAACCAAGATAAATCCTCTCTCTCCCCTGTGAGAGTGTCCAGTGTTCAGGTTTCATAGGAAGCTGAGCACCTAGAGAGACAGCCAAGCTAAGTGCCATCGAATCGGATCCGACTCATTATATTATCACAACATCTATCAGTATATAGAAATTTTTAGTTTGACTACCTCTACTACATGGCTATTACACTGGAGTTCTCTATTAAAAGAGATTCTAATTTCGACTCAACGGCACTTGGCAATTCCAAAAATACTGGGGAGCCCCCCACCCTTACAACACATACCCATATTTAAAATTCAATGACTGTTTTATGTTAACAGAGCTAAGAGTCTCCTTAAGAGTAAGGTAATTTGGCTTTATGAAAATGAAAGAAAGTAACTTTCATTAAGGATTACATAGTATTTATGGTTATGCTATTCTTCTTGAAATATTTGGTCTGTTTGTTGTTACCAACTTGCCTTACCACACTTGTACTCAGGAATTCCCTAATTACAAAAAAGAAAAGAATGAAGTGTGACATCAGAAGGCAGAGATGGAAAAAGTGTTGTTGTTTTTTTTTTTAATAAAGTATAACAAAAACACATCTGTATAGTCTTGGAAAACAGGATCATATGAAATTAAGCTATTCAGCTCTCTTTGCTCTTGGGGAATGAGCATTTACTGAAGAGAAGAAAAGAGCCTTATTTTTCTGTTATTATATTCTATTCTCATTCCCAGATTTAAAACAAAACAAAACAGAACAAAACTCAATTTCTTACCCTGCCCCAAAGCTGAAGGGAATAACGTACACTGAAACTTAATGCAGAAGTGATGGTCTACAAGGGCTCTTTCGAAATTGTTCTATTGACTTTTAAACTATGAATTATTGCAGCTAAGAACATTTCACAGAGCCCTTAGAGAAATTGGCTTTCAAAATGAGCTGAGATAACAGCCTTTACAATGCACATAAACATTTGTATCCATTACAGGAGCTCCTTTCAATTTCAGTCTGGAATATAGAACATCAAAGAAATGAATGGTTCCTTTATCAACCCTAATGAGACAATGACCTTGAAGTTGCTGTATTTTATCTCATGCTAAATAGGGGCCAGAGCCTCTCTTCCTCTTCTGTACCACTCTCTGGAACCCTGCACAGCCTCCTCTGTTGTGTTGCTGCCCATAAGCTCTCTAACAAACACAACACTGAGCATTAAATAGACTGTGAAATTACCGCTTCTAAGAAACAAGGCTTTTTGTCAAATGGATTTGCATGTCTTTTTCATATATTTTTCAGGCTTTGAAAATATATAACCAAGAAAAAAACAAACCCATTGTCACTGAGTCGATTCCACCTCATAGCAACCCTACAGAACAGAGCAGAACTGTTCTACAGAGTTTCCAAGGAGCACTTGACAGATTTGAACTGCCAACCTTTTGGTTAGCAGACATAGAACTTAACCACTATACCAAACAAGCTGGAGAAATCAACAGATAAACAAGCAGTCACACATGAGTGACATGACAGAATTTTGTTCTGTGTATGATGCTTTTTACAAAAGGTTAAAAGGAAAGTTTTATGAAGGAAATAACACTTTTCTTCAAATAAGTGGTCACTATGGAATAAAAGACAAAAGTAGAATTAGTCAAAAATATTATATTCTAATTTAATCCAGTTTTGAAATATATTCACTCAAATGGTTTAATCTTGACTGTTGTGGTTAACATTAAAAGCCAGGTTGCAGATAGTCAAATTGGAGTTCTCTATTAAAAGAAATCATATTTGCAGCACTAAAAATGTTGGGACTTCCACTCTCAGGAATGTTAGGGTACTATTCACCCCATAAAACACACATCCGTATTTAAACTTCTGTCATTATGTTAAAAGAGTTATAACTGTATTTAGGATGAGCAAATACAGCTTTAAAAAAATCAAGGCTAATCACTTTTTACAGTATACTTTTTTCCTTGTTTTTCTTTCTAAAATTGACTAGCCTACTGTTTGATTGTTATCAGATTTTTTCTTTTTCTTTCTTCCAAGGTATCTTAATTACTAATTTTAAACTAATCTAGTTTTAAATGTCCTAAACTGCATTCATCAATCTCTGCCGAACTGGTTTTTGACTTGGCTATCTCATGAGTCAGATCCGACTCGACAGCACTTGGCTTGGTATCTCTGTTAATGGTGCCGTCACATTTCAAGTTACAGACTCAAAGTTTTAGAATCACCTTAGTTTTTCCCGAGTTTACTTAGCCTTTATATTTCAGTTTAAAATTTTCCAACAGCTTTCCATTGCCCTTAGCTTAAAATACACTCTTGCTACCCTTGCCTACAAACCCTATCAGATCTAATCCCTGCCTACCTCTGCAACCTCATCTCCCACCACATTTTATCAACGCGTTCTGGCTTTCTTTCCACTTCTCAAGTCTTTCAAGCTTGTCTCCACCTCAGAGCCTTTGTGTCTGTTGTTTCGTCTGCCTGGAACATTCTCATTACCTTGATTTAAATTTTCATAACACATTCATTGGCTGAAATTATTTATTTATTTATTGTCTTTCTCTCCATACAGAAAGACAAGAGGAGTGTGCTGCTCATGCCTATACTTCTAGTACCTTAAAGAGTGGCCAGCACACAGTGGGGGTTCAAAAAAGACATGTTCAAAACATGAGTTAATCACTACATTCTATCATTTCAGCTCCTTCAGGGTTCTCACACGTTCTCTTCCTTTCCATTTTGTCATCACTCTAGTCCAGTACTTGCTCAATACCAACATAACGTGAGTCACAAATGCAAACCTCATAAGCAATGTTAAATTTTCTATTAGCCACATTTGGCACAGTGGTTAAGCACTCAGCTGTTAACTGAAAGGCCAATAATTCAAATCAACCAGCAACTCCTTAGAAGCCCTGTGGAATAGTTCTACTCTGTCCTGTAGGGTCACTACGAGTTGAAACTGACTCAATGACAGCAGGTTTGGTTTAGAGCAGCCACATTTTAAAAAGTAAACAAAAACAGATAAAATTAATTTTAACAATATATATTATTTAATACAAAGTATCAAAAATATCACCATTTCAACATCTGACCAATATAAGAATTTGTTAATGAGATATTTTGTATTCTTTGTTTGTATTAAGTTTATTTTACAGCTCATCTCTATTTATACTAGTCATGATTCAAGTGTTCAGTATCCACTTACGGCTTGTGGCTGCCATGTTGGTCTAGCCAATGTCCTTTATGCCCCTGGTTTGGACTAAAACAACAAATCTTCTTGTATGTGCACCTCCCTTCTGCCTATTTCCACTTCAGTTCCTCCTGTCAGAGTAACTTTCTTAATATACAACTCAGACTGGGTCATGCACTCCATCTAAAACCTCCAGGGCTGCCCAAGACCTAGCAAAGCCCAGACTGCAGTGGGCATGGAGTGCCCACTCTGACCCCAACACACCCTTTAAGCCATGCCTTGAGGTACCCAGTCTCACTATTCCCAACATATCACCTTCCTTTGGATGCTTACAGCATTCTCTTTACCTGGAACGCCTTTCTCTTTCTATCTTCCTAATCCTCTGTCCCCTTCTATCTCCCTAGTCCACCATGCCTTCCACAATCCTACCTCTTCTTCAGAGATCATCATGCAAAACTTGCCCTTAAAGCTCCCATCTTCTTTGAAGGTCTACACAATTTTGTCCGTGACATACAGTATTTTGACATTTTGCATCTTATTGTAGCTATTTTGAATATCCTATGAGATAATAATTTGTTTTAATGTAAGGTCTTTGTCTTAGTTTTATTTTGATTTAATAATGTGCCTTACACATACAAGACATCTAAAAATTGTTTCCTGAAAAAAACACACCCAGATTTCTGAGTAAATTTCCATTAATACCACTAAACTTTCTATCACATTTTTTATGAAGTTGATGTAAAACACTAAGAGAACAGTTTTTAAAATCTCTGGATTTGAGTCCTGGATTTGCATTCACGGGAACAAGCAGAGAAATACAAGGTACCATGGTTTTCCTCTTATTCACCGTCTACTCCCCATGCTTTTCTACACTTACTACAATTTCCAGGAGAATGGAAAAAAAGAGATTTACTGTAATTATTTCTCAGTCAATCTCTGATCCTTTCTAATTTTAGAGAGAATAATTCAGTTAGAAGAGAAACTTTTTCATCTGTATAACTGGATTTAAAAGAACATACTTTAAGACTATGGAACTCTTGTGCTCCTGGGATTCTAACTTGTGTGTGTACACAATCATCACCAATATCTATCACCATATTTTCCATTCCCTTATCTGAAAACTCAGTGCTATTCTTCATTATGAAAAGAAATACAAGAAGTAAAGCAAAAGACTTTCCTCATTTAAGCCTTTCTTAAATCTGGAACAAAGTATTAAGGAATGTCATGTGGTTGACCACCCCAGATCTCATCATTATGCTTACTGAACACAGTATTTTCTCCTCCTGTTTTCACTAAGATCATACGTATCTGATGGCCTGTTTGCATCATCGACAGCACAGGTAGATATAAATCATTTTTGTACCTAAACTACAGGGGTCAAAATGACCAATTACAGAATCTTAGCATCCTGGGGTCACTATTAGAGAAAGGCATTCCAGTTCTGTACATATCTCTAAACCTTTTTCTCCAGGTTTCCATTTTTGAGCATTGCCTTGTTACACAGAACTTAGTCAAAATTTCACAGCCCTGCACAGCGACTTGATTGCTCAATACAATCCATTATTCAGAATTTCCAGATTAACAGGGTAATCTATTGAATGGGAAAGTTTTTAGCTTTTACCACTGACACTGTCACCAGACAATCTGGGGAAGAAAATCAGAGCTTTGATAACTTTTACTTCTTGTATGGAAGCTGGTTGTTTAGGGTGCAGAAACCAGGTACATCTTTACAGCTTAGGCCAAGTTTAGCATCTTGGTCTAACAATCAGGCTGTTGTTCTCAAATATAACATTGTACTCAGTTTGGAGACAGCCACTCTGGCTTTTCTCCCAGGAGTTTTGGAATGTTTTCTAAAATGTCCTCATGAGTGATGGCTTCATTTCAGCAAGACTTAGGAAAATATATTTTGTGGTACAAAATTACAAACCAAATAAATGAGATTCGAATGTAGACTTACAACAGGTTATTTAACCAAAATAAAAAGACCATGATGGCATCAACTGAGACTCACATAACGTGAGTATAGGGGTATATGTGTCCCTGTGCACAGTTTATTGTAAGGCGATCCAAGAATACTTTACATTCCCTTTACCTGACAACCAAACAATTGTCAATGATATTTTCATTATATTTCTAACTAAAATAATTCACAGAAATTGGGTTAAGTTTTTGAATATTTGAATACCTTTTATGCGTTACATAATTGCTTTCCAAAATGAATGTTTGTTCCAAGTTAGCTTCAAGCAATGAGAAAACCAGTTTCATCACTACATTGGTATTACTAGTTATTGTTATTTTAATATTGCAATATTAATTGCCTAGAAGTATTTTTTAAAGTCTGAAACGCATACAAAAAAAAAACAAAAAACATATGAGCTAGAAAAGGGCTTCCAAAAATATATAAATTAATTTTAAAAAAAAAGTAAACCTCTGGGCTCCAAGGTTTCTAAAATGCAAATAATTAATATGAAATGGCACCTCATTGTTTCTATTTAAATTTCTTTAATTACACAATGAGCTTGAACATTTTTTAATTTCTGTATTTAGTGGTTTCACTTCATCTTTTCAAAATTGTGTGTTTCCTTTGCCAATTTAATTATTGGAAGGTTTGATATTTTTCTCATCAGTTTTTTTATTTTTTTACTTTTTTATTTGATATGATTGAGTGAAAATGTACATTCCCATATAAATTCACATGCCCACCTATGTGCAGCTTCCACTACTCTTCCTGTCCGGTAACAGCACACTATTCCTCTCTGCTTCATACATGTCTTATCCTCCCAACAGTCTCCTTTCCCCTCCTCTCCAACCACTCTCCTTCCTCCAACCAGAGGTCAGCAGGCTAACATCCTATAGAAGTATAGAACCATAAAGTGCATACAATATATGGTCACTCTGCATTGCCAAGTCCAATCCATTCGTCTCCAAAGAGTGGATCTTCGTTTTGACTTATGGGCAAGAGCAGCATCAGGGCCAGGGGCCATGCTCCCAGGGGAACCCCGAAACCGCTGGACCATCAATTGAGGTTTTTTTAGTGGAGATCTCACGATGCACCCCTTTTTATTCTTGTATTGCCAGTGAGACTCAACTTAGTGAGCTCCATTGTGGCTATCACTGGTGGTGGTCGGGCACCATCCAGTTCTTCCGGTCCCAAGTCGATGTAGGCACCCACTCATGTGGGTCTCTCTGTCTTCTTGGTTGTCTTTACCCCATGTCATTTTGGTCCTCGGTGAGCATCCGTTCCTGCTGAGTTGGGACCATTTGCTGTGCCCTTGGACGGCAGCTTGGCAGCCTTTAAGACCCCAGACGCCACTCACCAATGTGGGGTGCAGAGAGCCCTCTTAGCAAAACGCTAGTTGTGCCAATTGGCCTCAATTTCCCCTAAGAGCAAGGTCCCATGCCCCCTGCCCCAGCTTCTCTATCCTTGCAATATCAAGTTGAGATGGAAGGAGTACTCAAGTTATGCTGAAGTCCACTTACTGTTGTTCTTGTTTCTAATGTGTGCTATCACCAATTTCTCCCAAGCAGATTTTTAGCAACTATCTAATCTAAACCCTCTCCACCTCATCCTCCCTCCCTCCCCTCCCTTGCAGCTGTCAAAGAGTCTTGTCTTCTATACACAAGTCTGTTTTTGAGATCTTATCATAGAGGTCTCATACAATATTTGTCCTTTTGTCACTGACTACTTTCACTCAACATAATGTCTTCCAGTTGAAACCACGTTTTGAGGTGTTTCCTGGAATCATCGTTATTCTTTATCATTGCATAGTGCTCCATTGAGTATATGTACCATAGTTTACCTATCCATTCTTCTGTTGTTGGGCATCTGGGTTGATGCCATCTTTTTGCTATCGTGGACTGTGCTGCGATAAACATTCTTATGCATGTGTCTGTTGGTGTGAAAGACCTTGATTCTGTAGGATATATTCCAAGTAGTAGAATTACTGGGTCAAATGGTATACCAATATCCATTTTTTTAAGGAAGTGCCAGACTGCTTTCCAAAGAAGTTGGACCATTCTGCAACCCCACCAACAGTGTAGGAGGGTTCCACTTTCTCCACGGCCTCTCCAGCATTTGTTGTTTTGTGTTTTTTGGATCATGGCCAATCTTGTTGGGGTGAGACGGTATCTCATTGCCATCTTGATTTGAATTTCTTTAATAACTAAAGATCGTGAACATGTCTGCATGTGTTTTTTGGCTGCCTGGATCTCCTCTTTAGTGAAATGTCTGTCCATCTCCTTTGCCCATCGCTTAATTGGATGGTTTATCTTCTTCTTATTGATATTTTGTAGTATCTTATAGATTATGGAGATCAGGTGTCGGTCTGACATAGAGTTGCCAAATATTTTTTCCCATTCTGTGGGTGTTCTTTTAATTCTATTAATAAAGTCTTTGGATGAGCAAAAGTGTTTGATTCTTAATAGTTCCCATTTATCTATTTTCTCTTCTGTTGACTGTGGTTTGTCATCAGTTTTTAAAGGTGTTTATACACTACAGAAGTTAATCTAGCACACTACAGAAATTAATCAAATGCCACTTTATTTGATGCAAACATTTTCTTATATGTCTTCTTTTAATTATGAATTTTCATTGTACAGAATTTCTGCCATTAAATTTTCAGTTATATCTGCTAATCTTTCTCCCTATGATTCCTTCAGTAGCTCTTGAAGTTGGAATACTATCATCTAAACAATGATCTGAATAGATCTTTTTTTAATTATTAAGCCAGGATGTCTTTTGTTGGGAAGCCCTGAGGGCATAACCGTTAAGTGCCACATCTGCTAACCAGAAGGTTGGCAGTTCAAATCTGCCAGGAAATTCTATGGAGCAGTTCTACTCTGTCCTGTAGTGTCACTGTGAATCAGAAACAACTTGATGGCAGTGGTTTTGGTTGGGTTTTTACGGTCTTTTGGTGACCCCATGTGTGTAGAGTAGAGCTGTCCCATAGGGTTTCCAGGATTGTGATTTTTCAGAAAAGATTACCAGGCCTGTCATCAGAATCACTTCTGGTGGGTTTGAACTGCCAACCTAATAGTAAAACACTTAACTGTTTACACCACACAGGGATCTGTAACTGTAGAACCTGCCTCATGAAGATGCTGTGAGGATTTAATGGGAAAATGCATGCAAGTTGCTGGGTATAGCAGTTGGTATACCACAAGTCCAAAACAATGGCGGACCCTGCTGGGTACTGCAAACCACAGTCTGCAGTAAATGTATTGGTGCTTCTGAATGGATTCCTGAATTAATTTCAGTTCTTACAAGAAAAGAATGAAAGCCGGACAATGAATAAGGAAGACTGAAGAAGAACTAACATCTCTGGATTGTGATTTTGGCAAGGAATACTGAATATACCGTAGACTGCCAAACGAACGGATGTATCTTCTTTGAAAAAGTATGACCAGAATGCTCCTTAGAAGCAAGGACAGTAAGATTACATATCACATACTTTGGACATGTTATCACGAGGGGTCAGTCCTTGGAGAAGCACAGAAATTTTGGTAAAGAAGAGGATCAACACAAAAGAGGAAGACCTTCAATGAGATGAACTGACACACAGGCTGCAATAGTGAGCTCAAGTGTAACACTGATTGTCAGGATGGTGCAGGACTGATTAGGGTTTCCTTCTATTGTACCCAGGATTGCTATGAGTCACAACTGACTGGACAGTGCCTAACAGCAACAAGAAAAAAAACCTTGTTAAAAAAACAAACACACACTATTTATCTCTGGTGAAAAATTAAGCTATACAACAAATAAACAAGTGTGAACACCATCCATCAGGCCATGTCAATGGCACATGGAAATTAACTTGCTATCATGAAGTACACAGTCCCTCCTCCAGAGCTACTGTATCAACAAGGGTTGGTGGTGTCAGAAAACAAGCTACTTCTCAGTGGCTGGAGGTGGCCTCTCAGATGCGCCTATTGTGTCATAATTACACAACAAGTATATATTACAGCCTCCAGAGTCCATTTGGAGCACTGGCATAACTGGGATAAGGTGGCTTACTCAGGAGCTTTTGATGTGTGGACTGTGACCAGAAGTGTTCTCAGGCTCAAGTGTGCCTCTAGGCTTGGCAGAGGAGTTAGTGAGGTGCCTCTCTCTAGACACTTATTCTGTGGGAGTTGGATAGAGGAGCCAAAATTCTTCTTGAATGGATGAGGGTCTGGTGATAATATCAGAAGTGATAGGAGAGCCCCAGATCTTGTGGTCTCTTGAGTTTTCATGACCAAGTACAGTAGGAATCCAGGAGACAGAACTGCAGCACTTTGTAGTAATTCTTTCTGCCACCTTCTGGTTCTTGGCATGTTTGTTAAGCCCATTCTGCCTCAATTTTGGTTTCCTTATCAGTGTAGTGAGGATAACTGTAGTGTTTACTTCCTTGGGTAACTGCATCAATTAAATGCTGGAGCAGTGTTCACTAGTGGCTGTCAAGTCATTGGGACTCCATGTGTGTCAGCTTAGAACTGTGCTCTGTAAGGTTTTCAGTGGCTGAGTTTTGGGGAAGTATGTTGCCAGGTCTTTCTTCCAAGGCACCTGTGGATGAACTCAAGCTGCCAACTTTTAAACTAGCAGCTGAGTATGTTAGGCCTACTGGCACATACAAGATGCTTCATAAATATTAGCTATTCTGTATTATTACTACCAGTCATAGGCAGTGATAAAGGGGGCCCTGAGAGAGTCTTCCTAGGTTCCACAGTAGGATGTAAGGGTGAGTAGAAAAGTTGCTAAAAAGAGTTCCAAGCTGTATTAAAGAGTCAGGATTGGAGGTAAAGGTGGGGTATTTTATTCAAGAACAGGTATGGTCCTAAGAGAGAGAGAGAGGAAGGTGAAAGGTCAGGAGGCCGGTCACCTGCAAGAAAAGAATGTTCCAAATATTATGATAAACAAGGAAACCCTGGTGAGTTCAGTTGTCAACCAAAAGGTCAGCTGTTCAAATGTACCAGGTACTCCTTAGAAACCCCATGGGGCTACTCTGTCTATAGAGTCACTATTGACAGCTCTCGTTGGCAGTTGGTTTTGTTCGTTTTGTTCGTGTTTTTATGTAATAAACAAGGCTTAGAGGCACAGACCAAAAAAGAAAAGTTACTGTTCCTTGTTACCACATTTGGTAAAGTATTGTCATTTACTATCTCATTTACACAATGAGATAGTAAAGACAATAGCCACAAGAATGATCTCAAGCATAGCAGTAATCACAAAGATACACAGATCTTGCAGTGTTTCCTTCTGTTATAAATAAGCTTGCTACCAGTGAGAACTAATTCCATGGCAGCTAACAACAAATTGTGCCTTAAGTATCTGCTCACTGGTAGGTACATACCGGATATTTTGTGTCCATATCCTCACTTCATTCTCACAATCAGAAAAAATACAGATTATGAATCCTATCCTACAGTGTGAAAACAGATCTGAGAAGTGTTGGGAACAGGAAGAAAAGAAGTGAGGAAATGTCTGAAGAGGTTTTTTCTGTTATTACTGTGTACCAGTTATCCATTAAAAACAAAAGTGGTGATGTCAATATGATGTGAAATATACATTAGTGGTTCATGACATGTTAGGCTACTTAATTTGGACCACCATTATTTAAGTGCAAATTTCTATTCTTTCAGTGTTCCTTGGTCTCCTAAATATAGTAACAAAGATGTTCATATGTTACTCAGCATTTGTAAATACAAGGTAGCACAGATCAGAAAGACAATGCAGGAAGTGGAAATCCTATATTCTTCACAAAAATCATCAGACTTTTGTCATTGACATATACCAAAATCTTCCGTATTACCTTAATTTCTGTTCTTTAAACAAATCTAGAGGGAGATACACTGGTTTAAAAAAAAAAAAAGAGCTGTTTATTCATTACCAGCTTTCCTTTTGGTCAGTGCTTACCATTAGTACCTGGGTTTCCACATGCACCCTGAAGGCAAAAGGAAAAGAGATTGTTTCCCATATCTTATAATAATTCATGATCAGCATCATAGCATAATATGAGGGAGAAGTGTTAAAAACTAATTACCTACTAGGCAATGATTCAAATCTGTTCTCCCCTTCACTACATATTGGGAAAACTATACTGTCTTGAACAGGCAGATTCTCTAGAACTGCTCAGAAGAGGACGTCTCTCTCTTCCCATCAATTATTTCTTCTCCAAACAATTATTTCTCCTGCTTTGCAAACAAAATTCAACCCAAAGAAAGAAAAGAGTAGCTGCGATAGGCAAGAGGGGGTTGGGTGTGTCCTCTCTTCACCCTGAACTTCCATCTTCTTTCTGTTTTCTCCCTTTGAAAAGAAGCCAACCCAACTTGGTTGTGTTGGACAAACAAGTTACGATAGCCAGGAGATAATCTCAAACGATGGGAAAAAGGAGTTCTCCAATCCTGCCCCAGAAAGGTACTTTGTTTTCCCATTCTCAAGCCACTGAAAAGCTTGCTTTTATAAGAAATGGTTTGGGGCACTCAATAAATGTTTAACAACATAGTTCTAATCTGAAGGTAATTGCTATGGTATGCATAACTGTCAAACGACAGCAAAAACAATAAAAAAAAATACATGTCATGGATTGAATTGTGTCCCCCCAAATATGTGTGCACCCATTTGGCTAGGCCGTGATTTCTGGTGCTGTGCTGTTCTTACGTGCTGTAAACTCTGCATCTATGATGTTAATGGGGGGATGGGCAACAGTTGTGTTGATAGGGCAGGACTCAACTGCAAAACTGAATTGTGCATTGAGGCAATCTCTTGAGACAGAAAGGAAAGGAAAGCAAGCAGAGAGCTGGGAACCTCAGACCACCAAGAAGCAGGGCTGGGAGCAGAACACGTGCTTTGGGAAGAAGCCAGGGTCACTCCACCTCAGAAGCTCTCAGTCCAAGTGTAGACTGGCAACAAGGACCTTTCTCCAGAGACAACAGAGAAAGGCTTCATATGGAGCTGGACAGTGACAAAATAAATTTCTGTTTTTAAAGCCATTCTCTTACGATATTTCTGTTAGTTAGAACAGCACTAGATGACTAAGACAGTATGTATGTGGGCATATATATATATATACACACAGGTATATACGGGTATATGCACATGTACACACGTATGTGTATGCACATATATTAATATATACAATAAAGTACATAGGAGGTACAGTTACAGTTACTTCTTAGACATAATCAAATACCTAATGGGATTAATTTTCTGTTCTACATCCTAGTTTGGTGACTAAGTGTATAGGGTCTTAAAATCTTATGAGTGGCCATCTAAGATTCAATTATTGGTCTCTACTCATCCAGAGCAAAAGAGACAGAAGGAAATCAAAGACTCAAAGAAGAAACTTGTCTACAGGACAAATAGTCTACAAAATCATGGCCTCACCTACCCTGAGACCAGAACTGGATGGTGCCTGGCTACATCTACCAACCAGTCTAATCAGAGCCCAAATATATAGACTGGTAGAATGTGAGAAAAATATGGAACATAACTACAAATCCCTCCCCTCCTCCCACCCCCCCAACAAACATACTGGACTGACTGAGACTAAAGGACTCCCTGAGCCTACTGCCCTGAGATAATCAAACCTTGAACTGAAACTAACCTCTTAGATGACTTGTAGATAAATAACAGATACCTTACAAAATAATGACTGTCACTGGTAAGTGCTGTGCTTCTATAAAAAATCACCTATATGTGACCAAAGGTTCAACAATCACCTTAAAAACAGAGATGAGAATATAAGGGGGCCGGGAAACAACTAGAAGGAAAATATTCATGCACTGTAGAGAATATAACCAATGTCACTGAAGAATTTGTGTAGACATTATTGAATGGGAACCTAAACTGATGTGTAAACCTTCAGCAACAACATAATGAAATATTAGTTACAAAGATACATAGTTGTATTACTTATCCATATTAAAAGACAGTACAGTAATCTCTGAAAATACTGAGAGACTGAAATTGTCAGATTAGCTTGGCAGTTGTTAAACTGTTTTGCTCCTCATTCTAAATCATAATTTAGACTATCATAAATAAATCCTCCCCTGGAAATCTCTTGGTATAATAAACTCAAATTAAAGCTTTACAGAAAAACCAAAAATAAAAACCAAACTCACCACTGTCAAGTCAATTCCTACTCATAGTGATTCTATAGGTCAGAGCAAAAGTGTCCCATAGAGTTTCCAAGGAGTGCCTGGCAGATTTGAACTGCCAATCTTTTGGTTAACAGATATAGCATTTTACTATGCCACCAGGGTTTCTACAAGCTTTATAGGAAAGAAGTTTAAATTTTTGCTTTAGCCAATGTCTGCTTCACTAGCTGCCACATTATCATGTAATGTATCTACTTTCAAAAATAAAATAGACAAACATTTCTGCTTTCTAATGTCTTGATTTATAGAGTGGTTTGAAAAAATGTAGGATTTGGACTCAAGTCTCAGGGTAAAATTGTCACTTTTTAATGTATTTACAGTACAGGGTCTCTGCTTCCTCCCACTCCCTTACCCCCCACCCATAGAATCATTAGTTCAGGAAACTTTCCATGCTTTTGATGAGACAAGCCTGAGAATCAGATAGTCTGTTCATCCCCAATGGGCCTAAAAAATCTAAATATAAGGCTTAGAATCACCTATCAAAATGGAATATTAAATAGCAGCATGGATGCTTTCTGATCTGTTACAGAAATGTTCCACACCTCCAGTTATCTTTGATGTCATTTCAATGCCTTCCTAGTACAGATGGGTGTCTACCAGACATTAGGCAAGATTATAAAGGACCCTGCTCAAAGGAATTATTCCTTTTTAGATTATCTTATCAAACACTGAATCCTCACAGTAAACCCCTCCTTCTATATATGGTTGCCAAGAGATTACTTGCATTTCACAGAAGTCACCCTAATTCCCTAAAGCCTCTTGGCCAGCTTCTTCCTCACAAAGCCAGGTGTTGCTGCTGGGCTGCAAAGACAAATATTAATGCCAGGAAAAGTAGGCATCACTTGTGTCAAGGTAGAGTGGATAAAGCTTTGCCTAAAGTTTTGCATTATTTCCTTTTCTGCATTTTCACTTCAGTATTGGGAAGTGTAAACAACTCATTATATTAAACTAAGTCTGCCCTCAGTTTAGGTCAGTAAAATCCTACGCTTACTTCTGAAGCCAGATTGTGTCCCTTTAGGAATAGAAGAAAGACATGGTATTTCCATATTTTGCTGCTATTAGCATACATTTGTTTTTCCACAACACAAAATAGCCTATTTTTCAAACTTGAGTAGAGCTATCATCACTAGGACTTTCTCACTTGATCCTAAGTTAACAGTAAAACATACTCACAGAAGGTCCTGGATTTCTCAGATCTCCCTTTCGCATTTACAAAACTTGCAGTCACAAGGGTTGTGTTCACAGTAAAGCAGTAATAAAACACATTATTAACACACAGTGAAACACAGCACCTCGAATGATGTTCAATATGTAACTAAATGGGACAGTCCCTTGAAGAAATTTTATCTTAGAAATATACAGAGATTTTTCTTTTTGTATTATTCTAGAGAAACTCCAGCCTAATAAGAATCAGCTAATAAAGTATTATCAAACTAAGTCATGCTTAAACAAACAGAAAGCCAAGCCAGTGACTATCAAGTCAATTCTCACTCATACAGATCCTACAGTACAAAGTAGAACTGCTACATGGGGTTTCCAAGGAGCAACTGGTGGATTAGAATTGCAGCCGTTTGGTTAGCAGCCAAGCTCTTAACCACTGTACCACCTGGGCTCCAAATAAAGAATATGTAATGTATATTTACCAGTTAAAAGGGGGAAAACAGACACAGTCAATAGACTTTTAGAGTTTCTGCTGCTTCTTTTCTAAACAGCACATCAAAATGCAGTAATAATAGGACTGCCAATTAAGTTCACAAATTCATCCTAGAAAAAGTGCTGCATATCTCCTTCCTGAATATCACTATGGTCACCTTCAGTGCACGCCCCTTGGGAAGCTATGAACTGACACCAGCACCTATTCCACCTAAGCAATTTTGGACATCTTTTTCTGGAATGGTCATCAGTGCTATCATCATATTACATTTGATGTCCTAAAGGCCATCAAAACGTCTTCCTTTGAATATTTCCTTTATCTTCAGTTAAAGAAAAAAGTTACTGGGGCCAGATCAGGTGAGTAGGGAGAGTGTTCCAATACAGTTATCTGTTTACTGTCTAAAAATTCCCTCACAGACAACTATACAATTAAGTTTGTGAATTTGTCACCTGGCCACCATACACAATGACCATTCCAGAAAGAATTCCAAAATTGCTTTGAAGGGTAGACTAGGCACTGGCATTGGTGCATAACTTCCCAAGGAGAGAGTACTTCCAAGGTGATCATAGTGATGTCTAACAGTGAGGTATGTAGCAGTTAGAATAATTAAGTTTGCGAACTTAATTATCAGACCTTGTATAAGAATAACAAACACATCTTTACTCAGCACAGATAAGCATTTGACCTATGCTATATTTTATCAATTCTAAGGTACACATGTGTCTACATTTTAAGATCTCTGACTCAGAACAAGTCTTACCTATATTTATGAGGCTCAGTTAAAACAAATTGTTATTTTTTGTACATATACTTCCAAAGTTACAGAGTGAGTTTCAGTGGCTTGGAAGAAAATTCTGGAGACAATTAGAGCACTCCTAAGAAACACTACATCATCAATGTTTGTGATGGCATAGAGGCCCATGTTGTTTAGAATAACAAAGACTTCAAAAACTCTGAGTTAAAAAGTAATTTGGAAGAGTTGAAGTCTGGGGAAAAAAATGGGTACAACAAATTCAGTCAGCATCTCATGTCTAAAATCATTAGGATACTGCAAAACTTCAGCAACAAAAAGACAAATAACCCAACTAAAATATGGGCACAGGATATGAACAGGTACTTCACCAAAGAAGACATTCAGGCAACTCCAGGATAAGTAAGGAAATGCTCACAATCATTAGACATTATAGAAATACAAATCAAAAGTACAAGGAGACATCAACTCACCTCAACAACACCAGCATTAATACAAAATATGCAAAATAATAAATGTTGGAGAGGCTCTGGGGAGACTGGAACACTCATATACTGCTGGTAGGAATAAAAAATCACTTTGAAAATTGATTTGGCACTTCCATAAAAAGCCAGAAATACAAATACCATATGATTCAGGAATCACACTTCCTGAAATATCTCCTATAGAAATAAGAGCTGTAATGCAAATAGATGGGTGCACATCTCATGGTCATTGCAGGGCTGTCCACAATAGCAAAAAGATGGAAACAACCTAGGTAACTAGGTTGAATGGACAAATGAATACACAAATTATGGCACACTCACATAATGGAATACTACAAAATAATAAAGAACAATGACAAATTTGCAAAAAACCTCATAACAGAGGAACCTAGAAGGCATTATGCTGCGCGAAATTACTTGCAAAAACACAAATACCATATGAGATCACCATTTTAAAAATTCAAGAAAAAGTGTAAATACAGAAGAAAACACTCTTTGATGGCTATGAAAGTGGGGAGGGAGGGGTATTTCCTAACTAGATAGTAAAAAAAATTATTTTAGGCGAAAGAAAGAATATACAGTACAGGAGAAGGCAGTACAACTAGATTAAATCAAAAGCTAAGAAGTTTCCTGAATATAAACAAACACTTGAGGGACAGAATAGCAGGGGTAGGGGTCTGGGCACAATGGGTTCAAAGGACATCTAGGTCAAATCTGTACCCCTTGGATTTGCCCTAGCCACATCAGAGATGGGCACATGGGGAGTATGGAAGCACCTTCAGGAGCTCCCGGCAGGACACACATCACCCTTAAGCAGTGATACACATTTTCCTAACCTTACCCTTTGCCCCATTCCTTCCTCTGGTTCCAGCCAGCTGCCATCTCTTGGCCAGGAGGGAACATCTTCAGCCTAGCCACTTGGATTCACTCCACTCCCATCACTGGTCAGCTCCCTGAGAGTGCCATTTGTCTGTAGCTAGTTTTGCTATTTTCCATTTCTTTTGGTTTCTTCCGTGACTCACATCACCTCCTCATCCTTTCTGTTGAACACCTAGCTCTGTGTGCCCATCTTTGCCTCTTCTTGAAAGGCTGTGAAGCCTTGCTCAGCTGAGGAGCCACTCCCCTAGCCTGTGATGCCAAGCTGGTATAAAGTTTAAGGTTTTTGCTTTTTTGGCTTTGTTTTGTTTTGTTTCGCTTTTTTGTGTGTTTTGACTGGTCTGTTTTTCTTCCCACAACTTGGGATTCCCTTGTAGCTGGGCTGTACAGCATGGCTTAGGACCCATGTCCCCATTCAGGCTATCTGCATCAGTGGGATTCCTGGAGGCATTTCTTTTTTTCTCTTCCTTTTTCCATTTTTTCTTTTCTTCTTCCTTTTTTTCTGCCTCCTATCCTTCTTTATTTTCCAGTTGTTGTTTCTCTATACTTAACCTTCTTTTCCTGTCTCCTAAATGTCTCACACTGTGACATCTATACCCCTTCTAGACAGGCTATATCATGCAGCCTAGGAAACATTTCCCACTGCTCTTCAAAGCAGCACTAGTAGGACCCATGGCTTTTTTTCCACCCCCCTCTTGTTCTATTTTTTCCCCCTTTCTCCAAATTATTAGCTGGTTATTTTTTCTTTAACTTTTTGTTTTTCTCCATTTTTTAGTTTCTTATCTCTCCCCCCCAACAGTAAGTACCCTTAGCACTCTTAGCACTCATTTTTTGTTCATTTGTTTTTTTGCTCCTGGTCTCTCTCCCCCATCTCCTATTTCTCATATCCATCTTAGCTCTACACATCACAACCTCTCTGCTCCTCCTGCTACCTGTACCATGAGCTGAACATCACACCCCCAAACAGCACAGGCACCACCTACTGGAACCTGCCCATCACTAGCCTGCTCTGTCAGTCTTAGTACATGCTGCAAACATATACAAGGTACACGTACTTAGTACATGCCACAAACGTGCCACAAACATGTACTCATTCTAACTTCTCCCCTTCAGCTGGACTTGCCCTGCTGAACCATAGCTGAGCAAGTGGCCCTGCCCATTGGACAAGGTGGTGAAAACTATTGTGACCAGAGATGAGCAAACAAAGAACACGCAGCCTGCCTGCTTGTGACATAAGAAAATAAAACAAAATAACAAGATGAAACAAACAGATCTACAATCAATCAACAAAGAAAACAACTTCTGAATGACCCAGCAACAGCAGACAACATCATAACATCTAAAAAAAAAAAGGACAGGATGGTTCCAGTAGGTGCCTAAAATAAAACACCAAATTACTTTCCAGCAGAAAAAAAAGGCATTAGAATTACCTACCAGGGAACTCAAATCTCTAACATTCAAAGCTACCCAAGAGTTGAAGTAAAAAGCAAACAACAGTGAAGAATAAATAGACAAATTCATAGATAAGGTAGAGAAGTTCACGGAAGCATTCATGAAAATACTACAGCAACAAAATGTCAAAATAAATTCACAACTAGAACTCACACAAAAACGACAGTTAGAAATCCAAAGTACAAACAACAAGATTTCAGGACTGGACAGTGTCATAGATGGGCTGAGGAGCAGGTTTAAATGTTAGAAGACAGGATAAGCAAAATAGAAACAACCACTTGGATAAAACTTTGAGGAAAATTCAGAAACAAGAATGAAAACAAAAACAAAATGCTGAGCATGATGTGAGATACAATCAAGACGCAAAAATTTACAAGTGATCAGAGTTCCAGAACACGGGGAGAAAACAGAAAACACAAAGAAGATCACTGAAGAACTGCTGATAGAAAACTTCCCCAATCATAAAAGAGGAAAAGCTGATCATCCAAGAAACTTAATGAACTCCATGTATAATAGACTTAAAAGAAAATCACCAAGAATATCATAATTACATCTGCTAAAACCAAAGACAGAGAAAAAATTCTGAGAGCAGTTGAAAAAAAAAAAGTACATACAGAGGAGAAACAACAAGACTAAATTCTGATTACCTGGCAGAACCCACACAGGTAAGAAGGAAATGGGATGTGATATAGATGATAGATAGATAGATAGATATAGATGTACAAAACTTTAAAAAAAAGCTTATCAAACAAAAATAATACATCCTACAAAAGTCTCACACAAATGTAATGGCAAAATTAGGACATTTCCAGATAATCAGGACTTAAAGCACTATATAAAACCAAACCAAACTTAGAAGAATTACTAAAGAGAGTCCTATGATCTGAGAACAAACAACATAAGACCACAGCCTGAATCTAGGATGAAAGATTGTACTAACTAGATACCAGCTTAGCTTAGTACTACCAAGGAGTACACAAAAGCAAAAGAATTACATCAGGAAGCCAGAGAGGTTAATCTACAAGTGACAGCAATATTAGAATAATAAAAGAAGGAACACACGGTATAGGTATAGAGCTTTCAAATGGAGTGGAAGGCAGGGTGATACCAAATAACAGTAGACTGGTTTAAACCTAGGAAGATGAGGGTAAATTTCAAGGAAACCACAAAGAAAGTTAGCAAGCCTATTCATCAAAATAAAGAAGAAAAACATAAAGTCTCAATGAAAACACAATCTACAAAAACAAAAGAAATCCACAAACAAAAGGAATTCAGCAAAAGGGAGTAAGAGGAACAAAGACAATGTCAGCACCATGCACACATACACATAGACACACACACACACACAAAAAAAAAAAACACCCTACAAAATGACAGCAGTGAACTTACATCTGTCAATAATTACAGTGAATGTAAATGGCCTAAATGCACCCACAAAGAGATGAAGAGTTACAAAATGGATTAAAAAACAAACAAACAAACAAAAACCAGATCTGTCAACATGATGGTACTGGTACAATGACAGATACACTCACCAGTGGAACAGAACTGAGAATCCAGATGTAAATCCATCCACCTATGGTCACCTGGGAAACACTGGTGGTGCAAATGTTAAATGCTATGTCTGCTAACCACAATGTTGGCAGTTTGAATCTACCATATGCTCCTTGGAAACTCAGTGGAGCAGTTCTACTGTGCTCTACAAGGTCACTATGAGTCAGAATCTACTTCTCGGCACTGAGTTTTGTTTGGTTTTTTTGGTCACCTATTCTTCAACAAGGCTCCAAATTCCATTAGATGAGGAAAAGATAGTCTTTTAAATAAATGGTGCTGGCAAAAACAGATATCATCCCATAACATGGAATAAACTGAAGGATATTATGCTGAGTGAAATAAGTCACTCACAAAAGGACAAATATTGTATGAGGTCACTACTGCAAAAACTCATGAAAAGGTTTATACACAAAAAGAAACAATCTTTGATGGTTACTATGGAGGGGAAAGGTGGGGATGGAAAAACTCTAAACAGACAGTAGATAAGTAGTAACTTTGGTGAAGGGTAAGACAGAACACACTACTGTGGATGCCAGCACAACCTGTCCAAGGCAAGGTCATGGATGCTCCATAGGCATATCCAACTCCCTGAGGGACCAAATTATTGAGCTGAGAGTCGTTGGGACTATGGTCTCCAGGAACATCTAGGTCAAATGGTATAACATAGTTTATAAAGAAAATGCTCTACAATCTACTTTGGTGAGTAGTGTCTGCAGTCTTAAAAGCCTGTGAGTGGTCAACTAGGATACTCCACTGGTCTTACCCATTCAGGAGCATGAAGAATAAAGAAAATTACAGAAAGCATGGAAAGATTAGTTCTAACAACCAATGGACCACATCTACAACAGCCCCCAGCAGACTGAATCCAACAAAACGAGATGGTACCCAGCTACCACCACTAACTGGTCCAACAGGGATCACAAAAGAAGGTCCTAGACAGAGCTGGAGAAAAATACAGAACAAAACTCTAACTCAAAAAGAAAGACTTGAATTGCATGTCTGATGGAGATTGGAGAAACTGAGCATACAGCTCCCAGATACTCTTTCAGTTCAGTAATAAAGTCACTCTTGAGGGTCACCTTCAGTCAAAGATTGGACCGGCCCATAAAACAGAACAAGACTAAAGGGGCACACCAGCCCAGGGGCAAGGACTAGAAGGCAGGAGGGGACAGGAAAGCTGCTAACAGGGAACCAAGGTTGAGAAGGCAAAGTGTTAACTTGATGTGGGTTGGTTAATCAATGTTATAAAAACTATGTGTACTACCCATTTAATGACAAACTGGTTTGTTCTATATACCTTCATCTAAAGTACTGTTTAAAAAAAAATTAAAGCATTATTAGCTATTGTTCTATCCTGAAGTGAAATAAGAAGGAAAGCAACTAGAAGTCTTTGTTAACACTTGGGAGAAGGACAGAAAACAAGAAAAATGATCTGCATTCCACTTTGGTGGGTGGCATCTGAGGTCTTAAAAGCTACCAAACAGCCATCTAAGAAGTCAATTGGTCCCAACTCACCTGGAGCAAAGGAGAATGAAGAATACCAAAAACATAAGGAAAATACAAGCTCAAGAGACAGAAAGGGCCTCGTACATCAGTATGAGACGAGAAGCAGTAGACAGTGCCCAGCTACCACCAATGACTGCCCTGACAGAACACAACAGAGCCCCTGATGGAATGGGAGAAAAGTGGAGTGTGGAACCCAAACTCTAGTATAAAGGCCAGACTTGATGGCCTGACAAACTGGAGGGTCCCCAGGAAACATGGCCTCCAAACTCTCTAGTAGCTCAGAACTAAAACCATTCCCAAAGCTAACACTTCAGACAAAGATTAGACTGGACTATTAGACATAAATGATACTGGGAAAGAGTATACTTCTTGGCTCAAGTGGATACATGACACTAAATGGGTAGCTCCCGCCCAAAGGCAAGATGAGAAGGCAGAAGGGAACAGGAGCTACTTGAATAGATACAGGAGACACAGGGTAGAGAGGAAGAATGTACTATCACATTGCAGGGAGAGCAACTGGGGTCACATAACAACATGTGTGTACCTTTTCTTAAGACAAACTGACTTGAACTGTAAACATCAACTTAAAGTACAATAAAAAGAGATAGTCTAAATGTGAAGATATTTAAAATAACCAATTTTTTGTACACATTTTCTCTTACATGTATGTACAAAGTGACACCAGATTTTTAAAATTTATGTCTCAATAAATCTTAAAAAGCTCTTTCCGTAAGTATAAAATAGAAATCATAATTGATATGAATGTGCTGTATCACAGTTTAATTGGCAGGAGTTTTCCTTTTCTTTACAGATACAAAACAATGGTGTATCCAACCATGTAGAATTCAGTAAAATGTGGTTGGAACTCCTCTTATTTTATGCAATAGTATTTGTAAATTTCCTGATGTTAAAAAGCAGTTTATCTAACAAAGCTCAGATGTTCCAAACTCTTTTTTTAAGAGAAATACTTTAAAAAACATATGTCCAATACAGGATTCCAGGCTGATGATCACCTACTGGACTAAGTCCTAGCCAACTGATAACGATCAGCTTCCTTTGCCATGAGGGCTGGTTCCTACCATGGAGCTTCATTTTCTTGACAACAGGAAGGAGAATGAGCTTAAAGTCAATCAGCAAGTAGCTGGGGGAAACTGAACTCTGTCTCACAGTCAGGAACACTCTGCCTACCTAACCCTGCCCAGCGCCAACTGTAACCCCCAAAGTGGATTATCCCTGCTATGACAGACATGCTGAGAATAAAAGAAGCCATACCAAAATAAACACTATGCTGTTCAGTTATCATGATTTCTGACTCTAAAATCACATTAAAAATTTCTTACTTTTAAAAATTTCCCAACCTGCAGTGTATATTGAAATCAGACGACCACCTCAAAGTAGAGTAGCTCATTTTTAAAAGAATTAAGCACTTTTATTCAGTCCAATCTATTGTCTAATGGGAATTACAATGTTAATTTGATAACGTAAGCTTTTAGAGTAATTCATAGTAGCCAAAGCATGTGGTGCTTACCTTTTATTTAAAAAGGCATCTTAGGATGGAAAAAAGAACGAAACATTAACTCAATTCATGGTTCTCCTTCCAATTTCTTATTAATCTTAATTATTCCCAACGGGATATCCAATTTCCAAGAAGAATAGCAATTCAGCCTCGTTAACATTGTAAAAGCAATGAAACTTAATAGCTAAGCACCCAACAAGCACTCCAAGCCATGGGATATAGCAGACATTAAGAGCACTACCACTGTGACTTATTCTGTTTTCTAGGAAATATATCCTATTGCATGTCACCTGTTTTATCGTTTGTTTCCTTTACCAGCTCTATCATCTCCATAATTTGGCAACCAGTTTATTCTGTTACAATGAGAAGTTTCTCAATTTCACTTAGAAAGACTTAAAGAAAATACATAATTATGTGTTTTTCTCTCTTGTATTTTTCCATTGACCCGGCAATCTGCAGTTCTGCTGTGACATGTATGGGGCACCTATGAGTCAGAAACACCTCAACAACATACATATTTGCTCTATGCTTAAGCATTAAAAAATTAATTTCACTGTTGTAGTTTTATGAAATCTTACTGGGCCTTAGAAGTCACACAATTCCAATCCTTCAATTTTTCAGTCAGAAAATGTTGGTCAACAGTCATATGCTTTCCATAAGATCTCTTATCAGTAGAGCCAGGGCTGGGACCTGAGCCTCCTAAGCACATTCAGAGCAATTTTATACTTAACCTGCATAGGCAAAAGATGAATTAGTCAGTGTATTTTTTCAAAACTATTTTAAATTCATAATTTTAGAGAAATGTCATGATCTTATTCTCTTTCCAAAACCCAGGTCTCATTGCCCTCCTTCAGCTCAGTAAGGCACTGTCTGAAAAGTGCACTGAAGGCTATATTTGAAGTCAAACACCAGAAAGAAAGTAACCTATGTTTACAAATGGAGTCTTTGCTTTCTTAAGGTAGAAGTATTCTGCCAATCTAGTATCTTACAGTTGAATCTTAAGAGGTAAATACACACGATAAAGCAGAAAACTGAAGAAAAAAGTTCTGCAAAATCTATCGCAAGGTAGTAAAAATGAAAGATTTAACAAGGAAGTTAAAGATAAGTCAGAGTCTGGACTTCTGGGGAGAATGCCACACCCCATTAGTTTTTTTTTTTTTTTTTTGGTTTGTTTGTTTTTTACTTTATCTTTATTGCTGGAAACCCTGGTTGCACAGTGGTTAGGCACTATGACTGCTAACCCAGAGGTCAGCAGTTCAAATCTACCAGGCGCTCCTTGGAAACTCTATGTGGCAATTCTATTCTGTCATATAGGGTCACTATAAGTCAGAACTGACTCGATGACAATGGGTTTAGTTTGGGTATCTATACCGCCACACAAACTAATAAGAAAGGGAACAGTTAGCCAAAGGGTTTAAGTGGCTAAAATGCTTTAATGGGGAAAAATATTAGTCTGGGAATTAAGTGTCATCCTAGGTTTCCATCTTCTTTGTATAATTAATCAGCTATGTGTTCTTGGGCAAGTTAGACAACCTTTCCAAGGTTGCTTTTTCCATATATAAAATGAGAAAGTTTGACCATATGGTCACCTGAACTATAAAACTCTGGTTAAAGAAAATCTGAAAAATTCAGCACCTTCTCTATCACCCCCTAAATGATCTTAACTACTAGCGAACATAAATCAAGGCTGAAAGCAGAGTAGACATTTATACATTTAAGAACTAGTAGCTCATGTGGAACTCAGACACAACAAAATAACAAATCATTCAAATAAAGTTGCAGTATTTTGAATCAATTTTTGAAAATAAAGACAAATTTAAAACTTCATGACATTTTTATAATAAGCAGTACCTCAGTTTTTAAACTCATATATTTAGCATTTACTGTGCCTGATGTATAATATACTTTTTTTCAGCTTTTCCTTTCAAAAGTCAATTTCTGTTTTGCCATATGACTATTTGAAAACACACACCATACAGTTTTAGACAATGACAATAGAAATAACTATTTTTAGAACTCGTTTGACTTTGTGTTTGATGGAATTTACAATTCCATGGAAACAAAAGTGGTCTTCAAACCGCACAACAGATAAGACTGTTTCAAACAGAGAACGAAGCCCCATTCCTATGGCCACTTATATAGTCTATAAGCCCTACGGTGTAAAAAGGAGATGCTAGACTAGAGGAGGGTAACAGGATGGTTTCTTGGGATAGGTGAGTTTTCTGGATAATTTTGAAGAGAGGAACGCAAGGACAAAGTCATTGATGGTATATTGTTCTATATATCAAACTATAAAGTAAAAAAACTCTTAAGGACTAGTGTGGGCAATCAAGCAGAGGAAGGAATGAGAAAGGACATTTGAAAAGAGCGAGTAGAAAGTTCCACGTGAACACAGCTGGTGGTCTTGGGAAGTAGTAAGGTGTTCACATAGGCAGAGAGGCAGGCTATGTGGAGAGCAGAGAGCTGGGAGAGCATGTTAAGTGCCAGCAGTCAGGATGCAATCTATCAAGATCTTGTAGTTACTGTAGTTTAAATGAGAATGATAAATAGGGAAAGAAACTCACTAGGGCAAAAGAAGGTTCCCCTTAATAATGGCATCAGATTTTTATGATGACCTCTGACTGAAAGAAGGAAAGAAAGAACATTTCAAATTTGTGAGTGAGTATGAGGACAATGAGATGAGAAGGGGACAGGGAAAGCATCAGGAACATGCCAAAGTAATGCAACATAATGGAAAAGGAGATAAGAGCAAAGAACTTGGTACCGAGCAGGTAAACATGGCAATCTCTGTGACAAAATATTTGCAAATTAATATGTACTAAAATAGCCACAGTAAAACCTCAGAGAACACAAATAGTCTCTAAATGAGAAGACTTGAAAAAAGCAGACCATAAAAGTAGTGCATTAATAAAGCCTAGGATTCTAAACATGTTACAGAAACTAACAAGTGGAACTTTTCTTGGTTTATAAGGGAGGGGACAGAATAAATTTATGTTCTTAAAATTCTTCAGAAAAAGAGTCCAATTTGTGATAATGCTTAGTTCCATAACGGTTTTTCTAATAGTAAACATCAAATACGATAAAAGAAAGAAAAAGAAAATTTTCTTAATCTCCACATTCTTTTGCTTTTCTAAAGGACCAAGTAAATATATTTGGGGGCTTGGGTTGAATTTTGTTCTTAGGTTTCAGTTCTGTTACATAAATCATAATAAAATAACAATAAAAATGCATATTCTCTGCAATTTGGTTCCATCACATCCCTCTTGGACAATTCAGGCTGAAATGTTTCCGTGGGTTCTTACATGACACCTCCTAATGGACAGATAAAGGAATATGCAAGGATTCCTTCATGTTTCTTCACTCCCACTGTAGAATCTACTTATCCTAAATAATTATGTCTTTACACTCAACTAAAGACTAGTCTGTAATACAACCAAAAACCAAACCCACTGCCATAGAGTCGAATCCAACTCATAGCAACCCTAGAGGTCAGAGTTGGTTTCCAAGGAACACTTGGCAGATTTGAACAGCCCACCTTCTGGTTAGCAGATGCAGCACTTAACCCACTAAGCCACCAGGGTATCCAAACAGAAAGGAATAAACTTTTGATGCAGGAAAAAAAAATATGGATAAATGTCAAAATCCTGTTGCTAAGTAAAAGAAGCCTGATATAAAAAGAGCACACACACTGTATGAGTTCATTTACATACAGCTCTAGAAAGCATCTACTAATGTAGACTGACAAAAACAATACTACTGGCTTGGGGCAAGTGAGAGAAGTATTGTAAAGAACTTGAGGAAACTTATGGGAATGATGGAAACATTCTGTGTCCTGATTATGTTGGTAGTTGCCTGGCAGTGCTACTCTGTTCTGCAGGATTGTTATGAGTCATAACCAACTTGACAGCATGTAACTTTCCTGGATGTATATACAGCTGTCAAAATTCATGGAATTAAGTACTTTAATGTGATGAAGTTATTGTTTGTAAATTATACTTAATTAACTTGTTTAAAAAGTTGACTACATAATTATTCCAAAACATAAATTTAAGAACTTCCAACTACAGATGTAAAAGAAATGGATTAGATGATGACTTTTTCTCATTATCTGATTAATAGTCAAGTTCTCCTAGACAAGCAGTTTGAAACATTGAACCTTGAGTATATTGCTTTTTGAAAAGCCTAATACTTTTGGATGCTGAAAGTGGCCAGAAGGCAGCACCTCCTTCTACGAAGTGGCTTATTCACAGAGCTTCCATCTGAACAAACAAGCTGAAATGACAGGATGCCAAGAAAGATCAGGGTAGTGCAGACTCTGTCATTTTCTGGTTTCCCTAGATACAGACTAGCAGTCCTGCTTTAAGTTGACTGCCAAGAGCGTGTGTTCTCAGTAAGAGATTTCACTGATGGTCCGTCTGGAGTGAGTATGAACATGCTGTGACTAACTGTACATCTGGCCAGACGAGAGCTGCCTGCCTTGCATCAGCTACATTCTGCTCCTCTCACACACAGGCTGAAGATGGAGAAGTAGCAACAGATGACTCATCACATCCCCCTAACTCTTGCCTGCACAGGACAGAAGCTTCTGCTTTAAGTTCAGCGGTGAGGACACCTTCACTTATGGCACAGGCAGGTCTAGGCAGTTAGCCAGGGAAACCTGTAAGTTTCTCACTCAGGCAAGGAATGCTCAGAGTAAGCATTCATTCCAAGAACCATGAGGGCCAGGCTCGTCATCACTGACCCACGCAAGCACTCCCTTTCTGCCCCCTATTATGATTACTGTCACAGCAGTCAATGGTAGTAGCCAGGCATCATCTAGTTGTGCTGGACTCAGTTTGATGGAGGCTGTGGTAGTTGTGGCCCATTAGTTCTTTGTACTAACCTTTCCCTTGTGTCTTTGGTTTTCTTCATTCTCCTTTGCTCCTGAGGGGTTATGACCATTGAAGTATCTTAGTGGCCACCGGCAGGCTTTTAAGATCCAAGATGCTACCCACCTAAGTAGAAAGTAGAACATTTTCTTTATAAACTATGTTATGCCAGTTGACCTAGATGTTCCCCAAGACCATGGTCCCAACAGCATTAAGCCCAGTAATTCAGTTTCTCAGGAAGTCTGGATATATCCATGCATCTTCCATGACCTTGCCTTGTGCAAGTTGTGCTGGCTTCCCCAGGAGTGTTTATTGGCTTAGCCTTCACCAAAGTTACCACTTACCTGTTGTCTGTTTATAGTTTTTCCACTCCCACTCCCTCCTTCCTAGTAAACATCAAAGACTGTTTTTTTGTGTGTGTAAACCTTTTCACAAGGTTTTATAGCAGTGGTGTCATACAACATTTGTCCTTTTGTGACTGTCTTGTTCAGCACAATGCCCTCCATACTCATCCATCTTGGGAGATGATTCACAGATTCATCATTGTTCTTTATTGCTATGTTGTATTTCATTGTGTGTATCTACCACAGTTTGCATATCTATCTGTCAGTGGGCATCTAGGCTGTTTCCATCTTTTTGCTATGGTGAACAATGCTGCAATGAACATGGGTGTACACATGTCTATTCATGTGACAGCTCTTATTTCTCTAGGACATATTTTTAGGAATGGGATTGCTGGACCATATGGTACTTTTATTTCTAGCTTTCTAAGGAAATAGCATATCATTTTCCAAAATAGTTACACCATTTTGCATTCCTACCGTCAGTGCACAAGTTGCAATCTCCACATTGCCTCTCCAACATTTGTTATTTTCCGTTTTTTGATTTGTGCCAGTAATGCCAGGATGAAATGGTATCTTTTTGTGGTTTTTTGTTTTTCCTTTCCTGATTTGCCTGTCTCTAATGGCTAGTGTCATAATAATCTAGTGCTGTCATAACAGAAATACCACAAATAGATGGCTTTAAGAAGAGAAATGTTATTCTGTCACAGTCTGGTAGGCTAAAAGTCCAAATTCAGGGCATGAGCTCTGTTGACTCAGGCAGAAGATCACTGTCGTTAATCTTCCACTGGACTGGGAGCTTCTGAGGTGCAGGGACCCTAGGTCCAAAGAACGCACTCTACTCCTGACACAGCTTTTTTCCTGATGGTGTGAGATCCCCAAGTCTCTGCTTGCTTCCCTTTCCCTTATATTCCAAAAGATTGCCTCAAGACACAGCACAATCTTACACATTGAGTCCTGCCTCACCAACACAACTGTCAGCAATCCTCCCTTATTAACATCAGAGAAGCAGGATTTACAACATAACAGGAACATCAACGATACAAGGAATGATGGCCTAACAGAATTGCTACACACATTTTTCCAGGGGACACAGTTCAATTCATGACAGCTGGTGACTGTGAGGAAAACTTGGTGACATAATGATTATCATGAGCATTTTCTCATGTGTCTGTTAGCCATTTGGATATTTTCTTTGGTGAAGGGTCTGTTCATTTCCTTTGCCATTTTTTAACTGGAGTATTTGTCTTTTCATGGTAGAGGTATTGGATTTTTTGGTAGATTTTAGGGATTAGATCTTTGATGGATTTGTCATTGCCAAGTGTTTTTTCTCAATCTGTAGTCTCTCGTTTTACTCTTTGGTGAAGTTTTCTGGGGGGCCTAAGTGTTTAATTTTTAGACTATCTCAATTATCTAGCTTATCATCTGGAGTTTCTGTGTCATTAGTTACAGTTTGTATTCTGTTAATGCCATGAATTACAACCTCTAGCATTGGTCCCATATTTTCTTCTATGATTGTTATAACTTTTGGTTTTATATTTGGGTCTTTCATCCATTTTTAATTAGTTTTGTGTTTGGGGTGAAACATGGGTTCTGTTTCATTTTATTTTCTTTTGCAGATAGATAGATACCTGGCTTTGCCAGCATCACTGTTAAGAACATTTTCTTTTGCCCGTTTGATGGACTATGGACCGTTGCCAAAGATCAAGTGATCCTTGGTGGATGTACATACATCTGAGTTCTCAATTCTGTTCCACTGGTCAATGTATCTTTGGTTGTACTAGTACCAGGCTGTTATGACTACTGTAGCTGTACAGTAGATTCTGAGGTCAGGTGGTGACAGTCCTTTTACTTTATTCTTTTTAATTGTGCTTTACTTATCCCAGGCCTCTTCTCTTTCCATATAAAGTTGTGATTAGTTTTTCCATCTCTTTAAAGAATGTTGTTGGTATTTGGATCAGGATTGCATTGTATTTGTAGATTGCTTTGGGTAGAATTGTCATTTTCACAATATTGAGTCTACCTATCCATGGACATGCTATGTTTTTCCATTTTGGTTTCATGTGGTTGTGTTTTGTACAGGTCTTGTATGTCCATGGTTAGATTTAATCCTTAGGATTTGGTTTGGTTTGGTTTGGTTTTAGGAACTATTATAAGCAGTGTTGTTTTCCTAACTCCATTTTCATTATTGGTATATACAAACCCAACTGATTTTTGTGTGTTTATCTTGTATCTGCTGCTCTGCCGAATCTTTGTATAGTTTCAATAGTTTCCTCATGCAGTCTTTTGAGTTTTCTTTTACAGTATTGTATCATCTGCAAAGAGGGACAATTTAACAACTTCCTTATGATCTTGGATGCTTTTTTTTTCTTTTTCTTGCCTTATTGTTTGAGTTAGGACTTCCAGTACAATGTTAAATCAGAGCAGTGATAAAGGGCATTCTTACTCAAGGAAAATGTTTTCAGTCTCTTTCCATTAAGCATGATGTTGGCTGCTAATTTTGTATAGACACTGTTTTAGTCATCTAGTGCTACTCTAACAGTAATACCACAAAGTTGATGGCTTTAAAAAGAGGGATTTTATTCTCACACAGTCCATTAGGCTCCAAGTCCAAATTCAGGATGTCTGCTTTAGGGGAAAGGCTTCCCTCTGTTGGCTCTGGAGAAAAGTCCTTGTGTTGCTTCAGTCCTTGTTCGGGGAGCATTTTGGTGTAGGAACTTTAGGTATGAAAGATACGGTCTTCTCCCAGTGCAGCTTTCTTGATGGTATGAGTTTCCCAATTCTCTTCTTGTTTCCCTTTCTTTTTATCTCCCCTAGGATGAAAGGATAAAAGGTGGTACAAGCTACACTCCAGGGAAACTCCCTTAGAAGGGTGTTGCAGATCTATCCCAATTCTCTTTTTAACATAATCATCTTACCTATTAACCCCAGACAGTGATTAGGATGCACAGCGTAAGAAAATCCCAAAACACTGGGTATAATGGCCCAGCCAAATGGCTACACATATTTTGGGGTGACATAGTTCAATCCATGACAGACACCCTCTATTAAGCTGAGGAATTTCCTCCTATATCTATTTTATTGAAAGTTTTTATCAGGAACGGTTGTTACACTTTGTTGAATGCCTTTTCTGTGTTAACTGAAATGATCACATGATTCTTTTCTTTCCTTTTATCTCTGTGGTCAATGACATTGATTGATTTTCTTACGTTGAACCATACCTGGTATGAATCCTAGTTGGTTGTCATGTATTTTTTTAAATATATTTATATATAATGCTGAATTGTATTGGCTAGAATTTTGTTGAGAATTTTTGCAACAATATTCATGGAGTTATCAGTGTATAATTTTCTTTTTTATATGTGTTGTCTTTGCCTGGTTTGGAAACCCTGGTGACATTGCAATTAAGTGTCACAACACATATAGGCAGGAGGGAGCGAAGAGGTTGTGATATGTGGAGCTAATTGAGTTAGTAAAGACGAGACACAGGAGAAGAAACAGGGATGAAAAAAGAAAAAGGCTGAGAGAGGCTGCCATTGGGATGACGCAGAACTGGAGAAGCTATGTGCCAGTGGCTTTCTAGCCATGCATGAGGCAAAACCTCCAACCCCTGCAAAGGGACTGATACAGAATAGAAAGCTATATGGGGAGGAGAAAGGAAAAGAGAGAAGGGAGCTAGCTATACAACACTAGAGTTGTAAAAACAAGAGAGAAAGGCACATGTAGCTATGTGGTCAGTAGTAGGGAATGGAAGAAATGTAGAGAGAAGAAAGAAAGCTAGGTACAAAAAAAATGGCAGGTGGTTGAGAGAAAGGAAAAACAGGGAAGTAGAGACAGATAAGAAGCCAAGGGAGAAAAAGAAGGAAAGAAAAAAAAATTCCCCAAGGGAGCCCAACAGAAGTAAGCCCCCAGCTGAGCAGCACTGCACAGCCCATTTAAGAGTGAAGATGGCACATGGCACCAGGTGTTCTGGAGAAGGGTAAGAAAGAGAGACAGAGACAAGACAAGAAAAAAAAAGAAAGAAAGAAAAGAAAAATGGCCCAAGGGAGCCCATCAAAAGCGGGTTCCCAGATGCATGGCTCTGCATGGCCTGTCAAAGAAGAACATAGATGGCACATGGCTCCAGGTGTTTAGAAGAAGAGAAAGGAAGGTAGAATGACAAGAAACTTGGAAAAAGGGGGGCAGGGTCAACATGGTAGACTAGACACATGTCTCAATTCCTTCTGAGAACTAAGACCTGGAATGATAAGTGAATAGAGCAGCATGGGCATCTGGGGAGTCCTAGGATCTGGCAGAAGGTTATTAGATTTGACTAGGCACCTGTAACCAACTAAACTACCTCTCTCAAAGATGAGCCAGTAGCTACTAAGGCCGACTCCTAAGGACTCACCATTTTGGAGGACTGCATGTACTGACACCTTCTTTGTTATCTGGGAGACTGGAGCTGGGCATAAGCTGACAAATATATTGAACTGCAGTGTTTAAGTAAATAGTGTATAGTGCAGCATAGAGACTATGCATGGAATAGCCACATACTGACAGCCCGGGTCTGACTGAGGGCACTACTGCCCCTCTACCCGCTCTTTTCTGAGCTGCACCATAGATTCCACGGTTTCATGGCAGAAAGCACAGTTTGGCCAGGACGCCATCTTGGTTGGCTGGGAGGCAGAGTCACCTAGCTCAGTGCTTTAGCTGCTGCTGATTCTCAAGCAGAGCAGCAGCCGTCTGGCAAGTGCTTCTGCAGCAGAAAACCAGTGTTTGAGATGTTTTATGTCTAGATTTATGGGTGAGGTATGGCAGAGGATGGCAGGAAGCCCCTAGCCCCTCCTTACTTTGAACCACATCATAGCATCTGGGAAGAGCCTGTGAGGTACTTTCATTGTCAGGTGGAAGGTGGGGCCTGCCATACCAGAGGGTTTGACTGTTTTACCAGCTATTGAACAGCAGCCCATTTGGGAATAAAGTACCTTTTTAAAATAAGACTTGATTGCTGAAGGCCTGGTGACGTCTCCTCCACCCTTCATTGATCCACTTCAGATGGTTGGCTGATGGCCTCCCAGTGACTCCATACATAGGGTGTTGTCTTTGCAAGCCAGGAGGCAGAGCCTGCCACACCAGGGAGCCTACCTGGGTCCAGTCACTAAAGTACACAGAGATGGCTGGTGACAAACTCTCCTCTTAGAACTACATCTCAGGTCCAGTTAAGGTAACATCAGAAAAATCAAACAGCTTCTAGATGGTGTGCACACAACAGTCAATTACTAACCATTTAAAGAAGCAGCCCACCGCGGCTCCAGAAAATTCCCAAAACAAAGAATCAAAAACCTTCACAGATGAAGAAGACTTTCCAAAACTATCAGAGGTTGAGTACAAAAGAAGTATAGAGAGAGCCCTCCCAGAGATTAAACAAAATGCAGTAGAACAAAACGAAACATCAGGTAAGCATTTGAACTGATGGAACATCAATGATCTGAAGTCCAGCAGATCAACAACAAAATTACCGAATTAGATAACTCAATCCAAAGCTAAAAGAGCAGAATTCAGGAGATGAAAATCAGACTTAGTGATCTTGAGAATAAAGCAACTGATTCCGGTATTTAAGAGGAGAAATCATAGAAAAGAAATAAGAAAAATGAAGAAGTATTAAGAGACATGTGGGACCATATGAAAGGGAATAATCTATGAATCATTGGAGTTCCTGAACAGAGAGGGATAGATGAAAATACAGAGAGTATTGCAGTAGAGCTGCTGACAGAAAACTTCCCTGAAATTATGAAAGAACATACATATCCAAGAGCATATTGAATGCCACAAAAACCAGATCCCAAAAGAAAGACATCAAGCCATACTATAATCAAGCTAAATAAAATGAAGCATAAGGAGAGGATCGTAAAGGCAGCAAGGCTCACAACAAAGTTAACATTCAGAGGAAAATGCTGCAGGCTTTCATCTGACTTCTCCAGAAATGATGTTGGTAAGAAAGCCCCGAAAGAGAAAAACTTCCAACCAAGAATTATATATCCTGTAAATCTGTCTATCAAATATGATGGTGAAATTAAGACATTCACAGATAAACACAAGCTTAGAGACTTTGTAAAAACCAAACCAAAACTACAAGAAAGAAGAAGAAAAGTGTATGCTTAAGGAGTCAATGCAGGACACAGCATCCAGAATCTTACTCACTTAGGGCAGTCAAAAAGCTCAATTAAAACTGCATTATTAAAAGAAGGGAACCAGTGATCATAACATGAAAACTGTGACTTTATCACACTAAAAACAGGGATATATTGCAGTAGTTACAACCCTTTCAGATAGAGAGGAAATTAAAAACATATGCATAAGTTAAACTCAAGTTTAAACATAAAAGAGTAAAGGGGATCATATGGGTAGCCACAAAGCAAAAAACAATGAGACATACTAAAAAATAGGCATAATATAGGAGTCTCAACAAACACAAAGCCAACACTGAAAAAGATGAAAAATCAATCCATAAAGAACGGCCCAGAATAGAATATAAACAAAACACAAAACATCAATGACACAAAAATAAATGCATCAAAATGACAGCACCAAGTCACACCTATCAATAATTACACTGAATGTAAATTGACTGAACAGTCCAATAAAGACACAGTGAGTGACACCATGAATCAAAACACACAATCCATATATATCTTACAAGAAACACACCTAAGACTCAAAGATATGAACAAACTGAAAATCACATGATGGAAAAATATGTACCAACTCAATAACATACAAAGAAGAGCAGGAATGGCAGTACTAATCTCAGATAAAATAGACTTTAATGTAAGATCCACCATAGTGGACAAGGATGGTCACTATTTAGTGCTGAAAGGTTCAATACATAAACAGGATATAAACAATATTAAATATTTATGCACCTAATACCAGAGTCGACTCATGCCATGAGTCGGATCCGACTCGACGGCACTTGGCTGGCTTGGCTCGTGTTGGCTAATACCAGAGCATCCAAATACATCAAAAAAACACTGATGACACTGAAAACTGAGACAGATCACTCCACAATAATAGCTGGAAACCTCAACACTCCACTTTCAGCAATGGACAGACCATCTAGAAAAAACCTCATAAGAAACAGACGATCTTATCATGACAATTAACCAACTAAACCTTATCAACATATACAGAACTTTTTACCCATCAACAGACAACTACACCTTCTTCTCCAATGCACATGGAACATTTTCCAGAATAGATCATGTCTTAGGACATACAGCAAGTCTCACCTAAATCCAAACCACTGAATTATTGCAAAGTATCTTCTTAGACAATAAAGCCATAAAAGTTGAAATCAATAGCAGAAAAAACATTCACAGGAATTCAAACTCATGGAAACTGAGCAAAACCTTGCTCAAAAAGCCATAGGTTATAGAACACATCAAGGACGAAATAAAGAAATTTATGAAATCAAATGAGAATGAAAACATCCTACCAGAACCTCTGGGACACAGGCAAAGCAGTGCTCAGAGGTCAATTTATCTCTGTATATGCACATATCCAGAATGAAAAAATGGCCCAAACCAAAGAATTAACCCTACAGCTTGAATAAGTAGAAAAGGAGCAACAGAGGAACTCCTTAGGCACCAGAAGAAAGCAGGTAATACAGATGAGAGCAGAACTAAAGAAATTAGAGACTAGAAGAACAATTTAAAAAGTTAAAAAAACTAAAGCTAGTTCTCTGAAAAGATCACCAAAATTGAAAACCATTGGCTAAACTTACAGAAGACAGAGGAAAGGAAACAACAACAAATAAGATATGAGATGGCAGATGTCACAACAGACCCAACTAAAATCAAAAGTATCATAACAGATACTACAAAAGACTGTACTGTAACAGATTTGAAAACCTACAGGAAATGGACAAATTTTTAGATTCATATCACCTACCAAATTATCACAAGGAGAAGCAGAACAACTTAATAAATGTATCACGAAGGAAGACACTGAAAAAGTCACCAAAACCTTCCAACCAAAAAAAGTCCTGGCCCAGATGGCTTCACTGGAGAATTCTACCAAATTTTTAGAGAGAAGTTAGTTCCAATTCTACTGGGGCTATTTCACAGCACAGAAAAGGACAGAATATTCCCAAATTCGTTCTATGAAGCCAGCATAAAGCTGATACCCAAGCCAGTGAAAGAACCCACAGGAAAAAAAAAAAAAATTATAGACCAATAGCACTCATGAATCTAGGTGTAAAAACCTTCAACAAAATCCTAGCCAATGGAATTCAACAAAGTATCAAAATAATAATAATATTAATTCATCACGACCAAACTAGATTCATACCAGGGATGCAAGGCTGGTTCAGCATCAGAAAAACAATTAATGTGATCAGCCACATAAATAGCAGAAAGGATAAGAATCATCTGATTTTGTCAATTGATGCAAAAAAGTCATTTGACAAAGTCCAACACCCATTCATGCTAAAAACTCTCAGCAAAATAGGAACAGAGGGAAAACTCTTCAACACAATAAGGGGCATCTATGCAAAGCCAACCACCTATGTCATCCTGAATGAGAGACTGAAAGAAGTCCCCTTGAGCATGGGAACTAGACAAGGATGCCCATTCTCACCACTTCTATTCAACATCGTACTAGAAGTACTAGCCAGAGCAATTAGGCAAGATAAATAAATAAATGGCATCTGCACTGGCAAAGTAGTAAAAATCTCCCTATTTGCAGATGGTATGATTGTATACACAGAGAATCCTAAAGAATCCATAAGTAAACTAATGGAACTAAAAAGGAGTTCAGCAAAGTATCAGGATATACGATAAACATGAGTAAATCAGTAGGATTCCTTCATACCAACAAAGATATCATTAAAGAAGAAATCACCAAATCAAATAGCATTTACTGTAGCGCCTAAGAAGATAAAATATACCTCTGAATAAATCTAACTTGAGAAATAAGAGATCTATACAGGAAGAACTACAAGACCTTACTTCAAGAAACCCAAAGAGACTTACATAAATGGAGAAACCTGCTCTGCCCATACATAGGAAAACTTAACACTGTGAAGATGTCTATTTTACCCAGAGTAATCTACATATACAATGCAATCCCAATACAAATTCCAGTGTCATTTTTTAATGAGATGGATAAACGAATCAACTTTCTTTGGAAAGAGAAGAAACCCCAGATAAGAAAAGCACTACTGAAGAAGAGGAACACAGTAGGAAGCCTTACACTACTCGACTTTAGAAGCTGTTACACTGCCACAGTAGTCAAAACAGCCTGGTACTGGTACAAAAAGAGACTATAGACCAAAGGAACAGAGTTGAGACCTCAGAGATGCCACCATCCTATTTTGAATAGCTGGTAGTCAACAAAAGCCCTAAGATTGTAGGGGTAAAAACAGTCTCTTTAACAAATGGTGTTGGCAAAACTGGATATCCATCTGCAAAAAACTGAAACAAGACCCACATCTCTCACCTTCCACAAAAACTAACTCAAAATGGATCAAACACCTAAAGATCAAATCTAAAACAATAAAGGTTATACAAAAAAAGAGTCAACAATGAAATTCTAATTGACAGCACAGACAGACTTCAAAATCTGACAAACAAAGCATGATCAACAAAAGAGGAAATAGATAAATAGGAACTATTAAGAGTCAAGCATTTTCGCTCACCCAAAGACTTTATCAAGAGAGTAAAAAGACCTGCTACAGAGTAGAAAACAATATTTGGCAACTATGTTGGATTGAAGTCTGATCTCCTTGATCTATATGGTATTGCAAAATATCAACAAGGAAAAGGTAAATAACCCACCTAAGCAATGGGCAAAGGAGATGGGCAGACACATTACCAAACAGGACATATAGGCAGCCAAAAGACACACGAGGAAATGCTCATGATCATTAGCTAACAGAGAAATCCAAATGAAAACTGCAGTATGATACCATCTCACCTCAGTGTGGTTGGCCATAATCCAACAAACACAAAACAACAGTTGCTGGAGAGGAGGCTGTGGAGAGATCTAAACTCTCGTACACTGCTGATGGAATTGCAAAATGGCACAACCACTTTGGAAAGCAATCTAGTACTTCCTTAAAAAGCTGCAAATAGATACACCATTTGACCACTAATCCCACTGATTGGAACTTATCCTATAGAAACAAGAGCTGTCACACAAACAGACACATGCACATGAATGTTTACTGCAGCACAGTCCACAATAGCAAAAGCATGTCCATCAACAGATGAATGAATAAACAAAGTATGGCACATATACTCAATGGAACACCATGCAGTGCTAAAAAACAATTATGATTTTAGGAAGTATCTCATAACCTGGTTTCAGTTGTAAGACACTATGCTGAGTGAAATCAGTCAGCAGCAAAAGGACAAATATTGTATGAGATCCCTGGCACAAGGACTTAAAAATAGACTTATGTATGGAAGAAAAGACTCTTTGACTGTGACAAGAGTGCAGAAAGTACAAAGATTGGTCACAGATTAGATAGTTGATAGAAATTTTGTTAGATGAAAGCAGTGACAACACACAGTAGAAAGCAGATCAACTTAACTGGAATACACCATCAACTGAAAGCTCTTCTAATCTCAACCCCATATTGAAAGGATAGAGTAGCAGGCACAAGGTCTGGGGACCATGCTGTCAGAGGACATTGAGGTCAGTGGCATAATTAGCCTATTGCTATGACAGTCTTCTACACTCAGTATTGGTGAGTGGCATCTGGGGTCTTAAAGCTAGAAAGCCGCCATCTGAGGTACACCAAATTATCCCAGCTCAACCAGAACAGATGATCACTGAAAAGACCAAAGACATGAGGAAAAAAGAGCCCAGGAGATGAAAAGACCCACATGAATGGGAGACTGTATCAACACATAACCAGAAGAACCAGGTGGTGCCCAGCCACTACCAAAGACAGCCATGGCAGGGCACACAATGTTGAGTCTCTGCAGCAACATCAGAAAAAGAGAGTAGAGCTCAAGAACTGTATGAAAATACCACAGTTGATGGTACGATGGGAGGGGGATTCCCTGGGAGCATGGCCCCTAGACCTGCTGTTGCCCCTGTCTAGAAAACACTACTGATGGATGAAAATGGACTAGACTCAGGGACACAATCTAACCATATGGTGTGTGTACTTTATGGTTCTATGTATTTATAGGTCTGTCCTACTCGTCTGTTTCTAGATGGGAGAAAAGAGGATGGAGAGGAGAGAGTGGGGAGACTGTTAAGAGGGTACAACAAGTATAAAATGAAAAGAAGGAGTATGCTGTCACTGGGCAAGAAGAGCAGAAGGAGCTGCAGATAGGCGGACACACAAAATTGATTTGGACTGTATACATTCACTTAATCATGATAAAAAAGAAACTGGGAAAAAAGAAGAAAGAGTAAAAAAACAAAGTTTCCAAAAGAGCTCACTGGAAACAGGTTCCCAGAGAAGTGGTACTGCACATCACATCAAGAAGAAGCAGACATCGTACACACTGCCAGATGTTCAGGAGAATGTTAAGAAAGGAAGGATGGTAGAGGGAGACAATAAATCAAGAAAAGAAAAGAAGAGAGAAAGAAGAAGAATACCCAGAGGCAGCCTAGCAGGTACTAACCAAGTAAATGGCTCCCCAGTTGCACAGCACTGCACAGCCCATTAACAAAGATCAGAGTTGGCACATGGTGCCAGGTGTTCAGGAGAAAAGAAGGGAAAGATGATAGACAAAAAAAATGAGAAAAGAAGAAGAAAATCTTCAGGAGAGCCTACTGGCTTGGCAGTACAGACTGGAGAAGAGGCTCCCAGGCTCCCAGGCTCCCAGGCACTGCACGGCCCATTTACATGGCAGGGGGGTGGGTGAGGGGAGATAGTTCAGTCTCTGGATAGTCAGGAGACAGGAAGAGAAGGAAGGCAAAAGAGATAAGAAACAAAAATGAAGAAAAAGAGAAAGAAAGAGAGAGAATTCCCCTAGGGATCCCACTAGCATGGATCAGGGAAGGAGTTCTCCAGCTGAGTAGCACTTCACAGGCTGTCAAGAAGAAGCAGAAATGGCACATGGAGTCAGGTGTTGAAGAGAAAGGAAGGGACAAGGGTATAAGAGAGAAAAGAAACTAAAAGAAACCCCCAGAAGCAATGACAGCATCAAAAAAATGGCATGGAAGGATCCAGCTGGTGTGGGCAGGATGACTCCAACTAGCACAGGGCAGGTACCTTCCCCAGTTGAAGGACTACAGCTTGCAGGGAAGCAAAGGAGGCTGGGTAAGAGCAAGAAAGGTGAGAGGTGGGAAGGCATATACCTCTGGCTACTGGGTGCCCTGTCTTCTTTTGGGAGCTCTGTGAGGCTGCCTTCCCATATTCCCTATCTACTGATCTCGATAGCTGAGAAGTTCAAGATGGCAAATTTAAGCCATGTTATCTGATATGGTACCTCCACTCCACATCTCTCTTCACTGTCTAGTATGTGTCAGTTTCTTATTCCATTTGGTGCTTAGTTGAGTTCTTTATCTCTTCATTTGGCAGAGTTCCAGAAATAAAGTTTTTCTCTGTTTTATTTAGTTTTTCAGGTCTTTGCTGTGGAGGAATGGTTTGGTGTTTCCATCATACTGCCATGTTAGCTCCGCCCAGAATTTGTTGCCTTTCAATTTCAAGCCAGCAGAAATAAAAACTGATATGTGGCTAGAAAGGTTAAATTTTTATTCATATTTCTAGAAAAATATCCACATTAATATTTTTAAAGTTTCTAATCCAAATAATTCACAGCACTACAACTGAATATTTACCAGTGAATATTTCTACACAGTGAAAGAAAGACACGCAAGTGCTCTTATTTTCCATTATATTATGAAGAACAGGAAGGAGGAGAACAACTTAAAAATACTGCAGTTGCACTCTGTACAGATGACTATGGTTCAGTCACAATGGTGTGCTTTGACATGTACAGATTCTTCAGTGGTTAATTCAGATTGCTACATGTCATTTCAGTTGTTTTCATTATTACTGATTCCAAATAAACTTAAATTTTTACTGGAATATAGATAATCACCACCATTAATATTACATGCACAACTTCAATGAGTTCAGAGTTCAAGTATAAATTGTCCTTCTGTTCCATGGCTGCTCAGTGGTTAAGAGCTTGGTTAAGAGTCAGAATTTACTCAGCAACAATGGGTTAGTTTCTTTTTTTGGCCAAAAGAATGAGCAAATTTGTCTTGGAAGATGTGTATCCAGAATGTTTCTCAAAAGTGAGGAGGATGAGACTTCCTCTCATTTACTTTGGGCATGTTATCAGGAGGGACCAATCCCTAGAGAAACACCTCATGTTTGGAAAAATAAAGGGTCAGCAAAAGAGAGGAAATACTTTACAATTTAATTCCTCCACAAGTTGAATTGGCCACAGTTAGTGCTATGATGGGCTTGAGTACAGTAACGATTGTGAGGATGGTGCAGGAGAGGGCAGTATTTCCTTCTGCCGTATATAGGGTCACTGACTCAATGGCACCTAACAGCAACAACAGAAATAATCATAGAACCCCCAAACACCATTACTAGTGAAATGAGGATCTTAGCACTGGTACTAAAACTAGTGAAATCCATTTCGATACTACCACAGCAGAGTAGGAAACCCTGGTAGCATAGCAGTTAGGAGTTCAGCTGTTAATTGAAAGGTTGGCAGTTCAAATCCACCAGGCTCTTCTTAGAAACTCTGTGGAGTAGCTCTACTCTGTCCTATTGTATTGCTACAAGTTGGAATCAACATGAGGGCAACATGTGTTTGTTTTTGTTTTTTGGTTGATAGCAAAGTACTACAAGTATTCTAAAGCTGTAAAGAGATTTCTTATCTAGCAGTGCTCTGGAGAACAATCTATTACATCATGGTCCTCAGGTGATTGATAAACACTAACAAATTGCTTCTAATACTCACTCAACAGATATTTATTGAGTATTACTCTGGGCCCTCTATTCTAGTAGTAATAAAAATATTGTGCTATCTGTCTTCTACAAAGACTTCGCTACATAACAATCCTAAGAGAACATGAAAAAGGACTAGAAAAGTTGCCTTTTCCAGTCATTATGGTTATCCAGGAGTCCTTGGGTGATGCAAATGGTTAATACTCATGGCTGTTGATGGAAAGGTGGGACAACTGAATCTACCCAGATGCACTTTAAGGCCTGGCAATTTACTTTTGAAAAATCTGCTACTGAAAACACTATAGAGCACAGTTGTATTGATTTTAAACAATTATGACATTAACATTTATATTGATTTCTTTTATCAACTTACCAGCTTCAGTAATTATCTACCATTTGCCATTCTTGAAAGACTAGTCTTGAATCTGAATGTGGTATCATTTATACTCCTTCACAGAGCTGTTCAGGACAAATACATTATATACCATGTCTGAGCTAAGGAAGTGTAGAGACAAAAGCAGAAGCATATAATATGAGAAATAAAGGCAAGCTATAAATAAGAACACTAAATTTAGAACATTCACTTAAATTGGTTTTACAACAGTCCAAAAAACACAGACTTTTTCTGAGAGTACGCTGTTTTTTTTTTTAAAACGACATATTGATCCCACCCAGATCTTGCACCGTGGCCAAATGTCTAGCCTCTCTTGTTTTAACATAGTCTAAGAAACATGAATAAAAGACTGTCAAAGATCCCAAAGCAAAGACAATTGTATTTCCAACAGAACAGAACAGAACAATACCTAATAGCCAACACTATCCCTGATAATAATCCTTTTTGGTGTTTGCTTAACCAGTCTTGAATTCCTCTTTGACAGACTCTAAAAGATAAGACATAAATGCTTTGTTTTTATCACTTGAAATCAGATAGGGCCATCTAGGAAATGTGGAAGACTAAACTGTTTACATACTTTTCATGTGAGAAAAGACTTTCAACATTTTAAAAATCTTCTGTTACTTAAATCAATTATTAGAAAAATATGAAAAACTGTTTAAAATGTAGAAACTTAAATTTTATTTTACAATTATTTTAGAATTGAATTTTAATTTACAGTCTACTGCATAGCTATACAATGAGGTTAATATCTTTGGGGCATTGTTTTCCTTACTTTGGAGCACATTTTTACAACTCAGAATTAATTGCAAAACACTTTATAATTTGTCTAGTTTAGAAATATGAATAAAATCTTATTTGACTATTTTATTTTCATGTACAAACAAATAGTATGCAAACATTATGAATAAAATTGGTTTAAACTCTGCTAATTATTTTATTTTGAAAAATCATAAAATGAAAAGTGTCTTAGCTTTATTGATCCTGATACTTACTCAAAATAAATTTTAGGCTTAAAAAAAGAAAAGCAAAAATATGGCATCTGGTTAAAGAGAATCATTGGTTCTGCATTTATAAAATTTATCTTATACAGGGCTTTTGTACTTTTTTATATAACTAATGACAGTTGGTTTCCTGAAAACTTTTGCTGAAAGAAAGGTGAAAATTATTAAAAACTGAAGCAAAATGAAACATGGCAAAAGTGATTTAAGAATTGGCAGGCTTTCCAAATGCCAAATTAATAAAGACAAACGTGACATCAGAAAGGCAGAACTAAACAAGTTTGTTTCTCTTTGGGGTTTATGCATCTGGCATGTATGGCAAAAATGAGTCTCCCACCTCACTCTTCACTGCCTTTGCATTTATTTACACTTCCTCTTCAAAGTGTGCAAAAATCATACTCATGCTCTCCTAGTCCCCATTGGCTGAAGGCAAGATGCCAAAAAAAAGAAATTGCGACTTTCATCGCAGAACTTCTGATATCAACATAGTTGAAGCAGATAACCATTTCCAAACCATGTCAAATGCTGATTCAAAGCAAGATTTCTTGTTTCCATTCTCTTGGACATACTGAGCTAGCAACACATGAACCTTCTCTTGCCATTTTCAAGTCATCTGGTACACGACAGAGCAGACTCAGCCAAGACGACGACTGAGCATCTACCCAGAAACGGTGTTTCACAAGGCAATGCAGAGGGAAAATCCCACCTTCATGTCTTAGTTCTGTTCCACTGATTGTTCCAGCTAACACTGGAAGAACAGTGTTACTTTTCAGGAAATAATGTCTTTGCTCTTACACTTCTAATTCATTGGATATGTAGCCTCAGATTCAGCTTGGAATCTCGGTTAGAGACAAAGTTTTTAAAGAGTGGAAAAAGGAAATGGAGATCCTATGGAAACAAAACAAACAAAAAACAACTCATTGCCATTGAGTCAGACTTTGTAGTCATCTTTGAAGCTTCTTGGGAAGCTGTTCACTGACACCAGTGCCTAGTCTACCCTTCAAAGCAATTTTGGAACTCTTTCTGGAATGGCCATCAGAGCTGATGTATTATTCTTGATGTCCTGAATGGCATCCAAATGTCTTCTTTTCAATATTTTCTTTATCTTTGGGTAAAGAAAAAAGTCACTGGAGGCCAGATCAGGTGAATACAGAGAATGCTGCAATACAGTAATTTGTCTATTGGCTAAAAAACTCTCAAAGACAACTACACCATTAAGTCTGCAAACTTGGCATGATGCTACCATGTGCAATGGCGATTTCAGAAAGAGTTCCAACATTGCTTTGAAGGGTGGACTAGGTGCTGGTGTCTGTGCGTAGCTTCCCAAAGGGAGTACTTCGAAGGTGACTGTAGTGATATTCAGTAGTGAGGTATGTAACACTTAGAGCAATTATGTTTGCAAACTTAATTGTCAGATCTTGTAAACTTTCAGTCTCATGAGCATTAAAATCTTGCCCTAAAGTTTTCCTTTAATATCGACACTTCTTCTTTCCATGTTGTTTATTTCTGACTAAAAACAAATTACTGTATACCAAAAAGAACTGGGTACAATGAAGAAAAATTTATAACTTTTCTTCCTTAAATGTCTAAAAGTAAGTATGGCTAGTCCTATCAGATTTGAATGCTTGTTCTTTAATTATTCCTTTCAGTTAGAGGATGAAAAAAAGTCACTCTTGAGCTGATTCTAACTGACAGCAACCCTATGCACATCAGAACAGAAGCGTACTCCACCAAGTTTTGATGGCTGATTTTTCAGAACTAGATCACCAAGCCTTTCTTCCAAGGCATCCTTAGGTAGACTCAAACCTCCAACCCTTCAGTTGGCACCTCAGCATATTAATCAGTGAGTGGAGAGAGCAGTCTTAACTTCTTCATGCAAAGCCCACCAAAAAAGTGGGATTGGATCTATTGAAACCTCTAGCTAATCCCTGCTCTTAATAGGGAAAGTATTTTCTGTTATTCACTAAATTGATTTTAATTTTATTAGAAAGTGTTGCATTGTATCTTGAATTTTCCTGATGACCTACTACGTGGTATTTAAGCTTTCTTGTTTGGGGAGAAAATAATAGCATCAAATCCCAAATTGAGAGAAAACTTAGAAACCACCTTTATCTAATTCTTCCATTTCACAGATGATAACTTAGAGAGCTGATGTTGAGACCCACTGAAGATTAGACCAAGAACTAATGAAGTGATAAGGTTTAGATTGTGGATCAGCTGGCCACCTTTCATAACCCTAAGTAACTCAATAAGTTTCTAGACCTTTGTGCTACCTGGCCTTTTGCTGGAGAAGGAGAAAAAGGAGGCTTGTTTATGGCCAATAATTTATGTTGAGAAAAGATGGACTTAACTTTAGCAGCAAATGACTGGACAAATCCTCATGAGCTAAATTCCAGCACATAATGAATCTTAATGCCTGGACAATCAAGGGCAAGAAAATCACCTCTTAGAACCCCAAGTTCAAGAACTTCTCCAGTTTTTAGCAGATTTGCCAGAGTAGCTGGGGATTTTTACAATGATTCCAGTGGCCCATAGCCCATGTTATTGATACTTGATTGAAACATAGTTAACATAAATAGATTGTCACAACTTGTATGAATAAATTCAAAACCAGTGGGGTTTTCTATTCAGTGCATTTGGGATTTAAGAAAACTATCCAACAAAGAAAGTTTTTCACAATTGTATAAAATGCCTACAATAAAAATGTTTTAAGAATATTAACTTATTATCTTATGTCAGCCCACTATAGCTTGTACAACATTATAATAATAATAAAGCCATCTCTTTATTTTTTAGTTACCTATAAATTACATTTTTGACAATGATGCATTCATTGTCAAAAAGATTACTTCAAGATCTATCCTGAAGTACATGCTGTCAGTGAGAGGATAATATCTATACGCCTATAAAGAAGACAAGTTAATACAACTATCATTCAAATTTACACACCAACCATAAAGGACAAAGATGAAGAAACTGAAGATTTTTACCAGTTTCTGTAGACTGAAATTGATCAACCATGCAATATGAATGCAGTGATAATTACTGATAATTAAAATGAGAAAGCTTGCAAATAAAGAAGAAGGATTGGTAGTTGGAAAATACAGTCTTGGTGACAGAAACAATACTGGAGATTGCATGATAGAATTTTGCAAGACTAATGACTTCTTCATTGCAAATAGCTTTTTCCATCAACATAAACAGCAGCTGTATATATGGATCTTGCCAGATGGAATGCACAGGAATCAAATTGAGAACATCTGTGGAAAGAAACAATGGAAAAGTTCAATATTATCTGTTAAAACAAGGCCAGGGGCCAGTTCTGGAACAGACTGTTAATTGCTCATACGCAAATTCAAATTGAAACTGAAGAAAATTAGAACAAGTCCACGAGAGCCAAAGTGTAACCTTGAGCATATTCCACCAGAATTCAGACACTGTGTCAAGAACAGAGTTGACACACTGAACATTAATCCCTGAAGAACAGATGAGTTGTACAATGACATCAAGAACATCATACACAAAGAAAGCAAAAAGTAATCAAAAAAACGCAGGAAACAAAGACCAAAACGAATGCCAGAAGAGACTATGAACTTGCTCTTGAAGGTTGAATAGCTAAAGAAAAAGAAAGAAATGATGAAATAAAAGAACTGAACAGAAGATTTCAAAGAGTGGATCAAGAAAAAACAAAGTGTTATAATGACATGTTCAAAGAGCTGGAGTAGAAAACCATAAGGGAAGAACACACTTTATATTTCTGAAGTTGAAAGAACTGAAGAAAAAAATTCAAACTTAGAATTGCAATATTGAAGGATTCTATGGGGAAAATAATGAATGATACAGGAAGGAGGATGGGGAGAATATAAAGAAACATTATATCAAAAAGATTTGGTCAATATTTAACCATTTCAAGAGGTAGCATATGATCAGAAACTGGTAATACTGAATGAAGGAAGAAGTCCAAACTACACTAAAGCTATTTGGGAAAAACAGTGTACTGGGTATCAATAGAATATCAACTGAAGAGTTTCAACAAAAGGACGCAGCACTGAAAATGCTCATTCATCTATGCCAAGAAACTTGGAAGACAGCTACGCAGGCAATCGGCTGGAGGAGATTCATATTTATGTCTATTCCCAAGAAAGGTGACCCAACTAAATGAGGAAAATATTGAATAGTATCATCAATATCACATGCAAGTAAAATTTAGCTGTTGATCATTCAAAAGTGGCTGCAGCAGTATACTGACAGAAAGTCAGGCGACATTCAGAAAAGGAGGTGGAACCACTGATATCATTGCTGATGTCAGACGGATTTTGGCTGACCAGAAAGATGCTTACCTGTGTTTTATTACTATAAAAAAGCATTTGACTGTGTGTATCGCAACAAATTATTGATAACATTGCAGAGAATGGTAATTCCTGAACACTTCATTGTGCTCATGAGGAATCTGCACATGGATGGATCTAGAGGCAGTCATTGAAAGAGAACAAGGGGACACTACATGGTTAAAGTCAGTAAAGATGTGAGTCAGGGTTATATCCTTTCACCATATCCATTCAATCTGTGTGCCAAGCAAATAATCCAAGAAGCTGAACTATATGAAGAGGAACAAGGAATCAGGATTGGAGTAAGACTTATTAATACCCTGCGTTAAGCAGATGACACAACCTTGCTTACAAATGAAGGTGACTTGCACCTACTGAGGAAACTCAAAGACCACAGCCTTCAGTATAGAGTACACATATAAAGAAAACAAAAAAATCCTCACAAACGGACCAGTAAGCAACATCACGATAAATGAAGATCAGATTGAGGTCGTGAAGGATTTCATTTTACTTGAATCCACAAGCAACACCCATGGAAACAGCAGTCAAGAAATCAAAAGATACATTGCATTGGGGACATTTCCTGTAAAAGATTTCTTTAAAGTGTTGAAAAGCGAAGACATCACCTTGAAAACAAAGGTGCACCTGACCCAAGCCATGGTATTCTCAATTGTATTGTAAACATGTGAAAGCTGAATAATGAAGACAGAAGAAATGAGACCCTTGAATTGTGGTACTGGAGAAAAATACTGAATAGACGACGGACTATCAAAGAAATCAGCAGATTTGTCTTAGAAGTACAATCAGAGTGTTGCTTAAAAGCAAGCAAAGATTACAAGACTAAGTCTGACAGGTTGTCAGCAAGGATCAGTTCCTGGAGAAGGACATCTTGGTTGGTAAAGTAGATGATCAGCAAAAGAGAGGTAGACCCTCAACAAGACAGACTGACACAGTGGCTACACAATGGGCTCAAGCTCAACAATGATTGTGGGCCTGGTGCAGGCTAGCGTAGTGTTTCATCTGTGGCACACAGCACCACTATGAGGCAGAACTGACTCAATGGCACCTAAGAACAACAACGTTACATAGCTTCTTTTGTACAACTGTTTGTTTAAATTTCTGTTCTTTTAAACTTTGCACTTGAGAAGGTAAATTTTATAGTGAAGAAAACTTAAAGTGAATTAATATTTTTATTTTGGGATGAGAAAGAACTTTTAATACTATTAAACCCTACACAAATATAAAGTATATATTATAATAATTGGATTAAGCACTCAACTACTAACTGAAAGGTTGACGGTTTGAACCAACCCAGAGCAGCCTTGAAAGAAAGGCCTGGTGATCCACTCCCAAAAAGTCAGAGCCTCAAAAAAACCTAGTGAGTGCAGTTCTGTTCTGCATACATGGGTACATGGGGTCACCATGAATTGGAACTGACTAGACAGCAACTGGTTTGGCTTCAGATATTATAATCACTGTTTACGTCCAAAACTAAATATTCTAAACACAAACAGGCATAATTCTCATAATTCTCTTCAATGTAAATATTTTTTACTTGGTTATATATTTTGTACTATGTTAACTGGTCAAATTCAGAAATAGCAAACACTACACAAATTAGCACTGACAGTGCACCTTCAGGGACTATTACTTGAAAAAGATATTTGGGCACCACCTTGTGGAACTTCGCAGAAAGACAGTTTTGAAGGTTATTTTTATTTATTCACTTATTTTTTGGTTGCTTGGTTGGTTTTGCCTATTATTAAACCAAAAACTAAAACAAACTCATTGCTCTGAAGTCCACTGTGACTAATAGTGACCCTGCAGGGCAGAGCAGAACTGCCTCATAGGGTTTGCAAGGCACAACTGGTGGATTCAAACTGCTAACCTTTTGGTTAGCAGCCAAGTTCTTAACCACTGTGCCACCAGAGCTCCCTATTATTAACAGATTGAAATTTCTTAATTGCCTGTGATGATGAATTGTGGAATGGAAATTGGCTTCTATAGTTTTTCTGGGTGAGGGAATAGAAGATAAATCTAGGTGTGACATTCTGCTAAGTAACATCTGAGGAAATATTAAATGTCTCTATTTCCAGCCAGGTTCTAAACTCATTGATTCTCTGAAAAGAAACATTGACTTAATTCTGACTGCATACCAAGCACTGGATAGAATACAAATAAGACACAGTAGATAGTCACTTGATAGATGAGTAGAAGGCATTGGTAAACTTTACAACTTAAAAGTAATCAAATATCACACTGTAGTTAACAATATCATGCTGAAGTGTTTGGGAATAAAGTGTACTGGTGTCTGGAATCTACTATGAACTACATTATAATGAATAAAACTGATAGAGAGATAGCTAGGTAGATACTCCCTAGGTGGCCCAAATGGTTAAATATGCCTGCTAACTAAAAGTTTGGTGATTTAAACTTACACACACACCTCAGAAGAAAGGCATGGTGATCTGCTTCCAAAAGATCACAGCCTTGGAAACTCTATGGAGACAGTTCTACTCCACATATATGGGGCTGCCATAAGTCAGAATCAACTCAATGGCAACTGGTTTGGTTTTCCAGTGTTAGACCCAATACAATCAAATGCTAAATGTAGAGTCCAGATAGTTGGTATACATGTGTTCACTAAACCATTCTTTCAAGTTTTCTGTATGCTTGAAAAATTTTATAATAAAATTGTCAAAAGTCTCATTGACAAAAACAGTATGATAATATCCAAAAAAGAAAAATGCCAAGAGGACACCTAGTCCAGACCGTGAACTGTGGATTGGAAGTGCAGAGAATAGAAAATACATACGAGTGTCTTTACTGCATGTTAAAGGGGTTAGTGGTTATCTTGAAAGTGATGAGGAATTACTGAACAATTTTAAGCAGGGGTGTGGCATGACCATATTTTCATTTTAGGAAAATCACTCTGGTGACTGTATGAGGGATTCATTGAAGGACAGCAGGCCTGAAGACTAAGATCTATTATGAAACTTGCCGTAAGACCCATGAGAGATAATGGTCTGAGGTACCAGCAGTGAGGATGGAGAAAAATGAACAATTAATGAGAAGTATCTAGGGAACAGAATCAGTTAGTATCTAATTGGTCTAAGAAAGTAGAGGAACTAAAAAAACAGCTATATCCAGTGGTTTGCTGATAAAATTTAACAACTGACTAAGAAAAGTATCTGTATGTGTGTTTATAAATGCTACTGCAGAATGTATACCATATAATTTTAAAATAATAATATGCAATTCTGTTTGCTGTGAATTCCATACAGTACATTAATTGTCACAGAATGCATTCATTGGTTTTTGCCAAACCTTTGTATTCTTAGCCACACTATGGTTACGAATAACGAATACATGCAGTTCTAGTGCAAACACTGACAGGTAGTTTAACGACTAACAGTAAAACAACAGAAAAAATGGATGTGTGTTGAAACTGCACTCATTTTTCAATAATACAAGCAACTTTGTTGTTGAATAGCAATAATTTTCAAATATTAGAAGAATATTTCTTAAATTTTTTGTGTTATTCAGTTGCTATAAATACAATATAGTTTTGAATTTAATCTGTTACTAACATTTTTTCCATCACTTTCTTAAGTAGAGACAGTCAACAAAACAACACTTCAAATCCTAATTTCTAGCAGGTTTCTATTGCATAAATACTCTCACTGCAGCCAATTTCAAACTACCGATGTGCCATTACTAAACAGGACAGGGATGAGATGTGTCATTTTATAGTACACTATTATACAAGATTTCCACTATAAGGATACAACAGACATGAATCACTTCAAAATCACAGATAATGTTCAAGTTTAGTTAAATAATCATAAAGTTATGAGTTTTAAGTATTTATTAATGTTGCTTTTTAAAATATAATTTACTTAATTTCAGATTTATATATTAAGGTTTAATGATATCTGTCCTTAACAACCAACTCACAAAATTCTTGAAAATTTAACAGTTGGCTGTTGTGGGGTGGCACAGACCCACTGTAGTACATCAACGACTGCTATAAAGTCTGGACAGAAATCCGACTCTGCCACTTACTTGCTTATGACCCTGGATGTACATAATCTCTCGAAGCCCCAGTTTCCACATTGCAAGTGAAGACTATAAGGAAGAGCCTAATACAACTAACAATGACAGCATGTTCAGCAGACAATAACAAAAATAACACCTCTCTGAAAATGGTGTGGCAAGTATTGAAAGACTTAATAAATCATAAAAATCTATAAATGTTTCCTAGCATCTAAAACAAAATTAAAAACAAGCAATACAGAAGATAGTTGTAACATAGATAACAGGCAAAGAAGTAGTATCCAGAATATGTAAAGAATGCCTACTAATAAAGCCAAGGGGAAAAAAAGAAAAAAAAAATGGCAAGGGATATGAAAAGGCAGTTTACAGAAGAAAAATTAGAATGGCCAATAAGAATATGAGAAGTTTTTGTTTTGCTTTGCTTTTGAACTTTCAAATAGATAATACATTTACATGATTCAGAAATCAGCAAGTATATAAACAGGTAAACAACAAAGAGCCTCCCTTCCACCCAGTTCCTTCTCTGCCTGGCACACCTCCTGTGACAACTACATGTACTGAGTCCTGTCTCTCTCTTTTTTTTTTTTTTATGGTTGAGCGAAAATGTACATTCCTATATAAATCTGCATGCCCACCTACATGCAACTCCCACTGCTCTCTCTGCCCGGTGACAGCACACTTTTCCTCTCCACTCAATACATGTCTTATCCTCCCAACAATCTCCTATCCCCTCTTTTCTATCCACTCCCCTTCTTCCAGTAAGAGGTCAGCAAGACGACATCCTATGGATGCAAGGAACCATAAAGTGCACACATGATATGGTCACACTGTCACCAAGTCCAATCCGTTCCTGTCCGAGAGTTGAACTCCATTGTGATTTATGGACAAGGGCAGCATCAGGCCAGAGGCCATGCTCCCAGAGGAACTCTGAGACCTCTGGACCATCAACTGCAGTCTTCTAGTGGAGATCACAGAGTGTACCCCTTTTATTCTTGTGCTGCCAATGAGACTCAACTTTATGAGTTCCATCACAGCTATCACTGGTGGTGGCCGGGCACCATTCAGTTCTTCTGGTCACAAGTCGATGTAGTCACCCACTGACATGGGTCTGTCTGTCTTCTGGCTTCTCTTTTCCCATGTTGTTTTGGTCCTTGGTGATCATCCATTCCTGCTGAGTTGGGACCATCTGCTGTACTCTCAGACAGCAGCTTAGCAGCTCTTAAGACCCCAGATGCCACTCACCATTGTGGGATGCAGAAGACTCTCTTAGAAAAACACTAGTTGTGTCAATTTGGCCTGGATTTCCCCTGAGAGCATGGTATCCAGCCCCCCACACCAGCTACTCTGTCCTTGCAATATTGGGTTAAGATGGAAGGAGCAATCACATTATGCTGAAGTCCAGTTAATATTGATCTTCTTTCTAATGTGTGCTCTCACAGATTTCACCCAACCAAATTTCCATCAGCTATCTAATCTAAACCCTCCCCTCTGCCCACCCTCCGTCCTCACCTTTGCAGCCATCAGAGTCTTTTCTTCTATGCATGAGTCTGTTTTTAAGTTCTTATTGTAGGGGTCTCATACAATATTTGTCCTTTTGTCACCGACTACTTTCACTCAACATAATGTCCTCCAATTGAAACCAGATGATGTTTTCTAAAATCATCATTGTTCTTTATCATTGCATAGTGATCCAGTGAGTATATATATGATAGTTTACCTATGCATTCCTCTGTTGTTGGACATCTGGGTTGATTCCATCTTTTTGCTATTGTCGACTGTGCTGCAGTAAACATTTGTGTGCATGTATCAATTGGTGTGAATGGCCTTGATTCTATAGGATATATTCCAAGCAGTGGAATTACTGGGTTAAATGGTATATCTAGATCCAGCTTTTTAAGGAAGCACCACATTGCTTTCCAAAGAGGTTGTACCATTTTGCAATTCCACCAGCAGTGTAGGAGAGTTCCAATTTCTCCACAGCTTCTTGAAAAGTTGTTTAACTTCATTACTAATCAGAAAAATACAAAATAAATAATACTAAGTAAGATGTACATCTCTCCTATCAGATTGGCAAATTTTAAGAGTAACCATGCTGGCGTAGTGCTTAAGTACTACGACTGCTAACCAAAAAAGTCAGCAGTTCAAATTCACCAGGCTCTCCTTGGAAACTCTCTGGTGCAGCTCTACTCTGTTCTATAGGGTCACCATGAGTCAGAACTGACTTGACGGCAGTGGGTTTACAGTAAGAGTTTGTAAGGATATCAGAAAATAAGACATTTATTGTGGTAAAAGTGGTAAAAAGACATTAATTTGGTAAAAGCACATTAAATAATAATTTGGTAGTATCTAGTAAAGATGAAAAGGTGTATTTTTTTTTTACTTTTAACTATAGAAATATCCAGAATAGAGGCTCTATCCTACAGAAATTCCAGTACATCTATTCAAAAGATAGGCATGTGAATGTTTATTATATTTAAAAATTGGAAACAACCAAAATGCTCACCAATGGTAGAATGGATACATAATTTTGGGCATAACAGGTTTTTTTTATTACATATAGTTATTTTGCTTTATTTAAATTACTTTCATTTATTCAATAAATATATATCAAATACCTACCATATTTTAGGCACAGATGCTACAGAAATGAATTAACTTTATGACCTGATGAACTTACATTATAGCATAATGCAGCTTTCACACATGATAAAAATAACCATGAAGCAATTGAAATGAATTGACCAAATTTATATCTTTCATTTGGAAATTATCTCAAAAAAACAATGTTAAATATAAAAACTAAGGAATAAAAATGTGATACCATTTGTATAAAATTTGAACTACACAAAATAATATTAACTATTTTATAGATACATCCATATGTTGCAAATACATAACAAACACTGAAGAATAAAAATTAATTAAAACACAGTGGATACCATGTCAGTCACACAAGTTTATCAGTCATACTGAACTCACCTCCCTGAGGCCCCAGGTTCTACTAAAACTTATCTTACAACATTGTGTATAAATACTCTACATTTTCCACCGGAATTTTACTACTTCAGTAATCTGGGTCCCTAGTTCCTACAAAGTACTAACCCTCCAAGCATCCCTAGAAATACCTGATAGATATTTTTTGATGGACTCATAAACAAATCATCAGTTACCATAAAAAAAAAAAAAAAAAGTTGTCGTCAAGATGATTCCAACTCACAAAAATCCTCTAGGCCAGAGTAGAAATGCCTTAGGGTATTCCAGGAGCAGATGATGAATTCAAACTCACCTTTTTGGTTAATTAGCAAGCTCTTAACCACTACACTGCCAGACCTCTATAGTGACTATTAGACATCATTTATCTCCCTGCTCCCTCTATTTTAACCTTCCTACTCTCTATTGCTTATTTCCTCTATTTTAATCTTCACATGTTCTCTATTGCTTTGGAACTACCATTCTCCTGATTCTACAGAGCATCAGTCTCTCCCACCAGGTGCTACAGCCTCTCCATTAACTAGCCAGGTATTGACCCCACACAACCACAGTGCACGGGAGCCTCTGAGTTCTCAAGGTATGTAATGTTCAGTACAATGCACAGAGAATGCATGGGACCGCTTTTTAAGTGTTACAGTTTTCAGAGAAGTATTGTCGTATGTTTTATTACTCTTCATCCATATACGGTACCTTCTTTCAGTGTCCCTCCCTACAGGAAGATTATATACATCTGTGTGACTTGCTTTGGCAAATTAAGGTGAATGAAAATGACATGAGTTCCTTTCAGCACAAACTTTAAATTGTTGTTTCCATTGCTCTTTTCCGTCTGTCCTAACAGTTGTTAGAGGTAACAAAGCTGCATCGTGCTCTGCAGAGATGATAACTGAACAGTAAGATCCTTACGCCTTACATTCTCTCTCTTTATGACTCAAGTTATCATCGGCGGGAAATGGATGCAGGAAAATACCAGTAATCAACGTTACTCTTCACTCCCGAAGTCACTCCCCAAAGGCAACTCCCCAAGCCTGGCTCTTCACCCTTAGAGTGAGTTGTTACTGTTGGCTTTCATTATACTTAAAATGAGTGGTGTACCTTACTCAGATCTCAAGTCTTCAATGAAGTCTCTAGTCTATTGTCATTTCACCAATTATTCTGTACCATGTTGCATTATATCACTAACTGAAATAATTTTGTTTACTTATTTTTTCTTTGTTATTTCCTATTAAAATGTAAGCTCTTTGAAAATAGGAAACTTATTGGTCTAGTCCAGGGATTGGCAAACTTTGGGTTTAAAGAACCAGTAAATAGTTTAGGTTTATTGTGCCATAAGGTCTCTGCTGAAAACTACTCAATTCTGCCAATGTAGCACAAAAACAGGCACAGAGAATATGAAAACAAAATAGCCTGGCTATGTTCCCATAAACCATTATTTACAAAAATAGGCAGCAGGCCAGATTTGACCCACAACCTAGATCACTAACACTGAGAACAGTAGATAGCTCATACAAATATTAATAAAAATTGCATAATAAATTAAAGAAACAGATTTCTATTAGGATCACTGAACCAACTCTAACGAGACATGCCCAGGCACAGAAGCCTTAATTAACAAAGGACACAGGTTAGGTTCTAGACTCAAGCTTGGACCTTATACTTCCTAATGGGATTGATTTCCTGTCTCCAGTGTCCCCTCATTCCAGTCTCTCTACAATCCATCCTGAACACCAAACTGACTGAATATATCTGACTAAAGCACAATTTCCAAGTCTTTTTTCCATCTTATAGCTGTTAAGATATTATCCCTAGTCAGGATGCTTCCAACTCTGAATAACAGAAATGCAACTCAAACTAGGTTGAGTCTACAAAAAATGTGGGGGTTGCAAAATTACTTGATCTCATAACTAGGGAACGTGGGGTAGAACTCTAGATCAGTGCTTCTCAAATTTCAGCATGTAAACATTCAAAATCTTAAAATACAGATTCTGACTGATAAAGTCTGCCATGTGGCCAAGATTCTGTATGTTTAGCAGGTTCCCTGATCATAACTATGCTACTGATCTCAGGACCACACTCTGAGTAACAAAGTCCTGGGTTACTAAATCAAACCAAAAATACAAACCTTCTGCAGGTGAGTTGATTCCAACTTCTAGTGACCCTGTAGGATACAGTAAGGTCACTAGGGTTCCAAGTTTAAATTTCTACAGAAGCAGACTGCCACATCTTTCTCCTGCAGAGCAGCTGGTGAGTTCCAATCATTGACCTTTTGGTTAGCAGCTGAGCATTTTAGCCATTGTGCCACTACCATTTCCTAACTGAATCAAAGCCTTACACAATTTGAACAGCATTTTCTCCTTGTCCATTCCTTAGCTATGCTCTCTTGCATTTTACTTCTTTGTAACCTTCACAGAGATGTACATGTGGACATTCTTCAGTATTTGTGGAATGTGTAGTTATTTGAAATTACTGTAGTGTTTTGTGACTGTCTTTATGTTTCTTTCCAAAGATCTTCAGGATTTAAACTTGCATAACTCCACAAACTCTATGGAGGTATTTGATGCTCCTATCTTCACATTTTTATTATACTTCTGCCAGGGTGTAACTTTTGGCACTGCTTTCCACTCCTCATTCACTCCTCTCTATGGAAGGAGAAGTTAGATTCATCCCAAAGAACGGAGTGATAATCTAACATCCACTGCTCCATGTTTCCTGAATGGGTGGAGTTACTGTTTGAGAAGCCCTGTGAATGTGTTACTTCATCCTCTCTGTATCTACTTTTCCAACTCCCAGGACAGAAGGCAGTAGGTGAAAAACACCTTTTGCAGCTGGAAGATTCTGTTGGATGAGAGAACCCAAAGTCCAGACATAGTGCAGGCACCAAGAAGTTAGTTTGCAGGTCCAAGCCATATCCAGCTTTACTGGTAAAAATGGTAATACTTTTATCTCCATGACTCTGACTACTGTGAATTTTTTTCAGTTAATTACAAACTCACAAGAAGAATGTTATGAATAATTATCACCTTTAACTCCCATCTCCCTCTGCATATAACAATGATTATAGTTTATTTCATTCTTTATATGCTTTACATGCTCTCTACTCTTCAATCTCTAACTTGTAAAATAAATGTAACGGAAATAAAAATTCAAGTTCAAAGAAATGATTTTCAGAAATCAAAATTCTAAAGAGCTGCTAGGAACACCATGTTAATTTCAACCACAAGAAAAAGTCATGGACTATCGACGCTTTTACTAGAATGAGTAAGCTCATCTGATTCTATTTAATAGTCAGGGTAGCTCTTACTTGCATCTGATGTCAAGGCAGCTTCCAATACATCAGCATCCTTTATAGGATATTAAACAGGAGTCTTATTTTCCAGACATTTATATTACAAGTTATAAGAAAAAACTCTTAGATGGTAAGACATGCACAGGTTAATAGAAGGAAATATTTTTATGTAAACAGAGAATGGCTTAGATGTTCAAACAGAAATGGGGAGTTTACATGTATTAGGGACAAGAAAGTGGGAGTATCAAATTTTACACAGTAAAACTTATTGTTATGGGCTGAATTGTGTCCTCCCAAAAGATACGATGAAGTCAAAGTCAATCTCCACTACCTGTGAATGTGACTTTGTTTTGAAATACCATCTTCACAGATAGAACTTGTTAATGTCAGGTCATACTGGAGTAGGGTGAGCCCTAGCCCAGCAGACCATTGTCTTTATAAGAGAATAAGAGACATAGAGGGAGAACACGATGTGATGATGGAGCAGAGATCACAGTGATACACATACAGCCAAGGAACACCACAGATAGCTGAAAATATCAGAAGCTAAGAGAAAGGAATGAAACAGATTCTCTCCCAGAACTTACAGAGAAAGTACAGCCTGGTCAACACGTTTATTTCAGATGTACAGCCTCTAAAACTGAGAGAGAATAAATGTCTGTTGTTTTAAGCCACTCAGTTTGTGATAATGTTAACAGCAGTCCTAGGAATCTAGTATGCTCACGTACCAAAATGGGGAGAAAAAAAAAAAGAAAAAAACTTTATTTTCTAAGACTGAACTTATCTTGTTCCTGATAATAAGGACATGGGAGCTTCAATTTGTTTTTAGAAGATAATTGAGTATTTTCCTATTTAAATCAGTCTCTTTCAGTTAAATTCTATCCATTTGAGTTTTTTATATCAAATATCTATTTTTAGCATAAATGCAAATATAACAGATGCTTGTCCTTGGCTAATATTTTAAAACTAAATGGAATTCTAACTTTTAAAACATTAAATAAACAACTATAGAGATGTTTTTTAAATTATTAACAAAAGCTAAGCTGTTTATTAGAGGGAGAGCAGATTATCTTTGAACCTATGTGATAAGCATTCATCACATAATAATATTTTTAATAGTTTGAGCTTTTATTTAATTGATAGACCATTTGTGAAGGCCCCTCATGATAGACAGCATCATTTCCCTTATCACTCCATTCTAGGAAAGTATCCCTTCCTTATACCTTACTTCTCATGGGTCAGAATAAACCATGATGCAAATGATACTCCTAATATAGAGTTGCAAAATGTTTTATTTATCATTACATGCTGTCATTTTTATTACATTAGATACTTGAAAATTTGACTGTACTTTCTGAGTACAATTGAATGCCACCATTACATTAAAAGCACAGAACTCCAGAAACTGCCACATAAAGCAACTTGATTTTTTCCCCCTTTCACATCCATTGGGGGGGGGGGGGGCAGGATTTTCCTTGCTACTCGGATAAAATCTCAGAAAGGTCTCATGGCCAGGTCAGTCTCTCACATAAAGCGCTGTTTTTTCACATAATTTAGTCATAGAAATGATCTCATTTCAATAATTAAAATGTCTATTTCCATATAGAAACCCTGGTGGCATAGTAGTTAAGAGCTATGGCTGCTAACCAAAAGCTCAGCAGTTCAAATCCACCAGGTGCTCCTTGGAAACATGACTCTGTCCCATAGGGTCCTATGAGTGAGAATCAACTTGAAGGCAATGGATTTGTTTGTTTGTTTGGCTGGGTGGTGGTTCGTTGTTTCGCTGGTTTTATTACCATACATAACTAAAACTCTAAACTTAAAACTTCTCTCACCTTGATAGAAGCCTGGACAGAGCACAGGTATGATCAACTCTTCTATTTTCCCACCTTGTCCCTGTTATGGATTGAATTGTGTCCCCTAAAAATGTATGTACAGTTTGCTAGGCAATGATTCTTTGTGTGGTTGTTCTCCATGTTGTGGTCTGATCTAATTTCCCTATGTTTTGTGAATCCTAATCTTTTCCTCTAGTTAATGAGGCAAGTTTAGGTTAGATTAAATAGCATTAGGATGGGATGCAGACCTCATTCAGGTCATAGCCCTGATGTTATGTGAGGGGAGTGTTCCTTTGGTATGGCCTGCATCACCTTTTACTTTACAAGAGAAAAAGGAGAGTGATACAAGCAGAGAGACAGGGACCTTATACCCCCAAGAAGAAGTGCCAGGAGCAAAGTGTCCTTTGATCCTGCACTGAGAAACCTCTAGACTCAGGAGAAGACTGGTCACAAGGCCCTACCCCAAAAGCATACAGAGAGAAAGCCTTCCCCACAGCTGGGTCACTGAATTCAGACTCCTAGCTGTCTAGACTTCACAAGAAAAGATTTTTGTTTGTTAAAGCTATCCAGTTGTGGCATTTGTGTCACAGTAGTACTAGATACCTAAGGCAGTGCCTCTCTGCCTTCCCCAAACTCATGAACAGCAGTTCCTGACCCTTCCAGGTAGAAGGGCAGGAAAGGACTAATTACTTGACAGGTTACTGCTTTGCTCTGTTTTAAGAAGTGGTCTCTCCACTGTGGAGTTTTTGTGAGTTCTGTGGAGACTCTGCTTCACTGGAGAGCTCTCATTTGACATTCTCTTAATGCACCTTCAGCAGGTCTCCACTGCAGCCTCCACAGTCACAGCAACTTATTTCCAAGGGAGCACCTCCAGTGTGTCTCTGTGGAGGTTACCCTACATTTGCCAGAAAGCCTCTTACTGACTGCTTCAGGCTGACTCACACTTGTGACCTATATCTGGTCCACAGGGCTGGTATGTGCATCCATCGTCTATGCTTGCAAACTCCGAGAATAGAGGCCATTCTCAACAGAAATATCTCTCACCCTCTGCCTTTGGGACAACTGGCCAGCCCCAGCACCAACCCTCTAGAGTCTTCAGGTACAGCTCAGACAGCAGGCCAGCATGTTCCCTACCAGGACCATCACTAAGCAGTGTAGGGGGTGTAGACACACTGGGTCACACTATCAGAGGGTGTGATATCAACATGATTGTCTATAAAATTGGTGTGCAGTGTTTCATTAAAAATGTGTTATTTTTTATAAAAATATCTTTGTCATTAATTACAACAATAAAAATTTTTTTTGTAAGTCCAACTTTCATGTGCCAATATACCTACAAGGCTAAAATTGTAATTTGCTTTTTGAATCTTCTAATGTGCTCTGGTCAGGGCTGTCATAATTATCCACCTACAAGGAGCTTGAAATCACGTGGGTTTGTCTACACATGCTACAAGCATATGATGTTGCTTTCATTGCTGCCAGTGGTTTCACAGTTGCTGATTTTGTCAAGTTTTCTGCTGTTTTAGCTACAGGGTTGTGGTAATTAGTATTTCTGAACCTGTATCACTAACTTTTTTGACAATGAATTACTAAAGAAAAAGAAGGCATGATATGTAGGACTTACTATTTATAAGTACTATAGGTACAAAAAAACATTACTAAGGATTCTGTATGGTCTGGTATGGGAGGATGTCCAGTGTGGGGTGTGGTGGCACCATGAGTTACTATATTAGATGAGATCAGCCTAGTGATGTCACTGTTCCTTACTCCCATTCCTGTTTTATATTGCACAGACTAAGCTTTGTGTTACAAATAACACCTCCCAGACCTTTCCTGGAGTGAAAAGAAATCTCTTTCCCAGACTCCCCAGGCTGCAAGATCCTCTTCAGACAGTAATATTTCACTTTGGAATGTAGGAATATTCATCACTTCTCATTCTGTTCCAGTCTTGTGGGGCCTTAGCCAGGACTTACTCAAAACCATTTTTAACATTTATTTAGATAAAGAATGGAGTCAGTGGGTGGTGCAAATGGTCAGAGGTTTGTGGTCACCCAGAGGTAACTTTGAAGAAAGGCCTGGCAATCTACTTCTGAAAAACCAGTTTCTAAAAACCCTATGGAGCACAGCTCTACTCTGATATGTATGAGGCTGTCATAGGTATCAATCAGCTAGACAGCAACCGGTAACTGATAAACAAATATATTACACATGCATGAATAACCTGGAAATAGACACAGAGAAATGATAGTTTTTCCTAGTAGGAATATCTGAATTTGAAGACATTTCCTGCAGTGTTGTTTAAGAATGATATTTTTAAATTTTGAAAAGTTTCAAAAAGGAAGCATTCACGCATTTGTATGATTTCTCACCATGCATTCATGTTTTGTTTCAACAGATAATGAGGTCAACAGTGATGGCTGTAACATGCATCCCACCCACAAAGAATTCACAGCAGAATTACAATAGAATAATAATGCTTAGATACATATGCATACACAAACACACACAAAGAAACTAAGAGAGAGGCATATCAGACAAGGTACCAAGGAGTCCAGAAAGTAGAGATTACTTCTAGCTATGGGAGACTTAATATCATGATAAATGGAAAAAAGAATGAAATTGTCAAGGATTTCATTTTACTTGGATCCATAATCAACACGCATGGAAGCAGCAGTCAAGAAATCAAAAGAGGTATTGCACTGGACAAATCAGTGCAAATGACCTTTCCCAAGTCTTGAAAACCAAAGATGTGACTTCGAAGACTAAGGTATGCCTGACCAAAGTTATGGCATTTTCTCCTTTTCTTTTCCTTTTTTTTTATGATTGAGTGAAAGCATGCAATCCAATTTAAATTTGCATGCCTACCTATCTGCAGCTCCTCTGCTCTCCTTGCCTGGTGACAGCACACTCCTCCTTTCTGTTCTATACACCAACTCATGGTATTTTCCATCATATCACATGCATGTGAAAACTAGACAACGAATAAGGAAGACAAAAGAAGAAATGACACCTTTGAATTGTGGTACTGGAGAAAAATATTGAATACACTGTAGACTGTCAAAAGAAAGAACAAATCCATCTTAGAAGCAGTCCGACTAGTAAGCTGTTTGGAAGCAAGGATGGCCAAGACTGCAACTCAGATACTTTGGACCGCTGTCAGGAGGGATCAGTCCCTGGAGAAGAGCATCATGCTTGGTAAAGAACAGGTCAGCAGAAAAGAGGAAAACCTTCAATGAGATATACTGACATTGTGGCTGCAAAAATGCGTTGAAGCGTAACGATCGCGAGCACGGCCCAGGACGGGCAATGTATTGTTGTGTGGTACATGGGTCACTATGAGGCAGAACTGATTTGATGTCACCTAACAACAACAATGATGGGAGATTTTAAGGAAAGGCTGTTGTTAGGCTCTGTCAAGTTGGCTCAAACTCATAGCAGCCATATAGGACAGAGTAGAACTGCCCTATGGAACTTCTAAGGAGCAGCTGGTGGATTAGAACTGCCAAGCTTTTGTAACAGCTGAGTTCTTAACTACTATACCACAGGGCTCCCAGGGAGGGACTGAAAGGATGTGTACTGAGGATGGATAGAATTTAAGTTTTGTAAGTTAAGAAAGAGGAAACAACAGAACACAGACATATTACAGAAGTGCCACGTAAGGGTTACTGGAAAAATTGAATAGGGCTGGAGCTAACACGGATTAAGTGGTCAAGTGTGAAAGATATGACAATTTCATGTTGATAACTTTTTACTTTTAACATTCCAAAAGATTTTGTGAATGTTACATAGAGAAGAATATTGACCATTTTATGTAATTTTCATGTCAATCTATTAATCTTCAAACAATGAACATTTATGTAAATATCTACCTTCATGGCAGTGGGATACAATTAATGCATTAAAATATATTAACTTAATAAATCATATTTCTCCAGACTCCTAAACATTGTTTCAAACCATTAACCTCTCAAGCTTAAAAGAGCAGATTCCTTTAAATGTTTTTCAAAAGAAGACAAAATACATGCAACTGTCCAGAGAATATATAACTAACTGGTACAACAATTACAAAGGGGCTTAAACTTTGGAATTAAATTTGTTTCCCCATTACTTATGTTTTAATTCTAATTCTGATTGTCTCTTGTTTCTGGTTTCTTACCTGTCTGTTCATTCCTGGAGTTACAATTATATTTAGCTAAGAAAGTCAGGGTAAGCTTCTCAAATAAAGCTGCTGATTTGGATCTAGTTCATTATCCATTTGAAAGTTTTATAGTTACACATTGTGCACGACATGAGAAACAGTGCAAATTTTTAACTCAGGACAATCAGATATGCTTTAACTTTTCTGTGGCTGGTCTTTTCCTCAAAATGACACTAGTTCTGAATATATTACCCTTATAGTCTGACATAAGTCTATGGTTAATCTGGGAATCTTTTTTTCATTTTACTGCCAACATAAGTCTACTTTTGCATGTGCTTTGGGCAGTTCAAATCTACCAGGTACTCCCTGGAAACTGTATGAGGCAGCTGTACTCTGTCCTATAGCATGACTAAGAGTCAGAATAAACTCTACCAGAACAAGTTTTTTTCTGGGATCCCCATTCTTCATAATGTCATTCACAGTTCTCTGTGATCCATACAATTGAGTGCCTTTGCACGGCCAATTAAACACAAGTAAATATCTTTGGTATTCTCTGCTTTCAGCCAAAACCCTCTGACATCAACAATGATATCCCTGGCTCCACGACCCTTCTCAATCCAGCTTGAATTTCTGGCAGTTCCTTGTTAATGTACTGCCACAACCACTTTTGAATGATCTTCAGCAAATTTTACTTTTGTATGATGTTAATGATATTGTCTAATAATTTTCACATTCTGTTGGATCAACTTTCTTTGGAATGGGCACAAATATGGATCTCTTCCAGCAGGTTATCCAGGAAGTTGTCTTCTAAATTTCTTGGCAGACAAGTAAGGACTTCCAGTGGTACGTCTGTTTGTTGAAACATCTCAATCGGTATTCTGTCAATTTGTTCTTCCCTACTGCCTTCAGTGCAGTTTGAACTTGCTCCTTCAATACCATCTATCTGTTCTTGATCATACGCTACCTCCTGAAATGGCTGAACATCAGCCAAACTCTTTTTGGTATAGTTACTCTGTGTATTCTCTCAAACTTCTTTTGACTGTTTCTGTGTTGTTCAATAGTTTGCCGACAGAGTCCTTCAATATTGTAACTTGACACTTGCATTTTTTCTTCAGTTTGAAAAATGCCAAATGTGTTCTTCCCTTTTAGTTTTCTAACTCCAGATCTTTCCACATTTCATTATAATATTATACTCTGTCTTTTCAAGCTATCCTTTGAAAATTTCTGTTCATCTCTTTTAAGTGATCATTTCTCCCATACCTTTTAGCTAGTCTACATTGAAGAGCAAGTTTCAGGGCTCTTCTGACATCCATTTTGATCTTTTCTTCCTCCTATCTTTTTAAGGACCTTTTCCATGTAGTAGATGCTTTATAACTCTTTGTTTAAAAACAAATTAAAAAATTAGTGATAAAGTGTGGAATGGAAATATAAGTTCAAGGAGAAAAAAACAGAATAATGTCAAATTATCTGCATTTAAAAAAAGTAGCTTATTAAAAAAATTTAATGAATGACAGTGGAAATCAATCACTGTGGTATTTAAATTCCTTTAGATACACTTAAAGTGTGATATAACAGTTTTATTTACAAACTTAAATATTTATAATTTACTGGAAACTATGTAATCCTAAAAAATGTATGAAGAGGTGAATTGGTTTACCAAATTTATTTGAAGATGTACTAGCAACTTTTAGAAAGACCATTATTTTAAAGTTTCTCAGATCTTCTCATTCTCAACCCTTATGAAATATGTTCCATGTTTATAGAGTTTTAATTTCACTTGTTGTCTATTTAGCCTCCATCTAACACTGAAACTCACTCTCAGATATAGATTAACTCTATGCATGTGGAAAGGTGTTGGAACTAACCAGGCAAAGGATATTCCACATATAAATGAACTGTTGGCAGAAACAGCAGTAAATAGGATATCAACAATTCTTCAACTACAAACCTTTACTAGTTTTAAACGGCGATTACCACAAAAAAAGCAGGAACAGAAAAACATATTCTAGATTACCACACTATAAATGAAGGAGCTTAAAATGAACAACATCCTGTTTAAGACACAAAATTTTAAACAAAACAAAAACATAATGCTGAAACTGAATTGTTTGACAAAGACAGTGAGTACAACCTTAGACCACCCAACCCATAACTATTGTCACTGAGTCGATTCCAACTCACAGCAGTTCTATAGAATTGAGTAGAATTGCCCCTAGGGTTTCCTAAGCTGTTGTGTTTCCGGAAGCAGATTGCCACAGCTTTCTCCACGCACCAGCTACTCCAAGCACCAATGTTTCAGTTAGCAGTTGAGTGCCTTAACCACTGCACCATCAGGGTTCCTTAACCTAAGATTAGCCTATTAAATTCTGTGATGTTTTTTAATTGTTCCAACAAATACAACGCACTATCATTTGGTGAATATTTTCTTAATACATACTGTGCCACATAGTATACCATGCTACAAGAAATTTAAAATCCTGTACTAAAAGATTGTTACCAACAAGGAAAAAGTTTCAAGTAGAAGGAGAAAAGTGCCAATTACTGGTTAGATGGTTCAAACCCAGTCAGAGACACCACATCTCTCTTTTTGGTTGAGTAGTATTTCCACTGTATGTATATACCACATTGTTTTACCCGCTCATCAATTGATGGGCATATAGGGTGTTTTCACCTTTTGGCTATTATAAACAGTGCCTCAGTGAACACTGGTGTACAAGTACCTGTTTGTCTCTCTGCTTTCAGTTCTTTTCGGTATATCCTGGAGACTGGAATTGCTGAGTCATATCATAGTTCCAATTTTAGGTTTTTGAGGAGCTGCCACTCTGTTTTCTACAATTACAATAACATTTTGCATCTCCCCCCACGCCCAGCAATAGATAAGGGTTTCAATTCCTCCACATCTTCACCAACATTTGTTACTTTCTGTTTGTTTTATCATAGCCATCCTAGTGGGAGGGAAATAGTATCTCATCGTGGTCTTAACTTGCATCTTTCTGCTGATTAATGCTGTTGAGTACCTTTCATGCACTTGGTTTCCATCTGAATGTCCTCTTTGGGGAAATGTCTATTCAAGTCCTTTTTCCACTTTTTGATTGGGTTGTTTGTGTTCCCTAGGGATGCAGAAAAAGCATTTGATAAAATCCATCACCCGTGGATCTGGATGAAAACCCTCAAGAAGACTAGGATGGAAGTTTTTCAACATGATTAAGAGCATATATTAAAAACCAACAGCCTATATTATACTTAAGATAGAAAAATTGAGAATTTTCCACTTGAAATTAGGAAAAAGACACTCTCATTATTCCTATTGCAATAGTGATTATACTATAAGTCCTAGTCCAAGTGATAAAACTAGAAAAAGAACTAAAACATAAGCAAGATCAGAAAGGAAGAAGTAAAAATTATCTCTATTTACAGAAAATCAACATATATATTCATATACATATATAGCTTACATATTATGCATATGTATTATGTATATATGGATATCTTTATGTATATATGCTTTAGGTATAGCATATGTATATATTATGTATAGCTTATGTATATACATGCACTTTTATATACACATGCTGTATATAAAGAATCCACAAGAAAGCTTCTAGAGTTAATACAGGAATTTAGAAACATTGCAGGATGCAAGGTAAATAAATAAATATTAGCTAGGTTTCTATACATCAGCAGTGAGAAATGTGAAAGGGGAATTAAGAAAATGATTTGATTTACAATAGCATCTAAGAGAATAAAATACTCGTGAATAAATTTAACCATGGATAGGAAAGAGTTACACAACTAAGATTAGAAAATACTGCTGAAAGAGACCACAGAAGATGTAAATAAATGGAAAAATGTTCCATATTCATGGCTTGAGAGACTTAATATTATTACTGTATCAATACTACCCAAAACAATCTATTAAAAAAAATGCCTTTGAGTCAATGCCAACTCATAGTGACCCTATAGGACAGAGTAGAACTGCCCCGTAGAGTTTCCAAGGAGCTCCTGGTAGATTCGAACTGCTGATCTTTTGATTAGTAGCCATAGCACTTAACCACTTAACCCCACCAGGGTTTCCAAAATAATCTATAGATTCAACATAATTCTGATAAAAATTCTAACAGTCTTTTTTAAAGAAATAGGAAAACAAATCCTCCACTTTATGTGAAATGGCAAGCGGTCTCAAACGATTAAAGCAATGTTGGAAGAGAATAAAGCAGGAAAACTCACCCTTTCTGGTTTTAAAACAAGTTATACAGCTACAGTTATCAAAACAGCCTAGTACTGGTATAAAAACAGATATATAGACCAACGGAGAAGAATTTAGATTCCATAAATAAACCCACATATCAACCATCAACTGATTTTTGACAAGAACTCTAAGTCTATTCAAGGGGGAAAGAAAAGTCTCTTCAATAAATGTTGGAAAGAAGAGTTTCCACATGCAGAAAAATGAAACAGGATTCATGCCTCATACCATACACAAAAACAAATTAAAAATGGATTAAAAACCTAACCATGAAAAGTAAAACCACAGAATTCTTAGAAGACAAAGCAGGTGCAAGTCTGTTGGGCCTTGACTTATAACAATGGGTTATCCAGTATGATAACAAAAACACAAACAGCAAAAGACAAAATAAATAATTGGGACCTCATAAAAATTAAAGACTTTTGCTCATCAAACACTATCAAACAAGTGAAAAGACAAGATACTGACTGGAAGACTATCTTTGGAAGCCATATATCTGATAAGAATTTAATAAACAAATTGTATGTTAAATTTTTGCAACTTAACAAGCAAAATTACTTTTAAAAGAAGTTTATTTTTCTCTCATGTAATGATCTAGAAGTCTGTGGTTGGCTCAAGGAGGATGTGTCTCATCTCTCCAAAGTTAGGCGGGGAGCTAGGACTAAAAAAGCAAAACAACAGAATGGAGACCAGACATATAGTGCAGACATTCTAGAAGGGGAAAACAGCTAGAGGCAAATAAAGAGATGAGTATGTCTGTGAAGGTCTGGTAAGTGCCAGAAAGAAAAATAAGGCAGAGGAATAGAGAAGCTAATTTATGGGCAGTCAGTGACAACTGAACAGAGTCTTAAATGAAGTGAAAATACAGGACTCACACAGATTTCTGTTGGAAGAGTATTCCAGGCAAAGGGAGCAGACAGTGCAGAGGACCTGAGGCAAGACTATGCTTTCCATGCTTAAATAACAACAAAACATAAAGAAAGAAAGAGAACCAGGGAGAGTGGTGATATAGAACAAAATGAAGAAAGTATTTCAAGAGAAAGTGGTCACGTGTCAAAGCTACAGTGGGGAAGCCTTTGCCAGTGAAACTGGAGGTCATTGGTGACCATGACAAGAGTAGTCTGGGTACACGGTAGGCATGAAAGCCTGAGTAGTCAGTTCAAGAGAGACAGGAGGGAGCAGGATTAGTGTGAGTCAGTATGGTCCTCCCCTTTGAGGACAAAATGGGGGTGACACGAACATGTTTATATGTTGAAGGTAAAAAGCCAACAGAAATGAAGACGTTAAGACATGTGGAAAAGGAGGCAACTGATGGCCCAAGTTCCAGAAGGAAGGGAACAACCTGGATTCCTCCTCTTTCTCTGTGTTAGCTAAATGTTAAGAACAGAAGTGAATGAAGATGTTGCAGATGAGAAAGTGGAAGCAGTAGGAGGCTGTGGGAATTCAACCTAGTTGTCTCAATTTCCTTTAAGTAGGAGGCAAAACCATCTCCAGAGCCTGAAGGGGAAAGGTTTTGCTCAGTCAAGTATGTTAGGAGTGAATAAGGAAGAGACTTGTATTGATATGAGGTTTTGTGTTGCGGTTTTGGAGCATTGCCAAAATCTTTGAGAAGACTAGCAAGATAGTGTTTGTTCCAAGCAATGAATCTTGTGGTATCTTCCCCTCAGTAATTCATCACTTTCTTCATCCTCCATTCCTCTAGTGGCCGGAGTGCTACAGCCCTCAGTTTTTCACAAGTAACAACCCTCCCACACTCGTCTTCTCACCAGAATGACCTGCCTTGAACATCATCCTAACTAAAACCAAATTAAACCCATTGCTTTCTAACGGATTCCGACTCACAGTGACCCTACCGGCAGAGTAGAACCGCCTGGCAGATTTGAATTGCTGATCTTTGGGTTAGCAGCTGTAATACTTAACCACGAGGCAACCAGGGTTTCCCATCAGGACTAAGCTACTATACTACTTGCATCAATCACAATAAGCCTAAAATGACCCTTTTAATCAAGAATAGACAAGCAAAGAGTGCCAGACATCCGAAGAAAGCGTCCGTGTCAGTCTTGTTTCACCTGTATTCATTCAGTGACTGTGGCAGCACTTTTCACTCAGTTACCAGAGTTGATCACATCCTGGGCTCCTTCTGCTCCTTCCCTCGCTCAATCAAGTCAATCAATATACTACCTTCTAAATACTCATTAGACAACCAGCATCACTCCTTCTCTGCTCTACATCCCCACTGTGGTCCAGGCTATCAGTTATCAATGGAATACTTATTCTAACCCTCTCTCCCTCCACTCCACACAAAAACTGATTACATCACACCACTCAGTTAAACCATTTCCATTAGGCAAAAGTTCAACCACACTCGCTAACCTGGTTTCCAGAGATCCTGCTGATACTTCCTAATCTCTCTCCACTTCCGCTGCTCACTCTAACTTCCAGCCAGACTCCACCATTTACCAGTTGCTACAACCTCCCTCCTGGCTTGCAGTTGAAAGCTCTTCTCTCCAACCTTCTCTGTTCTGTTCCCTTTCTTGGCTAATCCCATACTTAACCTTTATGTCTCAGCCTAGTGGCTCTGAAGGAAGTTCTTTTGACCTCCAACACTGAGGAGCATCCCTCCTGTGTAGCACTGTACCAGTTCTCACAAGTTCCTCACAAGTCACCGTGTCCTCTTTGTTCACTCCAGTATTCTCAGTATTCCATGTTGGCACACAGCACGTAACCAACGGCGCCTCACGGCGTATTTGCGAAACTAGTGAATAAGTGAATAAACGACGCACCAAATACTTTTGACTTTCTACTACACTGTCTTAATGAAGATAGAAACTGAGCAAATGAACTAAAGGGTGTGAACTTACTATCTAAAAATTGGTAACGGAGACCACAGGTGCCCTCCAACCAAATCTGAATCCTTCCTGACCAAAACTCGAATGAGGCCAGCCCGCGGGTGGGCGGGAACTCGGGTGCAAGGGGAGTGGCTTCCCAGGAAATGGTCCCGCCCCAGGGCGGAGCGATACTCGGTGCGAGGGGAGGGCGGGGCTCACGGGCAGGGAATACCCCCTCCGAGGCGCGGTCTGTGAGTCCCGGTGGAGCTGTGGTGGGTTTATAGCCCTCGGCCGGGTGGTCTAGATAACAGTGGCGCCTCCGCTGCCGCCATCTTGCCTGCGTCCCGACTCCCACGGCAGGAGTGTCGGCGACTAGGCCGGAAGCGGCTGTTCTGCCACCTCAGGTCAGTGAGTGCGGCCCGGGCTGCGTCTCCCCTCCACAGAAGGCAGGCCGGCGTCAAGAGCTCAGCCGCGTTGGGTCCGCCGCGGCGGGTCTGGGAAAGCCCACTTGAGCGGCGTGGGCGGGGACCCGCAGCCGAGGCGCGGGGTGCGGAGCTTGGCGTTCCACTCTGCCGAGCCACCGCGCGGTCGGCTGGGCCTCGGCTGGAGCCTGGGCCTGCGGGCTGCTCGAGCGCGCGCAGGACGCTTCTTGGAGGCGCTGGGACTGAGTTGTAGCCTCCGCGATTGCGGGTTTGTGCGGAACCGTGTCCCGCCTTTGACGAGAGGCTCAGCCAGTGGTCGGAAGCGTGGGAGTAGCCCTCAGATTCCTGGTTTACCCGGAATAGCATCTAGTCGTGTTCCAGATGTACCCTGTTAAATACTTCTTAAAGAGTTTGTCACCTGAAGGTTGGAATCTGTTCTGTGCACATACTGATTATTTGACGTTGTTAAAGAAGTTAAAGAAAGCTGCACACTTATGCATGCACAGTGGTATTTTGTTTAGTAAATGACTGCTTTTGCGGGTCTTTTGTGTGACTTTTAAGGGAAATTTGGATATATGGAAGGCATAGCCTGGAAGATACTGGTGGTGGGTATTTCTTGAAACTGATTCAGTTGTCATTTGCTGTGGTAAGAAAAATAGAGGACAACGTAAAAGGGTATGAAAGGATAGTTGAATAATTTGTGTACCTGGTATTGTTGTGTATCTTCGCTGTACCCTGTAGCACATGGGGCTACTGAGCGCTTGAAATGTGGATAGTCCAAATTGATCTATGACACAGGATTCGTAAGTCTCTGTACACAAAAAGAATGTTAAACGTGTCAATTTTTACACTGATCGCGTGTTTAAATAATACTTTTATATATTGAGTTAAATATATTGTTAAAATTAATTTTATCTAATTGTTTTTACTTTTTTAAAGTGGCTATTAGGAAATCTTAAATTCTCTGGCTTACTGTAAATTTTTGTGGCTGACACAGTGCCGTTGCAGATGTTCTACTGGTGAACACAGAATCATCATGACTTTCCTTTGCTCCAAAACCATTGGTAGTAAGTGAGCACTTCTTAAACTTGAAGGTGGAAAAATAAAATGTAAGCCCTAATCGACTCCATGGCAGTGGATTTAAGTTTCTGTTTCTGTTTTATGCTCTTGGTGTAGTCAAGTACTTGTTAGGGTCTAGCTCATGAGTGATACCACCACTTATCTGTCAATTCCTGATACTGGGGTGGCTTGCATGTTGCTGTGATGCTGACAGCTATACCACCAGTATTTCAGATACTAGCAGGGTCACCCATGATAGACAGACTTCAGCAGAGCTTCCAGACTAAGACAGACTAGGAAGAAGGACTTGGAGTCTACAAAAAAATTTAGCCACTGAAAACCTTACCAACAGCAGTAAAACATTGTCAGACATAATGCAAAAGATGAGCCTTTCAGGTTGGAAGACCCTCAAAATACTGCTGGGAAAGAACTACCTCCTTAAAATACTATCTACCTTAATGACGTGGATAGAGTCAAATTTGGAGGGGGGGGGGTCTTCATTTGGTGCTGCGGCATAACTCAAAATGAGAAGAAAAATAATTGCAATATGGGATATATGAAGTACTAATCTAGGAAAATTGAAAGTTGTCGTAACTGAAATGGAATGCTTAAGATAGATATGCTAAACATTAGTGAACTAAAATGGGTTAATAGTGGCCACTTTAAATTGGACAATGATATGGTCTACTTCGCCAGGAATGACAAATTGAAAAGGCATTCTGTGACATTAAGTGTCAAAAGAACATTTCATTGTCTATCCTGAAGTACAGCATTGTCAGTGATAAAATAATATCCATATGCCTACAAGGAAGACTCATTAATACAACTATTTTTAAAGTAACACTCCCACCACTAATGCCAAAGATGAAGAAACTGAACATTTTTACTGACATCTGCAGTCTTGATCAGACATCCAATTAAGATCCATTGATAATTGCTAGTGGTTGAAATGCAAAAGATGGAAACAAAGAAGGATTGATGAAAAATACAGCCTTGGTGATAAAAATTACACTGAAGATTGTATAAGAGAATTTTGCAAGATCAGTAACTTCTTCATTACCAACATCCTTTTCAACAATATAGATAGTGACTGTACATGTTAACCTTGCCATATGGAATACAGAGGAATCAAATCAGTTACATCTGTAGAAAGAGACAATGGGAAAGTTCACAGTCATCAGTCAGAGGCAAGGCTAGGGGCTAACTGCAGAACATTATCAATTATTCATATGCAGTTTCAAGCTGAAGCTGAAGAAAATTAAAATGAGTTCCCGAGAACCAATGTATAATTGGTATAAATGATTACAGGCATACCTCAGGTGCTGCTCTTTTGGTTCCAGACTGCTACAGTATAGGGACTCAGATTTTTTGGTTTCCAAGTACATATAAAGGTTAGTTTATACCGTACTGTAGTCTGGAAGTGTGCAATAGCATGTCTTTTTTATTTTTTTAAAGTACATACCTTAATTAAAAAACACATAGTTTGCTAAAAATGCTAACCGTCATCTGAGCCTTCAGTGAGTCTTAAACTTTTTGCTGATCCAGGGTCTTACCTCAGGGTTGTTGAGTGCTGACTGATCAAGGTGATGACTGCTGAAGGTTGGGGTGCCTGTTGTGTACCTCAACAGTGTAGTTTGCTGTACCAGTTGATTCTTCCTTTCACAGAAGTTTTCTCTAGGTTGCATGTGATGCTGCTTTATCCATTGTAGAATAGTATTAAAGCTATTGCACTTAGACTTACGTGTTTGCTGAAGTAGCACTTTTAATTTCCTGCAGGAACTTTTTCTTTGCACTCACTGCTTGGCTAACTGGCACAAGAGGCCTAGTTTTCAACCTGTCTGAGCTTTCAGCATGCCTCTTCATTAAACTGAATAATTTCTAGCTTTTCATTTACAGTGAGATATGTTCAGCTCTTTCACTTGAACACTTAGAAACGCTGTAGGGTTATTAGTTGGCCTAATTTTAATATTGTCACTTCTCAGGGAATAGGGAAGTCCAAGGAGAGGGAGAGAGAGAGAGGAGAACAGCCAGTTGATGGAGCAGTCAGAACACAGAAAACATTTATCGATTAGATTTGCCATCTTGCATGATCAAAGTTCATGCCACTTCAGGACAATTACAATAGTAACATCAAAGATCATTGATCACAGATCACTATAGAGATATAATGATAATTTAAAAGTGTGATATTTTATGAGAATTATCAATGTGATACAGAGACAAGTGAGCACATGCTGTTAGAAAAATGATGCCAATAGACTTGCTGAATCTGTGGTTACCAAAAACGTGTAGTTTGTAAAAAATACAATATTTATGAAGCACAATAAAAGGAAGTATGTCCATATACCATTTGACTTTAGAGTCTCTATCTCAAAACATAGATTTGGTGTGTGGAACACTAGTGACCAAAGACCAGACAAGCTGTGGAATGACATCAAAGATATTATACATGAAGAAAGGAAAAGATCATTAAAAGGCAAAATTTTTTAAAAAGGAGACCAAAGCAGATGTCAAAAGAGGCTCTGAAACTTCCTCTTGAACATAGAGTAACTAAAGCAAATGGAAGAAATGATGAAGTAAAAGCTAAACAGAAGATTTCAAAGGGCCATTCAGAAGACAGAGTAAAATATTATGAAATGTGCAAAGACCTGGAATTAGAAACAGAAAGACAGGAACACACTGGAGATTTGTCAGGCTAAAGGAACTGAAGAAAAGTCAAGCCTCAAGTTGTAATGTTAGAGGGTTCTATGGGCAAAATGGAAACCCTGATATCATAGTGGTTAAGTACTACATCTGTTAACCAAATGGTCAGCAGTTTGAATCTGCCAGATGCTCACTGGAAACTCTATGGAACAGTTCTGCTCTGCCCTGTAGGATTACTATGAGTCATAATCAACTTGACAGCACTGGGTTCGATTTTTTTTTTTTAATGGGCAAAATGGTGGTGCAGTGGTTAAGAGCTACAAAATGTGACAGTTGTTTATCAGAAGATCAGTAGTTTAAATCCATCACCACTCCTTGGAAACACTATAAATTCTATGTCATGGAGAGTTCCTGTGAGTTGAGATCAACTCAACATCAATGAGGTTTTTTTTAAGTGAAGAAAGTATTGAATGACACCAGAAACATCAAAATAAGATGGAAAGAATACATAGTCACTGTGTCAAAAAGAATTGGTCAACATTCACCCATTTTAGGAGGTATCATATGATCAAGAACCAATGGTATTGAAGAAGGAAGTCATAGCTGCACTGAGAGCCCTCATGAGAAGCAAGGCTTCAGGAGCTGATGGAATACTAATTGAGATGTTTTAGCAAACAGATGCAATGCTGCAAACATTTGTCTATGCTCAGAAATTTAAAAGACAGTTTCCTGGCCAATGGACTGTGAGACATCTATAATCATGCCCATTCCAAGGAAAAGTGATGCAACAGAATGCAGAAATTATTGAACAGTATCACGAACATCACACACAGTAGAATTTTTCTGAAGATAATTCAGTAATTGTTACAGGTATATCTACAGGGACCTGCTAGAAATTCATATTGGATTCAGATATCACTTGCTTGTGGAGCAAGTGATATCATTGCAGATGTCAGTAGACCCTTGGTGAAAAAGAGAGAGTACCAGAATGATACTTACCTGGGTGATAGAGGGTGTTTTGGAAACCCAGGTGGCATTATGACTGTTCAAAAGCATTTGACTGTGTGAAAATCATTGTGAAGAATGGAAATTCCAGAATACTTAACTGTGCTCGTGTAGAACTTGTACCTAGACGAGGAGGCAGTCATTTGAACAGAACAAGGGGATACTGAGTGGTTTAAAATCAGGAAAGATATGTATCAGAGTTGTACCTTTTAACCATATTCAGTCTGTATGCTAAGCAAATAATCCAAGAAGCTGGACTCTATGAAGAAGAACATAGCATCAGAATTGGAGGAAGACTCAGTAATAACCCACAATGTGCGGATGATACAACCTTGCTTGTCTAAAACAAGGAGAACTTGAAGCACTTACTGATAAAGATCAAAAACTACAGCCTTCAGTATGGATTGGCCAAAGAGCCAAGTGCCGTCGAGTCGGATCCGACTCATGGCGACCCTAGGGGTATGGATTATACCTCAACAAATCATAATTGGATGGGGGAAATACTGAAGTTGTCAAGGGTTTATATTATTTGGATTCACAGTCGGTGCCCATAGAAGCAACACTCAAGAAATCAAATAGTATATTTGCATTGGGCAGATGTACTGTAAAAGACCTGTTTCAGGTGTTAAAAAGCAAAGATGTTACTTTGGGGACTAAGGAGCACTGATCCAAGTCATACTATTTTTATTGCTTTGTATGCATGTGAAAACTGGACAATGAATAAGGATAACCAGAGAAGAATTGATGCCTTTGAATAATGGTGTTGATGAAGAACACTGATTGTATTTTGGACTGCCAGAAGGATGAAAATATCTGTCTTGGAAGAGATACAGATAGAATGAAACTTAGAAGTGAAGATGGCAAGACTCTCTCACGTACTTGGGACATGTTATCAGGCAAGACCAGTCCCTGGAGAAGGATATCACACTTGGTAAAGTAGAGGGCCGTCAGAAAAGAGGAAGACCTTCATTGAAATCTATTGACAGTGGGTGTAACAGTGATCTCAAGCAGCAAGGATTGTAAAGAAGGCAGTGGACTAGACAATATTTGATTCTGTTGTACATCAGTAGGGTCTCTGTGAATTGGCATCAACAATAATGAGTTACTGGAGGCCTTCTGATCACAGGCTATTTTCTTTGCTGTGTGCCATAGTCTTTATGATTTGTGTTTAGGAGTGAGAATCCATCTATATTGGGTTTGTGGTTGTGAAAAAATACATCTTTGTGTATGTCTCTACTGTCTTGAAATTCTTAATATTTGAACAGGGGACCCCACATTAATTTTGCACTGGACCCTGCAAAGTATGTCATTGGTCTGTTCTCAGTATAATAATTTAATGAATTATGAAGTCAGTTTACAGAGCTACAAGGCCATCTTCTATTTAGTAGCATTTGCAGCCTGAATAGAGGAGTGAAGATACAAATAATCAGATTGATACAGAGTTCGGGAATAGGAAAGCCAAAACAGTGAAGAAATGAAAAATTGAGGGTGCTAATGACAGTATGTTCAGTGATATTATAGCATAGTGCTTAAGTCTTAATGCTGGTAACCAAAAGGTCAGCAGTTTGAATCCCCTGCTCACTTCTTAGAAACTCTGTGGGCAGTTCTACTCTGTCACTGTGAGTTAGAATCAGTGTCAACTGTTTGGTTTTTTGAAAAGCCTGGTGGTATAGTGGTTAAGTGCTACGTCTGCTAACCAAGAAGTCGGCAGTTCAAATCCACCAGATGCCCTTGGAAACTCTATAAGGCAGTCTACTCTGACCTGTACAGTTGCTACGAGTCAGAATCAACCTGATGGCAGTGGGTTTGGTTGTTTGGTTTGGTGGTGTAGTGATTAAGAGCTGCATCTGCTAACCAGATAAGAGCTACATCAGTTCACCAGATACTCTTTGAGGAAACCCTATGGGGCAATTCTACTCTGCCATATAGGGTCACTGTGAGTTGGAATCTACTCAGCAGCAGCAGGTAATGAGATTATAATTGAATTATTGACCCTGGAATCCAGAACCGTTTAGGAAAGAAGTGAAGCCTGTGTAAGAATTCTTAGGTATTTTGTAGTTTATAAAGCAAGTGTTCTACGTTCTACTTTGGCAAGCAGTGTCTGGGGTCTTAAAAGCCTGTGAGTGGCCATCTAAGATAATCTACTGGTCTCACATCTTTGAGAGCAAGGAGGGATGAAGAAAACTGAAGATGCAGGGAAGGTTAGTGCAAAGGACTCATGGACCACAAATACCATGGCCTCCACCAAACTGTGTCAAGTACTAGACAATACCTGGCTACCACTGCTGACTACTCTGACAGGGATCACAGTAGAGGGTCCTAGACAGAGCTGGAAAAAGATGTGAAACAAAATTCTAATTTACAGAAAAAGACCAGATGCCTGGCAGAGACTACAGAAACCTCAAAATTAAGGCTCACCCTTCATCCAAAGATTAGACAAGTCCATAAAACAAAATGAGACTAAAGGGAGAGACTAGCCCAAGGACAAGAACAAGAAGGCAGGAGGGGATAGAAAAGCTGGCAATAGTGGGGTTGTTAACCAATGTCGTAAAACAGTGTGTGTACTAACTGTTTAATGAGAAGCTAGTTTGTTCTGTAAACCTTTGTCTAAAGCACAGTTTAAAAAAGAAACTCTTAGATGTTTTTTCCCAGAGATATCTGTTACATGAATCTTTGAAATTCTGTACTGGTAATTGCTGACTGAAATTTTTTCAAAATCAAAAAGTAAAGCAATTATGTTTGAATTAGACTTATTTAATATATATCTTTATTAGAATTTTCTGCTTGGGTATATAACTGGTGTGGGGGATAAAGAAATGAATGAGTATAGCTTTGCCCTTTAAGGACTGATAGCCAATATGATGAAGTATCTCTGTTAGCCTTAAAATCATACTATAAGCTCTAACCAGTCTCAGAAATAGACAATAAAGTTGTAGTTGGCCTTTGTTATTAAAGTGTTGTTTTTAACCACAGTTATTTTGTACTTAGTTGCTAGAATATGTATCTTTTCAAACATCCAGTTTTGATACTTATTCACAGTTTATAGAATTGAAAACTCTACTGATCATGTACCGTAGTTCCCTAGCATACAGTGTGTTTACTACTGGTCATAAATAAATGATTTTAGGTAAAGTATCATCAACCATTTTTAGTAGTTATATATTTATTTTAATGTGTTTTGAGAGTATAATTGGTGTGATTTATAGACTTTATGATAAAACTAGATTTTAAAAATGAGTCAATTTAAAGAATTAATATTAAAGTCCGTATAGGTGGTACATGGATATAGCAGATGGGTGAATTAATGACTAAAATTTGGGAAACAAGGATTGAGTCTTATACACGGCAGAGGTGAAAAAATGAGGAAGACTTCGATCATACAATGGCTTTTCCAAGATTATGTGGGAGTAATATGTCAGATCTAGGGATGGAACTCAAGTATATTCCGTACATTCCAGTGTTTAGTCTGCTGTAGAGAGCTGCTTTTTAATCATTAAAAGTTGGAGACCTCTGGTTGACTAGTAGCATTGTACTTTAAATCTGCACCCTCCATTATAGTGGTCCTTTGTCTCTATTTGTATTGAAATTGCAAAAATTTAAAAATGCACGCTAATCACATTTCTAGTAGCTGGCAACTATACTGTTTAGCACAGATACAGAACATTTCTGCTAATGTGAAAGTTCTTTTGGGCAGTGCTACACTAAACTATTGCTTAAGAACTTGATTCACAAGCCCTTATAGTGTTTCCCCCTTCAAAGGAATAGTGCTTATTAATCTGCTTACAACATAAGTTGTTTTTGACCTAAAGGTGAAAATGAAGGTAGTAATAATGGTGCAATTAAGGTAATTGATCATGGGAAATGAAGCTGGATGAAGTTCTCAGATTCCTATCAATTCCTCCTATTAAAGGAAGTGATTCTTCTTTCTACTTTATCTTTCCAATTCTTGCTGATAGAAGAAACAGAAATATGTTTTAAAAAAAACAGAGTATTTGTGTAGAAATTTTCCTAGCTTCCTGAATATTTTATTCACCTTAAGAATTATATTTTTTTCAATATTTAAAACTTTATTTTTAAACAGATTTTCAGTGAATGGACCTGACTGGACTCTTTGAGCACATCAATAAACATGAGTGGTACCAAACCTGATATTTTGTGGGCACCACATCAGGTTGATAGATTTGTTGTCTGTGACTCAGAACTGAGCCTTTATCATGTGGAATCTACTGTGAATTCAGAACTCAAGGCTGGATCATTACGTTTATCTGAAGACTCTGCAGCCACTTTACTATCAATAAATTCAGATACACCCTATATGAAATGTGTTGCCTGGTATCTCAATTATGATCCTGAATGTCTCCTGGCAGTTGGACAAGCAAATGGTCGAGTTGTTCTTACAAGTCTTGGTCAAGATCATAACTCTAAGTTCAAAGACTTGATAGGAAAAGAATTTGTTCCAAAGCATGCACGACAGTGCAATACTCTTGCATGGAATCCATTGGATAGTAACTGGCTTGCTGCTGGTCTAGATAAACATAGAGCTGATTTTTCAGTGCTCATATGGGATATCTGTAGCAAATACACTCCTGATATAGTTCCCATGGAAAAAGTCAGACTTTCAGCAGGTGAAACTGAAACAACGTTGTTAGTAACAAAACCACTTTATGAATTAGGGCAGAATGATGCTTGCCTCTCTCTTTGTTGGCTTCCACGAGACCAGAAACTTCTGCTTGCTGGCATGCATCGTAATCTTGCTATATTTGATCTTCGGAATACAAGCCAGAAAATGTTTGTAAATACGAAGGCTGTTCAGGGTGTAACAGTAGACCCATACTTCCATGATCGTGTTGCTTCCTTCTATGAAGGTCAGGTTGCAATATGGGATCTTAGAAAATTTGAGAAACCAGTTTTGACTTTGACTGAGCAACCAAAGCCCTTAACAAAAGTAGCATGGTGTCCAACTAGGACTGGTCTGCTTGCCACTTTAACAAGGGATAGTAATATTATTAGATTGTATGATATGCAGCATACACCCACTCCTATTGGGGATGAAACTGAACCCACCATAATTGAAAGAAGTGTACAACCTTGTGATAATTACATTGCTTCCTTTGCATGGCATCCGACAAGTCAAAATCGAATGATAGTTGTGACTCCCAACCGAACCATGTCTGATTTCACAGTTTTTGAAAGGATATCTCTTGCGTGGAGTCCAATTACATCTTTAATGTGGGCTTGTGGTCGTCATTTGTATGAATGTGCAGAAGAAGAAAATGATAATTCTTTAGAAAAAGATATAGCAACAAAGATGCGCCTTCGGGCTTTGTCAAGGTATGGACTTGATACAGAGCAAGTTTGGAGAAACCACATTTTAGCTGGAAATGAAGATCCACAGCTCAAGTCACTGTGGTATACTCTGCACTATATCCTTTTCATTGTGAATGTTGTGAAATCAAGTAGAAATATTCTTGAAGTTCACTGAAAGATCAGTCTGTCAATATTATGCAAAATGTTTTATATGCAGATACAGTTTACATAATATTAAAATTGCAAAGTAAAATTGTTTAAAACTCCTGAAGTAACCGCTTTGCAGATTGTGTAGTAGGACGATAAGCATATCTCGCAATAAGAGTAGAATTACTGTACTTACACTGATGCCTGTTATAAATTGACGACAAAACAAATTTAGCTTTCAAGTATTTTATTATACATCATCATTAGTATTTCCTATGCATTTGAATACTTATGAAGCAGTATACAGAGGATATGGATCAGAAATCTCCAGGCAACAAAGGATCATTGGTTTACGCTGGAATTAAATCAATTGTAAAATCTTCTTTGGGTAAGAGAATTCCACTTTATTTCTGCACTATATTTATAATTTTTATATTTTCATTTTTCCCTCCATTGGGCAGAAGTTATTTAAATATTTCAGGATAGTGTAAGTTAATAATCTTTCTTGGTTTTGGTTTTCTGATATTTTAGTGAACCAGTAAGTGCGTGATTGTCATTATATCAAAAGTCGTTTTTGGAGGGAGTCGTGTTTCTTTGACTTTCTCAATTTATTCTGTTACTTTTTGAAGACTCACTCTAAGAGGCATTAGGTTAGGTGGTATATAATGTGCTGCTAACCATGAAAGTCAGCAGTTTGAATCTACTAGGCACTCCTTGGAAACCATATGAGACAGTTGTACTCTACCTTGTAGCGTTACTATGAATCAGAATTGACTTGATGGTAGCAGATTTGGTTTTTCCTTTTTTAAATATTAGTATGCATATTATCAAAGTATTCTGCTTGTTAAAAACTTAAATAAAAAGATCTCTAATTGAAGGAGACCCCTTTGTATTTTGCTGTCTGAACACTTTCACTTAGCCATGTAATGACAAGGACTGTGCGTATGATGTAAAGTATGGCCATACCTGAAGGGGCCATATACAAAATAGTCTTTGACAGTTAGTATGAATTAATGTAGGATTGAAATTGATAAGCTATTTTAGAAATAAAATGCAGATGACAGAAGACAAACTTTTTTTATTGGTTGTTTTACACAGTTGTTCTAAATTTTTTACTGAGATTAAATTGTGGATTATGTTGTGAGTATATCCTTGACCTAGGATTTGCTTCTGATAACACTCCAGTTTGCACTTTAGTTAAGCTACTAGAAAAATAATTTACATTAGCTCATGAAACAGCAGAAACCCTGGTGGCTTAGTGATTAAGAGCTATGGCTGCTGACCAGAAGGTTGGCAGTTCAGATACACAAGGCTAACAGGTAGTAGTCAAAGAGCAGTAGTAGAAATAATAAATCAGACTTGGTTTTTACAGCAGTTTGATCAATACAAAATAATACGCTATCTTTAATATGAGTAGGTAAAAGTTTTAAATTATATTATAGTTCCGGTGGGTTTTTTTCTGAAGAGTTTTCAATTACATTGGTGCACATTGCTAGAAGGTGCAGTAGACTACTTACCTTTTTTATTTTGGTGTTCTATTAGGCATGTACCAAAATAATATTTGTTATGAGCAATAAGATGAATGAATTTAATTAGAAACTTTTGGGCTGCTATCTTAATTAAGTTAGGTAAAAGGACAGGTATACTATACTGTATTACCTCTTAAATGAACCCAGAGATCATGGTTCATGATTTTAGAACCACTGCTGCAAAAAAATTAACCCTTGCATTACCCAATTAGTTCTTAATTTTTTGGCTGATGATACATTTTCAGTAACAGAGAGCATGCCGAATCATTGAGTGTGTCTGAATTTTTGGTAGGTAATATAGTTTTTGTTTTATGCATCATTTCCCAAACTATATCCTCAGAGTCCATGGATACATATATATTCCTTATCAACATAAATTCTAACCCCAGAGCCCACAGAGACACGTGTGTAGCAAATAAGATTTCTCAAAATTCTTGTTTTTCCTGCAAAAAAAGTCCATGATTCAGCACCACCTCATACAGTACCCTGTAATTTGTGACACACACCCATTTTTTCTGTTTTTAGCATATATAAGACCCTGCCTGCCAGGAGCACATGATATCAGTGGAACAGTAGCTTCCCAGTGAACCCCAAAGCTACAAAAATAAGTGGTAGCTATAATACCACAAGTCCTAAAAAAAAGTTAGAAACCAAGTTTATAGTATTTCAGCAGTAGGTCAGGCCACACTGTAGTCTCAGTAATTCCGAGGTTATTGTTTTTGTTGTCTTTTGATGTATTTTAGGGAAAAAAAAACAAACAACCTTTGAGTATCCTACCACTGAGTCAAGACTAGTCTTTACCCAACAGAATACTGTTGGAGAGATTTTCTCATTGCTAGATTGTCAACTTTTTGTTTGATTTGGTTTAGATATCTTTGTTTCTACTTCTCAAAGGTAAAAATGAGGAAATTACTGTCAAAGATGACATTTCCAGGTTTTATATTTTATCTAGCAATACCTGTGTCATTCTGTTTCTAATAATTCAATACATAATAAATCAATTCAAGTGCCATCTTGCACATGGTAATCTAACATGCATAGCTAAATCTTAACTTCAGTGACAATATATATTGAGGGTTTATTATGCAGTAAATATGTTGCTAGTTGCTTTCCCCATGTTACTTTATTCTTACAACTGTGATATGAGGTAAGTTCGTTCATTCAGTCAATAGTATGTGCTCACCGTGTACCAGGTATCGTCCTAGGAACTGGGGACATAACTGTCCACAAGGTAGACAGATCTCTTCCCTTATGGAGCTTGAACAAGATAGTCACTCTTGTCCTTGAGGTGTTTACATTCCAGTTCAGTATTTGGACAAGTAAACAGCAAGTTGTAATATAAGAAAGAATAGACAGTTGTACATAGGAGGGATTCCTAATCTGGTTTTTAGCAGAGAAGGTTTTCTGGAGGAGGTAGAAGCAAAGTTCAGATAGAGAAGTGTAGATAATGAGCCAGAAGGATAGTGCATAGCACATTTAATATGACTGGCTAGAACAGAGTGTGATAGGAAGTGAAGAAGAATGGAAGCTAAATAGCTAAGCATTGGGCTAACTCAGGAAAGGATGAAAAATCATGTTAATTATTTAGGGAGACTTATCCTATAGGAAACTATGGCTGCTAACCAGAAGGTTGGCAGTTCACATCTGCCAGGCACTCCTTGGAAACTGTGAGGCAGTTCGTCTCTGTCCTATAGGGTTGCTGTGAGTCAGCATTGACAGTAGTGGATTTGGTTTGGGGTTTGGGTTTGGTTTTGGTTATCATCTTGTCACAAGAGGGAACCAAGGAGGATTTTAAAGGGTAGTAACGACTTACTGTTTTATAATTGGAAGGGATCAAGATGATGGCAGAGATATCAGGCAAGAAGTAATTGTATCCTTTTGAAGGCTAATGGCAGAGGGATTAAAGAAGCATGGATAAATTGCAATGGGATACAGTTTAATGATTAGCTGGAGAAAGGTGGGGGAGAAAAATGTTAAAAATAACAGTTAAAATATTTCTTGTAAAACTGACATTTTCTAAATATACTTCAGAATATATTTATATATTTATAATATGTATTTATAAATATTTATAATATTTATATAAGAATTTCTTTTCTTTCTTTTTAGGAATGGTGGAAAGCAGCCGACATAATTGGAGTGGGTTAGATAAGCAAGCTGATATTCAAAATTTAAGTGAGGAGAGAATCTTAGCTTTGCAGCTTTGTGGGTGGATAAAGAAAGGGACAGATGTAGATGTGGGGCCATTCTTGAACTCCCTTGTACAAGAAGGGGAATGGGAGAGAGCTGCTGCTGTGGCATTGTTCAACTTGGATATCCGACGAGCAATTCAAATCCTGAATGAAGGAGCATCTTCAGAAAAAGGTATTAACTTACGTTCTAAGTTATTAGAAGTTTGTAGAATCACTTAAAGAAAGAATGCTGATATTTTCAAAATCTAATCAAATTAATGGTAGTATGTGAATTCTTACTGAAAGATAAAGTACCAAATCTATAAAAGTAATTATGAGCCCATCCCTTTTGTTTATACCTTAGTTTAGGTCCATAAAAAAGAAAATAGGTCTACTGTTACTTTAGTAACATTTTAAGCAGTGTTTATAGAAGCTATTTTCAGTTTTTGTTTTGTTTTGTCTTGTTAAGAGTCCACTGCATGTACATTTAAAATGTATTTCTTTGAAGAATAGAGCTATGTAGTTTGTAAGCATTTTTATTGCAAAATATTTGAGTACATTTTCTTTCGTGCTTTCTCTTCTGGATAGTTATTTTTAACTTTGAGAACACTGATAGTGTAATTAGACTAGGATAGATCCTTTAAAAAAGCATACTTTGATTTGGGAAAAAAATACTTTTACTTGGATCTGAAGATTAAAGCTATATTCCATTTAATTTTTTAAAAAAGTAAGAAACAGTAAAAGATGGTAACGTTTTTATTCTGACGTTTTGCCACAGAATATTCAGAAACAAAACTTACAAATTTAGTTTTTTTTCTTGTCAGAAATATTTCACTTGAAAATATTTAAGATGTGGATACCCAAACCAAACCCAGTACCAGTAAGTCAGTTCTGACTTATAGTGAACCTATAGGACAGAGTAGAACTGCCCCATAGAGTTGCCAGGGAGCAGCTAGTGGATTCAAACTGCTGACCATTTGGTTAGCACATGTAGCACTTAACCACTACACCACCAGGGTTTCCTAAGATGTAGATAGGTATCTGTTATAATTATTTAAAGACTTTAAATCTGGTTCAATAGAACAGGCAGAGAAAGCAAGCATAAAGTAAATTAGGGAAAATGTTTATAGAAATGAAGGACAATGCTACTAAGGACATAAAGTGAGAAAAGCTGTTCTATTTGCAAGAGAAAGAAAATGATTGGGACTAGGAAACACTGTTGAATTCTGAGGAATGCTGGTCTTCAGCAGAAAAGGAAAACTGTAATAAATGTAAAAATATTTAGGAGTAAAGGTTAAAGGTAAATTTAGTTTTCTCTTTTGAAGCTAAACTTATCTTAGAAGGCTAGGCAGCTAAAAAACTCTAGTTTAGTGCCTTAGCGACAGTCATACAAACTGCTATGAACAAATAGTAAAAAGACCATTGGTAACAGACTGTTTTCTTGGAAATGTGTTTAAATAGAATTCTGTGGTAATTCTTCTAAGGTGATTTTTTCCTAGAAAAACTAAAAGCATAATAGTGGAATAAAAATGTTGAAATATTGGCTTTCTGATCTTTGTAATTAACACATTATATCTAAGTGTGTGCTTTATGTATTTGAGAATAAAAAAAAGAAAAAAACACCCATTGCCGTCAAGTCAATTCCAACTGACAGTGACCCTGTAGGACAGAGTAGAAATGCCCCTTTGGGTTTCCAAGGAACACATAGTGGATTCAAACTGCCAACCTTTTGGTTAGCAGCTAGATTCTTAACCATGATGGATTTCCTATTTAAGACTAGGAGAACGAAACTGAAAACTGCAATCTTAAGATGCAGTAATATTTACTATCAATGCTGTTAAATTTCTCATGATAACTTACTCATAAAGTTGATAGTGAGTCTGGTAAGGTGGTCTCATTTGTCTTCCTTTGGCTATTAAGCAAATAGCATATAGTTCAGAGATCTCATATGAAAGAGACCTTGAAAATTAAAAGATGAACTTGTTCTGCACAGGTACAAGTCTCAGTATTTGTTTTGTAAAGTGGAAATATTTGCTTTGGTCCTTAACAAATTTCCAAGTCTGAATCTTATCCTAATGGGCTCACCTCATGATCATTGTTTGTTTATGGTTAAAAGTGACCCCCTGATCATTGTTTGTGTATAGTTTAAGAAGTGTGGAAGAAGGGACTATTAAGCTTTTGGTCATTTTGATTAACTTGTTAATATGCAGGAGATCTGAATCTCAACGTGGTAGCCATGGCGTTATCGGGCCATACGGATGAAAAGAACTCCCTTTGGAGAGAAATGTGCGGCACTCTGCGATTACAGCTGAACAATCCATACCTGTGTGTCATGTTCGCTTTTCTGACGAGCGAGACGGGATCTTATGATGGAGTTTTGGTGAGCTCATTTCTGTTTCACAAGACCATCCTATTAATTAGGATAAACATTTTTATCTAATGTTGCTAAAGGTTTTAAATCTCTGTTGCATAAAGTATCTTTTGATGCATTATATGTTATTTAAAATAAAGAATCTTAAAATTTTCGTGTGATTCCTAACCAAAAGATAGCTTATATCAAAGTTAATTTTTAGTTTTAATAATATAATTTACATACAGAAGGTATATGTAACTTTAGCTTAAGACATGATCTTTAGAACTCTACAATTAACATAAGGATATAGTCACATGTTTAAATACTTATATAGATGATACGTGTATATATGTATATGATATTTTTTCTTTTCAGTTAAAGTTAACCAAATCATAATCTATTACGGTCAGGGTGACCATACATCTTGTCTGAGGCAGCATTCTTCACTTTCAAATATGTCCTAGTTTGGAATATAAATTACATGATTACCCTCCTTATAATGGAGTATTTTGTTATCTGGTTTTCTCATCCCCCACTGCCACCCCAAGCCTCCTATGACCACGTTTCCAGTTAGATTCTTTATTACAAAATGGAAAAAACAGAATGAAATGAAATTTGCTTTTAAGTTTCACTTACTGGGTTTTAAGCTTCACTTGAGTGCTGCAGACTTCTTTGTAGTAGGCTTCTTTCTAGCAAAGAGAAGAGTTTTCTAACATGAAAATTATTTCTGTGTTTACCTTTATAGCACTTCCTGTAAAATATACATTGCTGTAAAATATACATTGCTGGAGTAATGGATATGAATATCAGTTACTAAGAATTTTCAGGAACGTGTATTTTAGTGAAATCTTCATGAAAAATTAAATAAAGGTTTTTAGTACCCATTTTGCTCACTAATTTAGTTGGATTTATTCCACTGATTACTTTTAATAAATTGTTGTTGAGCTTTTTTAAACTGCTTCAATATCCAAGGATGTTTCTTTTGTTTTTTACTGTAAATACCCTTTTTTTATTAAACAGAGGACTTTAAATATTGTACCTTGAAGAGATAAAGTGGCTCTCAGGAAATAATAGATAATGTTGAAGACTGGAAAAAGAAATGGATTGTTTAACTTTTGAATGGATATATTTAGAGAATTACAATTTCTAAATATTTTCTGTATTTTAAGTTAAATTGTCTGTTATAGTCACCCTTTCTTTTCTTATACCTAAATTTGGATTATTACATAAGATTACCTTTCCTGAGTAAAGTTGATTACTTCTAAGCTAATTCATAAGAATTTCTAATTATAATTTATCTGTAAATAATTATAATTAATGTTCTTTAAAAAAATGTTAAACGTTGCAGTAGTTTAGTAATATGGTACAAAAATGTAGTGCTATAGTATGGTGCTGAAAAGTATTGAATTGGATAGTTAGAATATGAAGACCTATGTCTTAGCTTTGCTGTAGTCAGCGTAGCAAGTTGATTAACTTTTTTGAGTTTTAGTTTTCTCAGCTATAAAATAGTCTAGTTAGTATTTACAACCTTTTTCCAGATCACAGCTTTAATTCATGTAATTGAGTCTAAGAGCTAGATCTAATTTACACCAAGCATGTTCCCTCTTTAAGGCAGAACTATATTTTACATTTGAGGAAATGCAGTAAGATAGGTATCAGCTGAAGTAATTTTATGTTTAAAAGAGGGGAACTGTATATCATAGAGGGACTTTAACTGAAGTTAAAACTAATTCTTTCTACATACATATAGTAAACTTTTTTGAAAAGTGTTTTACATACTGACAAGTGTACAAAAATTTAAATTATCATGCCTTTAAAATCTCTACCTATAATCATATTTTACTTAAACCTCAAAAGTGTCTATAGAATAAATCATTAGAATAAAAGGTAAGTTTCAGAACTTGTCCTTTTGTATTGAAACACATATACTGGTATTTATTTTAAATTCTGTGCTAGTATTGCCAGTTCACGGATTTCCTGAATTTGTTGACAGATTTTGCAGCCAAAGAAAAATTTCCTCAGTTTCTCCAAAATTAACATCTATGATAGAAGGATTATGTGATATCTTAAATATGACATACTATGCATCATTGCTTGTATTTTATGTTAGAATTCTGTAAGGTTGGCTACATGGTTTAAAGTCGGAAAAGATGCTGGTCAGAGTTACATCCCTTCACAATACTTATTCAGTCTGTATGCTGAGCCAGTAATCCAGAAACCCGGACTATAAGAAGAAGAGTGAAGACATCAGGACTGGAGGAAGACTCATTAACAATGCTGGTGGCATAGTGGTTAAGTGCTACAGCTGCTGACCAAGAGGTCAGCAGTTCACATCAGCAAGGTACTCTTTGGATACTCTGTGGGGCAGTTCTACTCTGTCTGTAGGGTTGCTGTGAATCAGAATCAAATTGAGGGCAATGGGTTTGGTTTTTTTTATGCAGGTGACACAGTCTTGCTTGATCAGCATGAACAGGTCTTGCAGCACTTACTGAGGAAGATCAGACACTACAGCCTTGAGTACTGGTTACGCCTCAACATAAAGAAAACAAAAATGATCACAAATGGACCAGTGAACAACACTGTGGTAAACAGAAACAAGACTGGAGTTGTCAAGGATTTCATGTTACTTGAATTTGCAGTCAGTCCTCATGGAAGCAGAAGTCAAGAAACAAATGGCTTCGTGCATTGGGCAAGTCTGCTGCATAAGACCACTTTAAAGTGTCAAAAAGGAGAAATGTCGCTTTGAGAAGTAAGATGCACTTGACCTAGGCCATGATATTTTCAGGTGCCTCACATGCGTATGATAGCTGGATGATGAGTAAGGAAGCTGAGAAAGGAATGACATTTGAATTATGGTGTTGGCAGAGAATATTGAATATACCATGGATTTCCAGAAGAAACCTTGGTGGTGTAATGGTTAAGTGCTTGCACTGCTAACCAAAAGGTTGGTAGTTTGAATCCAGCAGGCACTCTTTGGAAACTGGGACAGTTCTACTCTCTTGTATGGGGTTACTGTGAGTTGGAATCGATTCAGTGGCCGTGGGTTTGGGTTTTTTGTTGTTCCAGAAGAATGCAAAATTCTGTCTTAGAGGAAGTACAGCCAGAATGTTCCTTGTAAGTATGGATGATGAGACTTCGTCACATGTACTTTGGATATGTTATCAGGAGGGACCAATCCCTGGAGAAGGAAGCCATGCTTGTTGACGTAGAGGGTCAGTGAAAAAGAGGAAGACTCTCAAGATGAATTTACACAATGGCTGCAACGGTGAGGCCAGACATTCCTGCTGTTGTGAGCATAACACAGGATCAGGCAGTGTGCCATTCTGTTACACAAACCTCCTCGATACCACCTGACAACAGTTCTTTTTGAGGACAATGATCTTAGCTAACACTGAGAGTTCTCAGAGTTGTATTAAGAGAAACATCTTAGGTAACCAGTAGTTCTCCCAGACAGAGCTATTATTATTGTATGTTGTATTATTATTATATAATAATGATGCATTTACAAATAAAGTTGTATATTATGTATATTAAATATTTAGTCTGCAAAAGTTCTTAAGCTATAAAACTTTGTAATTCCTTGCTTTTTGTCTTTCCAGTATGAAAACAAAGTTGCAGTACGTGACAGGGTGGCATTTGCTTGTAAATTCCTTAGTGATACTCAGGTAAGAAATTAACTCTTGTGTTTCAGGTGATTAATATTTACTGTCACTAAATTGTAAACCCTGGTGGTATAGTGGGTTAAGTGCTACATCTGCTAACCAAAAGGTCAGCAGTTCAAATCTGCCAGGCTCTCCTTGAAAACTCTCTGGGGCGGTTCTACTTTGACCTCTAGGGTCTCTATGAATCAGACCCAACTCTACTGCAGTGGTTTTGGTCTTGGTTATCACTGAGTTATTTTAGGAAACTGGTTTGATGTGCCAATATGTAAGTATGAGATTTATGTGCTAATTCTTCTAAGAAGTAAGGTAAACCCAGTGCCATTGAGTGATTTCTGACTGCTGGTAACCCCGTGTGTGTCAGAGTAGAACTACACCCCATAAGGTGTTCAGTGGCTGTACTCGATCATCAGGGTTTTTTCTATTGTGCTGCTGGCTAGAGTCAAATGGCTGGCCTTGTCATTAGTAGTGGAGCACAGACGGTTTGCACTTCCCAGGGAAGTAAAGTAGTAATTTTTTAATTGAACTTATAGCTAAATTTACTTGTTTAGAGTGCTAACTTAATACTGTAATTCAATTCCACTTTTAGGGTGAGATTGGTCAGTAGCTAGAGCTATCAAAGCTACTTCTTAGTGATGATATGGAAAGGATTTCTTTTCTAATACAGAAAAAATAGTTATTGCTGGAAATGCAAAAGTGCTTAATATGTGTATGCCAAAAAAACTCCATTGCCATTGATTTGATTCTGATGCATAATGACCCTATAGGACAGAGTAGAACTGCCTAGTAAATTTTCCAAGGAGCAGGTGGTGGATTCAAACTCATCACCTTTTGGTTAGCAGTTGCTACCAGGGCTCCAGCATGTGAACAGTTAAGAGAGAAATGTGCATAAACAGCTAGTGAAACAGTGATCAAGTGCTAGGGGAATAGAGAGGAATCTTGACTAGAGTATGGAGTAGTATGAAGTCAGGGAAGACCTTAAGGAAAGTGGTTGTACCTCATCAACTAAAAGTTCCCTGCCATCTCAGACATTTTTATTGTATTACATCCTGGTATACTAGATAGCAAGAACTTTGTAGAATAATGAGGACAGTTCTCTTTAAAATAGTAAACCTTTTATTAATCTTATGTAGACTAATCACCAAAACATAAATGTCATGCCTTTTAAAATGTTTTAAATGATCTTGGATGCTGCATTATAACTTATAATAGACGCAGACTTCTCAGAGGTCACATGTCTAGGTTTTAGCAAGCACTTTTGTTTTAAAATGTTTTCCGTTAGGAATAAAATTGTTCTAAAAATAGAAACTTTTATACATATGATAACTTTGAATCTTTCAGTTAAATCAATACATTGAAAAATTGACCAATGAAATGAAAGAGGCTGGAAATTTGGAAGGAATTCTGCTTACAGGCCTTACTAAAGATGGAGTGGATTTAATGGAGAGTTACGTTGATAGAACTGGAGATGTCCAAACAGCAAGTTACTGCATGTTACAGGTTAGTGTGATATGGCAGGAACATTTTTAAAAAGAGTAGGTGTGCACTGTGGCTCACAAAGGATATTTAAAAGGTATTAAGCTTTAACTTAATGACGTGGTCTATAAAGACTTGTGCCTTGTCTAATTATCCTTAAGTTTTTCCTCCATTGGTTTATCCAGTTCCTTCCACTTTGGGAAGTATCAGTCTTGACTATGTCCAAATTTAGGTAAATTTCAGATGGGGCTAAGAAATACCTCTTTGGTTTCTCCAGCTGTTGGCAGAACTATATGTCTATGAAAGAGGTCCTCTTTCCCTGATCTGAACAATTGCACTTCTCTTTTGAAGTGCACAAGACAAGCAACACCGTAGCTTTTTTAACTCTCATTTCTCCTTTCATCTTCAGGAGGCGGACTTGTGATAACCAGTTCTTCTGCTTCCCCTCAGTTTCTGCTATCCAGTAGTTAAGACAGATTCCTGGCGAGAGTTACCTTCTACTTTACTTGTATTAAAAATATGGTGAAAATTCAGAGTTATTTCTCTGAGATTCCTCTAGCCCTCCCTATTAATCTTACTTTGATGCCATTCTCTTCTTTTTTTCCTTCTGGCATCCTTTTCACACAATATACTGCATTCGGCATACTGGTAAACATAATGTAGTCCCTGCTTTCTGTAATCCCATTATCTTCTTGGACTCTTACTGTATGTAGATTGTACCATTTAATATTGTCCATGTTTCATCCATCTTTTTTTTTTTAATCTGTTCTTCGAATTGGATCATTTTTGTTGATTTGTTTGTTACCTCTTCTACCAGATTGCCTCACTCTTCACTAATTCAAATATTATTTTTCTTTAAGTCATGGAACTCATTTTCTTTCAGTTCTTTGGTGATATGTGTGATAGCCTATGAGCAGTCATTGTGTGTTGACTGACATCTGGGCTATCTTAGTTGTCTGTTGCCTGACTTTGAACCAAATTTTCCTGTCTTTATCATCTCTGGTAGTTTTTCAGTGAATACTAGATGCTGAATTCAGTAAGTTATAGAGATGTGGGTTCTTTTGCCTTTTCTGAAGAGCTTTGATTATTGTTGTAAGGCAGTTCAGTTACTGGTTGATAATTTTTGGTTTATGTTTTGTTACTGTGGATCCATGGAAAGTCCAAAGTATTTCCTGAGTCTTTCTAACTTAGTGAGGCTCAATATGTGAACTGTATAACTGAGGGCTTTGTTTTAGGATGTGTTCGGGCAGGTGTCAAGAAGATTTTGTTGTTGTTGTCACTTGCCATTAAGTCAATTCTATAAATTGACCAAATTCTTTTTTAGCATCTGTTCACTAGTGATTTTCCATGTGATGTCCATACTGTCCATTTCAAAGAGAAAGCGTGGGACATGAAAATTGTTCATTTTTATGTAAATTTTCCTTTTAAACCAGGGATTATATGCTAATTTGATAATTACTTCTTCTAATTGGTCATAATTTGATCTAGATCTCTAATTTTTAAGAAATAATACTCTGAATTAAGAATCTTTTTACTTTTTTTTTAAAGCTAAACAAACACCTAACTTAATAGCTGAAAGGTACAGTCTTTCTAATTTTAGTGGAATAACTAAAGTTTTGTTTTGTTTTTTTTTAATGTTAACAGATTTCAGCCTCTTTTCCCCTGAGTAAGGTATATGTCAAGTTCTCTAACATTCTACTTTTCCATCCCTCTTCAAGTGGGATTGGGAGAACTGAGCTTCAGATTGATGTCATCTCATGATTATTAGAGGTGGCTATTTTCCCTACTTTTTGCACCATGACAGTTATGGAAATGTCCTGAACAGGGTAAAAGCCTTTCATGAGAACTCAGTGCAAACAAAGGTAAAATGTGAACTGTCACAGCTGTCATAGAAAATACTGCTTTAGGGGAATGCTCATGGGCAAGTTAATTGAAGTTCTTAATGAGAAGAAATCTTAAGTAAAACTAACATTGCTTTACTGAAAAAAATTTTGGTTTTGCTGTTGGAATTTTGTTTTTTTTTGTCTTTTAGGAGACAAATGGGTGTCATAATTGAGGGTAAGAAAGAGAATAGACAGGTTTAACTTACAGATACATACACTTACAAAAAAGGGTGTCTGAAACAGCATTTCAATTGACTGCTAGATATAACAGATCAGGCTTAGTATTAATTTAAATGTGATTGTGCAAATTTGGTGAGTATAGATCAGATAGCAGACAGACTTTGTGATCCCAGAAACGTTCATTGTTGGCATAAAAAGCATCCACATCACCTTTCACTGTATTTACTTAGGAAGGGTATCTTAAATATAAATAAGAGATAAGAATTATGCTTCCCTTGCCATGGAAACGCTGGTGGCATAGTGGCTAAGTGCTACAGCTGCTACCCAAAAGGTTGACAGTTCAAATCTGCGAGGCACTATTTGGAGACTCTGTGGAGCAGTTCTCCTCTGCCCTGTAGAGTCACTGTGAGTCAGAATGGACTCAGCAGCAGTGGGTTTGGTTTTTTTTGGTTTTGCGAAGTGCAAAGATACATACATTACTTATTTATGTTATTAATGGAGACCAGCTTGAAGGAAATTAATGGCACTTCCATCAGTTATTTTATATATATCTTCATTGGAAGCCAGCTTTTGTCAAAAAAGGAATATATTTCTTCTTGGGCATGCATAAATCATATGTTAACCAGCATCCTTTGTCTTAGCTGGGTAATTTTTAAATAATTTAAATAATTCATGTTTTCCTTTTAGGGTTCCCCTTTAGATGTTCTTAAAGATGAAAGGGTTCAATACTGGATTGAGAATTACCGAAATTTATTAGATGCCTGGAGATTTTGGCACAAACGGGCTGAGTTTGATATTCACAGGAGTAAGTTGGATCCTAGTTCCAAACCTTTAGCACAGGTAAGTGCATTGTTTTGGAGAGAAGCAAACTGTAACATGTGTCTGATATTCCAGCTAAAGAACCAAGTGTATGTACATGTTTTATACAGTACATTTGCAGGTCAATTTGGTAGTTATTAGCTCATACTTTTGGTGATACAGTGGTTAAGTGCTCATCTGTGAAATAAAAGGTTGGTACTTCCAACCCCCCAGCTGCTCCACAGGAGAAGGATGTGGCAGTCTGCTTCTGTAAGTATTATAGCCTTGGGGACTCCCTGGAGCAGTTGTGCTCTGTACTTGAGGATTGCTGTGAGTCAGAATTGTGTAGATGGCAACGGATTTTGATTTTGTTTTTTTCGCTTATATTTAGTCCTTGTTGTTATGTTTTCATCTGTTCCAGACTGCACTTTGTCCTTGATCTTCTGGCTTTCTCGGTCTGCCACTTCGTAGCCATCATCTCAGTGGCTTGAGTTTCTTGGTCAGAGATACAGCAAACAACAGCAGATCTAGAGAATCGTGGGCAAACCTCTACCAATCCTAGGGCTGTCTGAGGTTTTGCAGTATATTTCAAGTGCTTTTAGAAGATAAACTCTTCTATGATCTTAAAGTCATTTGGATTCTGGAAGTAGACCTAGTGGTTTGCTTTTGAAAAAATCAACCAGTGAAAACATAATAGATAGCAACAGACCATTGTCTGATATAGTTGAAAGTTGGAAGGCACTACGAGATGGATTGATACAGTGGCTGCAACCATTGACTAAAGCATAACAATGATTGTGAGGTTCATGCAGGGCTGCACAGTGTTTCCCTTATGTTGCAAGTAGAGTCACTGTAAGTCAATACTCACTTGATGGCACTCAAGAACAACAGAATCTTAAAATTTTAATTTGTATATAAAGTTTGTTCTATTTATGTGTAAGAAGGCTGTATTATGTATATACCTACACACGTGTGTGCACACACACCCACATGTCTAATTACACATGGAAATTTTTTTCTTTTAGCATTAATTTAAAAAAGCATGAAATTAATATCACATTATGCACATGACATATGTCTACATCTTAGATAAAACATTAAATATTGGGTATATCCTCAATGTGAGCACTGGATGGTGCTATTCTCTTAGTTTAGGAAATAGAGAAAATGGTTATATTAGAAGAACTCTAGTGTTAGTAAAATAGCCTTAAATGATAATGTTTGTTACTAATCTACTTGGTGATTAAAGAGCCTAAGGGTTCCCTCTAACAGCTTCTGATTGCTGTTACTCTGAAGTTTTAGTAGTTTGCTCTCACAGTATTCCTAACTCCCTTTATCTTAGGAGAAGTAATTTTTTTACAAAAAGTAATTTCTTTACAAAAAATTTTGCTCTAAAGATTATATCACTGAGTTTTGGATTAGAATCCATAGTTCATAATGTTCCAGTATGAACTCACATGTCTTTGTTATCTGTAGAATGTTGAGATTTAAAGCTCTGTACTTCTCCTGTCTCTGTCAGTGATTTTAGGAAGAATATAAATAAACAAAGGTAACAGAAAGGAAGTGCCCAAATACTCTGCTAAGTAGAGATTTTAAATAGGAGCAAGTCAAACCTAGAAGATACCCAAATAATTTTAAAATTTAAGATTATTTAAAAATAACTTGTCACACGAGAATAAATAGGGGTACACCCTGAGATCTCCCTTAAAAGACCACAGTTGATGGTCCAGGGGCTTTGGGGTTCCCCTGGGAGTGTGGGCCCTGGCCCTGATTTTGAACCTGTCCATAAATCATAATGAAAGTCAACTCTTCAGACAGCAGTGGATTGGACGTGGCGATGCAGAGTGACCATATTTTCTGGGAACTTTATGGTTCAGTGCATCTGTTAGGATATCATCCTGCAGACCTCTTACTGGAGGAAGGGGAGTGGTGGAGAGGAGCAAATAGGAGACTGTTGGGAGGATAGGACGTGTACAGAGCGGAGAAGAATGTCTTATCACCATGCAGGGAGAGCAGTGGGAGCTGCATATAGGTGAGCATGCAAATTTATATGGGATTGTACATTTTTATTCAATCATAATATAAAAAAAAAAAGCTTGTCAGATTTAAGCTTTGAATTATTTATAATTTCATTATGGTTTGCATTACATTTTATTCCTCTTTTCATGTGTTTTATAGGTGTTCGTGAGTTGCAATTTCTGTGGCAAGTCTATTTCCTACAGCTGTTCAACAGTGCCTCATCAGGGCCGAGGTTTTAGTCAGTATGGAGTCAGTGGCTCACCAACAAAATCTAAGGTCACAAGTTGCCCTGGCTGTCGGAAACCCCTTCCTCGATGTGCACTTTGCCTGATTAATATGGGAACACCTGTTTCCAGCTGTCCTGGTATGACATAATTCTAAAATACACTTTTCTGAGCTAAAGTTGTTCCTACATAATTTGATGATGTAAATAATGTATATGCTAACTTGGGTTTGTTTTATTTCAAAGGAAGAGTAAATTTACTGGCTTGAAGAGTTTCATGTTCCCCATAGTTTATGAGATTTATACATTAAAAGTAAAATCATTATCTGTGATACCTCAGGTAGTCCACAAATGTTGGCCAGTTTAAGGTTTGTGAGACAAGCTTAAATATTCAGTATTACAATTAAGCTGTTTTCTAGTCACTGTTTCTGCTAAGAATAGCAATGACAACAGCAAAAAACAACTGTTTCCTTTGAGTCCGTTCTGACTCAGAGCGACCCTTTAGGTCACAGTGGAACTTGCTCATAGTTTCCATGGAGTACCTGGCAGATTTGAACTGCCGGCCTTTTGGTTAGCAGATGTAGCTCTTAACCACTATGCCACCAATGTATCTACTATGATAAATACTTAGCAGTAGTTATGTCTTAGTTATGCAGTGCTGCTTTAACAAAGAATAGTTTATTGTCTCACAGTGAAAAAAAACCTGTTGCCATGGATTTGTTTCTGACTCATAGTAACCTTGCAGGACAGGGTAGAACTGCTCCATAGAGTTTCCAGGGAGCAGCTGGTGAGTTTGAATTGCTCATCTTTTGGTTAGCAGATGTAGCACTTAACCACTAGGCCACCAGAGGTTTTTAATAGTGTGCCCTTTTAATTACAAGTGCCTTGCTCTTAAAGAGGGTTAATAGTTCTAAAGCATTTTTATACTTCATCTCATTTTATTTGCAAAACCTATCTGTGACACTTGGCATTATTGTAACTTTTTTTTAATGTAAACTGTTAAACTGGCAGGTCCTTTGTAGTTCTGCCATTTTGGGATTCTGTTAGCAAGTTGTTCACATAAATAGTCTTGTTTTATTGTTACTTGTAGCATCTGTGACAGACTTACAGGTGTCACTGGCTGACTTTTTTTTAGTTTCTTTTGGTTGTAGTAAATAAAGGAAGAGAGAATGCTTTTAAATGTACATTTTATACTTAAATTTTCATGAGCGGTTTTCATTTTACACATTACTGATCTTTTTATGTGATATTCATATGAGAAAATGGTATTAAGAATAGAAAATGACAATTTGGAATATTAACTACAATAAAATGAGGAAGAAGGTAAAATATAACATAAGTAAGATAGATATTTGTATGAACTGAAATACATAGAAATAGTTAAATTTAATACATTTTTGGAGCACAAATTTCAGGAAGCTGTAGTGGTTATTTGCTTTCTAATGACACTAGAGTGCTATTCCTTTTGGCTACATACTAGCTTTTTAGTCTTTTCTGCTTTTCAAATAGGTTTTAAAAAGAGATAAAAGCTATTTTCTAGAATGTAAAGATAATTAAGTTATAAAACATTTCACACTGTTACAGAGACGAGAAAATTTGCATACTTGAGAGTCAAGTTTATCAAATTTAGTATTTTTCCATATTTGCTTCAGGAAGCTTCCCCAGATTTGTATGAGAAGTAATCTTTGTATACTGTGTATCTGAGCACCCTGTTTCACACTGTTAGATAAAGCTGATGTGGTGAGAGAAATCAATCAAAGATCTTTATGGAGTTTATGCTCTTCAGTGAGCTTAGATAACTAAAATAAGAAGTCCTGTTTTCTAAAAAATGAATACTGCTCCACAGTCCCTTATCTGCTATTCTGAAATCTCTGAAGGTATCAGAAAATCCTAAGTTCCTAGAAAATAAATTTACAATAATCTAGTTCAACAGTAAAACACATTCAGAATTGACAAGAAACTATTATGGCCTATATTTTCTTGTTTTTGAATATTCAGATATTTTACTGCAGATATGCTAACGTCTTTGACTACAGGGTGCTCCCTTAGACTTCCCTGGAGTATTATATATATTTTGCCCCTTACTTTTTTCTGAAATCCCCAAACATTCTGAATTTTAGAATATATCTAGCTCCTCAGGATAGGTAAGGAAATTTATATAAGTGTTAGAAGTTTTGTAAGAGGGAGACATTACCTCTATCTCAAGGATTCTTGGAAAACTTAGGAAGAAGTAACCATTTAAACTGGTCCATTGATTGATTTAAGTATGAGGAGATTTCTAGAAATCCATTTCAGATTTAATGTAGCATGAGCTAGATTAAAGACATTGGTAAGTGTAATAAGTACAGGAAGTGTGTGGGAAGTAGTGGCAAGCAGCCTAGGAAGTACACTGTTGGAAAATAAACCAAAACCAAACCATAATCACTGCCATCCAGTCATTTCTGATTCCCAGTGACCTATAAGTCAGAGTAGAACTGCCCCGTCAAGTTTCCAAGGAGCGCCTGGTGGATTTAAACTGCTGACTTTATGGTTAGCAGACATAGCACTTAACCACTATGCCACCAGGGTTTCCTCTGTGGAGATTTCAGTGAAGCCATTTCAGGCTGTAAACCAAGAATAAAAAAAATGAGCTAGATTAAAGGGATTAGTAAGTATGGTAAGTATAGGGAATGTGTGGGAAGTAGCATGTACATCAGTGTCACAGGGGCCCAGGAAGTGGGCTGATAGGAAATAGTATACGAAAATTAAAGGAAGCCTGACTATGATCTTTAAAGGTATGCTGAGCTTAGAAAATCGGAAACAACAAGTATATTCTTTCTCTTTAATGAAATCAGAAAAATCTTAGTTCCAAAATAAAGCAAGACCTAACACAAAACAGCTGCTGGCTTGTGGCAGTTTAAAGGTTCAAGTATACAAACGACCCTGTTCTTTCCCTGTGGTTAGGGGTTGTATCCATCCATCGTATTTCATGATCCACACAACCTAGCCTGTAAGCCTGTTTTACTGAGAGTTCTGCACAAGTCCACTTGGAAGACTAAAAGTCTGTAGAAACAGTTCTAATTAATATTGTTATACACTGTAAATATTTATTCAACAAATGTTTATTTCATACCCACTGTTGTAAATGCTAAGAATGCTGCAGTGAGCAAAACAGACAAAAATCCATGGCCCTTGGAGATCTTAATTTCTAGGCAGTAATACATTTTTCAGAATTAGATTATATATTGCTTTCTTTCTTACTATTTTATTATGAACCCACTGCCATCAAGTTGATTGCAACTCCCAGAAGCCCTGTAGGACAGAGTAGAACTACCTGTAGGGTTTCCCAGCCTATATATCTTTATGGCCACATCTTAATCCCGCAGAGCCACTGGTGGTTCAAACTGCCAAACTTTCAGCTGGCAGCTGAGTGCTTAACCACTGTACAAACCGGTGCTCATTATTATTATTTAGGGCAGAAGTGAAGCTGTAGTTTTCCTCTGTAGCACTTATCTTCATAATTCCTCATAAATCTTTTTAAGTCATTTGGTCCTTTTTTTTTTTTTTTTTTTCCTTTAAAGGCCTTTTAACATGATTATTAGGAAGCTGATATTTCCAGCTTCATCAGAGAAAACATGAGGATTAGCCTCTTTTCAAAATGCAAATCACTAGTAAGGGCTTCACACAAAGATATAGAATATCTGTAAGGTCTTGAAGAAATTTAATATACTTTTTCTCTGTTTTTCTTTCCCCTTTTCTTTCACACTTATAATTGTTTTGGTGAATCCTTTACGAGGAATTTCAGTGTATTTTTACATCTTAAAGTCATATATGCCAAGTGCCGTCGAGTCGGATCTGACTCATGGCTTATATGTGTAAATATATATAATTTGCCATTTTAGCTATTTTATGTGTATAACTCAGTGACATTAATTACATCACAGTGTTGTGCAGCTATCACCACTGTCTACCCTATACCTCACTTATCAACTATCTCATTATCCTGCATTTCACATTTAACAACAATAGAAAAATATCTATTTGGCATATTAACAAGGAGCCCAGGTGATAGGAGGAGGAGGAGGAGGAGGGCAAGGTTTATGAGAGGCAGTGAGGTTGTGTGGGCCGCCAGTGGTTTGTTTATCTGTATTAGTTAGAGTTTGTTAGGCCAGGTCTGTAGTGAACACCAGATAGGTGGGCCAAAAGGAGGCTGTGGGAGCCAGGGCTGCAGGAGTCAGGTGACAGGCTTGAAGTCTGTCATTCTGAAGAGACCTCTACGACTTCCACAGCCTCTGTCAGACCCAGTTAGACAGGCTTCACCTGCTTCCAAGTCCAGGAGGCACTTGCTGCTGAGGCCTGCCTCTGGGGCCAGTGGAGGGGGAATAGGAGAAGCAAGGCTTGGGGGTTGATGTGGAAGCCCAGAGCCTGGCCAGGTATGGTGAGCCCCTGCTGCTCTGGAGGGAGCAGGAAACCCTCAACCACCATTACCATGACCACTACCAACTCCCACAAGTTCCATGTTGGTGGGGAAAGCGTGGTGGAGGGGGTGCTGACTGCTCCATGTGCATCCCACAGTTCTTTGGGGGTACCTCATGAGTGGTGAGCAACAGTGGTGGGCACTGGCACCAAAGACAGGATGTGGCCCCAACTTCCGCTTAATACCATTTTCACATAATGACCTGGCCTTTGTAACCTAACTATGTAGATAGGTGAGGAATGGATGTATTTCTGAAACAATTGTAAATCTGGAACCTGCTGCACATTTTTCCACCTTCATATTTCCAAAAACGGATGGGATTATTTTTACATACTTGGCGAGATTTTCTCTGTATTTATTGAAGTTAACTACAGTGGTCCAGATGAAATTTTAAATACAGTATTAGTGAATTCATCTTAATAGGTACACAGCTGCCTAATTAAGAAAACATTTGAGGTAGCCACGATTGATAGAATGAGCCTTTTTTGAGCATTCAGAGTTACATAAAGATGTGTGAGAAGACACACATACATAAATACTTGTAGTAATAACATTTTACTTTAAGTTTTTGAGAACTCCTATCATTTAGTATTCATTCAGTCTAGCATCAGGTTTGCTATTTCTGGATGATACATGAATTATATTTTAAACAAAGTATTAGAAATATATGTTAACAAACATTGACTAAAATATTCAGTGATTATAGTTAATGAAACAATTTGTTTTTTTCCATAGGAGGATCCAAATCAGATGAAAAAGTAGATTTGAGCAAGGACAAAAAATTAGCCCAATTTAACAACTGGTTTACATGGTGTCACAATTGCAGACATGGTGGGCATGCTGGACATATGCTTAGTTGGTTCAGGTAATCAGCACCTTCCTCCATTAGTAGAGTTACTAGAGATAAAGCAGAGAGCCTTTTAAATAGCTCAGGTTTATCTGTTCATAATGAATTTCTTTTCTGCCATCACTTGAGTTAATGAAGATGGCGTCAGCATTTTCTTAATTAAACAACCTATGTAATTTTAAATTCTAAAATTAATAGTTGTATAAGAAATTGTTTAAATGTTTATGTGGGTTGAATGATTGAGTTAGCATTGTTTAGCTTTATTTGAGCAATAGTTTTATATAGCTGACTGTTTTAAAACCTGTCATAAAACTGAAAAATAAATGATAGAGTCCATATTGTACTATGACATCAGTTGTCTTCTAATTAAATTTTACATATAAGTAAGTACCCATACAATGGAGACTCTTGAGATCATATTTAACTTGTATTTTGAACAGTCCCAGTGACCCTGTGTACCTCACTGCTATAACTTTTACACCCAGTTTCTCACATCAGCTTTAAACTGAGCACATCCTTTTTATCTTGTCTCCTTAACCGAAATGAGAAATCTTTTTGTATATATTTAGAAAGCAAAGCTCTTCATTTTTTAATCACTTTCATGCAAAGTTCAGCTCGGTAGTCGTTTCTGATTTAGTGCTTTTACTACTGGTTGTCTCTGAACTTTAATTCCTGTCTTTTTCCATATGTATTTCATATATATATATATAAAATTGCAATCACTTGGAAGAAATAGGGATTAAAATCTAGAGACTTTCTATTTTATATATACATGCAACAATGTATGTATGTTTAATGTAGACTTATATCTGTTATTTCTTTTTTTTTGTTTTAGGGACCATGGAGAGTGCCCTGTGTCTGCTTGCACATGTAAATGCATGCAGTTGGATACAACAGGGAATCTGGTACCTGCAGAGACTGTCCAGCCATAAAACATTTCACCTAAAGAGAAACCTTCAAGTGTGGAGCTTTCTAATAGAAGTCACTCGTAGCTCAAAACATACCTCAGAACGAGTCACTCGTGGCTTTCCTGTAATGGGAAATAAATCATTCTATCAGATCAGCAATTTGATGTCTGAGTGATTCTCGTGTGTGTCACAGAGAAAAATCCTGCTGAAATGAGCATTAAAGGGTGGGAGTAAGTTGTGTTTAGTACATTGAAAAAGTTCATTTGGAAGAACGTTAGAGTTTTGTTGAAATTATGAATGCTCTATGAGCAGCATTTTTAGGATAAGCAGAACAGACCTTGAACCCGTATCTTCAGAGCTGAAGTTGGATGTATTTCAATAAAAATAAAAAAAGATGTACTTTTAAAGTAGAATACAAGGATCAGTTCAATGATTCAGACTGTTCATCCATGCTTAGACGCCTCTGAGATAAAATTAAGAATTGTAGATTTTTACTTTTTTAGCGTTGGACAGCCCCTACCCCAAATTGGAGAACACATTTTATTAATGTGTGATTAAGACATATTTTTGAGAAGACTTGTTCTCCTGTACTTTCACTTAAGACATATTTTGGCACAGACCATTATTATCTTCCTAGAAAAGACAAAATTGAGAATGTTATCTTAAAACTTTTTCTCTTTCATAGAGAATAATATGCACCATTTCAGGTGGCTATGTTCTAAAATTTTCTGTTTCACCCTTTTCTTTCCAGTGTCCTCATCTGTCTTCCAAGATTGCCCTCCATATTGCATAATTAGTTCATCATCTTACCTTCATTATCCGGGAGCATTTTATTGAACAAAAATCTGTGCAGAATGATGTGACCAATCATTCAGCCTGGTTCATGTCAGTATCTCCTACTGCCAGATTCAGAGTGCTGCTTTATGAATGCAGAGAACTCAACTGAATTTTGTAGTGGAAGTTTTGTTCAAGATAATATAGAAAGTAAACCTAAAGCATAATTATAAAAAAGCTCTGTTAAGGAATTTTAAGAACTTTTCATGTTAGCTTTACCTAATGAAAAATTGACTATTAGAATTAGTTTGAGGTGTCACTTAAACATTGAACAAAAGTGGAGTTTTTTTTTTACTCTTAAAATCTGATATGGAAGTCCCTTTTTGAGGAAAACACTGGAAGTGTTGCATATCTGAAGATCTTGCCTAGATGACAAACTTTTTTTAAAATGAAAGTATTGGGAATATTTATAATTTTTTAGAAAGATTGCTGTTAAAGGAGTTTTTTCCAGTTTTCTAAATACGTCTTAATGATTTAGCCACAATATTGCTTTAGTTAGTGTATCATAAGTATGAAAAGTCAGATTTAAGTAATGTTAGACTCATACATCTTCATTTATCAGCAAATTTGGGCATAAAAATACTGAGTTTACGCAATTGATGGTCCAGGGGCCTCGGGGGTCCACGCGAGCATGGGCCCTGACCCTGTTGCTGCCCCTGTCCGTAAGTCATAATGGAGGTCAACTCTTTGGACAGGAATGGATTGGACTTGGCAACACAGAGTGACCATACTGTGTGTGCACTTTATGGTTCTATGCATCTATAGGATGTCATCCACCTTACCTCTTACTGGAGGGCGGGGAGAGAGTGAGAGGACAGGATAGGAGATTGTTAGGAGGATATGACATTTATAGAGCAGAGAAGAGGAGTGTTGTTACTGGGCAGGGAGAGCAGTGGGAGCTGCACATCGGCGGGCATGCAAATTTACACGGGATTGTGCATTTTCACTCAATCGTAATTAAGAATACTGAGTTTATAATTAGAATACGGTTATATCTAAAGTATTTTTTAAAATTTTGAAAATACACCATAAGGACACATGAATATGAAGTCTGTAAATCTGCTTATTTGTAATTGTAGTATGTAGGGTGACGTTTTTAAGATTGTGTTTGCCAACCTATCATTTTCTGTGAAGCTGAAACATGACATTTATAAGGTTCTGTTATATTTATGTTGGGTTCAGTGTGTGTCAACCATGAAAATAGATTCAAATTATTTTCCCATTTTTATTACCAGGTCACTGATATTTGGGTTTATAAACTTAAACAAGGTATTTACCCAAACGTGTTCAATGGAAGTATTTAATAAAAGTGTTTTGTTATTTTTTAAATGATTAATCTGGATTGAAGTCAACATGTCTCATCTGAAAAAGATTGGTGGCTGTTGCAAACACTTCACATCAAATAATATTAGTACCTATTTTGATGGCAGAACTGATGCTTCATCTTAGAAGCAATGTATCTTTTAGACTCCATTTTTCAGCTGAATAGTCTTTCCAGAATGGTTATCATTTTTCTGTTGAAGTAGCATTCCATCATCAGTGCTGCACCTGGTGAGTATATGGTAAAAAAGAATACCACTCTGCATTTCACTGGATGTCTGAATTTAATGTCGGTCACTCATTTGGCTGTACTAACTTTAAAAATAGAAGCATTGAAACTTAAATTCTAATCCCAGCCCAGGGGGTAACTGACTGTTGACTTTTTTGAGCTTCATTTACCATCTCATAAAAGAAGGATAAGACAGTAACCCACTGCCATCGAGTCAATTCCAACTCATAGCAACCATATAAGCAATACTCACTGGTAATTGTAGGGATTTTTGTTTCACTTTTTGTTTTTAATTGCCATCCATTTCGACTCATGGTGACCCCATGTGTTGCAGAGCAGAACTGCATTCCATAAAGTTTTCAAGGCTGTGACCTTTCAGAAGCAGATCACCAGGCCTTCCTTTTGAGGTGCCTCTGGTCGATCCAAACTGCCAAACTTCTGGTTAGTAGTTGAATGTTTTAACTGTTTGCAACACCCAAACTGCCATATCCTAGTCACATAACTTTGTAAATTGTCACAATTATCAGTCATTGTTACCTTAGTCTGCACTGGTTAGTCTTGTGTCATAGTTTTTAAGTGAATATGGTAATATTTGAACAAAGAATCTACATTTTTCTCAGGAAATAAAATTTCCTAAGAACTTTGTTTATAAATCTAGAAAAATGACACAATTTTTATGTTGAAAGAGAACTTCACCGCTTTTATTTACCCTATAATGTTACCATTTGTTATGTGCAAAATTCCACATGACTACCTAGGAATATCCAAGGGTTCATTCCTAGGAGTGAACCCGGGAATAAAAACTAAAGTTACAGTGAATCTGAAAAGTTGAGTTGTGACTTTGAAAATACTACCTTGGGAAATAATTGGATAAGTGCATGAAAATGTGTATTTGAGGTGGTTCATCATAGCATTGTTTATAATTACAGCTGAAGAACCTAAATGTCTACTAATGGAAAAGTGAGTAAATAGGGTTTTTATGTACAGTAGAATACCAAGAAACTATTCAGTGTAGATATTTTTATTGACAAGAAAGATGTATAATGGTAAATAGAGGGAAAGACAAGTTGTACTTTATATAGCATATAAACATGTTTACATAGAAAACGGGTATTTACAAAAGCTAACAGTGATCATCTTTAAGGGATGGGATTTTAAGTGATTTTATTCTTACATCTTCTGGTTTCTCTATGATAAAATATTTGCATAATAAATTTATATGCATATCTCACACATTTCTGGCTTTTATAAAAGTTACTCTGATCTGGTATCCTGTTATGATGAACAGTAAAGTATTGTAAATTGATCAATGAGATGAAGAAATTTGCAACAAGAGTTTATATAATTAAGAGAAACAACCGAAGATAGCAGCCTAGGCACACGATACCATCCCGCTACAGCAAAAACATGACAAAACAAAACAGAGATGACAGTCCTTGAGCCTGAGCATCATATGGATAGAGAATTAGATGGATCACTGATTGAACAAAGAATCTGAATGAAAACAGTGAACAAAGAGACAGAGGAAAGGTGCCCCGTCAACTGGCCCAGCACAGTATAGCCATGTTGAAACAAAGCCAGCACTAATACTGAATTAGAAGTACAGGAAAGCAACTTCATGAAATCCCCAGTAGTAGACAGAGAAGTTGTGTGGACATAATCCGAAGTGAAGCGAGGTGAGCAGAACATAAACCGTGTAAGGAGGGAGAAGGAAGGTGAAAAAGTACGAGAAACGGAGGGCAAGAGCTCCAGGAATCCTGGTGTCCACTGAGCTGGGAGGGAGCCTGGATCCAGAGACAAGACCACTCCCCCACGGCAGTCACTGACCATTAGGGTGGGCAGTGCACACAGAGTAACAGATCCATAAAGTGTCAACAGGAGGTTCCCTACCTGAAAACACTACGAACAGCCGCCTCTCCTCACAGTTGGTCAGGTGAGGCCCTGATTGCTGGCTGTAATCACCAAGAAATATCCAGGAACCCATTCCTGGTGACTGAAGGAACACACTCCTCCTCCTCCAATCCTCTTGGTCGTTAGTGGAACTAACACCCTCACCCCTGCTGCTCTGTCCATCTGGAAACTGCAGTATAATCCTGTCTTTCCTGGAGCTGCCCCATTCACCACCTTCCACCATGTCAACCCAAGTGGCACTAAGCACTCCCATGTCACTAATTTCACCCATAGTCTTCTCATCACCCCTCTCACCCAACAAGCAGTAGTGAGTATTCTGTGTTCCCAGTTGCCCACCACACCCCCCAACTAAACCACTCCCTAACCCAACAAACAACAGAGTACTTCTGTTCCCTGGTCATCCCCATCACTCTTGCCCACTACCTTGCCCACCAAGCAAGTGGCAAAGAGCTCTCTCAAATCCCTGATCACCTGCCACCCCCACCCCACCTGCTGCTCTGCCCACCTGGAAAGTGCTATCGTGCATTATTGCACTGCTGGACAAATGATGAGCAGTGGCCTGTGACTACCCAGCCCACGCTCAGCTGCCCAGCATGCCTAATGAACAGCAACATATGCTTGCCCTGCCCACCACAGCCCCACCCATCTGAAAATACGGAGTGAGTGCTTCCATGCCATGAGCAATCAGCACAGCACGCTGCCCTCATTTATCAAAACAAAACAAAAATCATGAAAAAAATTAATCAGCAAACACAGATAAATAACACTTTAATACCTTAGAGATGGTGGACAAGAAAAATCACATGAAGAAACAAGATGGCTTAAGAAAGAAAAATAAAGAGGCAAAAGACCTTCCTAAGAAAGAAGTGACAGTAGAATTACCTGATAAGAAAGTCAATACATTGACAGGATCTTTAAAGAGATCAAGAAAAACACAAAGGCCTAGAAGAATTCAGGAAAACATTACAAGAACAAAATGACCAACAATTAGCACACAGTAACAACAACTAGAAATCCAGACAACACTCTCAAAGATGGGCAGGACAACCAGAAAGAAACTCAAAGAAAAAAAAATCTAAACACCATCAACAAGCCTGGCACCATGAACATTTACAGAACACACCACCCAGCAGCAGCAAGTACACATTCTTCTCCAGTGCACATGGATCATTCTCCAAAAAAGATTGTATCTGAGGCCATGTGACCAGCCAAGCCAGCCAAGTGCCATTGAGTCAGATCCGACTCATGGCGACCCTGCGTGACATGCTTCTTAAAATAACAGAAATAGATAAATCAATGGAAGGATATAGAAGTCAGCCAAGCCAAGTGCTGTCTAGTCGATAGAAGTAGAATTAAATCAATGGAAGAAAGAATCAGTGCAACAGAGGACAAATCTCTTGCAAAGAATTTGTTTCAGGAACAATCAGGAAAAAAGAAAGAAAAATTGAAGAAAACCCAAGAGTTATGTGGGACAATATCAAGAAGAAGAATTTATGCATAACCATAACTCTCCAAAAAGGAGAGGAGGAAGAAAACACAGAAAAAATTCCTGAAGACGTTTTGACAAAAAATTTCCTTAATATCTAGAAAGATGAAAGGTTTCCATCCAAGGAGTTCAAAGAAACCCATACAGGGTAAACCCCAAAAGAAAGTCACTAAGACATATCATAACTTTCCAAAACCAAATACAGAGAGAATTCTGAGAGCAGCTCATGAAAAATGAAATATTACCCATAAAGGGGCACCAATAAGACTGCGCTAATTCTCAGGAGAAACCATGTAGACAAGAAAACAGTGGACAAACATATATAAAACCTGAAAGAAAATAACTGTAGACCAAGAATCCTATATCCAGCAAAACTATCTTTCAAGTACTGTAGCAAAAGTATAAAATTCCAAGATAAATAGAATTTTAAAAAACAGACTAATCTCATGAGAAATGTTAAGAGAATCCTTTAGATAGACAGCCAACATCAGGCAGCAACCTGAGATCAAGACACGTGACAGCCCCATCTAGATATCAACTCAGATAAAAAAATTCTTGAAAATAAAATAAATCTGCAAAACTGAAAACAAGGAACCATAGATGTAAGTCTGTGAAAACAACTTCAAAACAAAAAGGAGCTAAGTGGTGTAGTTATAAAACTTCCATGTGAAGAGAAAGTCAAAGCAACATCAAGATGTAAGAATGTTTTAAACTTAGAAGATAAAGATAAATCTCAGAGTAATGGCAATGAAAATAATCTACTCACCAAAGTAAAATCAAAGACATAGTAAACACAAAATCAACACTGAAGTATAGGAAAGAAAATCCATAAAGAAAAAGTAGCACAGAAAGTTAAGCAGATCAAAGAAAATGCTGACACCACCAAAAAGAAAAAAAGTATAACAAAATGACAGCATCAAATTCATACCTATCAATAATCACACTGATTGTAAATGGTTTGAATGCACCAGTCCAGAAACAGAGACTAGCAGAGTGGATTTTTAAAAAGACCTATTAATATGTTACCTATGAGAGATGTACCTTAGACATAAAGCTGTAAAGAGATTAAAAATTAAAGGATGGGGAAAAAACAGCAACCCAAAGACAGCAGGAGTGTCAATAATAATCTCTGGTAAAATAGACTTTAAGTCAAAATCCTTTATAAGAGACAAAGAAGGACATTATGTAATGATTAAAGGATCAATCAATCAAAAGAACATAACCATAATAAATATGAACATAGTCAATGGCAGAGTTCCAAAATACATAAACTAACAGAACTGAAAAGAAAAATAGACAGTTCTACAATAATAGTAGAATACTTTCAAATACCACCTTCAAAGATGGGCAGGGCAACTAGAAAGAAGCCCAACAAAGAAACAGAAGATCTAAATAACATAATCAGCAAGCTCGACCTCATAGACATTTACCAAACATACCAGCTACCAGCAGCATGGTACACGTTCTTCTGCAATGCATTCTCCAGAATAGACCATATTTTAGGCCCAAAACAAGCTTCAATAAATCCAAAAACATTAAAATAATACAAAATATCTTCTCTCATCATCATGCTGTAAAACTAGAAGTCAGTAAACAGAAAATGCAAGGAAAAAAATGCATGGAAACAATTACATCTTGCTTAAAAACTGTTCAGTAATAAAAGAAATTGAAAATTAAAAAATTGTAAGAATCAAATGAGATTGAAAACAATATACCAAAACCTTTGGAAACATCAAAAGCAAGATTTATATTAAAAACAAAGAAGCAAACCCATTGGTGTATAGTCGACTTCTGACTCAGTGATCCTATTGGACAGGGTAAAACTGCCCCATACAGTTTTCAAGAAGTACCTCGTGGATTCAAAGTGCTGACATTTTGGTTAGTTGCCATAGCACTTAACCATTATGTCACCAGGGTTTCCAAGCTGTGTTTAGAAGAGTGTTAAAGCAGTAAATGCATACAGCAAGAAGTAAAGTCCAAAATCAATGCCTTAACCTTATGTTATGGACTGAACTGTATCCTCCCAAAATGTGTGTCAGCTTGGCCAGATCTAGATTCAAACTATTGTATGATTGTCCACCATTTTGTCATTTGACATGATTTTCCTATGTGTTATAAATCCTAACTCTATGATGTGAGTGAGGCAGGATTAGAGACAGTTATGCTAATGAGGCAGGCCTCAAACTAAAAGATTAGATTGTGTCTTAAGTCAATCTCTTTTACAATATGAAAGAGACAAGCAAGCAGGGAGACAGGGAGACCTTATATCACCAAGAAATGAGAGCCAGGAGTATAGCATGTCCTTTGGATCTGGGGTGCCTGAACTAAGAAGCTTCTTGACTAGGGAAGATTGATGACAAGGAACTTTCCTTAAAGCCAAAAGAGAGAAAAAGACTTTTCCGGGAGCTGGCACTCTGAATTTAGACTTCTAACCTCCTAGACTGTGAGAGAATAAACTCATCTGTATTAAACTCATTCACTTATGATATTTCTGTTGTAGCAGCACTAGATAACTAAGAAACCCTATAACTTCAGCAAATTCAAATGGAGCAAAAGAAATCCACAGTTAACAGAAGAAAAAACCAAACTAAACCCACTGCCAGTCGAGTCCAGTCCAACTCATAGGGACCCTGGAAGTCAAAGTAGAACTGCCCCCATAGAGTTTCCAAGGAGTGCCTGGTGGGTTTGAGCTGCCAAACTTTCAGTTAGCAGAGGAGGAGATTATAACAATCAAAGTGGAAATAAATGAAATAGAAAACAGAAAATAATAGAATCGATAGGATCAGAATTTGGTTCTTTGACAGAAATGAGTAACATTGACAAAATCTGGCTAAGTTGACAAAGAAAAAATGAGAAGTTGCAAATAACCCAAACAAGAAATGCAGTGGATGAACCAACTCAGATAAAAAAGATCATTAGAGAATATTATGAAAAATTATACTCTTAACAAATTTGAAAACCTAAAAATAATGGACAAATTTTTAAAACCATACTGCCTATTTAAACTGACACAAAGGAAGAAAGCTTAGACCCAAAGGAAGGGCATCTTAAATGCAAGTAAGACTTAAGAATTCAAAGGTAATTAAGTCATAAAACATTTCACACTATGTTATAGAGATGAAAATACTGCATACTTTAGAGTCAGGTTTATCAAATTTATTATTTTTCCATATTTGCTTCAGGAAAATTCCCAAGATTTGTGTGAGAAGTAATCTTTACATACCATGTATCTGAGTGCTGTGTTTCAGACACTCAGATAAAGCTGATATGCTGGATAAATTAATCAAAGATCTTTATGGAATTTATGCTATTCAGTGAACATAAACAACTAAAATAATGTCTTATGTTCTAGAAAATGAATACTGCTCCACAGTCTGCCAGACTCTCCTGCAGTGCAGAAAAAGCATTTGGTAAAATCCAAAACTCTTTCTGGATTTCAAAAAAACAACTCTCAGCAAAACAAGAATAAAAGGAAAATACAAAATAGAATTAAGGGCATATATACAAAACCAATGGTCAACGTCATTATCAATAGAGAGAAATCAAAAGCACTACCCCTGAGAACAGGATGAGACGTGGATGCCCACTATCACCATTCTTATTCAGTATTATACTGGAAGTCCTAACGAAAACAATACTGAAAGAAAAAGAAATACCGGACATCCAGTTTGGTACAGAAGAGGTAAGACTAGCCCTGTTTGCGGATGACGTAGCTCTATACATACAAAACCCTAGAGATTCCACAAGAAAGTTACTGGAACTAATGCAAGTATTCAGCAAAGTGGCAGAGTAGAAGATCAACATAGAAGAATCCTTTGCATTTCTGTACACTAACAAGAACTACAAAAAAAAAAAAATTAAGAAAACAGTATTATTTGCAGTAGCCCCTAAAAGGATAAAATAACTAGGAATCAATCTAACCAGGGACATATCAACCTTATGCAAGAAAATCTACAAAACGCTACTACAAGAAACCAAAAGAGAATTACGTAAACAGAAAAACAAATTACGCCCTTGAATTGAAAGACTTAACCTCTTGAAATGTCAACACTGCCCAAAGTGATCTATAGATGCAATGCAATCCCATTCCAAATCCCAACATTATTCTTTAAGGAAATGGAGAGACTAATCTTCAGTTTTATATAGAAAGGAAAGAGGACCCAAATAGCTAAAACATCACTGAAGAAACGGAACAAAACAGGAGGCCTCACACTTTCCAGTCTCAGAACTTTCTACACAATCATGATAGTCAAAGCAGCCTGGTGCTGGTACAAGGACAGACACGTGAACCAATGGAACAGCACTGAGAACCCAGAAGTAAAGCCATCCATCTATGGATAGCTGATCTCCAACAAAGTGTCGAAGTCCATTCAATGGGGAAGAAATTGTGTCTTTAAGAAATGGTGGTAGCAAAACTGGATATCCATTTGCAGAAAAATGAAACAAGTTTCCTTTCCCACACTATACACAAACACTAATTCAAAATAGACCAAAGACTTAAACATTTAAACTGAAACTAAGGAAATTCCTGGAAGGTAATATAGAACAAAGCTAAGGGTCCTAATACGTGGTATGAATACGTTGTTGAACACAACTAAAAATGCACACGAGGGAGATAAACTAGATAACTGAGATCTCCTAAATAAATCACTAAGTGTAAAAAGAGAACATATAAATTGGGTTAGGAAAATAGCAATGACATATCTGACAAGGGTCTAATCTGTAAAATATATAGAAAACTTCATCACCTTAAAAACAAAAAGAAAAAAAAATCCAATAAAAAAATGACATAATACCTGAATGGATACTTTATCAAAGAAGTCATTCAGATGGCCAGCAAACACATGAAGAGATGCTCATGATCACTAGCCGTTAAACCAAATTAAACTAAACCCATTGCCATCAAGTCAATTCTGACTCATAGGAATCCTGAAGAGCAGAATAGAACTGTCCTGCAGTTTCCAAGGAGCACCTAGTGGATTCAAAAATACCAATGTTTTGGATACCACCCTTTAGCCATTAAAAAGATATAAATCAAAACTAACAAATACTTTCAAGGTTCTGGGGATGTCAGAGCTCTTATACACTGTGGATAGGATTATAAAATGGTACAATCCCTATGGAACATGGTATGGCACATCCCCCCAAAAGATAGCAACATCATATGACCCAGAAATCCCACTCCTAGGTAAATATCCTAGAGAAATAAGAATGACATAAAGAGACACACACACCCATATTCATTGCAGTATTATTTACCATAGCAAAGAGATGGAAACTACCTAAGTATCCATCAACAGATGCATGGATAAACATGCTGGTATATGCATACAAGGGGATACGATGCAACAATAAAGAATAGTGATGAGTCTGTGACACATGATGTGGACCAATCTGAAGGACATTATGTGAAATGAAGGAAGATAATCACAACAGGAGAAATATTGTATAAAAGTCAAGAATAAATTTATAAAAAGTCAAGAATAGATTTACTTACATAAAACAGCATTCCTTGATGGTTTCCAGGGATAGAAAGGGGAGGAATGAAGAATCACTTATTTCATAGTAACCAAACCAAACCCACTGCAATTGAGTCGATTCCAACTCACAGATACCATATATACAGAGTATAACTGCCGCACAGAGTTTCTAAGGAGCACCTAGCAGAGTTGAACTGCCAATCTTCTGGTTAGCAGCCATAACACTTAACCAGCACACCACCAGGGTTTCCTACTCCATAATAGACACATATTAATTCTGGTGAAGAGAAAGGCAATGCACAACATGGGAGAAGTCAGTACAACATGACCAAGGAAAATGAAGACATTGAGAGATACACAAAAATAAAGAACTGGGGGCGGAGTCAAGCTGGCGGACTAAGCCCACGTCTCCTTCTATCCCTCTGGAAACCAAGACCTGAATTGACGATCAAACAGAGCCTTCTGATCACCTAATCAGCCCCAGGACACGGCACAGAGCTGTTAACTGGGACTTCATACCACTCAGGGAAAAACCTCCTCTCTTTCGCTGATACCCGCTCCTAGCTAGCCCCGGCTCTCACGGACGGGAGGTAAATGCACCATTTTCACTTTTTTTTCCTCTGTCTCGGCTGGCGGGCGGAGCCGGGTCTTGCCTGGAGGCTGGACTCAAACGCGCTGCTGGGGGGACAGGCAGGCGAAATTCCATATTCTGAGAGCCAGGCTCGGGACTCTGTTAATCTAGCCATTTTGAGCCTTTCGTTTTGTAGCTGCCTCAGCGGGGTTTGTGCAGAGCTTCGCAGTCAGTGTGCAGGACACCATATTGGTACCGAGATTTTAGCGGGACCTCGTTCTTAGCCTGGGAGCCAGCACCTGCAAACGGGACAGCACTTCTCTGACAGAAAAGTAGTGATTTTGCACAGTGCTGCCTACGTTGGGGGCCCTGCAACAGAAGCAGAGGAATCACTACCTTTCGACACCTTTAGCCCCTCTGCTGCCTGTGTGGAGGGTGCCATCTTGGATACGGTGGCCGCAGCTGGACCTAATTCTTAGCTTGGGAGCCAGAGCCTGCCCACAGGAGAGCGCTTTTCTATCACAAAACCAGTACTCGACGCAGTGTTGGCTAAGGCTAGACTCTGTCAGCAGAGGCCAACAGGGCAGTACATTGCTGTATTCTGAACTAGTTTGTTATCATCTGGGGTTGAACATAGTGGCGCTTACTTTGTCAGATGAGAAGAGGGAACCTCTACACCTGAAAACCTAACTGACTTGTGAACTGGTCAGATACCTTTTGCTTTACATTTGAAGACAGCCTAGAGAAACATTTGCAATCCATCCTCACAGTACCTCTTCCAGCCTCTACATACTCACATGGGACCCAAAAAGCAACAGACAATTGTGGCATACAGGCAATCATTCATGGCTTCAGAAGGCTCCCAAACAAAGCAATCAAGGAGTTTTCCAGATGAAGAAACTTTTATGAAAGCATCAGGAAGTGAATACAAATTGATTATATACAGAGCCCTTCTAGACCTTATACAAAATGCAGCAGAACAAAATGAAAAATTAAGCAAGTTGTTCGATCCGATGGAACACCAGTACTCTGAAATCCAACAGATCAAGAAGAAAATCAAAGATATAGAAACTTCCATGCAAAGCCAAGAAAACAGAATGGAACAAATGGAAAAAAGAATTTCTGAATTGGAAGACAGAGCTACTGATGCCAGCGTCTATGAGCAGAAATCAGAAAAAAAAAAAAAAAAAAAAACAAGAAAAATGAAGAAACATTAAGAAGCATGTGGGACTCTATTAAGAGGAACAACCTTGAATTAATGGGAGTCCCTGAACAGGGTGAGACATCTGAGAACACAGAGAGTATTGTTCCTGAGCTGCTGAAAGAAAACTTCCCAGAAATCATGAAGGAAGAGAATATAGACATCTCAGATGCATATCATACACCAACCAATATAGATCTCAAAAGAAAGACTCCAAGACATATTATAATCAAGCTTAACAAAATGAAACATAAGCAGCAACTCTTAAAGGCAGCAAGACTCAAGGCAAAACCAACATTCAGAGGGAAACCCTATAGGCTCTCGTCAGATTCCTCAGCAGAAACCATGCTGGCACGGAGACAGTGGCATGACACATTCAAAGTCTTGAAGGAGAAGAACTTCCAACCAAGAATTGTATATCCTGCAAAACTGTCTTTCAAATACGAAAATGAAATTAAGACATTCCCAGATAAACAGAAACTCAGAGACATTGTGAAAACCAAACCCAAACTACAAGAAATACTGAAAGAAGTTCTTGGCTTTGCCTTAGAAGAACGAAACCACCAACTTTATATTTTAGAAAGACACACTACTCAATACTCTACTCATTTAGGGAAGGCTCCGAAGTAAATCACAGCTTTGCTACGGAAAGAAGCAATCCAGTGATCATCATGAAAACTATGGTGTCATCATAATGAAAAGAGGGATGTACTACAGTCGTGATAGTCCTTCCAGATGGAGAGGAAGATGACAAGACTGGTAGTAATTAAAATTGGGTTTAGAGTTTATTAAGGGGGTTCATAGGGGCAGCTGTAAAGCACAACAAAGATGTATCATACCATTTCAAGAAATTTAACACACGAGTCTCAACAACTATAAAACCAGCTCTGAAAAAGGTGAAAAATCAACTCACAAAAAAAGAGTGTCCCAGAACAGACCAATAACAACAACAGAGAAAACATCAACATAAAAATAAACATATTAAAATGGCAGCAGTGAACACATACCTATCAATAATTACATTGAATGTGAATGGACTGAATGCTCCAGTAAAGAGACACCGAGTGTCATCTTGGATCAAAAGACATGACCCATCCATGTGTTGTCTACAAGAAACTCACCTGAGACCTAAAGACAGGAACAAACTGAAAATTAAAGGATGGAAGAATATGTATCAAGCTAACAATGAACAAAGAAGAGCAGGGGTGGCAATTCTAATCTCAGACAAAATCAATTTTAAAGTCAAATCCACCATCGTGGACAAAGATGGACACTATTTATTGCTCAAAGATTCAGTACACAAGCAAGACTTAACTATATTAAATATTTATGCACCTAATGTCAGAGCACCTAAATATGTCGAAGAAACACTGACTATGCTCAAAAGAGAGTTAGATGACTCCACAGTAATAGACTTTAACACTCCACTCTCATTGCTAGACAGATGATCTAGAAAAAAGCTCAGTAAAGATACAGAAGACCTCACTGACACAATTAACCAACTAAATTTCATTGATATATACAGAACTTTCCACCCATCAGCAGACAACTACACCTTCTTCTCCAGTGCACATGGAACATTCTCCAGAATTGACCACGTGATAGGCCATAATGCAATGCTCAACAAAATCCATACCATTGAATTACTGCAAAGCATCTTCTCAGATCATAAAGCCATCAAAGTTGAAATTAATAGCAGAAAAAACATAGAAAGTGGAAATCTTGGAAACTGAACAACATCTTGCTCAAAAAAACATGGGTTGGACAGGAGGGGAAAGGAGACTGTTGGGAGGATGAGACATGTATGGAGCAGAGAGGAATATTGTGCTGTCACCGGACAGGGAGAGCAGTGGAAGCTGCATATAGGGGGACATGTAAATTTATATGTGAATGTACATTTTCACTCAGTTATGTTAAATAAAAATTAAAAAAAAAAAACATGGGTTATAGAGGAAATCAAGGATGAATTAAAGAAATTCATGGATTCCAATGAGAACGAAAACACTTCCTACCAGAACCTAGGGATGCAGCCAAAGCAGTGCTCAGAGGTCTGTTTATCTCCATAAATGCACACATCTGGAAAAAAGAAAGAAACCAAATCAAGGAACTAACTCTACAGCTTGAACAAGTAGAAAGAGAACAACAGAGGAACCCCTCAGGCACCAGAAGAAATGAGATCACAAAGATTACAGCAGAGCTAAATGAGTTAGAGAATAGAAAAACAATTGAAAAAATTGAAAAGACCAAAAGCTGGTTTTTTGAAAAGGTCAACAAAATTTACAAACCACTGGCTAAGCTTACTAAAGAAAAGCAGGAAAGGAAACAAATAACCCAAATTAGAAATGAGAGGGGAGTTGTCACCACAGATGCAACAGAAATCAAAAATATCATAACAGAATACTATGAAAGACTGTACTCTAACAAATTTGAAAACCTAGGGGAAATGGACCAATTCCTTGACTCATACCACCTACCCAAATTATCACAATGTGAAGCAGAACAACTTAATAAACCCATCACAAACGAAGAGATTGAAAAGGTCATCAAAACACTGCCAACCAAAAGAAGTCCGGGCCCAGATGGCTTCCTGGAAGAATTCTACCAAGCATTTAGAGAAGAGTTATCCCCAAATACTACTGAGACTATTTCACAGTATAGAAAGGGATGGAGTACTCCCAAACTCATTCTATGAAGCCAGCATAACCCTGATACCTAAGCCAGGAAAAGATCCAACAAAGACAGAGAACTACAGACTGATATCACTCATGAACCTAGATGCAAAAATCTTCAACAAAATTCTTGCCAACAGAATACAACAACATATCAAGAAATTAATCCATCATGACCAAGTGGGATTCATACCAGGGATGCAAGGCTGGTTCAACTTCAGGAAAACAATTAATGTGATTAACCACATAAATAACACAGAAGACAAGGATCACCTGATTTTGTCCATTGATGCCGAAAAGGCATTTGATAAAGTCCAACACCCATTCATGCCAAAAACTCTTAGCAAAATGGGCATAGACGGCAAATTCCTCAACACAATAAGGGCCATTTATACAAAGCCAATTGCCCACATCATCCTGAATGGAGAGAGACTAAAAGACTTTCCCTTGAGATCAGGAACTAGACAAGGATGCCCACTCTCACCTCTCCTATTCAACATTGTGCTAGAAGTTCTAGCCAGAGCAATTAACAAGACGAAGAAATAAGGGTCATCTGCATCGGCAAAGAGGAAGCTAAAGTCTCCCTGTTCGCAGATGATATAATTGTATATGCAGAGAACCCCAAGGAATCTATACGTAAGCTCCTCAAACTGGTAGAAGAGTTCAGCAAAGTCTCAGGATACAAGATAAACATAAGTAAATCAGTAGGATTCCTTTGTACCAACAACGAGACTGTTAAGGAGGAAATTATCAAACCAATACCATTTACGATAGCCCCTAAGAAGATAAAGTACCTAGGAATTAATCTAACCAGAGAAACAACAAACCTTTAAAAAGAGAACTACAAGTCCTTACTACAAGAAACTAAGAGAGACTTAGATAAATGGAAAAACCTACCCTGCTCATGGATAGGAAGACTTAACATTGTGAAAATGTCTATTTTACCCAAAGCAATTTATTTGTATAATGCAATCCCAATACAAGTTCCAGCATCATTTTTTAATGAGATGGAGAAACAAATCACCAATTTTGTTTGGAAAGGGAAGAAGTCCTGGATAAGTAAGGTACTACTAAAGAAGAAGAACACACTGGGAGGCCTCTCATTACCCAACCTTAGAACATACTACACGGCCACAGTGGTCAAAACAGCCTGGTACTGGTACAAGAACAGACAGATGGATCAATGGAACAGAATTGAGACCCCAGAGATGACACGATCTGCCTATGAACAGTTGATATTCGACAAAGGCCCTAAGACATTAAACTGGGGTAAAAACAGTATCTTCAACAAATGGTGCTGGCAAAATTGGTTATCCATCTGCAATAAACTGAATCAAGATCCGTATCTTACACCTTATACAAAAACCAACTCCAACTGGATAAAAGACCTAAATATCAAACCTAAAACGATAAAGCTCATCCAAGAAAAGGTACGAACAACAATGGAAGTTTTAATACACAATGAGGATGGACTCCAAAATCTGTCAAAGAAACTTCAATCAACAGAAGAGAAAATAGATAAATGGGAACTATTAAGAATCAAACGCTTTTGCTCATCCAAAGACTTTATTAATAGAATTAAAAAAACACTCACAGAATGGGAAAAAATATTTGGCAATTCTATGTCAGACTGATGCCTGATCTTCATGATCTATAAGATACTACAAAATATTAACAAGAAAAAGATAAACCATCCAATTAAGCGATGGGCAAAGGAGATGGACAGACACTTCACTAAAGAGGAGATCCAGGCAGCCAAAAAACACATGTGGTTATGTTCACGATCTTTAGTTATTAAAGAAATTCAAATCAAGACAACAATGAGATACCATCTCACCCCAACAAGATCCAGAAAACACAAAACAACAAATGCTGGAGAAGCTGTGGAGAAAGTGGAACCCTCCTACACTGTTGGTGGGGTTTCAAAATGGTCCAGCCTCTTTGGAAGGCAATCTGGCGCTTCCTTAAAAAAATGGATATCGATATACCATTTGACCCAGTAATTCCACTACTTGAAATATATCCTACAGAATCAAGGCCTTTCACACCAATGGACACATCCACCAGAATAGTCCATGATAGCAAAAAGATGGAATCAACCCAGATGCCCAACAATAGAAGAATGGATAGGTGAACTATGGTACATATACTCAATGGAGCACTACACAATGATAAAGAATAACAATGATTCCAGGAAACATCTCCTAACCTGGTTTCAACTGGAAGACATTATGTTGAGTGAAAGTAGTCAGCGACAAAAGGACAAATACTGTATGAGACCTCTACGATATGATCTTAAAAACAGATTTGTGTATAGAAGAAAAGACTCTTTGACAGCTGCAAGGGAGTGGAGGGAAGGGGGGAGGGTTTAGTTTAGATAGTTACTAGAAATCTAGTTGGAAGAAAGCGGTTATAGCACACATTAGAAACAAGAATAATATTAAGCGGACTTCAGCATAACTTGAGTACTCCTTCCATCTTAACTCAATACTGCGAGGATAGAGTAGCTAGGGCGGCGGGTGGGGGACCATGCTCTTAGGCGAATTCCAGGCCAATTGGCACAACTAGTGTTTTGCTAAGAGAGCTCTCTGCACCCCACATTGGTGAGTGGCGTCTGGGGTGTTAAAAGCTGCCAAGCTGCCATCCGAGGGCACAGCAAATGGTCCCAACTCAGCAGGAACAGATTCTCACCGAGGACCAAAATGACATGCGGTAAAGACAACCGAGAAGACAGAGAGACCCACAAGAATGGGTGCCTACATCGACTTGGGACCGGAAGAACCGGATGGTGCCCGGCCACCACCAGTGATAGCCACGATGGAGCTCACAGAGAGGAGTCTCACTGGGAACACAAGAATCAAAAGGCGTGCATCATGAGATCTCCACTAAAAGACCTCAGTTGATGGTCCAGTGGTTTTGGGGTTCCTCTGAGAGCATGGCCCCCGGCCGTGATGCTGCCCTTTCCCATAAATTATAACAAAGTTCCACTCTTTGGACAGGAATGGATTGGACTTGGCAATGCAGAGTGACCATATATTGGAAGCACTTTATGGTTCTATACATCTATATGATATCATCTTGGTGAACTCCGGTTGGAGGAAGGGGAGTGGACGGAGAGGTGGGGAAAGGAGACTGTTGGGAGGACGAGACATGTATGGAGCAGAGAGGAATAGTGTGCAGTCACCAGACAGGGAGAGCAGTGGAAGCTGCATGTAGGTGGGCATGTAAATTCATACGTGAATGTACATTTTCACTCAGTTATGTTAAATAAAAATTAAAAAAAAAAAGAAAACATCATAGATACAAGTCACTGAATGAAGCAGGGCAGGTAAAACTTGTCCTCCAACCACACAGGGACACTTCTCTACTGCTGGATACAGACCCAGGTGACTAGGTTGGGGAGGGCCAGGTGTGTGCCCCACCTGGGCTATGGTGGAACAAGACACAGTGTGCCATGAAGAGGCATGACAGGCTGTCAACGTCTCCTCTGAGGAAAAAAGAAAAAAAACAGTTCCTGTGGATTTGATTTCCTAGTGACCTCTGAGTTGTGGACTGGAGATCTACTTCTAAGATACCAGTCCTTGCAAACCCTGTGGAGTACAGTTCTGTTCTGACACACGTGAGGCAGCCACGTAGCCATGAGTTGGATTGACTCCAGGGCAACTGATCACTGGTTAACGCATCTTTCTGTCTTTCGATGGTAATATTAAATATATATTTAAATAAGACAAAAAAAAAAGAATAAAGAACTAATGCAGTAGATGCTATAATATATACAATTCTGCAACAACAGTAAAAGTGACCAAAAATTTGTGAGTGGTTATACAGGAAGATGTATATGCTATATAGGTTTGGGAAGGCATATGGGAGTACAATGTACAGGTAGTTGTGGGCATTTGTATATACATACTTCTATGTGCTACACATATATTCATGTATATATATAGTAGATCACATATAGGACACAGTTGTGGAAAAACTCTTTAGACTTATCCAAACACTTCATGGGACTAAATTACTGGGTTTGAAGGCTAAAGACCATAGTTCTGGGGACGTTTAAGGTTAACTGGCGTAACATAGTTCATAAAGATTAATATTCTACATCTAGATTGGTAAGTAGTGTCTGGGGTCTTAGAAGGTTGCAAGAGGCCATCTAAGATAACTGCATTGGTATCTTCCCATTTGGAACAAAAGAGAGTGAATGAAATCCACGACCTAAGGAGACGATTAGTCTGTGGGACAAACGGCCCACACAGATCAGAGCCTCCTCTAGCCTGGAATCAGAACTAGATGGTGCCTGGCTATTACTAACTAGAGTACTAAACAGGGACACAATAGAAGGTACTGGATAGAATGGGAGAAAATTGTTAAACAAAACTAGAATTCATCAAAAAGACTAGACTTACTGTACTGATAGTGCCTGGAAGAACCCCGAGTGCTATTGTGCTAAGACACTCTTTTAATCTGCAACTCAAAACAGGTTACTTTTCAACCAAATAACTGATTGGCCTACAAAATATACAGTAACACCCATTAGAAATGTGCTCCTTAGAACAATCAACTCGGCAAGACCAAATGGGCAACACTTGCCAAAAAGCAAAGATAAGAAGGCAAGGAGGGGCAAGGAAACTGGAAGGAGAGAAACTGGGGTGCAGGGTAGAAATGGAGAGTGTGCTGACACATTGTAGGGACAGCAACCAATGTCATAGAACAATTTGTGTTATAAATTGGTGAATGAGAAACTAATTTTCTCTGTAGACTTTTACCTAAAACACAATCCAATGTTAAAAAATAATAATAAGTTGTGGCATTGAGATCTGTTTGTTTGGAAAGCACTTTGTATTTTTTATATTTCACACTATTTAAGAATAACAAAAAGATGTGATCCTGTCTTATAAGGAGTTTATAATATTTGGAAATAGCTAGGTAGTAAATTTTATTCTCCATGTAGTAGCACACTGGGAAATGAATGCATAAAATACTTCTGATGTCCCTGAGGTTAGTGGTACATAATTAATGAATCTATTGCAGTCTTCTATCTGCTGAATCTTCCTCATGAGATTTTCTGACTTTTCTGTTTTGGCTCTAGGCCTGTGGCAGGAAACCTGTCCTCTATGTATAAAATTAATTTGCTTACTATTCAAGCCTAACTTCGAATACATTTTACTTAACTCATTGTCAGTAATGACAAGTTGTCTATGTTTAAAATATGAATTCTGAATCCATGTCCATGTCCATGCCTCCAACAAACACCAAACACTTGAATGTTTAGGTGTGCCAGACACTGTGTTAAAGGTGTGGTTAGATGTCGTCAAGTCGCTTCTGACTTACAGCAACCCTACATACAACACAACAAAACACTGTTGGGTCTTGCACCTCCTCATAACTGTTATGCTTGAGCCCACTGTTGCAGCCATTATGTTATGCATAGTTTTCAGCATATGCAAATCAATTTGTACTAACATTTTGTTTGATAAAGTATCATTTTAATATCTTGTCTTTCTTTGCAAGACATTGAAATGTTAGTTCATTTAGTTTTCTGATTTTGAACTTTAGGAAATTATTTTTAAGGAAAAGAAGAATCTCTAAAATTTTTCAAAAATGTTTTCTCACTGATTTACTATTGATAGTAAAATATTTTAAAATGCTTTGCAAAGAAGGTAACTTTAGGATTAAAGGACATTATGTAATTCAGAAGTAGCAACAATAATAGTAATTCAGTGCATATGGACTTTCATCATTCAATTTATGAAAATCATTTTACCTTGACATAATTTCTTAACTGGAAATTCAGATTCAAGAATCTAATTAGTTTGGTTCTTAACATATAAAGTCACAAAGGGTAGTCTGGAAGAGCGTTTGAATGGCATTTTCATTGTGTAAAAAAAGTATTTTCATGCGAATTATTGATCTAACTTTTTTTATTTAAAGAATGTTACTACATGTGTGTGCATGTGCATGTATCCAAGAAAGTCTGGAGTTTGAAATAGCAAATGTCAAAATTATGCTTATCCAGATTTATATCATATTGCAGCCATACATTTTGCTGATGACAATTAAGCAAGCAGTTACTGCTGTCAAACACATGGCAAAACTAAGTAGTATCCAAAAAGTAATATAATAACTTGTGCTGATAAAAATTTTGATGGTACCAAGTTTCTGTGCTACAGTTTTCAAAATTTTTGAATTTTAAAACTTGGGTGCTTTTCTTTACATGCATGGGTTATGTAAAAGAAAAGTTCTTTCACCCCCAAATTTGGGAGTATGGGTTACAAAATTAAGCAGCTACCATTATTGTTTGTACAACCATGAACATGTTTTTATTATATATAGATGTTCCTTAAATGGATGAAGATATATAATTTATGGAACAAAAATATTCAGCAACTTAATAAATGTAGGAGTAGTTTTTCTTGCAAAAGTAATGCAGTTTCTCACCTTAAAGTCTGCTGATCTTTTCTTTCCATCCCTCAAAAATGGAAACCAGGGTGAGTTGTGACTCTTAGGGCAAACGATCATTTTTTAAGATAAGTTCCTGAAATGCATTAAATTTATTTTGGAATAGTAAGTGTAACTTTTGCAGTGGCTATTAAGATAGTTCTAGCTTCCTAAAGGACATTCTAGCTAGGACACATTATTTTCCACTGGAAACAGTGGATACAAATCAGAAATAATTATGTATTCTGAGGCAGATTCTCAAGGTCATTTGGCACAACTGCTCATTCCTGTTTGTTTGTTTTGTTTTTTTTAAGTCTATTTTGTTGAACTTTGTCTCTCTTAAGAAAATGTTACATGAAATATAGAATGTATCTGTTCCCTCTGGGGACCTGGGAAATTAATCATCTGTCTCACTATGCTAATAAAACATATCCTATGGGGAAATGTTTGTCCAAAACTATACCTATCCTGCACTGCCTTTTCTACATTTAATTCTTTTAGGGTCCACCACCCAGTATGTGGAGCTCTACAGATTTCTAAATAACTTTTCAAGTATTTTGTGCTAGACTTCGAGCTGGATATATTTTCTCAAGCAGAGACATCTGAGCAGAGTGAAAATGAATTCTCATAGAACAAAATTGCCAAGCATATGTGATGGAATAGTGAGGAAAAAGGGCATAACTTTAATCTTCAAAGCAGCTTAAAAATAGCTAGAGTTCCTATGCATGAGGCCTGACAACTGACATTTCTCATTTTGGCAGCATTCACCTACAGCCCCCATCAGCAACTGAACACATTCATCTCTGGGATCAATGATTAATGAGCTGTCTATCATTTCTGCTTCTTCTGTACCTAGTGGTGGAGTCTTCAGTTGATCATATTGCAGCCATCAGCATCATTACTGGAATTGATTCGGTCACTAGAGGGTTGTGCTAGGACTATCGATTAGCATTTAAATAAAGGAATTAAGTTATGGCATTAACAATAAAGTAAAACAATCCCTTCTGATTCTCTGTCATATCTGGTAAAATTAAGAAATTTTTCTTTTTTGCTTGTTACCAGTCACATTCACAAAACCTGAGATTGAAGAAGAAAGTATGGAAGCCATGAAAGTGGAGTTGGTTTTTTTCTCAAGAACTGCCACCAAGACTCTCAGACTTATCATTCATTTTATTAGTAACATAGTCAAGGTTTGAAAGTGTCAATGTATGAAATGTTAAAACCTGCATGAAATGAATAATCAATTTTTTTCTTCAATTGTGCATTAGATGAAAGTTTACACAGAAAATTAGATTCCCATTTGATAGTTTGTGCATAAAAGCAGTTTGTGCATAAAAGCTCTCAGGACCTTCCTGACACTAAGTCAGCACTCCCCCTGTTTCTGTCCTAAGTTCTGGCTTCTTTTTGTCCTGATTTTCTACTCCTTCTTGCCTGTTCATCTTTGCCTTTAGATGAATATTGCACTTTTGATCTATTATAATTAATTGTTTTAAAGAGCACCTTTCTCTTGTGTGTTACTGTTCATTTTAAAGATTTGTTTTTTGTTTTGTTGGAAAGTGGTCTCTGGGAACGGTTTGATTTCCAGGTCAACAGGGTTTCTTAGAGCCATGGTCTTGGGGGTTTTCCACGCTATGTCAGAACAGTACGTCTGGTCTTTTTTGTGAATATGATCTTTTTTTCTACGTTTCTCTCCTGCTCTGTCCAAGACCCTTTGTTGTAATTCTAGTCAGATCAGTCAGTAGTGGTAGCCAGGCACCATCTAATTCTTCTGGTCTTAGGATCATGTAGGCTGTGGTTCATGTGTCACTTAGTCCTTTCGACTAAATTACTGCCTTGAGTCTTTAGTATTCACTCTCCTTTGCTCTGGGCTAGAAGACACCAACGGTTGTTTCTTAGATGGCCTCTTGCAAGCTTTTAATACTCCAGATGCTACTCCCCAAAGTAGAATGTAGAACACTGTGTGTAAGAACTGTGCTGTGCCAATTGATAGAGATTCCTGACCCTGCCTCTGCTCCTTCTACCCTGTCCCCTACCCCCCACCACAGTCTATGGTCATTTGCCTTTGGGTCTGGGAACGTCATTCCACCAGATGTTCCGTTATATCTAAGGAGTTTCCCCGACTGTGCCACTTGTGTGCTCTATTGTCTAGATTAATATACGGAGAGTGTTGTCTACAGACCACCACCAAACCAAGTTATTTAGAGAAAACAATAAAGGGATTAAGTGAGACATTTTTGGATGGTCGGCATTAATCCGGAAAGAGGGAATTATAGGATCTGGATTGACACTTGATGCACAGTAAAAGGAAATGTTTCTTATATCTCAATAAGCAGATGTGAGAATGAGAGGATAAGAACATTATTTAGATGTCTAGAATGATGTAGACAGCATTTTTAGAACAGATGGCAGAGAATGAACATCTGCAGAGGCTTACAAAACAAGTGATTTTGTTCTGGTGAAGCAATACCTGAGAGAAACGGAGTTTAGAACTTCTGCTTTTTAGCCACCTTCCTCTGCTCTTCAGATTTCTGTCCTAGAGCTGTCAATCTTAAACTCCCTCTCCATCTACGTTCTTCTGGTATGAATCTCTTTAGTATAGAATCATGAAACCCACTGCCTTTGAGTCGATTCCAACTTGTAGCAACCCCATAGGACAGAGCAGAATTGCCTTCAGGGTTTCTAGGAATGGCTGGTGGATTCAAACTGCCAACCTTTTGTGTAGCAGCCAAGCTCTTAACCTTACCTTGCAACAGTTTCCTTTTTTAGTGTAGTCCTGTTATGTTTCCTGATTGTTTCATGTTTCTCCTATCCTCTGAATTTCGTAAGACCAACCCCTTAATGTACCTCTGAACTACCTCATATTGGTTACCAGTGAAAGTGGCTATGTATTTTCTTCAGAGCTGACTGTGGTTATACAACGACGTACAGCCATTGTAAATTTTTCTCTGACTAGCTATGTCTGCCTTATACTTAAGATTCTCTCCAAATTCTAGTAGTTACGTTGCTAGTGGTGCTGTTGTGTGTTTTCATCCTTTTCTGTCTTTATGTCTAAGTTTATTTTAACATAAAATTAGAACAGGCTTTCATTAATTTTCTAGGATTGTATAAGAATGTGCCAGAAATGGTGTGACTTAAAATACCAAACATTCCTTTCAGTCCTGGAGGTTGGAAGTCCAAATTCATATTGTTTGACAGGGCTGTTATTTCCGAAGACTCTACGAAAGATTCTTCCTGTCTCTTCCAGTTTCTGGTAGCCCCAAGCATTCCTTGGTTTGTGACAGCGTTACTCCGGTCTCTCCCTTCTTCTACTGCCTTCTTCCTCTTCTTCATGACGTCTTTGTTTCACCTCCATCCACCATCTGAATTTTCCCCTCCTCACCGCTGCCATCAGGGAGTGTATTAGAGAGGCAGCCAAACAAGAAGTTTCAATCAGGTCTGCTGGTGAACTCTGACTTGTGATCAATTGTTCTTACTGGGTTTGCAAGGGAAAGAGAGTTTCAGAATCCTGGACTAGGAAGTTTCAGCCATGAGATTTTAATATTTGTTAAGAAAAGATTTAAAAGATTGAGAAACACTGAATTAAAAGAATAAACTGCCATAAAGTAAAATGTTTCCTTGACCTGCTTCTTGGAATCTGTGTTGCACTAACCACTAATATGTGTGGCAACCTACCTAGAGGTTAGTTATGTCAAAATATATCCCGAAGTAGTTCAAATTTGGTATGCTCTGGCCACTTCTAATCACAATTTCTGAGTTAAAGCTAACAGTAATACTTTTGTCTATGTACAGATTTCACTGCAGGATTATATCCTAGGAGAAGGAGGGCAAATTAGCCTGAATTTATATATGCTTACTCTTTACTGAATCCAGCTAACTAGAAATTATGCTTTCCAAATTGTAATATTTTGAATCCCTATATGAATAAAGCTTTCATTTGCATGACTGTGTTCTTATGAATAGTAATGAAATGAATAAATTTGGTTTTTTTGTAACAAGTTTTCTACAGTCAATACTTAAACATTTATACCTAAAGTTTCTCTTCTATTCTTTAGATGTTTTTCTTAGCTAAACAAAGAACTCTGTCATTATAGTTTCTTGAAACCATTTTTCTCTTTTAGCAAACATTCCCTTTCCATTTTAAACCCTGCAATCTTTGTTATATAACCTGCAGGCTATATGAGTGAGGTAATCCACTCCCACTCTGTTGGAGGGGGGATGTTTTCCTGTGCCACTGTGTAATTTGCTTTGCAACAATTATTGCTATTTGCAACCATATCTTGTGATCACAAGACACATGTAACTGAATTTAGAATCTGCTAAGAACACAGAAGGCAGCATTGCTGTCTCTAAATGTCATTGACTTAATGATTTTAACTCATAAATTTTTTAAAAGTTCAAATGTATCAATCCAGATCATTCATTTCTGAAATGTACTTTAGATAAATGCTTCAGTGTTCTGGTTTTGGAAATGGCTGTCTTTGTGCATTATTTTATTTTGTCAAAGACCATGCACAATTTTCTAACCTCATTTCCAATGCGATAATTTATCAGATGACTTATCTGTAGATCCTATTTTTAAAAATTATAGAAGCCAAATTTCATGTATTCCAGATTGTTTAGGGAGTCGTACCTAGAAGCATATGGTGTCTTATAATTCTTTCCAGACCTTTGATTAAGGAATTGCAAATGTATTTTTAAATGGTGCTTTCTGCCAAATATTTAAAATGAAATTTACAAATATATCTTGGCCCTTTGGGCCTATATTTCTTTTTAAAAAATACTAATTAAACAAGAAATCATTATTTTTTACTAAAACAAGCCATTTTTGGAGTAGTTCCTGAGTGCATTGATACTGATAACACATTTTCCCTGTGCTGCTTAAAATGCATTCTTAAATAGGTTTAGGCTATAACATAAAAAATGAAGAAATGTCACAGTACATATTTTACTTGTCTTGAAGTATTATTTTTATTTTCCTTAAAGAAGGATAAAGCAGGATATAGGTGCCAATTTTAACAAAAGAGTGTTTCTGTGACAAATGACAGTCATCAATCGACTGTCCCATTCCACCGCCACTGGTTTACATTTGGGAAAGTCATTTTATATGAATTTATGATGAGAAAACAAGGAAAGGATAGAAGCCTTTGCAGCTGTCTTAACATCTTGTTTTGGGAAACAATTGGAGATAGAAGTAAATAAACATCATACTTCTTCCTGACTTATTTTCATGACTTGATCAGACTGCTGAGAGTGAAGGAAATTGCCCAATGGGTCAATGCCTCTAGGTCACTGAGTTCCAATAGAAAGGAAGGCGTACAAATTTCCGTAGTTTGGGAGCAGTGATTTGTAACTTCACCTCCTCCCTGGGTCTGCAGTATGTTCATCTGGAAGACATTTAGTCATTTCTGAGGAGATTCCAAAATGAGGCAACCCTTGGTCCACTGTCTGTCTCCCATAAAAGGTCAAATACATGACCAACTAGTATAAAACATTTTCTGGGTCCATATGGAAGAAATATTTGACTAAATAGGACCCTGAGCTCTTAAAAGAATAGGCACATCTCTTAAAAAGAAATAACTATATGCTCTCACCAGGCCCAAAGTTTTCATAATATTCAGTTTCTGAATAAAAGTATTAAGATTTTTAAGTAAAACACGGCACCGTTTATGATTTTCTATTGGTATGCTCATAATTTATTTAGTGATTTAACTTTAAAAGATCACTAACTGTGTGTGTTAAGCAAAGTAATTTGAATTAATAAAAATAAATATTAAGGTCTATATATTTATTCCCTAAATGAGTATTTAAGACATAATAATATAACATTATCTAACTTCTAATTCAGAATTATTCAATAGAAGGATTTCTCTATGCTGGCTATCCTTCAAGATTCAGGATGACAAGAATACCAAGATCTTTTAATGAAATGTTTGCATAAACCAATTATTAAATAATTACCTTAATGTAACATTTCATGGTTAGAGTTTTTCCTAAACCAAAATAATTCCTTATTTGGAAACCTTGGTGGCATAGTGGTTAAGTACTGTGGCTGCTAACCAAAATGCTGGTAGTTTGAATCCACCAGGAGCTTCTTGGAAACCATGCGGCAGTTCTACTCTGTCCTGTAGGGTACACATAGGGTCACTATATATCAGAATCAACTCGATGGCAGTGGATTTTCCTTTTTTCTTGGTATGGGGTACTTATGAGTTAGAATTGACTGGACAGTAATGAATATTTTTTCCCTCGAGTAGTATTTCAAACTCTTAAAAAAAAAAAGTTTCTTTGAAAAAGGGATAAATTAAGTCGTAGCACCATCATTTACGACATTTCCCAAAAGATTATTCTGTGTGTGTGCACATGTGTGCGTGTGTGTACATTTTCTTCCAACTAATGGAACTCACTGTTAGGATTTGCTTTGAAATTTTCTGAATTTTAGATCTTGACTACCAAGTATATAAGGGCTGCAGAAATTGTTGCTCTGTATCTGCCCTCCTACACAAATAATCATGTTGGATAAGCATTTCTTTTCTCTAAAAGCCACTACATTTCAGTACAAAACTTAAAAAAGATGAGGAAATATGGAGAACATGGTGCCCTACTGACATTCTGCTACATGTAAAGAAGAAACAATGGCATGCTGACTACAATTTTAATCCTTGAAGTCAGGGTGGAGGTATTACACTATAAATTGTTCATAGACTACACTTCTGGTCTTGATTAGGCATCTCAAAACCCCATGCTGTAGGTCAAATGGGGTCATAAAGAACACAAATGGCTCAAACCAACATCACTATTAGAAAGTAACTTGAAACACATGCTTTATTAACACTCTGGATTTAGCATCATCTTCCCATAGAAAAGATAAGCCGTGTTACTAGCATTATTTATTTTCTTTCAGCAACAGGTCAGAGTCAAATTCCATGTGGTTTAACAAGTAAAGAAACCAAACTGGAGTTGCCCTGAATAAAGCCTATTGAATTTGCCTGTTCATCATGGTAGATTTCTTTGACTGCTTATACTAGCTAAATATTAAAAAGTTGGCAACATTTGAGAAATCTTTAGATTATGTTAAATTGTCATAGATCTAAGAGTTCCAGGGACTATGTTTATAGGTACCTCTAAGAAATTAGCCAGGAATTTGGCACAAAATGTTTGTTGAATGACTTCATGCATATTAAATTAATACCTTAAAATGACAATCTCTCCATCAATGAATGAATGGATAAACCAATTGCGATATATACATGCAATGCAATATTATTCCGTCAAAAAAGGAATGATATACTGATATATGCTACAGCTTGGATAAATCTTGAAAACATTATGCTAAGTGAAAAAAACCAGACTCAGAAGGTCACGTAGTGTATGATTCCTTTTATATGATATATTGTGTAAGTGAATCTGTAGAGACAAAAAACAGATTTGTTGTTACTAGGGGATCATGGAATAGAAGAATGGAGGGTGATTACTTAATGGGTATGAGGTGTTTTTCTGGGCCCCATTAAAAAGTTTTTTGAAAACTTTAGAAAGGTGGTATTTGTACTGCCTTGGCAATACATTAAGTGCCACAAAATTGTACACTTTAAAGTGATTAATTATACACTACTTGAATTCAACTTCTATTTTTTTTTAAAAAGATAAACTCAAGTTTCTATAACTTAGTAATCATACTAGTTTATTACCCAGAGCATTTAGCTTACTCTGTGAGGAAATGCTTTCAGAATTGTTGTTTTTGTCAAAAGAAAATAAAATAATCATTTGAAGAAAATTACCATTTTGTAGTTCATCATCCTACCCATTTCTTTCTCTGCTACACTTTTAGAATATCACATCAAGAAAAAGTTTGATGGTCCTATCAGATTCAAGGCTATTAAAATTTCAGTAACCTGTTTCTCCCTTTGTCCAGCTTCCTAGGAAGGCCTGAAGCTAAATTTAGTGCTTAACTTGATGATCTGATAGTTCTCAGTTCCTTTTTTTCAGTAGATTTTTCTTGTCATTTCTGTAGTCTAGTGCTTTTTATAAATAATACATGATAAATTATAACTCACTAAGATCAGTATACTGTCCTTAAGCTTATCTCCTTCAGTTTTATAACCATTTGACATTGCTGACTACTTCTTGAAACTGTCTTTTCTTTCATGAGTCAGCATTTATTTAGCACTTACTCGGTGCTAAGTGTTTGCTATTCTTTTCTTGACCCAGTGATTTCTTTTCCTCATCCCACCACTCACTTTCTCCTACTCTTCCCCATAAATATGAATGCCCACCGCAGTTCTGTCATTGCTTCTGTGGTTTTCTCACTGTGAGTTCTATTTCCCAATTCGGGAACACAGTCTCTTACTTGAAACTGTCAAGGCCAGATGCGATTCAGAATTCAGAACCTGGAGATTTTAGAAAAGTTATGGGGCATATCTACCATATATTAGGTAACAACTACTAATCCCAGAGACAGGTGCAGTATGCTGTAATCAAATATTAGTACTTCCACAATGAAACATAAACTTACACTCAGTGGCAAAATAAAGGCTTTAAGTAACTTCACACCAATTCAAGTTCTGTTGCTGAATGAGTTTTGCTGCAAATTTAGGAAAAAGCTTTTGATTTTCATTTTAGAGTTTGAAATTGCTGATAAGTGATGGTAAATTTCTTAAACTCTCTTAACATGGATTGAATTATTTTCCCCTAAAATGTGTGTTGCAGTTTGGCTAGGCCATGATTTCTGGTACTGTGTTATGTTCTTCTATGTTGTAAATCCTGCCTTTGATGTAAATGAGGGAGGATGGGTGGCAGTTATGTTGGTGGGGCAGGACTCAATGTGTAAGATTGTATTGTGCCTTGAGGCAGTCTCTGAGATACCAGGGAAAGAAGGTAGGACTTCATATCACCAAGAAGCAGTGCCAGTTGCTGAGCCTGTCTTTGGAAAGGACCAGGGTCCCTGTGCCTCAGAAACTTCCAGTCCAGAGGAAGACTGATGACAAAGCCCTTCCTCCAGAGCCAACAGAGAAAGCCTTCGCTTGGAACTGGCACCCTGAATTTGAGCATTTAGCCTAGTGGACTGTGACAAAATAAATATCTGTTTTTAAAGCTGTCCCCTTGTGGTATTTCTAATGTTAGAGCAGTACCAGATGACTAAGACATCTCTATTTTAAATAATTCTTTCAGACAGATGGCCTTTCTAATTTGTCTGGTCCTGCATTTCCAGATGCATTCTGGAAATCTTTATCAGAGTCTATAAACTACTCAGTTTGTATTGACACAGATTCTTGCCTCCTAACTATCAGTTGGAAACCCTGGTCATGTAAAGTGGTTAGGTGCTATGGCTGCTAATCCGAAGCCAGGCAGTTCAAACCCACCAGGAGTTCCTTGGAAACTCCCTGGGACAGTTCTACTCTGTCTATAGGGTTGCTATCAGTTGGAATCAACTCGACAGCAGTGGGTAACCATAAGTTGACCTCACTGTTGGTTCTTACTGTCCAGCTTTTAGCATCTAGCATCATTACTTAGTCCTATGGAACTCATTACAGTATGTCCTGAACTCCATGGCTCCTATCCATTACCATCATACCCAGTGGTTCATGTCTCCATTCTCTCTCTCCTTCCAGCCCTACAGGTTTTTTAAAAAAACTGAATAGACTAATCAAATCAGTATTATTCTAGACAATGAAAATATCCATAAGTTTCCACAGGGTGCTTAGTTTGGGAAGACTAATTAGAAGACTGGTTAAATAAATTAGGGAGCATTGTACAATGGATTATTTGGGAACTTTTAGAAAGGATGAGATAGCTTTACATGTCAATTATCAAGACACACCAAAGGACAATATGTTACATTAAAGCCCGCCCTAGAGATAGATAATCAATGTAGAGAAAGTTCTAGAAAGCTATACATCAAACCATAGCAGTGTCTCTGAGGAGATACTGGGGCATATACTTTCTGATTTTTGTAGTGTTTGAATTTAATAAAAAAAAAGTATTCTAATCTGAAAGAAAAGGGTTACCAAGGTTAACAGCAAATGTGAAGAGAGAGATGAAGAAGGAAACATGACTAATTGATTTTGCCTTCCTAATTTAGGGGAAGCTTTCCTTTGGTAGAGACAGGCATTCCAATCAAACAACAAGTTCAATGATACCTAGTTCTAGGAATCATAGGCCATACAGCTGGAGGATAGCTTCAAGGGGGGGTCAAGATTTGTGAAGGGCCTCCAGTAATGGTTAGAAATCTAGACCTGACCTAATCAGTAGGGAGCCTCGAGGTTGCTGATTGTTTTTTTTTTTTTTTTTGCAATGATTTCTTAAAATTTTGGAGTGATTTTTTAAAAAAAATTGTGATTAGGTGAAAGTGTACAATCCAGATTGGTTTTGCATGCCCACCTATCTGCAGTTCCTTCTGCTCTCCCCATCAGGTGACAGCATGCTCCTCCTTTCCATTCCATACTTCTAGTGTTCCCTCAACAAGCATCTGCCCTGTTCTTTCCACCCTCTTCTCTCCCATCTAGACAGAAGCCAGTAGGACCACTTCCTATAAATGCATAGAACCATAAAGTATGCACAAGATACAGTCACACTGTGTCCCTGAGTCCAGTCCATTCTTGTCTGAAGAGTTGACCTCATTACTGGTTTCTGGTCAGGGACAACAGCAGGTCTAGGGAACCATGTGCCCTGGGGAGCATCCAGGCTGTTACACCATCAATTCCTTTTAGAAGAGTTCTTGGGCCGCACTCCTGGTTTTCTTGCCTTGGCTCAGGGACTCTACATTGTGTCCCCCACCATGGTTGCCTTTGGTGGTAGCCAGGCACCATCTGGTCCTTCCAGTCTTGTTGATACAGTCTCACATTCTTATGGGTCTTTCTGTCTCCTGGGCTCTTTTTACCCCATGTTTTTGATTTTCTCAGTGATCATCTGTTCCAGAGTTGGGACCATTTGGTGTACCTCAAACGGCAGCTTGCTAACTTTTAAGACCTGAGATGCCACTCACCAATATGTGCTGCAGAAGACTCTCTTAGCAAGAGACTAGTTATGCCAATTGGCGTTGATGCTCCCTGAATATATAGCCCCCAGGCCCTTGACCCTGCTACTTTACCTTTTGAAATACTGAGTTGGATTTACAAAATGTTTCAGTTTATGGTGAAGCCCAGTTAAGTTGCTCTCCTCTCAACTATCTGCTGTCACTGCTTTCATCTAACCAAATTTCTATTTACTATCACAAAAGTTGCAAAGAGGTGCAGATTCTCTTATACTTTTCACCCAGTGTTTTTTTCTCTTCTAATATTATAATCTTACATTAATATAGTACATTTTTAAAAACACACACACAAAAAACTACATTGGTACATTAACTAAACTCAAGACTTTGTTCAGATTTCACCATTTTTTCAATTGTCCTTTTTCTTCTAGGAGCCAACGCAGGATCTCACATCATGTTGTCATGTCTCCTTAGTCTGCTCTGCAAGTTTCTCTGCCATATTTTTCATGACCTGAACAGTTTGAGATGTGTGGGTCAAGTAACATATACTATGTTCCTCAGTTAGGTTTGTCTGACATTTTCTCAAGATTAGACTGACACTAGGGATTTGGACAACATAGGTGAACTTTCCTTCCCATGATGTACATGTTACTATTAGAGATGTTAATGTTGATCATTTGGTAAAGGTGTTTCCCAGGTTTCTCCACTGTAAACATCTCAGGAAGTTTTCTCCGTTACATACTTCTTCGGAAGTATGATTACAATTGCTGTTGAAGGTGACCACTGGCTGGGTGATGAGCAGATGCTAGAAACAAGAAGTCGTGCAGCTGGAGCAGGTGCAATAGTTCAAGTGAAAGATGGCAATGGCCTGAACTTACAGTGGCAATGGCAGTGAAAGGATTGGAAGAATTCAAGTGTTCCTGGGCAATTATGGCTTATGTTAGCTTTGAGAGAAATGGGGCAACTCAGAATTATGATGAAATACCTCTCTTCTCACCCAATGAGATGGCTATATTCAAAAAGTCAGAAAATATGTGTTGGCAAGGAAGTGGAATTGTTGGAATCCTCTGCTGGTGGGAATGTAAAGAGTACAGCCAGTTTAGAACAGTTTGGCAATTCCTCAAAAGCTAAATCCAGCACTGCCACTCCTGTATTACTCATGAGAAATAAAAACATGTACACACAAAAAAATTGTATCTGAACGTCCATCATGGAATTATTCATAGTATCTGAAGAAGGTGGAAACAACCAAAACATTCATCAACTCATTCATGGACAAACAGAATGTGTTATATCCATACGAAGAAATATATTCAGCTGAGGAATGAGGTACTGATACATGTTACCACACAGATAACCCTTGAAAACAAGCTGAACAAAAGAAGTCTGTCACAGAAAACCATGTATTACATAAATTCACTTATATGGACTGTTCAGACTAAGCAACATCTGGTTTCCTAGGTGGTGCAAATGGTTTTCACTTGACCGCTAACCAAGAAGTTGGCAGTTCAAACCTACTGAGTGGTACCCTGGAAAAAAAGGCCTGGCAATCTGCTTCTTTTAAGATTACAGCCAAGAAAAGCTCCTGCCCAGAGGTGAGACGAGAAGGCAGAGGGGTACAGGAGCTAGTTGAATGGATGTGGAAAATACGTGGTGTAGGTCAGAAGTGTGCTGTCACATTGTAGGACAGCAACTAGGGTCACATAACAATATGTGTATAAGTTTTTGTATAATCTAAATTAATTTGCAATTAGCTTTTTATCTTCAATGAACAGAAGTGGCCAAGTCATAAAATCTAACGGGCCATACACTTACTCTGCACCACCCTAAATCCTGCTTGCCACATTCCTCCCTGTGCACCCTAATATTACCAGTCCTTGGTGGTAAGAATTCTGTGAGGATAATGACAGTTGAAAGAAAAAAAATTCTACCTATTGTTTTAATGATCAGGTATATCCCTTTTTTGGCATTAAAGCTCAACTGTTACATCCTGAAAAAGAGGCACTTCAAAATTACAGAACATAACAGGGTTCCATTTGTTCTTTTTATGTGCAAGGACGTATGTGAGGCAGACAGTAAATCCTTAACAGAGCTGACCCAGCATTTTACACTGGTAGGTCTAAGCCCTGACATTACAGCTATGAAATTCCAGGTTTGCACTTGAATACATGAATAAAAGAATGAAATGACCACTAGCACATATCATTTTAATATTTATTAATAAAACAGAAAATGAAATTCAAGACAATTGCAACTTTGTTCTTGTACCTAATCTCACCATACAGGGGAGAAAAGGTCCTTTATCTGAGGCTAAGCCTCTTTAGGTGAGAAATGTCAACACACCAGTTTTTATTACGAACTGCAGATTAAAATATCTGAAGTTAGGTAAACAAAATAAAAACAAAACCAGCAAATTAAATATTAGCAATCATAGGAATTGCTTCCTCAAACATCACAGGCCTTCTTGAACAGTTTTCAACATCATATTCTCAAGTCAATCATACTGCACAACCCCCAAAGGAAAAAACTGAGGAAATTCCTGTGTTATTTTTATAGCTTCGTTGTAGAGTCCAAGATCTGAAAAGAAACATTTTACCAAACATTTAATCTACAGTGGAAAGTTGTAATATCCATTATCACCTAAAAGCATTTTACCTCTCTTTTCTATCCCTTTTAGCTGTCAACTTACTTTCATCATCAGTTTCTAAAAGTGAGATGTGAATAATCATATTCATTTCACTGTAGCTCCCAAAAAGGAAAAGGCATGGGACAGGAGACCGACCATCTTGACATCCATTATGATGGCACACAGATCCTGCCTGGTGATGTTTTAGGTGTTGATACACTACTTGATGGCTTCAATCCATACACTTTTTTTTTCTTTAAAGTAACATTTTTGAATGTCATATCTTTACATACTCTCTTTCCATATCAATGAATCTTAACTGAGTTTTCTATATATACAAGCACACTTAGAGCAGAAAATTCTACACAAGTTAAAAATGGGGTGGGACTCAGATTCAAGACCAACACATATCTAGCTAAGAATAAAACTGTTTTCTTCCTATCATATAAAGTCATTAAATACTGTAATGTTTTATTTACCAAAAGGATGGTTATCTTCTTTAAACTGGACATAAGATGAGCACATGATGGTTGCCTTGGCTGTTACTCTTCCAACTACTTCCACAATTCCAGAAATTTCTTCATCAAGCTAAGGCAGAGAATATGTGTTACGCCATTTTTCATTTGACAATTAACTTGCAAAACTGTCATACAGTTCTTTAATCTTTAAGCTCACAAAAGAAAATTAAGTGTTTTTTACCAATGCAAAAACTGAATTATAACTTGCTACAAAATGACTTCTCGAGGACTTACTGTCAGTATGTTGCCAGCCTCATTATCTGTAGCAACAGCTTTAAGTTAAAAAATAAACGCTTTAATCTGAAGACAAAAATCACTCAAAGACAAAGAGACTACAAATTTCCAGCATTTCTATGAATAGTAGTTTCTTGAAAAGGACTCACTGGGTGGAACCATTCAATTAGTCACGATATTTAACAAAATATGCTTTGTATACAGTAGCTGAACAGTACATGGGTCTGTCTTCAGAAAAAAAACCGGACAAAGAAACGTTTTTAAGCATACTAAAGACAGTAAAAATAAATAACAACTGAAAACATGCAAACAAACAGAAAATGAAAGGAAGAAACTTAAAGGTCTGAAGGAAAAAAGTGAATAAATATGGAAGTTTCTCTCAAGTGATTTTATGGTCCTCCATAAAAAATAAGAATTATTATTAATCATTACAAGGATATACTCAAGAAGCAGGGAGACAAAAGAATCATGTTATAGAAATTTAAAAGGAAATATAATATTAATAAACACATAAAGTGAAAGATGGTATGAATTGAATTCCAGAGTCAGATTTTACAAATTTGTCCCTTATACAGCCACTCCAAGAATCAGCAAAATACCAAGATGAAGAAGGAACTATAGTATACATAGAATCAATACTTAAACATACAGGTTCCATCAACTCTATGGTTCCATTTTTTCCTTCTCCATCCGAAAGAATAAACATTTTTCCAGTGGGATGAATCTGAAAAAGAAATATACAATTTTTAAAAAGTCCACAAGAACAAAACCTTTAAAATCTCATTAAAATAAAAAATGAAAAATTTACAAAAGATGAGCAGAGTGACCCTAACTTAGTTCACTTCAATAAAACAATTGTTTTTTGATCAAGTGTATAATTTTGTACAAATTATACTCTTGTGTTACCAGATTTGGTCACAGGGCACCCAGCTAAATTTGAATTTCAGATAAACAGTGAATACCCTGGTGGTGCAGTGGTTAAAGTGCTCTGCTGCTAATCAAAAGGTTGGAGGTTGGAAGCCAGCAGATGCGCTTTGGGAGAAACACGTGGCAGTCAGCTCCTGCATAAGATTATGATCTCCGAAACCTTATGGGGCAGTACTACTGTCTACGAGGCTGCTGAGTCAGAACTGACTACAGGATGTATAACGGGTATATCCTGTGTTTTTCTTGAATCTACTAACTGTAGGCTAGGAACAAATTTGGGCTCAAACTATTCGAAAGTGAGATATACTTGCTTCTAGTCGCTTCGGACTCATAGCCACTGTATAGATCCGAGTAGGAATACCGTGTAGTTTCCACGGTGGATTCAAACTGGCAGCCTTTTGGCTAGCAGCTGTAGCATTTAACCATTACACCACCAGGGCTTAGTATACGTTTTCTAGATGGGGCCTATTTTAAAAATTAGGCAGGATGAAGTACAGAAAGACTTGGTTGCCTGATCTGGGTTCTACTTCTAGAGACAGCCGGAAAGAGTGCAGACAGATCTACCTTGAAAAGCAGCTTTCCACTTGGTGTGGCCCTGAGCAATTGTGTTAATAACAACCACACCTCCAGAGTTTCCGAATCTGTGAAGCCAAAATAACACCTATGTCAGAAGTTTTTACGTAACAGTTTGCTTTCTGGGGTCACCGATCTGAGATTTTGGGCGTGTTTCTCGGCTGTAGAAGGCTGCTATATACTCTGGACTCTTTCTAGCTTTTAAGATTTTAGGTATTCCGTGATATCATCGGGGTAAGAGTAAACCCTGGTGGTGTACTGGTTACGTGCTACCTATGCTAACCAAAAGGTCCGGAGTTCAAATCCGCCAGATGCTCCTTGGAAGCTCTATGCGGGGGCTCTCCTCTGACCTACAGGATCACTATGAGTCGGAATCGACTGACAACAGTTGAGTATCGGAGGTAAGGTAACAAGGCTGTTGTGGGATCCGAAACGGACAATTAAGAAATATTTTATGGAGGAGCGACTTCAATGAGTAAAAGAGGTTTGTGGAGACAGAAAATTTCTGAAGAGGCAAACTTGCAACTCAGTCAAGTAGCAGTCACAGTCAAGTATGGCTGAAATAAAAATTCATAAGGTGGACATGGGGTGTCTTGTCTACAGCTTCCTCTACGTAAACACACTGAACTGAGTGGAGAAGTGCTGGAATCTGGAAAAGAGAGAATTCGCAAACACCGCGTTTCCGGTGAAAGAGGCCCCCTCCCGCCCCCAAAGGCTTCAAAGGCTAAAAACATCCCTTCTACAAAATAAAGTCAGGGACAGGGTGACGCTTTGTGCTTTCTGCTCTCCACCCTCTGTTACCCACCCTGACGGTCACAGAACATTTCCCTCTAGCTGCGGACTGGTCAACCTCAAGCGGCGAGTCTGCGCACCTTTTCCAGCCTCCCTACGAAGCAGACTGGCCGGTCGATGAACTGAGCTAGCATGCTGACATTGATGCGAGATCTCGGCAACTCCATCATGTCCACCATGATTGCCACACACAACGTGCACCGGCGGGAAACAAGCTCCGACCGAAATTGTGAGCCCGCGGGCGTCTGTGGGAAAGATTTCCTCTACACCAATCGGGGAAGACTAGCCCTCCAGATCCACCAATCAAACGTGAGGAAACTTCTATCGAACGCGCTCTGTCTCCTAAAGGGGTGGGGAAGGAGCGGGAGGGATGAATCTGGAAGTGGCGGTCGGCTGCTTAGTGACGCTCGGCGTCCCGGAAGTTGGTCTGGTCCTAGTGGTAGTGACAGTGGAGGCGGAGCTCGAGTGGGGGCGGGACCTGAGGCTCTGTAGTGGTGCCCTTATCACCCCGGTGCGACTTGACCCCGGAAGTGGGGTGTTAGGCATCGGTGCCAGCACGGCGGGGGACTGCGGCAAGGGCCCCAGGTACCTCATTTCGCGAGAAGGCGCCGTTACCTTCCCGTATCTTCTTTTCCCTGCGTTCCTCGCGGAGCTTGAAGAGCGAGGCTGGAGTTTAGCTCTAGCTTTTGCCGCGTCGTTCTCGGTGCTGTGCACCAGCAATTCCAGATACCCAGTCACTGCTTTTCCCGGTTATTTGTGGATGTTGCGAATTCTTAATAAAATTTGCAGATCTCGGGGCTTTTTGACACCGTCTTCTGGGAGACGGTTAGCGCGAGTCCTTTTATTACCTTCTTTAGGCTCTTCCTGAGGGGAGGCAGGATTGTTGATTTACTTCCCAAGGTGCGTCACTCGAGTCTCAGTTTTCCTCATCTGTAAGGAGAACAGTTGATCCCCATTCCGTCTATGGTAGGTTTTTCAGCCCAGACATTTAGGCTGCGGGGTGATGGTTGCCTCGTCCTATCTATGTAAGGAGCGAGTGGAGCATTTTTGCGAGGAGACCAGTCAATGGTCGCGGAAAGGAGGAACAAACTTACATAGCCGTTTGACCCTCGGCAAAGTGTCTTTCTCCCTGAGTGTTAATTTCTCATCTTAAAAATTAGGTTAGGCAGTATGATTTGCAAGGTTCCGTCTGACTAATTTCTGACCATATAGTTAACGAATTATCCTTTATTTCGCAGCACCATTTTCACCGTTACTCACCGCACCTCTGGACTCTGGAGGAGAGGTCTTCATGTCTAGGGTATATCTTATTCCAACAAGATTTGGGTGGGACTCGTGAATCTGCCGCTGGCTCACAGTGTGGTTCAAGAAGCCAGTCGGAATTGGTGCCTATCTTGCCAGGGATATTCCATAATGACTGCTTGTAAATATACCTGCAAATGGTGCTGCAGAAATTGGGAGGCAGTGTTTTTAATTGAAAATTATTTGTGATTGAGGATACTGAGTCTGTGAATTTGCCAGAGCCAGAGATGTCATCCTTCACCTTTAGGTTCCTCAGTGGAGTCGCCCAGTTTTGTCCTGCAGCTTCTACCTTTAGCAATGAAGTTTGTCACGGATACCTAAGGTGGCAATTTAAGTTTGAAATCTGGTGTGGTGATTAAGTGCTATGGCTGCTAATCAAAAGGTCGGCAGTTCACATCCACCAGGTGCTTCTCTATGGGGCAGCTCTGCTTTGTCCTATAGGGTCACTAAGAGTGGAATCCACTGGACTGCAACAGGTTTGGTTTTGATTTAACCTCCTGGATTGCTTACTTACCCCCTACATTGTTTACTTAGCACTCAATATATTTTAGTTTTGCTGTCACTAAAATAAGTTTAAAAGATTTCATTAAACAAAACGAGTTGAATTTCAATTAATGTATAAAAACGGATAGTTTGTGTTGGTGGGAGTCAGTCTATTTTACAGTTTTACAGAAAGCATTAAGATCGTTGTACTTTTATCATTTCTTTCGGGAAGAAGTTGTGCCTTATATAAGATACAAACCTGACACCAAACCGATTTTCATCAGGTTGGCCTCCCAACAACTGTATGTGATATGGGGTTGCCATGACTTGCCATCTACTCCACTGCAAAATAACCCAATCTTAACTGTTTTGTTAAGCTTCCTAAGCTTTTTATTACATGTTAATGTTTCTAAATGACATGTTATTTAATTTTGCCAAATTTCTGACCTTTATATAAATGGAACCACTCCATGTATATCTTGCTTCTTTTGATTGTTTTGGAGATTAATTCATGTTGACGCGTGTAGGTGGAGTTCACTCTTTTCATTCTACTGTTTCACTCTTAGTATTTACTGACATTTGGATTGTTTGCAGTTTTTTTTCTATTGTGCACGTACGTGACTGCACAATAGACTGTGTGTATTCTTGTACTTATTTCCTGGTGTAAAGATTTATCAGTAGAATTATGTGTTTCCTGGAGCATAGGTTGTACATCTTCAGCTTTACTAGTAAAGCCAAATGTTTTCCCTGAAGGTGGTACCAGTTTAACTTCCTATCAGGAGTATGAAGAGCACACAGATAGTGCAAAAGTGAAAGCACACGCTGCTAACCAAATGGTGGTTGAAATGCACCCTCAGCTCGACAGGAGAAAAGACTTGGCAATCTGCACCCAGGTCTGCCCTATAGGGTTGCTAGGAGTTGGAATCAACTCAATAGCACACAGCATGAGTATAGGAGGGATTCTGTTGATCTACATTCTTGACAACACTTGGGTTTTTTCTTCCTCTCATCCTGGTGGATGTGAGATGGTTCTGTGTGTTATCTTAATTTACATTTCCCTGAGTACTAGTAATGTTGAATTTCTTTTTAAGTATTTATTGGCCGTTTGTGTTTATCAGTTTTTACTTTTATATTGATTTTTATATGGCGTTGTCTTTTTCTTATTGATTTTTAAGAGCTCTTTATGATAGAGTAATAGTAATGTTACAGAAGTGTTTGTGAATTTTTGGCTTATCTTTTCATTATTTTGTTTTTGTTTTAATTTGCTTTGTTAGTGCTCTTAATTCGAATATAGTTAAAAAGTAAGTTTTTCTTAATTTTGATGTACTTGAAGAAGTTGATTAAAAATCTCATTTAAGAATATCTTACATCATACTAAAATTATTCTATTTTTTCTTTTTTTATTATGACTGAGTGAAAATGTACATTCCCATATAAATTTACATGCCCACCTATATGCAGCTTCCACTGCTCTCCCTGTCTGGTGACTGCACACTATTCCTCTCTGCTCCATACATGTCTCACTCTCCCAACAGTCGCCTTTCCCCTGCTCTCTACCCACTCTCCTTCCTCCAGCCAGAGGTCAGCAAGATGATATCCTGTAGATGTATAGAACCATGAAGTGCATCCAATATATGGTCACTCTGCATCGCCAAGTCCAATCCATTCGTGTCTGAAGAGTGGACCTCCCATCTTAATCTAATCCCTGATTGCTATAATTTTACTTTCAGAGTTCTTTTTGATTCCATGTTCTCTTCAATCAGTGTCTCCAGCACACTGTTTTAAATCCAATCTTAAACACTGCTGCTGTTGTTCTTGTCAGGTGCCGTCTGGTCAGTTGCAACTCCTAGCGACCCTGCGCACAACAGTACAAAATGCTGCCTGGACCTGCACTGTCTTCACCTTTGTTGCTACCTAGGTTGGCCTGTGGTGCAGACGCTGTGTCACTCCATCTCTGGAGGGTCTTCCTCTTTGTTGCTGTCCCTCGAAACACTGTGCACAAAATCCTGGACCACACAGTAATATCCAGTGAATTCTGATGTGCTTCTCCGAATATTCTGATGTTTTCATGACTTCATATCCTTGGGTGATTTTTTTATGCCTTCTTTCTGCAGTCTTAATTTCTATTGCTTATCTCCATGGCTGTTGTAAGGGTAATCCCTCTGCTGTCCTTTAATCAGACTGTGCTCTTTTTTATACCCCTCCTTCTTATAGTCCCCCTAGCTGGCTTCCTTCTTCTCTTTGTTTATATGTGCTGCCTCCCCGTTTGATTAAGCTAAACCTCTGGCTGTCTAAGCCTGCCCAGTTTCTTTTAATTGTCATTGATTTTTTTCTGCAGCATTTTGTACTGTTAATGCTGTTTTACGCAGTGTAATCTTATCTCTCGAGGTTAAAGCTACCAAAAGCAAAGACCACCAACTTACACTTATTTTAGTATTTCGCAGAATTTACTAAATTTGTTTTCTGAACTTGTTTTTTTGTATAATCATGCAGTTCACAACTCACCAGTGAGATGAAGAGGAGAAAAATTCAACATTATTCAGGATTTTAATTTTTTGTCAGTGTGAAGTTTATGTATTTATTAGATTTGCGGCATAAATGTGAAGAAAACAGTGCGTGAGGAGATACAGATACACAGACTTATCTAATTCTCATTGTGGTAACTGCTGTTTGTCATAGATGAATTTTATTCTGCTTGATATATTTACCTTATCTAGTAGTCTGTTGAAATTGAAAGATGATCAGATTGAGAAAATTAGATTGCCTCAATCCTTTTGTCTTAAATAGTTACTTAAAAGGTAAGTCTTGGATAATGGAAAAACTAAATACATTATTTACTCTGCCCCCTGACCCCGAAATCTTTCAGAGCAATAGAACCTGCCTGTTCAGCCCTTTGATACACAATCTGTGTACACCATTAAAAGGGAACGCACTGTCCTTTTATTTTTCAGTTTCATGTGTGACAGCATAGAGAAGACAAGCATTTTGTTTTTTATATGAAAACTGTATCTCCATACAAAATGGTTAAAGACAATTTTCTGAATAACTGTTTACATTATCAGTCAATAAGGAAACTGTGATATGTAGACTATCATTAATAATGAATTTTAATAGCTTTATAGAGATATAATTAGCATAGAATTCATTACACATATTGAAAGTACACGGTTTTTATTTTCCAGTTTAACGAGTTCTGTTATTTGCATCTGTAAAACTGTCTTCTAAATCAAGATAGTGAACGTATCTGTTTTAGGCATCTGGTCCTGCTCTAACAGAAATACCACAAAGTGAATGGCCTCAAAACTGGAAATGTTTATTCTTACACAGTCCAGTGGGCTACCAGTCCAAATTCAGGGTGTCCGCTCCAGGAGAAGGCTTACCCTCTGTCAGCTCTGGAGGAAAGTCCTTGTATTGCATCAGCCCTTGGTCGGCGAGCACCTTGGTGCAGGCACCTCAGTTCTGAAGGATTTAATCTTCTCTTGATGCTGCTTTCATGATGGTGCAAGGTTCCCAACTCTCTACTTGCTTCTCTTTCCTTTTATCTTTTGCAGGACTAAAGGATAAAAGGTGGTACAAGCCATACTCTAGGGACGCTGTCTTTACAGTGAAACAGGGAGATCATCTTATGAAGGGATTTACAGTCCAACCCTAATCCTCTAATGTACTGCATAGGAAGATCACAAAATAGAGGATAATCTTAAAATATCGGGCATCATGGCCCAGCCACATGGCTACACACACTTTTGGGGGGGACACAGTTCAATCCATGACAATATCCATCACCTCTAAAATTTTCCTTGTTGCTGTTTTTAAATTCCTTTCTTCTGCCCTCTCTTTCCCTTAACTTTCTCCCTCTCCGGGTAACAATTTCTGATCTGCTTTATGTCACTGTATTAGTTTTCATTTTCTAGAAGTTTGTGTATGTATGTGGAAATGTACAATATAAGCTCTTTTGCCTGGCTTCTTTCACTCACATTAATTTTTTGAGACTCACCCAAAGTGTAACAGTACTTTGTTTCTTTTTATTCCTGTAGAGTATTATGGATGTGCCATTGTTTGTTTATTCAGTCTCTCATTGTTGAACACTTGAGTTGTTTCTCAGTTTTTAACTGTTACAAAGAAAGCCGGTAAGAACATTAGTGTACAAGTGTGGACATAATGCTTTTATTTTACTTTAATATCTAGAAGTAGAGGAACTGAGTCATGTGGTAGTTACATGTTTATGCTTTTAAAAAAGCTGCCAATCTGTTGTCCAAAGTGTTAGTACTAATTTTACACTCCTTCTAGCAATATATAAGTACTGAAGTTGTTACATATCTTTGCCAACACTTGGTATAGACAGTCTTTTTAATTTAAAAGAAGTCTAATACCTGATGATGTTGAACATCTTTTTGCATGGTTGCTTGCCATCCATATATCTTCTCTGGTGAAGATGTCAGCTCTTTTGCCAGGTTTTTGAGTTATTTCTTAACTATTGAGTTTTAAGAATTCTTTGTGTGGTCTGGTTATACGTCCCGTTTTCATTATTTGGTGTTGCTATAACAGAAATATAGCAAGTGGCTGGCTTTAACAAAGACAGATTTATTCTCTCACAGCCTGGGAGTCTAGAAGTGTGTTCTCAGGATGCCAGCTCCAGGGGAAGGCTTTCTTTCTTTGTTGGCTCTAGGGGAAGGTCCTTGTCATTAGTCTTTCCGTGGTCTAGGACCCTTTCCCTGCAGGGACCCTGGGGCCAAAGGATGTGCTGTCCTTCTGATTGTTCATTCTGAATGGCATGAGGTCCTTCTTCTCTGTACTTCATTCTCTCTTTTATGTCTCAAGAAAGATTGACTTAGAATACAACCCCATCCTGTAGATTGAGTTCTGCCTCATTTACATAACTGCCAGCAACCTTGCTTCATTAACATTGTAGAGATACAATTTATAACACATAAGAAAGTCACATCAGGTGACAGAATGGTGGACAGCCACACAATACTGGAAATCAGTGGTCTAGCCAAGTTGACAGAGATTTCTGGGAGATACAATACAATCAATCCACAATGTATCTGTTTATCAAATTTGTAGTTTGCAGGTACTTTCTCCCAGACTGCAGCTTGGTCAGGTGAATTCTTCATCCCAGTCTATGTTGAGACAGCTCTAGGATGCCTGTATTTGAAAATTAGAAGTCATTCTAAGTTGAGTTCCAGCATAGCCAAACAACAGTGATACTGCTAGCTATGAATTTTTTAAGAGGAAATTTTGGGTATTTTTCCCTTTTTATAAATATGAAATTTACTCATTGCAGACAGTTTAAAAAATAAAAGTATAAGGGAAGTGAGAGTCGCGTATTCTCAGGAACTGTAGGTATAAGTGGCCCAACTGTAACAGCCATATGTGTCAGAAGCATGAGAGTGCCTAGAGTTGACGTATTTTTTAGGCTTAGGACAGCGGGACCATTATAGGTCTCTTGTCTTTGGGGGATGGGGCTCTTAAATTGCTCTCAGGTTTGTTAAGGATTGCCTCAGAAATATAGGAGGTAGAGGTTGCAGTTGGTCTAGTACTGGTACAGTGGTTAAAAGGTTGGCTGCTCACTGAAAGGCCAACAGTTCAAACCCATCAGCAATGCCTTGGAAGCCCTTGGGGGCAGTTCTCTGTCCTTACAGGGTTGTTGTCGTGGCTTGAATTGTATCCCCCCAAAGTGTATGTCAGCTTGGTTAGGCCATGATTCCTAGTATTGCGTGATTGTCCTCCATTTTGTGATTGAAGTAATTTTCCTGTGTTTTGTAAATAGTTAATTTCTGCCTTTGGTTAAGGAAGCAAGGGATTAGATTATGTTAAGGTAGATTAAACCCATTGCATCCAGTTGATTCTGAGTCAGAGTGACCCTATGGGACACAGTAGAATTGCCCCCTAGAGTTTCCAAGGAGCGCCTGGTGGATTTGAACTGCTGACCTTTTGGTAAGCAGCTCTAGCACTTAACTACTCAGCCATCAGGGTTTCCTAAAAGGATTAGGGTGGGCTATAACACCCTTATTCAGGTCACATCCCTGATGCAATGTAAAGGGAGTATCCCTGGATTGTGGCCTGTACCACCTTTTACTGTACAAGAAATAAAAGGAAACGGAAGTGAGCAGAGAGATGGGAACCTCGTAACACCAACAAAGTTGAGCCAGGAATGTACATCCTTTGGACCTGAGGTCCCTGCCCTTAGAAGCTCCTAGTCCAGAGCTGACACAGAAAGAAAAACTTCCCTTGAAACTGACTTGAATTTGGTCTTCTAGCTTGCTTAACTGTAAGAGAATAAACTTCTGTTTTTAAATCCATCCAGTGGTAGAGCAGCAATGGATGACTAAGACAGTTGTGAGCTGGAATTAATTCTATGGCAACTGGTTTGATTTTCTTTTTCTTTTTTTTGGTATGCAGCCCAAGTACTTGTTTATAAAATAGAAATATAAAATGAGTATTTTGAAGATAGATGTCATGAAATAAGTAAATGTCTTGAGAGCATAGAACTGAGCAAGGCTTGGCAAAGTAGAAATTGACAAAAGCAGAAATGGAATTATGAGGACTGCCAATTAAGTTTGCAAACTCATCCTAAAAAAAGTGCTACCTACCTCACTGATGACTATCACTACAGTCACCTTCCAGGTACTCCCTGTGGGAAGCTGTGCACTGATGCCAGCACCCTAGTCCACCCTTTAGAGCAATTTTGGAACTCTTTCTGGAATGGCCATCAGAGCTGTCATTGTATTACCTTTGATGTCCTGAATGTCATTAAAATATCTTCAATTCAATATTTTTCTTATCTTTGGGTAAAGAAAAAAGTCATTGGGGGCCAGGTCAGGTGAGCAGGGAGGGTGTTTCAGTGCAGTTACTTGTTTACTGGCTAAAATCTCCCTCGCAGAGAACTATACAGTTAAGTTTGTGCACTTACCACCTGGCTGCTGTGTGCAATGGCTATTCAAGAAAGAGTTCCAAAATTGCTCTGAACGGTGGACTAGACATTGGTGTATAGCTTCTCAAGGGGAGCACTTTGAAGGTGACCATGTGATATTTAACAGTGAGGTTTGTAGTACTGAGAACAATCAAGTTTGCAGACCTCACTGTTGAACCTTGTAGTCAAATGAGAACCTTGTAGTCAAATAAGAAGTATTATATAAAACAACATCTAATATGTGTGTCATAAAAAGTGTTCAGGGCCCGTTGTCTCTTGTGCCTTATTGATGATAAATGGTCAGTGTTTGTGCTGAAAGCACTTGATTTATGATACCAGCTCTGTTGTTTACTAGTCAGGTAAAACTGTTCAGATTTAGTGCTGAAAGACACTTGGTTTAAAATCCCAGGTCTGCTGTGTACTGCTCATATTATTTGGACCAATAATTAAGCTATTTCCTGCTCTAGAATATTACATGTCCCTGTGACAAAGGAAAACAGTGTGGGCTGAATCATACACTGGCTCTTAAAAGCTTCCATATGGAAGTTTCACATGTCAGATATGTTACTGGGTCAAAGCAAGTCTTGTAACCCATACCTAAGTCCATGATGTTCACACATTCCTGGACAGTAGAAGGAGAAATATGTGGTGAGCGGCACTGGTAACTAACACAGTAGCCATTCAGAAAGGAGATTTTATTATCAAACATGATGTTTGAAATCAGTATAATCAAATGCAAGTATTATGTTTTAAATTCTAGCCACTGTATTTTCAAAATAGTTGTTGCTGACTTATAGGAAAGGTTGTGATTTTTATATCTTTCTGTTATAACTAGTAACCTTATCAAACTATTTTTGAGGTTAATCATTTGTTCCGCTGTTTTTTCTTGGGATTTTTAGTTTAATGGCACATTATTTGTAAAATTAATTTTGTCTTCTTTTCATTATTTGTGCCTCTTACTTTTTTCTTAAACTGCTGCATTAACTGTGGATTTCGTACCTAGGAGTCAATAGACTGTTCTGAGCAATGCAGAATCTTTGAAGTTGACAGCATATAGTTGTGCTTTTTCTTAGAGAGATGCTTTCTTATTGTCATCAGTTTTTCAAAGGTACTTGTGCCCCCAAAAGGTTAAAACCACCCAGCTACAACTTTTAGATTAGTATATTTTAGCAGTAATAGTGATCGTCTTCGGTTTTCTGATATAATTAAACAAACAAACAGATACCAGCAAAACCCTCTCTAGTGTTTCCATGTTTGCTTATTTTGCTGATGGTTTTTTCCACTTAAATTTGTATTTTTTCACTTTCTGGAATTTAGTATTCAGTATCAGACCATTTGCAATGATCCTCTAATTGTCTTAGCATCATCTATCTGCTATTTTTATGTTTCTTTTTTTGCTTAACTTTTAGGATATTTCCTGTGTTTTATGTTGTGACTTTCTCTGTTGATTTGAAAAGTACTCTCTTACACTCCTTTTCCAACCATTCTTTTAAAAATTTCTGAGGCTTTTAATCCTATAGTTAAAAAGTAATTTATTTAATTTTTGTTGTTGATAATATACACAGCAGAGCATACACAAATTCAACAATTTCTACATGTATAATTCAGTGACATTAATTACATTCTTCAGGTTGTACAGCCATTCTTACTTTCCTTTTCGGAATTAGCCCTCACTTATTAGCATAAGCTCATTGTCCTCTAGTTTCTTATCTGTTAAATTGCTATCATCAGTTTGCTGTCGCATAGATAGTTCTTAAAAGAGCTCAAGGCAGACTTTCATTACTAGTCAACCTAAGCTGTCATTTGGTTTAAATAGGACTTCAGGGGATATTTTTTTGCTTGAAATTTGAAGATTATCTCTGGGCAGTGGTTTCAGGGGTTCGGCTAGCCTCCACGGTGCCAGAAAACTTGGATTCCTTGTCAACTTAAAATTCCACTCTGCGTTTTCTCCCTTTCGATTGGGATTCTTCTGACAGAATCTTTGGTCAGAATGTTCAGTAAGGGTAGCTGGGCACCACCTAATTCCGTAATGGTAGCTGGGCACGACCCAGTTCTTCTGGTCTCACGGCAAAGTTGATGTCGTTTTTAGGTGTTCTAGGAGCAGAATGGGGGACAAGGGCCGGGGAGGGTGTATCAGCATTCTGTGTCTCCTGTACATTTTCACTACGTCTCCTGATTTTCAGTGTGGCATCTCTGCCCTTAGGTGTTTCTGGTTTCCTTTGTCTGGCATTCCTTTTAGTTAATGTCTCCAGAAAGTAAACGTCAGCGCTCCTCTTCGGCTGGGGAGGAACAGGGGACTGACTGTGTGTGGTGGAGGAGGAGATTTGGGATCATACTATTTCTTTCCTGTACTGTACGTATTTTAAACCAATCCTCCTCTTTTTTAGACCCACCTGTACTTCCACTTTGTACTGAAACATACCAACAGGCATAAAGAGGGTGCAGAGCAGGCAAGAGTCTGTTTTACATGAGATGGGCTAGACCCTACAGCAGCTACCAACAGTGTGCTCCCGCTTTACGAGGTTCCTGGTGCCTCCACTTCTCGCCTTTTCTGGCATTCTTTGGTGTGACTCTGCTTGCTTTCTGTATTCTCACAGCCGGCTAAGATCACTACCTTTCTGAACTATAGTTACAATTAACTGCTTTTTAGTTTCCAACTTTTTTTCTTGTTATTTTCTTTGTCCATGGGAGCTTTGGTGTTCTGTTTTGTAGTGTTTTTTTGTTACTTTTGTTAGGTTTGAGGGGAAATAAAAAACAAATGTACATTGCCTGGGTTTCTCTGTAATCACCTCCAGTGACCTTCTCACCTGGTTCCTTGTCTGTTCATGTTTCCCTTTTTAATCTAATCTCGTTCTGTACCGATTTCGTGGAGGCGTATCCTATTGTGGTCCATTGAGAATGCCCAGCAATTCTCAGCCTTTTTGTTCTGAATCCATCATTATGTTCAGTGATCTTTTTCTGAGGACTGCAAGGCTGTTCCTTTTTTTCATGTTTTATTTTTTTTCAAGTGAGTCTGTCAGATAGGCCAACTACCATCAGATAAGCTCCTTGCACTCTTCACTTATGTTGAGGGTTAATACTGTTCTCGTATCTGCAGCTCAAGGCAAACTGACCTGTGCAAATCCCGAAGGGGATTGAATATACCACGGACTACTAGAAGAACGGAGAAATCTAACTTGGGAGAATATAGCTGAAATGCTCCTGAGAAGAGCAGATGACGAGACTTTATCTTAAGTATCGTCTTAGTCATCTAGTGCTGCTGTAACCACAAGTAGATGGCTTTAAAAAAAGAGACATTTTATTTGTCGCAGTTCAGTAGGCTGAAAGTTGAATTTCAGGGTGTCAGCTCCAGAGGAAGGCTTTCTCTGCTGGCTCTGGAGGAGGTTGGTATCATCGGTATTCTAGACAGAGAGCTTCTGACGGCACAGGGACCCACCAGTCCTTTCCCAGGGACAGGCTGTACTCCCAGCACTGTGTCTTTCCTGGTAATATCAGGTCCCCATATCTCTCTGCTAGCATCTTTCCTTGGTATCTGAAGAGACTGCTTCAGGGCACAGAACAGTCTCACATGTTGAGTCCTGCCCCACCAACAACTACCACCCATGCTCCCTCGTTAATGTCATAGAGGCAGGGATTACAACATAAAGGAACAGCACACAATACTGGGAATCATGACCCAGTCCAACAGTCAGACACATTTTTGGGGGAACACAATTCAATTCATGACACCTACTTTAGATATGTTAGGAGGGGCCAGTCCCTGGAGGAGGACATCATGCTTGCTAAAGTGGAGGGTCCACTCAAAGATAGGAAGACCCAGACGAGATGGACTGACACAGTGGCTGCAACAGTGGGCTCCAGCATAGTTGTGATTGTGAGGGTGGCCCAGGACTGGGCAGGGGTTTGTTTTCTTGTACACAGGGTCACTAAGAGTTGGACTAACTGAGCAGCACCTAACAGTGCAGCGACTGAAGACTTCTGCTTAGGTTAAATCTATGCTTATCCTCTGCCTGATTTTTCTGGTATTGGTGGAACACAGGAAAACCAAGTTTGGAGCAATTGCTGCAACCACATTCTTCCTCTCTTTGCTGTTTTCATGGCATTGCTTCTAAGGGACCATTCTCAGAATGTAGAGTGACCTTGCAAGTATTTTTCAATGTTCTTCTCAGTTGTTTTCTGGGAGTTACTGCCCTGCCCGAATGTACAATGAGAGGTGTGTGTGTGTGATGAGTGGTGCAGGGCACAGTAATCTTACTAATGTGAAGGTCTGTACTGATGGAAGGGTATAGTCTTTGAGTGTCTGAATGAGGTGATCAACAGTAGAGCATGTTCAGAGTGTCTTCTCTTTTATTTTTTTTTATGTGACCTGTTTTTTTTGAGGCTTATGCTAGTGATATCATGGCAAGAACCCTGGAGGGGGTTTTAAAAATTTCTGCAAAGCACTCTTTGATTTATGGTTAGTGAATATACTTTTAGGTTATAAATTTATGTGTCAATCTCAGTTTTACCTGTAGTGATTTCTTAGGTTATTTTTTAAATTTCCGGAAATTGAGAGTTTGTATCATTGACTGGAAACTCTGGTGGCATAGTGGTTAAGTGCTGTGGCTGCTAACCAAAAAGTTGGCAGTTTGAATTTGCCAGGTGCTCCTTGGAAACTCTATGGAGCAGTTCTACTCTGTCCTGGAGGGTTGCTGTGAGTCAGTGGGTTTGGTTTGGTCATCATTGTCTTCAAGGCACACATGATTTTAAACTAAAAGTTTTTGAACCTTAACTTGTTATCTTTTAAGTTACCCTTGAAACAGGTGGGACTGGTGGCCTAACAGGAACCCCGGTGGTACAGTGGTTAAAGCCATTGACCGCTTACTGAAAGGTTGGCAGTTCTAAACCGCTAGTGGCCGTGAGAGAAAGACGCGGCAGTCTGCTTGGATGGACATTTGTAGCCTTGGAAGCTCTATGGGGTCCATATGAGTGGAATTGACTGGATGGCAGTGGAGGGATGGCATTACAGGAGTGCTGGTGGTACAGTCCCAACCCTGGTGGTGCAGTGGTGAAGCCGGGCTAACCGAAATGTCAGCAGTTTGAACTCAGTAGCCTCTCTGATAGAGACGGATGTGACAGTCTGCTTCCATAAAGATTATGGCTTTGGAAACCCTGTGGGTTAGTTCTACTCTGTTCTGTAGGGCCTCTGTGAGTTAGAATTGCCTCGACAGCAATGAGTGGTTCTTTTGGTTTTGATAGAGTAACTGCAGTTTTGAAAAAGCAGAACTGTGGCTTCCAGGGCCATTCACTTAATGATTATGGGACCATTATCTTTTTATTGGGTATTTCTGGCATTGTTTTTTTCACAGCTAGAGAAGGCTCATGTTTTTCAGTTTTGTAGCAGTATTCTTAAGAGTTGCTATTGTTCTTAATTGCTGCCAAGTTGATTCTGACTCACCGTGGCCCCATATGTGCAGCGTATTCAAAGTTGTAACCTTTTGGAAGTAGTTTGCCAGGCGTGTTGGGTTAAGTGCTATGTCTGCTAACCAAAAAGTCGGCATTTCAAATCCACCAGGCGCTCTTAGGAAACTCGACAGATCCATTCTGCTCTGCCTTACAGGGTTTCTGTGAGTCAGAATTGACTTGATGGCAGTGGGTTTGAATTTTTTTTTTGTTTATTTCTAAGGTGCCGCTGGGTGGGTTTGACTGCTGACCTTTTAGTTGGTAGTCTAGCACTTAACCATTTGACTGCTAACTTTTTGGTTGGTAGTCCAGCACTTAACCATTTGTACCATGGAGCGATGTCATTGTGTTTGACTTTTTACTAAGAAGAGTAAGGTTGTTCCAGTTTCATCTGAATTTGACTTTTATATTGTTTCTATTTCAGATATAAACAGCAGCAGCGGCAGTAGCAACAACAGCAATGTTTCACTTTTTCAGAAAACCACCAGAATCTAAGAAGTCTCCTATACAAGAGACAGAAGCAGATGAATTTGTCTTTTTGGGTGAGTCTTTTTAAGAAACAAAATCATAATTAGATGAATTGTTTTTCCTTTACAAAATAACTTGACAATTATATGATTGATTTTTAAATGATTTCATACTAATTTTGGAATTGATTTATATGTATAATTAAGGAAAGAAAAATCTATAAAGATAAAGGTAATTGATCACTTAGAATATTGTAATCAAGACAAACTCTTCTTGTATCTTGGTTTGGCTGTATACTCCAAGTTAAGTTTGCAGCATCCCGCTGTTTATTCTGTCTGATGAACTAATGATTCTTGTTAACTGTGGAAAATTGGAAGTCTTGAAGAATTCTTGAAAAGTTCAAGCTTTGTTTATAGATAGCACAGATCTTGCTTCTTAAATTAGCATGTGAAATTACATAAAGCATCTAGTGAATTTTTGACTAATTAAGTATACTTTTAAATCTGAATATGTTAAATAGTGTCTTCTAAATGTTTGAAGTTTATTTTCTGTTATGAAATTAATGCTTGTTAATTATTAAAAAATCTAGTGACTTAAGTTATTATTATTATTTTTTAAAAAGCTAAATGTCCTCTTCCCCAGGGGAATTCTGAAAAATAAAATGTCCTCTATGTCACTGTATCTTTTCCCTGAGGGAGAGGTTTGCAGTCCTTGTATAGTTCATCCGAGGAGTTCTCTCCCTTGCTATGGTGAGGAGAAGCTAAAGCCTAGTGTTCCCTGTGGCACTGTGTGTCTCCTTGTGCTGTGCCTTATCGTAGGGTTTGCTCCCTGGGGTGTTTCCCAGGTTTCTCCCTTTCCTGATAACTGTTTCCTATCTTCTTATTCCCTTTATCTTAGCCCAGTCAGACTGGGTCCTCCCTGCTTTGGCAAATGCTCTGTATGCCTTGGCGACGAGGGGTGCCTCTGTTGGGATTCAAGGGTGATTCTGAATTTTGTCAGTATTTCTTGCCTCTCAGAGCCAGGCCTCACCCAGTGCCTCCGACCTCCGTTCATTGAGAAGTGTGGTTTGGTGGGTCTCTCTGGTTCTTCAACATTTCTTTTTTAGGGTGTGTTTTCTTAGGCCAAGTCAAGTGCCGTAGAGTCGGATCCGACTCATGGCAACCCTAGCGGCTAGGATAGAACTGACTCCCAGACTATTCAAGGAGCGCCTGGTGGATTTGAACTGCCGACCTTGTGGTGAGCAGTGGTAGCACTTAACCCACTGCATCACCAGGGTTTCCAGTGTGTTTTCTTAAAACCACTAAATCTTTTATCTCTTTGGTCTTCAAATTCTCTGGGAGAATGTCCCATCTTTTCCACAGCCAGTTGCTGGCAGACCTGTTTTTTTTCTGAATTTGCCTTATAAGGTCTGGGACAGAGGCAGTAGCTAGGGTGTCAGTTATCTTTCTGATCAGTCTTTGACCATGGCCAGTAGGTTTTTGGGGTAAGATGGGGTGCTGCAGACATGACTGCTTCTCTGAGCCTTCTTATTGTGTTAGGAATTTGTGCCTTAGTTTCTAAGTCAGACCTGGTTCTGGAAGCCCAACCTTTTGCTCCCTGCGGGCTTCTGGTGTTGTTCCTCTTTCACCTCCTGGATTAGCCTCCTAACAGGAATAATTTAGGGGTGCCTCAGGTCTCCTGTGAAGTTTCTCCTTCCTCAGGGGTTTCACTACAAATTTTTGTTGGAGAAATTTATTGCAATAAAGCTAGGATTTCCAAACTTTGTTCTGCATTTATTTTAAAACACCTCTGTGGTCTTAACACATGAGTACAGGACTTTGTGCTCTTCTGTTGTTCCGTGCTCAGAAATGGATGGCTTCTTTTCGTCATCAGATAGCCACTTAAGTTTTGTGAGTTGGGTGCATGGGACTGGCACCTTGAGAACCCACACAGTTTCTCATACTGGGCCTCAAAAGTTTTTATTTATCTTCTTTACCTCTCTACTTCTGTGCATTGCCACCTTGTAGCATTTTAGAGATAGGTTTTAGCCACAAAGAAAATCGCCCCGGTGCTGCTGCTTTTGACAATGCAGAGTGACCATATATTGGATGCACTTTATGGTTCCATGCGTCTGTAGGATATCATCCTGCTGACCTCTGGCTAGAGGAAGGAGAATGGGTGGAAAGGAGGGGAAAGGAGACTGTTGGGAGGATGAGACATGTATGGAACAGACAGGAATAATGTGCTGTCACCGGACAGGGACAGCAGTGGAAGCAGCATATAGGTGGGCATGTAAATTTATACGGGAATGTACATTTTCACTCAGTCATATTAAATAAAAAATAAAATAAAATAAAATATGTAAGATCTCCTCTCGTTTTTGGTGGCATATAGCTGTAACAAAAGATTCTGGTTCTTGCCTTGTAGATAGTCCAGTAGGGCCATGGTTTCTAGGGCCTTCTGACTCAACAAGTGAAGCTTATCTGCTGTGGGCCTCCGTTGTTCTTCTAGGGAAGAGTCTATTTAACTGAACCTGAGAAGACACACAAATGGCCAGACTTGTTATTTCATGAAGGAAGGTCCGGGACTTAATTATTCTAATATGCTTGCATGCATCAGCTGCTCCATCTAAATATACCTAAGTCCTAATGGTGTATTTTCCTAAAGCCTGACATGCTGTATTTTGAAGTTTCCTGGGACCATTCTAGAATGGGTAGGGTTAGTGCTGTCTCCTGCGCTGTATGTGCAGCAGTTGGGCAGTCATAGTGAGGAATCCCTTCATCGTATTCTAGGATGGTGGTTTAATATGAAGTGCAGCTGCTGCAACTCTTGTTCAAACAACCCAAGATAGGCCCTCCTGATGTCGGCCGAGGCCTCCTTGTCTCTTTGCTCCTTCATCCACTGATGCTTTGTTTCTGTTTAGCCTCACTTCCGTCCAGGTGCAAAGCTCCACCGTTTCACCATTTTTTTTTAAATGACAAATCTATGTACTCCTAGCCTTCTGTGTTTGTAATTCAGCTAAAGTGTAGCTGCTGTCAGTCAGTATCATCCCCTGGCTCTGATTTCCACTTTCCTCTGTGTCTTACATCCCACCTATCTCCCATCTTCTTCAGAAGCATATTTGAAGTCCCAGACTGAAGTGTAGGTATGGATGCTGTCTCTAGAGCCAGATTTCTTGGGCTTGCTTTCTGGTTCCACAGTCTACTAGCTTTTCCACCACGAGCAACTTACTTCACTTCCCTGGGTATCCTTTATCTCACCTCTACAGGGAGGATGGTTATATTATACCATTTGCAGACATTTCTGAATTCCCCTGCTAACAGATAGCCCATCTGGAATTAGCCTGAGCGACCAGACTTCAGAGCCCATTCTTTTCACCATGAAGCTGGCCATTGTTTTTTAATTTTTTTCCCTGATGTCATATCATCACTTTTAATTCTAAAATATTAGTGACAGTTCAGGGTCTTTTTTTTTTTTCCCCTGACTGAAATTGTGTTCCTTATTGTTTATAAAAGGAACTTTGGTAGCATTGTGGTTAAACAACTTGGCTGCTGAGCTTCCAACTGAAAGGTGGGTGGTTCTGAGACACCAGCTGCTCTGCAGAAGAGAGATGTGGCACTCTACCTCCATAAAGATCACAGCCTTGGAAAGCCCAGGGGGCAATTCTGCTGTGTCCTACAAGGTTGCTGAGAGCTTGGAATTGTCTTGATGGCAGTAGGTTTGGGTTTTATTGTCTAGAATAGAAGATGCTGTGTAATCGGATTAAAGAGTTGGTCACTGTGTTCTTAAAAAATCACGAGGATACTCCCAAATTTTCACTGTTGACTAAAATAAATTTAAAAATTTACTGAAAACTGCAGTCTCCTTGATGAAGTTAAGATTGCAAGATAATATACATTGATGAGTTAGTAAATAACGCTTAAACAGTTAAAGATGTAACTGACTTTACAAAGAAAGGCCTTGACAGATTATTAGGGATGTAGTTAATTATCTTTAAAAATAGTCTGTTAACTTCTCGCCCACCCCAGTTGTTATGTATTCTTTTTATCATTTAATTCTATAGTTATGTAATATAGACTTTAGTCCCAGAATTTATATATCATTTATCTACTTTAGTCCCATTTGGAAGATGTCAAAGAGATCAAATGGTAGATATGCAATGATTTTAATACCCATGTTAACATGACCCCATACTCGTTCACATGTATTTAGGTTAGCATAGATCCCACATAATTCTTTTCTTTGTCTTCGTGTACAATAGGTACACTAACCAAAGAAAAAAACCCCAAACTCATTGCTGTTGAGTTGATTCTGACTGGTAGCAACCCTGCAGGACAGAGCGGAATGGCTCTATAGGGTTTCCAAGGAGCACCAAGTGGATCTGACCTACCACCCTTTTGGTTAGCAGCTGAACTCTTAACCACTTTACCACCAGATTTCCATAGGTATATTAAAGTTCTCTATAATTTTTTTCTCCTCTGCTTACCTAAGGAACCTTGATGGTACAGTGGTTAAGGCTCAGAGGCTGACTAAAATGTTTGTGGTTCAAAACCACCAGCCACTCTGTGGGGGAAACAAACCAACCAACCTGGCAGTCTGCTCCATAAAAATTTACAGCTTAGGAAACCCAGTGGGACAATTCTACTCTGGGCTCTGGGATTGTTGTGAGTTGGAATCAACTCAATAGCACACAAAAACGATACTGATTTCTTATTGATATGACTAAATCAAGGCTTAGAAACAGGATTATGTTTGTGACAACAACTTCTTAGTAATGTGGACTCTACAGAATTTGTTAGATTATCACCGTACATGGCCTTTATAACCTGCTTCTAAAAAGGTCACAGTTAATTATATTGTTCACAGCATAAATTATCTATTTTTTTCCACTCGAGAATACCTTTTCCCAAAGGCAAGGTTTTCCACTTAACACAAGTAGGTTTTCGGTCAGACCGATTCGATGGCATGGCAGACTTGATGAAGGGAACACAGCCCTAGTTGGACTTTAGGGTCCTGGCAGAGCCTAGGCACATTTGTTGACAATTAGATCTGGATTGTTCCTATGTAGTTGGTTAGCTTACCTTTGGATGGAAAGCCTGTCCCCATTAGGGTTTCCAAAACTTTTAGCTTTTGCAATATGTGGAGTGTACTGAGTAAGAATAAAGATTAAAAAAAAAAAAAAAGGTGTAGTAGGAAAACATCCTGTCCCTTGTAACTCATTCTGTTCACATAAGAAGGTACTAGCTATTCCTTCATTCAGTAATGAAGCTGAAGTAATCCTCCAGGGTACTCATTTTACACAAAAACAAATGGCAGTTTTTGCTTGCGTCACTGGGTGGCGCTTTTTCTTAGTCTTACACTGCTGTTTGAAACACAGCAAGTGTGGTACTATTTGTAATTACCAGCATTTTCTTCTGTTATGACATGTCTAATTTGCATTTAAGACATTATCCTTAAGTTGATTACAAATTTCCTACTGTAGTGTGAAACCTCATAGTTACTGTAAATTAGGAAAAAGGGCTTTTATTGCCTACGTGTTGGCTTATAATTCCTTCTGAAATTTAGAGAAAGGCATGAATTAGCCTATTATTTTATAGTAGAAAGAAGGTAAAATAAAAACAATGAAGACAAGACCCTAGGTTATGAGATGAAAGGAATAGCTAGGTGACTGTCACTCTGCTCACTGGCATCGTTGACAGGTACTGAACGCAGATCTGGAGCTGACAGATGAAATTGGGCAAGTACTGTTGCAGAGATGACGTAAAGGAATTGGGTTACAGTACAACTGAAATGCATCATGTTTTTCAGAATATGCAGGTGCTGCTTAAAGTAGGGCCCGTGAAGGGCTTGTTTCTGTTAACTTAATTATTTTACAAAACACATTGAATTTGGAATCAGAGTTTAGTAATTTACAGCAGCTTGGATTTCATCTTTTTGTCTGAGATTAGAATTGCCACCCCTGCTCTTCTTTGTTCATTGTTAGCTTGATATATGTTCTTCCAACCTTTAATTTTCAGTTTGTTCCTATCTTTAGGTCTCAAGTGAGTTTTTTGTAGACAACATATGGATGGGTCATGTCTTTTGATCCAAGATGACACTCGATGTCTCTTTACTGGAGCATTCAGTCCATTCACATTCAATGTGATTATTGATAGGTATGTGTTCAGTGCTGCCACTGTGATGTGTTTATTTTTATGTTGATGTTTTCTCTGTTGTTCTTATTAGTCTGTTCTGGGATGTTCTTTTTTGTGAGTTGATTTTTCACCTTTTTCAGAGCTGGTTTTGTGGTTGTTGAGACTCGTGTGTTAGATTTCTTGAAATGGTATGATACATCTTTGTTGTGCTTTACAGCTGCCCCTATGAACCCCCTTAATAAACTATATGTAAACCCAATTTTAATTACTACCAGTCTTGTCATCTTCCTCTCCATCTGGAAGGACTATAACAACTGTAGTACGTCCCTCTTTTTAATATGATGACACCATAGGTTTCGTGATGATCACTGGATTGCTTCTCTCCTTATCAAAGCTGTGATTGGCTTTGGAGCCTTCCCTAACTGAGTAGAGTTTTGGGTAGTAAAGTCGTCCTAAAATATAAAGTTAGTGGTTTTGTTCTTCTAAGCCAGAGCCAAGAACTTCTTTCAGTATTTCTTGTAGTTTCGGTTTGGTTTTTACAAAGTCTCAGAGTTTCTGTTTATCTGGGAATGTCTTAATTTCATTTTCGTATTTGAAAGATAGTTTGGCAGGATATATAATTCTTGGCTGGAAGTTCTTCTCCTTCAAGGCTTTGAACGTATTGTGCCACTGTCTCCGTGCCAGCATGGTTTCTGCTAAGAAATCTGACAACAGCCTACAGGGTTTCCCTCTGAATGTTAGCTTTGCTTTGAGTTTTGCTGCCTTTAAGAGTTGCTGCTTATGTTTCATTTTGTTGAGCTTGATTATAATATGTCTTGGAGTCTTTCTATTGAGATCTATATTGGGTGGCATACGATATGCATCTCAGACGTCTATATTCTCTTCATGATTTCTGGGAAGTTTTCTGTCAGCAGCTCAGCAACGATACTCTGTGTTCTCAGATGTCTCACCCTGTTCAGAGACTCCAATTAATCTAAGGTTGTTCCTCTTAATAGAGTCCCACATGCTTCTTAATGTTTCTTCATTTTTCTTGTTTCTTTTTTCTGATTTCTGCTCATAGATGCTAGCCTCAGTAGCTCTGTCTTCCAAGTCAGAAATCCTTTTTTCTGTTTGTTCCATTCTGTTTTCTTGGCTTTGCATGGAAGTTTCTATGTCTTTGATTTTGTTCTTGATCTGTTGGATTTCAGAGTGCTGGTGTTCCATCAGATGAAACATCTTGCTTAATTTTTCATTTTGTTCTGCTGCATTTTGTATAAGGTCTAGAAGGGCTCTGTATATAATCATTTTATATTCACTTTCTGATGCTTTCATAAAAGTTTCTTCATCTGGAAAACTCCTTGGTTGCTTTGTTTGGGAACCTTCTGAAGCCATGGCTGATTTCTTGTGTGCCACAAGTGTCTGTTGCTTTTTGGGACCCATGTGAGTATGTAGAGGCTGGAAGAGGTACTGTAAAGATGGACTGCAAATGTTTCTCTAGGCTGTCTTCAAATGCAAAGCAAAAGATATCTGACCACTTCACAAGTCAGTTAAGTTTTCAGGTGTAGAGGTCCCTCTTCTCAACTGGCAAAGTAAGTGCCACTATATTCAACCCCAGATGATAACAAACTAGTTCAGAATACAGCAATGTACTGACCTGTTGGCCTCTGTTGACAGGGCCTAGCCTTAGATGACACTGTGTAGAGTATTGCTTTTCTGATAGAAAAGCACTCTCCTGTGGGCAGGCTGTGGCTCCCAAGCTAAGAATTAGGTCCAGCTGCGGCCACCGTACCCAAGATGGCATCCTCCACACAGGCAGCAGACAGAGGGGCTAAAGGTGCCAAGAGGTAGTGATTCCTCTGCTTCTGTTGCAGGGCCCCCAGTGTAGGCAGCACTGTGCAAAATCCCTACTTTTCTGTCGAAGAAGCACTATCCCGTTTGCAGGCGCTGGCTCCCCGGCTAGGAATGAGGTCCCACTAGAATCTCCGTATCCAACATGGTGTCCCACACACTGACTGCGAAACTCTGTACAAATGCTGCCGAGGCAGATATAAAACAACAGGCTCAAAGTGGCTAGATTAACAGAGTCCCAAGCCTGGCTCTCAAAATACGGAAATTTCGCCTGCCTGTCCCCCCAGCAACATGTCTGAGTCCAGCCGCCAGGCAAGACCCTGCTCCGCCCGCCGGCCAAGACAGAAGAAAAAAAAAGTGAAAATGGCGTTTACCTTCCGTCTGTGAGAGCCGGGCCTAGCCAGGAGCGGGAGTCTGCGAAAGAGAGGAAGTTTTTCGCTGAGTGGTATTGAAGTCCCAATTAACAGCCCTGTGCCGTGTCCTGGGGCTGATTAGGTGACCAGAAGGCTCCGTCTGATTATCAATTCAGGTCTTGGTTTCCAGAGGGATATAAGGAGACGTGGGCTTAGTCCGCCAGCTTGACTCCTGGATTTCATCTTTTAAAGATCAGGATCCGACTCGACGGCACTTGGCTTGGCATTGAAATATTCAATTTAGTCTCACTTTCTACTTTATAGTGTAATTAGCAAACCAAATTTTCAGAAGTGGTTGGTTATTTTAAAGATTGTCTCCTACTGAATTCCTCATTCTTTGAATCAGTCAAGCCATATATATAAACAGTTTTTGTATTTTTGTATGGAACTTGTATTTCTGTATTTTTATGTGGAACTTTTAGATAGTCTTCATTTCTGGATTCTTTACTTAGGAGTAGAAACTTAGCTGTGTACAACAAAAATTCACATTTTAGGGAATCAGGAGCAATAAGTTATTTTGATTTTGCCTAAAGTCAAAGTCTTTAATTGAAATAACTGCAAGAATTAAATAGGTCTTCAGCATGAACTTCCTATTTTTACTCCCCATTCCTACAGAAGTGTACCAAATCTTTTAAAAACACAGTGCTATTGTATTAAAAAAGCAGTTTACCTTATTATTAGCTTTTTGCACATGTACTGTGATATCCAGAAAAATTCAAATTACGTTTAATTTACTTAGCAATTCTTAGTGCTTTTCCTCTTGACCTTTCAAATTTGAAGCAAGTGTGCCAGATTTTTTTAACTGGCTTCCCTGTGCCATTATTTATTTCCCTGTAAGAAATGTGCAATTGTATGTGTAATTAATAGAACTAACAGAGTTTTAACTTTGTTGGTAGTTCTGAGTCACCCATTAATGTAGCTGTACTTCATTTTCCAGGAAATGACAGTGTTCAGGTAAGACATTCCCTGTGTGTCATGTGCTACCGTCCTGTATCCCCTTATATGTGTGGAGTGAGAAAGATTTGTGTGGTGCTGGGGAGAGATGCTGAGGGGCAGAACCTGAGCCCTCTGTTTCACACCATTAATTGTGGGCTCAATTAATCAGGGACTCAGTGGATCAAATTGACTCATATGTAAATGAGGGATTTTATGTAACTCCAGGGTTCTAATTCTTTTGTGTGTTAAGGGAAACTGAAAAAATACTGATGCTGGGCCTCCATTCTTAGATTCTGATTAAACTGGCCTGAGGTTTGGCCCGGGTGTTGGTATTTTTTTAGTGTTTCCAGATGGTTCTGATGTGTGTCCAGGACTGAGAACCACTGTAACTCACTACAGTGTAGTGATTGTGCACCACCAGATAATGTGCTAAGATACTTTGAAGAAGACCTCATTGAAAATTCAGGGTTACAGTTTCTCATCTACTTTAGTTAAGCCATAATCAAAAAACAAATAAAACCACAAATTTCTGGATAAACACACTTTTAGGAAAACACTAAGTTGATAAAAAGTAGAAAGCTTCAAAATTCCTAGAAATGAAGTCTGTTTCTAAAAGTAATGTATTTGGAATCTTAATTTTTTTTTTTTTAAGCAACAGGAAGCATTTTGTTTAAATAATTATACAAATGTGAATTCCAAGCAGCTTATGAATCTTTTTGTCTTTAGCCATAGTGCATCTAGATTGACTTCAGGTAAAGTTATCTGACATTTTAACACTCATAAACTTTGAAAAGTAACATCTGAGGTTCTTTTTATTTTGGACTGCAATCTTTTTTATTCAATTATTTATTTATTGTGATTGAGTGCAAGTTTACAGTACATTTCAAATTTGCAACCTGCCTATCTGTAGCTCCCTCTGCTCTCCTTGCCTGGTGACAGCACACTCCTCCTTTCCGTGTATACATGTCATTTTCTGTTAACCATGTAGGACGACATCCTGTAGATGCATAGAACCATAAAGTGTAGACATGATATGGTCACTCTGTGTCCCTGAGTTGGACTGCAGTCTTCAGGCAATCATCATTTTAGTGTAGTTAGTTGGTAGTAGTAATCTGGTTTATTGTGGTACTCTTTTGTTGAGGGCACTGGTTCTGTACAGCATCAGTAAGGAAAAAATTTTAACTATGCACACCATAATATAAGTAGATGGAGTTTCCCCTAGTATTTCCTTGGAGGCTCTCATAACACTGCGTTTTCCACAGCTGAGAGTATTTAGCTTAAAAATTGTGATGAATAGCTTTTGTTTTGTATGTTTTACTGAAAGTTTAATTTTATTTGGTACTGTTGAGGAAGTAAATAAATGAGGATGAAAATCTAAGTAAAATGTACCCCAAACCCAACTTAACACACTACTGTTGAGCTGATCCTGACTCTTAAGTAAAATGTGTAGTATAATTGTACTCTGTAACTGGGTAGTACAGTGGTTTGCATTGGGAAACTAACTTAATGATTGATAGTTGGATCCTATCCATTGATGCTATGGAAGAAAGGCCTGATGGTCTGCTTCCGTAATGAGTACAGCTAAGAAAACTGTATGGAGCTGTTCTGTTCTGTAACACGTGAGATTGCTGTGAACTGGAATCGGCTTCACAGTAATGAATGGTTTGTTCAGATAGTAATTCAGTAATTCAGATAGGCTTGGAAGATGTAAATATTGTCTTTCTGGTAATCTTTATAATACTACAGTATTCTTTTATGTTTAGATGTTATTCAGTATCTATTTTTTACCCATTTAATGGAACCAAGGCATATCATGTTATTGAGGTTGTATATTAAACTCTGCAAATGTAAATTCTAATGAATTTGTGTTTCCTTCATTTCATTATATCATGATAGAATAATGGTGTCACACAGTAGCCTCACCCCATAAACTAATCCAGAAGAAAAATATGTTAGTGTGATTTATCTTCTTGTTACTGCAGTAAACATTAAGTGAACATTCTTGTGTACCTTCACTGTCCAGGGTGCTCTGCTGTTTGTCAGGGATGCTGCAGATGACTGATGACTCACATCACATGAGACAGATGTGGAGCACTATTGTGAGATTCAGCATGGTGAACAAGCAATGCAGTGAATTGTTTGCACATTGATGGTAGAGAATGATTGGAATAGTTCTTCCATAAGGAGCTGCAGGGAGAACACAGCATTTGTTGATGGTGGTTCAGACTTCATAAAGACATGTAGAATCAGAAGAACTGGGCATGTTTAGGGCCAGTAAAGGCTTCTCCTTGGCTGGCTAAAGAGGATGCGTCAGTGCCAGTGATCACAGTTTGTCAAAGGTCACATGTGCTGTTTTGAGATGTTAGAGTTTTATCCCATTGGCAGTGTGGAGCTATCAGACCCTTTAAATGCAGTAAAGTTCTGTGTGTGTGTGCACACGTGTGTGTGTATGTGTTACTTTTAATCAGAAATGTGTTAATCAGTTTTTAAAATGAAGGTAATTCTTAGTTTCATCAAGATTGAAAATTACTTTTAATAATAATAAACAAAATTAATTGTGGCATCATGGCCTGAGTGGCATCATTCATAAAGGATGCAAATGTACTTATATCAGGTTGACAGGTTGGCATAAGCCAGAAAACTAATAGCCTGTATGAGGCTGTCACACTACATGTTGTTCTATCAAGTAATTGCCTTACGTTGAACCTTTCCAGATCCTTTAGCTTCTACGTATTATGGGGCAGAAATTGTCCTTGATGCTCACTTCCTCCTCCTTTTTAAGTAGCAGCATTTTTATCTTGACCTGTGGCCACTTTGCAGTTAGTAAAGCGATTTTGTGGAGTTGTGATGAACTTTCTGGCCAGTGGGATAGAAGAAGAAATGTTACGTTGCAGCTTCTAGGAAGCCTTTTAGAAACATGGATGGTACGTGCCTTTCCCTTCTCTCTTCAGCAACTCCCTCATCAAGAGAATTTGGATATGGTGATTTTGTAGTTTCTGCCAGTATTGTAGACCAGGAGGACAAAGGCATACTGCCAGGAGAGCAGAAGAGGAAGCTGGGAAGAGCCTGGGCCCTTGATGGCTGTGAAGCTGCCATACCAGCCCTGGAATACTTCCCTGTGAATTTCCTTTATGTGACAGCCGGTATAAACTTCCGTTCTGTTTGAGCCATTACTTCGTCCTTTTGGGTGAAACAAACTCTTATTAATATAGATACTGAACTGGAAATCATTTCCTTGGTGTGTGATTTTAAGCAAGCCATTTATTATTTCAGCCTTGTTTTCTTCATATATGAAATGTTGATAGTATCATGACTTTCTTATTACATTGAAGAGATGAAGTAAGAGGGCACTATACACAGTCTTTTTCATTAGAAAAGTGAATACAAGGAAGTTTTAATTCACTTGCTAATTCTGATCAGTTGACTGAAGGCCCTGTGAAATGCTTGGGAGAAGGATTCTGACACCGATTATAGGCTCAGCTGGAAAGAATGTTGTCATCATTAATTATACATACCGCAGCTAGGAAATGGGGAAGCCCTCTACCAGTGCCACCTGTAGGATATCTTGATCTCAGACTGGAAGACTACCACATGCCTGATGGTCAGTCTACCAGGAAGCCCGCTAAAGACAGACCAAACCAAACCAAACTCCCTGTCTTGTGTTGATTCTGAGTCATAGTAACCCTGTGGAAGAGAGTAGAACTGGCCCATAGGGTTTCCAAGGAGTATCTGGTGGAAAGCCTGTGAGTACCCGCTAAAAGCTGAAGTGTTTAAACTGTGTACTAACTAGTGGAACATTACTAAAGAATTGGGAGTTGCTACCACACCCTGTTAGTTAAATTTGAAGCTGATTCATTTCCTACACCGGGTGTTTTCATCAAAAATGGTATGTTTTTATGGTGTCATATATGTACACCAGTGGTATTCTTAATAATTATTAAGTGTGTTTTACTAAAACCTTGTATTATAGCACAAGTGACTTAAAAGAGTCATTGTTCTGAAAATTTTCAGTATTCACGGTCAAATAGTTCGGCTCTAAACTTATGGAACAACTTATTTTACTTCCTGGCAACACTCATTTCCTGATGCACCAGTTGAAAATATGCTTGGCAGCACCAAAGGAAAACTGCAGCCCTTAGAATAGTTTGTTGATGGATTGCTTGAAGGAGTCAGAAATTCTGATAACCAACAGTTGTCCCTATTGCTGTTGCCATGTTAGGAGATCTTAGCTTATGATGAGGTTTAGGAGGCTGTGTGGAGTGCTTTCTAAACCTTTTGAAATTAGATGCAAAGTTTTGCACGTACATGTTCTGGAGTGAAGTCTGCGTTTCATCAGATGCTTAAAGATCTGTGATGCTAAAAATCTTTTTTGTTTTAGTCTTATTTGTATTTTAATGTATTTTTTTGTGCAATGAATGTTTCTCAAGAATGGAGCTTTTTTTTTTAATTATGATTAAATGAAAATGTAAATTCCCATATAAATTTGCGTGCCCACCTATATGCAGCTCCTACTGTTCTCCCTGCCTGGTGTCAGCACTCTCTTCCTTTGTGCTCCATCCATGTCTTATCCTCCCAACAATCTCCTGTACCCTCCTCTCTACCCACTCCCCTTCCTCCAGTAAGAGGTCAGGAGGACGACATCCTATAGATGCGTAGAACCATAAAGTGCACATGTGATGTGGTCACTCTGTGTCACCGAGTCCAGTCCATTCCTGTCTGAAGAGTTGACCTCCATTATGATTTATGGACAGGGGCAGCATCAGGGCCAGGGGCCATGCCCCCAGGGGAACTCCGAGGCTCCTGGACCATCAGTTGCGGTCTTTTAGTGGAGATCTCAGTGTGCCTAAAAATCTTAAGAGCCACTTTTTTTGATGTTGCATTGGTTTACTAGCTACTTGGGCTGTGGTATCTTAGAGATTTTTAAAATTGTGCTTTAAGTGAAAGCTTATGGTTCAAGTTAGTCTCTCATACAAAAATTGTATACACATTGTTCTATGACCCTGGTTGTCTCCCTATAGTGTGGCAGCAGACTGCTTCTTTCCACATGGATTTCTTTTTTTTTTTTAATTTTTATTTTTATTTAACATAACTGAGTGAAAATATACATTCACATATAAATTTACATGCCCCCCCCACATGCAGCTTCCACTGCTCTCCCTGTCCAGTGACAGCACACTATTCCTCTCTGCTCCATACATGTCTCATCCTCCCAACAGTCTCCTTTCCCCTCCTGTCCGTCCACTCCCCTTCCTCCAGCCAGAGGTCAGCCAGATGATATCCTATAGATGTATAGAATCATCAAGTGCTTCCAATATATGGTCACTCTGCATTGCCAAGTCCAATCCATTCCTGTCCAAAGAGTGGACCTTTGTTATAATTTATGGGAAAGGGGAGCATCAGGGCAGGGGGCCATGCTCTCAGAGGAACCCCCAAACAACTGGACCATCAATTGAGGTCTTTTAGTGGAGATCTCATGATGCACCTCTTTATTCTTGTGTTGCCAGTGAGACTCCTCTCTGTGAGCTCCATCGTGGCTATCACTGGTGGTGGCCAGGCACCATCTGGTTCTTCCCGTCCCAAGTCGATATAGGCACCCACTCTTGCGGGTCTCTCTGTCTTCTAGGTTGTCTTTACCGCATATCATTTTGGTCCTTGGTGAGCATTCGTTCCTGCTGAGTTGGGACCATTTGCTGTGTCCTCGGATGGCAGCTTGGCAGCTTTTAAGACCCCAGACGCCACTCACCAATGTGGGGTGCAGAGAGCTCTCTTAGCAAAACGCTTGTTGTGCCAATTGGCCTGGAATTCGTCTAAGAGCATGGTCCCTCGCCCCCCGCCCCAGCTACTCTATCCTTGCAGTATTGAGTTAAGATGGAAGGAGTACTCAAGTTATGCTGAAGTCCACTTAATGTTGTTCTTGTTCCTAATGTGTGCTGTCACCGCTTTCTCCCAACTAGATTTCTATTAACTATCTAAACTAAACCCTCCCCCCCTCACCCTTCCTCCCTCCCCTCTCTTGCAGCTGTCAAAGAGTCTTTTCTTCTATACACAAATCTGTTTTTTGAGATCTTATCGTAGAGGTCTCATACAGTATTTGTCCCTTTGTCGCTGACTACTTTCGCTCAACATAATGTCTTCCAGTTGAAACCAGATTAGGAGATGTTTCCTGGAATCATCGTTATTCTTTATCATTGCGTAGTGCTCCATTGAGTATATGTACCACAGTTTACCTATCCATTCTTCTATTGTTGGGCATCTTGGTTGATTCCATCTTTTTGCTATCGTGGACTGTGCTGCGATAAACATTCTGGTGCATGTGTCTGTTGGTGTGAAAGGCCTTGAATCTGTAAGATATATTCCAAGTAGTGGAATTACTGGGTCAAATGGTATAACAATATCCATTTTTTTAAGGAAGCACCAGATTGCCTTCCAAAGAGGCTGGACCATTTTGCAACCCTGCCAACAGTGTAGGAGGGTTCCACTTTCTCCACAGCCTCTCCAGCATTTGTTGTTTTGTGTTTTCTGGATCATGGCCAATCTTGTTGAGGTGAGATGGTATCTCATTGTTGTCTTGATTTGAATTTCTTTAATAACTAAAGATCGTGAACATGTCTGCACCACATGGATTTCTTAAATGTCTGTTCAATCAGATCGTGTCTTTTTTTGCCTTCTCTTCTTGACTGCATATAGGAGCTACCCTTTTAGTCTCATGAATCTACTTGAGTTGAGAAGCAGTCTCTTCACAAGCATCATTTAAATCTTAGAGTGCCGTCTCATCCTTGAAGAGCTAGCTTCAAGAACGGTTTCAGTTTTGAATTAACAGAGATTCTGGGGGCGATGACTTCTGATCCCCTCCCGTTTCAGTCAGACCAGTAAGTCTGTTCTTTTTGCTGTAATTTGAGTTCTGCTTCCCACTTTTCTTCTGCTGCATCAGGGACTTTTTGTTGTATGCCCTGTCAGGGTGATTGTTGGTTATAGTCAAGCACTATCTAGTTCTTCTGGTAGGATTTTAAATTTGTATTATTTTTTTTTTTAAGATTGTGCTTTATGTGAAAGTTAACAATTCAATTTGTTATGCAAAAACTCACACACATTGCTTTGTAACTCCAGCTGCTCTCCTCACGTTGTAACAGCACATTCATCCTTTCTACGCTGTACTTCCCTTGTGCATTCAACCAGCTCGTGTTCCCCTGTGCCCTCTCATCTTGCTTCTAAGTAGGAGCTGCTGAGTTAGTCATATACACCTACTTAGGCCAAGAGATACATTCTTCTCCAGTATCACTTGATGTTTTATGTTGAGGCTAATCTTAGCCTGAAGAGTTGGCTTCAGGAATAGTTTCAGTTCCAGCCTAAGAGACAATCCAGTGGCATGTCTTCCAGGTCTGTCAGACCATGAAGTCTGGCCTTTTTAATAAAGTTCAGGTTCTGTACCCCATTTTTCTCTTCCTACACAAGGGACTTTTTGTTATGCTCCCTGTTAGAACAGCCATTTTTGGTGGATAGGCACCATCTAGTTTTCTGGTCTCATTCTGATGGATTATGTGGCCTTGTCTGTCTCATGGGCACATGTTGTCCTCATGTGTTTGATGTCCTTTATTCTCCTCTCCTCCAGGAGGGTTAGGACCAATTGATGCTTCTTAGATGGCCATTCGCTAGCTTTTATGACCCAGATGCCACTCACCAAAGTAGGATGGAGAACATTGTATCTTTAAAAACTTTGTTGTGGCGGTCGACCTAGGTGTACCTTGAAACCATCATCTCCAGACCCTTGCTGATGCTACTCTGTTCTTTGAAGTGTTTAGTTATATTTCAGAAACTTGCTAGCTTTTGGTTTTGTCCAGTCTTGCTGACTTTTCTGTTACATGTTATCCCTCCCGTCAAAGCAGTCCTTGTCTGCTATCTAAGTAATGAATACCTCTCTCTCCCTCCCCACACTTGTAACTGTCACAGAATGTTTTCTTCTATGTTTAAACCATTTCTTGAGTCCCTGCAATAGTGGTATCATAATTATTTGTCCTTTTGCAACTGACTAATATTGCTGAACATAATGCCTTCCAGATTCCATCATGTTTTGAGATGTTTCACAAATTCATTGTTGTTCTTTTTTACTGCATAGTATTCTACTGTGTGACTATGCCATAGTTTTGTTTACTGTTTATCTGTTAAATGAGCACCTACATTGGTTTTATTTTTTCTTACTGTTGTGGACAGTACTACAGTGAACATTGATTTGCACTATTTGTGTGGCAGTTCTTATTTCTCTAGGATATATTCCAAAAAGTGGGATTGCTGGATTGTATGTGTTTCTATTTCTGGCATTTGAAGAAAATGTCAAATCAATTTCCACAGTGGCTGTACCATTTTGCATTCCTGCCAGCAGAGTGTAAGTGTTTCAGTCTCTCCACAGCCTCTCTGATTTCTTTTTAGTTTGTGTCTTTCGGGTTTAATACCAGCCTTGTTGGGGTAAGATGTTATCTCACTGTAGTTTTGACTTGGATGTCTCTGATGGCTAATGATCGTGAGCATTTCCTCATGTGACTTTAGCCATCTGAATGTTTTCTTTGGTGAAGTGCCTGCTCATATCCTTTGCCCATTTTTTAATTGGGTTGTTTGTCTTCTTGTTGAGGCTTTGCAGTATGTTATAGGTTTTGGGGATTAGATAGCGGAGATTAGATGCTGATTTAATTTGTTGTATCCAGAATTTTTAGTCAGTCTGTAGGTTGTTTTTTTTTCCACCCTTTTGGGTAACTCTTCGGATGAGCATTGCTTGATTTTTAGGAGTACCCAGTTACCTGTTTTCTCTTCTCATGTTTGTGCATGGTTAGCAATGTTGTGTAGTCTGTTTCTGCCATGTATTGGGGCTCCTGGCATGTTCCTTGTTTTTTCTTCTATAATCTTTTCATTTTAGATTTTGTATTTAGATCTTTGATCCATTCTGAGTTAGTTTTTGTGCATGGTGAGAGATATGGGTCTTGTTTCATGTTTTTACAGATGGTTTTCCAGTTATGAAACACTTCATTAAAGAGATTCTCTGTTTCCTGATTTACAGACTTTGGACCTTTGTCAAATATCAGCTTCTTGTAGGTGAATAGTTTCACATGTGGATTCTCGATTCTCGTCCATTGGTCTGTGTATCTGCTGTTGAACCCATACTGGGCTGTTCTGACTGTTGTAATAGATTTCAAAGTCAGATAGTGTGAGGCCCTCCACTTTCTTTTTCTTCTTCAGTAATGCTTTACTTCTCTGGGGCTTCTTCCCTTTCCATAGGTAGTGATTTGTTTCTCCATGTCATTAAAAAAAATGCCATTGGAATTTGGATTGGGATTGCATTGTCTCTATAGATAACTTTGAGTAGGAATCTTCCTATCCATGAGCAAGGTACAAGGTAAGTTTCTCCACTTACGTAGATATCTTTTGAATTCTTACTGTAATATCTTATAGTGTTCTTTGTATAGGTCTTTTACATGTCTGATGAGATTTATTCCTAAGTATTTTATCTTCTTGGGGCTATTGTGAATGATACTGGTTTTGTGATTTCCTTTTTGGTGGTCTCTTTTTCAGTGTAAAGGAATCCATCTAATTTTTGTGTGTTTCTCTTCTATCCTGATGCTTTGCTGAACTCTTTTATTAGTTCCAGTAGTGTTTTGTGGATTCTTTTGGCTTTCGTGTGTATAAGATCATATCATCTGCAAATATAGTTCTTGGTAACTTGGATGCCTGTATTTCTTTTTCTTGTGTGATTGTTCTGGCTACAAGCTCCAACACAGTTCTGAATAAAAATGGTGACAAAGGGCATCCTTGTCTGGTTTTGGTTCTCTAGGGGAATGCTTCATTTAGGATGATGTTGGCTATGGACTTTTTAAAAAGGCCCTTTATTTTGTTGAGGAAATTGCCATTTACTCGTATTTTGCTCAGAGTTTTTAACGTGAATTTGTGTTGGACTTTGTCAAATGCCTTTTCTGCATCAGTTGACAAGCCAAGTGGTTCTTGTCTTTTGTTTTACTTATCTTGTTGTTTACATTGACTATTTTTCTAATGTTGAACCATCCTGTATCCTTGGTATGAATGCCAGTTGGTGGTGATGAATGGTTTTATTTTATATGTTGTTGAATTCTGTTGGCTAGAATTTTGTTGAGGATTTTTGCATTTAAGTTCATGAAAGATATGAAATGTAATTTTCTCTCTTTGTGGTGGTTTTACCTGGTTTTGGCATCAGAGTTATGCTGGCTTCACAGAATGAATTTGACAATATTCTGCCCTTGTCTGTGCTCTGAAATACCTTTAGTAATAGTGATGTTAACTCTTCTCTGAAAGTTTGGCAGAATTTTTCAGTGAAGCCATCAGGGCCAGGGATTTTTTTTATTAGGAATTTTTAAATTAGTTACCTTTTTGTTCTCTTCTTTTGTGATGCATTTATTTAGTTGTTCTACCTCTGTTTGTGTTAGTTTAGGTAGGTAGTGTGTTTCTAAAAGTTTGTACATTTCGTGTAGTTTTTAAATTTGTTAGAATATAGTTTTTTGTAGTATTTTGTTATTATAATGTTCTAAATTTCACTTGGGTCTGCTGTGATGTCATTTATCTCATTGCTTATTCAGGTTATTTGCTTCCTTTCCTGTTTTTTTTGGTCAGTTTGGCCAGTGGTTTATCAAGTTTGTTGATCTTTTCAAAGAACTGTCTTTCAGTCTTTTTAACTCTTTTGATCATTTTTCTGTTCTCCCGTTCAGTTAGTTCTGCACTAATTTTTTATTACTTTCTTTTTTCTGATGCCTGTGGGGCTCTTTGCTACTTTCTTTTGACTTGTTTAAATTGTAGGGCTAATGCTTTGACTTGGGCCCTTTCATCTTTTGAATGTATGCATTTATTGACGTAAAGTGACCTCTAAATACTGCTTTTGCTGCATCCTAAACTTTCTGTTACAGTATGTTTTCAGTCTCATTTGATTCTGTGAATTTCTTTATTCCATAGTTGATTTCTTCTATACTCTATTAGTTTTTGAGCAAGGTATTATTCTGTTTCCATGTGTGTGATTTTTTTCCCTTGATTTTTCTAGTATTGATTTCTACTTTTTGGCTTTATGTTCCGAAAAGGTGCTTCATAATATTTCAGTACTCTCAATTTTGTTAACATTTGCTTTATGACCTAATATGTGGTCAGTATCTTTTCTGAAGATTGTTTCGTGAGTGTTAGGAAAGAAAATATACTTGTCTGCCTTGGGGTGGAGTGTTCTGTATGTATCTATGAGGTCAAGTTGATGATTGTGATGTTTAGGTCTTCTGTGTCTGTTGTCAGTTGAACTGTGCTCCCCCCAAATGTGTGTAGTCATTTTGCTAGGCCTTGATTTCTGGTATTGTGTGATGTCCCTATATGCTGTAAACCCTGCCTCTATAATGTTAATTGAAGAGTTGTGTTGGTGGGGCAGGACTCAGTGTATAAGATTATATTGTGCCTTGAGGCAGTTTTTTGAGATACGACAGAAAGAAGCTAGCAGAGAAAGTGGACTTCATGCCATCAAGAAAGAAGCAGTACTAGTTGCAAAGCATGTCCTTTGGAAAGGACCCAGGGTCCTTGCACCTCAGGGGAAGATTGAAGGATAAGGACCTTCCTCCAGTGCCAAGAGAAAAAGCCTGCCCCTGGAGCTGACACCCTGAATTTGGACTTACAGCCTACTGGACTGTGACAGGATAAAATTTCTCTTTTTAAATCCATCCACTTGGGGTATTTCCATTATAGAAGCACTAGATGCCTAAGACTGTGTTTATTGAGCTTCTTTCTGGATGTTTTGTCCTTTACTGAAAGTGGTATGTTGAAGTCTCCTACTGTTGTTGCAGAGCTGTCTGCTTCTCTTTTCAATGTAGTTACAGTTTGTTTTTATGTAATTTGCAGCCATATCTTTGGGTTTGTAAATGTTTAATAGGTTGTGTCCCCCTGAAGTGTTGATCCTTTAATTAGTATATAGTGTCCTTGTTTATCCAGTGTGGTGGATTTTACTTTGAAGTCTGTTTTATGAGAAATATTGCCACTCCTGCCCTTTTAAAAGTGTTGTTTGCTTGATATATTTTTTCCACCCTTTTAAGTTTTAATTTGCTTCTGTCTTTAAGGTGTGTCTCCTATAGACAGCATACAGATGGATCATGTTTTTTCTTTTTTATCCAATCCATCTCTTTATTGATATTTTTAATCTGTTTATATTTAGCATAATTATTGATAGGTATGAATTTACTGCTATCATTTTGATGCCTTTTTTATTTTTGCATTGTTGATGGTTTCTTTGTTGTACTTAATTTTCTGTGTTGAGTCATTTTTTCTTTATGAGTTTTCATCTTTTTCATTGCTGGTTTTGTATTTTTTTTAATTTTAATGTGTAGAATTGTTAATTTCCTTTGTGTTTAATTTAATATTTGCCCCTGTTTTTATAAATTCAAACCAGTGTTTTGTTTTTTTTTTGTATTGCCTTGACTTGCTCTCCGTGTGAAAGATCTTTGACTGTATGTTTTTAAGTCCTTTTTGGTTTTGTTGTCTTCTTTACATAATGAGGTCTCTTTTCCCTATTTTCAGTGTTTTAGCTTTGACTTATTTTTGTGATTTCCCTGTGTGGGTTGATACTTTGTTGCTGTGTTCTGCATTCTAGTCTTGGGTTGTTATTAGGTGTCACTAATTTTCTCATTACCAGATTCCCCTTAGTATTTCTTGTAATTTTGGTTTGGTTTTGCACTATTTATTTGGAAATATCTTAATTTCCCCATCATATTTGAGAGACAATTTTGTGATATATATCACTTTTAGATGGCAGTTTTTTTCTGTCAGGGCTTTGTAAAGCGTCTTCCAATAAGGATGCCCTGTCTTTGCACTTGAATAAAACAAATTGCATAAATGATAAAGTGTTAATTTTTTTTTTATTTTGAGATACATTTTGTGGCATTATGTGCAGAAAAGAACTTTGGATAAATGGTCACTGCAGTACCTTCCAAATGGGGCCCTAAATAATCAGTTGTCGTAGCCCAGTATCTTTCACCATTGAAAGCCACAACCTCTCCTCATTCAGCTTGGTAAAAATAAGGGCCAATGATTTCACCAGACCAAAATCCACACCAAGTAGTAACTTCTTTGGAATGAAGTGACGTTTTTGAGTTTCCATTGGATTCTCGTTGCTGCCAATACAGCAGTCTTGTTTGTTAGTGAAACCATTCATCCCAAGATGTGCCCTGTTGCTACAGATGATTTTTCAGCCAAAAGCAAGGTCAACTTCCAGTTTCTCTAGAGCACAATTAGCAAATGCATAGAGCAATCTATGGTCACTGGCCTTTAGTTCTTGAGTTAAAACAATTTATTAAGGGTAAAGCTTCAAGTCCAGGTGCAAAATTCACCAAATTATGGTTGACAAAATGCCCAGTTCTTGTGCTTGGCAAGAAATTGGAATAGATTCTTGTGTACACTGTGATGAATGATGGCCATGTTTTCATTGGAATGTGTGATTTGTTGGTGCATAGGCATTGTCTGGCAACAGATCTGGTTATCTCAAATTTTTGATTAAACATCGAATTGTGCTTTCATAGGGACAATTATGGGCATCATAAATTTTATGTCATGCATGGAATGTTTGGTAAATGGAGGACCCATTTTGGTAATAAACTTTAATGATTTCTGTGTGTTGTGGAATCATGTAACTTCATGGTGGTTTGTCAAGACTAACCAAAAAAATGTGATAAATGTGGCCACTGTAGCTTCACAGATACTGCTGTTGTGAGCTGTCAAAAATAGGACATCATTATTTGAAGGCCCTTTATGTCATCCCATTGCCTTCTTGCCTGCGTGATTTCTGCTGAGTAGTTCAAGCTCAGTCTTGTTGACTATCCTTTGTAGATTATTTTTCATTTATCCATTAACTATTTTTTAAATTGACTCCTTATCTGTAGTTTTGGAAAGTTTGATTATAATATGGCTTGTTGTCTTTCTTTTGTGATCTACGTTTTATGTAGTTCTGTGAGCATCTTGAATAGATACCTTCTCATCTTTCATGATGTCAGGGAAGTTTTCTATGAAAACTGTCTTCGACAATTCTTGTATTTTCTGTTGTCCCTCTTGTTCTGGTACTCCAATCACTTGTAGATTATTCCTCCTGATAGGCTCCTGTGTAGTTTGTAGTGTTTCTTGACTTTGAAAAAATTCTTTTACCTGATTTTTCTTCAGATATATCAGGGTCACATTTGGCCTTTGATTGTCTCAATTCTGCCCCTTTGACTTTCTGTTGAGTTGCTAATTCTGTAATTTTATTATTGATCTTCTGAAGTTCTTGTCTCTGTATGCTTTCTTGTAACCTATTCCAGTTGTCATTATGCTGTATGTAGCATTTAACCTACTACACCACCAGGGTTTCCAGAACACATATACAAACAGAAAACAAATACACTTGCTAATGGCTCAGAAACAACAGTCAAAATCAAATCACTTAAATACACAGAACACAATGGCATCAGAAAGCTCCAAAACAATTATAGAACAGAAAAGATTAACATTTAGAACTCTTCAAGAGATCAGACAATATATGGCACAGCATAATGTTCTATAGGGTTGCTGAGTCAGAATCGACTCAATGGCAGTGGGTTTGGTTAAGCTAGTAAACCAGTTGCTGGAAAGTCAACTGACTCATCACAGCCTTGTGTTTCACAGTAGAACTGTAACACCATGGAGTTTTCAGTGGCTGATTTTTTGGAAGTAGACTGCCAGGCTTTTCTTCTAAGGTACCTCAAAACAAAAACAACAACAAAAAATCACCAATTGCTGTTGAGTCAGTTCCAACTCATGGTGACCCTATAGAACAGAGTAGGACTACCCCATAGGGTTTCCAAGAAGCATCTGTTAGATTTAGACTGCCAGCCTTTGGTTTAGCAGCCAAACTCTCAACCACTGTGCCACCAGGGTTTCTAAGGCACCTCAAGGGGGACTCAAATTGCCAATGTTTCGGTTCAAAGCAGAGTGTGGTAATCATTCATATCCCCACGTGCTGTGAGCTGAAAGCTATTGTGTCCTAGCCCCCTTGCCCCCTCCTCCCTCTCCACATGTTGCTTGGTGCCTGGAAACTGTAGAATAATAGGCCTAGGATGAACCATTTGTAATTCAGGCTGAACTATTTCCTCAGAAGTATGTGCAGGGTATTAGCCAGAGACAAAGCTATTTGTAATATAATAGCCCAAAGCTAAAACTATTCCTTGAAACTGTTTACAGGTTAATGGCTCAGGTTAAAACTATTTGCATGTCCCTGTCCTTTGTTTGAAGACAAACTTGCCTGCTGTGTAACAAATATCATGACCATTTTTGGTAATGTGCTGTGCTGTTGACTTCCTGAACCTGTTAAGCCTATAAATAAAGCTTGTGAAAGACCACTGGTGTCCATGGTGCTCCATCAGAAATCATGGTCCCACCTGGCCCCAACTTTATCTTGTGGGATGTGTTTATTCTAGTGTGAGTGACGTGTTTCTTGCACGAGTGACGCATTTTCATGTATGAGTGACGTGTTTTCATGTGTGAGTGAGATTTCTCATCCTCTCGCTTGTCTATGTTGGGCTCGAACCCTATCCAGCGCTGGCCGCTAGGATGCTGGATGCAGCACGCACAGACTTCATCCGAAGAACTAAACCCAGTGCTGTTGAGTCGATTCCAACTCATAGTGACTGTACAGGACAGAGTGGAACTGCTCCATAGAGTTTCCAAGGAGTGCCTGGCAGATTTGAACTGCCAGCCTTTTGGTTAGTAGATGTAGCCCTTAACCCCTCTGCCAGCAGGGTCTCCTCAGCAGCTGTAGAGGAGCATTATTAGTATGTAGTTGAGAGGTTATTTGTATGCATCATATTGGAACATTCTGAAGTAGAAGCTTGGCGTGTTCTTTTCCAAGCAGAGGAAAGCAGCCTTACTCCACCAACACATCAGTTTCTAGTAGTTTATTTACTTGCTGTTAACATTTTCTCCACCACCGCTTATCTGGTTTCAGGTTCTCACTTTATGAATTAATTAATAACACCAGATAATTATGCTCTGCCAGATAAGAAAGAGTGGAGAGATAGATCTCTAAGTCTTGTCATTTCTATCTTTTTCCAGACAAAGTAAGTTGATTTTTACTCTGGTTCTGTCCACTTAATTTTTGTTACATGCTGCTTAACCGTGCTTAGGCTTTGCTCTTCTCTTGTTCCTTTTAGGCATGGAACTTCCTAAATGTTTCGTCTCAGAGCAAGAACACTCAGGCTTTTCATGTTCTTTGGCATTAGTGGCTGTAACACATTGAATTTCTGGCAGTGGGGTGTCTACTGACAGAATCTGACCCCTTGCACCATGGCCCTGAATAAAGAAACCTTGCTTCTCGGTATGTGCCACTCAGCAAGGGCTCTCAGCAACTCCCCTTCAAGTATACCTGACATCTTTTCTGTCAGTGTATGTTGGGAGACAAAATTTGTGAGAGTGGCACCTTTTTTGTTTTTCTACATCAGTCTTCTCACATGATCAGAAATGTTAATTACAACTTAGGCAGCATTATTATTAAATTTTCCGTACTGGGCTGGATTTAATGGAACCACAGATTTAGTGGTATAAGAGTGGGATAGATTGAGGAGCTGTCTTTGTATAAGGCTTTCTTAAATTCTACTGCATCTCCATGTGTTTCTGGTAAACTGTTACCATATAATTTACTTTCTGCTTGAGCTCATAGGAAACTCACACTTTCAAAGTTGAATTGAATGAAGATTATCAGGTACAATTTAAAAAACAAAAAAAGAACCTGAATGTTGTCTCGTGTGAAGTGATAAAGACAATTTGTGAGAACTGCGTGGGATCTTGTTAGGTCTGTCTTAGCATAAGATCGTAATTTTCTAGAAAAAATTCAGATAAAATACTTCTTAGATGACCTGACTGAACTTAGTCACTGGAACTGGCTGTGAGGCCTGATTTGGTAATGAATTTGTGGTATGAATTTGGTAAATGCAGTTGTGGAAATTCAGCTTATTTCTCTAGCTATTAACCCATGTCAAGTGCCTGAGATTTATCAATCTCCAGGCTATTCTTCATTTGTTGCCAGAACTCTCCCTCATACAGAACAAATGACTCATGCTCAAGCTAAAGAAAGCACTCTAAAGAATTTCTGCCCCTACAACTGCTCAAAGGCAGCTCTGAATAGTGGGCACTGATCCTTGCCAACTAGTTTATCCTTATTAACTTCACGCGTTGAGTCCTATGAGACAGACTCAGATGTAGACACTCCTTTTTTTTCCCTCTTAAAGACTGCCCTTTTCAGACATTCCATGGGAAATCTGTTAAGAACAACATAAGACCAGTCACAGATTTATTGATTTTTCCTGGGCATTGGACTATGTGAAGTGAAACCAGCTATGACTTCAGCTTTATGAGCTCAGTAAACACCCTCTTCTTAACTCTAAACAAGTGGTATCTCTGTAGAGCTTCTTAGTACACCTTCTAAGCAGAGTCATGAGGCAGAGTCTTGTGGTAGATCAGTTAACTTGTGTGGAAGATAATGAGGTTGTTTTGGTCTTTTTCTTATTTTTAAAAATTGTTATTTTCTTTTTACTCTAAAGTATTGATGAACATATATTACTTTTCAATGAGCTGGAGTTACAGGAGAGACTAATCTACAACAGTACTGATTACATAGTTTGTTTTGACAGGTTCCTCACTATCTAGTACTTCTGCTGTCTAGTTATTATCCAAAAGAACTGCTTAATACTTAGTGCTTTGACGTCAGAACTTGCCAGAGCATTTGCAACTTTTAATTTGCATATCTCCAGAAGACCTATGAAAAAGGTAACATCTATTTCATCTTGAAGAATTTTCCTTACAGTTAATTATTTGCTTTACAGTAGGCATGGAGAGTTTAAACAAAGCAAAACAAAAAACTGGCTAATATAAAATGTTGTTGAAAAATTATTATAGCTGCTTTCTGTGATAGTGCTGCTCAGACTTTTCTTCCAAAGTCTCCAGTGAACAAGGATGAATATGTACCATCTAAGGTCCTTGGAAAGCTCTGGTGGCACAGTGTTTTAGGATCTCAGCCGCTAACCGAAAGGCTGGCAGTTTGAATCCGCTGGAGGCTCCTTGCAATACATATGGGGCTGCTCTGCTCTCTCCCGTAGGGTCTCTGTGAGTCAGAATTTACTCAGTGGCAACAGATTTGGTGTTTTTGGTTTCAGGCCCTTGAAAGGAGCCCTGACAGTGCAGTGGGTGTTTAGTCACTAATCAAAAGGTCAGTGGTTTGAACTCATCAGCTGCTCCACTGGAGAAAGGTGGGGCAGCCTGTTTCTGTAATGATCCCTTCCTTGGACACCCTATGAGGACATTCTGCTCTGTGCTGTAGGGTCCCTATGATTCAGAATTTACTCTGTGACAGTTAAGTTGAGGCAAGTCCTTGGAAGGAGCGCTGGTGACACAGTGGTTCAAGTGCATGACTGCTAACCAAAAGTTCTGCATTTCGAACCCACCCGCTGCTCCATGGAAGCAAAGACCAGACAATTTACTCCCATAAAGATTACAGCTTAGACAACCCTTTGGAGACTGTTGTGCTCTATCCTGTAGGGTTTATATGAGTCAGGATCATCACTATCACACACAAGAAGACTTTTGAGCACCTGATTTCAAGGATATTACAGTATTATCTTGAATTGATGGGCATTTTGCACTCAGTGCATAATATAGCTGTAGTTTTTTTTTCTTTTCATTTTTAGTACAAAATGCTTTAAATTATGTAGCATCAAAGGGTAAATTGGATGCTAAGAAGATTTGTTCTGTTTTATCTTTGCTGTCATGTATTTTATATGCTGCTATTATGTGCTCATGGGGGCACTTGTCTTCAAGTGCTTATATGCAACTGTATGTTGAATGAGACCAGATGTATTTTCAGAGGAAAATGTTGATATCCGTGCCACCACCTTCTTGAAGGCTGTACAGTGGTCTTCTCTTTGAGGTGCTGTCTGATTGGATTTCTTACCAGACTGACCCTCTGCTCGTTTGTCAGAGTATACAGTTCTGCTTTTAATTGGAAATAGTTTCAGTTAGAGCTAATAGAAAACACTGCGAGTTCTATATTATCTGGATATTTTTGTTGTCAGGCAGTAACATAATAGTGGAACTGCCTGAAAGATAAGCAGTTCATCTATTATGCAAAATAGATTTTATCCTTTTTGGATACAGACTATATGAGAATCGGATGAAAAATGCCCACATACCCTTGGTCCTAATGTTTTGCTTAGAATTTCAGGAGATTCATAGATACCCTGAGAACCACTTGTGTGTAGTCAGGAAATTAATGTTTATTCAATCAATATTTGTTGCATGCTTACTCAAATACTTATTGAAAGCCATTTTTCAGGTACCATGGTGGCAAGCATGAGGAATAAACAGTGGAAATGATTTTATATATTTATGAATTGTTTTCACCTTCATCAGATCTTTTTTGGTGAAATTAATGAATTAGGTATAAATAGGTTAAAATTCCTTTTGGAGGAATATTACAAACCGTAACAGTTCTCCTTTTTTGAGTAACTATAAGGAATTACTTCTTTTTAGTTATTTATTTAAATGGATCATGCAGTAATGCCATTACCTCTCCATCTGTGCCATAAAATTTAACGTAACTTGTAGAACTTTGATTAACTGAGAAATGACTGTAGATTGACTTCTAGTGTTTTTAGAACTTAGCCTTTACTCTGGAAATCGCTTCTTAAACCAGACCCACTTGACTACTTAACAAAAGCATTAAAAGTGGAATCGTTGTGGGCCTTACTTTGTTTAAATATCTTTTTCTTTTTGTATATCACCTAAGTAGAAATCTTGTGTGGGCAGTTTATTTTGTGCCTATGTCAAGTAGCCTCGTTTGGCTGGGGGTGCTGTGGCTTCAGCATTTCATGTATTGTTTGTAGTGACCTCTTTCAACCTTCTGTTGCTAGCTTTCTTTTAATTTTTTTTTAAGCTTTTTCATTGTGTTTTAAGTGAGAGTTTATAATTTGAGTCAGTTTCTCATACAAACACTTACCCACACATATTGTTATGTGACCCCAGCTGTTCTCCCCACCCTGTGATGGCATACTCCTCTCTTCACCATGTATTTCCCATGTCCATTCAACCAGCTCCTGTCCCCATCTGTTTTCTCATCTTGCCTCTGAACAGTAGCTGCCTGGTTAGTCTCCTGTATCTATTTAAGCCAAGAAACATTCTTTACCAGTATCATTTTACGTTTTCTTTGCCAGGTCAATCTTCGTCTAAGGATTTGGCTTCCAGAATGATTTCAGTTCTGGGCTAGTAGAAAGTCCGGGGTCCATGTCTTTCAGGGACCTTCTAGTCTGTCAGACCATCTAGTCTGTCAGACTGGTCTTTTTACTAGAGTTTGAGTTTTCTACTCATATTATTCCTGCTCCATCAGGGACTCTGTTGAGTTCCTTTTAATGGGAGTCATTGATAGTAGCCGGGCACCATCCATTTCTTCCAGTCTTATGTTGATGTCACTTCTGGTTTATAAGCCCCTTTCTATTTCTTGGGCTTACATTTTCCTGGTGTCTTTGGTGCTCTTCATAGTCTTTTGCTCCAGGTGGGATGAGACTATTTGATGCTTCCTAGATGGCCACTTAGTAGCTTTTAGGATCCCAGATGCCACTTACCAAAGTGAAATGCGGAACGTTTTCATAATAAACATTATGCCAGTTGACCTAGGTATCCCTTGCAACTGTAGTCCCCAGACCCCTGTCCCTGCCACTCTATGCCTCAACTTTTTAACTTTTGGTTTAGTCCAGTTGTGCTGACTTCTCTTCTACTGTTTGTTGTCTCTTTCTTAGAATAATTCTAGTCTGTTATCTGATTAGTGAATACTCGTCTCTTTCCCTCCTCACCCTCATAACCATCAAAGAATAATTTCTTCTGTATTTAAACGTTTTTTGTGTTCCTGTGTTAGTGGTCTGATATAATATTTGTCCTTTTGCAATTGACTAATTTCATTCGGTAATAATGTGTTCCAGGTTTCTCCATGTTATGAGATGCTTCCCAAATTCGTCATTATTTTTACCATTGTGTAATACTCCATTGTGTGAACATACCATAGTTTGTTATCCATTCATCCATTGATGGGCACCTAGGTTGATTCCATCTTTTTACTATTGTGGACAGTGCTGTGATAAACATCTGTGTACGTGTATCTATTTGTGTGGCTCGTCTCCTTTAATTTTACTTGCACCAATTTCTTAGTGATTATTTAATGTTATGGCAAATGGGAATTTGTCTTAAAATGAACTCATCTCAAAGTAACTTGGAGCTTTAAAGTAGACCTTGAGTTTTCTTACATATAAATAATGAGTTTCATAGAAGTGAGCTCCCTCAACTCTAAGGGGTAATGCATTCACTAATTATGGAAACATTAGACCTTTCTTAGAATAAATTTGTGTTTTTGTTTCTTATCAGACGTTTTGTTTTAAAGATAATAGGACGAATTCTGTTTGGTGCAATTAATGAATTAAAGTATAGATAGGTTAAATTTACTTGTGGAGAGAATTTTCTTTCTTTTGATGTATCAAGTGCTAATACTTTACCCCTCCATCTCTGCCATAAATTTATCTATCCAACTGATAACTTAAAAATTATGTATGTTTATAATGTCATTGGTCATAAATCTGGGCCTCAAATTAAGGTTCTGATTTACTTAGTGTTTTAAAAGAACTTAATGAATTAGAAGTACAGATTTGTTCCATTTTACTTACTCAGACTGAGCTAAACAGTAGTGCTAGAAAAGTTCACTTTAGAAACTCAGCTAGAGAAGTGAATCCCAAGGGTGGCCTATGCATGTGATATTCCAGTCTGTAAGGTCATCTTGGAAATCAATTTAGTTCTAAGTTTAGGACCAGAAAAACTACTTCCTTCTTCCACACTTTTTACATTTAGCCCCAAAGCTGTGTTGAGTAAGAGCAGATATGTTTTTCAGTTCTGTGAGAGCCAGGAACCACAAATTCCAAAGCTCTGTAATCTTACTGTCGCATATAAACAAACAAACACCTCAAACCTGTTGCCGTTGAGTTGATTCCAACTCATAGTGACCCTATAGGACGGAGTAGAACTGCCCCATAGAGTTTCCAAGGAGCAGCTGGTGGATTTGAACTCCTGGCTGTTAGCAGCTGTAGCACTTAACCGCTGTACCACCAGAATTTCCTCATGTAGTGCCTTACAAATACTGGATGTTCAGTAAATGTTTGCTGAGTGAGAGTGAATGTGTGACTATACATAGTAGGAACTAAACTGAGCTGAGGGTTATAAATGATACTATTTAAGTAAGTAGAAGTAAGTTTTTGTTTATTTGTACTCAGATTATGTTCATAAAATTACCTTGAAAAATGTGAAAGCCCTCCCCAGTACCTCAGCCCTTGCCAACTTTGGGCACTGGCTATGTCTCCGCCGTGGTTTGAGGAGCCTTTGTCACCTGTACCAAAGAGAAGCCCACCAAGGAGATCTCCAGGGCTGTGATAGAGAAGCCCCTAGCAGCTGGCATCAGTCTTATCTCTCAGATTACAGCAGTTAGTGATTTGGGAAGACAGTCAGGTCTGATGATGATTAACTCCTGAAGATTCTTAGTTTTGTCTTTGACCACTTTTGTTTGTATGTGCACCCTGTTGGGTTTGAACTGCTAACCTTGCAGTTAGGAACTGGATGTTTAGTCATTGTGTCACCAGGGCCCCTTCGGTGACGCTTATGATGCTGAAAACTCATGGCTAAATCAATTTGTGGCTGAGGAGCTTAAGATCTTAAGAGGAAACCTAGGATATGGAACTTTAGGTTGGAAGTATGTCTATGATGAGTTTTGCATTTGCCAAAATAAGATAAGAAAGTACACAGAAGACCATGCACATGTCCTTTTACACCCACAATGAATGTTACAGTTCTGGAGATAGCTTGATTCCGTTTACAACACATTGTCTGCAGAAACTTTCCCAGATCCCTTCTCTGTCATGCTTGTAAATTTGTTTTGCTTTGTTGAAGATAAAATGTTTATGAAAGTAGCATTTTTACTGAGCATCTCCTTCATATCTTTCTGCTTTTCTGATTCAGAGTTGACCGTGGTCTCCTGCCTAGTCCTGGTCTTAGAGAAGTATAACTAGGAGGCTGATTAGGATGATTTGAGATGAAACAAGCTTAGAGTGTTTACCTCTCCATCTGTTCATCAGCTTCTCTCTACTGTAAACAGCTTTCTGAATTGTGAGTCTTCCCCTGATTATTTCCTGCAGAGTCCTTCACCTCTTTTACACAGGACTCGGCTGCCTTCTGCTTACTGAGAGTACCTGGATGTGTTAGCTTTATCTCTGGCCAGGTCGATATTTCACTGTAGACATTTCTGCTGTTTCTTTGCTATCAATTATACTTCCTTTTTTATTTCTGACTTCTCATGATTTCTTATGAATTTTACCTAACAAGAGGGGATCAGGATTAGTAAGAAAGTAGAACTGAAATTTATGGGGAAATTCAGGCAGAAAGGATACCCAGACGTACACACAGAGTTGCATTTTATGTAAGGAATCTTGGGTAAGGATCCTTTCATGTGGATGCCTAATATGCTCCCTTTATATTGTTTCTGTGATTGAAAGTCTGAATTTGTAGGAAAATTGTTCATAGTTTGGTGCCATAAATATGTATTTAGTGGTAACAGTATAGTGATGGCAGGCGATTTCACATTTTTCAACTCTAAATCTACTAACTAGCTCTTTCACCAGTTGGTAGTAATTGGTGTTCTTTTTTGGAGCCTGGAGTTCCTATACTTCCTAAATTGACTTTTGAAGAATGATAAAACTGTACTAATGTTACGTGTTTTATTAGCTGTTATTTTTTAAATTGATACTTTATGTGGGAAACTGTATAATGGGGATAATTCTGGTTTGGGTGTAGGACCCCTAAATTTCAGTCCCACTCAAATGGCTTTTATATAAAATTTAGATGTCTTTTTTCTCTAATACTTGAAATAGGTATTTTTAGTTAAATCCTTCTTTCCGATAGTCTTTTTGATGCTTTTAACCTCCTCCCCTTTTTTAAAATTTCCGAATGAACAGCCCTCAGGGATGAGTATAAAAGGCAAATTTCTTAATTTATTAGCTATGCACTTTAAATTAATTTTAAATGATTTTTTTCTCACTTCAAATTTAATTATCCAGTGAGACCTTTTATAATCTCTGAAGTGTGTTTCTGTGAGTTTTTTTCTTTTTATTTCAATTTTATTCTTTTTAGTAAAGATGCTGAGAGATGTAACCAGTTTATGTTTTGGTGAACAGTTGCTGCTATTCCCATCTGTACAGCTTCGTTGTCTTAGGTGCAGGGGCATGAGTGGTTGATTTTTACTTGTATCACTCTTCAGTCTTAGCATTTATTATGTGTTACATGGTATTTAAAGCCATTTGTCACTCTTCCAGCAACACTACTCTGAATTTACTGCCTGCCTTCTTAATTCTTACTTGCCGTTCTTTCACTGAATATAACCAAGTGCAACTGTAGGTCAGTTGTTTCCCCAATATAATGGTAGCTGCTCACCAGAATGGGGATTAAAGTTCACTCTGCAAGACAGTTGAAAGGGCACATGTTTTGTCATATTTATTTCACTGTAATTAAAAAAGAAAATCTACTCAGTGTCTGTTAACTGTTTTTAGTGAGATTTTGGAAATATGCTTTTGACTTCGGCAGTAGAGTCATGTCAGTTCTTCAAATTACTGAATTTGTGTGTTTTGTTTAAGGCTACTATTTAAACCAGTCTATACATAATCTCTCCAACATGTTTTACCAGTAGAATATTTAAGTTTTTGATGGGAAGTACCATTTTATTATAATACTCTAATTTGTCACATGTTAAAAAGAAAAATAAAACTTCGTATAACTACAAAAGCACCAATGGAAAGCACAAACATCTTTTCTAACCTGTGCTGCATCCCAGTGGCCCTGACTTCTAATGCAGGTGCCTGCAACACAGGTGCTGCCAGCAGTGTGTGCTAACTAGGGCTGAGCTTCAGTCCCTGGGACATTCATCAGGACTTCCTTCAGCTTTGGCTGGTGAGATGACTTAACACTGATATATCTTCAGTCAGCAGTTCTTGAAGAGATACTGTCTTGGGGTCCTGTCTAAGTCTGTCCTTTTCTAGGTCCATGTATGTGTGAGACTGGGTTTCTTCAACACAGCTCAACCAAGCAATGTGTCACTGCAGCCTGAAGGCAGAAAAGACAGAAGAATCCAGCCATCCTGTCTGAGGCCAGATATTAAAGAATCTTTGCAAAAATATAAAATAACACTGCTTTTTTCACTATGCTGGGTGCAGGTTGTGTAGAGCATATGACCCAATTCAGTTATATTTACTTAATCCTGTAGAGTTATTTTCGTATACTTACATCATCTCTTGAGTGAGTACCTTCTTGTAACATGTGAAATTTAAAAACACTTCGGGGCAATCTAATAGCATAATGACTTTTATGATTGTTAAAAAGAGGATATTCTGTTTTTTAGAAGTGACTTATTTTTCTGAAACACAATAATGACAAGTGCAGTATTTATATGAACCAGTGTGTTCAGTGTCCTATCTGATGTTACTTTTGAATAGACCATCTTGACTTACTTGAATTATGAAAAATATTCATTATAATATCAAAAACATTTGACAGTGGTGTCTAAGATCCTGATGGCAGCTTGGCAGATGACAGCAGATCTTTCTTAATGTCTTGCGTATGTTCCTGTCTCCTTCTTTGAAGTCAAAACATTTCAGTCAAGCTGTGGAAACAGTAATAAGACTGTGTCAGGATGTCAGTTAATATTAAGTTGTTGTTGTTTTTAATTATAAATCCATAAATACTGCACCAGCCGTCTTCGGTTAGGAGGATTGCTGTTTGTGCACAAATTTGAGGAGTAGGGACATTGTAAGTGACAGCCAGTTTCTACAACCCTGTATGGATCCTGCTCTGGAGAGAAATGGCTATATGAGTAATGGTGGTAAAACTCCTTACTGCAATGTAGAACTTATTGTAATACATAAGACTTGAGAAAATAACCTATGGATATCAAATGGGCTTTGTAACTAGCCCTTTTTCTTTGGCTTGAATAACTTGCTTGGAAGCTACAAGCCTGGTGTTCGGTTTCTAGTACCATCATCAATGTTACCTAGGATAAGTCATTTAAGCGTGTTAAACTTATGTTCCTTTTGGCAGTGGCAATGCCATCTGCTCTTGAGTTGCCTCATTGAGATTTTGCAGAAAGTGAAATTGATTTTAAAATACAAATATGTCAAATGATTCCATCATTTATTAACTAGTTTGCATAATAGGCCTCATAAATCTGACAAATAATAAAAGAATACATACTATTTAGAATTGAACAAACTAATTTTCTCCAATTTATAATTTTTGAAAGATTTCCTTTTACTTGGATCCACAATCAATGCCCATGGAAACAGTCAGGAAAATCAAATGGTATATTGCATTGAACAGATCTGTTGCAAAAGACCTCTTCAGCGTGTTAAAAAGCGAAGATGTCACTTTGAGGACTAAAATCTGTCTGACCCAAGCCATGGTATTTTTAATCGCCTCACATGCATGTGAAAGCTGGACTATGAATAAGGAAGACCAAAGAAGAATTGATGCCTTTGAATTATGGTGTTGGCAAAGAATGTTGAATATGTTGTGGACTGCCAGAAGAATGAACAAATCTGTCTTGGAAGACGTACAGCCCGAATGTGCCTTCAAATCTAGGATGGCTAGACTTAGTCTCACATACTTTGGACACCTTATCAGAAGGACCAGTCCCTGGAGAACGACATCCTACTTGGTCAGGTAGCCAAGCCAAGCCATTGGTCAGGTAGAGGGTCAGCAAAAAGAGGAGGACCCTCCACAAGCTGGATTGCCACAGTGGCTGCAACAGTGGACTCAGGCAGAGCAGCAATTGGGAGGGTGGCACTGGAGGGGCAGTATTTCCTTCTGTGGTACACAGAGGCATTCTGAGTGGGAAACGACTTAATGGCACCTAACAGTAATTCACAATCTGTAATTTTATCTCAAAACTGCTCTTAGTGTTAACATTTTATGCTTTTTTACAAATCAGCCGAGATATCTGTGGACATTTAAATTCCTTTTCTGTTGAGAAATGTCATTAACTTGAAATATAACGATGCTTTCTGAGGAAACTACATTGCAAAGCCAGATCTTTGAATGTAGTTATTTTGTGATGTGAGCTGTAAAACCCAAACATTGAGGCTGCTTTCCACAATGCCTTGTTGCCCAGACAGTGATGTCATGTTTGAAGCATGTTTAGTTTGCAAAGGTCCTGCTTTTGATCCTTTAGTTGTCACTTTTTTTGTGCAGCTCCTCCTGAATTACAAAGGTACTGAAAGTAATTTGCTTCATTAAGGTCTGTTGCTGACACTGTTGTATTTCATTCATCCCTCTTCTGTTCGCCTCCTTCATTAAGACCTTATTCAGATTTGGCTCATGGTTCTAACTGCGACATCCATGCCATTATCATCTAAATAGCAATTACATACTCAAAACAACAGCTTCTCCTTAACTGTCTGCAACTTAACATTTTACATAAATTCAAGTGGGAATTAAGAATAAAATGAATCTTTGTGATTCACAACCTTCTCTTTTACCCTTGATTTACTAGTTGATATTGAATAAGCTGCTTACACATGAAGGAAGGTAAGATTATTGATTGCTCAGCTTTAGTTTTGTAGATATATCTATATATAAACAGTTATGTACATATAGATACATAAATGGAAATAGTTATATATGTAACTATGTGACTATTTCTATATATGTGTTAGTTAGCCAGGTGGCAGTGAACCTTATTCAATTATGCACATTTTTATTAGACAGTATTTTCCATTTTGGATATAATGAGACCAAGTTAACATTCTGTTAAGAAATTAAGAGCTCATTTCCAAAAAGCAACAGAATGTTAACAACTTGAAACATTTAAAGGAAACTTTTAAAAGTGAGTCTATATTTTGTTATTTGTAGAACAGACCTCCTGAAAAATTGAAGTGTATTCTACCGTTAAGGTAGTACTTTGTTTCAGCAGCCTTGAAATGATATTTTATAATCTATTTATAAATGCTCATCTAGTTTGGCTGCAGTGAACAGTAGTGGTTGCTGGAGACCAAGAGTTTCAACAGATGACAACGTGTGTAGCTATTAGACCTTCTCTGCCCTGTAATGTGTGGTTTAAAGGCAAGTTGGTACAAGATACCAAATAAACATGTATGTATACAAATATGAGCAGTTATGCAGAATGAATCTCTTCAGTATTTCTCCGCTACCTATGTGTGTTTGTGTGTGTATGTGTGAAAGAAACAGAGAGAGAGAAACAGAGAGAGAGAGAGAGAGACCCAACCTTCAAAAATGTTAACTATCCAATTCAATACCAGTCTTTCTGGTGCCTTGCATAAGAGCTGCTTAACATATTTTACAAATTTCTTATCATGGTCAAAGGATTTTGTTTCCTCTTTGCTTGAAATGAATTTTTAATTTCTTTTGTTTTCTGTGTTCTTAAAATTATCTGGATTATGACTGTGTGAATAATTATACAATATAGGGTAGCTTCTGATAAAGGTTTGTTCAGTGTCATTTTGTCAAACTATGTGTATTCCATTTCCCCAGTGACATGGTAGACTAAGGTGTTTGTAGATATGAATATTAGAAATCTGCCCATTGTCGATCTTCACCAGCTAGAGGCAGGGAGGACTCAGCCTTTGTCATCTTACCATCTCTTATGAAAGTGAGTCCTAAGCTTATTGGTACTCATTTCCAGGAGTGCCACTTGAGAAGGGCAGAATAGTGTAAAAAAAAAAAAAAAAAAGAAGCAGTAGCAGAAGGTGGGCTAATTGGAGACTGGGAATAGAAATAAATGTCAGGCACTGAGTCTACAAGACAAAAAGAGGCTGAGGATGAAGCAAGGTTTGCTCAGAAGAAATCTATTCCCAACAAGAGTGTTTAATGTGTTGCTTTGACACCAGCTGGGGTAAGGGCCTTACAGTGATAGATCTTAGCAGACATTACTCTTAGTTCTTTGTTATACACATAGGAGGTCTGACAGTTGAGTTCATGAACTCACCTTCGAAGTATTCATTCCCCTTGGGAAGCTATGTGCTGATGCTAATGCCTGGTCCACCCTTCAAAACAATTTTAGAGCTCTTTCTGGAATGGCCATTGTACACGGTGGCAAGGTGGCATGTTCACAAACTTAATGGTATAGTGGTCTGTAAGGGAAGTTGTAGCCAGTAAACAAATTATTGGAACACCTTCCTTGCTTACCTGATCTGGCCCCCTCAATGACTGTTTGCTTTACCCGAAGATAAAGGAAATATTGAAAGGAAGACATTTTCATAACATTCAGGACACCAAGGGTAATGTGATAACAGCTTTGATGGGTGTTCCAGAAAAAGAGTTCCAGAATTGCTTTGAAGGGTGGAATAGTTGCTGACATCTGTGCATAGCTTCCCAAGGGAAGTACTTGGAAAGTGACTGTGATGGTATTCAGCACAGAAGTATGTAGCACTTTCTCTAGAATAAGTTTGCAAACTTAACTGGCAGTTCTTGTATGAGGAAACTGGTGCTGCCGTGGTTAAGTGCTGTGGCTACAGACCAAAAGGTTGGCAGTCCAGATCCACCAAGCACCCTTTGGAATGTCTGTGGGGCAGTTCTCTTCTGTCTTACACAGTCCGTGTGAGTTGGTGTTGACTGGACAGCAGTGGATTTGTTTTAGTTTTTATATAAATCACCTTTAAAGCTTTATATGAATCGCTGAAATGTTAAAATCACCTTTAAAGTTGTTTTGATGAAATGACTAGAAGGTATTCAGAATGATGATGTGTACCCACTACTCAGTTTAAGAAATACAGATGTATCGTTCCTCGTGAAGGCTCCTGGTCTCACCTCCCTGACTCCCATATCAGAGTTAAGTTCTACTGATTCAGTGTTTTCTCATTCTCCGCCCCCCCTTTAAAAAATAAAAAGGTTACTACATTGTTTATATCCAGAGTTTAGTTTTGTTGGTTTTAAACCGATATATAAATAGAATCACAATTTGTCTTTTTCATTCAGTGTCGGGTACCAGGGATTCATCCATATTGCTCGATGTACATGAAGCTTTTTAACTTTTACTTGGCCTTGTATTATATGGGTATACCACAATTTTATTTTTCTGTTCTGATGATGAACAGTTTTACTAAAAACTTTTTAGATATTCATAGGCAAAAAATATATATATAAATTAATTCAGAATGGATCATGAACTTAAATGTAAAACCTGAAACTAATTTATTCTAGCTTCTTAAGTAGGATGCTCACCCTTGGGTCATCCATTTTTAGGTTTTTTTTTTTTAAAGAAAAAATTCTGATGTATTTAGTAACAAACTTTGAGTCTTTGGGTGGTACAAATGACTGGAGCACTTGGCTCATAAACAGAAGGTTAGAGGTTTGAATCCACCCTGTGGTGCTTTGGAAGAAAAAGGCCTGGTGATTTACTTATGAAAAATAGCCATTGAAAACCTATGGAGCAGGGTTCTTCTCTAACACACATGGGGTCACCGTGAGTTGAAATCAACTTATGGCAACTACTCCTGGTAATAATTCCCTTTAAGTCCTGTTTTAATTACTTCCAAGTTTTGAGTTGTATTATTTCTGTCAGTTTGCAGTTTTATATATTTTCCAGTTTTCTGGAAGGTGCATGTACTTTTCTGTGGATGAATTATATCTTGATGGCTATTTAATCCCACTTAATTTATTGTGTGGGCAGCAGTTTGATAGAAAATCTGCAACAGAAACTAAGTTTTTTCCCAGCTCCAGCTTTATTGGCCATTGCTGTAGCCTTGTTTGTGACCTCTATACTTCAATCTCAAGAGCAGAGTTATTTTTATTTTTATTTTTAACAAGGAGTAGGTAGTTCTGTGGGAGCCCAGGTGGCATAGTGGTAAAGTGCTATACTGCCAAACAAAAGGTTAACAGTTTGAATCTGCCAGGTGCTCCCTGGAAACCCGAGAGGGCAATTCTTCTCCATTTTATAGGGTTGCTGTGAGTCAGAATTAACCTGATGGCACTGGGTTTATGGCTTTGGGTAGTTTTGATTGTTCTAAGTTTTATAGCCTTCTGCCTGACATATGTGACATGTCTCAAGAATTGATTGTTTTTAAGAAAACCATTCTTTGCTTTATTGTTTTGAATTCTACTAATTGACATACTTTATTTCTATTTCTTTCATGTGCTGGATTTTTTATCTCATTGTTGTTATTTACTGGCTTTTAGATGACTCCAGTATATCTTAATTCAGTTTTACTTAGAACTAGTGGTGACAGTATATTGCATATGGTGTAGTAGATGATAAAAAGTGGTGGGTTGGAAAAATGTGAAGTTAATTTTAAATCTCTCCCATTAGACCAGAATAAGAGAATGTAGTGACATTTCAGTTAAATTGTAAACATGAACATTTACTGGTTTCTTGGGATGTTAATAGGTGACAAAGGAGAAACTTGTTTAAATAAGTTCGGGAAATGCTTGATTTAAAATGACTAAAGATGTTTCACAAGAATTTTGCAGAATCTTTAGTATAGTAATATGCTTTGAAAATTTTTAAGTAGGTTTTTTTAATGCTCAGTATTTTTCAAGCTAGCTTAAAAACTTATTTTTTTTTCATGGAAGATTTTGCAAAACTGTGCCTGTTGAGTACATTTTTAATAAAATACTACCAAGAATAACTTTGAGAAAGTTCAATCGTAAATGGTTAAAATTGTGAGAATATCTTTGAACTACTAAAATTTTGAGATAGTCGATTAAAAACTATTACATCATTAAAATTAATATGTATTAGTTTCTTAAAGATGTCTACTATGTTCCTAGATTTTGGAGCACAGCAGCGTACCTGATTTCGTACTGTCTTTGTAACAACCCATTGGTATTGTGGGCTGGCTGCCTCACTCCTTCTGGAGTTATTAAAACTTCATGTTAGACTGTTCTGTAAATGCTGTTAGTAATTCTTTTCAGAACCTTAATTTTTCTAGCTAAAATTCTTTCCACCTTCATTGGAGTAACATATTAAATGAAGTTCTCTGTATCTTTTTTGTTAGAGAAAGGACAGCAATGTGATTAAATTGAAATGCAGAGATTTGGGCTGTGTATATTACCGTTTTGAGATTCTTCTGCTGTTTATAGCTTTATAGATGGTCAGCTTTATCTTTATTTGACTGAGTTCTGTCAGATTTCATTATTAATGAAAATGCAGTCTGTATCAAGATGGGAAAAATGCATTCGTGATGTCTGATTTGTAAGATGAGTTTTGTTTCTCTAAGTAAAAAATGTGAAACATGTATGTCAGGTTTCTTTGGAAACAGTAAGAAATATAACACTATTATATTTTTGAAATAACAAAATTGTAGGTCCTTGACAAAGATTTGGAATGTTGAAATTTGTTTTTCTTTAATACCTCCTACCTATCTTTTTGTCTTTGTTTATGCCTTTTATCCATTTCTTTGGTGAAAAGGGATCCTACCCTTCACAAAGAAAAGTGTAAAAGAGAAGTCTTAACTAATCTCCACTTAAATGACTCTGCAGATTGAATGACATTCTCCGACTCTTCTGTAAAGCCCTAAAGGTTGGCGGTGTATAGACCATCCCCTGATAGCCTGCATACTTCCCTTCCTTGCAGCCAAGTGATAGCCTTTCCAAGAGTCACTCTGCTCTAAACACTCATGCTTGTTACTGTATTGCAGAATTTAATTTTTAAAAAAGAATATGAAATGTGATAATTATTCATATGAAAACTTAGTTGAATGCTATGGAAATAATCAAAACAGGTTAATTGGTGCTCTCAACAGGTATTGGTGAGATACATAATACAATCTAAGAATCTGTGTCAGATTGTTTAGCAGATGTCTTTAAGCCCTTGTTCTGCTTGAGAACAATTGGAGAGGGATATAATGTGTTATATGTTAGACCTACATAAAGAAAGGCTTGGTGGTTCCAACTACAAAGAAGAAAACCTTGGCTCAGCATCTTCCCCATGTGGGAAGTAACAGATCAGTTGAAAGGTGGAGAAATGTGTGTACTTGACTTCAAGTGCACTTGAACCCATCAGGCAGTGCTGTGAAAGATAGTCCTGGTGATGTGTGATTGTTACTGATTGCATCAGTAACAATTGCAGCCAAGAAGACCCTTCGGATATTTCTGCTGTGTAGCACATGGGGTTACTATGAGTCAGAATTGACTTGGCAACAAAGGGTTTGGGCTTTTCTCGGGGGTTGTGTGGGGAGGGTATTGAGCCTTTCAGAGAGAAATCATGTCCTGATCAACCTGTTCAAAACAGAGAAATGCAGTGCATATAGAAGTAGATTTAAAAAAAATCTGAAAGAATTACACTAGTCATAGGCATCGAATGCGGCAAGAACTAATAAAGGTTTTTGTTACAGGCCAGTTCACAAATCTTAGGACTGTAACAGATCTAAATTATATATAAAAACCATTGCCTTCAAGTCAATTCTGATTGATAGCAACCCTGTAAGACAGAGTTGAACTGCCCCATTGGGTTTCCAAAGAGTGCCTGGTCTATTTGGACTACTGATCTTTTTTTAGTTAGCAGTCATAGCACTTAGCCACTACACCACCAGGGTTTCTGTATTATATATATTGTAGCTTATTACCAGAACCCAAACCCATTGCTGTCAAGTTGATTTTCACCCATAGTGGCCCTAGAGGACAGAGTAGAACTATCCCATAGGGTTTCCAAGGAGCAGCTGGTAAATTTGAGCTGCTGATCTTTTGATTAGCAGCCACATCATTTAACCACTCTGCCACCAGGGCTTTTTATTACCAAATGGAGTCCAAATTAAGTATGGTTTTTTTTTGTCATTAATGTATACTTTAAGTATATAAACATGTGAAGAAAATAAACCTACCTGAAGTGATTGTGCCTCCTGTAGGTGAAATTTTTTCACATCCTATTGTGAGGATCTTAGAAATAGTGACCTAAACAAACCATTGTTTTGCCATTGAATGTGATATCCTAGCTGACTCCTGCAAGTTAGAAAATTCTGGAGTGTTTAAGGAAACCCTGGTGGTGTAGTGGTTAAGTGCTGCAACTGCTAGGTTAGCAGTTCAAGTCTGCCAGGCACTCCAGGGGCGCAGTTCTACTCTGTCCTGTAGGGTTGCTGTGAGTTGGAATCAACTTGACAGCAGTGGGTTTAGTTTGGCTGTGGTTGGACTGTTTAAGGAGGTACTACATGTAAAGGGTTTTAAGTGTTGTTTTGTGAAAAAAGTATAACTAGTAACCATATAAAATAGGCAACATTTATCAAGACTTTAAAAAGGAATTTACTGTTAACCTAGAGCAAAATTTCATTTTCAACTCTAGGGGTACAGTCATTAACAGCTCGGCTGCTATCCCAAAGATCAGTAGTTCAAATCCACCAGCAGCTCCTTGGAAACTCTGTAAGGATATATTGTAGGATTGCTCTGAATCAAAATAAACTCCAAAGCAGTGGGTTTGGTTTTTGATTTTTGTTGTGAATACTATAACTTTAGAAAACTATGAGTTATAAGAACATAAAAACATGGTTGTTTATTTTGAACAGGTCTAATTCAACTTGAAGATTGTTACCAATTTGTAAGGAAATAATTAATGTATGATAGGAAACCCTGGTGGTGTAGTGGTTAAGTGCTACTGCTGCTAACCAAAAGGTGGGCAGTTCGGGTTCACCAGATGCCCCTTGGAAACTATGGGGCAGCTCTACTCTGTCTTGTAGGGTTGCTATGAGTCAGAATCGACTCGGCATTGGGTTTTGAATGTATGATAGGAAACCTTGGTGGCATAGTAGTTAAGTGCTACAGCTGCAAGCTGAAAGGTTGGCAAGTGAAATCCACCAGATAAGAAATGGTGGTGGTGTAGTGGTCATGAGCCAGAGATGTTAAGCAAAAGGTTGGTGATGCACATCTACCAGGCACTCCTTGGAAACCCCATGAGGGAGGTTTAAGGGGTTTTGCAAGTTAGAATTGACTCAACAGCAGTGAGTGTCCAGTTTTTTTAAGGTATGATGAGCCAGTGGACATTTATTTTGGAAATGAGATAATGGATAAGGCAGAAACTATATAGGTTGTGACAGAAAGAATGTACCTAAATAGGAACAGGAGGAGGAAGAAATGAGAGTAAATCCATATTCAGAATTACCTATGTCATAGTTTTAGATGCTGTAGAAATAATTCTATGTTGTATTGATTTGGCTAAATTAACATAATGTATGAAAGAACAAAGGTGGGGTGAATTGAATTTCTTCTAAATAGCACAAAACTATTTTACCTTGTTAAATGAATATAATTTGAGTAAAATAGCATGGTTAAGGCATGCATAAATCTTTTTAATGATTTCCTGCTTCAAGCTAATTTTTTTAAATTAAAGGAGTGATTCTAAACACATTAAATAAGATGGCCTCTACTATATTTGATGAATCAACTTTTCCTGCTTTAATGTATTAACAAAATAGAGTGTATTTAAAACATTATATTGCATTTTTAACAAATAAATTTTAAATGTGTAAATTCATTTCAAATTGTAAAGTTCAGCAGCTGTGGCCTGGATAAGAGAGCATGAGTTCAAAATCTTGACTTTGAAATTGTATACAAATCTCACCACTGATGTTTCTCTTTAGGTTTAAAATAGGGCAGAAATGCCAGATTAAAATAGTCAGTCAATATGAAATGGTATTTATAAAGTTATCTATTAATTAAAGTTTACCTTTACTATTTCTAGAATAGTCCACAAATACTACAAATTCTTTTTATCATAGTTGTGTAGCTTTTACAGTTTATGGGAATTCAGTTTCTAGAACTCACACAGTGATTATCTTAGCAGTTTGTTAAAAAAATCTGTTGCAGTAGAACAGATTATTCATTAAATTCACATTTTTGTATAATAAATATAAAATTCACAACAGATACTGAAATTGTTTTCATTCACTTGGAAAGGAGGAATATTACAGACTTTGAAAGTGATTTTTCAAAATAACATGTTGGTTATAACTTGAATATGTATTCTCCATTAAAGATATTTTGAAATATACATTTTAATTATTTTTTAAAATTGTAATTAAGTGAATGTATGCAATTTAAATCGGTTTTGCATGCCCACCTATCTGCAGCTACCTCTGCTCTCCCCACCTGGTGACAGCACACTCCTTTTTTCACTCTGTATATCTACTCTGTATATCTAGTATCCTCTGAATAAGCACCTGTCCCCTGTCTCCACTCTCTTCTCTCCCATCTAGAAAAAGACTAGTAGGGACCCCCCCAAAACCAAACCCAGTGCTGTCGAGTCGATTCTGACTCATAGCACCCCTAGAGGACAGCCTCCTGTAAATGCATAGAGCTATAAAGTGTGTATACCATATGGTCACACTGTGTCCGTGAGTCCAGTCCGTTCTTGTCTAAAGAGTTGACTCATTACTGGTTTCAGGTCAGGGCCAGCAGCAGGTCTAGGGGCCATCTTCCCAGGGGACTCTCCAGGCTGTCAGACCATCCATTCAGGTCTTTTAGTAGAGTTCTTGGTCTGCACCCCTCTTTTCTCATGTTGCCTGAGGGACTGTACATTGTGTCTGCCATCATGGCTGTCTTTGGTGGTGGCCAGGCACCATCTGGTTCTTCTGGTCTCATGCTGATACAGTCTCCCATTGATATGGGTCCTTCTGTCTCCTGGGCTCTTTTTTCTTGTATCTTTGTTGTTCTCGGTGATCACCTGTTCCGGATGAGTTGGGACCATTTGGTGTATGTACCTCAGATGGCAGCTTGCTAGCTTATGAGACCTGAGACTTCACTCACCAATATGGGGTGCAGAAAACTCTCTTAGCAATAAACAGTTATACCAGTTGGCCTTATTGTCCCCTGAATACATGATCCCCAGACCCCCATCCCTGCTACTCTATCTTTTGAAATATTAGGTTGAGTTTAGAAAAACTTTTCAGTTTATGGTGAAGTCCAGTTAAATTGATCTGCTTTCTACTGTGGGCTGTCACTGCTTTCACCTAACCAAGTTTCTAACAACTATCTAATCTGTGTTCAACCCTCTCTCTCCCTCCCTCTCTCCCTTCTCCCCTCCCTTTCTCCCTCCCCACCCTTGTAGCCATCAAAGAGTCTTGTCTTTTTCTGTGTTTAAGTCTGCTTTTGCAGGGGTCTCATGTAATATTTGTCCTTTTGCTACAGACTGATTTCACTCAGCATGATATCTTCCAGTTGAAACCAGGTTATGAGATGCTTCCTAAAATCATCATTGTTCTTTATCATTGCATAGTGTTCCATTTAGTATATGTACCATAGTTTATCCATTCATTTGTTGATGGGTATCTAGGTTGACTTCATCTTTTTGCTGTTGTGGACAGTGCATGCATCTGTTTGTGTGACCACCTTTATTTTTGTAGGCTATATTCTGCCCAGTGGGATTAAATGGTATTTCTATTTCTAGCTTTTTAAGAAGGCTCAAATTGCTTTTCAGAGAAGTTGTACCTTTTTGCAATCCCACCAGCTGTGTGGGAGAGTTCTAGTCTCTCTGCTGCCTCTCCAGCATTTGTTGTTTTATGTTTTTGGATTATGGCCAACCTTGTTGGAGTGAGATGGTATCTCATTGTAGTTTTGATTTGTATTTCTCTAATAGCTAATGATAGTGAGCATTTCCTCATGTGTTTTTTGGCTGCCTAGTTGTCTTCCTTGGTGAAGTGTGTGCCCATCTCCTTTGCCCATTGCTTAATTGAGTTATTTACCTTTTTCTTGTTGATATCTTGCAGTACCTTATAGGATATGGAAATCAGACCTTGGTCTGCCAAATATTTTTTCTTATTCTGTAGGTAGTCTTTTAAGTCTCTTGACAAAGTCTTTGAATAAGCAAAAGTGTTGATTCTTAGTAGTTCCCGTTTATCTATTTTCTCCTGTTGTTCATCAGATTTTGAAGTCTAAGCTGTGTGTCAGAACTTCGATTGTTGACTCTATTTTTTCTTGCATGATCTTTATTGTTTTAGGTTTGGTATTTAGGTCTCTTATCCATTTTGAGTTAGTTTTTGTGTGAGGCATAAGATAATGGGTCCTGTTTCAGTTTTTTCACAGATGAATATCCAATTTTGCCAACACCGTTTGTTAAGAGACTGTTTTTACTGCAGTTTACGACCTTTGGACCTTTGTGATTTTGAAATATATTGATTAAATTTCTTTTAAAATACTTTATTTTAATCTTCAATTCAAGCTGCTTGTTTTTTTAGTCAGCTGTCATAGCTCTTCTATACCACCAGAGTTTCAATTTTAATCGTAGGTCTATTTAAAATTTTTTATGATGTTGTACATGATACTGTATGTACATGGGTTGTCTGTTCTTGCATATTCCTAGCAACTAGTGGGAGAAAGAAACTATCAAGAAATGAGAGTGAGAATGCTGCATAACCTAAATTTTACAAATATGTTTTGAAAGTCATACCTCTAACTTATTTCGGAGGAAAACTATATGTATCCAGCAAATTGAAACAGGAGCCTAAATACTGTTTGTTGTTATTGTTCATGTCTAAAAGTAGCCTCTAGAGCCTCTGTACATATGTTAATACCAAAATTTTAATTCCTTTTTTGTTTTGAAAGGTCTTCTGATTTACCTCATCTCTTTGTATAGACATCATTCTTCATGCAAATCATTTATTAAACATAGACAATAACAGTAGGCAGCCAAAAGACCTGCCTGGGGCAGACAGAAACCTATTCTTTTCCTTCTTACTTTCTGACTTTAGGAAGAAGTACTAACATAAGCTTTATTTAACTTCTAGATGAAGTTGGAAAGAAACCTGTTTAAATTATGACTGGGTAGAACTAAGGTGAAGCTGGAGAAATCTGTGTTTTTTCTTTTGTTTAAAGGCTCCCAGGTGATTTCCAAGTTTGGAAACCACTGATTAAGATCAATTTCCTTCAGATTTGCTAATATATTTAATTCCTATGAGGGAGAAAATGGAAATTTTTAAAGTACAAGACAGCATTTTAGGAGATGACATAATTTCTTTTATATTTTGCTAATTGTTTTAAATTTTTTTATTTTTTAAAGCACAGCTTTTTTCCTGCTTTCTTTGTCAGTGAGGTTAAATGAAGGCTGGGAGAATAGAATCACCTTTAGGGTGATGCAGAGGACTCAGAAGATACAGTGATGAAATATGATCAGCAAACTGTACAGCAGGGTCACAAATGTGTGATTCTAAACGCTACTCTATTTGAAACCAATCCAAAGTCTTGAATTTGATCCAGTATATAGTACACTACAAATGGAAAGATTAAACTGAAGCAGTATAATTAGGGTAAGCCACTGCATCTGCACTTGTATTGCAGCAACTGAATTTGAAGCCAGCTGTGCAATGGTGACTAATCTCCCTGGCAAGCCCCCATGAGAGTGTAGTACAATAAGCCAGCTTCAGCCTCATCAGCACGTGTTTCTTCAGCACTCTTCTGAGCAGGTGATGGTGATGATGCAATCTGATTATACTGTAGAAGGCATTCTAACCACAATCAATAGTTGAATCGCACAAGGGATGTCACAAAAGACTTCCAAACTGACTGTATACTTTTTCAGATAGTTTTTATTAGAGAAAGCAAAGGAAACTGGGATTTTCTTGGTCACCTTGGTAACTGTAGTACTTTAGAGCACATTAGCATCTTACATTTGACAATCTTAAATTAGTTTTCATGTGTGAAACGAAGGTAATAAAAAGGTGGGAAGAAGAAAGGACTTGTGAGCTCTTATTCACAGTCATTCACAGCCACTTATAGTGATTATTTTTAAAAAAGTTAAACTGTCCAGACAGTTTAATTCTGGACAGACAAGAGAGGGTGGAGTGGTGTGCTGTGAAGGGTTTTCAGTAGCGCGCTAACCATTCTTTAGTCAGAGATGCTCTTCATGCGGCTCTCCTGATGGGGCAATATTTAAGTGTCTTGAACATTGTTTGTGTGTCATAAATACTGCTTGACTTGAACTTGAGCCTTTTTGTCTTTTATTTTTGAAGGAAATAATGATTTTTTCCTCTAATATACTATAGAGGGTCATGGTGAGGATGAATAAAATCACATTTGAGAATATGTATCTTGTTTGGAGACTAAGTACTGCAAGAGTGGGAAAGATATTCACAGGTATTATTTGAGATAGATAACGCAGAAGTAGAATATTTGGAAATTACTTCTTAGCCTTAAATTTATACTCTGTTATCCTCCAAATAAACATGATATAACATGCATTAAAGGACATGTATTCCACAAGACCATTAAAGTAGAAATGGCAAATTGTAGACCTTTGAGAAAAAAAAGGGGGAAAGGAAGTATTAAAAAAAAAAAATTTGTGCCTAGTAGAACTCACAGTTGTTAAGCATTGGGATTACTTTGGATGCTTGTTAGAAGTACATATGCCTGGGCCTCATCGCCATCAGTCCTGATTCTATAGATCTGGAGTGGATCCTAACTGCCTGTGTTTCTAATAATCCTGCCTCTTACTGTGCCTTTGGGAGATTTCACTACACCAAAATTGAAGAAACACTGATCCAGCTACTATAGTTTTTGTGGTTAATTCTAAGCTGCTTTGTTACTGAACAACCAAAAAAAGAGTTATTTTCCTCAGAAGAAATAAATTGTCTCTCGATAAGACAGGAAAGAGCATAATGGGTGTTTCTAGAAATGATTATGTAGAAGGAGCCAGTTGTGTTCTTTTCATTTACTTTTATTTAAGCCTTCAGTAAAAATAGAGTATTTTATTTGAGAACTGAAGACCTTCAGTGAGTGCTAAGTGAATTGAGTGCAGGTACACTAGGTACACTGGCTTCCAGAAACACTGATGCTTGTAGTGGTTAAGTGCTATGGCTCCTAACCAAAAAGTCAGCAGTTCAAATCCACCAGGTACTGCCTGGAAGTCCTGTAGAGCAGTCCTGCTCTCTCCTGTAGGGTTGCTATGATTCAGAATTGATTTGATGGCAGCAGGTTTGGTTTTGGTATACTGCTGTCAGAGCCTTGGCAGCACAGTATAAAGAGTTTGACTGCTAACTAAAACGTCAGCAGTTCAAATCTACCAGTCAGACACTCCTTAAAAACCTTTTGAATCAGTGGTACTCTGTGCTATATGGTTACCATGAGTAGAAATTGGCTCTACCTTCCAGTATTCTGAATTTATAGAAAAGTAGCATTTGCAGTATCTGACAATTAAGTGCATAGACTGTGTCTCTTTTCTCATTTGCGTTTTAGATGAAAACTAGGTAGAAAATAAAATACCAGAGTTTCTTTTTTCACATGTTGTGCTGTACACAGGAGTCCTTGTGCTTTGGGCCAATCAAGGTGAGCACATCTGAATTCTGTTCTGAACATAAAGGTGCCTATCTTATGTTGTTACCTGCCTTGAGGACCTAGCTGTTCCAGAAAAAGAAACTCATGCATCAACAGGTGTGAACTGCTGATGTCAGAGTTTTGCCTCATAGAATTTGGGAGAGACTTTGTCCTTAGCAGGAACTGGCCACCTCTCATGATCTACCCCATAGAACAGATGGATCTTCCTCTCACCTCAAGAAAGATCATTGCAGAATTAATAAATCAACTTTTTTTTTTTTTACCACTTTCTTATTCTCCTTGATCTTTTGTGGCTGCCAGGAGGATTTTGGCTGCCTCTTTTTCTTGTTATTTTATGGAGCTCCCCATCCAAGCCTGTTCTCTACTACCTACATGGGTGTCACTGGGGCCCACTGACCCTTGAGTTGTAGTGAAGAGCATCAGTTTGAAGCCGGTCAGAATGGTACACGTTCAGGTATGCATGCATCCGTAGAGTTGTGTTTTGAGAAAAGAGTTTGGCTCTAATTGTAAATATCACTATGACTAGCTCTACATAGGAGAGATTAATCTCTGCCTGGACAAGTCCTAGCTTCAACATTCCTCAGGTCGGGCACAATAGGCATTTAACTTTTTAGAGGACCAATTTCCTTATTTATAAAATGGACATAAGACCTGTCTTTGGTTGATTTATGAATCAAGTGAGATAGCCACATATGACACATAGAAAACACTCAAGAAATGGTATCTATGGCCATGAGAAAATGTAACACTTCTTCAGGCTTTCATTTTGCTCTTTCTCATCCATTCAGGCATTCATTCGTTCAGCAGCATTTATGGCAGGCCTACCATGTGCCAGTCACCTTGCTAGGCACAGGGACTAATGGTAAACATGATACAGTCTGCACCCTTATAGAACTGTATTCCAGTTTGGGAGACAGACATTGATTATGCGATCACTCAAGTATGTGTAAAAACATTGATAAGTGCTGTGAGAGGACATGCCCAAGTGTGGAAGAGCTGAAACATTAAGAGAGACCGGGATGGGGAAAAGGAAGGGAGAGAGTGTTCCAGACTGAGGAATGGCAATGTGTGACGGCCCTTTGGTGGGAGGGAATGTATCACTTTTGGTGGACTGGAAAAAGTAGGCTGATGTACAGCCAGTGAGGCTGGTACGTGATGAGGCTGGGATGTTAGGCAGACCCAGATCATGCTGGACTTTGTGGGCCATGGTAATGTCTATAACATAAAAGCAGTGGAATCTACTGGTGAACGTTAAGCTCTGGGGGTGGAGAGGACCTGAAGAAATAAGAATTTGAAAAGATGCTTCCTTTTCTCCTTTTAATTTAGAGGACTCAGACTTTCAGACAGACGCTACTCATTTTCTGTATGTTTGAGACTGGTTTCTGTGGTGAGGCTTTATCAGTTGGCCACGTAAGTCCTTTTCTCTTCCACCTAATTCATAAGGCTGCCGTCTTTCGAGCTTCATTGTGCATGACTTTGCCCACTGCTGTCCTCAACTTACCCCACATGGTGCCCGTTGGCTCAGGCTCCATGCCCTTCTATCTCTTACAATCAGCCTGAGCATCTTTAATGTCCATGATGACATGCCAGCTAATCCCATGTCATGGATTGAATTGCATTCCCACCAAAAATGTGTGTATCAATGTGTGTGGCATTTTGGCTAGGCCGAGGTGCCTGGTTATTGTGTGAAGTTCTTCCATGTTATAAATCCTACCTCTGTGATGTTAATGAGGGTGGAAGTGTGCAGCCGTGTTGGTGGAACAGGACTCAGTGTGTAAGACTGTATTGAGCGTTCAGGCAGTCTTTTGAGATATAAAGAAAAGGGAAGCAGTCAGACAGTGGGGAACCTCTTTCCATTAAGAAAGAAGCAGTGCTGAGAGCTGAGCGCATTCTTTGAAGAGGACCTGGGATCCCTGTGCCTCAAAAGCTCCCAGTCCACGGTTAGATAGACAAGGACCTTCCTCCAGCGCCAACAGAGAAAAACCTTTTCCTGGAGCTGATGGCCTGAATTTGGACTGTAGCCTACTGGACTGTGAAAAGTAGATTTCTCTTTGTTAAACCCATCCACTTGTGATATTTCTGTTAAAGCACCACTAGATGACTGACAGCCTCAGACTTCAACCCTTCATTTTCTAAAGACTTTTAGTACTCACGACTTAACCTTTTCTACTCTAGCAATTCTTTTCTATGGCCTTGCTCTAGACTGTAACATTGTTCAGAATGGGACCACCCTGACATCATACATTCATTCAGAAGCCTTACTCTGTGATACCAAGTTGTCACTTTTTCACTTTACCCAACTCATTCACAACTTTAACAGAGGCACAGCTAAGTTATGGTGAGTAAGGTGCTGCACTTGGTGCTAATGAGCAACGAATATTGGCCATCACCCTTTCCATCATTAGCTCTGGGAGAGATCCTTCACCAATTTAAAACTAATTGCCGTAGACCTGCATTATTAGTCTTTGTTTGCCAAATCTTGTATGACTTCCAAATGAGCTTAGTAGCAATGGATTTGGTTTTTGGTTTTTATATCACTTGCTGACTTCTTCTTCATCCTGGAGCCTATGATCGATCACTGCAGTGTCAGGAATATCACGTCTCAATTATTTCTCTCGCTGCCAGTTTCCTCAGGTCTCCCAGTCAGGTGATACCCGTATGGAGAACATGGACATCAGTGATGAAGGGAAGGGTGGAGCCCCTTGAGCAGGGGCCCCCAGAGGTGCTGGAGTAGGACGAGGCACAGCTGGAGCTGCAGAAACAGCTGGAAAAGGGGTGCCAGCTACGGCAGCCACAGGGGCTATGCGACCGCTGTGAGAAAGTGGCTGAGATCAGGAAGCAGCTGCAGTCTCTCCAGTGGGGCTGGGAGGAGGGCGAAGGTCCTGAGCAGAAGGGGGCCACTGTGGTCCCTGCCCTGTCGGACTTCTGCCCGACACTGGGGGCAGTGCCCACCCATGGGCCGGCCGGCAACCGGGAGGAGCAGGAGGGCTCATGGACTTCAAGCAGGATGATGAGTGCGCAGATCACAGGGGCTCGGAGTCCGAGTGTGAGGAGAACGGCGGCTGGAGTGCCGCTGCCTGGATGAGGAGAAGCACAGAGCAGGATTTCCCCGCCTCCGCCACGCCATCCGTGACGAGGAGCCCATTGGGAACAGAGGGCTGGCGGCCGGCCTGCTCCTGTGTCAGAACGAAGGTGGCCTGGGTGAGGGCACCTCACAAGTCTCCCCGTCATCGGCTCACTGCATCGAGGACAAGAAGGTGGTCGGTGACACGTACAGCCGGAGAGAAGACCGCGGCTTCACCCGGGAGCCCGCGCCCGAGGAGGCATTCCGGCAGCTGGACAGGGAGGCGCTCCCGAGTGGCTGAGTTCCAGCGCGGTGCGCCTGGGCGCCCTGGCTCCGCTCCAGGAGAAGCAGAAGGCCCCGGAGACACCGCGGGTGGTGCTCAGTGGTGACGGCAAGAGCGTGACCGCGACCACCACCACCGAGTGAAGGCCACCACCTCCCCGCCCCAGCTTTGGTATTAAATGAGTACCTGCATTCTTTAGAAAAGGGAAAAATCACTGTGAGATCTTGTTATATGTAAGAATCACCTGGAGATACTGTTATGATACATAAGAATCAAGTTAATATGTAGCCAAGCCATTCTGGTTAAATGTAGATTTTAAAATGCAGATTCTGGAAACCTTGTTAAAGTGTAGGTTCTGATTCAGTATATCTGGGGTGAAAAGGCAAATGGAGGGTCAAACTGGAATGAACTGGTTCAAAGCCCCTACTCTAAGTAACCTGGTGACCTTGGGCTTGCTTAAGGTTACTAAGTCTCATTTTCTTCATATGTGGAGTAGAAACAGTATGTGGACCTCATAAGACTCAGTGACTTCACTAGGGTCCTGCGTAAGCTGCACCAGGAGACGCTGTCAGAGAGGGTGATGCTGAAATGACTGTAAAACTTTTGTCAAGTGTTTCAGCAGAAATTTATTATTTTTTTTTGTAAAAATATCCCTGTACATCTAGTTCTTGGGTCATGAATGTCTTTAAGTTGACTTTGTAGGTAAGTCAGAACAGGTGCATATGGTTCTTATTTTAGTCTTATTGTAGTGCAAGAGGAAACCTGATGACATCACAGTTAAGTGCTGTGGCTGCTAACCACAAGGCTGGCGGTTCCGATCCATCAGGTGCTCTGTTTCATGGTGTCGCTGTGAGTTGGAATCAACACAACAGCAGCTGGTTTAGAGTCTTTTGCTTTGTAGTACTTTAGGGTCTTTTGCTTTGTAGTACAATGAAAGACTGAAGCCTTTCCGGTGATTCAAAAGCTGCACGGGCAGTCAGTGAAGGTGATGGTGACAAAGACTGTTAGGGGTTGGGGTTGGTTCACTCGTTTTAAAGTGAGGACCGATTCACACAACATCAAAGGCAAGGATGAGTTGTGTGTAAAGTGCACTTTCCTAACCTGGGTACTGTCTATAGTTACTTACAACAACAAAACACATTTTCATAAGCCCAGCTTAATGTGTACGTGCACCTACAAAGCTAAAACTCTGTGCAGATTTGCCTTCTGAACCTTCTTATGCCCTCTGGAAATCCTGGTGGCGGAGTGGTTAAGTGCCATGGCTGCTGAGTGTGGACAGTTTGAATCCACCAGGTGCTCCTTGGAAACTCGGTCGGTGGGTTCTGCTCTGCCCTGGAGGGTTGCTGTGTAGATTCGGGCTCGTTGGCAGTAGATTGCTATGGGCAGTTGTTGCCTGTGCTCAGAGCTTGTCATTATTACCCATTACAGTGATGCTTGGACTCACTTCATATCATCTACGTGTGCTGCAAGCAGGTGCTTGTTTCTGTTGCTACCAATGGCTTTTTAAAAAAAATTATAATTGAATGAAAATGTACATTACAAATATACATTTTCATGCTGACCTACATGCAGCTTTCACTGTTCTCCCTGCACTGTGACATGTCTTATCTTCCCAACAGTCTCCTGTCTTCTCCTCTCTACCAGTTCCCCTTCCTCCAGTATGAGGTCAACAGGGCGACCTCCTATAGATGCCTAGAACCATAAAGTGCCTACACAATATAGTCACACTGCATCACCAAGTCCAATCCATCGCTGTCCTAAAAGCTGACCTTCATTATGATTTATGGACAGGGGCAGCATCAGGGCCAAGGTCCCTGCTCCCAGGAGAACTCCAAGGCCCCTGGACCATCAATTGCAGTCTTTTACTGGAGATCTCAGGGTGCACTGCTATTTAGTCTTGTGTTGCCAGTGAGACTGCTACCAGTGTTTTTGTAGTTGTGGATTTTGTCAGATTTTCTGGTGTTTTAGCTACAATATTGTGTGATTTGCGTGGTGAGAAGGTAACACCATGAGTTACTGCGCTGAGTAACACCAACCTAGTGACACCTAGTGACAGGACTGAGAGGGTTATCTGACATAAATACCAGCTGTGTTATTTTGTGTTACATGCTCAAATTTAGACAATATTCTTGCAGCTTTTCCTTGGATTAATTTCTCTAGTGATCGAGAGTCACTAAAGTATGCTTCTTACATTGGGAATGAAATGCAGTAAGTAATTCATGCCTCTTGTAAGAAAATATTTGTTGCCTGAGCCTTATTTTTGTTGTTAAGTGCTATGGAGTCAGTTCTGACTCATGGCGACCCTGGAACTGCTCCATATAGGGTTTCTAAGTAGTGACTGGTGGATTTGAGCTTCCAGCCTTTTGGTTAGCAGCCAAACTCTTTAAACACTATGCCTCCAGAGCTCCAGCCTGAGCATTAGTGAACTGATAGGTTTCATTCTTGATAAACCTAGAAAAGTGAACGCTCCTATAAAGTTCCACTCAAATCCTGAAATTTACTTACTGTCTCCAAATGCTATAGTTAGTAAATTTAGTGATAAGAAATAAGTAGGTAGACCAGGAAAGCAAAAAGGACACAGTGTTTTTTTTCCCCCCCCAGATCTATTTTCCAGACCTCCTGTTTCTAGATCTTCTATGAATACATCTAGTCAGTAGCTTTTATTGGTTACCAGTGTTCTATCTATCTTTTGTTCTAAACTTAGTGGCATAAAACAACAATTTATCATTATCTCTCATATTTCTATAGATCAAGTGGGCTTTACTGGACAACTCTTGCTTAAGCTCTTCCATGTGGTTGCTGTCAGTTGTTGGCTGGGGTCCAAGTCATCAGAAAAGTCACACGAGTGGCAGGTGATGCTGAATGTTGGCTGGAAGCCCAAGCGAAGGCCATCAGTTAGCATACCTATACATAGCCTCTTCGTACTGCTTGGGTTTCTGATAAAATGGCAGTTGTGTTCCAAGAGGGAGTATTTCAAGAGTGAATGTTTATAGAGACGTGAAGTTAAAACCTACACCAAGCCCTGGTACGGCATCACTTCCATTATACTCTGTTGGTTAAGGTAGTTACAGGGTGTGCCCTGATTCAAAGGTATGGATAAATACCAGCTTTTTTTTTTTATTGTGATTAAGTGGAAGTGTACAACCCAAATCAATTTTGTGTGCCCACCTATCTGCAGCTCCATCTGCTGTCCTCACCCAGTGACAGCAACAGTCCTCCTTTGCATTCCGTATTTCTAGCATTCCCTTAATGAGCACCCATTCCCTCCTCTCTACCCTCTAGAAAGAAACCAGTAATACACCCTGTTATAGCTGTATAGTGCCGAGGCCCATCACCCACAAAGGCCTCTGTGAACAAAGTTACAAGCCTGTGTGATGGCGGGCGGAGGCATCTCACCCGTGACATATTTTTGGCCATATTGTCCTTGATAATATTTTGCAACCTAATCAAACCTTTTCAAAAATACCCTCTTATCTCCTAGCACAAGGATCAAAGAAGAAGGGTTTTACAACCCCCTCGGCTTAATGAACTCCGACACAGCACGCCCAGCCTGGGAATACTGAGGCCGGCCAGCTCCGCACTTCCCCCTCCACATGTGAAACGCAAGATTGCAGGAAGGCCCTGGGAAATGCCCCAGGGACGACCCCCCACACAGCCTTTCTATTCCCTACATCAGAAAGACAGATAGGCTTCCAAGTTTATTATATTTGGTATGGCAAATAGACAAATACTAAAGAAATACCCTTCTTAGAACAGTTTCAGAGAGGCTTAGAGTAAGGGACAGTGGGTGCTTACTGTCCCCACAGGAAGAGATAAGAAAGAGCAAAGAAGGAACAAATAGAGACAGCCAGATAAGCTTATCCTTCCTGTACCTTTGACCTCGAGGCATAGATAGAGTTGATTGAGCTCAAGGTATAGCTTTATTTTCACTGTTGATTATAATCACAATATATTTGTCTTGGGCCATTACCTAAAAGGCCCTAATGATTAACATGAAAAAAGACCACAGTGTATTGGTTCTTTGCTAGCCAACAGAGAGGGCCCCAATGATTAACATGAAAAGAGACCACAAGGTATCAATTCCTTACTAACCAACAGCTTACATGGCCAAAGACCAGGGTGAAATCACGTCACCTCACTGATTATATAAAAAATAAAGAAAGGTATACCCTGACAGGCTGCTGATCCCCAGATTCCTGGTTGTCTCTGTCTCATTTCTCCTTTGCCGATGCCACCCCGTCCCTCCGTGACCCTAGACTCTGCCGAGGCTGGCTCCCAGTAGTATAGATAAAATACCAGCTTTTAATGGGGGAAAATGAGTCTCTGGGTGGCACAGATGGTTAACTGCATGAGAAACAGCCCAAAACTTGGTGGTTTGAACCCACCAAGAGGTACCTTAGAAAATAGCATTGCAGCCCCTATGGAACAGTTCTATTCTGCTCACATGGGGTCATTGTGAGTTGGGATCAACTCAATGATAACAGCAGCAACAACCAAACCTACTGTTGTCAAGTCGATTCTGACTCATAGTGACCCTATAGGGACACAGCAGGACTGCTCTGTAGAGTTTCCAAGAAGCACCTGGTGGATTTGAACTGCTGAACTTTGGGTTAGTAGATGTAGCCCTTAGGCACTACACCACAGTGGAGGAAATATTGGTTAAGAATATGTGGGCTGGGAGATGCTGTGGCAAACTTTGGAAACTACAGTCTGTCACCAGAGAGTATAGGCAGGATAGATAAAAGATGATTGATTACAAAAGGTTTAAAGTTAACTTGGAAACTTTTGAAAACACCCAAGATGGCTATGATGTTATATATTTCTAATAGATACTTTACTATTTTTCCCTTGTTAAAAAACTAATAGCAACTCACAAGAAAAATGTTTTATAGCATCCTGAAAAAGCTAATCACTGATCCCCCAGTTTCTTTGAGTAATAGCCAAAATACTTGAAACCATTTGTAATCTTTTTTATTTTGGCATTTGATTTGTAGACGTTTTAGAGATACTACAGAACTTTCTTTATACTCTTCGGCAGATTTGTCAGAATTTATAAATTAACGTTGGTACAATGCTGTTAACTAACTTCCTTTTGTCTTCCAAGATCCAGCATGTATCTATCCATGTTCTGTTTTAACATTCAAACCAGTCTGTCTTTCTCATGCTGATGATGTCTCTCATTTTCAGCCAGTTAGGAAATGATTCACTTTCAAATATGTGGCTTTATAAATTCTGAAATTTTGAAAATTGGGGGATCAGTGATTATGTTTTTTAGGATGCCATAAAATACTTTTCTTGTGAGTTGCTATTAGTTTTTTAACAAGGGAAAAGTAGTAAAGTCTCTAATAGAAATATATGACATCATAGCCATTTCAGGTGGTTTTTAAAAGTTTCCAAGTTAACTTTAAACCTAAATCTTTGTTTTATTTGTGACAGGAAAAAAAAAAAAAAAAAAAGAGACTTAAATCAGTGCGTGTAAGACTTCAACATTGCAGTTTAAATTTATAGAGTTCAACACAACCACCATTTTTTGGTGATTCAACATTCAGTCTGATTTTCCACCTCATTGAAAACATTCTCCAGCTGCTGCCGAGTGATTTCATAAATTGCATTCATGATCCTGGCTTGAAGGTCCCTTAAAGAATGTGGTCTGGATGAATGCACAGCAGTTTTAAAACAGTCCCATAAAATACAGTTCAGTGGGATAGGTTAAGTTTAAAGTTGCACAAGGATTTCATAAACACCCAGAGTAGATGGGCACTAAAATTTTGAATGTGTTATGTGGAAAAACCTTATAAAGGATGGCAGCATTCCAAAGGTAGATTAAGTTGGTCATCCATGAAACAATTCCTACTACTGATGGTTCTCAGTAGTACCACCTGCTAGGTCTTTCATATTAAATTGTGTGAAATAACACATTCTGTAAGCTGATGAACTACTTATTTATTTAATAAATCCATCAATGAAAGAAAGCTCTGTCATAAGAAATGGAGTTATTTATTAGACTCAAAAGGTCTTAAGCCAGAAATGCCAGGCATTTTTTTTTTTTTTTTTGGTGGACAAAGAGTGTTGCAATCTGCCACAAAAACAGCAGCAAGTAGCACACCATACCCAGTTGGGATGTTTGTCCTGTAATTGGCAGGGAACTGTAGAATCTCTGGGTAGTCAGCTGAATGCCAAGCTACACGTCAGAAGAACATCAGGGGTCTTGGTGTATTGTTGTGAAGATACTGCTAGCTATGGGGTGTGTATGTCTGTATGTCTGACACTTTAATGGTACATTTCCTTTGCTGATTTTATTTATTAGTTTAGTGGGAATATCTCTCATCCAACCGTGGCAATTGTTATCCTAAGAAATAAAGCCAAGCAATATGAGCTTTGTATTTCTAAATCAGGATTGTGGCTCCCTTGTTAGAATAGCTGTTGCTCATGTTTTGAAATTAATATGATTATATGAAATGAATGATGCAGAGAAAACATTAGTGGGATGCAGTAAATACATCTGCACAGGCTAATACATTACCAGACATTGTGCAGAATTAGTCTCAGGACAGTTTTTAATTGTAGCCAGTCATGTCAATTAAAGTTAGGCTTTCTGCTGAAATACCTTATGGATTTTGAACTCTTTCACTGAAACGTTACTGATAATAATGTATGAATTGTTTGTATTAGGTATTTTATATGCCTAACATTCCACTTGTGTTAGTAGTTTGGCAGTATCTTAAATCTAGATACCATCTGTCAAGACAGATTTCCTAGTTATTGATAAAATCAATGACAGATTTACATCATACATGACTGTCTTACCTTGGAGAAGGAAATATGAGTGTAATTATTGACTCTTTTAAATAGTTCTGTACTTTTAGTTTTTTGTATTTCCGATGTATTAGAATGTAATTTCTTTTTTCTTTACTTATTTATTTAAACAGTTTACGAATTGCCAAAACTGAGGCATGGGTTTATCCACCCCATTTAAAAAAATATTTGATAACTTTGATCAAAGTTATTATTAATGAAGTTACAAGAAAGTCTGCAGTTTGGAGCATTACTTTTGAAGTCCTGTTGCTTACTATGCAATTCTGGGAAGACTGTGTTAGGTTGTGGAGTCTCAGAGCTTTGAGTCCGTTATCTTGTGGTTCAGGGAGTATGAGATCCAATTAAACCTTTGAATTTATCTTAGTGTAGATGTGACTCTTAGTTCCTAGAAATTCTCTGACTCTAGTACTTGGAGTTTACAGCTTGTTGTTTGCTGTCATCAAATCTGTTCCAGTTCATGGCAACTCTGTGTATGCAGAGTAGAACTGCTCCATAGGTTTTGCAAGGCTGTGACCTTTTGGCAGCAGATCTCCAGGCCTGTCTTCTGCAGGACCTCGGGTAGGGGTGGAGGAGGTGCGGTGGGGGGAGGTGGTGGTGGTTAAAACTGCCAACCTTGGAGTCAGCAGTCAAGTACTGCTTTCTTGGTGGTATGAGCTACCCACCTCTGCTTGCTTGCCTTTCCTTTTATCTTTAGAGATAAAAAGTGGTGCAGGCCATACCCTAGAAAAACTCCCTTGATGTTGGATCAGGGATGTGACCCAGGCAGGGGTGTTGCATCACAGCCTAATCCTCTTTAACATAATCTAATCTTGCCTCGTTAGCTATAGGCAGAGATTAGGGTTTATGACATAGGAAAATTACAATAATCACAAAATGGAGGACAACTGTATGATGGGTATCATGACCTTACCAAGTTGATGTATATTTTGGGGTAACAGTTCAATTTCTGACAGCTGGAAAAAAAAAATTCCTATTTTCTATTCCCTCCTAGATTCCTTTTTTAATTCCAGAAAAATCTGGGGGGGGGGGGGGGGGATCACCCAAATACCTCTTCAAACTGTCATACCTTGGATTTTCATGCTACTTTTTTATAGTAAGATTGGTAAGCGTTCTACCTATACCTTAAAATAATACTTTATTTTTCCTAAATTACTTTGAATTCAAGTTGATGTTCTCTGTGCTAGAATTCTCCCATTCAGGGGGCAATTGCAAGGACATACCTTACACAATAATACATGGTACTGTACACTGTTGTAATTTGTCTTTTGTATTATCCTTTCTGTGCTGAAAAAGGGAGTTATAAGCCTCAGTTACAGTTCACCACATACTGCAGCAATCAATAGATTACTTAATCATTGATTTTAGTTTCTTAGGACTTTATCCAGCATTTATGTCTTATATGTTGGCTAGAAGAGTTTGGACAGTTTGAGAGTAGAAATGAATTTAATTTTAATGTCTTCCTCTGTTAATCCTGAAATCAAGAAGTCGTTGTTTCTTTACATCCTGACTTTGAGACCTTTTTTTCCTTCACTCCATTTGTCTGATTAAACACAATTAGGCTAATAGCACGGCGGCGCTTACCAGCGCCACGGTGAGTCCCTGAGCGATCGTGCGTGTTACGGGTAGCTTCCTCTGGTTAAAACAGCCTCTGTTTGGTACCATGAAGGAGTGATTTGAGGAATAGTTCTTAGGAGGTTTCCCCCGGGATTGACCTTGCTAGGGGAACTTTAAATTTCATTTAAGTGCATGGAAAAAGCAAAGAAGTAGTTTCAGGTATGTGTATGTGTTTTAAAAAGCTTTTATGCGCTGAATTAAAACCTGATTAAAATGACAGTTGAGGTTCCCTATGGTGTTTATTGAGCTAACATAAACTTGAATAAATATGAAATGATAAGCTTTCTGGGAAAAAAAAAAAACAAGCACTTCAGACATTTCAGTTAAGTACAATTAATATGATAAATACTGAGCAAAATCTGTATTTCTTCATCATTTGAAAATGGGAACGTTCGACTTATGTAAAGTGACAAAATAGTTATTTTAGTACTTCTAAAGAAAATGTTTTTATTTTTTGACTTAATAAAAGTCAATCAGTTTATAGTTACCAAGAGACTGAAACTTGCTTTTGAACACACAAAAGTTAAAGCAAATTGAAGAAATGATAAAATAAATTGCTGGTGGATTAAGAAGACAAAAGATAATGACATAGGCAGAGTAGAACTCTCCCGTGGGATTTCCAAGAGTGGCTGGTGGATTTGAACTGCTGACATTTTGGTTAGTAGGTGAGCTCTTAACTGCTGTACCACCAGGGCTCCAGTAATATTGGGTTGGATTTAATTTAATTTTGAGTGCTTACTTGTTTTGGTGTGACAAAGCTTCAAAAAGTGGAGCTGATATATGTAAGTGTTTCATTTCCCACTTTCTAAAATGATGATACAACTGCTGAACCAACCATATTTCAGGAATATGTCTGGTATCCGTTTGGGCTTTTTTTTTTTTTAAGTTGCAGTGGCTGAGGCTGCTGAAGTGTCTTGACAGATGATAGAAGATCTTTTACTGGCACTTGTTAATGGAAAGCGCATGGTCTTTGGAGTCAGCCTTGTATTCAAACTTATGCAAGTTTGGAAAAACTAGTATCTTGGTGCCCCGTTTTATATTCTATCAAGTGACCATAAATAATGAATACTTATGTCCCAAAAGTTTTGTGAGCGTTAAATGAAAGTGTCTTTTAAAAGTGCAGATTCAAATAATACTTTGCCTTTATTTTATAGTAATATAATTTATGGTCTCCCCCACTCTTTGCATCTAATGTTCATCAGTCATTTATTTTCTCACCTAAGAAAGTTAACATTTTCTCTTTCTGTCATGGAAACAGGGATTTTCTTTCTTTCTTTTTTGTGCTTTAGGTGAAAGTTTGCAGAGTAAATTGGTTTCTCATTAAACAATTAATAAATGATTTGATGACACTAGTTCCTAACCTCACAGTGTGTCGAGTGGTCACCCTTCCTCCACCCCAGGCTCCCTGTTTATATTTGCTCCATTTTCCTGACCTTCCCTGACTTCTTGTCTTTGACTTTGGGCTGGTGTGTCCATTTAGTCTCATGTACGTGGTTGAATTGTGAAATACATTCCTCATGTGTGTTATTGTCTGCCCTACGTTGTTATTGTTAGGTGCTGTTGAGTCAGTTCCAACTCATTGTGACCATATGCACAACAAAAAGAAACATGGCCTGGTCCTGTACCATGCCAAAAATCATTTCTGTGCTTAAGCCCATCATTGCAGCCACTGTTTACCGTATTTTAAAAAAAAAGAAATCATCTGCCATGTAGTAGATTCAGACTCATAGCAACCCTTTAGGACAAAGTAGAACTGCCTTATAGAGTTTCCAGCGAGTGCCTGGTGGATTTGAACTGCAGACCTTCTGGTTAGCAGCCGGAGCTCTTAATCACTAGGCCACCAGAGAGTCATGTCTGACTGTTGGCTGGAGGGTGAATTTCGGAAGTGACTTCAATACTGAGTTACGAGGGTGTCTGGGGACCATAACGTAGGGATTTTTCCAGTCCGTCAGATAGGCAGGTCTGGCATTTTTTGGATGTTTTTGTGAACGTGAATTTTGTTCTACATTTTTCTTCTGTCCAGACCATCTACTGTGATCACTGTCAGAGCAATCGCTGGTGGTAGGCAGGCACCGTCTAGTTGTTCTGGGCTTCAGCTGGTGGAGGTGGTGGTAGTTGGGGTACATTAGTGCTTTGGACTTTTCTTCCCTTGTGTCTTTGGTTGTCTTCGTTTTCCTGTGCTCCAGCCTGGCTGTGGCCAGTCGATGTATCTTAGATGGCTGCTCACAGGCTTTTAAGACCCAGGTGCTTGCTACTCACTGCAGTCAAATGTAGAGGATTTTCCTTTTAAACAGCGTTATGTCAGTTGTGCTAGGTATCACAGGAGAGCGGGATTCCCAGCCCTCAGTCCAGTAATTCCATTCCTTAGCAACTTTAGACATGTCTGTGAAGCTTCCGTAATCTTGTCTTGTTCAAGTTGTGCTGACTTCTCCAGGATTGTGTACTCTCTTGTGCTTCATGAAAGTTAGCACTTATCTGTTGTCTATTTAGTGTTTTTCTCTCATCCCACCTCCCCTCTCATCACCTGTACCCATCAAAAATTGTCTCATTCTGTGTAAACCTTTTTATGAGGTTTTATAACAGTGGTTCCATGCAATATTTGTCCTTCTGTGATTGACTTATTTCACTCCACGTAATGCCTTTCAGATTCATCTATGTTGTGAGATGTAGACACTAAGATTTTTACCATACATAAGATATTGTTTACATGTTTATATTTTATGAAGGCATAATCTATGCCACTCTTTATTACCCTGTTTGTCATGGTACCTTCTCAACTCACAACTTCTTAGAAGGATTATTTCTGTTTATTAACGAACCTAACACTTGGAGCCAAATTTTCCAGGTAAGACAATTTTTCAAGGCTGTCAAGTGAAAGGAAAATAAGTATAAATAATCATAGTTTTGAAATTGTGTGTTAGTTTATTTCAGATTAAGTCTGATGAGAAAGTTACTGTTTGGCAGTTATTATTTTTCTGACTTCAGATATTGATATTTTGTTTTGTATAAAATGGCAGTATGGTGAAACATTTACTCCTCTTTCTATCATAATAGTCTTGCTTTAAACTAAAATCATCAAGGCAGTCAAAATCATGCTAAGGTAATGATTCTTGTTGCATTCAAAGAGATTTGTAGAGAAACATTTATTGCAAAGGCTATGAGTTGTACATAACATGCATTTGATTGTTTTAGTGTTTGTGTGTATGTATGTTTACATTCCTGTTTGAACCTGAAAGAGGTTTGATTTAAATATATTTAAATAACATCTTCTTTTCAGTTTATTCACATCAATGTGCATTTCTTTTTAAATATCAACCTAGAATTGACTTAGAAACAGTGTAGTCAAATTTGGTCTGCTGAGACAAGATGAAATGTATACAAATTCATGTTCTTATACATAAGGTGCTCTGAAATCATAAGGAAATAAATGTAGTGTGAAATGTTATACATAATTAGCAGAACCTCCCGAAATCAAATCTACTGCCATCGAATCAATTCTGGCTCAGCATCTGTATAGGACATAGTGAAACTACCTCATAGTGTTTCTAAGACGGTAGTCTTCAGTGAAGCAGACTGCCACTCTTTCTCATGGGAGTGACGGGTGAGTTCAAGTCCCTGATCTTTGGGTTAGCAACTGAATGCTTAATCACTGTGTCATAAGGGGACCTTATAATTAGGAAACAAAGTTGTTGAGTTGATTACGACTCATAATGACCCCATAGGACACAGTAGAACTGCCCCATACTGTTTTCAAGGAGTGCCTGGTGAATTGGAACTGCCAGTCTCTTTGCACTTAAGTCACCAGGGTTTAGTAGAAATCTATTTGTTAAAACCTGAATAGTAACATTCAGTTACTTTCCTTAGAACAGAAAATAGCAACACGATTAACAAATATCTTTCAAAAATTATATTGAGGCTCTGCAAAGAGTTACAAATAATGAAGTTTATGTTGTTGTTGGCAGGCACTGTGGAGGCTGTCAGGCCCTCGAGGCATTTCCAACTCGTAATGACCCTGTAAAACAGATTGATTGAAACACTGCCCAGTGCTGTACCATGCCCACAGTCATGTCATTCTTACACCTAAGACCATTGTTGTGGCCATAATATTCACCAAGTGGTACAATCATTACCACAATTAATGTTAGAACATTTGTGACTCCAGAAAGATGTTCTGTCCCTCTAGTAGTCACTCGCAGTTTTCCTCAGCCCTAGGCAATGACTAACCTACTTTTTTCTCTTATAGATTTTGCTCGTTCCGAACATTTCATATGAGTGGGATCATGTAATATGTGGTCTTTTTTGAATCCCTTATTTCATATACAGTAATGTTTTCAGGGTTCATCAAGGTAGTCCCGTGGATCAGTTCTTTATTCTTTTTAATGGCTGAAAAACATTCCATGTATGGACATGCCACATTTTATTTATTTATTCACCAACTAATGGACATGTGGGGTTGTTTCCACTTTGGGCTGTTTTGATTAATGCTGCTGTGAATTGTTTCTGTACATGTTTTTGTGTAGACATATGTGTTCATTTTTCTTAAGTGTGTACCTAAGTATGGAAACATAGAGTTTAAATGTTTAAAGAACTACCAGACTGTTTTCCAAAGCATTTGAATCATTTTATATTTCCACCAGCAATGTGTGAGAGTCTCAGTTGTTCCATATTCTGGCTAACACTTGCGTGTCATTTTGTGGGTAGCTATCTATCCTAGTGGGTATGGAGGGGTATCTCATTGTGGTTTTGGTTTGCATTTCCTTGATGGCTAATGACATTGTACATCATCCTGTGTGCTGCTGGCCATTTGTATATCTTCCTTAGTTTAATGTTTATTCAGATATTTTGCTCATTTTTTGTTACTTGTCTTATTATGGAGTTCTTCTAGTTCTTTATATATTGTAGTCACAAGTCCCTTATCGGATACGTGATTTACAAATATTTACTCCTGTCTTATGGGTTATTTTTTCCTAATTCTCTGGTTTTGAAAGTCTGCTACTTCCTCTTTGATCTGTAATTACATCATGACTTTATTTCAGGAAATTCTGAATTTCTTATGGGCTGTGTATGCCAGTGACAAAGTAAGAAAGGTTATACTTCCAATTGTGTGTGCCAGAAAAGTCTGTTTCCTACCCATTTTTTCTCTGCTTAGCTTTTGGGAAGCATTTCTTGAAGTACCCTTGAGTGTGCCAGACACTGTGAATCCAGCATAACTTGTGAGAGTATAAGATGGATCTCAGTAAGCTTATAGACTAGTGACGGGTCAGAAAAGGTTATGTTGTCAGAAAAAGGAGTGCGTCTTTACAAACCAGGGAGTGTTCATTTTATTACCTTTATAATATAAACTTGCAAGTAGTTGAATGAGACTTGGATATCACTTGAGTATATTTCACTTCATGTTATGTAACTACTACAGTGGTTTCCCACAAATAGTGTTATTACATTTTCTACTGTGGCTCAGCAGAACTCATTGCTCAGTTGGCTTGCCTTTCGGAAACCAGAAGCTTATTATGTGGCTCATTATTCTTATTCCTCAGGCTGTTTTTCTCTTCACTTACTCAAGTCTTATCTGGCATCCAGGGCCCAATGTAAGGCCCAATGTACATCCTGATGGTGCTGTCTGATACTGAATAATCTTTTCTTTCTCAAGTTAGTATACTACTTTTGAATCTTAATTGTGTTTTGTCTCATAGTCTCATATTTGAATGTATAGGTGCCCTCATAACTTGGATCCGCCATAGAATTCAGACTGTTTGCTTTTAGGGGGCACTGCTTGTGGGACTAGACTGAAGAAGGATGGTAAAAGCAAGGCTTTCTCTTTTAACTTTATAGGCATTTGGAAAAAAAAAAAGAATAGGGAGAAAAATGTTATTGTTAACTGCAGTCCGATTGATTCCTAGATTGATTCCTACTTGTGGTGACCCCACACGTGCAAGGTAGAATTGCTCCTTAGCCTTTCCAGGGCTGTGGGACTTTGGAACAGCTGAAGACCAGGGCTGCTTTCTGAGATGACTTTGGGTGAGTTTGAACCTCCAGTCTTACGACTGATGGTGAGCATTTAACTGTTTGCGCCACCTGGAGACATTAGAGAGAAAAATACCCTGGGCAAAATCAGAGACCAGTGGATTGTCAGATGGTGGAAGTTGGTATAGTTAATTAAACAGGGTGATATGTTGGATTGAAGGCAAAGAAAATACAAATTTATAATTGTATTTTAGGCACTTTTAAATGTTCCTTCCACCTTACCCGAGTTTATTCATGGGATATGCAATTTTGATCTGCCTACTTAGAGATGTTTCAAATTTTCCATTTCACACATGTTGCCTAAATGTGTGTTTGTAGCTTTTGCTCTAGCTAGTGGCCTAATAAAAGCCTCTTGTGAATGCTCATATCACCTTATAAAGTAGTTACTGGAGCTACAGTAAAATTTGACTGCAAGTGAAAGGCTTTGGATTCCCTAGAGGAAGAATAAAAAATGTAGGTGACAAACAGCAGCAGACAAAATTATTTGGTATGGAAAGTGGCAGAACACCAACTGAATGCCAGGTCCCTAAAATATTTTACATCTTTATCTCAACTTGGTGAAAAGGCCACCTTGTTTAAAAGAACTTCAGACTCGAAATTGGAAATATCTCATTAGTTTGTTAAGAATAATACCCTGTTTTTATTACTGCCTTCAAGTATTAAGGGTCTCTACATTTAGAATAATTTCTTTTAATCTTTATATATTTTTTTCAATAGGATGTATGTTAGTCTGTATGTGTGTGTGCATGCAAATTGTCAAGTTATTGTGTTTATTTTAAGCAATATATATTATATTGCTTAATGATATCATATATATTATATTGCTTAATATATATATGATATCATATATTATACATATATTTTAAGCAATATAATATATATTGCTTATATATAATATAATATATATTGCTTAATATATATATCATAGATATATTATATATATGATATCATATATATATTAAAACAATGCTGATTGTTAAGAGATAAAGTGGCCTTCATGTGCCAGATGAAGAACAGTAATGAGATTCTTGTATTAGCTATTAGGCCACGGAGATTTTTCCTAGATAGTGCAGAGATAAAACCGATTAAGTGATAAGTCCTCCTGTTGTTTTAGGGTTGCTATTGAGAACAGACTCTACAGTATGGTGATGTTTCATTTCTGTCCTAGAGCAGGGAAAAACTTTAGCCCTATGTAGCTCAGAATTAATTGGTGTTTAAAAATTTCTTTTGACTCGAAGTTACATTCTGGAAAACTCATACACCACATTTTCCTTTGTAATTCTTAAACTGGTTAAAACTAGAGAGTCCTAGAAGTCTCAGTCACAGTTAAATATCTGGTTTTTGTTTTATTATATCTGCAACTGTTGCTAATACTTGTCCATTTCTTTAGCACTTTTTGTATGTGGAGAACATTTTATACACACTGTTTCATTTAATCCTTCCAAAGTGTCTAGAACAAGACAGGGAAATTATTTTATTGTGGCTTCCATGTATATTAGGATAACTAAGGTTCAGAGATGTTCAACATTTTCTAAGTTTATGTGGTAGCAAAATAGAGGGTGATTGTCACTTAGAAAGCTTGAAACCTTTAGCAATTTTCCAATATATTGTCACCAAGAAATGATTAAACATTTTAACCAATGGAAACTACCAGAAAAGCTGCCAATATAGTAACTCAGAACAGAGCAGAGATGGTGGTTTTTGGTTCTTTCATCTCTAACACTGAACCCACTAGGTCATGGTCTTGGGAAATGTGAGATCTTCACTTTTGTTTACTGAGTTGCCCTATAATGAGAAACTGTGCCTTCATTATTTTCAGTTTAACAACTAATTTTCCCTAGTAATTAAAATACATAAAAAGTTTTCTTCTGTTTTTTTTTTTTTTGAAAGAAAATATACAGAATACATTTGAACTATGAAATTAGTAAAGAATATTTTGTTTCTGGGCCAAAAATAGAGAAAAACAATACATAGTCGTCTAATAAAGGATTCAGTCAAGTCACATGACACTTAATTCTTTAAACCGAACTCTGATTTGTGGATTAGAACATGTCCCATAGTTGTCAATTTGGTACCCATTTGTAAACAGAGATTTACATAAATGTAACAAACTAACAATGGCATTTTTTTTTTTTTTAAACTTCCTACAGTGCTAGAACCAGACCCCCTTTCTCAGAACTGAAAATAAATAAATCTTATTGATTGGTGGGAGGGTGTGTGGTAGGACTTACCTGTGTCTTGCATTTATATTTACAGCAAAATAATTAACAATATACTCTAGTGATGCAGTTATAATAAAATCATGCAGGTTCACCATGTATCAAGTTTTATGAAGTGTCTGTTACCTGTATCCTACAACAGCAATTACTTTTTTATACCTGTTAAAATACTGTATGTATGTGTATATATATGAGGTCCAACAATTAAGTCTGCTAACTTTAATCATTCTGATGCTGCGTACTTCATTGCTAACTATCACTATGATCACCTTTGAAGTACTCCCCTTGGGAAGGTGTGTACTGATGTCAGTGCCTAGTCCACCCTTCAAAGCAGTTTTGGAACTCACTTTCTGGAATGGCCATCAGAGCAATTAGTGTATTTCACACACACACATGTGCACACACACACAATGTTGTAATTTGGGGAACAGCCATACATTTCACTATATAAATGTGGAAATCTTACTGTTGTATTTAGAAACACAAAGTCTGGGGAAAGAAGATAATACTTGTCAGGAAGACACTTTGGGATTTAGCTCTTCAGGTCAGAACAAGCATGGTCGTTAGTAAGTTTAGAAGTGATCAAAACTTTCCACACCCCTGATGCCACTTTTGTAATTATAGAGACATCACAGCATAGTTGATCATCTCATTTTCTTAGATCAATGTGATTGCTTTGCTTTTTGTATTTGTTATTGTTTTTCCTTTAAAAATTTCTCCTTACAGTGCCTTTTTTTAAGGTTCCAGCCGGTAACCTTTCCATACTTGGTGTTGGTGTTTTTCAGTAGCCTTGAAGAAGAAATTGTGTAGGATTCCAAGAAAATTAAATTTAAAAGTTACTTATTTTTAAAGTTAAACAGAAAGCTGTAAAAGGTCCACAATAAATTAAGTGAAATTTAGTGTAGTATATTAATTTAGCCAATTTTTCTTGAAAGAATCTGAGTTTTTGAATGTCACTTAGGTTAGTATATAGTGTGGTTTAATTATTTTTCAGCAGTGCACATTCTAGCAGCCAATATTCCAAGTTAAAACTGTGTGTCCTCTGAGTTGGAACTGTTTCCACTTAATTCAAGGAAGAATATTTCAGCGATGTTAGTTAATGCATTTTCCAGGAATGGGAGTGGGCAAGCATTTTTTTCCCCCCATAGTGTATAGAATGTTTAGAAATATGTGCTTTTAATATGTAGTTTTATAGCCTTTTCAGTACTAAAAGCAAGGGCTTCCTCTAGAAATAGCGAAAAATTATGTGACTTAGTGTCTTGGTATACTTAGGACAGTAAGTCATGATCTTTAGCCTCACATTTTGTAAAATAAAACTGAGCATTGATATTTGCTATGATTGAGCATGCAGATATGAGGGAAAGATTCATATACTAGTATGTATTAAGATTTTCTGACGTTCTCACAGAAGACTATAAAACTGACAATTTTTCAGGAATCGTCTAATACAAAATTGTTCCTTTCTATGATGGGTTGTATATGTCCTTTAATAAATTTTAGTAACATAAGTACTAATGAAAGGAGGTTATATGTGTGGCATTTGCATTCATAAATACCCATGAAGGATCTCTTTCACCATGTTATTCCGTCTTACTCCAGGATAAGCTCAGGCATTGATTTTATTTGAAAGTCTTAACAAAGGTGAATGGTAATGATAGATTTTTCTTGACTGCTAGAATTGTGAGATGCAGTGGTCCATAATATAGAGCAAATATATAGAGAGGAAAATTAACAGAATAGATTGGTAATACTCAATTGTAATTGTATTATCGACTTATTTATTCAGCTAGATGCTGGGCTACATACGAAGTATTTCAGTATGTTATGCAATGTAATTTTAGCAAATATCTTAATAAGTTTAGATAGTTTTATACCACTTTGTACATGTTTGGAAAATGAGGTTCCAAGAAATTGACTAACTTGCCTTCAGCTGCCCAGCTAAAGAGTCCGTTTCCTAACTGTTGGACTCCTGTAGATCAAGCTGCTTGTCAGTACTGGGCTTCATCATTTTCAGAGAGATTGATAACATACAGTATTGATAACATACAAACTTTTTATTTGACTAAGAGATGTGTTTGTGTTTTAAAATGTAAATTAACTATCTTTGGCAGTTTGGAATTTACAGTACTTAACAGAATATAGTAAAGCTACTCAAATTAATGTGAATAGCTGATTTCTTGATTTTAGTTTTTCTGAGTGCTTCCTGTGTCATGTTGGACATGACTACATAGTTTTCTTATATTTAGTAAATAACTAGACAGTCCTAGTGTTTGCCAGAGATTGTTTCAGTATTTAAGACCATAAATTCATTTAAGCCTCGCAGCATCCTATAAAGTAGATAGAATTTTAATCCCCATTTTACAGATAATGTAACTGAGGCACAAAGGTTATAGTGACTTGTTCGGGATCACTAGAAAGTAACAGGGGATTTGAATCTAGACTTTTTGACTCTGTGCTGTTAATTGCCTATATTTTTCATATTTTATACGATTGGGAAGAAGTAGTAATTGAAGGAAACTGCTGAACTTACCAGTATGTGAGGGTAAATGGAGATAATAAATAACATCAATAAAGTCATAAGAAGTAATGATCTCCAGTAAGACTTTGAAATTCGCTGTTAAAATAAAAGCTAAATTATAAGGAGAAGCTGACAACAAGCTTTAACTGTGTTGAAAGGCAACTAAGACTGTGACTTTATAGATTTCTTTGATGTTGTACAGGCTTCCCTCTATGTGTATAACTGAGCAATGTGAATATGATGTATTCATCATTGTCCCTATGTTGTACTACTAGAGTTACATTATTTCCACTATGAAATATTGATTAATATTTTCCCTGCCATTTATATCTGTCATAATTGTGACCTGTATACTATAAATGAGATACAATTTTTGTGGATGTGTGGAACAAAAAAGATTTTGCATTGTGTGATTGAAGTAGGACTAAAGTTTTCAGAGCTTTAAGAGAGAAAGAGCACTTGGAGGCTGGCGGTATCAATCAAATCAATGGGTTGGTGAAACTGAAAGTGAAGAAGTTCATGAAAAAAGCCAGAAATTTTTTGGTTAATCAAGATATCAACTTTTATGAATCACAATTTTGGCAAAAACAGAGTTTAAGTGATTTTAGCTGTGCAGTTTGGAGAAGTAACAAATTTAGCACAAAAGACTTCCAGAAATATACTTCAGCTTGAAACTGAATATTCTAGTGAGGATGGAAGGACAATGGGGAGAATCACCTGTCTTCTCAGGGCATTGGGAGAGCTCAACACTGTTGGCTTCAACTAGATTTCTTTTTTAGCTATTCTACTTACTTATAGTCAGAGGCAAGTTTCTTGTTGTATGCTTCTAGTTGATTGTGACTCATAGCAGCCCAGTAAGCTACAGTAAAACTGCCCATAGAGTTTACAGGGTCAAATTGCCAGGTATTTTCTTCTACAGAGCAGCTGGTAAGCTCCAACTCCGTACATTTCTGTTAGCAGCTGAGTGCTCATCTATTGCCCCCTGCTGAGGACAGGTGTACAAAAGAGGAGGCCTGGTGGGACAGTGGTAGATTCCTCAGCTGCTAACCAAAAAGTTAGTGATGGGCAGCCCTTCAATCACTCCACTTGAGAAAGATGTGGCAGTCTGTTTTTGGTGAGAATGATAGCCTTTGAATCCCTTTGGGGTAGTTGAGTCCTTTCGGTTTGCTGTCAGTTGGAATTGACTCAACAGCACTGGGTTTGGTTTGGCTTTAATTTAATGGGACTGAGATTTCAGAACTTGATCCAACTGAATGTGGAAATGATTAAACAGCATCATTAATATCACATGCAAGTAAAATTTTGCTGGAGGTCGTTTAAAAGCAGCTTTGAGAGTACGTCGACAGGGAACTTCCAGCAATGCAAGCCAGATTCAGGAGAGGACATGGGACCTAGGATATAATTGCTGATGTAAGACGGATCCTGGTTGAAATCAGGGAATACCAGAAAAGTGTTTAGCCAAGCCAAGGACCGTCGAGTTTTATTGACTGCAGAAGCATTCAACTCTGTGGATCGTAACAAATTATGGATACCGTTGCAAAGAAGAGAATTCCAGAACACTTAATGTTGCTTGTAAGGAAACTGTACGTACATCAAGAGGCAGTCATTCAAACAGAACAAGGGGATACTGTGTGGCTTAAAGTCAAGAAAGATGTATATCAAGGTTGTATCCTTTCACCATACATATTCAGTCAGTATAGTGAGCAAATAATCTGAGAAATCAAACTCAGTATGAATTATACCTCAACGTAGAGAAAACAAAAATCCTTACAACTGGACCAATAAATGACATTGTGGTAAATGGAGAAAAGATTAAATTTGTCAAGAATTTTGTTTTACTTGGGTCCACAATCAAAGAACATGGACGCAACAGTCAAGAAATTGAAAGATGCATTGCATTGGGCAAATCTGCAAAAGATTTCTTGAAAGTGTTGAAAAGCAAAGATGTCACCTTGAAGACTAAGGTATATGTGACCCAATCTGTGGTGTTTTCAGTTGTCTCTTATGCGTATGAAAGTTGGACGATGAATAAGGAATACTGAAGAATTGACATCCTTGAATTGTGAAGCTGGGGAACAGTGTTGAATATACCATGGACTGCTGAAAGAACCAACAAATCAGTCTTGGAAGAAATACAGCCAGAGTGGTCCTTAGGAGCAGGGATGGTGACACTGCATCTCACATACTTTGGAGACGTTATCAGGAGGGACCAGCCCCTGGAGAACAATGTCATGCTTGGTAATGCAGAAGTCAGTGCAAAAGAGGATGACCCTCAAGGAGGTGGAATGACGCAGTGGGTGAAACAATGGGCTGAAGCATAGCAACAATTGTGAGGATGGTGCAGGACCAGGCGGTGTTTTATTCTCTTGTACATGGGTTGCTATGATTTGGAACTCACTTAGCAGCACCTAACAGCTACAACATCCACTTTACACAGGCCTTCCAAGGACCTGGGAAGAGCTCAGGCTATGCATTTACACATTTTTGCAAAATTTGCAAAATTTTACGATATTTAAACCTGAGCTGCTCAAGACTGTCGTCTTCTCTTCTGACCATCCTTCTACTGCATTTTCTTGTATACTGGATTGCTTTGGAGTGACTGCAGGCAGTTTTGGAATCTGGTTAAGGAAAAAGGGTGCTGGGATGTACAACCTTAACTGCAGCTTGAAAGGTGTTTTACAACATTTCAGTAAGACTTGTGAGCAATTACAGATTTCCAGCTTGGATGTATACGATGAATTCCTTCTGTAGTCACCTTTACATTTATTTATTAAAGAACTAACAAAATTTAGATAAAAGATAAATGGAATATAAAACAAAAACAATAAAGAGGAATGATGAAACATTACTCTGATATCAAAAAGTGTATATTGTCAAAAAATTCGAATTCTTTAAAAAAGTAATTAATTAAAAAGAATTTTGAATAGAAATAATACACAGGCTGATGGATTATTTGACAGTAGTTACTGAAGAGCAGTGAATCATGAAGACACTAGGAAAGTACTTAAATGTTTCCTGCTATTTTAACACAAAATAGTATGGCAAAAAATAGTATAGTAATTTATAATATAACCTTTACAGTTAATGAGTATCTTTAATTTCACATGTATTCAAGATAAGTCACTGCATAAGAATGTTCTGGCATGTTGCAGTTTATATATGAAAGAAGCTAGATGGAAGTTTTCATGTTCTAAAAATTGACAAGATGAGTTGTGAGGTCAAGATAAACTTTTCTGATCATACATTTCTAAATAATTATGTTTCTAGATCATAACTAGAGGAAACACTCAGTTCTCCTGTTTTGTGTCTGTAAAATGATACTGCAAAATTGGCATCTGTCATAATGTATGTAGTCAAAGTTGTAAGAAAAAAAGAAAAGAGATTTGCCTGGTGATTAATAAGAACAGGAAAATATTTTTCTGGATTTTACGGTATTTTTCAGCTGTTTAGAATTTGTAAGTTGTGGCTGATTTTCTTGTTCAAAATAATAATCACTTCCCTAATTTTGAGTGTACAGTTCTGTATTCTTTTTCTTTAAAAGGGATGTAAAAGTTTCTGAAGCTTCAGGCCCCACACAATCTGGATCTGCCTCTGCTTGTACTTAATGGTTTTTATTGTAAAAAAAATGCACTTATCGTATTATACAAATATTCCATAAGGCATGCAATGAGAAATACAAAACACCTGCCTTCAGTTCTGATTCCTAGAAGAAAATAGGTTTAACCCTCCTTGGGTGCTTCCTGCAGTTGATCAGATCTTCTCTGTCCAGTAAGGCATGCACCAGCCACATGTGGCTACGGAGCACTTGAAACCTGAATAGTGTGACTAAGGAACTGAATTTTTAATTTTGTTTACTTTGAATTAATTTGAAATGTAAAAACTGATAATTCAGCTATTGGGAAAACTTTTAAGTATGTGTAAAACAACTTTACAACTTTATCAACTGTAAATTTTGTAAAATCTGGTGTATAGTCCTGAGATAAATGTATGTGTGTGTTTTCACAGAGGATCATCCTTTGCACATACTGTTCTGTATCGTAGTTTTTTAACTCACTGTATCCTTTGTTCACCTTTCTACTACAAAAGTGTATTATTTTGTGGCTGAGTCTTATTTCAGTTCTCTCTTTGTAAAACAAAAGGAGCCCTGTTTTTCCCTATCTTAAGCACTTACTGAAGTAATACAAACCTTGTTACCCAAAGTAAAAATTAATGTAGGCTCTGTCTAATGAAGAAAACATTTATAGGAAGAAATGGTGTCATGGTGGATAGATGAAGTAGACTAGATCGTAAGAGTCTGTGCGTCTTTAGTCTGGATTAAATTCTGTAATTTAAAGGCTTCCTTTCACATCTGGTGATATTCTTTGTGTTTGTTTGTTTTTATCAGTGTGCAAAAGGGAGAAAAATCTGCCTCATCCACAGCTCTTGCTGCAGTCCAGCCCATGCCAGGCTTGGGAAAAGCCTTTTGTGTTGGCAAGGAAACTTCTAAATGGTTTCCAAGCATGTTAAAAGCAAAGGAGAATTTTGCAGAAACACTTAAGAATCTTTTCTTTTTTAAAAAAAAAAAAAATTGGAGTGGTATAAAATACAATTTTTAAAATTTAAACAATGAAAAATAGAAACATGTTAGCTAAATATGTATGTAATTTTAGTGGCCCAGTGCCACAAGTATAAGGTAGGCTCCTGTGATCTATTTAAACATAAATTTCAGGGGTTTAGAATTTTAGAAGATTCATAATTAATCAACAGCTAAAGGGATTATCTCCGACCCATCTGTCAGTTTGTCTTATTGTGATGACTTGCATGTTGCTGTGATGCTGGAAGCTCAGCCAGCAGTATTTCAAATACCAGCAGGGTCACCCATGATGGACAGGTTTCAGTGGCACTTCTCCATTAAGACGGACTGGAATAAAAGGCCTGGTGATCTACTTCCAAGAATTTACTAATTAAAACCCCCTGGATCGCAGAATACTGTTTGAGACTTCCACTATCTTACTTTGAACTTATGATCAGGAAGGACTGAACACTAGAGAAGGACATCATGATTGTTAAAGTGGAGGGCCAGCAATGGTGAGGGATATCCTCAATGAGGTGGATTGGTACAGTAGTCAGAACAATAGACTTGAACATACCAACAGTCGTGAAGGTGGCACAAGGTTTCTTTCTGCTCTCTGTGAACTGGATCCAACTTGACTGTACCCAACAACAACAGGAAGTAATGCCTGGTGACCTTCCAAAACTTAACCAGTGAAAACCCTATGGATCACAACAAAATAATTTTCAAACTAGTACTGGAAGATGAACTCCCAAGGTTGGAAAGCACTTAAAATGCACAGTGGCCTTGAGCATACGGTGATCAGGAAGCTGTCGCAGGACCAGGCAGTGTTTCATGCTTGTATACATGGGGTTGCCATCAGTAGTTGCCATCTCAACGGCAACTAACAACAAAAGGATTTTGATGCAGGGGCACGGTGATCGTTATGACTGGCACACATTTCTCTCTGCATAAATGTGTTGAATGAATAAACACGTAAATCACATTGCTTTCAATACGTGGTGTTTGTTAAAGCTTTGTGTCTTGGGAGCAGGAGGCTAAGGAAGTCAGGAATTAAGCAGAAAGAAAGGAATATGAAGTCATGCAGGGAGAGTGGAAACTGAGAAACTGAAAAATAGTGTGAATTAGGACCTCAAGAAGTGAGTTAATTATAAGAAAATGAAAAGCCAGCCTTTGATGTATAAGACAAGGGTAGTAGCAACCTCAATTCAGAGTTATCAGGAGTTTCAGGCTGATGTTTTAATGTAATCAGGATTGAAGACACGTGATGGACTTAACATGTATTCCTGTTGCTCTCAAATCGATTCCAGCTGATATGACCCTATAGGACAGAGCAGAACTGCCCCAAAGAGTTTTCAAGGAGTGCCTGGTGGAGTCAAACTGCTGACTTTTTGGTTAGCAGCTGGGCTCTTAACTGCTGTGCCAGCTAGACTGACCAAAAAAGAGCTTGTCAGTGTGTTAAGGGAAGTTCACAATTCAAGTATAAGTGGGGCAACTGTATATCATTTTAGATGTTTTCTGCAGCCAGTGACAGAATCCAGTTTATACTGGCTTAAATGGAAAGGGGCTTGTGGGACAAAACAGTCCTTGGTTAGGTTGGCTTTAGGTACGCATAGGGAAGGGGACCACTTTGATAGAATGCCTGTGTGGTGATCTGTTTGGTCATACATTAATTACATTAAATATATTAAAGTACACCTATTTTAAATGAACAGGATTTTGTCTTTTTTTGTGAAGTGAGTTACTGGTGGCGTAGAGGTTAAGTGACGTGGCTGCTAACGAAAAGGCCAGTAGTTGAGATCCACCAGCTGCTCCTTGAAAACCCTGTGTAGCGGTTCTGCTCTGTCCTGTTAAGTCACCATGGGTTGAGAGGAACTTGATGGCAACAGATTTTGGGATGTGAGTTATACTGTTTTGTTTTGTTTTAAAGAAAGATAGTCTTTAGCAGTAAAGAATATACCCTACACTCAGCTGCTAACCTAGAGATTGGGGCTTCAAACCCACCCAGTGGTACCGGGGAAGAAAAGCACCTCAGTCTGCTTCCATTAAAATCACAGGCAAAGAAACTCTGCGGAGCAGTTCTGCTGTGTAATACCTGTAATAAGTATGAGTTGAAGATGACTCAACAACAGTGGTTTTCTTGTTTTTTTTTTTTTTAAAGTTGGCTATGAGAGAGAGAGAAAAGACAGTTGAGTGATAGAAATGTTGTTTTCAGGTGACATTGAACATCAGGTTTGGATTCACAGCGTCCCTGTGTGTAACAGAATGAAGCACTGCCTGGCCCTGCACCGTTGTCATGATCACTGTTATGCTTAAGCCTGTTTTTGTAGCCACTGTGTGAGTTCATCTCAGCGAGGGTCTTCCTCTTTTTTGCTAAGTGTGTTAGTGGTTAGTGAAAGGAGAAAAGTACAGAGGTGGATATCTATTCATGAGCAGCCACTAACTATATATTCGCTGTATCATCTTGGGTTCTCAGATCCTGCGTCTTCAGCTGCAGGACTCCCTGATCCATATTGTTCACAATATTATAAAATGTGAGAGAATAAAATTATTCTCTGCACCAGGTGTTCATCCAATCCTTTCCCACAAAATAAGAAATCCCCTTGGAATCACTTCTATTATTATTTGTATTTGTTTTTAAATCTGATCAACTATATGAACATAGTACAAGTGAGTTTTTAAAGGGACTGCTCTATAAAGTTTCTTATGCTTTGTTGCTGAAGGAGAAATACTTAAAACCAAAGTAAAGCTGCTTTAAACTAATGAAACATGTTTTGGAGCTAGATGTAAATGAGGAAGCTTTTTTGAAGATGAATTAATTTACAGATACAGGGTAAATTATAATTTGGATAGACAGAAAAGCAATAATAATAATAATTATAACAACATTGATTTATATGTTGGGCTCGAGCTTTGGAGTTATGTCTGACAAGTTCCTGGGTCTATTGCTGTTGAGTCAATTCTTAGTGACCCTGTTGGGAAAACTAGAATTGTCCCATGGCGTTTCCAAGCCTGTAAGTCCTTTACAAGAGCAGACAACCTTCTCTTTCTCTCCTGGAGCAGCTGATGGGTTCTAGCAGCAAACCCTTCTGTTAGCCGCAGAATGTACCACCAGGGCTTCTCTTGCAAGTGCCTTAGACCCAGAACCTGTTTCCTCAAGCTGATTCTGACTCATAGCAATCCTATAGAATGGAATAGAACTGTCTGTTGTGGTTTCTGAGGAGTGGCTGAGGGATTCAAACTGCCAGCCACTTGGTTAGCAGCTGAATTTGTAAGTACAATACCACCTCCTGGAATCAACTCAGTGACTATAGGTTTTTTTTTTTTTTTGAGGTGGGTTGTGGAGAGAGTGTGGGGGGCATTGTATGGGTTTAGTAAATAATTCAAAGAGTGCAAATAAAACCCAAGTTACCAGTGCCTAGCCCACAGTATGTGCTCACTGAATCTTAGTGTTGCTGTAAGTTCTGTTTCTGCCACAATTCTGGAGGCTGCATCAGGATTCAGTGTTGTGTTTGACCCTTTTTCCACTTGGTTCAACTAGAATGAGGACTGTGAGGTGCGGAGGTGACTCTTCAAATAGAAATGCAGAAGTTGAAAGAAGGATCTGGAGTGTGACATACGTAATTTTTAAAAATAAAGTATTGGGTTTTTTTTTCTTTTTTCTTTTTGGTTTGTTTCCTCTTTGTTACCTTATTTTGAGCAACAGAGACTTCTCTGCTTCATTTTCTCACATAGTGATCTTTCCCAGTGGTCTGGAGCCTGTTTGCCAGGTACACTGCCTACCTTTTTTCCTGTTTGTGCTCTGTTAGTATATTTGTAATAGTGAATATCTCAGAAGAGAAAAATATAAACCTTTTTTAAAGATCTTCTCTTAACTTGCAGTTTTATTATAGTTAATTAAGCTCTACAAAAGTTATAGAATACAGTAACTGTTTGTGTGCCTAGCTTTACAAAAAAAGTATGTATAGATGTAATGGAAGGTGCCTGTGCACTCCTTCTGCCCCATGTAAATAACACTCATGTGCATGCCATTTTTTTGTACTTTTACAATGAAGGTATATAATTCTAAGACATATGTGATATTATTTTGCTTAAAGTTTTATATAAATGCTCTTAGTTTCTGTGTATTCTTATGCAATTAGCTTTCTTTATTAAGCGTTATATTTGTCAGATTTAATCATATTGATACTTGTGGTTTTAGTTCATTCCTTTTAACTGCATAGATTACTTTGCGTGAAAAAAATCTATTGTTGTTGATCAATTCCTACTCATAGTTACTCCATAGGACAGAATAGAATTGCCCTGTAGGGTTTCCAGGAAGCAGCTGGGGGATTTGAATCTGCAACCTTTTGGTTAGGAGCCAAATGCTTAACCGCTGCGTTGCTGGAGCTCTCTTTGCATGAAGATATCTCAGTTTATTTCACTCTTCTTCTGGTTGTAGTCATTTATATTGCTTTTTAAATTGTTATTTTAGACAGCACTGCTACAACCGTTTTGGTACATGTCTTGCTTCACGAAACCTTGTAGCTTTGTTTTATTCTTATACAGAAACTTAATTCCTTTTGGTCTAGTCAAATTCTGTGGGCCTCAGTTTTCTCATCTTGGTAAAATTAAACTAGATTTTTTTCTAGCTTAAAATTGCACTCCTTACATGGTTATTTAAACTGGATGGTTTGCGTTATTGGATTTTGTTATTAAAATAACCTCACAGTCTCATTACTGTATGTACTCAGCATATTATGTAGGATGTATATTTTAAATTTATAAGGGAAAATGCCATTTTGAAAAATTTTGAGGAAACATGTATCTAATATTAGAAATGATAAAACTTAATGACATGAGACAGTAACCTCTTTTAAACTTTCGTATGTTCTGTAGTAGTTACAATTTCTAATAATTTAGAGTAAATGTAATTTTGTAAATATTTGAAATTTGATGTATACATAAGCTGGACCATCCTGAACACAGAACTCAGTTCCTGTGCTTGATTCCATAAGACTTACAGTCACATGGAGCATTTTGTGTCCTCCATAAGGCCTAAATGACAACACACAGGATCACAGGGAGGAGTGACCATGTGGCTCACAACGTTCTACTGCTTTCTTTCTCTGTCTTTCTCTTTCCTTTGCTGCTTATTTTAATGCAAATCTATTGTAAGATTATAGGAAAATTTTTGTAGTGAAGAGCAACGTACTAGGGAATCTGAAGCAACCAGAGATCAAACTTGACTGGAAGAATTCTAAATGAATTCTTAAGAAGAAGGGGAATTGAAACTGAACCTTAAAGAATGAAGACCTTAATGGTCTGTGACAATCAGATATGCTTATGGTGAAGAAGGATACCCTCAATGAAAAGTGGAGTTTATGCTCTTTCATTTGAGACTGAGCAGGCTTATGACTGCTTCAACTAATACAGTACGGCAGAAGAGACACATTTACAAGGGTAGGCCACGAAAGGTCTTAAAGCTTCTGTGTTATTTGCTAGAATATTCACTATTGATGCCTGCAGCTGCCTTGTAAGAAGTCCAGTCACCTTGATGCCTTAGTGCTGTAGAAGCCATTTGTGCAGACAATCTAGTGGATAGTCTCAGATAAGACCAAACTTCTAGCCCCTCTGTCAAGGCATAAGATACATATATAAGGTTGTCTGGTACCCTCCAGACCCTTGGCCATATGTTACCTGCATACCAGTACCACAGAGTGACCTCTAGCAACACTGTGCAGAACAGAAAGAGCCCCTGTCTGAACTGTGCCTGAATTTCTGACCCACAGTTTTGTTGTTTACATGCTGTTGAGTTGACTCCAACTCATAGTGACCCTGTGCTGATCCTGTGCCATGCTCACAATCGTTTTTATGCTTCAGCCCATTGTTGCAGTCACTGTGTCAGTCCATCTTGTCAAGGGTCGCCTTTGACCATACTGACCCTGGTTGCACAGTGGTTAGAGCTATGGCTGGTAACCTTATGGTAGTTCTACTGTGTCTACAAGGTGGCTGTGAGTCAGAATCAACTTGACACAAGTGGGTTGTAGTAATGGTTTTAAGTTATAAGTTTGGGGTAGTATGTTAGGCAGCGGTAGATAACTGGAACACCAACCAAAGGCAAGGGGGCAAGATCTATTTATTTACTTATTTAGGATGTTTACTGAAGACAATATTCAATCATCTCAAACCTCTCCCCCTCAAATATACTTCTGGATGTAATTTGAAACTTCTGGCAGGAAGAGTCAGTTTGGAGAGCATTGCAGACAGAAGGAGTGACATGAACATGACATGTTCATGGATTAGAAGGGGAGGTGAAAGACATGGTATGAAGGACGTTGAATGTGACCTTGACAACATAGAGCCACTAATAACTTCTTAGAAAGAGAAGTTATACCAGTAGAACTTTCCCTAGGAAACTATATCAGATGTCCATGGGGTGGACTGAAGTGTGGAGACATTCAGGTACCAGTTTGGAAGCTATTGCCAGATGCTGTGTGAGTCTGATTTGTGAGTGCTGGAGCCAGAAGGAAGACTAGGAAGTTGATGGGAAACACTGTGGACAAACACTGTGGACAAAGCCTCTTCTAAGCCTTTCAGTGTATTTTGTGATTAGAAAAAGGTATCCTTCATGAAAACAATTTCCGTTCATCTGCTGGAAAATTATTGTAATATTTTTATTGGAATAAGACCCTTGACTGCCACCTGCTGGGAAATTATTAAAATATATGATGTGGATGTTGGCCTTCTTTCCTCCTGCTGTCCTCATCTCCATTGTGCAGTATGCAACGTGTACTGTCATGCCTGTGACCCTAATAATATACATGTGACGGATAGAACTTGGGAACCTGTGACATTTGTTGTCAGGAAAAAAAGGAAGAAATTTCAAGTCTGGGTGGTGGGGAAATTGGTGCTAACAACAGTAGAGCTGGAACCTATTCTTAGGAATTAGGTTCACAAAGCCTAGTTGTTCTAAACATGGAAACTTCAAGGAGGCCATCATCTCATTGACTGACCTTAGTGCTTTGCATTTAACTCAAAAGAATTTTGTTATCTTCTAGAGTCTCAGCTTTCCAACCTCTGTGACATCTGAGACTTTTAACCAGTCCTTCTTCCTCCTTGGATCCCTAATTACCTTCCTTCCTGTATCTTTTCCTTCTTCCCCTGATCATTGCTTCTTTTCATGGTCCTTTACAGGCTCTTCTTCTCTCAGGTTTCCATTCTTGTGCCTTCGTATACAGTGGGTGCACAATAAATGTGTGTTGAATTTGGATTGCATTGCCTTTGAAAGATCAGTCTCAGATTTTCCAGGAGGTTGGCTCAGAGGCAGCCAGGCACTGAGGATGTGCCAGAATTCATAAAGCAGAGACCTATCCTAAATACAGCTCCTTGTTTTAGGATATTATTTTCTACACAATGGGTCACTCTTTATTGGGAAATTCCTGTACCGTTCTTCATTGTTCACAGCAGTGACGACACCAGGGGAACAAATTATTTACATTGGCTCTGTCACGTGGGTGTGTCTCATCCAGAAAATGCTTTCAAATAAAATAACAAAGCTTTCCATCCGCTAATTTAGGGGGAATGAAAAAGTTACTTTAAAAAAAAAAAATCTTAAGTTTTGTGTAAGTACATTAGAGACCGGCTAGAAATATTTTCATTTGAGATGATTTGATCATGTTCTTACCAGTTCCACCCTCCCCCATCCCCAGTTGACTTTGGTTGCTTTTCCTTTCATTTTTCATGGGGCGTATGTATCAGCGTAAATTAAAAAATGTAGTTATTTTAATTGGGCAAGCATTTATTGTATGCCTGGTTTGTGCAGAGTGCTGTGGTAGGTAGGCCCATGGAAGATACAAAAGCAAGTCACATTGCATTTGCTCTTCAGGAGAGAATTGCTTCTTGGGAGAAGTAGACACATATGTAACCACTCCAGGGCAGGCGATGACAAGGGTCATAATAAAGTGCAGACAGAGCCAGGATTCCATGTGTAAACATCCTTCTAAAACTGAGCCACATACATGGAATTGCTGTATTTCTTTTCTAATTTGCAAGTGTTTAACTCTTAACTATCCTGGGTTGGATTAGAATTTTTTTTTTCTTTAAAGACTTCTTGAGTCAAAAGCACACTAGAATAACTAAGATTTAACAGACTTTAACTAAAAATGCATTTAATAGTAATTTAGCAGATTTAATTTTTAAAATGGTTTTAAGCTGGCATTATCTAAAGAAGCTAGGGAAAACTAGAGTTACATTAAATGAACAAGGATGTAAAACAGGAGTTTTTTATGTCAGCTCAGTATTTAGAAAAACAAATATTCTGAAATTCCCTAGCCAGCTTATATTTTAAAATATGCTTTGAACACAGGAAACAAAGGCTATAAACAGCCCAATAGGAAAAAAAAATTTATGAATCTTATATACATTGAAGTAGTACTTAAAGCATTAAATATACATCATTGCTGTTTAATTGTTGTGCCTTCTATTTAATTAAAGCCAGTGGTATTTTTACAGTCAGTGGAGAACCAGACATTCCAATTTTTCAAAGGTTAAATACATTTGAAATTTCAGTAAAAATGTTATTTTTGCTTTCTTTAGAAATAACCATTAACTCTACATTAACTCATTCTCAATAAGTAAATAGTAAGGATGCAGTTAAACCAAGTATTCAGATTTTATATAAAAATAAATGCTACCAAAAAATCATTATAACTTTTGTTTAAAGCTAGTCACAAAATTAACAGAAGGTATGATCTATGTAATAAGTAAACAATTCAGGTTTAATACAGTGATAATTCACAACTTTTACCTAAAAGTTCTTACTAAGATGAAACACCTTCTTTAAAAAGGCATTTTACATGCTTTTCCTTTGCATTTTCATTAAAAAAATTAAAATAAGAAATGAAAGTATCTCAACCAATTTTACAAATGATTGTAAATTGGGAAACGTCTCAAACAGTGAAATAAGAGCAGTGTCACAAAGACACCTAAAAAGGTTAGAAAGTATCCACAGGAAATAGTAAGTGAGATTCAGCCTAAGAAAATAGAAGCTAATACAGCTAAGAGCAAATCATCTGAAATAGATATTCAGTGAGAAAAATGCTTGGTAATGCTGAAAGGGAGCCAAGGTGATATCAGACAACAAAGAAGAGATGAGGTTACAGTGGGATGCGGCAGGAACAGAGAGCCTTTGCCATTTAGGGCTTCATCTTGCCACCTCATCACAGTGAAGAAAGGAAGCTGAAGTCTCTCGCAGTTTGCCAGTTTTAAGACCACATTTGTGCTGTACCAACCCAAGAACTTCCAAGCCAGTAGCTATCAGTATTTTGGGTAATTATGAAAATAGAAATGATAATGCTTAGAATAGAGAAAAATTGACCTAGTAGAAATGATCATAAAAGATTCTTCTTTTTGGTTTAGTAATAAAACCATATGAAGTTATGTGGCAGAAGAAGCCAATTGCCAGATGACCGATTTGTTTAGAATGAAGCTGAGACCATGGAAGGTGGAAGTAGTGTAAGCTCTTTTACTGGCCATTCTCAGTATCAAGGCCCAATAATACACACACTGTGAACTATCATCTCAAGGCAGTGATGGGAGCTGGATCACTTGAGAAATTTGAACTTTAATGAAGAACTTTCCTAGGTAGCAGTGTCAGAATTGATTGGAAGCAACATGTTTTAACAGTGAGGTCGTCTACACTGGTGGGGTTACTTTGCCTTATAGTTTACAATACATGGTTTAGTGTTTAAGACCATCCATGTACCTTTACCAGGGTACTGTGCTCTTTCCCTTAGCACCCCTTTAATCTTGGCTTCAAGAATTTCTTTGACTGGTTTACCACCTGCAACTGACCTGCTGTTTTGCTTTGAAAGCGCTTCCTTCTCTGGTTACATAACTGTCACCGTGTCCTTAGCACTGGTCATATGTGTCCTTCAGCTCTCACTGCCTATTACTGTTAGACACATCTATAACATTTGTTCTACTTCTTAATATGCAGTTTGTTTTTTTAAGTACAAAGTCTGATGATGTCTTGGCTTTGGGTACTTAATATATTGAAACTGTTTCTAGTCTTCCTTTCCTAAAGCCAACAAATATACAGCTTTCCACTTGTATCAATGAGGACAACATCTCCCTGTTTGAAAACTTTGAATTCTTTTAACTTTCAGTATGTCATGTTTCTCACCACTTCACTCTATATGTGTCTGTCTCTCTTCTATCTTTCCCTTTTTCTTCAGTAACCAAATTCGAAATCTAGTCTTGAAATTTCTCTCTCAGGATATTCCTTTTGTTTCCAGCATGGTACTCCAGTGTTCACTACTACTAATAATTAAATCATACCATTGTCTCAAACTATTGGCAACTTATAAAAACCTACATTGAATTTCTTTTTCTGCTATTAATTTTTTTATTAAAAATCTTATGAAAAGGAAATTAAACACATTTACTAATTTTATACCTTCATATTAAAGCCCTAAAATTTGCTTTTCACAACTGAAAATTGTCATTGAATATGTTTTCTTTTATTCATCCGTTAGTCATTTATTGAGTTCCATTTCTTCATCAGGGATTGAGCTAGACCTATGCTGAGGATTATGAATAAGGCACAGTCTTTGGTCTTAACAAGCTCACATTCTTACTGTGAGATAATCATTTTGGCTGGTTGAGTTAATCATTCATATGTTCAATAAATATTTATTGAGCCCTGTGCTCAGCACTATGCTAGGACCTGGAGATACAACATGGTAGCTAAAACACATAAGGTCACTGCCTACATGTCTTTCCTTCAGCTGGGAAAAGGGATCTTTAAAAAGTTAATAAAATGGGAAGACAAGAGGTGCTGTACACTCAGGAGCACTTCACCTAACAGGTGACTTAGCAAGAACTGTAGGGAGGTCGAAGTCTGGGGTGACACTGGGGAGGGATGATGCAGAGCACAGTGTCCTCGCAGAACCAGAGAAGCTCATTGCGAGCTTACTGTGCATCTGGTTGAGAAATGGTGTGCTTAGCTGTGAACAGAAGAGGAGCGAGAGGGCTGGTAGCCAGAGGGGGACCTGAATTCTCATAGGTCCATTTAATAAGTGCGTCTCTACCCGAAGTTTTAGAAATAAAATTTTCTAAAGTTTTAGAAATAAAATTTTAGAAAATTATTTTCCTCCTGTTTAGTCTCTTAGGATTATGTTGTGGAATATTTATTAAATTCTTACCCAGGGAAGTAGTCCTCATGTAAATACAGTAAATGATAGAATAGTTCTTCTTTATTACATGTCATTCTAACAGTAATCATTTCAGTTAGAATTAGCTTTCTGGTTATTTGTTTGAGCCTTAACTCTTAAAATCCAAATATAGCATTTAGAAATCAAATATGGCAATTTTTTAATTAAAAAAAATTAATTATGATTTAGGTGAAAGTTTACCACTCAAATTAGTTTCTCATTAAACAGTTAAAACACAGATTGTTTTGTGACATTGGTTGCCAAGCCCACCATGTAGCAACATTCTCCCCTTCTCCACCTCAGATTCCCTGTTTCCATTCATCCTGTCCCTTCTTGGCTGTTGGGCGAATGCACTCATTAGTCTCATATACATGATCAAGCTGTAAAGCTAGTCCTCATGTGTGTTACTGTTTGCCCTATGGACCTGTCTAATCTTTGGCCGAAGGGTGAACCTCAGGGGTGACTTAAGTAGTGAGTTAAAAGGGTTTGGGGAGGCCATACTCTTACGGTTTCACCAGTCTTTGTCAGACTAGCAAGCCTAGTCTTTTTTGTTTTCATAAATTCAGACTTTGTTCTACGTTTTTCTGTTGCTCTTATGGGGACCCTATATTGTGATCCTGGTCAGCTTGGGTTGTAGTAATGGGACACCATCCAGTTGTTCTGGGCTCAGTCTGATATAGAAGTTGCAGTAGTTGTGGTCCACTAGTCCTTTGGACTAACCTTGCACTTTTAGCTTTAGACTTTATTCTTGTTTGCTGGGATAGAGATGAGAAGGCCACTTTCAGTCTTTTAAGACCCTGGATACTACTCACCAGTCAGATGGAGAACATTTTCCTTCTAGGCACTCTCATACCATTTAAGCTAGGTGTCTCCCAAGACCATGATCCCCAGCCCTCAGCCCAGTAGCCCCGTCTCTTAAAGATTTTGGGTATGTATGAAGCTGCTATGACTTTGCCCTGCCCAAGTGGTATTGACTTCTCCAGTATTGTATGCTAAATTACCCTTCACCAATCTACTATCTAGTGAGAATTTTTTCCCAAAATTGTGACATGGATTTTGCTGGACATGAAATTAAGATAGGCCAATATTGCCAATAAATAGGAAACTTTGTTTTCCTCCAAGGGTGCATACATGGTTATATTCAATTTTTAAAAATATGTTTTAGTACTAGTTATTGCTTATTTCAGGCATGCTGAATGATACACTATTTATTACTTATATCTACAAGCCAGCAATTTATATTAGGAAGTACAACCTTTACTGTTTAATATTAAAGTTCATTTGATTAATAAATTGATATTGCCTTAGGTTTTGTACTTTACCATGTATTAAGTAGATCTTTGCATAGTTTAGAAATGGTATACCTGTTGCAAGTCCAAAAAACATTTGCTGTTATTCACATAATAAAAGCCCAAAGCCTTACAGTTTATATATTCATAACTGCTTCTTGTTGCATTTATTCTTCTAAATGGTGCAGGTGCTACGTTGGTTTAAAACATACAGCCTCGTTAGACAGTCTACAAGGACTCCTAGGTGCTGAATTTTCTTCCTTTTTATATTCTCAACTAAGGATAAACTCAGCACTTTATGTAAATCTCACTGGTTTTAGTGTTTTGAAAATTTATCTAGTATTCACTTGTTAACATTAGATGTATGTGTAATCTTTCATCTAAGATTTGAGGTCTTCATTTTAAGTCATATTTTGTGTATATTAAGAAATACTGAGATCCTGCCATGTTCTAGGCATGGGCCCAGATGGTGGGAATTCATTGCTGAACATAGTGGCAGTCCTTGCTGTCACAAAAGCTGGTAGAATTTATATTCTGATAGACTCTATAGGCATTCTTACCTGTTCTTTCACAGGACTGCCAGTCTGGTGAATTCCACCCAATCCTTGTGAGTCATGTCTTCTAAAATCCTTTGTTACTAAAATGATCGTGTGAATGTATTGCTTCAGCGATAGCCATTACTATATATTGTGAGAAATGAATAGTAAAAAAATTTTGATACCAGAAATAACATGAGACAGCCTGAATTGTTAAGCATGTATGTTTTAGGTTTCAACTCTAGAGTATTAGTAGCTGGAATTGTTTCATTAATAAAGCAACATTTTTATACAGCTTAATAAGAATAAAAACAGTTGTTCAGGAAATCATCAGTCGAATATGGATTCTACAGGAAAATACCCAGCTCGCGATCATAATAGCAGTAATAACCATCAGTGTCCATATATCCAGAAGAATAAACAAATCTGTCCTGAAAAATGTGCAACCAAAGTGCTCCTTAGAAGCAAGGATGGTGAAACTTTGTCTCGTGTACTTTGGATGTGTTATCAGGAGGCACCTAAGAATGTCGTCATTCTTGGTAAGGTAGAAGGTCTGCAAAAAAGAGGAAGACCCTCAGTGACATGAGTTCATACAGTGGCTGCAACAAGAATGAGGATGACACAGAACTGGGCGCTGTTTTGTTCTGTTGTACATAGTGTTGCAGTGATTTGGAGCAGACTCCCATGGCAACTAACAGTACAACACCAACATCCCACAATGATAGAAATGGTTTATAATTAGGTGCCAAGTTCCATTTGAAAAAACTTTACATATATTAGCTGGTTCAGTCTTCCAAATGATTCTGTGGAGTAGATATTATACCTCTGTATTATATATGAAGAAACTGAGGCTGAGTAACTTGCCCAAAGTTACACAGCTACCAAAGGCAAGGCTGAGATGAGATCCCGGGAGTCTGGGTCTCAGCTTGTGTGCTCCATTGCCTCTTCTAGTTAAATATATGCTTTCTTCATATCCTTTTTGCCTTTTCACATCCTAGTAATTTGCTTTTACTGGATATAGAAATATTAAATGTAGTACACATACTCTTCTCTCAATGTGAAAGTGAACATGCTTGCATTTTTATTAAGACTTTTTTTTTCCTTGTTCGTAACTCTCTGGTCTTCTCATTGCTAGGTGCCATCCAGTTGTTTCTGGCTCATAGCGACCCTTTGTGGGATAGAACAGAACACTGCACAGTCCTGTGCCATCGTCCCCATTGTTGTGCTTGAGCCCGTTATTGCAGTCACTGTGTCAATCCGTCTCATTGAGGGTCTTCTTTTTTACTGACCTTCTAGTTTACCAAGCATGATGTCCTCCTCCAGGGACTGAACGCTCCTGATAACATATCCAAGTATGTGAGACAAACTCTTGCTGTCCTTCCTTTTAAGGAGCATTCTGGCTGTACTTCTTCCAAGATATATGTGTTCACTCTTTTGGCAGGCCATGGTATATTCAGTATTCTTTGCCAACACTGTAATTCAAAGGCGTCAGTTCTTCTTTGTTCTTCCTTATTCATTGCCCAGCTTTGCATACATATGGGGCAATTAAAAATGCCATGGTTTAGGCCAGATGCACCTTAGTTTTTAAAATATGTTTACTTTTTAACAATTTAAAGAGATCTTTTGCAGCAGGGTTGCTCAACAGCCATCATTTGATTTGTTGATTGCTGCTTCTGTGGGTGTTGATTATGGATCAAGTAAAATGAAATCTTGAACAACCTCAGTCCTTTCTCCATTTATCATGTTGTTGCTTATTGGTCCAGTTGTAAAGATTTTCATTTTTTTGATGTTGAAGTATAATCTGTAGTTAAGGCTGTGATCTTTTATCTTCATCAGTAAGTGATTAACATCCTATTTACTTTCATCAAGCATAGCACAGGTTGTTAATGAATCTTCCTCCAATCTGATGCCCTATTCTTCTTTCTATAGTCCACCTTCTGTGATTATTTGTTCAATGCACAGACTGAATAGGTATGGTGAAAGAATATAACCCTGATGCAAATCTTTCCTGAATAAACCACACAGTGTTCCCTTATTCTGTATGACCACCTCCTGATCTTTGTATAGATTCGTCATGAGCACAATGAAGTATTCTGTAATTCCCATTCTTGGCAATATTATCCATAATTTGTTATGGATCCACACAGTCACATGTCTTTGCATAGTCAATAAAACACACGTAAACTCTTTCTGGTATTCTGGGCTTTCAGCCAGGATCCATCTGACCTCAGCAATGATAACCTCTTCTGAATCCAGCTTAAATTTGTGGCAATTTCTTGTCTGTGTACTGGCTGCAACCACTTTTGAGTGATTTTCTGCAAAATTTTACTTGCATGTGATATTAATGATATTGTTTGATAATTTCTGTATTCAGTTGGATCACATTTCTTGGGAATAGGCATAAAAATGGATCTCTTCCTGTCGGTTGGCCAGGTAGCTGTCTCCCAAATTTCTTGGCATAGACCAGTGAGCACTTCCAGTACTTTATCCATTTGTTGAGAAATTTAATTGGTATTTCATCAATTCTGGGAGCCTTGCTTTTTGCCAGTATCTTCAGTGCAATTTGGACAACTTCCTTTGTTACCATTGGTTCTTGATCATATGCTACGTCTTGAAATCACTGAATGATTCCATTTTAGGAAGTTTTTTCCTCCTCCTTATAACTGTAGCAAATAGTGACCTAGAAATCCATTTGTTTTGGTTCTTAATTTTATGTTCTACTTGCTTGTTTATTAAGTTTTTAGTTGGTTTCTTTATCTGTAGTACCCTGACAGTTTTGTCAAATTGAAGACAAAACTTTAGTCAAATCATTGCTTATAAAATTTTGTTATTTTTCTATGCCTCTGAAAAGCAATGAAAACAGAAAAGCAGCCTTTGGTTTTCCCACAGAGAAAAAGCACACTTTTGCTAGCCAGGCATTTTGGGTAAGATTTCCTCAGCTCTCTCTGCAGTCTAATGGGAAGTTGCTTTCACCTCTTTGGGCTTCTTACTGGCAAGTGTTTTCTGCCACTCAGAACTTCATGCTTGTTCTCTCCCCTGGATGCTGATCATGTCCTGGAAGTGTGTTCCCCAACTGCCCTCCTCTTCTTGTCCATGTGTTGCTGCTCATCCTCTAAGCTTCTCTGTAGTATCAGTGTCTCTCTCGGGCTTGCTGACTCTTCCCCGTCTAGAAGAGGTGCTTTCTTGAGGGTGTCGTTGTCATTTTCCTTGCTGTTTATTGATTAATTAAACAGGGTTTTCTTTCTGTTTTTCACTTTTTACTTTTTCCTAATGGTGCCCGGTATTTGTTGTTGTTTTCAAGTGCCTTCAAGTTGGTTTCAACTCATACTGATCCCATGTGACTGAGCATAGAACCGCCCCATCGGTTTTCTTGGTTGTAGTCTTTACAGAAGGCGATGGCTGAATTTTCTCCTGAGCAACTCCTGGGTGGGTTCAAACCACCAACCTTTCAATTAGAAGCCGAGTACTTAACTTTTGTATCACCAGGTCACCTTTATGGTGTTTATTAGGCATTTGCTATTTGACAAATGCATGGATGAATGGGCTTAGTATATTGTATTTAGTAATTTTATGAATGTTTTTCCCCTTCTCTAAACTGGAAGCTTCTCATTTTATTCATTTTTGTGTTTTTTCTAATGCAGACCACATATTATGCACTCAGTAAATATTTACTGAATTAGTGAATGAGTGACCACTTAGAACCTTTACATCTCTGCTACTGGGAATGCAGATAACTAACAAGAGGAGGTAAGTGTGATAGTTACATTGGGAATTTCTGAACCAAAAAGGTGGAGCCAAAACACCAAGACCGGGTGTCTTCTTTCATTCATCTGTGCAGAATAGGAGCAGATTACCCACTAAGCGAGGTGTGCATGGGACAAATTGTGTTTACTGACTAATCTGGAGTGAGCAATTTCTCATGGGCTTCAGCACATCTTTGACCCCGGCAAAACAAATTTATTTTGGAGTGCTCTTTTTTGTTTCCGTAAAGAGTGAAGGGAAGCTCACTTACCCAGTGGAAGCAGCATATGCTAAGAGAGTCCCAACATCATGGCATCTTCTGGAAATGATAAAGTGTGCTCATTATGGTTGGAACGTGTGTTCTAGGAGAGGAAGAGGAACAGAATAGGATTGACCTGAGGGCACTGAGGTAAAGGGTAAAGTTGGGTGCTGAGAGCTGTTGGTGATTTCAAACCCTCTGCACCATAAGCACTCTGTTCCTCCATCTTCTGCCCACTGTCTTTGCGAAGAGTAGCTTTCGCTGTGCTGGCAGACATAGGATTTCCACCTCTGGCTTAGCACTCAGAATGACTTGACTCTTATCTCTACCTCCTGCTCCGCCAACTTAATCCTAATTCAGCTGCTTTTCTCATTATGGTGAATGTTCCAAATTGTAACCATTTTTCACAAGAACTCAGCCTTTCTTACTCCCCGTTTTAAAGTAATGATCTACTTCCCACTTTTCCAAGGAAATAGTATATGATATATGCTCCCTTAGCTTGCCTCTTCCACACATCCAAATTCTCCTCCACTTCTATCTATCATCATAGTCTTTCTGCCTCAAAAGGATGTGTGCTGTCATCTTTGTTTTCTTTTTCTCCCTGAGCTCATTTCTCCTCCAGTGCTCTTGAGCCCTCCTTACTCTGGGACCTTGTTCTATTCACCGTAATTCTTATTACAGTTTCTTTCCTTTCAGTTCATAAGCCCTCTCGAATCTCCTACAACCTAATCTCCATTCTTTATTCTTTTTTTTCCCTTCGAGATAGCCCCTCCTTCTTAATTAAGCAAGGGAGACCATCAAAGTGTTTTGAAAAATTACTCCACCTATAATGTGGAGGAAGTCAAGGAAAGCAGAAATTAGAGGAAAAGACCTCTGAACCAGGAGGTATTGAATTAAGGTGGTATAAATGGACAGGAGGTGAAAAATTTGAGAGTTCTCCAGGGGGTGGAATTGAGCAGCCTTTGACATTGAATGGATGTGATGGTTGAGAGGGAGAAATCCTTGATGACACTCTTGATTTCACAGAATCAATGTAGAAAAAAGATCAAGGTTTTTGGAGAAGGTGTTGAGTTTCCTTTTGGATGTGTTGAGGTAAACTGTCCTTGGGGGCTTCCAGTTGAGATATCTAGTAGGCATTTGGAAATATGCAAGGTATGGGACTATAGTTAAAGAAAAGTATCTGTTCTTTAGAAATAGCTTTGGAGTCAAAGCCATGTTGGTATCTCTGAGTTCATTTGGATAAGATCCCTAGAGATGGAGAGAGATGGGAATAACCCCGGTTAATAACAGGTAGGAGAAGAAGAGGAACCTGTGAAAGAGTCTAAGAACAAAATGGCTAGGTAGAAGGCAAGTGAGAAGGATATGTGTCAGTTTTTATGTGATGCTTTTTGAGCTTCCTAAGAATAAGGATAATTGTATCTTCACTTTCTAGCAAAACCTAGCAAAATTGTATATATAAGTTAATAAATAAATTGCAATATTGATAACCAAAAACCAAACTCACTGCTGTTGAGTCAGTTCTGACTGATAGTGAACCCCATAGGGTTTCCAAGGCTGTAAATCTAGGGAGGCTGCCAAATCTCTCTCCCACAAAGTGGCCGGTGGTTTCAAACCACTGCCTTGTCAGTTAGCGATCAGTCACTTTAACCACTACACAACATGGGATCCTTACTGATAGGCCTCAGTAAAATCAAGAGTTGTCACTTGATGATAACTTCCTTTGCCTGAAATGACGTACAGGTAGGGCTTCTTGGAACAATGAATAGGTTTGTAAATGAAACAGTTTGGAAAGGTAATGTGTCAGTAGACACCTGGAGAAGGCTGCGTGACCAGCGTGATTAGTGGTGTCATGATTACAGCAGCCACAGGGTGTAATTTTTGGTACAAATCAGTTTGCTAATTTAGGGGATATTGCTTGCCTACTTGTGTTAGAGAGGAATCATTGGTAGCTTTATGCCAGCAATGTTGCCATTGAAGTGGAATTCACAGATGTGAACATTTTCAAGTTTTATGTCCATAATGTTTGATCACAATTGGAAACCCTGGTGGCATCGTGGCTAAGTGCTAACTCTGGTTAGCAGCAGTTTGAATCTACCAGGTGCTCCTTGGAAGCCCTCTCGGGAAGTTCTGCTCTGTTGTATAGGGTTGCTATGAGTCGGAATCGACTCTATGGCAGTTGGTTTGTTTTTTGTGTTTTTGATCACATTTAAGTTGTGTTGCAACGCTGTAGTCCTGAGTCAAGATTAAAGCTGTTCTAAAGTAGATTATATCCTATGTTTCTGCAGACAATCTTGGGGCAGGGGAAGAAATTTAAAACAATCAAAGATTGCGCCCAAACCACTAATGACTTGGCTAGGCCTCTCATTAGCCCTGGCTTAGTCAGGTCAGTGTCGGCATAGTTGGGGAGAGGGGGGTGCCCCTGTAGGTGGGCAAGAGATTCCATAGGAGGTGTACAAAGAAAGGCTTAAAACTATAAAATATTCTTCATTCAGTCCTTTACAGTTGCCTATTTTTTGTTTTTTTAATGTGTATTAGATACTAGTATAATACGACATGTTTATAAATAGGCAGTGTGTGTATAATTTATATAAATAGAGGAGAGGTTTAATTTGAGTAAAAACAAAAAAAATCCTTTACAAACCTCAAGTTTAAATCATAGTTAATCTTGGAGCATTGTGAGTACATGGAAAACATAAGTTTTTAACAAATCTGTTGATCATTTTCATTATTACCAAATTTTAGATGTTTAGTTGCAAAACATCGGTGTGTGGCTTGATCTTAATTCCTTACTCTGGATTTTAATTTGAGAGGGTTCAAACAGTTCAAAACTGCTCATTGCACTTTTTGTGAACATGCTGCACTTTTCTCATGGAGTACCTAATGCCTCTC